>CM061242.1:18980498-20278122 GCA_030848705.1 Heracleum sosnowskyi
AGCATCCTCAAACCCTGGTGGCTGTTCCACATACACTTCTTCTTCCAGCTCTCCATTTAGAAAGGCACTTTTGACATCCATCTGAAATACTTTGAAGTTGCAGTGTGCAGCATAAGCTAGAAAGATTCTTATAGTTTCAAGTCTGGCAACAGGAGCAAATGTCTCATCATAATCTATTCCCTCCTGTTGACAGTAACCTTTAGCCACTAGCCTTGCTTTGTTCCTTGTCACCAATCCATTTTCATCAAGTTTGTTTCTGAAAACCCACTTGGTCTCAATAACTGACTTTCCCTTAGGTCTTGGAACCAATTTCCATACATTGTTTCTTTCAAACTGATTTAGCTCTTCTTGCATGGCTATCACCCAGTCAGAATCCAACAATGCTTCATCAATTGTCTTGGGTTCCATTTGTGACAGGAAGCATGAGAACATGCTGTCAGCAGAGACTTTGTTCCTTGTCCTCACTCCAGAATTAGGATCACCAATGATAAGGTCATTTGTGTGATCCTTGGTCCACCTGGTGATTCTGGGCAAGCTACTTGATTGAACAGGAACATTTGCTTCAGCTTGTTGAGTTGAATGCTCATCAATTCCATTGTCTCCACCATGTTCTTCATTATCTCCAGAGTCATCACTGTTCTGAATGTTAGATGTTATGGTGTGTGATTGAGCTGGAGTTTGATTGACAGTAGTGGTGTTGACAGCATCTTTGTCAACTTCAACAATTTGAGTGAAGCTAGGTTCTTCATCTACAATCTCCTCAGCTTCCAGGTATCCTTGATTCTCAAATCTGAATGTCTGCATCTTTCCTTCTTCATGCAGTCCTGGAAACTTGGTTTCATCAAATGTGACATTAACACTTTCTTCAATAATCCCGTGTTCCATAACATAAACTCTGTAGGCAGTCCTTTCTGTGCTGTAACCCATGAATAGTCCTTCAAAAGCCTTGGTGTCAAATTTTCCTTTCTTCTCATGGTTGTCTTTCATCATAAAGCATTTGCTCCCAAACACATGAAAATATTTGACAGTAGGTTTCTTTCCAGTTAACAGACAGTAAGGAGTACTTGCATGAGTTTTGTTGATCATGGTTCTGTTCTGAGTATAACAGGCTGTGTTGATAGCTTCAGCCCAGAAATATGTTGGCAACTTAGCATCATGAAACATAGTTCTAGCTGCTTCAATGAGAGTCCTGTTCTTTCTTTCTACAACTCCATTCTGCTGTGGAGTTCTTGCAGCAGAGAATTGTTGTACAATTCCTTCATCTTTACAGAAATTTCCAAGTGTGGCATTTCTGAATTCTGTACCATTGTCACTCCTCAAGATTTGAACTTTTGAGTTTGGGGTTCTATCAAGAACTCTGACTTGATCAATAATCACTTGAGCAGCTTCATCTTTGGATTCAAGAAATTTCACCCAAGTGTACCTTGAGTAATCATCCACCATTACTAAGGCATACCTCTTTCTGGCCATAGATGGTACATTGACTGGTCCAAAGAGGTCCATGTGAATTAACTTGAGTGCTTCTGTGTTGGTGTTTACTTGCTTGGACTTGTGCACAGCTCTTCTCAGTTTGCCCATTTGACAATCTTCACACAGTCCTTCTTGACAGAATTCCTGTTGGGGCAAACCTCTCACTAACTCCTTCTTCATCAGAATATTCATTGTCTTGAAGTTGAGATGTGAGAGCTTCCTGTGCCAAAGCATACTGTCACCAACAGTAGCTTTACTGTAAAAACAGTAAACTTTATCCTTCTTTGTTGAGCTTAGATCAGCAACAAACAAGCTTCCTTTTCTGACCCCTTTTAGAGAGAGGCTTCCATCCTTCTTGTGATAGATGTTGCACACCATCATGTCAAAGTCAACCTTAAATCCTCTGTCACTGAATTGGCTGACACTGAGTAGGTTGTGCTTCAATCCATCCACAAGAGCAATATCTTCAATGACAACATTTCCAATTTCCAGACAGCCATATCCCACTGTGTAACCCTTGCTGTTGTCTCCAAAGGTTATGATTGGGCCAGCTTTCTCTACATAATGTGATAGCAGGGCTTTATCACCTGTCATGTGTCTTGAGCAACCACTGTCAATTATCCACATGACCTGATTTTTCTTCTTACCCTGCAAAACAGAATGTTTCTAAGTTGCATATGGTACCCAATCTTTGTTGGGTCCTGCAGTTTCAGTGTTTCCTGAGTTTCTTTCAGTCACAACATCACAAGCATTATCAAAGACTTCCTGTTTGACTTCTCTTTTCACCCACTTAGGTTTAGAATTGGACTTGGTCCTTTTCTTAGTGGATGAAGCCTTTTTGCTGTTGCCAGCAGGCTCAGAAGTCTCAACAGTGTTTAGGTATGAGCATTTTTCAGTAGAGAGAACAGGTAAGTTAAAGCATGTACTCATGGCAGTGATTTTGCATGGCATACAATCAATGTTATTACAGACACTCATGGTTCTATGCATAAGGGGGGTTCTGTGTAAGTTACCATTGAGTTCAGTTGCATTGATCTTATCCTCAATTGGTTTCTTACAAACATGTGTTAAGTGATGTGTAGATCCACAGTTATTGCATAGTTTCCTAGAAGCACCTCCAACATTAGTGTATCCATTTCCTTTATTGACACCTACCTTACCATTCCTGTTTCTAGACTTGGGAGTTACTGGATTGACAGTATGTTCAGAAGTTGCTGTCGAACTATCCTTGACAGTATCTTTTATTCCTACTGTCTTGACAGAAGGTTTGAAAGTTACTGTCTTGGAATCATTCTTGACAGTATCTTTGAAAGATTCTGTCTTGCCAATCGTGACAGCATCCTTTGAACTTACTATCTGATTGCTTGGTAAGTTTACTGTCTTGGGGATTGTGACAGTATCCTTTCCTTCCTTGAATGTGCTGTCAACACCTTCATCCTCATCAAGAATTTCTTGTTTGATGAGCATGGCTTTTTCATCAAACTCAATTTCAGCAGCTTTGAAAATAGGAGTTTTAACTTTCTTGAGAATGGTGGGTTTGACAGCAGCAATTCCAGGACAATCTTGAATCACAGTTTCCTTTCCAGGTCTTCTACCATAAGAAAAACCTATACCAACAGACTGATTTTCTGTATGCTTATCATTGTAATCCTGAACTATCTTTGATGAGTTTCTATAGGCCTTAATCTTAAATTCATTTTCAGCAATCTCATTCCTCAGGAATTCCTCAACCTCCTTAGCACATTTTAATTCATTTTTAAGTTTAGCATTCTCTTGAGCTAAAGAGCCTAGTGAACTGGTTTTGAGAAAAAGAGAATCATTTTCAGACTGAAGTGTTTCATTTAGCTTACTTAGTCTAGAGATTTCCTCATTAGCAGCAGATAAGCTAGTATAGACATTGAACATTTCAGCACTTAAGTCTTTAATGGTTTTCTTATACTCATCAGTAGACATATCAAGTAAGACAAGTGAAGGTACCTGACTTGAAGGTGTTGATTCTACCTCATCAGTGCTAGCCATGAGAGCTAGGTTGACATATTCTTCCTCTTCTTCATCATCAGAATCATCCCAACACTTTCCTTCAGCCACATAGGCTCTACCTTGATTTTTCTTGGAGTATCCACCAGTTCCTTTCTCATATCTTTGAACCTGTTTGGGTCTTTTGCATTCAGTAGAAAAATGACCAGGTTCTCCACAGTTGTAACATTTGAACTTTGATCTGTCCACAAATCCAGTTTTGTATCCTCCTTTGGTTGAACTTCCCACAGCAGCCTTTGATGAGCTTCCTTTGCTGAACTTGGATGCTTGGCCTTGAGGCTTGTATGACCTATCCTTCTTGAACCTAAAGTTCTTGAACTTTTTGGCCATGTAAGCCATAGTAGGGTTGTCCATGCTTTCCAGTTCCTCCATTGTGTAGAAGTCTTCATCTTCCACATCTTTAAGCTTTAGTACCACTTTCTCATCATCTTCAACCACCTCTTCTATCTTCAAGGTCTGGGTTGGGGTTGATTGTGTGATCTGTAGTACTTCACTTGGCTGTGTGATCCTTGGCACATGTGCTACTAGGGCACTTGACATATTAGCCATCTTGTTCCTTGTTCCACTTTGTATGGCTCTCTTTTGAAAGAGTTCGAGTTCATAAGATTTCAGAATACCATAAAGTGTCTCAAAGGTTATAGTGTTGAGATCTCTTCCTTCTCGTATGGCTGTTGTCTTGTGTTCAAGGTGATCAGGCAGTGTGAGCAGGAACTTGACATTTAATTCTTTTCTGTCATAGTACTTGCCATGTATCTGTAATTCAGTTAAGAGCTTACTGAACCTTTCAAACATGGAGGTTAAGTCTTCACCAGGCTTGGCCATGAATGCCTCATATTGAGATATTAGAATTTGCCTTTGGTTGCCCTTAACCTCTTCACTTCCTTCACAGAGTAAGGCTAACCTGATCCACATCTCCTTGGCTGATGTGCAGCTTATCACACTTCCACACATGGCTTTATCCAGCGTGAGAGAATCGAGCAAGATAAGTTGCAAATGATCATCTAGCACCATTTTCTCCTTTTCAGGTTCCAAGATTTCTGAGGGATCTTTGGGAACCCAATGTGCAGGAATAATCTCACCATTCACTGTTGTGGCTTCAATTTCCTTTCTTGGAATGAAAGGACCATTCTCGAGTATACCTGGGTATAGTGGATTTGCAGCTTTGATAAACAACAAGATTTTTCTTTTCCAAATGCTGTAGTTCTCTTTATCAAATGCTGGGATCTTGATACTGTTTGATTTCTGCATTTTCTCCGGGATCTCAGATATGTATGTTAATCTGAAAGCTCTGATACCAGTTGTTAGTCCTTGTGTATTGCAGAAGGGGGGGGATGAATGCAATACTGATAAAATTCAATCTAAATTTCAACAACTAAAATCAAGATTAAACGTTATCAGCAATATATGCAATCACGAACAGTATTTAGTAAGAACAAGATTCACAAAATAAATATTTTATTTATTTTGCAAAGTGTTGCTACAACCTCAAGAAAGAATTCTCGAGCTTCGGGTTTTCTTCAAAGACACTTGCTTGTCTTCGTTACAATCCTAGAATGAGTTGATAGTAGGTATAAGACTAACCCTATCACTATCAGTCACGGGTTTGTGAAGCTGCTGTCACTGTCAAGTGGCAGCTTCTTACAGATTGTCTTACCCATGTGACTTTCCTAAATTGCTAACATGTCAGATATACATTACAAAGAAAGCAACCTAGATTCATTCTATTTCCAGCTAAACCAATTCAGCAGATAAAGACTTGACCTTGCTCTTGAATTGATTCGCTTTTGTTTTGCAGTGCTTGAAGCTTCTGTCGTAGTCTTGTAGACTTGGTGCAGCTTAGGGATACTGCATCACGCCTGTTTCTTGAACATTTAAACTGTCACGGGATTTGACTGAGAAAGATACCTAGCATAAGGATCTTTATTGAGACAGTTACTTTTGCCGCAAAGCTTGCTGTCACAGGAATGATCTTTTGGTGACAGTATGAGTTCCCCGCATAGAGTGCTGTCGAGGATCCCAAACTTGCTGTCGAGGGCAATAGTTGCTGTCGCGTAGTCTTCCGCCAATGTTGCTGTCAGAGTGAATATGCTGTCGTGACTTGCAACATTCTGTCTTCTTGTAATCTTACTGTCACAGCTTTAGGACAGTAACCTTTATTCATGTTGTCATCCAAAAAGCATTCTTTGAGGCTTGAACACATAAGTGAACTTCTTTCAAACAATACAACTAGAATAACATTACATACTGATTACAAGAACATACTTTGGCTATGACAGTATGTTCTACTTAATTTCAAAAATTAAGTACAATCAAAGTTAAGTTGTTTCTATGCTATCACCCATAAATCCCAACACAAACTCATCTACTAAATTTATAATTATATATTTTTTTTAAACTATTGCATTTTTTCATATTCTAAAAGTAGTTACATTTGGATTTCCAATTATTACAAATTCCAGAAATTTTTTAGTAGTACCGACAATCAGGGACGGACCTGGGGTCCAGGGGGGTCCCTGGCCCCTCCTGGATTTTTTTTTTTAAAAAAAAAAGAAAAACAATTTATAAATAATAGTCTGCCTTTTGCTTAGTAGCCTGACTTTTGCTTAGTATTCTGACTTTGATGTTTAGTATTTAGTAGAATTTAGTCTTTTGTCGCACCAAATAGAACATTATATGTAATACGTAATATGAATTAGGTATCAAATTCATATTTCAGTGAATTTTTCCTTTTTAAAAATTTTAGTTAAATATATGGACCCTCCTGTAAAAATGCTCTAGGTCCGTCACTGCCAACAATTACATGATGGTTCACGATGATCAATCAGGAATCTCGATTATATTTTACAATTCTTTAATTTATAATATAGGAATCTCGCATATCTATTTTAAAAATAATAATCTTTGTTCATTTGCGGATGCAAAAATAAAAGGTTTGGATAAAATAATGTACATTTTATAATAATTTTACAATAAAAGTCTCTTCTGTTTGAAGCCGTGTAATCGTATTTAACGTTATGTTTCTGAACTTGGTATTTGGGATGTTGATGGGATGAATGTTTCTGGTGATGAACATTTATCATATGTTGGTTTTATTTATCTTTATTTCGTTTAGAATGATTTTCATCGTATCTTTAAAGTTAATATTTAGGATCTCAAATATATTTCACTTTTTCTTTGTGGTTATTAAGCATGCATGCGGAGTACAGAGAACACTGATGCATTTGGTACTGCTATTTTAATTTTGGGAAAATAAATTCTTTCGTCCTTAAATTATATGTTGTTTTTGGTTTAGGTCTTTGAACTTTACGAAAAAATATTACGGTACCTAAACTTTTAATTTTTTTGATACTCGTCCTTCCGTCCAAAAACGCTGACGTGACAATTACGTGAAAATCGAAAATTCTTGGAATGGAGTGAAATTTTGGCATGTTAATCTACGAATGATTACAAGAACATCAGTGGTGAAAGTTTTCGATTTCGAGTTCACTAACATATGAAAATCTGCAGATTTTAGTAAAAAAAATTCTTGTTCTTGAAATTAAAGTGCAGATTTCTATACGTCAGTGAACTCGAAATTGAAAATTTTCACCACACGGGTTCTTGTAAGCAGTAGTAAATTAACATATCAAAATTTCACTCCATTCCAAGAATTTTCGATTTTCACGTAATTGCCACGTCAGCGTTTTTGGACGGAAGAACGAGAATCAGAAAATTTGAAAGTTTAGGTACCGTAATATTTTTTCATATAGTTTAAAGACCTAAACAAAAAACGGCATATAGTTTAAGGACGAAATAATTTATTTTCTCTATAATTTTTGAACAATGAACCAACAACCATGTCAATAACTTTATGGACAAAAGCTGAAGGATTGGTTGCACGAAAAACGAGATAATTTATTTCCATTCACTCCTCAATCCATCAATAAAACTCATTTCGTTCGACTTCATTTCTATATTTTTGATAGGGTTAATGTTCTAGTTGGTCACTGAATTCAGCTTAATGTATTAAGTTGGTTACTGAATTGAAATTGGACTCAAACTGTTCACTAACTTGAATCAATTGTTAACTCCGTTAAATGGGTTTACTTTTTTACACGAAAATTGTTGACCTTTAACATTACAACTAAATTGGTAGCTCGGTTTGATAATGTCTAAAAATCCATGATGATGTACATAAACATTAACCCTTGTTGACATCATGTAAAATTGAAAGAACTAATTGATATATACGCTACAATCAATATATAATACACAATAAATATGATTCATATGTTTTATTTTTGTTCGTATGTTTTATTCAATTGCTTAAACTTAGTTAAATAACTATAGTTAAGTTAATAGACGTTAGTCATGTGAAGAACATGCTTACTAGGTAGAAATTGTTGTTTAAAAAATTCAAAGTGAACAATTAATTCGTGTTAGTGAGATGTTTGAGTTCAATTTGAATTCAGTGACCAACTTGATATATTAAGCTACTTTAATGACCAACTAGAACGTTAACTCATTTTTGATATACTTCGTGCAACCAATTAAAAACCATGACGTCTTCGAGCAATAAACCAGCGTAATCATTCTTTTCCTCTTTTCTTTTACAACAATAGCATAATCACTGATTTTATAGTAATTAATCTCTCTATTGTCACAAGGAAAAAATGAACAACAACGACAAAATACTTAAGAAAGAAGACCTGGAAAAATAATTGACAAACCTGGAAGTACTCACCAAGGACTCAATGCAAAAATGGAAAACATCATTATAGCTTTGGAGAAGTTCTTTGACGAATTTGAAGCAAACCATATGGTAATGGTAGAAGAACTTAAGTGGTTGAAAGAGTAAGCGGAACGAATCACAAATTTAGTCAATGAAAAGTTATGATTCATTCACATTTCGTACAATCAAACTCAATCGTTCTCCCTTCAATCTGTTTGTTTTCCTTTTCATTAAGTATGTCAACTGTTTTCGGTGAACTCATGTTTCTGGGTTGAACTTATGTTCCTTTAAGATGCATGTCAAATTTTAAAAGGGTTAAATATCAAATTGGTCACTGAAGTGGAGGCCATATATCAATTTCTTCATCAATTTTAACGGGGTCTCATTTCAATCACTTAAGTCATAATAAATATCAAACAGATACCTCTAAATGTGTGATCGAGAAGTATAATAATTGTTTTTTGAATTCTATACATTTTTCTTCAATGTCATCATAACCAAATGAAAAGTCATGAACTCTAGTATTTTAGATAATATATTTAGATTTTTTAAAATTTATTTAAAATTTATTTTTAATTAAATTAAAGAAAATAACTATAAAATTTTAAATAAAATTTTAAATAAAATTTTAAAAATCTGAATATATTATCTAAAATACTAGAATACATAACTTTTCATTTGGTTATGGTGGCATTAAAGAAAACTGTATAGAACTCAATAAAAAATTATTTTACTTCTTGATCACATATTTAGAGGTATCTGTTTGATATTTATTATGACTTAAGTGACTTAATTGAGACCCCGTTAAAATTGATGAAGAAATTGATATATGACCTCCACTTCAGTGACCAATTTGATATTTAACCCAATTTTAAAATCGGAAATTATGATTGAACAAAAGAATCTGCTTTGAATGTCTGATTTCTTTGTTTTTCTTTAATACGTTCATTGTTTATACTAGCTTATAGCTTATAGCCCGTGCGATACACGGTTATTTAAATTTTATTTATAATTATTTTGTTTATAATTATATTTTTATTACGATGCAACACACGATTGTTTTTTTAATATTTATAATTATATTTATTTATGAATATTTTAATATTTAAAAGTTATTAGTTTACATGATTAAATTATTGTTAAAAAAGATTTAGCCAAAACAAATTATAGTTAAAATTTTGATATTTATTATATTTTACACGCTCAATTTAATATTTGTTTATATTGAGTTATAAAAGTTAGATTTGGCCAATTTTACGGTTCACATGAAATTCACAAAATAATCTTTAATTTAGTTGTGGTTTAATAGTTCTTTTTCAATTAAAAACTATTCTAAAACTAAAAACAGAATAAAGTAACGAAATTTAATGTTGAGAATTCTATTCGATTTAGGAAATCTACCTAACTTATATGTAGTTTAGATTATTAGAATAACCTTTATTAACCGAATACAGGTTTTAATGTTAAATCTAACGGTTTTCACCTATCTATTTAAGATTAAACAATTTTTATTATTTTGGTTATAAATGGGTTTCCTTTTTTAATTACAACTATTTTTATGTTTTAACTTTTTGGAAAATCCAATCCTAATATAATATCTTTTAACTTATATCATTTTTAGATAATAATTTCTTTTTATATGATATAATTTTGATCATCTATTTTTAAAAGTATTGGATCTAACGGTTGAGAATGTTTGGGCGGTATTTAGGACCAAACTACCAGGATAACATCATTAATTTTTCTTAATATTTCCAAATTTTTTATTTTTTTATTTTTTTAAATATTTATTGCTAAAATATAATATACTCTTTTTTTGTAATATGTTAATGATGCGGGAACTTTAAACTTTTGAGAAAATAAATTATCAATTAAAATAATTTTTTTTGTAGTAGTTCTTCTTTTAAAGTACTACACTGTGACGATCAAAATTCTGTATAAAATTCATGTTTTTATAGTATATCCCGTAAATATCTATGTTATTATATTAAAGACTAAATAATGAAAGCTTTCTTATAAGTGTGGTCGCTTTGTTTGATCACTCAATCCATAATCGTTGGATCTTTCAAATTAAATTGTTGAGAAACGTTACATATAACAGTAAAATTATTATGTAGAATGATCTAAGATTTGAATCTACCAATAACATATTAAAATTTACAGGTTTTTTTTTGAAAAAAAAGAATGTTTTTCATTTTTTTTCTTTCAGACATAGGTTATTTTATAATATTTTTTTGTAAAGTACGATTTTTCAGAAAAGTACTATACTAATTGATTAACAAACTTTTAAAATTTCTAATTTAATAATTTACAATGTATGTAGGTTAAAAAAGTCAGGTCTGTTCTGTAGCTGAGTCTACAATTTCAAAATACTGTTTTTTTAATATGAATATAGTCCTGCTAACAATGAAATTAGGTCTCTATGAGTGCTTATAAAACAAAATCACCATTTGCGTATAATTTATTATTTAATAATAAATTATATTTGATTAGTTATGATCTATGACTTAATAAAATAGGATAACAAATATGCACAATTTTATACAATTTTATCCTCGTATTATTATATTCTTTGTTGATTTGAATTTTCTTAGATTGATTTTAATTTTTGAACATAGATTTCTAAATTTAAATTAGTTAGAAAAAAGTAATTAAATTGGCGTTAAAATAATGATGACATAATAATCATTATTAGAATTTAAATGCTCACTTTACTGATTTGGGTTTTATGTTGTGTTTTAAAAATCAGATTTTGACGATTTTACACCCCACGTGAAGATAATTAAATTATTTTTAATTAGAAGACGGTTTAAATTTTTTTATCTAACTGGAATTGTCCATGGAAGAGAAAAGAAAGTCACCAATTTTTTACATGGAGAATTCTATTCAATATAGAAAACTTATTTATATTTGGTATATTTGGTTTAAATTATCAAAATACACTTTTTAGAATTTAAATATAATCCTATTATAAATAAAATACACTCTTTTAATATTTGATCAAACGATTTTTATTTATCTAGTTAAGATCTAATAGTCCTTATTAATTTGGTTGTCACGATCAAAATTTTGGATAAATCCATATTATGCTTATTATATAAAAGAGTTTAATATAATAAGGATATTAAGTACATACTGATATAAGTATCTTACTAACTATTTTTACTTTTAATGTTTCGGTTTTATTTATAGTGTATATAAAATTTTAAAATACATTATTACTTTAAAATTATTAAACAGAATAAAAATTATGTTATGCTTATATAAAATTTTATTCTCATATTATTATAGTCTTTATCGATTTGAATTTGTTCTTAATTTATTTTAATACTTTATTGAAAGAAAGATAAAATTTCTATATTTAAAAGAATTAGTGGAAAAATAAATAAATTGGTACTACAATTATAAAAAAAATATTTATTAAAATTTAGATACTCACTTTACTATTTGGGTTCTATCCTGAGTTTTAGAAATTGAATTTTGACGATTTTACAACCCATGTGAAACTTACGAAATTATCTTTATTTTAATGATGATTTATAATTATTATCTAACTTGACCAGTTGACCTACCCATAAACCGAAAAGAAAAGATGGTTAAGTATTATATTAAAAATTATTGTTTATGAATATGAAACCCTCAATATTTTAATAATATTTTGATATTATCATTTTATGTTTGTTATATGTAAAATAATATAATTATAATTTGTATTAATCAAATTGTTATTTTCCTTCAGAAAAAAATGTTTAAATTTATTCATGTACATGAGTTCTCCTAATTCTCTTATAACGCAGGATCCACATGTATCATTGTTATATGATATACATTAGCATTAGATTGATAATTTTTAATATTGTAATCGATATGAATTGTTATCTGATATTTTGTTTAACAATTATTATCTAACTCGAACTATACATAAATTAAAGAGAAAAAATATTTAAGAATGTTTACATAGAAAAATTATAAATTATCAAAATACACTTTTTAGTATTTAAATATAATTCTATTATTAATCAGATACACTTTTTAATATTAGATCTAACAATTCTCATCGATCTATTTAAAATCTAAATGTAATAATTAATTTGGTCGTATAGTGGTCGTACACGGACCAGATCGATTTTAATTTTTTCTTAAATTGATTTTAATATTTTATTGAAATAAACATAGAATTTATAAATTTAAAAGAATTAGGAAAAAAATTAAATTGGTGCTACAATAATAATTTTTGTTTTATTAAAATTTAGATAATCACTTTAATGTTAGGGCTCTATCTTGAGTTTTAGACAACAGATTTTAACAATTTTACAGCCCACGCGAAACTAACAAAATTATCTTTAATTTAATGATGGATTAATAAATATTATATAACTGAAACTATCCATAAACTAAAGAGAAAAGATAATTACGATTTTTTACATAAAGATTTCTATTCAATATATAAAACCTATTTATAATTTGTTTAAATCAAAAAAAAATATTAAAATTTAGATAATCACTTTACTGTTTGGGCTCTATCTCACAACAGATTTTAACAATTTTACAGCCCACGCGAAGCTAACATAATTATCTTTAATTTAATAATGGTTTAATAATTATTATCTAACTGTAACTATCCATAAACTAAAGAGAAAAGATAATTACGATTTTTTACATAAAGATTTCTATTCAATATAGAAAACCTATTTATAATTGGTTTAAATTATCAAAATACACTTTTTAGTATTTAAATACTATCCTATTATTAATCAAATACAATTTTTAATATTATATCTAACGGTCCTCATCTATTTGAATATTTATAGTTTTATAATCCAACAGATCATAACTTTTGATAGTACAGTGACCGACCAAAATTTTGGATAAGATCTCCCTTACGCTTATTATATATAAGGAGTTAATTAAGATATCGGTAGTAAATTCTAAAAAATAATTATCAAATTGGATGGATCGGGAAAAAAGAAACAAATTTTGACAAGGAAATTATAAATATAAAATTTTCTTATGTAGACAAGTCCAGCGGAGTGGGAAAAACTTCTAGTGTAGACTAGGAATATACCTGTGCTTCGCACACGGTAATGTTTTATCCTTGTAATTTTAGTAATTATCTTTTTTAATTTTTTTTAGTAAATTCAAGTTATATATATATAGTAATCTTAGGTAACTTTACTGAGCTAACCTAGCTAACCTCGTGATTGTTTTCTCATATATATATTATAAACATTTTTTGTTGAAAATAAGCTTCTTTCTAAATTTTTTATTGTAACACTAAAAAATATCTCGCATCACATATTCATGTATTTTAAACATTAGATAATAGAAGAACCCAACAAAAGAAAATGAAAGAACAATCAATGAAACAACTTTGACTTCAATTAGAATCATAATTGATATGACTGCAATTAGTCTCTAAAGTATATTATATAATTTTGTTCATTTACCAAAAAAAATGTTTTTAATAAAATGTTTATCATATCTCCATTTTTCACATAATATAAATAAATGATTAAGCCATAAAAAACAAATGTTACAACAAACGAAAATCTTAATTCACATTGAAGTAAATTTAAGGTATATTCACCCATTTTGTATAAATGAGCCACTAAATTCTGGTACCTTATTTGTTCTAAAATTATCAAATACTCCCTCGTCCCCATCAATTCTTTACATTGAGGTTGGGCACAGAGGTTAAGAAAAATAGTAATTTAGTGAAGAAAAGTAAAAAAAGTGAGTAAAGTGGCGGGACCAATCATTATTTAATGTATAAAGTGGGAATAATGGGGGAAAGTAGTGGATGTAGTTAATTTTTATATTATAAAATTATACTATTTTAGGAAACTTTTGGAATGTAAAGAATTGAGAGGAACATCTCAAAAAGGAAAGTGCAAATAAATGAGAGGGACATGGGGAGTATATCGCTACATAGAAATTGTAGCATAAACACAATATAACATAGAGAAGAAGATATACAAAAAAGTTTGTGCTAAATTTTCCTTGCAGACACGATTCCTCGTTTTTCTAGAATTGTATAACCGAGGAGAAAGACTAAAAATCAAAGTAAAATAATTGAAGAACTAACTTCAAATTCTAAAAAAAAAACTATAATATGTATAATACATGAAAAAGACACATATTAAAAAAATTAGAGTAAAATATTTGTAATCATTGAAATTTAAACGTCAATTATCTTTTAATCCAAACATCAATTCTCTTTTTGCTAGATTATCATTTCAGTTGACTACAGACTATTCTGCACATTACTAACTTGGATTTAACGTTATAAATATAACACCTTAAAAGGGTCTCATTATGGGGTAGACACATTTTAATTTGACTACCTCCTCTGGTTCTTTTATATATATCAACCAAATATAAATGGGTAACTATTAATAAATGTAGTGAAATGAAGTCAATCACAAACTGAAAACTATAACATTACAGAATATAAACTTGTCTAGATTATAAACGGTGTAACTATTAAATGAAAAATAGAGGAAAAAACAATATTTAATTTACTTATCTTTCAACCTTCTTATCGCAGTCATCTGCACCTTAAAAGAATCTATGTGTGTAAAAGATGATGATTAATTAAAAATAAAAAACATGATTTCAAAGATATCAAAAACATTTAGCCGAACTTTATAAAAGCTCCAAGAATAATACACTTCACCACTTAATTTGACTAATTGTAAGACTTGCATCAATCATGACCTAATCCATTTATTTGTTTAGAAATCTGAAGCTAACATATATACGTGTTAGTGATTCGTATGATCACAATGACAATATCCCGAGAATGGAAACAAAGAACATACCTAACATGAGAATAGGACATGAGGTATTGTGTCTAAAATCATGTTCAAGTAGTTTCTAATAGTTGGTTTTGTCAATCCAAGTAGAGTCATACCCATACCAGTTAATCTTGTGAAACCTAGACATTAACTAATAATGTAGTGATTTACTACATAAGATAGAAACTATATGTTATAATTTTTTACAAACATCCATGGCACATGATCTAGAAACATCAATCCATGGCTAGAGCTAAATACTCATATTTTTACTATTTCTCCAAGAATTTAACACACTGATGAGGTGAAATTTTTTTAGCAAAAAATGATAGTGTGTCACACGATTCTTAAAATGTTAAAAATTGATGTTCATGTCACATTATTCTTAAAATATCAAAATCAAGAATATTATAACGTATACATTAGAAACAACTGAGTGCATATTTAAATATAGATTTAGATAATCGCCAAATTCTATTAAAGATCAATTGGCTATCAAATATGTATCATTTTTCTTTGCAATTTTTGATATATGTACCTTGTACTAAAATGACAACATGTATAGGCTATTTTGTTCATTATAGTGCTTAACCACGCAACTCTCAACATTAACTTCATTTCAACTTCGATAACATGTACTTCGCTTCATAGAATCGGCTAATTCATCCACTACTCCGTTCTTATTGCCATGGAAGACCTAAAGAAAGCCAAGTTGAGGAGAACTTTAAAAAATAACAAAAAAAAAATCGAGGAAGTCATCTATAAAAATTGAGAGTACTTGGCTTAATCTTAGACACAAAATTTGCTAACTACTTCTTAATTTTCTGTAAACATAAATAACACATATAAACAGTTGGTGTAAATCCTCTGCATCAGTGTGTGTGTGTGTGTCAGTGTGCGTGTATACATGTGGTTGTGTGCATTTTAGACAATTTTATACATGTAATTGGTATGTGCTCCAGTGTTTTTGCATCTGATGCTTCAAGGCTCTCAAAACTTTGTACCTGTTTATTTTTAATATGTTGCAAGATATTTCGCTGCAATGTCATAAAAAAAGAAAGGCGTAGAGTTGGATAAAAGAATTAAATTCACTTATACATGCTAATCACTATAGAATACTATACCACAGATTTACTAATATATCCAGAAAAACAAAATTGGAGATCAATAATTAGAATCAATATTTAAAAACACATCAAAATAGAAAACTTAAAAATATTTAAAAGGTATTCAGATCCTACAAAATTGTAGTGGAGACTTGAGCGTGCCTTCTTAGTTAACATAATAACATATACACATAATCAATCAAAATGATCGTAGACAAAAACACCACCACAACCCTCTAAGCCATCAACCGCAATATAATTAAACCCATCAACCTCCACCACAACCTCCAAAGCCATCTAACTCCCATGCATTCCTCTAAAATCTAAAAAATTCTAATTTTGCCTATTGTTGCTAGCTGATTTACCTTTGTATTGAGATGTTTTGAAGGTATTAGAGAAGTTTATATTACATGCCAAGTAAACCAAAAATAGGAGAGAATGGTCATTGTTTTGCTCAGAGTTCTCTAAAATAAAGCAGAAACAAATATAACTCAGTGGCACTAATATTTGAATGTCTAATCCTCATCACTGCTCCAGAGTTTATATTAGTATTTTTCTGTATTAATAAAATTCTGACATCACACCTAAACATATCATGCTTTAGTATGAAACTGGTAGGTTTGAACTACCAACTATTTTGTTGGCATATATAACTTGGTTGAACACTTGTCAAGACTTCCATTCAAAACTCAGGTGACAACGATATATTACAATTATATGAATCTCTATACATATTTAAACAATCATAAATTTACATAAAACTTGTATAGATATGTGGTACTATATGCTGAGATATTCCTATTAATTTGAAATTCTAAACATAAACATAAAGAAATATAGTATACAAAAGACATATCAAACACATGTATTAATATCCAAAAAAAACACTAATATAAAAAGAGGGAGAACCAATAACATAAAACAACCAAATCACCAATAAATTGTATATCTTTGTTTAAATAATTATAATTTAAATAATTATATATATACATACCTGGATAAACGATTTAATCCCTTTTTGTGAACTGATTTAAGCTTCTTCTTCTTCATAATCATAATCATCATCATCATCATCATCATCATCATCATCGTCATCATCGCATCATCATCATCATCATCATCATCATCATCATTATCGTCGTCATCATCATCATCATCATCATCATCATCATCATCTACATAAGCCAGACAAATATAAAGTAAACAACAAATATATATAAACACATAAATCAACATAAACATAAACAATTAAAACAAACATCAATAGTGAAATTATGAAAGAGAGAGATACCGAAGATGAAGAAAGAGAAAAGATAGAATAACCGAAAAAAATGAGGTACTGAATTCATATACGTTTGATATAAGATTTTGTAATTAAGAAATATAATCATTGGAATTTAAAAATAGATAACACCATTCATGTCATGATTTGTGGGATTGTTAAAATTTTTGAATTAGGAGTTTAATTGTGAGTGTATATTAGCAAGATTTATGGGATTATGTTGAATGAGTATAGCTTTTACGTTAAAACAATCAAATCACAACTGGATCCTTAATTAACGCATATTACAATGAAAGATAGCATATATTGGGAAGCCGAGTTACATGTAGAAAGTCCGTTAACCCGCTTAGACATGGAAATCATAAAATAGCATACCATATATGCATATTCAAATCTTAAAAATCCCACAATTTTAGCTAATTTTCAAATCAAATTGATTACATGGATATGTTGATTATCACAAGGGTTTTTTCATTGATCTTATCCTTTTCAAAATTCAAATCCATGATTTTTCGTCATCTTCTTTTTTTATTTACTCTCTAAGAATATTTATTGAATCTCAATTCTCTTCCTCTTTACCCTGTTTTTACTTTTATTCTACGGAACAATTCATGTTTTGTGTATGTATATCATGTTTATATATGTTTATATATGTGTTATCTTTATTGTGCAAGTATAAGTATATAGAGTGACCTGATTAACAAATACACGTTATATTAACACACAATACATTCCGTAAATAAAAGTAAAAATGAGATAAAAGTGACGAAGAAAGAGAAAAGAGAGAATTACCGAAGAAAATGAGATATTGAATTCATGTACGTTTGATATAAGATTTGGTAATCAACAAATATAATAATCTGAATGTTGAAAATAGATAGCACCACTCCTGGCATGATTTGTGGGAGAAATATAATTATTTAAAATCTGAAAATAGATAACACCATTCATGGCATGATTTGTGGGATTGTTAAAATTTTTGAATTGAGAATTTAATTTTGTGTGTGTATATCGCAAGATTTGTGGGATTATGTTGTTGAATGAGTATAACATGTATGTTAAAACAATCGGGTCACAACTGGATCCTTAATTAACCCATATTACAATGAAAAATAACATATATTAGGAAGCTAGGTTACATGTGGATAGTCCGTTAACCCGTTTAGACATGGGAATTTACCAAAAAAAACCTTATTTTAGGAACAAAAGTGGAATTTCCACTATACTCTTCACTAACAGGAATTTAGTTTTATGATAATTTGTAATACATACTCCCTCTGTCCTCCTGAGTTCTTTACCTTGGGGGACGGGGGCTCGGCGCGCATTTTAAAACTCCTATAAAATATATTTTCATAAATTATTTTAAATATTTTTTTCGTCTGAATAAAAGTATAATGTTGTTTAAACAAGTATCTCTCCGCTCTATGTGAGAGTCTGTGATTGTTTTCTCTCCTTTCTATCATTAGAATTGTGAGAGTGTTTGACATCATGTCAAATATGGAGTATATTGAGATGCAGATGGCGGACATGGATATTGAAAACAAAGAAAACGAGGAACTAGTTTTTGATGAAGGAGTGGAGGAGGAATGTAATAGATTTGAATTGTGCCTTGTAGGTCGATTCCTGATTGAGAAAAACATTAATGTACGTGCAATGAAGACAAAGCTTGCTGATTTATGGAAACCTGCTTTTGGTATCAATATCAAAGATCTAAAATCTGGGATCTTTTTATTCCAGTTTTATCATCAGGATGATATGAGTTGGGTGATTAACAATGGTCCGTGGACGTTCAACAGTGCATTGTTTGTGATGAATACAGTTAAGCCAGGGGAAGATCCTGTTAAGGTTGCACTTCATGAAGTGGATTTTTGGATCCAAATCTACGAGCTTCCTGTTGGGTACATGACAGAGCCGGTAGGTAAACAACTTGGAAATTTTTTTGGTACTTTCTTACAACATGATGCTAAGAATAATTCAAGCATATGGCGTGAGTTCATGAGGATGAGAATTAGAATTGATGTTCGTAAACCTCTCAAAAGGAAGAAGAAGATAGTGAAAAATGTGTTGCCCAGTAATAATCTATTGTAGAAGGGGGGTTGAATACAGTAGTATAAGATAATCGACTTCTTAATGTATATATCACAAATATGAAAGAAAGATAACAACTTTATTAAATCTGATATAAAACTGTTACAAACTCTCTCAAGAAATTCTGATGTTCTTGAGAGCTGCTAGCTTACAAAAACTCTCTCAAGAAATTCTATGTTCTTAAGAGCTTCTATTCGATTATGTTCGCGTCTAAGTTGTACATAAATCGAAACCAAAACTGTGTTTATATACTACACAGCTTCTCTATCAATGATAAGTCCTAATCAATTACAAAGATTGAAACCTATCTATAATTGATAGCTACATTCTACAAACCAGGAACCGACAGAATAAACTTCCATGTTTATCAATAGCACCTCTTTTGAATCCACTTTCCAGTAAGAATAGAGCTAAAGTTTCATACCATGCTCTTGGAGCTTGCTTTAGTCCATAAAGTGCCTTATCCAATCCGTAGACATGATCTGGATATTTAGGATCAATGAAACCAGGAGGTTGCTCAACATAGACTTCTTCCTCCAGTTCTCCATTTAAGAAAGCAGTTTTAACATCCATCTGGAAAACCTTGAATTTCTTATGTGCTGCATAAGCAAGAAATATCCTGATGGCTTCTAGTCTTGAAACAGGAGCAAAAGTTTAATCATAATCAATTCCCTCTTGTTGAGAATACCCATTTGCAACTAGTCTTGCTTTGTTTCTGATTATTACTCCATCAGAATCAGTCTTGTTCTTGAAAATCCACTTTGTACCAACAATTGATCTATTCTTTGGTCTTGGTACCAGTTTCCAGACTTCATTTCTTTCAAATTCATTCAGTTCCTCTTGCATTGCAGTAACCCAATCAACATCTTTAAGTGCATCTTCAACTTTCTTTGGCTCCTCCTTGGATAGAAAGTTATTGTATAGACATTCATTCTGAGTTGCACTTCTTGTTTGAACACCTGCATCAGGATCCCCAATGATCAAATCAGGAGTATGACTTGCAGTCCATTTCCTTGCTGGTATTAAATTGTTTCTTGAAGTAGATGCTCTCCCTGGATTGGTGTTATCTTGATTTGAAGAACTTGCTTGTCTTGAAGCTCCCCCTGAATTATTGTTATTTCCTCCTGATAAGTTATCAGGATCATCACTTGAATCAGTATCTGAAGAATTATGTCCTGGTGATTGTGTTGACTCTGAACTTGTAGTAGAATGATGTTGCTCCCCCTCAACATTAGCACTACTAGAAGTATTACTATTGATTGCATCATCAGTATTTGCACCATCAGCATCTGGTGTGTCATCAGGATTTGGTGACCCATCAGGATCTGATGTATGGACAGGATCTGATTCACTTTCTTCAGGTTCCTTGGTAGCTTCATTTTCAAAAATCAATCTATCATGAGAGTCTTCATTGATTCCAGCTATCTTCTTGTCATCAAAAGATACATGTATTGACTCCATGACAGTCCTTGTCCTCAAATTAAAAACTCTGAAGGCTCTTGATGCAGGATAGCCTATGAAAATTCCTTCATCAGCCTTTGTTTCAAATTTCCCTAGTTGTTCAGGATGAGTTCTGAGAACAAAACATTTACAGCCAAACACATGCAGATGCTTCAGACTTGGTTTCTTTTCCTTGAGTGACTGATAAGGAGTAACACCATGTCTGTTTATTAATGTGAGATTTTGAGTGTAGCATGCTGTGTTGACTGCTTCTGCCCAGAAATATGTAGGTAATTTTGCTTCTTCCAACATAGTTCTGCTAGCTTCAATAAGAGTTCTATTTTTCCTTTCAACTACTCCATTTTGCTGAGGTGTGCCAGGAGCAGAGAATTGTTGAATGATTCCTTTGTATTTGCAGAACTCTTCCATCTTTGAATTCTTAAATTCAGTACCATTATCACTTCTCAGTATCTTGACTTTGTACTTTGTGGTTGTCTCAATCATTCTTACATGATCCAACAGAACTTCAGGAGTCTCATCTTTTCTGTGCAGAAAATACACCCAGGTGAATCTAGAATATTCATCAACAATTACAAGAGTGTACCTTTTCTAACTGATGGTCATGATGTTGACTGGACCAAATAGATCAAGATGTAGCATGTGATATGGTTCTCCAATAGAGGATTCTGATTTACTCTGGAATGATGCCCTTCTTTGTTTTGCTTTCTGACATGCATCACAGAGTCCATCAGGAGTATATAACACTTTTGGTAATCCTCTCACTAAATCTTTCTTAACCAACTCATTGATATTGCTGAAGTTGAGATGAGATGAGAAAGCTTCTTGTGCCAATTCCAACTTTCATCTACTGAAGCTTTACTGATCAGACAGGTAGGGGAGTCATCAGTATTTGATTGAATGTTGGCTTCATATATGTTACCATGCATGTAGCCAGTCAGTGCTATCTTGCTTGTTGCCTTACTGACTACTTCACAATGAGTGGAATAGAAGTTGACATGATAACCTCTGTCAGTGATTTGACTAATACTCAACAGGTTGTGTTTTAGTCCCTTCACTAGAGCTACTTTTTCAATGATGACATTTCCAATGATTATATTGCCATATCCCAAGGTTTGTCCAATGTTGCCATCTCCATAAGACACAGTTGGGCCAGCTTTTTCCTCATATTCTGATAACAGGGCTTTGTTTCCAGTCATGTGCACAGAACATCCACTATCCATGACTAACACATTTTTCTTTTTACCCTGCAATCAGAATAGAAACACACTAGTTAGAACATTTAGGAACCCATACTTGTTGGGTTCCTTTTCCATGCAACTTATTAATTTTCACAGCAGAAGACTTTCTGACCTTAGTAGTCCTGACATGATTTACTTCATCAGGATTTGCTTTGTCAGTATCAGTATTAACAAAAGCATGTTCCAACTTGACATTCTTAATGCTACCAGAGTTTGCACTTTTTTTATCAACTTTAGGCAATGGATCATAAAAGTTATAGTACAACTCATGATAATCTTTACAAGTATAAATAGAATGCCATATACTACCACAATGAAAACAGGACTTCTGTGGTTTATAAAATACTGATCTATTCCTAACATCAGACTTAGGAATATCAGTAATATTCTTCTTACTCTTCTTACAATCAATAGCAAGATGATTAGAGTTACCACAGTTAAAACAACACTTTCTAGGTGCATTTGGGATATATTTGTAACCATTCTCTTTGTTGATCCCAACTTTACCATTCCTGTTTCTCTTAACAGTAGATTCCTTTTTCTTATCTGTCACCTCACAGATTTTATCCTTAAGCTGTTTCTGAGACAATAAACCTACATTCTTAATGACTTTATTCAAGACAGGTTTAGACTTTATGATTTTGATTCCTTTTGTAGAAGTAGATCCTTTTTCAAAAGTAGAATTGGAATCCTTACCAAAAACAAAATTAACAGGAGTAATCTTAGATTTGGTTGCATCTATAACATGTCTATAGGTCTTTGGACTGACTGTCTCATCAATGACAATTTTCTCTTTAAATTTCTTATCCTCATTTGACTTATATCCTAGACACTCTTTCCAATTCTTAGAGGTATTAATCTCATGAAATTTCCTACCAGAGTCTGTCCAGGTTCTGATTTTCTCATTAGCATTTTCAAGTTCCTTTTCAAGAGCAGTACATTTGGATTTCATCTCTACATACATGTGATTCATATTATCACATTCTTTTTGTACTTCTTGCATACGAGAAAATTCAGCTTCTAATATATCATTCCTTTTTCTAAGTTCAGACATCTCAGATAATATCCTAGTATTTTCAGCAGTTTGACTTCTAAAGCTAATATGTAATGACTTTAGAAAACGTCTTAACTCAGAAGCATTATCAGTATCAAAATCAAAGATAGTATTTAGTACCTTATCATCAGGAGCAGCAGTTACATCAGCATTGGCCATTAGAGCATAGTTGACCACCTCAGTATCAGATTCGGAGGAAGAGTCCATCCAATCCTTGCTTGATGTGATAAGTGCCTTTGTCTTCTTGCACTCAGAAGCAAAGTGACCCATACCATTGCACTTGTAGCATCTAACCTTTGACTTGTCAAATTTACTACCCTTGCTGTCCTTTTTGATATACTTATCTTTGTTTGGATTGAAAGCCTTTTTCTGAAAGTTGCCTTGTCTTCTACTCTTCCTGAACTTCATCCTTCTGAAGTTTCTGACAATCATAGCAACCATCTCTTCCATGTCTGAGTCAAAAGAATCATCATCAGTATTGGCATCAGCATTGCCATCAGTATCTGATGAAGAGTCATCAGGATCTGACTCAACTATTCTTGTTTTACTTCTAGAGACCTCCATAGATTTTCCTTTTGATTTAGCCTCTGCTTTCAAAGCAATTGATTTTGCCTTGCTGCTTTTCTTGTTCTTCCTCTGTTGAACTTCAAGATCATGAGTTCTTAGCATCCCATAGACTTCATCAAGAGACACAGTGTTAAGATCATACTGATGTCTAATGATCGATGTCTGAGTGTCCCATTCTTCAGGTAAAGCTCTTAGAAACTTGGTGTTTGAATCTTCAGTTTCATATTCCTTGTCAACTAAAGATAAACTGTTCAATAGTGTCAAAAATCTATCATATAGATCAGTTAGGCTCTCATCGGGTCTTGCATCAAATTGTTCATATTCTTGAATCAAAAGAGCCCTTCTGTTTTTCTTGACAGATGCAGATCCCTGGCACTGAGTTTCCAAAGTATCCCAGATTTCTTTTGAAGACTTGCATGCAATCACTCTGTTTGACATGACAGCATCAAGACTACTGTGTAAGATATTCTTTATCTTTGGTTCCCTGAGTACATGAGCTTTTTCTTCTGGAGTCCATTCACTTTTAGCCTTGACCACATAATGTTCAGGTACTGTATCTGTTCGTTCTACAATTCGTGTAGGAATATATGGTCCATCACGAATCCTGTCCAAATAGTCAGGATCCATAGCCTCCAGGTACATCAGCATCTTTACCCTCCATGTTGGATATTCTGATTTCTTCAAGATGGGAATCTTCATGCTTTCATACTTGGTTGTCGACATCTTTAGATCGTATCTGATTCAGAATTAAATCAGTTTGCTCTGATACCAATTGTTGCCCAGTAATAATCTATTGTAGAAGGGGGGTTGAATACAATAGTATAAGATAATCGACTTCTTAATGTATATATCACAAATATGAAAGAAAGATAACAGCTTTATTAAATCTGATATAAAACTGTTACAAACTCTCTCAAGAAATTCTGATGTTCTTGAGAGCTGCTAGCTTACAAAAACTCTCTCAAGAAATTCTATGTTCTTAAGAGCTTCTATTCGATTATGTTCGCGTCTAAGTTGTACATAAATCGAAACCAAAACTGTGTTTATATACTACACAGCTTCTCTATCAATGATAAGTCCTAATCAATTACAAAGATTGAAACCTATCTATAATTGATAGCTACATTCTACAAACCAGGAACCGACAGAATAAACTTCCATGTTTAACTAGACTCCAAATATAACTCGAAGTAGGAATCCTGATCAGCTTCCAGTCCTGATGATCAATCCTGATCCCAGTCCTGATATGTATCTCAATCCTGACGACCATGTAATCCTGATGACGTCAGCAATCCTGATCAGTTGAGTCTAGCTCCTGACGATCATTGAATTCTGAACTAACAAAAGGACAAAACGGAGGTTGTAGTTACGTGCAAATATGAAAAGTTAGGAGACTTTTGCTACATCTGTGGCTTGTTGTCCCATACTGAGCGATTCTGCAGGAAAAAAATCGAAGCTGATAATGGAACAGTCAGTAAAGATTGGGGACATTGGTTACGTGCTCCACCACGTAGAACGGTGGGAAATGGAAAAAGTAAGTGGCTTAGGGAGGAGACTGACGGCGATTGTGGATGACAGGAAGGAAGGGATAATCACAGAGCTACAAATCAGGGATTTCAAAAATCTAAAAGTTCGCGCTCAACAGATGCAATGCGATTTCAAAGGGATAGCGTAACTGTCACTGTTGATAATATGGGATATCCAGCTGGTCATTCTAAGTTTATGCAGTCAAAGGAGGGAAATTCAAAAAGTGACAAAAATGATGGGCTGGACTCAGAAGAGTTATATGGGCTTAATTTAGATGAAAGAAAAAGACAGAGAAGTGAAGCCCATCCCACTGTATTGCAAACCAGACAGACGAATGCTGTAACTAAGGACTCTACTCTTTCTACAACTGATTGTGTGGAGACCTCTTCAACTTTATTGGCTAAGCTTGCTTAGCAAGCTAGCCAGCAACAATGAGTTATATTAGTTGGAACTGTCGAGGGCTTGGGAATCCTTGAACAGTTCGAGCTCTTGGTGATCTACTAAGAAAACACAAACCCAACTTCCTTTTTTTTAGTAGAGACTATTTCTTTTGCTAGCAAGATTGAAGAACTTAGAATTAAATTTGGTTTTGATTATTGCTTTTCAGTAGATAGAGTGGGTCGTAGTGGAGGATTGGCTGTGCTTTGGAAAAGGTCTATGCAGTGCCAGGTATCTGGGTACTCTAACCACCATATTGACATGCTATTTATGGAGAATAATGTTGCATCCTGGCGTCTTTCTTGTTACTATGGTTATCCAGAACGCACTCGACGTCAAGAGTCTTGGAATTTGATTTGTAGGCTGGAAGACATATCTTCTCTACCGTGGTGCATATGGGGAGATTTCAATGACCTTTTATTTGCTTCGGATAAGAAAGGTAATATTGTTCATCCTTAATGTCTACTAGATGGTTTTCGTAATGTTATAGAGGATTGTTTTTTATCAGAGCTTAATTTAAATGGAGGAAAGTTTACATGGGAATGAGGTAGAGGTACTGTTGCTTGGGTTAGAGAAAAACTCGATCGTGGGTTCGCCAATGCAAGTTGGTGGGCTAAATTTCCACTTTATAAGTTGAGAGTCCTGCATTCTTCAGTGTCTGATCATGAGCCCATGTTATTGGAGCTGTTGAATATGGGTGTTTCGAGAAAACAATTCAGGTTCCATTTTGAGAATATTTGGTTGAAAGAACCGAACTTTGTGCATGAGGTGTCTGAAATTTGGAGATCAATTTTTGTCTTGCATCTTCTTCCTAAGATTGTTGAAATTACTTCGTTTATGGCTAGATGGGGGAGGTCTTTCTTTCATAAATTCAGAGAGAAAGTTAAGGAGCATAAGGCAAATTTGAACAAGTCGGTGGACTGTAATGATGAAAACAGTGTGAAGGAGTATCTAAGTGAGAGGGAGAAGCTAAATACACTCTTACTCGAAGAAGAAACATATTGGAAACAACGAGCTAAAGTGTTCTGGCTCCGTGAGGGTGATGATAATACACGGTTTTTCCATGCGTCTGCTTCTGCAAGGAAAAAAGCAAACAAGATTGAATTTTTAATCAATGATGAAGGAGAGAAAATTGATGAGCATGACGGCATGTGCGAAATTGTTTGCAATTATTTTTCAAAGCTATTCACTGAACATGAAAGTACTGTTGACATGGGGAATGCGAGCAGGCATAGAATGATATCTGCTGATCAGAATTTGAAGTTAAATGAGACATTTAGTTTTGAGGAGTTTACTGTAGCTCTTAAGCAAATGCATCCTGACAAAGCATCAAGACCTGATGGGTTGAATCCGGCATTTATTCAGAATTTTTGGAAGGTTATGGGACGAGAAGTTTTTGAGCAATGCACAGAGTGGCTTCGAACTAAAAGTTTTCCAGGAGATCTTAATGATACAAATGTTGTTCTTATTCCGAAAAAAGAAAATGCCTCTTGTATGAAGGATCTCAGACCCATTGCATTATGTAATGTCTTATATAGAATTATTGCAAAAGTCTTGGCAAACAGGTTGAAAGAGGTTTTACCTCATTTAATCTCAGAGAATCAGTCCGCTTTTGTCAAGAACAGAAGCATAACAGACAACGTTCTTATTGCTTTTGAAATGATCCACCACATGAATTGTAAAAAGACTGGCAGAGTAGGTGAGGTGGCTCTTAAATTGGACATAAGTAAGGCTTATGACAGGGTTAATTGGTCTTTTTTAAGGAGGAGAATGCATGTTATGGGCTTTTGTGAAACTTGGATTGATTGGATGATGCTATGTGTTAAGACAGTAACGTACTCTTTCTGTTTTAATGGATCATGTATTGGTCCAGTGGTTCCTAATAAGGGATTGAGGCAGGGGGATCCCCTCTCTCCATATCTGTTTTTACTCTGTGTTGAAGGTTTATCTAGTGCAATCGATGATGCTTCTAACAATGGTTTAATCCATGGATGTCAAATCAGCCCAACAGCTCCGGTAATTTCTCATCTTCTATTTGCAGACGATAGTTTCTTGTTTTTTCAAGGTATTACAGAGGAAGCTATGAATATCAAGAACCTCCTTATTAATTATGAGAGATGCTCATTTCAGTCTGTCAATTTCCAGAAGTCGGGTGTGTTTTACAGTACTAATATTAGTAGTGACAAACGAAGGGAGATCTCGCAAATTCTGGGAGTTTATAATGACATCACAAATACGAAGTATCTTGGATTGCCTTCTTTAGTGGGGAGATCAAAGAAAAGAGTATTTGGTTATCTCAAAGAAAAGGCTTGTAAGCGTATTCAAGCTTGGCAAGCTAAACCAATGTCTCAAGCTGGTAAATCAGTGCTGATCAGGAATGTAGCTCAGGCTATTCCATCGTACAGTATGTCTTGTTTTCTTCTTCCTAAGTCCCTCTGTCAGGAGCCTGAACAGATGTTTAATAACTATTGGTGGAAGTCGAATAAGGCTGGCAATCAGAAAGGGTTGAATTGGCTCTCCTGGTACAATATGAGTATAACAAAGAGTAAAGGTGGATTGGGGTTTAGAAGTCTTCATGGTTTTAATATTGCATTACTTGGCAAACACATCTGGAATTTTCTGCAAAACCCGGATTTGTTGGTGACTAGAGTGTTCAAAGAGAGGCACTTTCCAAATTCTCACATATTGAAGGCTACTAAAGGACAAGGTTTCAGTTTTCTATGGTCCGACATATGGGCTGCAAAGGAGGAATTAGCTAAAGGTTTTAGATGGGTTATAGGGGATGGTGATAGCATTGTAGCTACTAAAGACCCTTGACTAAGAAACAAGAGAGATTTTCAGGTGAATCAGAGTCCATTCTATGAAGGGAGGAACGAAATGGTCTCAAATCTGTTTCTACCAAATGAGAAGAAATGGAACATACCTTTGGTTCGTAATCAATTCCTCACAGAAGATGCAGAGGCAATCTTGACAGTACATATTCCTCAAAAAACAATACCTAACAAAGTGGTTTGGGCTGAATCAACAACTGGTATTTATACTGCTAAAGCGGCTTACCATTTCTGGTATGAAGCTAAGTTTGGTGGTAGTACTATTCCTCAGGGTATGGGATGGAAAAAGATTTGGCATCTGAAGCTACCGCATAAGATTAGAGTTTTTATCTGGCGATTATGTCGAAATACGATCCCAGTGCGTAAGAGACTGAGCTCAAAAGGAGTTAGAGTATCTATCACGTGCCCCATGTGTTTAGCTGATATCGAGCACATATCACATTTGTTCTATGATTGTTCGTTTGCTGGAGGCTGTTGGAATCATGTTGGTTTAGTATATGACTGGAGTGAGGTAGAATTTGCTCAGGACTGGTTGATTCATAAGCTCAACACTGCAACTACTGATGAACTAAGGAAAATTTGTGTGGTCTTATGGGGTATCTGGCATTGGAGGAATAAAAAGGTTTGGGATGGGAAGGTGGTCACACCTGAGTTTGCGATGGATAGCAATTTTCAAATATGCGCAGAATGGATTGAAGCGAGGAAATATCATGTGAACGAAAACCCCAACCCCTCAGAAGCTGATAAACGTAGCAAGGCATCAGAAAGTAAATGGAAACTTCCTACAAGGGGTGTGTTCAAAATCAATGTTGATGCATCTGTTTTTCCAGGTGCACGAACGTATTCAGTGGGAATGGTTCTTAGAAATCACGAAGGTACTTTTATGGCAGGAAGAAACCATTGTTTTGCTGGTGAAGTGTCAGTAATGGAAGCTGAAGCAGTGTCTATACGTGAAGCTCTATCTTGGATTAAAGACATGCGAATGCAAGGGGAGGAAATCATATTGGAGTCAGATTCTCAGCTTATTGTCAAAGCAATTATGGGAAATAATCCAAATTTCCTAGAGGTTGGAGAGGTCCTTGAGAGTTGTAAAATAATGCTTGGAAGCTTGTATAAAGTTTCAATTATGTTTATTCGAAAAAATGCTAACAAGGTAGCACATGAAGTCGCTAGAATTCTTTGCTTAGTTAATTCCCGTTATTTATTCACGTCTCCTCCTACGTGTTTGTTGGAGGCACTTTCTTATGATCTTTTGGTTTGAATGAAATGTTCATTTATTTTCAAAAAAAAAAAAAAAGTATAATGTTTAAATTTTTATTTAGAAAAAGAAAATTTTGAAAATAAGTTGTAGAATTATACTTTATAAGAGCCTTAAAATGTGTGCCAAAGAATGTAAAAAAACTGTAAATAAATGAGAGGGACAGAGAGAGTATTAAATACATGAATAGATTATAGATTATTATATAAATGACCCATCCAATCTCCAATTGAGGTGGTATAAGAAATAACATGAAAGGTCATTTCAACTATAAATGCAACATTTTATTCCAAATAGGTAGAGATGAATACTGCACATTTAGTGAACTTGGTAGATATGGGCCCTTTGCCAACCAAAAGAAAAAAAAATATACAACTAACTTTTCTTAACACTGCAAGCTAATCTATTTCATTATTCTGGCTCAAAATTTTCCCTTCTTCGTTACTTCTTTGATGCCTGGTGTGCTAGTTCCACATTAGATCCAGAAATCCCCCTTCCGATATTCAAAATGTAGTTACATCAATTTTATAAACATATCAATGAAATTGCGGGAAGTCTCCTGCATTAATATCATGCATTAATATCAGACTACAATAGATTCACTAATGTTAATCAATCATAACTTCTGTTTACAAATAAGAATCTTACTTTTCTTTACCTCAAGTTTCGGTCATAAAAAGAATGCATTGTATATCAGGGTGTAAGAGACAGCAAAAAGAACCCAGAAACCTCCATTAACTGCACTTGTTCTAGTGTGGAAAAGACTGATAAATCTTATTTGGTCTGCGCCGCTGGCTTGTGTTGCATTCACCACTGTAGTTGTCATATTTGTTACCTTCTTACTGCACCCATGATCAAATATATATTAGAAGATCATTGTTAAAGATTCTACCTTTAAATTATCAACTACAATTAAGTAATGCCAAACCAAAACTCTAGTATAAAGGCAGAACAGGACAACTGGACAAGTGGGGGTAGAAATGCAGTACAGAAAACTGTGCTTACCTGCCTGGAAATATACAATCCCCGTGACCTGCAAATTGATCCCACAAGAGGACACAAACAAGCACAGATAATTATTTACCCTGAATTCCACAATGTGAATAATGCCATGAAAATATATTTATGTCATTTCCATCCGTACTACAAAAGAATAATAACATGGATGATGCATTGCTTCTTTTTTTGCCCTGTGATCAGATAACTTGAATAAAAAGAACAAAGTGAATCTAGCAATCAATAGAGGAAATAAGGATACCATTCCATAGCATGACGGTTTCATAATTTTTCATGGCATAATAAATACAATAACTTTTTTTTTTTGTTGCTAAATTGATAAACACAAGTTTCAAGCCTAGTAAATCCCCGTTCCAGTATCAGAATAATAGTTATTTTTCCTGTTCAATTGCAGACCACATGCCAAGCTCCTGGAACAAAATCAGGCGTTTTTTTAAACAATGTTCTATGTAACTATAGTAAGATACTCACAAACTATGTGCAAGACCAGTTCTATTTTTTTTTAGCATATCCAAATGGAAGCCATCACCTCAAAACTTTCAAACATATATATGCAAAAACTAGGTTAGACTATTATCACTTTATCAATAATGTGCAAATTATAAAAATGGTAATTAATTCTCAAAAATGAAGGAAAAAGGCGCTGATAAGGACTAAAACATAGTGACCAGGAAGCACTTACTGGGGTCGGTAGTGGTGATCATGGCCACTCCCTTAAAGTCACAAGACCCAGCATTTCTCCCTTCTTTCTGATAATAGCTATCAAATGCATATGAAGCATGGTTCAGTACATTGTTAGGCTTATAGCAAGTCTCGCCAGGTTGAATCTCTGAACAGTTTGCCCTTCCAGGTCCACAAGCCCAATCCAAGGCAGTTTGCAATGTTCTTGGGTCAACTGCATCCATAGCAATACAATACGTCTGGTTTGTAGTATCATTAGCCAAAAATGTACCACTTCCAGACACATGGAGCAAGTAAACAGGCGTCGAGTTCCCATAGAACAGTCCCCAATTAGCTTCAGAAATAGGAGATGACCTCAAATCCTCATTAAACAATTCATACAAATACACACTCGAACTTATTTCTGGATGAAGTGGCGTTCCACTTCTATCTAAAACATGCTTAATCAAGTTTGAATTATAAGTATCAGCATTGTCTATCGTAGCATACGGCTCTTTAGAATCACCCTTTGAAGGCCATCCAGTTTCCGTAACAAGAACTAACACATCACTAAAATTCAAATTACTCATAGAAGAATAAACTGAATCAATCATAGCATCAAGAACATTCATATAATGAAGCAAAGTATTCGGATCCACCATTTCTTTCGAAGGTGTTAAAGGCTTAAACAACGAATTTTCAAGAGGAACAACACCCTTATTCTGCATAAACACATAATAAGGATACAAATTCATCATAAGGGGTGATTTAGTTCTCGAACAAAATTGCAGCAACTGAGTAATTATCGGGGTTAGGGTCTGATTGAAATACGCCTGAGAAGGCGGAAATGGATCAAGAATAATCGAAGCAGCATTGGGAGTCGAAATCTTGATTTGGGTATGCAAATTTGAGGCCACTAAAGCACTATAAAGTGACTCAATTGCTGGAATCAAGATTGGTGCTGAAGAGGGTATAGTTGTCAAAACCTCATCACCAACTGCAATGGCAGTTATGAGTGTTTGAGGGTAATAAGCAGCAACATTTCTGCCAATCCAGGTTGCCGCGGTTGCGTTGGAAGCACCAATTCCTAGAAGCTGATTATTGGGTACACTAATAATAACTCTAATCTTGGTTTTTGCAAGAGCTTTAAGAATATCTGAATTAGCATCATATAGTCTAATGTGTGTGATTTTTTGTAGTTGAAGAAATGATACCAAGTCTGTTGCTGATACTAAATTAGATACATCTGTTCCAATGTTTATCCCCACATAAGGTTCTTGATCTTCTTGCTTCTTTATCTCTGCAAAAATGTTAACTTCACAATCAAACATTCATATATATATTTACACAATATGCACATACATGTTTAACTTAGTGAGTTCATAAATTCTCTCTCTCTCTCTCTCTCTGTTTGTGTGTGTGTGAAATTTTACCTGGTAAGAGAGAGCAGTGTGCTGTAGAGATGATGAAAGCAAGGAGAATAGAGAGTAGGGTAAGTTTAGAATCTGCCATTGAAATGAAGTTGAAGCTGTGTTTGTATCATGTTTTGGTAATATTAGAATTGAAATGAATAAGTAACACTTAAGTTTCTTGAAAGTACAAAAATCTGAACTTTCTGAGTAAGATCACAAGATCCAAGTGCTGTTTGAGTGAATGAATGGGTTTTGCTTTGGGGTTTCTAAACTTAGGTGTTAAATTACTAGAAAGGTCTTGTGGTAGCTAGTGCAATAATGAAATGGCATTATATACTTTTATAGCTATATATAAATGGAATAAATTAACAGGGACATTTTTGGAACTTTGTTTGTTTGCTGGCATATAGGCTCTGTGGGCATACACGAGATGAGGCTAGATTTCCAGGCTGGACTTGGTAGTTGGTAGTAGCTATATGCCTATATCTCTGTCTGAAATGTTTGAGTTGCGGTTTAATTACATAAATGCCCTTACATTTATCAAGTCACTTTGTAGTTTGGACCAGTACTTTGTGTTGTTCAACTGGGGAAGCCAAGTGGAGGAAAGAATGAAGTTCGGGGCATTGACATAACAAAGTTTGGAGTGACTTACCTTTTATGTTTACATTTATTCAGGTATCAGTGTATCACATGTTTTTCTTAAGCACATGGAAGAAAATATACAATTTTAACTTACGGCCGTGCAGATGTGACTAAAGGAAAGCAAGAGTGACAATTTCGATTTTTGAGTCGAGTACAATTGTACAAGAAGAGATTGGAGATTATTCGTGAAAATTTCGGATTTTGAATCGGGTACTAAAGACTGTAGAGTAACGATTTAAACTCGTAGGACCTTTGTCGTTCGGAAATCGGGCACCCGGGCATGCCATGAGCCCTCCAGACTGATTTACTTTTCAGTAGTTAAGGTTCGTATTTTCTAATTTCTCCTATAAGCTATAAATGATCTCTGTTTGACCATTTTTAAGAAGCATGTGCAAAATCAGAAACTGGAAGTAAAATGCATTTGAACTGCCTCAACTCAACCAGGTGGCCAGCTCCACAATGTCCGACATGATGTACCTAATCAAATACTACTCTAGTTAAAGTTTATACCGTTGCTCACAAGTTAATACCATCACCACTCATTGCAATTGCGGTTGCTCTTTTCCGTATTATTCTTTCATGTTTAAAACAAGGAAATAGGTTTGCTAAAGCACCTTCCGTTCCTGTTATTCCGTGAAACCAAATCATTTCTTGAAATTATAATGTCTAGCCATGTACTTTGGTGCTCGAATGTTTTCGGTTCTTAGGCGTGCTTCTGTTATTTGATAAGACTACACCTAAAATTTCGAGTTTAGTTCGAATTGTTCATCAAGGATTTAAGGTTGTGCTCAAACATTGGAATAACAGGAATGTATTCGTTTAACTCAAACTTAATAACAGCTAATATCTTCTGCGTGTGAAGTTATACAGTTTAAAACAAGTTCTTCAGCTTTAGAGATCATTACATAATTTGATATAAATCTTGATAAAAAGAAGTTGAAGAAGAATCTCCAGTATCAGGTGCAATGCAACATTGAACTTCTTCTCTCTCAAAAAAAACATTGAATTTCACCATATAGAAACTCATAAATTGTCTGAATTAGCAGAACTAAAAGGCAAAACTTAGTACAAAAGCAACAATCATTGCCCCAAACCCACTACATATAAATATATTTTAGAGAAAATACAGGGCCATCCCATCTACAGTTGATTGCTGCGATGATACAGCTGCTAATTCAACATCTATATGAATCAGCAGACAACTGAAATTATATCGACAGATACCATCTATAGCTTGACGTTCATCATCTGAGAGCGTTCACAAATGCTAACAAGGACTCGACATCCCTCTTTTCGGATGGGTACTTCACAGCCCGAGAAGAATGTTTAGGATAGAAAAGTATTGTGGGGAAACTCCCAAGTTGTAATTCTTTCTGTGCAAATGCCTTCTGGTCTCCATCTGCCTGGAACTTTGCAACTTTAACACCTGTTCCAGCTAACTTCTCAGCCAATTCCATGTATGATCCTTCCATTGCCTGCTCATAACATAAGAAGAGTTCATTAAAACAATCTATAAGTAATGACAAAATGCCAACAGAGAATACTCTATGTACATCGTTGATTAGTTCAGTTTATGAAATATTACCTGGCAAAATTGGCACCAAGGTGCGTAAAGAACAACAAGCCATGTCTCTTTCCTATCTTCCAGTTTTATCAAATTTTCAATTCCTTGCCTGTTCAAGCTCACCACATGCTGGCTGTTGAAAATGTCAGTGACAGTGGCTTCACCATTGGCTTTAACAGCTCCAGTTCCATTGCCATTTACATTATCTTCCTTGATATTTCCCTTATGCAGCCCACATTCCTTGGCAGTAGCATCCTCCCACCACCACCTTCCTTCTCTTTCGTGTTGACCTGGCAGAACTGGCCTTGTGCAAGGCTCACAACCAATAGAGATATATCCCTGTGCGTGCAATGAGTTCACAGGCACATTCATGGTGCGGAGAAATTTCCATATGTCAGTACCTTGCACATTTGCCACTGGGTTCCATTTCACCAAACTACCAGGTCCACCTTCGAGTCCTTCAAAAACGGGATCCACTTGGACAACTGGAATTTCAGATCGAGTTCCTGGTGACTGATCTTTCCTTTGCCCAGTAACCCATGCTCGCAAGCCCTTAAGGGCTCTCCTCAAAGGTCTCACTTTCCTCACACGGCAGCACTCCTGGTGGCCATCTTCATAGAAAGAAAACAAACCCTTGGTCCTCACCAAAGCCTGAACTTCTACAGCATCTGGAAACATATATTCAATGTGAATGCCATATTGCTTCTCAACTGCGTCAAATAATTTGTATGTTTCCGGATTAAGTCTTCCAGTGTCCAGGCTGAACACACGGAACGGACGGCCAGTCAAATGAGCATACTCAATTAAAGCAACATCCTCAGCACCACTGCAAATGAAATTGACAATTGAATTAATGTTCTGAACTTTTCAGTAGACAATTTCACAAAATTAGGCTAGTATTCATATTGTACTAATGCAAGTAAAAGCAAATAAGCAATGCATATTTATAGCTAAGTAAGAATATCTACTCGATGGAGTATAAGTGATACATGTTCTAGACAATTTAAATGCAAAAACCAACGGCAGATTAGGAATTTCATGACTTCTAATGGTCTATATATAGAGTACTGCATCTAATTTCTAACATTGCTAACAAATATACATCAACACAGTAAATTCAACTCATGTAGGCATGATTCTTCAGTGCACAGGAATAATGCTATAGCCAGTTAGCCGCAAAAACAACATAATTTCGACAGGCAATTCTCGCATTTTAACATGTAATATTTGAAAAATCAATCAAAGCTAAAAGCACAATCTATATCAAAATTCACATGGAAATGGAACTGAATTAAAAGAGCAAATAATACCTGAACGCAATCGCAATATCATTCCCGAATTTCTCAAGAGCCTTGTCCATAATCTCAAGTGGGGATGCATTTTCAAGATCCTTAGCCAGTTTCTCATAGTCCTCTACCTCCACTTGCACTTCCGCAATTTCACCTAGAAGCCAAGGACAAATTCGTCATTACAATTTCCAACAACACTTTAAAAAACTTCAATCCTCAATTTAACCACCAAGCCTCTCCACATATAATTGAATATAATTAAAGCACAAACAAGATTCTTCAAACATTAAAATATTAATTTAAATTAAATATAAATAAATAACAATATCCCTCTTCTCTCATTTCTTTACCGTTTTTTTACATCAAAATATATTTTATAGAATACTTAAAATGCGTGTGAAGTCTCATCTCAATCTCAATCTCAATGTAAAGAATTGAGGGGACCGGAGGTAGTATATATTACAATTTTAAACTCTACACACATGCCCGATTCGAGAAAAAATTATAAAACATGCACACACATATGTAAGTTGTAACTAAGAACATTAACTAGAAACAAAACTTCATGTTAAAACTTAAAAGCATACCAGGAGCAACAACAGTTGAAGCTGCAACAACGACCGAATCATTTCTCTTTGGCTCAGCATTAAGAGCCTTCACAGCCACTCGTTTCCTAGATACATTTAAAACCGTCGATAAACAGTGTCCCCGATCCAACGGCTGATATAATCCCAGCTGCGAAACTGCAAAATTCACGAAACAACCATCGTTAAAATTCGAAACCCAGAATTTAAATTTACCAAACTAAAAATAACAAAACTAGCATTGCATGCATAAATAAAATTCACCTTTGGTTTGTTCAAATGAAGTAGAGATGGAACTAGAAGAAGTTACAGCAGCAAAAGCCATTGTATCTATATATATATATATATGTGTGTGTGTGTGTAGAGTTTTGTATAAATTTTATGAAGAGCGTGTGAATATTATGAATGAATATATAGGGAAGGAGTAAACAACGGAGAGGGAAGGTGTGGAAGGCATAAGCAGGCGGCCTTTCAGGGTTCATTGAACCTGGACACCCTTTTTTTTGCTGACGTGGCTTTATTTATTTGGCTGGTGCTACTTTTCTCTACTTTCATCATTTTTTAGTTTTTTTTTTGGTCAATATGTGATCTTGCAGTTTCAATATTTTCTAATACGGTGGCTCCTGTAATGGAATCTCGTGTGATTATATTTTTAATTATTAAAAAAAAGTATATGAAGTTATTAGGAAATTTCGATGATCATAAAATCAAAATTCAAATACTCTGTAGATTTAGATTTTGTATTTATATTTGTGATTATTTAAAATATTTTGTATTTATATTTAATGATAAAATGAGATCCCTATTTTACTATATTTGTTCTAGTGATCTCATATTTTTTTTATTTTTCTTCATTTAAACTAAATATTATTTTTACTATATTTATATTTATATTTATATTATCACAACAAAATATATTGATAATTTGGACGGTTATCTTGACTGACATACTTACTAAGCTAATAAAATTTTATAAAATCTATAAATTTTTTTAGATTTGAAGTATTAACGTAGTATTTTTAATTCTTTTTAAAAATATTGCATTTTTAGAAGTATTAAAATCTCAAAAAAAATTAAAATTAAATTTCAAAATTAAAATTAAAGTTCACATGCTTTGCACGGGTGATAAAAACCTCATAATTGAGTTTCTAAAAAAATTCCTATATATATAAAATAGGACTGAAACTCTATATGCCGTTGCCATAGAAAATATGCAAACTAGAGTGTGAACATCAAAATATCAGGATTTCACTATTTTATTTTGACCCCACAATAATTTTATCGGATACTACTCGGAGAATATACCATTATACGAATTGACTACTGATTTATCGTGCACCATGTATGAATGTAATGATTCCCAAACTTTAGATGTTCGTGTGTCTACCATACGGAACTATAATTTCGAATCCAAGTGAGTGTTTACTATTTTAGAAAATCATACATATTCTAAAATACTTTTATAAATAATTTCAGTGAATCATAAATTTACAGATTTTTCAATTTGATAACATCTTTCAAGCACCGATTGATATTGACATATATTTTTAGTGCAAATTGAAAACGGGAATAAAATTATCACAATATAAAATTAAAATAATTCATAAATATCAATACTATCTATACTATATTATTAAAGCCGAAACATTGAAAGTTTTGGTTTTCGGTTAACGGTTGCTTTTTGGTTTTCGTTACTTTTTCTAATTAATAAATTAATAAATTAATCAAATTGGGGAAAGTTTTATTTTTCTCATTAATAAATTATTATCTATTAAAACCTCATATTCTTACAGACCCCTCTTTGAACCAATTCTTACATACAACCTGCAATCGAAGCAGTCGAGAGAAGACAATAGAGAAATCGTGTCGATCGAAGACTACGGTTAATCCTTGAAGGAAAACTCTCCTCCCTACCTGTTATCTTCCTCATCCCCAAATTCCCCCTCCCCCTGCTCGAGAAAGTGTAAGGATTTCTGAAGCTCGAATTCTAGGTCTTCCTCTACTTATCTCCTTCAACTCGATCCAAATTTGTGAGTATTCGCAATTTGTTTTAATCACTTTCAAACTTTTTAGGTATTTGTGATATTGAATTTTCTTCATTATATGTGTGTTTTTTATTGATTTGTTTGGTTAGTGTTTTCCGATGCAATAGCAATCTTTTTTAAGACCTCTACACGAAAGTATCAAATTATCGAAAAGTATCAAAACCATTTCCTTAAGAATTAAATTTGCAGAGGATTATGTCCATCACGATCATGTTATGAGTTTCCCTTAGCATCTCTAAGAGATTCTTAGTCATTCTGTCAAAAAAAGAACACAAACTGCCCTTCCAAAACGATGCGACCAAATATTAGGCTGCGAGTGATCACCCTAAAGAAATATGACAACCTAATTAGCATTGCTTATCTAAATAAATATGACAACCTAATTAGCATTGTTTATTCCTGTATTCAGTTTATTTTTCTAAAAACTAAATCTAAAATAAAGATAAACAATTAACGAATTGAATTAGAGTGACCACAGAGTAAGAGCTATACTTCTCATCAGATAGTTTAATATCACACAGAGGGCACTGTATAACTTTGTGGGAAGTCTGTGTGTTTATGGAACAATCTGTAAGCATTTGAATCTTCCTTTTATGTTTGGGAGGTCCTGTTCAACTTCCTTATCGCGACTTTCCTGTCGGTAAATTTACATTAAGTGAACAAAGCTCAGCAACAAATCACTACCAAATTATTGATAGTGTTGAGGCTTATCACATAGGCTGCTTTCCACAGGAAATATAATTGTCATAATAATGCTCGGGTTTTGCAAAGGGTTACATGGATGGCTGATTTCTTCAACAAACATGTAAAAAAGCAACAATGTGCTCTATATTTTTTTGGATTTAGGGATTTTGAATGTCCACAATGGAAAGATGTTGCTGATATATTCCTATATGTAACTGATTAATGTAAATTTTCTTTAGCAGCTTGCCTTAGTTCTAGCTCGGTAAAGTAATTTGATATGCCTTACACCTATCAGGTCTAAGTTTTCTATGGCTGTAGCTGACATCAAATAATTACCAGAATCAGTATAAGCTGCAGAGAGATAAGACTAATAGATTCATTATACCCAGATAACTGTATAAACTTTTCTTTTGTTTCATGGACATCAAGCGATCTCACCTGACAAGCAAAATCTCGCCATACATTTGCTTTTATCATGCAACTAAGGTCATTATTTGATAATATGGTTGCATATCCAGCTGTTTGACAACATGCTTCTGGTCCCTAGACGTCCTTCACAAAACAGTAGCTTTCATCATGCAACTAAGGTCATTGTTTGTGACAAGCATGAGTTATAATATATCTCGCCATACATTACTTTCTGATATCTAGCTAGGGGAAATGAGAATTGTTTCTTCAATCTCTCTAATGGGTTGAACCATCATCAATTTTACGTATAAATTAATTCTGTTTCTAATTCTAACTTGGAATTGACATTATAAATTTAATAAATTTATATGAAATATAAAAATTCAATTTTAATAAATTTTAATGTAAATATTTAAAATATTAAAATTTTACTACTTCTATTATTATTTACTTTTATAGAAATATTACTTTTTCTCGCATTATTAAGTAAATATTTAAAATATTAAATTTATACTACTCCTATTATTATTTACTTTTATAGAAATATTACTTTTTCTCCAAAGTAGAGCATTATTAATAACTTTAATTACTCTAATTGTGTAATTATTTTATAGTAGAGAGTTTTTAGCTTATAGTAGAGAGTTTTTAGCTATGTAGGACCCGTTTTATTTTATAAATTTAATATTGTAAATTTTAGTGTAAATATTTAAAATATTAAAATTTTACTACTTCTATTATTATTTACTTTTATAGAAATATTACTTTTTCTCGCATTATTAATAACTCTAATTACTCTAATTGTGTAATTGTTTTATAGTACAGAGTTTTTAGCTTATAGTAGAGAGTTTTTAGCTATGTAGGACCCGTTTTATAGTAGAGAGTTTTTAGCTATGTAGGACCCGCTGACGACCAAACCAAACCATACCATTTAAGTGCTTTACACTAATTATATATAAAGATAGACAAATAGACTTGAACAACTCATTCGTATTTATTACTGTATCAATTACTAGCCTATAACCCGTGCAAGGCACGGGCCTTAAAAAATAATAAACTAAAAAATTTAATGTGAACGTAAAATATTAAATAAAATAAAAATTAATATGATAAATTATAAAATAAAAAACTTAAATATTAATTGGAACATAAAAAAAATATAAAATGATACAGATGGGGCTGAGGAAGATAAATGAGGTATTATTAATAATATTTTATAATAAAATAATATTAATAATAAGGACAGATAGAAAATCTAACACATTTTAATTAAAAAAGTAATTGTCCGTGATATTTTTAGAAGTGTTTTAATTATATTAACTATATTTATTAAAAAAAATACGTTGACATGTTAAAATAAGTAAGTTTTTTTTAATAAGGACAAATAGAAAAACTAAAATATTTTAATTAAAAAAAGTAACTATCCATAATATTTTTAGATGTGTTTTAATTATATTAATTGTATTTTAAAAAAAAATATGTTCACTTATTAAAATAGGTAAATTTTTTTAAATAATTAAAAGTATTAAAATATGTTTTAAAATATATAAGTAAGGGTTGCACTTGATATTTTTGAAAAATAAATATTTTAGTCATAACAAATATAAAAGGTAATATATTTTAATTTAAATGTAATTGCCCGTGATATTTTTGGAAAATAAGTAAATTTTGTTAGAAAAAAAATGTTTTAACTATAAAAGAGAATCAGCTGATTAATATTTTTATATTATTTTATTATTTATTAAATATAATAAATTTAATAAGTAAAACACGACAAGGAAAATCAGTAAATGGTCTGTGATAGCATATTTGTAGAAAGACAATGCACAAGCTATCAGGTCAAGAAGAAAAGTTAATGTATATTAACTTCCATCTCTTAGTCAGATATGCTTTAATCGCTTTTGCATACTGGGAGAAGCATACACTAGCTCGGGAGCAAATTGTTAGTGGCCTTTGCAGTTTTGTTGATCATGTACAAGATGACAAGTATACCTTAGTCCTAAGCTACAGTGCACCTTGTGACCTTTATTTATAGTGTAACATTATTACTTATCCAAACATAAAGAAGATCAGAAGTACCAGTCGTAAGAATTACCTAATTTTGTCACCCTGATGTTAATACTTTCAAAAAACATATTAAGCATCAAGCTATATTCCTACAGAGTCTACTGAAACTTATCATATGACACCCTTTCTAAGACCCTCGATCACTTTTGAACCTAAAGCACCGTTTCCTGTATGAAGCAATACATAATAACGCTGTAGTTAGTTAGTCGGTGGAGAGTAAAGTTAATGTACCTATGTGTCAAAGCGGATTGTGCAAGTAAAAGATTTCTGTGAATCAGGAATAACAGTAACATCTTGACCAGGTCGAATATCACTGAGTTTATTAGGCAAATCAATGTTATACCGCTCATGACCGGTGAGTCCTACTATATCTGAAACATCACCAGCTTTGTAACAAAGGGAACAATACCCATCACTACTAAATTACTATGATCTATCCTCACAATACCCATCCCTACTAAATTACTATGATCTATCCTCTCCCAACATTTTGCAATCACAGCTTTGATAATATGGTTGCATATCCAGCTGTTTGACAACATGCTTCTGGTCCCTAGACGTCCGTCACAAAACAGTAGCTTTCATTATGCAACTAAGGTCATTGTCTGTGATAAGCATGAGTTATAATATATCTCGCCATACATTACTTTCTGATATCTAGCTAGGGGAACTGAGAATTGTTTCTTCAATCTCTCTAATGTGTTGAACCATCATCAATTTTACGTATAAATTAATTCTGTTTCCAATTCTAACTTGGAATTGGAAGAAAAATTGCTCCATGTTTAATCAGTTTCAAACTTTTTAGGGATTTGTGATATTGAATTTTCTTGATTATATGTGCGCGTAAATGATTTTTAAGAAATTTGTGTTCCTCTCTAACCAAGTTGTTGTTTCTTTCAAGAACTCAAAGATGGTGGGCTTTATCGATGGTTCTTGGAAGAGAGATCAGTTAGGTGTCATAAAATCAGGTATGGATGGATTGTTATTATATGACCCAAATAATTTGGAATAGTACTCTGTGACCGAAAGTGAAAGTGATGACTGAAAGTGATAGAGAATATAAAAGCACTTTCTAGGATAACACATCTTTATTATATTTATTTACAGTAATGTAATATTTTAAAGTTGATGATATATACACACTCTTATTTTATTTTGAACTCAATTACACTTGCCATTTTCTTTTATTTGCGACATTTATTGATTTGTTTGGTTAGTGTTTTCCGATGCAATAGCAATCTTTTTTAAGACCTCTATGTATTGACCATAATTTTGTTAGAAATTTCAATTCCAGAACAATCACCACTGGGAAAGAGAGAGAGATTTATCGTATTGTTTAATTGTTCTTGCCTTAATTGTATTACTTAGTGACAAAAGGTTTGGATATCATTTTGGCACAGCCTGAAGAGATCCAAAAAGTTTCAGCTTGAGGATAGGCTATTTTCACTGTCTTCAGTTTCCTCCCCTGCGGTATGTTTAAATTTTCTGCTTCTTGGATGTTTTTAATGTCTATTTTTGGCTTAATATTATATAACATCTTATGTGATCATTTGAAGTCCTCATAGCAAAACACAATATTGTTATTATTTTATCTCCTAGAGTCCTACTCAATCATTTAGATTTTATCATATAAAAAGCCTGATTATATAGAAAGGCAAGTTTTTATCTGATTCAGTATCTTAAAAGTTCAAAAGTTCAGTATCTTAAAAGTGAACCTGGCATTAAGCGGTATAGCATGTCCTTGGAAAATATAATATTTACTCTACGTACCTGGATACCATGAATTTGTTTTTGTGAAACTTGCAGCATCAACATATAGAAGACATTGAACATCAACAATGTATCCAAGTAAGAATAGTGGGATCCATCAGTGTAAGCTTTGGCAATCAAAGAGAGCATGTATTAGGTTCAATGTACCAAGTTAATACAAGTCATTCAACATTCATGTCAGTTATATAGACCTGAGACCTGAGCAGACTCATTGTTTTTAACAATACTGAAAATATATAGCAGAACACATATTTGCATTTACCAATTCAATACCATAGTGGAAGTCAGATTAAAGAAGAAATCCTGGATATCATACTAGCTAGAATCGCTAACCATTCCTCACATACCCTCCACACTATTGGTTGACATCCTGCTGCTCACACCTAGGGGGAAGTGTAACTTCTTTGCACTTGGCACACATGCCCTTGCAATAGTCCCTCTCTTGCTTTGCATAGTCAAGTTAAGTAGCGGGATTGTAGTTTGTAGTTTGTAACTGTTGTATTCCTATATCTCTAACGATATTTTTATATCTCTTAATGCATTATTTTATTTTAATTGAATCCATAATTTCACCACCTTCACTTTTATGCAACAATATGTTATTTTTTCGTATATCTTATACTTTCAGAATTTTATGTAGAAAGTTGGGAATTATAACAAGTTGGGAATTTTTGTTTATAGTTTCAACATGGACAATACTAATGAAGAAAGAAAACAACTTGAAAAAGCACATGATCAGTTGCGTCGGCAAGCGTATGATGAGTTGCGTCGCCCTGGTTCGTACGGTTTTAATTTCGTTGTTTTTGAGTATTGTATAAATGATTTCTATCTTTTTCTAATTTTTTGTGTGTTTCTTATGTAAATTTTATTTAATTTTTTTTTCTAATGTTGTTTGCTGGTGCATGTATATATATATTAGATATTAAAACTTGGGTTTAGTAGTATTATGGCGTGGTCCATTGTCACTCATTTCATAATTAGATTTCAAAAGATTTTCATATTGTTAGACTTCAATTGGTGATAATAAAATAAGTAGTCCTCTTTTGGGTGAAACTTAAATATTAATAGGAACATAGAAATATTAATATGTTTTAATTTAAAAGTAATTATCCGTGATATTTAGATTTTGTTAGAAAAAACTGTTTTAATTATAAAGGACAATCAATTAGTTACTATTTTTATATTATATTATTAATTATTAAATATAATAAATGACAAAGTAACTGTCGATGATATATTTAGAAGTGTTGTAATTATATTAATTGTATTTGTTAAAAAAATATGTTGGTATGTTAAAATAGGTAAGGTTTTGTAAATAATTAAAAGCATTAAAATAAGTTTTAATATGATAAATTATAAAATGAGAAACTTAAATATTAATTGAAATATAAAAAAATACAAATGGAGCTCAGGAAGATAAATAAGGTATTATTAATATTATTTTAATAAGGACATGTAGAAAATCTAACATGTTTTAATTAAAAAAAGTAATTGTCAGTGATATTTTTAGAATTGTTTTAATTATATTAATTGTATTTATTAAAAAAATACCGTAAAGTACTAAAGTTAAAGGATTTGGATACTCCAGAGGAAATTAGTAGCTTATAATTGAGCTGCGCAAAATAAAATCCAAACTCATTCTTTATTGCTTTCTGTGCCCTACATAATGTCTTAGGATGAGGAAAAATCCGATAATTCAAAGCCAATTCAAAAAATTAAATTGAATTAAACCTGATTACTTGCTTAAAATAAACTTGCAGAAATAATGTTTCTTCTAGATTAAAATCATATGCAAGTGTCTTTCTAAATATAAAAAATAATTTTATGTTGCACTTTGACATGTTGTGATGTTATATGTACTTCTATTAAAGTCCTCCTTTTCTACAAAACAACCAAAATAATCAGAGAAGAACATGTGTTTGATTTTACAAAATATTATAATTATTAGCAATCCACATTATCAATCTAATTATATTTTCTATTGTTTAGGATTTGACATTGAGATTTTCAATGAGAGAGACGAAACAGATAATGTGCATTTAGACCAAAGAGAAGAACGTAACAATGAAATGTATCAGAAAGGTATGTTATTCATTAATTTTTTTGAATGAATTCATGAGTTAAGTTGCTTATATTGTACATTTTCTTTATGAAAAATATGCATGTATATGTATGTGAATATATTTATATATTCACTTTACATATTCATTAGGTATGATTTTTAATAAAAATTTGTTTTACCAGGAATTCAAATCGAGAGAGCAAAACAAAGGGAAGAGCGTAACAACAAACGATGCTTAAGATACCAAAATGGTATGTTTTGATTTAGAATGTTTAATTAAATTTTTGAAGTTCTATTCCACAATTAATTAGTTTTTTCAAAAACGGAAAAAAAATTCAAAATGTATTTTGAATTTTAATATAATTTAATAACTCAAACATATTTTTAATATATATATAAAATAATATGAATGCTATAAAATTTATGTGTATTGTTTTATAGAACTAATTTATTTTCCTTTTTGAAAAAATAAGAGTCAAATTTGGAAGTTGAAAGGGCATCTGTCAGAGAAAGATATCTTAAAAGAACAGCTTCTGAAACAGATGAGCAACGAGACGAACGTAACAAGAAACGTAGAGAAAAATACATGGAAGAGGTATTACACAATATTCATTTTTTATACATTTTGTACAAAGTGGGTTGAATGAAATACTAACATCAAGAAATTTTCTATATCAACAGAAAATTGTTGCTGCAACTGATCATTTGGTTGTACATTCAGGTTTGTTACCTAGCATTTATTTTAATGTTTACTTAAAATATTGTGTTTTTCTTACAAATATAAATATATTTAGTCATTTGTACTCTATACTACAAACTCAACCAGCTGTTCAAGAGATCTACAAAATGCTGGTGACAAGGCACTGGAAGCTAGAGTGAAGGAACTAATCTCTAGAGCCAATGCCAAAAGAAATGATCAAGGTGGAAGCTGTCTCTATAACCTTCCTCCTCAGGATGATGATGATGATGATGATGATGATGATGATGATGATGATGATGATGATGATGAAGCTTCTGGAGATGCTGGGAATGCTGGTGGAAGTAATTTTGGGAATACTGGTATTCAATCCGAGAATGAAGGCAATGAAGAAACTCCTAATCAGGAAAAGAAAGATGCTGGTGCAACAGATGAAAAGGAGTCAAGAATACTGGAAGCTTTGGAGGCAAGCATTCTTAGATGTGCTATTTTCTGCACACAGCATTAGAAGATGTTATTGCATAGTTATTATGAAATTTTTGTTGGGTGCACATTACACTATTATGATTTATTACCTTGGTTTATTGGGTTTGACCAAAGTCTTTTATAAATAAGTAACAATATTATTATTTATTATTATTGGTTGACATTTATAACTATTTATTTATACATTTGACAATGAACATGAATTAATTCTATAGGCTTTTAACACAAAACTAAAAGGAAACACCAACTTAGAACGACAACTTCAAAATAATAAGATATCATCCTTGAAAGTCATAATAAAACTATAGATTGTAAAAAGCAAAAGAACAATATCAAGCAAGCAGTAAAAAGATATGAAGCATGATATATCTTTTTACTATCAAATCTCTTTCAAATGATCACAAGATGGAAAATATATATATATATATTTAGACTTATAGCATTTTGGTTCTACTTGGTCAGCTAAATAGAGAATTTAGTTTTATTACTATTTCATGTATTAAAATTTATCACACTCTATAATTTTAAATTTATTTAAATTATCTACTGTATTTGCATTATTTATTTATTTTTTATATTCAAATTAATATAATTAAAAAACATCTAAAAATATTACACGCGGTTACTTTTTAAATTATAATATTTTTCGTTCACATTAAATTTTTTAGTCTATTATTTTTAAGGCCCGTGCCTTGCACGGGTTATAGTCAACATATTTTTTTAATAAATACAATTAATATAATTAAAACATTTCTAAAAATATCACGGTCAATTACTTTTTTTAATTAAAACATGTTAGATTTTCTATCTGTCCTTATTATTAATATTATTTTATTATAAAATAATATTATTAATACCTCATTTATCTTCCTCGGCCTCATTTGTATTTTTTTATATTTTTTTATGTTCCAATGAATATTTAAGTTTCTCATTTTATAATTTATCATATTAATTTTTACTTTTATTTTAATATTTTCCGTTCACATTAATTTTTTTAGTTTATTATTTTTAAGGCCCGTGCCTTGCACGGGTTATAGGCTAGTATTATATAATAGACGAAACATTAAAAGTTTGGTTGATTGGTATGGTACTTTGTGATTTTACTTAATTTTCCGTACTTCGTGTTTTTACTTAATTAACCTTACTTATTTATAGAAATATATTATTAAATAATAATATTATCTATTTATAACCAATTACCTTTTTCACCTAAAATACATTATTTTTTCTATTTTTTCTAACAAATTCCCCTACTTTTTCAAATATATCACGGGCAATTACCTTTTTTAACTAAAACATGTTTGTTTTTCTATTTTTCTTTATTAAATCCCTATTTTTCCAAAAATATCACAGACAAACTTTTAGTTATTTATTTTTAAACCTATTTTAATATTATAATTATTTTTTTAAAAGTTTACCTATTTTAAAATGTCTACTTATTTTTCTTAACAAATGCAATTACTAAAAATATTAAAATGTAAATAATCAAATACCTATTTATAACCAATTATCTTTTCAGCTAAAACACATTTTATATTTTTTCTAACAAAATCCATCATTTTCTAAATATATCACGGGAAATTACCTTTTACAATTTACTTTTTCTATTTTTCTAACTAAAATCCATTTTTTTTCTAAAAATATCACAGGAAACCCTTTACTTATTTATTTTAAAACGTATTTAAATACTTTTAATTATTAAATTTTAAAACCTCATTTTTCAAAAATATCACGGGCATTTACCTTTTTAAACTAAATATATGTTACATTTTTTATTTTTTCTTACTAAAACCCCCCATTTTCCAAAAATATAACGGACAAATCCATACTTATTTATTTGAAAATCTGTTTTAATGTTTTTAATTAATTAAAAGTGTTTAGCTATTTTAACATGCCTACTTATTTTTTGCACAATTACAATTAATAAAATATTAAAAAATAATAATAAAATAACAATTAACAATCCGTGCATCGCACAGGTTTTAGCTAGTATAATTAAAAGTTAATATAATGTTACTATGAATTCGTAAAACACCAACAAGAGATTGAAATTTTAAATTTATAATAATATGCATAAATTATATTTACTTTTAGTAATTTTTAAAATATATGTGAAAAATAAAAATATTTTATGAAAAAACAAGATTCGAAAACATGAATAAATATTTTACGAGAAACAAGATTCGGAAACATGACTGAGCTCAAAGCAGAGATGAGTATGGACTATGGACTGAAGATGCTGAAACATAATTTTCCGTATCTAGAAATATTTATGAGAACTTCCCTGTCATGTTTTGTGTCTCTAAGAAATTGATATGTTCTGTGTCTCTAAGAAAATTGATACAGTGTTCATTCCTGAATAATAAAAGCAATATTTGATCAATTTGTATCTTAAATAATAAAGTAATATATGATCATTGTATTGTAAATTTCAAAATCATGTTATCAAAGTAAATTAAAAAGAGTGTATTCAATTCAGATTTTGATGTATTAATAATAATTTATGAATTTTACAAGAATATTGTTGATTTTAATTTACGCGATTTTTTGCAGAATTGATGTAAAATCTCGTAGAATTGATGTAGAGTTTAGCAGACTTTGAAAATATTTCAGACAAATCCATCAAAATCTCATAGATTTCAACCGGATTTCAAAACTTAAAAAATATACTAATAAATTTCACCAAAATTCACCATTTTATTAAATTCAAGAAAATCTATATATTTTAAAATTTCACCAGATTTTAATGGATTTTTTAAAATCCAAATTGAATACACCTAAATTTTAAAATACATTTCAAAATCCAAATTGAATAACTCATATTTTAAAAGCCATATTACAATCCAAATTAAATATCCTCAAATTTTAAATAATTATTTAAAATTTTAATTGAATAACCCTAAATTTCTAAAATACTTTAAAATCTTCTAAAATCTCAAATCTCAAATGAACATATCCCTTAATTTCATAACTCTGTAATTTGCTCTAAAAAAAATTGACATACAGTACATCCTTCAAGAAAAAATAAAATAAAGAAATGAAATTGGAGATAGCAAGTGCCTCCGGCTCTGTATGTCATTATTTTGTAAAATATTACTGGACTTCGCTTTACGTTGTCAAGAACACAAAGGGAGCCACACTATTCGTAGTTGCAGAATTTTGTTTGGTTGTGAAAAGTTGAAGGCTCGGTGACCTTTTGTGTTCGCAAAGGTTGTCAAATATATTTATTATTTTATTCATTCTTAAGCTTCATACTACCACAATTAGGGAGGAACAAAACTGAAAATCGAATCGGAAACCAAAATTGAACTAGAATCGAAAAATATAGCATGAAACTGTACCATAAAAACCACGCCAATTAAAAACCGAATCAAATAATAACCGAACCAAAATTTGGTTTCTAAATTTTTAAAATCGAATAAAAACCGAACTGAACCGAAACACAATAAAATAAATATATATATTTTTATTGTATATGTAAATATTTAAGTAATCATATTATTAATAGTTATACATATTTGAGGTAACTATGGAATTTAAAAGTACAGTAATAACTTACAAGCCTAGTTCTCTGCTTGTCTTATGAAATATTACGGGGTCTTCCGGTTGTTGCCGTTGGTGTAAGACTTAGAACCTATCACACAGAGCATCTATAAGTATACTTTGTTCTGTTTCATCTTATCAAGCTGGTCTTAGATATCTATATTATGTAAAGTTTGTATAGCACTTGTAAAATCTAGACAATAATGGGGTATTTGCAGGAGGCTAAAAGGAAGTTCAGTAGTCTTGGTTTACATTAATCTTAATATAATTATATCACAAAACTGAAAATTAATATTATATTATTTATAATTAGATTTGGTTATAAAACCGAAACTGCACCACTTAAAACCAAAACCAAACTTAGAAAAACCTAATCTCACCGACGATCTTTGGTTTCTAATTTTAGTAATAGCTCGACTTTGGTTACGATTTGGTTTTAGACCGAAACCGCACCAAACCGAATCACGCTCATCATTAACCACAACTTATCTTTGAATAATAATGCTTGTCATTAGTCATTTGGTGTAAACCAGTGGTTGTGCAGATTGTACACATCTCCTTCTATCTTTATTTAGGAAGAGATAGGACCACAATATTATTTGTAGTGAACCCAGAGCTTCAAAAGTTTTTTGAACCGTAATATTATCAGGATCTTAAGATACTAAAAAGTGTTCGATTTGAAAACTTATAGATTTCTGCTCATAATCTTGTGTTTTAGTGCATCAAATTTAATACTTCTATTTTCCAATTATATATTTTTATTTTTTTTTCCTTAATCTTTTAATTTATAGATAAACAAAACATGCTTAAAGACGTGTTTGAGCACTCAAATTAAATATAATGTCCAGCCATGTACCACAGTGGACTCCTGCTGAAGCTGTGATGAAAAATGCCACATCTGATCAGAACAAATTCAAGTAGGATATAAGTCACAACTCTTATGATTGAAATAGTGAGGGACTCGGTATGAAAGAATTGCAAGCTATACTGTATTTCTTGGAGATTATTTAGGAGGGGGCAGTATGCTAATCCTTGAACCCAGACTTTTAGCTGATATAGTGATATTTAAACATCAAGATAAACATAGAAGTGCACTAGAGTTTTATAAAATGATTTTCTCGACAAGATATAATTTGGGAACTAGTTTTTGATTGTTGAATATAATGTTTGATCCGATTAAGGTCTCCTTCTAACACCTCAAGATTTTGAGAGAGTTGATTACTTAATATGGTGTCGTTTAAAGATAAATGTTTGTTTGAACTTTGACCTGCCTTTATCCTGCTATCCAAACTATTTAGACTATTAAGTGAATGATTTTTATTCAATGTGAACATTTTAGAAGAAATTAGACAACAGACGAGGAAATCTCACTCCTTACATTACAGGCATAGCAATATTAGAGATGTCTAAGTTGTTTTCTCATAACATAAGAAATGGACACCCAATTGCAGCAATTACTTCATAAGAAGGTACCTACACATTATATTCACACATGTAGCTGATAAAGTAGTCTGTTAATCTGTTTCCAAAAAAAAAAAAAAAAAGTAGCCTGTTAACCGTAGCAACTAATTACTTAACAGGCAAACTATATTGGTATAAACCTGATCCTCTAGTGGATCAATTGAAGAGGATAGGCAGAATTATACCTGCATTCTTTCATCAAGAATATCATGCCCATATATTTCTGCAGCTCGACCACTTGCAAGAGCTACGGTACGCCTCATGCCATCAGCGGCTACAGTCTGTCCGGAAATTAATAATTCATATAACAAATTTAAACAGGTTAATTATAAAAGCTTCCACAGGTTTACCTGAGCAGCAACAGCAGTATTATTGGCATTGACCCTAACAAAACCCAACAGCAGTATTAAGGTAACTAGTGTGGAAGAAACATACAGCATCTCTTTTTGTACAAATTTATAAATTCTGGTTAAACCAGTAATTCAGCAATGATAGATACAATTGGAAAGATTTAAACCAGCAAAAATCTCCCGTTCTCACTTCTTAATCCGGAAACACAAAAAATTGAGTACATCAGACACACATGTACATGAATATTTTAGATTTTTTTATCAAAACAAATTATGGGTATATAGTGTTCTTCTTTTCATTTTAATATCACGAAATTAGAATGACATACATTTCTGATATCTGAATCTTCTGAGAACAGATTGAAAAATGATCAGTGAGATTACTATAGTCTATATACATGCATTAGAACAAGACTAATACCAAGCTATAAAAGCCTAAGCAACATTGTTTTTCCATGTTGGAGTAATTATAGTAAGCCTCATGCAACATCAGAATAATCAATATGGCATAATTGTAGGTATTTTTAAGTTTCACCCCTGACTGATCCAAAATTCTGTTACTGCTTTTTCTATTCAACGGGGATGGGCCTGATCAGCATTCCCTGGTTCCGTCCCTAACTAGGCGCGACCTCCACTTTAGTCATGTCAAATATCAACCCAACTTCAAATTTCAATTATTAATCTAATTATTAAAAAAATCAGGAACTCTTTGAATGTGTTGTTAAGTAACCAGCCTTCCCTGACACTATCTTAAACTTTTAGAGTGACCGATTACTTAACGTGTTTGGTTAAAATTTCACCATCTTTTTTGTAGCCATAACTTACACTACTCCACCTTGTTCTGAATTCATATCTTACTACAAAATTACAACATTTTTTCTACAAAAAAAACTACAATCATAAGTAGGAATATCTTGATCCGATAGGAAAGTAAAAGACCACTACTGGTGGGCTTTCGGATTTGTTGTTGCTCATCTTTGAAATGTCTACACTAGTTTTAACTTCTTTGTCACCGCATGATTTGGATTCACAGTTTTTCTCCATACATTCCAGAGTACAAGCAGTTATAGCAAAAACTTCATCATCTCCTTCAACTACAATACGTGATGTCGAATCTGCAAAGCAACCGAAGAAAGTTGTTACGCCATAATTTCGGTTGCCTCAATTATCTCCTAATTTTCCAATATTGATCTAATAATAATTATTGCTTAACCACTAAGTAATATCCTCTCTCTGAAACGAGGAAACAATCAATCTAAATCAATCAATTACTAAAAAATATCTCCAAACGATTCTTTCAAATCAGGAAAGAATCACAACGCTAATATAACTCTAAAAAGATAAAATCAACTTATCTCAACATATCCCTTAACAATCACAGGGATTAAAAATATTATCCTATCACAGAACTGCGTTGGCTTGATCCCTATATATAAACAGGGTACGCAGGCATCTTGGAATAGGATCCGACACATCTAACAAGTCGAGACACTTTTCAAGTCCAGCCCCAAACATTCAAAAATCCCAAATCCCCCTATTTTCACAATTTCGTTATTCCAGCAATCCCCGAAATTTGTTATCACCAAATTCCTCCGTTAACAATTGGCGCTAGAAGGAGGGGATACTTTTTGATTGTGGAGGACAATCAATCTATACAATACACATGGGGGGTTATTATGGATCTGGAGAGGCTTTAATGGAGGAGCAGAACGGTGGAGGCGTTCGTTCGTGGTTATGTTCAAAATTAAGATAAGTTTTCTTATGATTTTGTCCGTACAAATAAGCTATCTTATAAAATTCGTAATAAATTTATTACATGTTAGATTTTGATGATTTTTTATGATCCGAAAAGATTTTGTGATTTCCTACAACTTTCGTTCTTGGTGTTTTCTGAGATTATATTTCGATCTATTCTCGAAATCACAAAACATAATCAGATCTCGTTTTTCAGTATTGAGAAGTTAATCAGCAGACGTTTTATTTGATTCCCGATTCGTTATAAATCCGTTTCTGACGGTCCATATATCATCAGAAAGCTCTTTTCGTTTCCTGCAACTTTCATGTTTTGTGTTTTCCAAGAAAATATCGTTTACAGGGCCAAAAAGGTAAAACACGGATCTGGACAGAATCTGAATAATGGAGATGTTAAAGAATTGTGATGCAATATTCGTAGCACATGATTTGATTACATCACTAGCTCGTGCATGGAAAAAAAAAATAAGTGTGGAAGGTCCTCATCTGATAAGGATAATATTTTTGAAAGCTCTCTTTTCCAAGGACAATAATATTTTTGAAGATCCTATTTCGAGTAGGATAATATTTTTGAAGACCCTATTTCGAGTAAGATAATATTTTTGAAGACATTCTTTCGAAGAGGAAATTATTTTTGAAGACCCTCTATTGAAGATGTTAATATTTTTGAAGGCCCTAAGTGGTGATCGTTTTTTGAAGACCCTTCGGGGTAATCTTGTTTTGAAGGCCATGCATCATTCGCATCATGCATTTATTAATATCATCATGTGCATCATTCGCATCATGCATTCATTCATATCATCATGTGCATCATACATTTACTCGTAAACATTGGACATTCTTAGATTTTGTGGTTGTCTCTGTGTGATATTTTCGAAGACCCTTATTTGTGGAGGGTATTGCTTGAATTATTTTTGAAGGCCCTTTTGTAAGGTGTTGCTTGGGAATTATTTTTGAAGGCCCTTCTTTAAGGTGTTGCTTGGAAATTATTTTTGAAGACCCTCTATTGAAGATGTTAATATTTTTGAAGGTCCTTCTTTGATTAAGGTGTTGCTTGGAATTATTTTTGAAGGCTCTTCTTTAAGGTGTTGCTTGAAAATTATTTTTTAAGGCCTTCTTTATGAAGGTGTTGCTTGGAATTATTTTGAAGGCCCTTCTTTATGGAAGGTGTTGCTTGGAGTACCTTGGTAAACCCGTACTTCCGGGGTGCTTATCCGTACTTCCGGAAAGCTCACCAAGAATATAGTTCTTCCCTTTTCTTAAACTCTGCTTAGCATAGAGTGTATAAGAAGGCGAGGTTACTCTTCCCTTTTCTTAAACTCTGCTTTGCATAGAGTGTATAAGAAGGCGATATTACTCTTCCCTTTTCTTAAACTCTGTTTTGCATAGAGTGTATAAGAAGGCGAGGTTACTCTTCCCTTTTCTTAAACTCTGTTTTGCATAGAGTGTATAAGAAGGCGAGGTAATTATCTAATTCTCATTCTCCTACACTAACAAAGTTACTCGTACATATGTTCTTCTCACATCTCGCATGTTGTCTCTCTCGCAAGCACATACATATTACGGGCACATCATGTTGTCTCTCTCGATTTTACAGGCATATTACGGGTAATTATCTTCTTCATATTATCTGCTAATCTTCTACTCCTAGTTGTTTCATTGACTCAGGAAATTCGGAAGATCAAAGCACGCTTAGTTCTCCAGTCCATCAAGCTGCACTGAAGAACTGGGGGGTAGTTGTTACGCCATAATTTCGGTTGCCTCAATTATCTCCTAATTTCCCAATATTGATCTAATAATAATTATTGCTTAACCACTAAGTAATATCCTCTCTCTGAAACGAGGAAACAATCAATCTAAATCAATCAATTACTAAAAAATATCTTCAAACGATTCTTTCAAATCAGGAAAGAATCACAACGCTAATATAACTCTAAAAAGATAAAATCAACTTATCTCAACATATCCCTTAACAATCACAGGGATTAAAAATATTATCCTATCACAGAACTGCGTTGGCTTGATCCCTATATATAAACAGGGTACGCAGGCATCTTGGAATAGGATCCGACACATCTAACAAGTCGAGACACCTTTCAAGTCCAGCCCCAAACATTCAAAAATCCCAAATCCCCCTATTTTCACAATTTCGTTATTCCAGCAATCCCCGAAAGTTGTTATCACCAAATTCCTCCGTTAACAAAAGTAGAAAACAAAGCCATCAAAACTGATCGGATACTTATATTGCTGGGCAGTTTCTTGAGTTTACAAGCACTAATAATGTAATATTGATCCTTTGTAGGTGTTTGTTTTTGTGTATATTTATAGCACTAAATAGCAGTAGCCAGTGGTATATGCTTGTTGTAAATCTGATATTCCTTCCGCCGGCTAATTAACATATTATATACACGACCTAAGTTATTCAACATGCATGATTACAAATATTCTTGTTCTACATGTATTTGTTAATACCCGGATTTTAATGATGATAAATGTCTGATAGTTTATCTCAGTAATTGATATAACTTAATCAGAAAAATGAATGTGTTAAAATAATTGATTTGATCTTACTTGATTCCAGGAGATTTGACTTGTTCAAATCTAATATTGTTATTGATCTTTATCCTAAGATATTAAATCAATCAAGACTTATTCAAATCTGTTTATATCAATTGTCTTATCTTTACTAACAGATTTTGTTGATCTTTATCTTCTCTTTCCTAGCCGTTTCATCCTAGCCGTTTCAATTCAAATTCTACAAACAACTATTTTCAGGAAGATATATATTCATTCAGGTGGTGTGACAACTACACAACTTTTCGAGCAATCAGATTACATTCTTCTACTAAGCTTTCGAGATCAAATCAGTTTTGTTTTAGAAGATTCATTATTGTTGAGTTGTATTAATTTACTTTATCTATACTTGTGCCGGGTTGTGGCAAATAGATAGGATTACAAAATTCAACCTAAGGTACTAGCGAGCTAGGGTTTCTGCTGCTAGTGGACAGTGGTGTCAAGGGAAGGGTTCTTCCAAGAGGTTATCATTTTTTGTAATCGGGATAAACTGTAAGTGTATTATTAATTGATAATAATATATTCTCTGTGCTAGTTGGCATAAGGACTTGGACGTAGGCCATAGATACTGATAGGGGCCGAACCAAGAGAAAAGTCTTGGTGTTATTTATAATTCTGCAGAATATTTTTATTCAGTATTTGTTTTATATTTAACCTATTGAGACAGTTCCATTTAACAAAGAGGCAGACCCTTTGTCAATTGAGACAGACTCTTTCGTATATTGTGCTTAGTTAATTTCAATTAGTATCAGAGCAGGTGCATTTAACATTTGTTTTTTAAGTGTTTATTTTTCTAGCGATCAATGGCACAATCTAATTGGCAAGAACGTCACTCAAACAACATTCCTCCTCTTTTTCTTGGAGCTGAAAACTATAATGATTGGAAGTTTCGAATGAAATTTTTTCTCCAAAAGGATGCCTATGAATGGGATGCTGTTGAAAATGGAATCATCATTCCTATGAAAGATGGAAAGCCTACACCAGTCAAGGAACTTACTGCTGACGAAGTCAATTCTCTAAACTACAATGCTCGAGCAATGAATTCTCTTCTAAATGGTTTAAGCTCTACTGAATTAAGAAAAGTCTCGGCATGCACGTCTGCTAAACAAGTCTGGGATACTATCAAAGTCAGTCATGAAGGAACATCCAAAGTTCGTGAAGTGAAGCTGGATCTATTACTAAGTGATTATGAAAGCTTCAGACTTGAAAAAGATGAAAGTATTAAAGAAGCTCAGGGACGCTTTCTTATATTGATGAACTCTATTGCTCTACTCGAAAGACATATTCCACAAGCTGAAATCAATAGAAAGATTCTTCGATCACTGCCTAAGAAATTTGCACCTAAAGTTACCACTCTTCAAGATTCTACTTTAATTTCTGCTATGGAGACACTAACTCTTTTTAGTGAATTGGAAGAATTTGAAAATCAATTACGCAGGTACGACGAAGAAGACGAAATTCCTAGAAAGAAGACACTTGCTCTTCGTGCTGATGATTCTGATGAAGATTCTGATGAAGACATTGCACTTCTCACAAAGAAATTTCAGAAATTTTTGGCCAAAAAGAAATCTGTAAGTCGATTCACTAAATTCAACTCTCCGAAGAAAGATGTCAAGAATAGCTCTAAAGATGACGCATGTTTTGAATGTGGCAAGAAAGGTCATTACAAGAAGGACTGCTTCAAGCTTAAAGCAAATCAGAAAGCTTCTGGATTTCAAGACAAAAGAAAGAATAAAGCTTTTCTTACCTGGAGTGATGATGAATCTGAGGCTGAAATATATTCTGACGATGAAGTCGCTCAATTATGTCTAGCTGGCATTGAAAGCAATCTTTCTGATGATGAAGAGGTAAATACTATTTCTAAATCTTCAAACTATGATATTACAAGAAATATTGCATTGTTGCAGGGACAAAACAAGAAATTACGAGAGAAAAATGCTTATCTAAAACAAACTCTCAACGAAGTTCTAAATGAGATGGATGACTCCATGAAAGATGAAATGCTTACAGAAGAAATCAGAGTTCTATCTGAAAAAGTGTCAAAAATTTCAGAAGAAAATGATTATTTGAGGAACGAAATAGAAATGAAGGATGCTTGTCTGATCACTCTGAAACAGCAAACATTTGCTGAAAGCAAGAAAGCGAATACAGATCAACAGTTTTCTGATCTTCAGAATAAGATTGTTCTCCTAAAGCAAGATCTATCCAAATTTGTTCATGGTGAAGGTACTCTTGATGCACTTTTAGCAGAACAGAAATCATCCTTGGATAAAGAAGGCTTAGGCTATAGCTCAGTCAGAAAATCTGTCTTTCAACGAGGAAATAAGAGAACAGTTTTGAAATACTCCATGCCTTATGAAAAATGCAAAGACAGTGGAAAGATAGGGCATATATCTGCTCAATCCAATCTTTGTGGTATCAAGGACCACACTTCTAACTCTCACTCTACATGTAATATTGTTCAAATGTGGATTAGAAAAGCTGATCGTCATTTATATAACATTGTAGACACTAACAAATCAGGACCCAAAATGAGATGGGTACCTAAATTTAAAATATAACTGTTTTGCAGATTTGTTTGAAGGCTCATATTCCAAGAAACAAATGGATCATAGACAACGGTTGCTCTCGTCACATGACATGAGACAAATCAAAATTTATCTCCATAAATGCTAAAGATGGAGGTCTAGTTACTCTTGGAGACTCGACTACTGTTCGTATTATAGGTAAAGGTACCATAGGTAATGATAAGTTTTCAATTAATAATGTCAGGTTAGTTGATGGTTTAAAGTATAATCTTATCAGTGTTAGTCAGCTAACAGATACAGGTCATGATGTCAAGTTTGGTAAGAACATGTGTTTAATTACTACTACTTCGAATCATAATCCTTTAATAGCCAAGCGGCAAGGCAATATCTTTGTATTAGATTTTGATGAACAGAATGAAGAAATCTGCTTAGCTTCAATTCAAGATCAACAGAACTTGTGGCATAGACGCCTAGGTCACGTTCATATGGATCTCATCAACAAAATCTCTTCTCATTCTTTGGTCAGAGGTTTACCCAATCTCAAATATAAAAAGACAGAACCTTGCACAGCTTGTCAGTTAGGTAAACAGGTTCGTACTTCTTTTAAAGTTAAGAAGCAGATATCAACAACTGTTCCATTGCAAATGTTACATCTTGATTTATTTGGTCCAGAAAGGTATGTTAGCTTAAGTGGTAAGAAATATGCTTTTGTAATTGTTGATGATTTTTCTCGTTTTACATGGGTATTATTTTTGAGAACTAAAGATGAAGCCTTTGTAGAATTTCAAGATCTAATTTCTAACCTTGAAACCAAGTTTTCTGTTAAGCTTCAAACTATCAGGAGTGATCATGGGGGTGGATTTGAAAAGGAGTTTGTCACATATTGCAAATCCAGAGGAATTACGCATGAATTTTCTGCTCCTCGCACTCCACAACAAAATGGAGTAGTCGAACGTAAGAATAGAACTCTTCAAGAAACTGCTCGAACTCTACTGCATGAGAGTAAGTTACCTCGAAAATTCTGGGCTGAAGCGGTAAATACTTCTTGTTATGTTCTTAATAGAGTATTAATTCGTCCTATATTATTGAAAACTCCGTATGAATTATTGAAACAGAAAACTCCTAACATAACTTATTTTAGAGTTTTTGGTTCCAAATGCTTTATTTTAGATACCCAGCCCAACAAAGGTAAATTTGATGCTAGAGCTACTGAAGGTATTTTTCTTGGGTATGCTGCTAATAGTAAAGCTTATCGAGTATTTAATACTGTTAAGGATAAAGTGGAAGAGTCTATTAATATCACTTTTAATGAGACTCACAATGATCTGGTCAGAGACGAGGATGATTTTGCAGATATTCCTTCTCAGACTCAAATGAGACAGCCTCATTCTCCAAAAGGACAGTCTCATTCTCCTCAACACAGTTCTCCTTCTACTTCTGGATCACCTTCATCGACTACTTTCGCTCAAGATTCTTCAAGTAGGTTTGCTTCTCCAGTACCAATGCAAGTAGATCAATTTCAAAGGGATAACTCTAATGTCGAGGAAATGCATTCCATTCATCTGCCAAAGTCATCAAGAACGGTGAAGAATCATCCACATGACAATTTACTTTCTGATCTTGATCAAGGAATCACAACTCGCAGTAGGTTGCATAATCTCTGTGCTTTCTCTGCTTTTGTTGCTGATTTTGAGCCTACAAATGTTCAAGAAGCTGTTCATAATGAACAATGGTCTATGGCAATGCAAGAAGAATTAAATCAGTTCGAACACTGTGATGTCTGGGAATTAGTTTCTCCACCTCCGGATGCTTCTATCATTGGCACTAGATGGGTTTTTAAAAACAAGAAGGATGAATCAGGTAATATTATTCGAAATAAAGCTCGTTTAGTTGCACAAGGTTATAATCAACAGGAGGGCATCGATTATGATGAAACTTATGCTCCAGTCGCTCGACTGGAATCTATTCGCATTCTCATGGCTTATGCTGCTCACATGCAATTCAAGCTTTATCAAATGGACGTTAAAAGCGCTTTCTTAAACGGTTTCTTACAAGAAGAGGTTTATGTCAAGCAGCCCCCAGGTTTCGTTCATGAAAAATATCCTAATTTTGTATACAAGCTCAAGAAATCTGTATATGGACTCCGACAGTCACCTCGATGTTGGTATGACCGACTCAGTGATTTTCTTGTGAATACTGGCTTTACTCGTGGTACACTTGATCCTACTCTATTTATTTTTCATAAAAACAATGTTATCTTACTTGTTCAAGTATACGTTGATGATATAGTCTTTGGGTCAACAAATGAATCATTGTGTAATTGGTTCTCTGATTGTATGCATAAAGAGTTTGATATGAGTCTTATGGGCGAACTTCAGTTTTTTCTTGGATTGCAAATTAATCAAACTGATGCAGGAATCTTTATTCATCAAACCAAGTATATTCGGGATTTGCTTAAAAGGTTTGATTTAGAAAGTATTTCCTCTAAAACTACTCCAATGAGTGTTTCTGTCAAACTCACTGCGGACACGGAAGGTAAGTCTGTCGATATCACTAAATATCGGGGTATGATTGGTTCTTTGTTATATCTTACTACTTCTCGTCCCGATATAATGTTTAGTGTTTGCATGTGTGCTCGCTTTCAGGCTAACCCCAAAGAATCCCATTTGAATGCAGTTAAACGGATATTTAAGTATCTCAAGGGCACTAGTACTTTAGGCTTATTTTATCCCACTGCCTCTTCTTTTGATTTAACTGGTTTCTCAGATGCTGATTATGCAGGTTCTTTAGTTGATCGAAAGAGCACTAGTGGTGCATGTGAATTTTTAGGTGATTGTTTAGTAGCATGGCATAGCAAGAAACAAACTTCCATAGCTTTATCCACAGCTGAAGGGGAATATATAGCCGCTGGTAGTTGCTGCACTCAAATATTATGGATGCAACAAACTCTCACTGATTACGGTATCAAATTTACAAATATTCCTATTTATTGTGATAATACTGCTGCTATTAATATTTCTAAAAACCCTGTCAAACATTCACACACTAAACACATTGATGTTCGACATCATTTTATTCGTGATCATGTTGCTAAAGGTAATATTCAATTGATTTTTATTCCGTCTGAAAATCAACGTGCTGATATTTTTACTAAACCTTTATCTGAATCTCGGTTTTGCATGTTAAGACGTGAGTTAGGCATGTGTACTTTTTAATTATTTTTTTTGCTCTGGGTTTATGTGTTTTGCATTTATTGTTTTTTTCTGTTGATTAGACACCCACCTCTGTCTATTCCACTTTCCTACTGATACACGCTTGTATTCACGTATCCCCATGCACTGTCTTTTGATTGCCAAACTCTTCAAATTCTCTTCTCTTAAAACCCCTCTTTTTCATTGTTTTCTATTTTTTCTACTTTCTCTTTCTTCTTTATTCACCTGTCTTTCTTCTCTCATCTTTTTCTCTCTCAATGGCAAAAATAAAGAAAATCTCTAAACGCCCAACTGCATCACAAACACCATCCAAACGACAAAGAATTGCTCCGTCTATGGTATCCTCTGATACATCTCTCAATTCGTCCGGAAGTCCAAGCCCCTCTTTGGCAAAGTCTGTGCATCGCTCAATTATCAAAGAACGTTTGGTTGATCTACCATTGCTCCAGGATGCAGGTATTGTGAAGTTGTTTACTTCGGTTGGCTGTGCTTCTCTCTTATCACCGGAAACACTAATTTACCCCGACTTGGTACGTGAGTTCTATGCACACCTCTCTATTCGTGGTGATTGGGTTCACTCTCTAGTTAAAGAAATTCCGATTGTGTTCAAACCTCAATTGCTATCCTCCATTATTGCTGTTTCTGACAAAGGTCCGTGTCCTTTTTCAACTTCTCATCAACCAGTGTCAGACATTGAGGGCTTCTCTTATGAACAACAACTAGCTTTGATTCTATCTGATGGGTATACTTCTAAACCTTCAGTTTCACTACTTACTCCTCAAGCTTTGTGTTTGTTTCGTTTAATACATACAAATGTTTGTCCCCGTAGTAGTGGTCGGGATCGCCTCACTCATCAGTATTCGATTTTATTGGCTCTTTTTGTTTCGGATTTTCCGTTTGATGTTTCCTCTTTTCTAATCAAACAAATGATGCATTGTGTTAACCATGATTCTATGAATTTGCCCTACCCAGCTTTGTTAACCAAATTGTTTCGCTATTTTGATCTTATCTCTGATTCTGATATTTCCGAGTCTATTGTTGATACTTTTGATTTAAAGGTATTAACTGCAAACAAACTTCAACTGGTTAATAACAGTTTAGTCTTTAATCCTGTTGTTAAAAATGTTCCTTCTGCTTTTGTTGGTACTTCCTCTGTCTCGATTGAGACAAATCCTCATTTTGTTGCGTTGTCAAAGAAAGTTGATGACAACACAACTTTGCTACAATCTGTCAATTCAAAACTTGATTCTGTTTTATCTTTACTTCAGTCCACAACTTCTCATTTTGAATCTGTTGACACTCAGCTGATCTTTTTAAAATCTCTTTATTCTAAACTTTTTTCATCCATGAATTTTGAGTTCGGCAATGTGCAAGATGGTTTAACTCATGCTGCCAAGGCTTGGGAGAAGGAGTTTGTGAAATTATTTTATATTCTTAGTTCCGAAACCAAGTTCGTGTCCAAGCAGGTTTCGTCACTGGTGCATAAAAAGGATCTCCAATGGCATTCTCGTGAATGGATGAACGACAGCACTCTTGCAGAGATATCTACACCTCTTCCATTACCTACTATTCCTCCACCGGAAGCTCTTGGATTCACTGCATAAGAATATCGTGAGAAGATTTTTGAATGGCTTTCTGCTAGGGATGGGAAGTCACCTCCATCAAACTTTTATTCAACTATGTTTACCGAGTATGGACAGCCCACAGTTGTTCCTCCAGCTGCTTCTCGCAAAGGCAAAGCCAAGCAGTCTCCAGTTGATGTTGATGATTTTTTTTTTTATGATTTTGAACGGGGGAGAACTCTGAAGTCTTTGACATTTATGATGTGTGTGTGTTTTCACAATTTGTTTTAAGACTTAAGTTATTGGTTTCATGAATTGATCTACGGTTTAAAACAGGTTAATATGTGATGATTATGAAATGCATATGTGGTATTATTTCTGATTAAGTATTATGTGATCTTGCATGAACTTTAGATGATTTATGGTTTTATGTTTTATAAGTTCATTGCGATAGGGGGAGCTTCAATATTTTCAGATATGGTTCATCATCATAAAAAAAGGGGGAGATTGTTAATACCCGGATTTTAATGATGATAAATGTCTGATAGTTTATCTCAGTAATTGATATAACTTAATCAGAAAAATGAATGTGTTAAAATAATTGATTTGATCTTACTTGATTCCAGGAGATTTGACTTGTTCAAATCTAATATTGTTATTGATATTTATCCTAAGATATTAAATCAATCAAGACTTATTCAAATATGTTTATATCAATTGTCTTATCTTTACTAACAGATTTTGTTGATCTTTATCTTCTGTTTCCTAGCCGTTTCATCCTAGCCGTTTCAATTCAAATTCTACAAACAGCTATTTTCAGGAAGATATATATTCATTCAGGTGGTGTGACAACTACACAACTTTTCGAGCAATCAGATTACATTCTTCTACTAAGCTTTCGAGATCAAATCAGTTTTGTTTTAGAAGATTCATTATTGTTGAGTTGTATTAATTTACTTTATCTATACTTGTGCCGGGTTGTGGCAAATAGATAGGATTACAAAATTCAACCTAAGGTACTAGCGAGCTAGGGTTTCTGCTGCTAGTGGACAGTGGTGTCAAGGGAAGGGTTCTTCAAAGAGGTTATCATTTTTTGTAATCGGGATAAACTGTAAGTGTATTATTAATTGATAATAATATATTCTCTGTGCTAGTTGGCATAGGGACTTGGACGTAGGCCATAGATACTGATAGGGGCCGAACCAAGAGAAAATTCTTGGTGTTATTTATAATTCTGCAGAATATTTTTATTTAGTATTTGTTTTATATTTAACCTATTGAGACAGTTCCATTTAACAAAGAGGCAGACCCTTTGTCAATTGAGACAGACTCTTTCGTATATTGTGCTTAGTTAATTTCAGTATTGACCAACTGACCAAGTCGATTACAGAGTCAAATTTACTTGACGAAGAAGAAGCACCCAACGGATCCACGCAGGAAGTTCCATTTAGTTGAATTTTAAACCCTTCTGTATTTCCTAGACACATCAGTCAAGAGAAAGTCGATTAATTTTGGACTTTTATTTACGTTGAAGTCAGGATCGAACTCCCCTGAAATTTGCGAGGTTTTAGTTAAATTTAATTTATGGTATTTGTAGATTAACTTTATACTACCTCCTTCTCATATTACATGTCCTATTTAATTTTTTTGTAGTTAAACTGATTAAAGTTTGACGGAAAGTTAGAAGTTAATATAGAGCCAATCAGATTAATTAAAAATGTTCTTATTGGAAATATTGATGAAAATGCATGTGAGTACCTTAATATATATTGAGCCAATAAAATTTTAATACATGTAATTCGGTAAATTATTTTATACAAAATTTGATATCACTATGTTTAAATGAAATTCCCAAAGACTTTTTATACTTGGAACACTTGCGTCAAAACGTTACTCGCCATGGTTATGAAAGAAAATGTTACTACAAGTATGAAATAAACACCTTCTGTTTATACATTACATAAAGATTATAAGCAGGATAATCTTGATCCAGTGGAAAAGTAAGAAACAACTATACGAGAATCTTCAGATTTGTTGTTAATCATCTTTGTAATGTCTCCACTTATAACATCTTGCTCACTGTATGATTTGGATTCACAGTTTTTCTCCTGGCAATCTAGAGTAGAAGCAGTAGCAGCTACAATTTTATCATCACCTTGGACAGAAATCCGCGACGATGAAGCCAAGAAGCAGCCAAGGAAAATAGATAAAAAAGACATCAAAACTGAATACACCGAGGAAAACTGAATGTTGATCTTGTGGTTTGTTTATGTGTATGCACTCTATAGCAGTAGATAATTGTAGTCGTCTTGTTCTTGATTTTCCTTACCTCACTTGGCTACAATATATATAGACAACCAAAAGGACGTATTGACCAAGTATAGCTAGATTATATATAGTCAAATTTACTTGATAACCAAGCATCCACTATATTTGGGAAGTTTCATTTGCGATTCTATATTTTCCCTCAGTCAAGACTCGAGAAAAGCTGATTCATTTTGGTCTCCTATGCCTGTTTTTGGTTTAGACTTTAGAGCACGATTATATATTTTTATATTAATAATAAATGATGTTTGTTGTACGTTTACATCATTTCTTGATGGTTTTATCATTTTAGCACATCGCAAATCTTATCATGTGTCTCATTTGAGACAATTTTTGCGAGATTATCGCTTATTATTTCTTACCTTAATAGTCAACACACTACAAGAAAATGGTCAATAGACATCGGTTTCTGGCCGATGTCTATGTTGTTTGCCAACCGATGTCTTAGTCGGTGATGTCTATCTTAGACATCGGCCAGAAACTGATGTCTGAACTTAACATACACATCGGTTATAACTTAAATTAGGATGTCTATTATTCTCTTAGACATCACTTTGGTCCGATGTCTATTTTGATTTTAGACATCAGATTTTATAAATAAAAATTGATTTCTATTTGTTTCTTAAACATCAGATATTGTAGAAAAAACGTGATGTATATCTCTGTGTTAGACATCAGTTTTGCCACATTAATATTGATGTATATTTAGGTCTTACACATCAGTATTACACTTTTTAACATCAGTAGAATTAGTAATCGATGTCTAATGTGTGATGTCTATTGAACTTTTTCTTATAGTGACACCTGTACATATTTTATCTTTTTCCACAAAAAATACATGGTTCTAGACAAATATCAAAAGAATCTAATAGCGAAAATCCCACAATTGTTTTAATCTCATATAGAGAGGAATTCCCACAATTTCTTCAATATAATACACTAAAATTTTAAATAGAAAAATATTGATCACATAGATTAGTTAGAGATAAGAGCAACTCCAACTCAACATTAAGACCCCGTAGCTTTTTTCTGAAAAGCAGGTAAAAAAGTTTTTAATAAATTTTTAAAACCACTTCTCTGAAAAGCGCTTCTGGTTGAAAAACTGTTTTTTGAGAAAACATGTCCTCCCATGCATTTGAAAAAAAACCGTTTTTCAGCTTTTACGGGAAGTAACTACTGGTTTCAATATCAAAACTCACCAAAAACAATAATTTTTTATATTATACCCCAAAACATACTCATATCAAAAATATTATCAAACAGTTATCCGATTTCACAACAGCACTTATTTTTACAGCACTTTTTTCAACAGTACAACAATTTTTAACAGCAATCCCAAACGGAGCCTAAATCATTATAATAGTGTTGGGTACAGTATTAAACCAAATCAAATGAACAGTGAGACACCAAATTTTGTGACAAAAATACATTTGATGATATTTTGATACCAAATTTTGGTGACTTTCAAAATTCTAACAATACCGTATATTTGTTAACAAAACAAATTTCTTGCATATATTTTCTACTAAAGTTATTTGTTTCTGTAAATTTGAACTTAAGATTTTATCAATTGAAACTTATTTTATTCTTAACTCTAGTTAATTCTAAATTTTTTTTTGTATCTTTTTATTCTAATCTTTAAAATTATATTTTTTTTTTACTTTAAACTTTCACAAAACCTTGAAATTTTTTTCTTAGTATATCATGAATTATAAACAACACGCTATATTTAATTACAAAAATAACATCATAAATTCATAATGATAAATAAGAAGTTACAAGATAATAATTAACTTGCAACTTATAATACATATATAAATAAATAAACTCAAGTTTTTACGGTAGCTAATCTTCTCAAAAATCATCCAAGTAGCTTTCAAAATTTTGCAAATAGTCATCCGCCGATGCAGAGGCTGCAGAAGCTTGTTCATTTCTTTTATCCCAAATCCTAGATCTTTCACTTTGATAAATCTCCACGGAAAAGTTTATCAGCTTAAATTTGTTTTCACTTTTATAAAATATCTTTTGATTCTTATATTTTTAATTTTAATATTCATTTTTAACATTTTGACTTTAAATTTAAACAAAATTTGGATATTAATTTTTTTATAAATAATTTGTTATATAAATAATTTTAATATTGTGCGATCATAACATTACAATTTAAATTATAGTACAGTTATTAATAATATAAAAAATGAACAAAGTTAAAATATTCTATTTTATAGGTAAAAGATTATTTATAATAACAAGTATAGTAACAAGTAACAAGATTATTTATCATCTCTTTTAACACCGTTACGTCGCGATATTAAATCCGTAAAGCAACCAAATAAATTAAAAATCAAAAGCTACCAAAAATTGATCGAATACTGGTATAAACCTGCCTAAAATCTGTGCAACACGCAGAGTTTGGTATTAATAAAAACCCTGTTAGTTTTTTTTGCTAAATAAAAACTCTGTTTTACATATACCATCTTCCACATATATAACTTATTTTATGTATGAGTGATGACCAAAAAATGTATTTTACATAGGGCTGAGCAACGGTCAGTTTGGTCGGTTTTTATCGATCAAATCAGACCGGACCATATATGATGGTTTTATTGAAAATTGGACCAGACCAGACCGTTTGGAGATTGTGATCAGACCGAACCAGACCGTAATTAAACGGTTCGGTTCGGTCGGTTTCAATTTTAAACCTAACTAGACACCTAAATAAATAAAAACATTGTTCTTGAATCAAATTACAAAACATACTACTGGTTTCCATTTAATAAACCATATTTTTAATGATACACATCATTAAAATATGAAAGTCTTAGCAAAATTAGAAATATCTTAAAAAAAGTCTAAGAAATATCTTAAAGAAAGTCTAAGAAATAGACTAGGGTTATAACTTCTACGATAAAAATTAGAAATATCTTAAAGAAAGTTAAAGAAATATGTGAGGTATAAAATTAAATGATTAAATATAATATATTATATTAATAAAAACTGAAGCGGTCCGATTCGACCTAAACGGTCGGTCTAGATATGAAAACCGAACCGGACCAGAAAATAACGGTTTATTATTTTACCAAACCTAAACCAAACCAAACCATCCAAAAAACCGAAAAATACGGTTTAGTCGGTTCGGTCCGATCCAGTTCGGGCGGTTTGATTTTTTTTTGCTCAGCCCTAATTTTACATATACAGCAGCAACATTTGGTGGGAAGTTATCAACCACTCTCTTGTGGTTAACTTGATACGGCTTGTGTCAAAGAGAAGAAAAAAAAACCCATTCTTACTAGTTTGCAACAGGGGCATAAACTCATGATAGGCCATAATTTACCTTAATTCGGGCCGTGGCCTAAACTTCTGTCAGAAGCAGTACTATAAACCAAACTTTAGTGACCAAACTCAATTTTTTAAAAAATTGAATCGAACAGGAGTTACTTCTGAAGAGTACTAAAACCAAGTTCAAATTTGAAGTTAATATCTGTCCTGCAACCACAAAGACACATGGTTGACTGAGAGAAAAGCAAGGTTCCTTTTACGAGAGCTCTGAATCTCTGAAGACCTTTGGTAAAAACTGAGAAACTAAAATGCAGATGTAAACTGATGGTCGTAGGTTTCTCCGAAGAAGCCGTAGAGATCATACGACCATTATCAGAAGATTTGGTGTCCTTTTGTCTCTGTTTTTTTCGGTGTTTCTTTTGTTGTCCTCCCCCTTTTCTGTCTCTGCTCCCCCTTTTCATCCAATCCCCCACGTGAGTCATATGGTCAGGTGGCAGCTAGAGGGAATCAAGGACAGGTGGCCTTGTGCATGTATGACATGTGGAGCTGTGGGACCATCGAAATGGCTACGGAAATTCCGTAGGCAGTAGGAACCAAGTAAGCCGTAGCAGTGTTAGTTTTTTGGGTTCATCATTTGCCCCCAAAACTTAATGCAATCTTTAGGTTGCAAAGTAAGTTTATTCATTATAGCCAGTGACTTCAGAAAATCGAGATTTTGCAAAAGTTAATGTTCTACCAGAATGTTTGGTTAACGTAGTCAAGGCAACTTTCTAAGTAGTTGGTATCTATACTTCATTTTCATTTTATTTGGATAAGTAATGTCTCCTATATATGTACTTTTAAATCTTTCTAGAACATATCAGAGTATTACTTGAACTGTTGAAGTAACAAAATGATGTGTACTGATGAGTGCGAGAAATTCTGAAAATTGCAGAATAGTTTATATATAACTTTCCACACGACCATTATTGGAAGGCTTGTATTCTGTTATTTTCTTGTCTGCATGTATTGTTGTGTGTAGTGTGTATATGTCCGTCATTCTTTCGATTTTGGGGTCTTCCTCTTTTATCCAGATGAGGATGAAAATTCCCGGTACATGTGGTTTCAGGTGGCAATACAAGAAATCTCCGCGTGACCTCAATGCCCCCTGGTTTTCATATATTTTTTAGATCTTTTATGTTGTATTTTGCTACGATTTTAAACATAAATTGACTAATATGTACATCAACCTAGTAATGGAAATATTAACCAGCACTCGTAAGTGAATAAATTATGCCTAGTTTTCGAGAATAAGGATGACATATTTGGGTGCAACTTTTGTTATGCAAACCGTAGCCGTGCATTCATTTTTCGCTACTTGTAGCTATAGGTGCACAGTTTCAGGACCATCACTTATAATTATAACATTACCTAGATAGATAAAGTTGTAGGGAAAAACAATAACACATATATCACCGGTGAGAGGTTTCAGTAAATTATATAAAGGACTGAATCAAATCAATAATCGGGAGATCAATTCCAACCGTAGTCGCAGGCACAATGGGCCGTGAGGAACTACATATATTGGTTTTATGATTATTTGATGTCTTCCACAATTGATGATTTAATATCAGAACAAAATTCCTTTAGAGAATAAAAAATGATACTTTGGAAATTAACACAAAGCATGGAAATTTTGAACAAATTTCCATGTTAACCATTTGGTATATTAGAAAAGGCCTGTGATCTTTAAAGTCTAAACGAAATACCAACTACATTCATGTCAACAAAGATCTGGTGCGTTTTGCTTAAGAAAGAGCTAACTGTTATTGTACTTTAGGCCAATGCGCACTCAAACCATTAGTGATCCTCGAGTAATAATTTTCATGAATATTTGGGCCATTTCAATTTAGACAAAAATTTAAATTGGTTGAACTTTAATTAAATGAATAGTAATTCGTGTGTACCTTTGCCATGTTAGAGCAACATGCTTCGAGCAAGATTTAGTTAATCATTAGTGTCATGCACACAATATCGATGGTCCTTGAGTGTAGTTCGAACCTTTAGAGAGAACCTCGTGTTATCCCCCAAAATTATGGTGTAATCTTTAGATTACAGTAAGAAATGATTGGACCGCAGCCGAAGGGGATAGCCTCGTTTTACTGGATTATTATATATATATATATATATATATATATATATATATATATATATATATATATATATATTTTTTATTTTAGGAATATCAAATTCATAACATTTGGAGGATATTTATCATATAATTTTGAACACAAAGTGCCAAAAAAATGTGTAAGCACTTGTATTTTTCCTGTCAAAACAGGTCACTGTAACTGATTCATGCTGTAGCTTCTTACGGGCTACATATGCTTGCTTTTGAATGAACGAGTGTTTTACTGGAATCGGTTCATGCCGTAGCTTCTTACGGGCTACATATATTGGCTTTTGAACGAACGGGTGTTTTATTGGAACCGGTTCATGCCGTAGCTTCTTACGGGCTACATATATTGGCTTTTGAATGAACGGGTGTTTTACTGGAACCGGTTCATGCCGTAGCTTCTTACGGGCTACATATATTGGCTTTTGAACGAACGGGTGTTTTATTGGAACCGGTTCATGCCGTAGCTTCTTACGGGCTACATATATTGGCTTTTGAATGAACGGGTGTTTTACTAGAAGTCAATCCATGCCGTAGCTTCTTAGGGGCTACATATATCGGCTATTGAATGGAAAGACTACCCGACCATGCCCATAGCCAACATGGGGCTAGATTTGCGGGCTTTTAAATGGTGGGGTTAATGTGATCCTTATATTTAAACACATACGCATTCATATTCATGATTTACATAGTACATCGGCTTCGTATCTAGACCGTAGCTTCTTACGGGCCACACATATTGGCTTCCATTTACAAACAAAGTTCATGGCCTTTATACAAAAGGCATTGTTTTAAACATTAGTACGATAACATGCCATAGCCGTCAGGATGCTATATTTATTGGCTTTTAATGGATTAATTGACCCTTTTTTTTTTAATGCTATTTTGCATATATTCTCTCAGTGTCATTTTTATGCATGTATAATAGAATATTGGTTACCAAGTATTAAATGTAAGAAAATCACTTACCTGTTCAGCCGTATATAGCAAGATTGGACATATTCCAGCTATCTTTTCTTTAAAGGATATTGTTCTCTTCACGAAGCTTTGGTTGGGCTGACATGGCATTCCCAATTGTGTAGTGTAGGATGTGTTTAGCTAGTATGAGTATCAGCGTATTATCATTTCAGCCAGGAACCAGGTAATGCAGCATTGAGTGTTGAAAGGTTTTGGGTAGTGAGGTGCAAACAAGGATCTTTCGGACTAGTAGAAGTTGTACTTAACTCTTTCACGAGTTCTTTGTTTACTCCCGTGTAAATCAGAATTTTTACATTTCTGTAATGTCATCAGTTGTGCTCTGGAAAGAACTTCAAGTATGGCATGTCACAACTATCACCATCACTTGCCATCACTAATACTTCCCATCTGGACAACGTAAGTGTTTTCATCAAAGAAGGACAATGAATCCAACATCATTCTAATCATGTTGATGCGAATGAACTCAAGAACTCTTTGAACGCAATTTGTATCTTTCGCAATGATTCCATCTTGTGGGACAATCACCCAGGGAAGATGGTCTCTTTACCTTTGGCATCTGTATGCTATTTCGAGTTGTGCTTTCTTTCATTGGTTGGAACTTCAGAAACAAGCTGCTCTCGTGACAGCATGATGAGGTTTGTCATGAATACAACTAATGCCCGTCTACTCCGTAGTAATGGTCTTGAACCTGCAGAACACATCTTCGCTACTTGTGCATTTGCGAAAGATATTCTGGATGCATGTTCCACCACAATAGCACAATCTTGGAATGACCTTAGAGGCAGATTTACTCACACGCCTTGTTCGCATTTAAAAGCCACTTTGTTTATTTGTACCTGGCTATGGCAGTTTACAACATTTGGAAAGAAAGAAACTTTCATTTGCATTATCCAGGAGAGCAGAACATGGTGAGGACAGTGCGTGTGAAGTTGTACTATTCCAATCTTTAGGGCTGGCGGCATAACCAACCTCATGCCCAAGTTTAACTCTCATTCACTAGTCTGCAACACTCGCAATGGCAACTTGTCGAGACTATGTACATCTAATCTTTGTATAGCCAGCCTCATGGAGTTTCGTCTTTTTGGAACAAGTTTGGGCAACTACAAAAACCTCTTACACTCTGGAAAGAACTTCTGGACCATATTAAATGGACTGGAATCATTTTCATGTAATAATTCTGAAGTAAATGAATCAGGCACAAAGCCCCTCCTAACTTCTTCCACCTTTAATGTTCTATAACTTATTTACCGAACTGAATTAACATAATCATGTTGAAGGTCATATTTATGCGTGTATATAGAGCAGGCTTGTAGAAAATCATTTTTGAGTGCTCATCTTTGGGGAAACACTTCAAATAAAGATTTTAACAAGTGAATAGATTTACCTAATAAACGTCGTTGAGATAGAGAAGTACTCGCTCCCCGGCAGCGGCGCCAAATGATGGTCGTAGGTTTCTCCGAAGAAGCCGTAGAGATCATACGACCATTATCAGAAGATTTGGTGTCCTTTTGTCTCTGTTTTTTTCGGTGTTTCTTTTGTTGTCCTCCCCCTTTTCTGTCTCTGCTCCCCCTTTTCATCCAATCCCCCACGTGAGTCATATGGTCAAGTGGCAGCTAGAGGGAATCAAGGACAGGTGGCCTTGTGCATGTATGACATGTGGAGCTGTGGGACCATCGAAATGGCTACGGAAATTCCGTAGGCAGTAGGAACCAAGTAAGCCGTAGCAGTGTTAGTTTTTTGGGTTCATCATAAACATTAAGCATCGTTGCTGTTATTATCGTAGGTAATTTATCAGTTTATTCGCAATGGATTATGGTGGGAGACCCCATAAATGAAAATCTGTTGGTAATTATTCTGAGATTCGCTTCTATCATGAACTGGAGTATATTGAACCAAAGCAACATGTATAAATTTAGTCATAGCCAAATCCTGAAATCTTTTCAGTTGGAGGTTTGGCGAGTCTGCTAGTCTAGTAGTGTAGTATAGAACAGAAGGTAGTGTCTGTGAAAAATAGGAGGAGAGATGAGGTTAATTATATGTGCCATACCTTACATATGTAGTAGACTTTCCAATGCAAGAAATCAATTATGATAACTGAATTAATGCAACTCTGGACTTCCAACACAAGTACTATCGAGTGAAAACATAATTCCATCATACTCATTTTAAAGACACCTGCGGAAAACTATCCGGTAACAAATTGATGAGGAATTCAGGAAAATATCCTCTAGTTGAGTGCTGAAGTACGTTGATGGCCTCCAGAACCGTAACCACGTTCTTACAGCCTACGAACCGTGATCGTTTTCTTACAGCCTACGGAGTCGCCATCCCTACGGACCAAGAAATGCCTTGACCGCGGTATCCGTAGCCCCCTCCTCCCGTAGGCACGCTCCCGTTCGCCAAAACACGTGTCGGCCGGGCACGAATCAGTCATCCCCTGGGGCCCGGAAGCCATCCTAAAAACCCTCCACCTGGATACATAACTTCCGCCAGTCACCTACCCTACGGGAATATAGACCTACAGGCTGGCACCTGACCCAGGCCTCGTCACCTAGTCTAGGCCGTAGACCTCCAGATGGCGCGAGGAGAGACCTCCCATAAAGGGAGCCGATGGCCAACCTGCCACGAGGAGGAAAAAAACAAGAGAGAAAAAAGAGAGTAGAATAGGACTAAAACCAGCTAACTATCTTCTGCTGATCGCTACGGATTAAACATACCATCCCCACGGCCATCATACGTGTTGAAAATTAATCTATAAAATCTTAAAGATTCTAGCTAAAGGTTAATGTTAAGAGTCATTTAGGAGTTTGAAGAGTTTCAGAAGACTAAAAGATGTATTAAGTTCAGTTAATCAGAACATATGAGCTGATAGTTATCTATCTAGAATAAACTTCATGTACTAAGTTCTTTTGTATCGTTGGATTATTATCAGAAAATACAAGTCTGAATGCAGTAGCATCTTTAACAAACCTTATGGAGCGGCAAGAAGAAAACTCCAACAGGCTTCTGCATTTCAACTCTGGTTGGGTGGGTCGTGTAGAATTATTCGTCAGTGTCTTTTTCTTGTGACAGATATTATTTCCTTTTACATAAGCACCCACTGAAAAGTCTTGCTCATTCATTCAGTAATTAAGAACACGTACATGGGTGTTGTCAAAAAGATTTGCACTTTTAATATGGCATTGATACATCCGTATATGGGTAATGCTAGGTACCCGGAAATGGATTCCAAATTTGTTCTCGAATGACACGTGGCGTGTTTTTATTCGTGGAATTCATATGTATGCACGATGAGTCCATCTCATTAATGACTCAACATTCGAGAACGATTTTGGAAACGCTTTCGGGAACTCTAGCATTGTTCATAGAATTGTATGTTACTATATATAATTAGCCCACACAGTAGAACCTATTTTTATATCCAAAGTTCAGGAATCAAGAACTGAGAATTTCACAATTAGAGGTAATAATGAATTGTCCCTACGTCTGAATGAACAGATATATAAATTCTACGGCTGTTCCAGGTAATATATCTATTTTTGTGCTTTTTGTTATTTTTTCTTTTTATATCCATCCTTGTTTGTGTGGAATGGCAATGCTGTTTCGAACCGAGGGGAAGACGGTTATATGTAAGACTAATATAAAGCACTGTTGCCTAATATTTCCGGGGCCATTTTACTTGCATAATCAAAGTATGCACATTTAAAGTAGGGACATTTTAACACATGTCTATGAACCAACAAAGGGCAACAAAAATCAAAGAGAGGCTCTAAGCAGACATTGTAAGTACACAAATTTGCGTTGAGAGCTAGAAGATAACCGGTGTCTCACACGGGTTATTACACTAGTTACTAATTAAACAAACATCTAATTAACACTCGTAAAATAATCCCTTATTTGCTAGTGTGAACAACTTATAATCTTCGGATAGAAGGTTTATAGCAACAACAAACCATTTATGATCCTCATAGAACAAATAACGTAAATCAATGGGTTATAGCAACAACGCACCATTTATAATCATAACATAAAATAAGTAAATCAAAGGCTTCTTTGCCCTGATAATTAGCTTGTGTCCTAAGTCTCCTCTTTCAAATAAAAGAACACTCGGCGTACCATTATCCAGCCATCTCCTTTGCCACGTTGATGCAGCCACAGAAACTAATTAATCATCATATCATCATCAGTAAGCAGCTTATATATACACTAATCACATGAATAAATAAAATAAAAATAGTATGAGTTTAATATACATACTAATATCAAGAACACAAATTGATCAATATGCAAATACCAAAAAACTGAATTGAAATATGTGACTGCATGCGACAAAAATTCTAGCGCTCCTACATTTGGCTATAAATTAAAAATATCCATTGTACAATAATTAAGAGAGATTTCAATGTATAGTTGTTACCTAACATATAACTTCAATGGAACTTGTCACATTGTTTGTTCAGTGTATACTGATCATTACGTACAATAGTAGTCCTTATCATTTCTTCTTCCATCTGAGCTGCAATTAGAAGTATTGGTTTGGCAACAGGCACTAAGCTTTATGTGGTACAAGAAAGCTGGTCTCAAGCTTTTCCTAATGGATTGGTTTCGAGATTTTCCCAATGGTTTGAAGTGGAAATCTTGAGAAAAACAAATGGCAGAAAGGCTACATGCATGTAATTGTTTGAATATTTTCATTCTGTTAAGCCATAGTGTGGGTGCGAGATAAGAGCAGGACATATGTGGGGAGGGTTTTGTGCAAGAAGAATTGTAACAGTGTTGTTTGAGTGCAAGTATAAGGTATTACTTTGCAAAACGAGCGTGCTGAATATGTAATAGAAAAGATTGAAAGAATATCAGATTCTGAAATTGAGTATTCCACCTAATTCATCTCATTAACGAGCCATGAAATCTGAACAAAGATCCTATAAAAAACATCCGTGATTGCATGTTGATTTATTAGCAATTCGCAACTGTAGATGTCCACACAATAAAGATACAATGAAGGCTACTTTAGATTTTCCTAGTCGTTCGAAGTACAATCTTGAGAGCAAATGGCAGAAGGAGTTAGGTGTCAATGTGTGGATATTTTCATATTGTTGTGCCATAGCGTGGGTGTTTGTGATGTAAGCAGGAAGACATTGTTGGGATCACAGTTACAGGTACCTAGGTTCTGGGAAACAGATCATAGTTACAGGTACCTGAGAGCATACCAATGGAATGATATCGATGATTATTATAGTATAAGCTTAAGTAACAAGGTAACATGGTTTTGTCACCCTCCACCTCTCTCTCCATTACTGCGGATATTACTGTCTGCTAGAGAGCATCCCCTTTCTCACTTTTCCCAGCCTTGTAGATAACCGCATAAGATGTGAAGCTACAATGAAGGCTACTTCAGATTACATTTTTGATTTGCTTCATTTAACATTATGTTTTATGTTTTATGTTGGTATATATGTATGCAATTTCTCCTTTAAAAGATACTATGATTTAAACTCAATATAGCCACACTCGCATCATATTGTGATGTATAGTCTCACTGTTCTTCTCTGTTTTCCATGTCCATCGTTCAATTCAAACTAAAAATTGTTAACACGGCCTGCTGTTTTGTGATTGCTGCTTCTATCCCATGGCACGAGGAGTTGCATCTCCCATGGGCAAAAAGCTCATTTATCGGGAAAAACACTTTCATTAGGAAGCCGCTGAATTTGGAAGCAAGAAAATTAACAAAGGTTAGAAGATCAAGGCAGAAGATTAAAAGAATGGTTGGGAAAAGCTTTGGCCACAAGCTAGCTAGGGAAGATCTCCGACAATTTAGAAGGCGGCAACAAATTGCTAATTATACTCTCTTTTTATAAATAATATATATGCTCATCCGAATCTATATATAATTGGCTCAACGGGTATAAAAAAGTTCAACAAGCTCGTTATTTCCTTTTGCTATCTGAATGTTATCTTCGACTTCGTTGGGTTCTTTCGATACTAAGAAAAACCTGATGAGGCCACCAGGTCTTCAAATTCCGTTGTTAGGTAGTTGGTTAGATGCTGATGAAAAGAAATATGACGAAAGATCTGGTTAGGAGGATGGCTCTAGTTAGGAGGATGGTTACAGAAACCTGGAAAAATTGCAAAGCAACAAATACCAGATATTATCATCTGTACAAATCTCTACTTGTCCATCACGATTAACTGTGAGAAAAAGAACAATGCAGATGTTAAGCATCCAGCCGAAGACAAGCCAACGTGATGGTATTTTCCGTGTATGTTATAATGTTAATGAGCCTATTGATGCTCAGGATAGGTTTCAGTTTCACAAGAACTAATCTGTTGTGTAGAACCGTTATTTTTATGGATTCATAATAGCTAGACTATTCAGTAAAAGCACACATAGCTAGAAAATCAAGCATTTAACAATAGTTTTTCGAATTACCAATATCGAAACACACATTACTAAGTTTTTTTTGTTTTTATGCCTAGTGATCATTTTAAAAAAAAAACTATAAGGAAAGCTACAAATGCTAGAGCTTGAATAAAAATATCCCACGAGAAAGAAATTAGATGAACAGACTAAAAATCAAATCAATAAAAACCAAATATAAAAATCAATAAGAATACTAATCTCGATATATAAATAAAAAGAAGAACAACAAATCATGGACTTGGGATACTAACCTGAAATAAGCTAGACATTACTTCTCTTATATTCATCAATCTACAAAAGCCGTTGAGAGATATATGATAACACCGCCAATGATTATTACAGTGCTGGGTTGTAACCGCCATATTATTTCCTCACTTTTTGGTAAAGCTTCTTCAGAACAATTTTTCAAATCTTGTAATACGGATTCGGCATCATCATCAGGCGAATGAGAGTCAGTACATGTCTCAACTGACTCAGATATACTACTGGAGGGTGTTGATCGTCGTGCTGATAATATCCTAGCATTTCTCTTAGTTAAAACTACACCAGCATAAAACCCTACTCTAAGTGCCGTGACGAAAATTAAGCATGACCTGTAATTCAAATTGTACATGTACAAAAACTCATCGAATTCTGTATATTTTGAATTAGATGAAGAAGGTGGTTTTGCACAGGCCAGAAATATCTGCTGATGACACTTGGAGTCTTGTAGAAGTGAAAGATTAATAAGTTGTTTTTCAGTACGAAATAGTCGTGGTTTGACGGATACAGGACTCTTACAATAGAGGCTGGGATATCGGTTTTGGAGGGCGGTATATCTTATTCCGGTTAACGACGCTGATGAATTCATGATCACCGAGAATACCATTGTTTGCTTATTACCTAGGTTCAGCGCAAGCGGTAGGGTGGGTCACTATTCTTTTCTCCCAAATATTATCTAGGAAAAAACAGCTTAGGTAAAGACGAACCGCATTAGTATTTACATTAAAGTTATCAATTAATATTTTAAAAAGAGTCGCGTTTAATTGAGAATTCTATATCTGAGATTTAATCTTAACGACTCATTTATATATTTTAAATTCATCTTTGATCACTAATTCATTTTATTAATATTTTATTATTTCACCATATCCTGTCACCCACCAACTCCAACCACCGGAAACCACCATTTCCGGCGACCACCACCTAGACCCGACAATTTTATACACGACACGAAAATTTAGTGTTTGTATTTTAAGTACACGACACGAAAATACACAACCACGAAAGTACACGACCCAGATTTAGTGTCGTTTTTGGATTTACCTTTCAAGTTCGTTTAGTTTCGTGTACACGAATGGTACACGAAAAAATTCAGGTATCTCGTGTCGTGTCGTGTCAAGTCATGTATCACTCGTGTCGTGTTCGTGTTACAGTTTCAGGTACATGATTTGAATTCGTGTCGTTTTCGTGTATAGCTAAAAAGTACACGAAACACGAAATTACACGACACGACACGACTGATTTGCCAGGTCTACCACCACCTTTGGCGACTAGCAATAATCACCAACGTAATGATAAAATCACCACAGTTTAGAAATAATCACCACCCTACAAAAAATCACCATAATGCAACTACCACCATCAATATCACCACCACCTACGCCACCATTAATCGCCGCCACCGGCACCCGTACCACAATATTAACACCATAAATTCATCAGATTTAAACAAAAATCACTAATATCAAACAAAAATTATCTAAATTAAACCACTTTATCGTCATCATATCTAACCACCACTTCCCCTCGCTTTTGCCACCATCACCAACATCAAATCACTAACATCCTACTAGATTCAACCATATTGATATGGATACACACTTGAAATCGCCAAAAAATCACATTAATCTGACAGAAATTAAAAAAATCACCAGAAATCACCAACGACGGGATTTATAAATTAAAGTACAGATCTGGTGGTCGCCGGAGTTTGGTTATGGAGTTTAGGTTGCTGAATATGATAGAGATAGTACACGTGCTTGTATGCATGTGGTGTAAGAAATGGATGGAGAGAGAGGGGGGCCAGGTAGAATGGCAGGTGGTGGCAGGTGGTAGCAGTGGCAATGGCGGAAGCAACTAGAGGTTAATGATGGTAGATGTGCTAGGTGGTAGCAGTGGCAATGGCGGAAGCAACTAGAGGTTAATGATGGTAGATGTGCTAGGGGTGGTGGTAGTGAGTAGAGAGGGAATGGGGTGTAGATGAGAGAGATAAGGATAAAAAAATAAAATTTGAAAAAATAAATGTTTGGTTAAGATTTAGTTATAAAAGAAATGTGTAGCTCAGTTCTCACAATAGTGAGGGTTCTCATGTGAGCACAAGCCATTTTAAAAATGAGTAATGTGGTACCAATTGGGTATAAAATATAGGTACAACATGATGGGGTGTTATTATATATTAATTTAAATGTTTTAATGGATGAAATGATGTAAATATAAGGGATTAATTATATTGAAGCCAATTAGATAATTAATGATCTAGCACTATTTTTTAAAATATAATTATAATTTCTACGGTTAATTATTCAAAAAACTTTAAAGAGAATAAGGATCCTAAGGTTAACCTTAGGATACTTTTCGTGAGGTACTATTGATTTGAGATTATTCACTTTCTTGATTTTAAAATATACTAAAAACATGGTAAGTAAATATTTGGTAATAAATGACTCGATTTGATATTCACATGTATTTCTAGTGTATATCAGGAAAAATATCCTAAGGTTAACCTTAGGAATTAGGATCCTTATTCTCAACTTTAAATTGTTGTACTATTAAAACTAGCATGAAAACCCGTGCGAGGCACGGGTTATTCTCTAGCATAATTTTTATAATTTGAGATATTGTCGAATTTTTAATAACTTATAAATCGTATAATAGGCGCCTGAGTGTGGGTATAGAAATTGCAGCTGGTTATCGTTAGAAATTATTTATAATTGAGGTCTTTTAGAATTGTGAATGAGTAATCTTGATACTAAATATGTTTACTGTGTGCAAGATTTATGCTGAAACATTCTTGTATTTAATTTTGTTTTTGTTGCACATTCGTGCAAGTGATTGTGTACAATGTTAATAAAATTTGGAATCCGACTTTCCCAATATTTGCAGTCACTATTTATGAACTACCATTTACATTAGTTAAGTAAAAGAGTTAAATCCTGTTGCACGACAACATAAATGATAGAACCAAAGGCTAAGAAAATTTCTATTGAACCAGTTTTAAGTAGCATCGTTTCATTTTTTAGGTAATATAGTTCCATCCTTGCATAGTGAATTTGATGCGAAGTATGCATATTGCATTTTGCGGAGTACATATTAACTCGGGTCTACTACCATTAGTTGTGTTCATATGATTTTCTTTTTCCGTACCTATGTTAATGCTTACACGATGTGCTTCACGACAAACTTTGACCCCGTAAATGATGCATGTACATGACAATAGTTCAACTCTTAGGAGCACAAAGTGACTATCATCATCGATAGATGTTATGTGTTTGGCTGTTCTTCTAGATTCTTATCTTGAAGTAATGCAGTATTAAGAAAGTGACATAATTGTGTATTTTTAAATATTAAATTTTTTATGGTAATAAAAGCGGGGATGGAGATTTGAAACCTGATGATACGGATGTCCTTTGACATGTTTCAACGGTGAGATGCCAGACAATTGTGCAAATTCACTGAGTTGGGTATTTAGTTCTGCAAATTGGGTTGTACCTTGTACGTAGTGGTTCATCAAAATACTATGTAGAAATGTGTCTCATTATTTATGTAAAGTACCTGGCATTTCTCACAGCATGTTCCGTAAGTAGGAGAACATGTGGAAAAAGGAGCCATCCGAAATTCGTTAGGGGGTGGAAATAGGGATAGATTGTGATGACCTGGATCAAATCTCGAGCCTTATAAACTGAACTATACTGGCCAAAAACCAACATGGGTAGTCCATAATTCCACCACAAGCCCACAAAAGATCATCATTTATTGATGCATTTAGTAGTATTATTGTGACTTATAAACTGAACTAAAGTCTCAAACCTCCTCGATATGGGACTGAAGTGTTTAAAACTCCTCCACTTAAGATCTCGACGTGGGGTACAAATAAAAAATCTCCTCGATTTGTACAAATATATCATGTCGTGTGATTAACAAAAAGTATATGTTTCCTACAATTCAAGGTAAACAGGGTTCTTATCAATACAATGAAAAACAATACATGATACTAATCATATAATTACGTTTGACATATCTTAAAACTTTTTATGTCACATCCATTAATATCATAGATTAACGATACTGATCAAATGCTAAAAGACAAATAACAAATGCTACACTTGATTATGTCTTGAATTATTATTCACTTATATCTCGATTCTCTAGTTTTATCATAATTTGCTTTGGATCGTTTGCCTACATTAAATATATATATCCAAAATATGATAGTTACTAATAATTATTAAGATAATAAAAAAATGTCTATGACAAATATAAAATGTTGTAAGATTATACAAGGGCATTGAACATTTTATTATGTAATATTGTAAAAAAAAACATTATTCTTAACATGTATATACTTTTAAAACGATGAAAATTTAAGATAATCAACCAAAAATATTTAAATTTATATTAACAATATTATATAATATAGATCAATAAATGTGAAATTTTACTTGTACATTATTTTTTTAAATAAGTATTTACAAATCAAAACATGTTAGAAAGTAAGTAACCATTTTATACAAACATTAATTTGATCTATAAATTGATCATATATTATATCTGAACCCATAATTCTATTAATATGGGACTTTAACACAAACCCAATACTCAAAACTTTATCATTGGATCTCCACGACACATTTGATGTAATTAAACGTTAATTTGCATAACCCCTGATATAATATTTTTTCTGAAACCATTTTCGATTATTCACATTTCGGTGTTGTTATACATACACATATATATATATAAAATTGTTAAATATGTTGCAAATGATGAATGAAAGATATGAATGAGTGTATGGTGGTAGTGTTGAGTCAGGGATCACTGGCAGTGATGAAATTCGGTATGTGGCGGTTACAGTGTCATGATTGTGTTGAGTGTACGTGTATTTAGCGTGTCATTGCACTGGCAGGATGGGGACACATAGGGTTGTCTATTGAAGCTGTTAAATCCAAAACATATTTGCACATGCTATGCTTCGATAGTTGTTGTTGATCTCTAGAACGTTGAGAAAGAAGAATACATACTCAAAAGACAGAACTTTACAACGATACCAAACAATGATGGTAACTACCCAATGATTATGGTAACTACCATTTCGATAGAATCAATCTTTAAAGATAAATGAATACTTAATACAAATTTAAATAATTTATGAATATGTATAAGTAGGCTACATATTATAATTTATGAATATAGTATAACAACTCGTGAGAGACACGAGTTATTTTCTAGTATTGTGCATAAAATTTTGTACTAACGTTGTTTAAACATTACTTTTATTGTTGTTGAGTTTTTTTCATTTGAAATTTTAATCTTTCTCTTCGTATAATGATCGATAAAATTATATCTTATTTTGTTACCCAGTCTTCTTTAATTCGATTAAGTTTTATAAACTTAATTCAGTTTTTGATCCTTTTAGATTCCAATGATAGGAATTGCATGACGGTTTTTAATAATATCATATTCTGTTAACACAATTATACTAACTAATACAACGATTATTTAAACCGTATTAATCTAATTATTTAATAAACATAGTATTCATATCTCAAATAATAATTATAATAAATTTTATTGTGAACATATATCATTTATCTCTCAATCTATATAAATCTTATTTGTTTTCTAGGCCCACGTGACAAACAAACACATATAAATGTGTTTGGTAAACAACACATATGAGTTTTTGGCCTAGTGGTATGACAATGTGCAAATTGAAATGAAGACCAAGGTTCAATTCCCGTTGGCAACATTTTTTTTTAAAAAGTAATGAACACAAGGGCAATTAAGACATTTCAAGTGCATTAAAAAGTCTCACAATTTGAATTGAATAAAATGTCTCACTAATATTAAACCCATGTTGGGCTATTAATAATACTAGCTTAAAACCCGTGCCATGCACGGATTGTTAATTGTTATTTTATTATTATTTTTTTTAATATTTTATTAATTGTAATTGTGCAAAAAATAAGTAGGCATATTGAAATAGCTAAACACTTTTAATTAATTAAAAACATTAAAACAAATTTTAAAATAAATAAGTATCGGGTTGCCCGTTATATTTTTGGAAATGAGGGGTTTTAGTAAGAAAAAATAAAAAAAATGTAACATATATTTAGTTTAAAAAGGTTAATGCCCGTGATATTTTTGGAAAATGAGGTTTTAAAATTTAATAATTAAAAGTATTTAAATACGTTTTAAAATAAATAAGTAAAAGGTTTCCTGTGATATTTTTGGAAAAAGAATGGATTTTAGTGAGAAAAATAGAAAAAGTAAATTGTAAAAGGCAATTTACGTGATATATTTAGAAAATGAGGGACTTTGTTCGAAAAAATATATAATGTGTTTTAGCTGAAAAGGTAATTGGTTATAATAGGTATTTGATTATTTATATTTTAATATTTTTAGTAATTGCATTTGTTAAGAAAAATAAGTAGATATGTTAAAATAGGTAAACTTTTAAAAAATAATTATAATATTAAAATAGGTTTAAAAATAAATAACTAAATGTTTGTCCGTGATATTTTTGGAAAAAGAGGGATTTTAGTAAGGAAAAATAGAAAAACTAACATGTTTTAGTTAAAAAAAGGTAATTGCCCGTGATATATTTGAAAAAGTAGGAGAATTTGTTAGAAAAAATAGAAAAAATAATGTATTTTAGGTGAAAAATGTAATTGCTTATAAATAGGTAATATTATTATTTAATAATATATTTCTATAAATAAGTAAGGTTAATTAAGTAAAAACTAATTAAGGACAATTAAGTAAAATCACAACGTACCATACCGACCAACCAAAAGTAAAAACTAATTAAGGGCAATTAAGTAAAATCACAACGTACCATACCGACCAACCAAACTTTTAATGTTTCGTCTATTATATAATAGTATTGATAATAGATAGATTACATTGTTTCCAATTTAACTAATATATAAGTTTATTAAGAAAAACATCAAAAATTGCTAAAATATCATGGGTTTTATTGAAATAGCTAAAATATCATGTTAATTAATATGTATTAGTCCTACATAAAATTATACTAACAACATAAATAGTAACATAATTATTAATCTTTGAACAAGTTGCCAAGATTTTCAATTTCCAAACCGAAATTAGTTACAAACATAAATGATTTACTTTTTCATTTACTTTAAAAATATTATGGATAACCTTTATTTACTTTAAAACCTATGTAATGATTTTAATTATTTAAAAATGTTTACCACTTTCCACATGTCTACTTATTTTTTAACAAATACAATTAATTAAATATTAAAACGTAAATAATAAAATAACAATTATTAAAAACAATCCATGAGTCGTAAGGGTTTTAAACTAGTTTCCTTAAAAATCGAACATGAGTATTTTGAATTAGCATATCAACTTCTCTTTTATCTAAACCAGGTTATAAAGCCGCGTAAAGCGCGACCCAACAATATTTTTTAAATTTATATTTAATAACATTGTAATTCCAGCACTACAACAGGAATGACCTATTGTGACAGAGTTAATACAAAGAATTTGTCACAATTTCTAAAATGCATGTATCGAAAGTTCTTATTCCGTCATATTTTCTTATTTAGTCACAAGTTATAAGTGGACCCGTCACTTGTACAAAACGAACACAATTTATTTTTTAAAAAAAAAAGGAAAAATCAAGAAATGTTATGACAAACGTATTTTAGTCTGTCCAAAACATTCATATCATACCCAGTTTTTACGACAAACATTCTGTTATAAATACTAATGCAACTCCAGTAGTTATGACCGAATCTCTTGGAAAGTTTAATAATTTCTCAGAAATTGTGACAAAATCTGTCGCTAAATTTCTTGAAATTGTGACATAATCAGTCACAAAGTACATACATTTCTCAGAAATTGTGACAGAATCGGTCCCAAGTTTTGAACCTTGAATCTTAGTCTGCCCTATTTTAATCAACAAAATGCACATCTAAAATTCAATAACTAAAGCAATTTAAACTCAAAATCAGCATTAATCAATTACATAAGAAATTATAAAAATTTACATAATTATCCAAATCCATCACACAATTCCAATAAAACCCACCAGCTGCTAGTTCACCATTACGAGGACCAAATAAATAGTTATGCAGAACCTAGTTGTCTAAATCCTCCTAAATACTATATATCAAAAAATAGCACACAACTCATCTTCCTAAAATATGTACCAAATAGAAGCTTAATCTTCCTAATACAAAGACCAAAAACTAGCTTCTTAATCCTCCTAATACCATTAATGTATATACTACAAGGCTACTTTATCTCGGTTGATATGAATAGAACCAGCTCCTCCCCATCAACCCGCATGAGGGGGAGGATCCTGAGGTACATAGGATAAATATGGTTGGGTCACGAATTTATTGTTAATGGGTTGTGTTGAAAATTTTCAAACCGATCTAATTGGGTTGGGTTTCCGAAACGTCCTATAAACCCAGCAAACCCGACCCGTGTTCACCCCTACTATTCGAGCTTGAAGACGATTTTCGTGAGCAATCATCTTACCCTGCAAGATGATTTAAAAGGTTTAAAAAGTATCCAAGTAAAGAAAATATTCCAGAGAAGTGTATATGTGATTACCATAACCAGCTTTGCATATCTAAGTTTAAAAAGCAACAAACATGATTATTTTTCAATGATATATGAGTTATGGTATATATGTGACCATGAAAGTGTTTTTTTTACTTATTTACTATTTCCAGAACATGAGTTAATACCATGGAACCAAACTATTATAAATATTTCTTCCAGTTAAGCCTTGCAAATGAGTTTGAACCTGATCATAACACAAACAAGTTTTTGATACTCAACGGAGATTGGTTTAAGCAGGTGCTCTATTTAGCTGAAGTAATTAAACCATTTAATATCAAGATTGGCTGAAAGTATCTCGTTTTAATATGTCTAGCCATCATGAAAGATATAGTTTAATAGTATGCACTCTTTAGACGTTAAAACAAGGGTCCTATATAAAGAAGCATGACCATGATAATTGATAACAAGATGATAATCAACATACCCTTGTGTCATATCAACCCCGTTCTTGACATGGTTTAGTGCTTGTACCATGGTGATAAACGCTGAATGTGCATCTCCTTCTTCATAAACACTGGTCAAACAGTTGTGCTTCTCAATAACTCCATGAAATAGTAACATATATAAATTATTATAATTAGCTAAATACTAACAAATGCTAAAAATGCCCCGATTCGAAGTATTTACCCTCTGATCTAGTTCAGAAACTTTATTACATAACCCCCTTTGAACCAATTGAATGAACCTTACTCCCTAGTGACCCAGTAGAAGTAGGCATTGGTGGTTTTTAAAGGTTTCCTCTACTTTGAAGAAAGCCTATTTAAAGAACCAAAATTAGCCAAAGCTTTGAAGAATTGTGACATACTTATTACAATATATGTTCTTAGATAATGTTTATAGAGTAATAGTTTTTAGAAAATACCGTGTCTAAAGGATACTGGGATTGTTTGCATAACGTAATAAACGAGCACTCGTATCTATTGAAAATTATTTAAATAATCAGTATAATGAAATGATAATTTGTAAATAGAAGAGCATTAAATATTTAAATAGTTAATTGCCAATAGTACAAATTAAAATGATCTATTATATTAATTATATATTGTAAAGCATAACGTAACATAAGATGAAACGGAGATAACTACAACTCAACAAAGGACAAGACAGACAATAATATTAACAGAAGCACAGGAATCCAGAATCAAAGAAGAAAAGGTAAACTCAAAAAATCAAAATATGGTATGTATTCTTGAAGTCCGTAAACAGGTCACGGAAAGAAGTTCATGAAAATGTTCAAGCCTCAGTGACAATAAAAGAAACAAGACTTTCAAGACTACAGAAGTATGTGAATGATTTAGGGTTAGTACAACAGGATTCCAGTGATTTATTTGAAGCAACCAGAACGACAAATGACTAATCAGCAGCATTGAATTGAAGACATGGAAGAATTGATCAAGTGTTATTCATCTGTGAACCAGACCAGCTGCACCAGCTGACGGCACTTAAAAAGATCAGGTTGTTTTATCGTCTCAGCAAAATTAATTGATTCAGTTTAAAACAAAACACCTTGAATCTCAAATGGTTTTATGAAAAGATCAAGTCAAAAGAAAATGGTTCGATGGTTTTTCATTTATGAAAACCTTCGAATGGGATATGTTAGATATAATTGCTGACGTTTGTTCATCAGTGTTTAAGCAACAGGTGATCATTAGAGTTTACATTGAAGCCAGTCAGAGTTTGTTAAAGTCTGACGTGGTGATAGTTGAATTAGCTGTCGGTGCTGAATTGAATATTCTAGAAGCAATATATTCTGAAGATGAAAAGAAGCAGAATATATTGATACAGCTAAGGAAACAGAATAGAAGATAAGAAGCAATCCTTGATTGATATAAATTGTATAGCTAACTTATAGGAATATCAATTAGAGATGGATTGTATGTAGTTGTGTACTATATAAACACAGATAGGTTATCCCTAGAAGGGATGCGATTATTGATATATTATTCTTGTAACCTAGTAGCTCTTTGTGATTCATTAACATCACTAAGAGAGAATTATTTAATATAATTCAGTTTGTTGATTTATAAACTTGTGTTCTTGATTGTTATTCTAATACATACTTGATTATATATTGTGTATTCGGCCTAACAATTGGTATCAGAGCCAAGGCTGTTTAATATATACAGTTTTTCGATTCAAACACAGTAATAATCATGTCTGAAGAAAATCAAGCTCCTCCCAAGGTTGAACAGGTTAAACCTAATTCTGTGAGTCGATATGAAACAATCAGGGTTCCAATTCTCAGGCCAGTGGAGTATCCAATTTGGAAGGTGAAGATGACCATGTTTCTGGAAGCTACAGATCCAGAATATCTTGACAGAATCAATGATGGTCCTCATATGCCGACTAAATTGTCTCCTGTTGTTGATGGTCAAGAACAAAAGACTGTTCCAAAGGAAAAGAAAGATATGACTCCTGAGGACATCTCATCAATTGCAAAAGATGCAAAGGTTAGACATCTTCTCCACAGTGCTTTAGATAATGTTATGTCTAACAGAGTAATTGGTTGCAAAACTGCAAAAGAAATCTGGGATGCTTTGGAAGTCAGGTGTCAAGGAACCACTGATATAAAGAAAAACAGGAAAACAATACTCACACAGGAGTATGAGCACTTTGATTCAAGACCTAATGAAACCTTGACTGAGACTTATGACAGATTTTGCAAACTGTTAAATGATCTGTCTCTGGTTGATAAAGAATATGAGCTTGAAGAGTCAAATCTCAAATTTCTCTTATCCCTACCTGAAAGATGGGATTTAAAGGCGACAACAATCAGAGATAATTATGATCTTGCAGATACAGATCTTGATGAGATCTATGGATTGTTAAAGACTCATGAACTTGAGATAGAACAAAGAAACAGGAGATCCAGCAAGAAGACAAAATCTGTTGCTCTCAAAGTTGAGGAGAAGCCCATCAAGAAGGAATCATCAAGGAAGAAAGCCAATGGAAAGGCTTTAGTCATTAAATCTGAAAGTGAGTCATCAAACTCTGATGATGACTCAAACTCTGATGAAGCTTCTGACTCTGAGGATGATGAAGAACAGATGATGCAAATGGCTGCATTGATGGTGAAGACCTTCAAGAAGATGGGATTCAAGAACTTCAAGAAAGCAAAGAGATTCTCAAGGAAAGATTCAAACTCTGAAAGGAAAAGTTTTAGAAAGTCTGATGGAAGGGAGACCAAGTCTGGCAAGAAGGATAAATCTGAAATCCAGTGCTACAAGTGTAAGGAGATGGGTCACTATGCCCCAGAGTGCAAGAAAGGAAAATCTGAGAAAGCACTCATCTCTAAAGGCAAAGACTGGGCAGATACTTCAGACTCTGATGATGGAGTAAACTATGCTCTAATGGCAACTGTCAAAGATGAGGCTGAATCATCTGAAAATAAGGTACCCCTAACTACTTATGCTTATGATACAGATAATATATCTGAGTTAAGAGTATATCTGAAAAGCGTTCATGTTAGTTATAGGGATCAGACTTTAGAGAATGAGAGAATTAAATCTGAGAATCTTAGCCTTAAAGATAGAAACAAGTTTCTTGAAGGAGAACTTGAAAATATGAAGCAGATTCAAAAAGAAAGAGATGATGCTGTTTATATTGAACAGGAGTTGACTAAGAGATATAAGCAGCTAGAATCTGATCTAGAAAAAGAAAGAAAAATAATCAAGACTTGGACAAACTCTGGAAGAGACACTCATCAAGTGTTTCAGACAGATTCTGTAGGTTTAGGCTATTGTGAAAATGATGAACTTAGGTTTAAAGACAAGGTTAAGGTTAAACCACAACTTAAACCTGTGAAATTTGTTCCAGAGTCCACTAAGTTAAAATCTGTTGTAGTAAGAGAAGCTGATATGGAATCAGATGAAACCTGTGAAAGACAGGAAAATATTATAACAGAAAATCTTATGGAAATAGAAGCCGTTAGAAAGCCAGTAAAAACTTGTGAAAAACAGGTTAATGTTGGCTTGATGACAGGAAAACAGTTCAATCATAAGCTCAAAGAAGTAAAGTCTGCCTTGAAACCAAAAGGGTCCAAGAAGAATAGGAATGGAAAGATAGGCATAAATAAAAGAAATAATCATTTGCCTACTGCTGCTGCTCCAAGGAAAACATGTTATAATTGTGGTAGTACTAACCATCTTGCTAGATTTTGCAATAAGAACAAAGATATTAATTCTTTACCTTCTACATCAGGAGTAAAAAATGATTATGTAAGGGTTAAACCACAGACTTTATGCACACACTGTGGGAGCACTTGGCATTCTATTTATACTTGTAAGAGTTATCATGCTATTTATCACAACTACTATGAGCTAAAACCCAATCTGAAGTGGGTTAGAGCAAACTCTGCAAGTGTAAAGTCTGACAATGTTAGTTTAAACTCTGTTGATAGTGATTCCGCTGTAAAAGCTAACAATGTTAAGAAAGGCAAAGGATCCAAGCAAGTCTGGATCCTTAAAACTAACTCTTTGTAATTGGTTGTGATTGCAGGGCATAAAAGAGAGCACCCTTATCTTGGACAGTGGATGCTCAGGACACATGACTGGAAATAAAGCCCTTCTATCAGATTTTGAGGAGAAGGCTGGCCCAAAGGTTTCCTATGGAGATGGCAACATAGGACGTACTATGGGATATGGCAATATCAATCTTGGAAGTGTCATCATCACAGATGTAGCTCTAGTCTCAGGACTCAAGCATAATCTGCTATCTGTGAGTCAAATCTGTGACAGAGGAAACCATGTAGATTTTCATACTGAACACTGTGAAGTTATCAGTAAATCTACTGGAAAAGTTGTTCTAGTTGCACACAGGCGCAACAACATTTATGAAGCAAGTTTGGTAACAAACTGTGATGGAAAAACAGTATGTCTGACTGCAAGAATGTCAAATGAAGAGAGTTGGAATTGGCATAAGAAGCTCTCTCATCTCAATTTGAACAACATTAATGAGCTAATAAGAAAGGATCTTGTAAGGGGACTTCCAAAATCAATACTCAGTCTAGATGGCCTATGTGATTCTTGTCAAAAGGCCAAACAAAGGAAGTCATCTTTCAAGAGCAAATCTGAATCTTCAGTAGTGGAACCTTATCATCTTCTACATGTTGATCTCTTTGGACCAGTAAATGTGATGTCTATGGGCAGAAAGAAATATGCTCTAGTAATTGTTGATGAATATACTAGATATACATGGGTGTATTTTTTATCAAAGAAGGAAGGAACTGCTCAAACTCTGATGGATCATGTAAATCTACTGGACAAAGGATCACAGCACAAAGTCAAAATTATAAGGAGTGATAATGGAACTGAATTCAGAAACTCAATCATGGAAGCTTTCTGCAAGGAAAGAGGAGTGAAACAAGAATTTTCTGCACTTGGAACTCCACAGCAAAATGGTGTAGTTGAAAGAAAGAACAGAACTCTAATTGAAGCTGCCAGAACAATGCTTGATGAAGCAAAGTTACCAACCTATTTCTGGGCAGAAGCTGTTCAAACTGCTTGTTTTACTCAAAATGCTACACTGATCAACAAGCATGGGAAAACACCATATGAGATGGTGAAAAATAAGAAGCCAAATTTGAAATATTTTCATATATTTGGATGCAAATGCTTTGTGTTGAAGACTCATCCTGAACAATTGACCAAGTTCGAGTTAAAAGCTGATGAAGGAATCTTTGTTGGCTATCCATTGTCAACAAAAGCATTCAGAGTCTACAATCTGAGAACTAAAGTGATCATGGAATCCATACATGTGTCATTTGATGACAAGAAAATAACTGGACTTAAAGATGAAAATGAATATGAGCAACTACATTTTGAAAATGAAGATTTATTCTCTGATGATGTAAACTCTGATGAAGCAGTACCGACAAACTCTGATGAAGCGGTTCTGACAAACTCTGACGAAGCATACTCTGAACCTCTACTGGTAAATACTGGAGACACTGAAAATTCTCAAATTGAACAAAATAGAGAACCAGTTGAGGGGGAGCGTGAAGAAGCTCAACAAGACACAACAAGTGAGTCAGTTGAGGAAACTGATTCAAACTCTGACAGTTCAAACTCTGAGCCATCCAATTCAGGGGGAGCTTCAGATGCTGCAGAAAGTCAACATATGAATCAGGAGAGCATGGATCAAGGGGGAGGATTCAATAATGATGCAAGAAACCACTTACCAACAGCAAGAAAGTGGACACAGGCACATACACCTGATCTTATAATTGGAGATCCTGATGCTAGTGTAAGAACTAGAAGTGCTACTACAAATGAATGCCTGTATCATGCTTTCTTGTCTCAAACAGAACCAAAGAAAGTGGAAGAAGCTCTTCAAGATGCTAACTGGATAACAGCAATGCAAGAAGAGTTAAATGAATTTGAAAGAAATGAAGTCTGGACACTTGTACCTAGACCAAAGAATAGATCAATTGTAGGTACAAAGTGGGTTTTCAGAAACAAGACTGACAGTGAAGGTGTGATTACAAGAAACAAGGCTAGACTTGTGGCTAAAGGTTATTCACAACAGGAAGGAATTGACTATGATGAAACCTTTGCTCCAGTTGCAAGATTGGAGGCCATAAGAATGTTTCTGGCCTATGCTGCACACAAGAAGTTTAAAGTCTTTCAGATGGATGTGAAAAGTGCTTTTCTCAATGGGAAGCTTGAAGAAGAAGTGTTTGTTGAACAACCACCAGGATTTGTAGATTCCAAACATCCAGATTATGTCTACAGGCTTGACAAGGCATTATATGGACTAAAGCAAGCACCAAGAGCATGGTATGAAACTCTTGCTCAATTTCTTTTAGAAAGTGGGTTCACAAGAGGTACAATTGATAAAACTTTGTTTTATTTTAATTCTGGTGATAATTTGCTTTTAGTTCAAATTTATGTAGATGATATTATTTTTGGATCTACTAATGACAAACTTTGTAAGAAGTTTGCAAAGCTTATGCAGTCCAGGTACCAAATGAGCATGATGAGAGAGCTTAGTTATTTTCTAGGCTTACAGGTCAAGCAAACAGATGATGGGATTTTTATCAATCAAGCAAAGTATACCAGAAATCTTCTAAAGAAATTTGGTATGCTTGATAGTTCATCTGCTCCAACTCCCATGGCTACTGCAACAAAGCTAGACAAAGACACAGGTGCTACAGTGGATATGACAATCTACAGAGGCATGATTGGGTCTTTACTGTATCTCACTGCAAGTAGACCTGATATCATGTATGCAACATGTCTTTGTGCAAGATTTCAAGCAGATCCCAGAGAGCCTCATCTAACAGCTGTAAAAAGGATTTTCAAATATCTCAAAGGAACCATAACCTTGGGTTTGTGGTATCCTAGAGAATCAAAGTTTAAGCTAATTGGTTACTCTGATGCAGATTTTGGAGGCTGTAAGATAGACATAAAAAGTACAAGTGGAAGCTGTCAATTCTTAGGTGACAGATTGGTTTCTTGGTATAGCAAGAAACAGAAGTCAATTTCCACATCCACTGCAGAAGCAGAGTATATAGCTGCTGGTAGCTGTTGTGCACAGATTTTATGGATGAAGAATCAGTTGCTGGATTATGGGTTAAGGTACTCTAAAATACCTATTTTCTGTGATAACCAAAGTGCCATTGCTATGACAGGTAATCCAGTACAGCACTCCATGACCAAGCACATCAGCATAAAGTATCATTTTATCAGGGAACATGTGGAAGAAGGGAACATTGAGCTTCATTTTGTGTCTACAGACCAACAACTTGCAGATATCTTCACCAAACCTTTGAGTGAAGCTACTTTTACAAGATTGGTAAATGAACTTGGAATGATCTCTGGTTTTGACTAGAGATACGGGTTAGACTCAAAAACTATACATGTTTGATTTTTATGCTCATGATTCCTTGTATGTATTAACTGTTATGAGTACCAGTGTCATAAACTCTGAAAGTAAACTCTGATGCTAAACTCTGTTAGTCATAAAGTGTTGGTCATACTCTGATAGTTACAGTCTAATGCTATACTCTGATTGTAATTTTGTCTGAAACATATGGACCAATGAAGAAATTTGTATGAAGCATAATTCTCAGTAAGTAATTATGAATCGTTAAGAGTTGTATAGATTCTGATCTCAAATATGTGCAGTAAGTTAACACAGCATGATACTGTCTCTGTATTTATAGTATCTCTTAGTTTATTAATCCTATACACTGAGTCTGTATTAGCTGTTTGCACTTTCTCTCATAAATTAATTGTATTAACTGATGAAAAGTCTAAACTCTGCTAATTAATAGCAAATATTTCACCCTCATATCAAAAGATGCCAAAAAGAGCACAAATTCCTTTGAGATCATGTTGAGCCTAGGAAGATCCAGGAACTTATTGTATGAAATAAGGGCTAAAATCTTTGATTTTTGGTGACTAGTGCCAACCACTGATTACTGGGAAAAATATATATATATATATATATATAAAGGGGGTGAAAAATAAAAGATATATCCAAATGAAAGGATATCAGAATACAGAGTTTAGATATAAAAATCAGATTTTATGTTAGATGAGAGTTTGAACAATCAGTTTTTACTGTTTTAGTTTGTGGATTTTATGCACTTTGAGATGATCTAAATATTGATTTCGGTAAACTCTGCTATTGCACACACAATTATTCAGACCTGTACAGTTTGAGAAAAGAGTTTATTGACAAAGAAGGACAAATGGTAAACACTGATGTATTGTGTGAAATACGCCGAGGTAACTTTGTTTTAATCTCTGATGGTTAAAATGATTTCTTTGTTTCAGACATTTTATAATTTTGAGATTAGCCATTTGTTTAGAAATTCGAAAGAGTATGATTACAAACGGTTCATATTTGTATTAAACAGAGGAGAGAGAGGTTGAGTGTTTTGAACAGTGTGACAAGTGGTAATTTTGGCTATTTTTACTGCGCGTGTGTATTGGAAGTTGTTACATACAGCTGTCAGCGTATGTATGTTGGACATCTGTCCCACTCACACATTTTTCAAAGACGCCTGCTGTGTGTAGTAATGATTAAAACGATTGGGTTTTAATTTTCACAGTTATTATTTAAACTTACTACACATAAACGGTTCATTCTTTTACACACTTCATCTTTTCATAAGTTTTTACTCACAAACACTGTCTCAAACACTTTCACTGCATACATTCTACACTTTTCTCTGTCTTATTTCTTGCTTTCTTCAAAACTTTTCTAATGGCTACAACAATGTTTACTGCTTCTGGGTTAGAATTTGTTCCGAATAACTATGCTGCTCCATTGGCAAATGAGAACGCACCGGAGGCGTTTCATTTGATTCAGGATTTCTTGTCAAACTCTGATATTGGAACTGCTCTCACCGCACCATTGAAGCTGTCTGCATCTCAAATCAGGACTCTTTGGCAGACAGGAACTTATGATAATGGAGGAGAGTCTGGGTCTCCGTCCATAATCTTTGAATTTCAAGACGAAGAATTTACAGTTACTCCAACAACTGTTCGTGATGCTTTGGGTCTTGAGGATTTCAATGCTTTCATAATCTCTGTTGGCGATTCTGAGTTGGTTAGAATGATGAGAGAAATAGGCTACTCTGGACCATTGACAAAGATTGGTCAACTGAAAAGGCCGTTTTTGCGCAAGGAATGGAGTTTCTTTTTCGATTGCATCACCAGGGCTTTTGGAAAGAAGTGCACAAACTGGGATGCAATTCCCACTGATAGTCTGCAAATCGGGTATTCTCTTCTTTATGGAGGTAATTTTGATGTTGCTAGGCTAGTTCTAAATAATATAGGTGAGAAAATGACTGAAAATAGAGGTGTAGTTTATTTTGCAAGATTCTGTCAATTGATATTCTCTGAATGTGTTTCTGAAGTAGAGATAGCTGAGAATGATGTGATTCCCTGTTTTAAATTACATAAACGCATATTCTCTGATCTAACTAATAAGGATAACAAGAAAGGGGATGTTGGTGTCTTGTTGCTACCTGAATCTGTGCGACAATTTCAAGTAGATTCACAACAACAACAACTTGCAAATGCTGAAGCTGGACCTTCTGTGTCTCAATCACAGAGGTCAAAGAAGACTAAGTTAAGAGTTGTTAAGTCTGCTAGAGTGAATCCATCAAATACTGAAGCTGGGGTATCAAACACTGATGATATGCCTCAGAAGAAAAAGTTAAAGAAAAGAAGAGCCAACAGGGCAAAGTCTGATGATGTTGATGAGGAGAGTGAAACTGATGATGAAACTCTTCATCAAAGGAAAAGAAGACTGGTGGCTGCACATCTGTTTGGTGCATCAAATGTAAATGCTGAAGCAGCACCTATGCCTGAAATGGTAAGTGCTGATATAGAAGCTCCTACATCAAAGGCTGATGATGTAGTTGAGGAAGCTGCTGATCATTCTGACAGCAGAGTTTTTGAGAAAATGGATTTCTTTGTTGATGAAGATATTCTAAATGCACATCCTACTATCAGTATTTGTGATACTGAGGAGGTAGCAGCTGATCAAGCCACCTTGGTTATTGAAGACTCTGTTGCTTCTCACACAGAGAATCTTTCAGTTCACAATTTACATTCTGACCAAGGTGAGGAGGTTGATCAGAGGATAGCAGTTGCTACAGAGACAATTCTTGATGAAGCTGTAGCAGAGAATGTTCAAGAGGCTGCTGATAAGCTAAACTCTGAGGATGTTATTTTTCTTGAAGCTTTGCAACAATCTGTTGTTGAGATTGTTCAAAAAGAAGCAGAGGTTGATACTAATGCCCACTCTGATGATCCAGAAAGAATGGTCGAGAATGTTCCTGCAGAGAATACAGCAGAGGATGATAATGTTGAAGATAGTTCTGCTCATTCACATCCTGATATACCAGAGTTATCTGATATTCGATTAAACTCTGATGAGGAAAGAGAGGTCAATCGAGCTACTGCTGAGCATTTTCAGGATATGTACTACAATAGATGGGCTGCTGCAGATTGTATCTTTTCTGCACAGAGGGCTGCTGATTTTCTTAATGATTCTGTGAAGCAGATTTCAAACTCTGATGTTCTTACAAGTCTAAAGGCCACTGTGGTTCAAGTCAAAGCCTTAAACAATAGGTTTGATGAAACACAAACAGTGGTTACCAATCTTAGGAATGAAGTTGGTCTAAGGGATCTTACCTTAAAGACTGATAGATCTTATTATTCTGCCATGTTCAAGCAGCAAGCCAAGGATTCTGATGAACTTAAGAAGAGGCTTGGGAAAGTTGAGGAGAATCAGATTGCAATGTCTGCACAATTGAATTCTATTTCTACTGCTATAGAATTGCTGACATCAGTACTACTTTCTGATGATGTCAAAAAGGGGGAGAGTGTACCTAATGACAAATGCAAAGACACTCAAACTCTGAGACGGAGGGATGATTCTACTGATGGTGGAAGCAAGGAAACTGAGAGGAAGCAAATTTTTGCTCAAGGGCAAAGAAGATCAAGATTAAATTCTGATAGGTTGACAAACTCTGGTAAAGGAATCTCAAACTCTGCCAGTGGTTCAAGACTTAAGAGTTTAATTATTTCAGCCAATCCATCTACTGATGAAGAAATTGCTACAAAATTGTTTCTAGAAGAACACGGTAATGAAGCTACAGTTGAAGACATGGAAGCTGAAATGCTGAGTCTTGCTGAAGAGCATGAGAAGAAATTGAAGGATGGTACTTACAAAAAGAAAGCTGTCAAAGCTCCTAGAAAGAAAGAAACTGGAATTTCTATCAAGGAAAATACTCAACAGAGTATACAATACACCAGGAGGCCTGTAATAGCAAACGCTGATAAGGGCAAGGGTAAACTGATAGAAGAAAGACAGTTACCAAGGAAAAATTATTCAACCTCTGACATTGCTCAAGTTGAATCAAAATTTATTAAATCAACCTCTGACGCTGCTCAAGTTGATGTTTCTACTAAAGTTGTAACAACCTCTGACAATGCTCATGTTGTGCAAACTCAACTAGCACCTCAACTCCAAGATACTTTTAGAAGACCTATACTTCCTGAAACTCTGAAGCCAGAAACCGTTAACTTCTCAGAAACCAGAACTGTATTGGGTAAAGAATCTTATGATAAATCTGGATTAGGTTCACACAGGGAGAAGAGAATAAACAACAGGCCTGGAGATCAATCATCACTGGCAGTATCTGGTATTTTTACTCAAGAGAGTCTTGATATGCTAGAATTTGTTCAGATGATATTTCATAAAGTGTTGAAGAAAGAGTTCTTGTTGTATTTTATGGCTGATGGAAGAGTTTACAAGGTTGCAGAGTCTGACATCAATCTCAAATCTTATGAAGAATTGGAGTATGTTCTGTATTTGTTAAAAGTCAAAAATAGAAGTACTCATGATGCTTCTTTAGTTATCAGAGAAAGGATGCTGAAATCAAAGATAATGCTTGGAGGAGGAGTCTCGAGTGCATATATTCCTAAGTACAGAGATGCTTATGGAAAGATTGTAGAAATGAAAAGAAACAGTGCAAGACTAAGGACTGATCTGGGAGTTAAAGTCTTAGAATTCAATCTAAAATCTGATAAATCATATTTTATTAGGCTAGGGAATGAGATGAGGAAAAATTCCATCTATTCTTTGAGAGCTGCAATTTATCAGACTGGAGAATCTGATCCAGAGTTAAGAGAGTTGAAGAAAGTTATGGTTGAAGAGCTGGAAAGGGCTGAAAGAAGACTTCTCATGGATTATCTCAGAACTGTTCCTGATATTCAAGAAATCAAATAAAGTCTGACTGTAAGTTTTTTTTAAGTTTTCTATTCTAAGTTAAAGTTAAACTCTGATATATTAAACACTGCATTTGTTATATGTTTTGACATCATCAATTATCTGTTTAACTTGTACATTTTTATTATGCACAAGTTGGGGGAGATTGTTAGATATAATTGCTGACGTTTGTTCATCGGTGTTTAAGCAACAGGTGATCATCAGAGTTTACATTGAAGCCAGTCAGAGTTTGTTAAAGTCTGACGTGGTGATAGTTGAATTAGCTGTCGGTGCTGAATTGAATATTCTAGAAGCAATATATTCTGAAGATGAAAAGAAGCAGAATATATTGATACAGCTAAGGAAACGGAATAGAAGATAAGAAGCAATCCTTGATTGATATAAATTGTATAGCTAACTTATAGGAATATCAATTAGAGATGGATTGTATGTAGCTGTGTACTATATAAACACAGATAGGTTATCCCTAGAAGGGATGCGATTATTGATATATTATTCTTGTAACCTAGTAGCTCTTTGTGATTCATTAACATCACTAAGAGAGAATTATTTAATATAATTCAGTTTGTTGATTTATAAACTTGTGTTCTTGATTGTTATTCTAATACATACTTGATTATATATTGTGTATTCGGCCTAACAGGATAAATATAATCAATCAGAAAACCATTATAAACTAATTTGTTATTCGATAGTTTTAATTAAAAACTATCGAATGAAAAATTGGTTTATAACATTCGATGGTTTTTCAATTGAGGAGTAGGCGAAGAAGTGATTTGTTTGTCAGGTTGATGAAGATCCAACGACCAAGATTAATTGTTTGTTTTTGGTTCGATGGTTTTTCAATTCAGACTACAATTAATACATGAGAGAAGAAGTGTCTTCTTCAGTTAATAGGTTGATCACAGAGACATTACAAAGAGAGAGTTTGAGCCAGAGAGAATTATCAGAGAAATTAATATTGCTCAGAATTCTATCATTGTATTGAATTTGTGTAACCTTGAACTCATTGAATCTAATCTACGGATTAGAATTGTAGCACCCCTCGCGGTTTATATTTATAAAACGATATATTCCCCGACTCGTGTTTTGATTTGGTGCCTTTTGATTTCGTAGTTGAACTAAATGATTTATCCGCGAATGAAATTAAATAATTTGTGAGTATCGTATTCAACCCCCCTTCTACGATACTTTGGACCTAACAATTGGTATCAGAGCTATTTGATTGACGTACAAATCAGATCCGGTGAATGAGACCAAAATCAAACATAGCTTGAAAATTCGAAGCAAATTTTTTAACTTTCAAAATTTTTCATTTAATTGGAATTTCTTGAATTTTAAACAATTTGAAATTTTCAGAAACCATGAATGCTCCAAAGACAACTGCTGGTATTAAAGTTCCCCCCTTCACTAGAGATCATTTCGGTTTGTGGAAGATGAAGATGCTGTTATTTATCAAGGCATCTAATCCGTTGTATATTGGCATATTAGAGAACAAACCGTTTGTACCAATGAAACCCGTTAGTGAATCTACAGCTCCTGATGGTACCAGAATTCCTCAAGGCACCCAACCTAAGGATATCTCTGAGTACACTGATTCAGACAAAGAACTGATTCGATTGGATACAGGTTTGATGTTGATATTGGCAGACTCCGCAGACAAGGAAATGAGCTATCAGTTGATGAACTATGTGAGCGGGAAACATATGTGGGATACCATAAACTTGATAATGGAAGAAACTGAAGACGTGCAGGAAAACAGATTGGACATCCTGACTTCTCAGTATGAAACTTTTAGGTCTCTTCCACGAGAAAGTATAACTCAGGTCTTTGAGAAATATACTAAGCTTCTTAATGAATTGGAAATGAAAGGGAAGACCTATCCACTGAGAGAAACAAACAGGAAGTTCATGATGATGCTGCCCCATCATGTAGAACACAAGTCCTCATCCATAAGGGAAAGAATAGACTTCACAAAGATGTCATTGGAGATGATCTATGGCAAGTTGAAGACTTATGAGATGGATCAAGAACAACGAGTGATAATCTACGGACCAGGGACAGTGGATAACAAGCACAATGCACTTGTGAGATCAACAGCACTTGTAGTGGATGAATCAACAACTTCTGATATTCAGGTTCAAACCCCTAAAGCTGGAAATGAGGTGATTATAGAAGCTGAAATGGATTCTGTGAATCTGGGTGTTGATGAAAGTGATTAATACACCCTAGAAGAGCTTGAGCAAATGGAAGACAAAACCATGGCGTACTTAGCTGCAAAGTTTAGCCACATTCGTTTAAAGAGAAACCCTAAGTACAAGTTCAAGGGCTCAACCAACAGATTCCAGAAGAGCAAGTATTCACCTGGTACAGGCTTTAAGGGAGGCTACAAGACTGGCTCGATTGACATAAGCAAATCAAGATGCTACAACTGCAATGAGTTAGGGCATTTCGCCACTGAATGCGGGAAGCCTCGTCAAGCAAGAGACAAGAAAAATGTTTATGAAAAGAAAGACTCTTATGAGGATTTGAAGAAGAAGAATGCCAAGCTGAAACAGCAACTTGAGGCATTGTCTGAAAAGCAGAAAGGGAAAGCTTAAATAGGAGAGGGAAAACACTGGGATGATACTGATTCGGATGAACAGGAACAATATATAAATGTTGCTCTAATGGCTGACTCTTCAGAGGAATCACCGCAATTATCTCAGGTACCTATCTTAACAACAATTGACATGTCTAATTCTGAGTACAAGAAAACTGTGCAAGATCTTAGTGTAGAATTGTTTAATGTACACACAAGCATGCTAGCATCATAAATGGAAAATGCTAAACTAGTTCTTAAGATTAAAAATCTAGAATCTAAGAATGAAGAACTAGAGCTTGTAGCTGTCATATTAGAAGATCTTAAGCAAAAGAATGTGTACTTAGAGAACAAGGTCAAGTGTAATGATGAGATAGAGACTATCCTCAGGAAGCAGATTTCAGATTTAGATTTGAAACTGAATGCTTTTAAGAATTCTGCCCTAATTGCTAAGGAGATCATTGATACTCAGACCATAGGGAATAAGACTGCTATAGGACTTGACTACACCAAAAAGACTGGGAAAAGGATTCTGGAATTTCCTGTGACATCTACTGTTGTCAGGAAGGACATTCCACACATTCTTAAGAATGTGGTCAGTCCAGTCTTTGTCAAGCCCTTCTCAGAACCTTTTCATGAGGATGATCTTTTCATAAGACAAGAATTGCTTGAGGAGGATTTATTGAAGGAAAAAGAGGTAAAGACTAAGTTGCCTAGGAAATCAGTAAAAACTGAATTACCTAAAACTGATGTAGGTGACATAGTTTTAAAGGCTAAAAAGAACAAGAATGGGAAAAAGAATATTGTTAATCAGAATATTATTTCTTCTTCTCCCATTGCATCTAGGAAGTTGTGCACTATTTGTAATTCTGCTGGACACCTTACACATGCATGTAAAAAGGTTAAAGTAGATACTGTTGATACTTCTGCAATGCATAACATGTCTGACATGCCTGATCTTCATAAACCCTGTGGAAAGAAAGAGTGTTTGCTATGCACATACAACATCATGCATGCTTATTTTAAGTTGATGAATGCATCTGGTAGCAATAGCACTGATAATGTTGAATCCACGGATAATTTGAATATCAAACAGGGTAAGTCTAAATTGAATGTTACTCCTGTTAAAGTATCTAAACCTTCAGGACCCAAACAATTTTGGGTACCAAAGTCCGCTTAATCGATCTGTGATTGCAGGGTAAGGTTAAAAGCTCAAAGATTGTGTGGATTCTGGATAGTGGCTGTTCTAGAAACATGACAGGTGAAGAGTCCCTGCTTACAGAGGTGGTTAAAAAGACCGACCCGATTGTAACCTTTGGAGATGACAACAAAGGATTCACTACGGGATATGGTAAATTGAAAATTGGGAATGTCATCATTGAAAACATCTCTCTTGTTGAAGGATTGAAGCACAATCTTCTAAGTATCAGTCAGTTCTGTGATAAAGGCTACAATGTAGATTTCAGAAAGGACAAGTGCTTGATCATAAACAGGAAGGATGAGAAGCTTGCTCTACTGGGAGTAAGAAAAGGAAATTTGTTTATAGCTGACTTAAGTTCTACCAGTGAAGGAGAAGTTACATGTTTCTAAAGTAAGGCTTCTTCAGAACAAAGTTGGCTATGGCACAAGAAGCTCTCACACTTGAACTTCAAAACTATGAACTCTTTGGTAAAGAGAGAGTTGGTGAGAGGGTTGCCCCTGATGGAATTCAATCAGGAGGGACTATGTGAAGCATGTGAAAAAGGGAAGTCTAAGAAGGCATCACACAGAAGCAAAGAAATGACAAGCATTGATGAACCTCTTCAGCTGATTCATATGGATTTATTTGGTCCAGTCAATGTTATGTCACTATCAAGGAAAAGATATGCATTAGTGATGGTGGATGACTACTCCAAGTACACATGGGTGTTATTCTTACATTCAAAGGATGAAGCAACACAACTTATCATTGATCACATCAAGAAGACAGAAGTGGAAGCTAAGCTACCTGTGCGGACACTCATATCAGACAATGGAACTAAATTCAAGAATGCAGTTCTTAATGATTTCTGCTCAGAGAAAGGAATATCAAGACAATATTCAGCACCAAGAACTCCTCAACAGAATGGAGTAGTGGAAAGGAAGAACAGGACCTTGGTTGAAGCAGCAAGGACTATGTTAAATGAATCAAAACTTCCCACTTAATTTTGGGCTGAAGCAGTGAATACAACTTGCTACACTCAGAATCGAACCCTGATTAACAAAGATCATAAAAAGACTCCGTATGAGTTAATGGCAAACAAGAAACCAACATTGAAGTACTTTCATGTGTTTGGTGCAAAGTGCTTTGTACTAAAAAATGGAGAACATCTAGGCAAGTTTGATGCCAAAGCAGATGAAGGCTTACAGGGTATATGTGATTGAAGATAAGAAGGTATTAGAAAGCCTGAATGTAACATTTGATGACACCAAAAGACCAGGCCTGCAAACTAGAGAGAACTCTGAATCCTTGGTATTTGAAAATCTATCAGGAGATCTCTCTAACATTGAAGAAGAACCTGAAGTTGTTACAGTTATTAATAATAATGATAATGATAATGATTCTGGACCAAGTGGTGATAGTGGTGGAGATACTCAAACTACTACTGGATCCACTAGTCAATCAACAGGGTCAACAGATCATACCGTCAACAACTCAGGGGGAGCAGGAGAAGGATCAACTAGTCACACTCCACAACATCTAGAACAAGGAGAATCATCAAGATCGCATCTGCCAAGACAAAGGGTATGGAATAGAGATCATCCCTTTCACTTGATCATTGGTGATCCGAACACAGGAGTGAGAACTAGGAGGACATCACAAAATGAATGTCACTATTAAGAAAGTTGAATATGCCCTAGATGATCCAGATTGGGTGATTACAATGCAAGATGAACTCAATCAGTTTGAAAGGCAGAAAGTTTGGAAGCTGGTACCCAGGCCTAAAGGAAAATTTGTTATTGGAACAAGATGGGTATTCAGAAATAAGTTGGACGAAGATGGCATTGTAACGAGAAACAAAGCCAGACTGGTTGCTAAAGGTTACTCTCAAGAAGTGGGTATAGATTATGATGAAACCTATGCACCAGTAGCAAGACTTGAGGCCATCAGAATGTTTCTGGCATTCGCAGCACATTCCAATTACAAGGTATATCAAATGGATGTGAAGAGTGCTTTTATGAACGGAGAGTTAGAAGAAGAAGTGTATGTGGAACAACCTCCAGGGTTTGAGGATTCAAAACTGGCAGACTTTGTGTACTTTCTATTCAAAGCTCTCTATGGACTCAAACAAGCTCCAAGGACATGGTATGACACTCTCTCTGAATTTTTACTTGAAAATGACTTTACAAGAGGTGTCGTAGACAAAACTCTCTTTTACAAACAACACAAAAATGACTTTATATTGGTGCAAGTATATGTTGATGACATAATATTTGGTTCTACTAATGATGATCTATGCAAGAGATTTACTAAGTTAATGCAGAGTCGATATGAAATGAGCATGATGGGTGAATTGTCATTCTTTCTTGGACTGCAAGTGTATGAAAGGCAAGATGGTATATTCATTTGTCAGTCCAAGTACATCAAAGATCTTCTGAAGAAGTATCAAATGGAAGACTCATCTACAGCAAAGACTCCAATGCCAACTGCCACTAAGCTTGATAAGGATGAAACTGGTAAGAAGGTTGACATCACAGGCTACAGAGGTATGATAGGCTCCTTACTATATCTCCCTGCAAGTAGACCATATATAATGTTTGCAACACGCTTGTGTGCTAGATTTCAGTCTGATCCTAAAGAATCTCATCTAATAGCTGTTAAGCGAATATTTAGAGATCTTAAGGGGACCCCAAATCTTGGAATTTGGTACCCTAAAGATATAGGATTTGATCTCATTGGATATACAGACTCAGATTTTGCAGGTTGTAAGATTGATCGGAAGAGTACTTCAGGAAGCTGTCAGTTTCTTGGAAGAAGGTTAGTTTCCTGGTATAGCAAGAAGCAGCATTCAGTGTCCACATCAACAGCTAAGGCTGAATACATTGCTGCTGGTAGCTGCTGTGCTCAGATCTTGTGGATGAGAAACCAACTCCGTGACTATGGGCTTTTGTTGACTAAGATTCCAATATTTTGCGACAACACAAGTGCCATAGCAATCTCCAACAACCCAGTGCAACACTCGAGGACGAATCACATCGATATCAGGTATCATTTTATCCGAGAGCATGTCATGAATGGAACTGTGGAGTTACACTTTGTACCCACAGAGGAACAAATTGCAGACATCTTCACTAAACCGCTTGATGAATCCACTTTTTCTAAGTTGGTTGGTGAACTTGGGATGTTAAATCTTTCTAATTGATTTTGATTAGAAGTCAGTAACTGCAAGATAGTCCTAGTGAATACATGAGTTTAAGAATTTTCATATCCTTAGGACTCGTGAATTTATTTTCTAGAGCAATTCTCATAGTTAGGATTATTGTACTAATTTTATGTCATAATTATGGATGATATATCTTCTGGCATTTAATTGGTTATTAATTCTAGAATTATTTAGGTGCTAATATTTGTTCTAAATATTTAAGCATCTATTTAATTCGAATTAATTTGCTTTGTTTTAAACATTGTAGATTAATGCAGCATAATTTATTGGATTTTAATTGGTTAATATCATTTAATGATATTTAGTCGATTTTATTCTAAGAAAATTGTGAATTTTCTGTTAACCTTGATTTTGGTAAATTTTGAAAAAGATTAATCAGAGTAAAAGTTGACAGAAAAACAAATAGTTTGATTTTTAAAACAAGAACAGGTTTTAAAAATTGAATAAGAAGCAAAAAACCATCGAATTTAGAAAATTCGATAGTTTTTCTAAGTACTGGAAGAAAATATCGAAGTCAATTTCGATAGTTTTTGAAAGGAAAAAGAAAAACCATCGAAAACATGTTTCGATAGTTTTTGAAAGTGAATTGAAAAAATATCGAAAGAATTTAATTCAATTAATAATTAAAATTCTCGATAGTTTTTCTAAAAGACCTCGATAGTTTTTGATTTTTTAATAGAAAAACACTTTCGATAGTTTTCTAATAAAGTCTGTTGAACTTCAAATGTTATCAACTTCAATAGTTTTTTTAAAAAAAAAACCATCGAAGTGCTTTTGACTTTATTGCCCCTCTGAAAAACCTATCGAAGATACATTTAAAAACTATCGAACAAGAAAGGACAATTTTGCCCCTGACAGTTTCAAAAAGGTATAAAACCATGCCTAAGCTTTTTTTTCTTTTCATTGTTTACAGATCTAAGAAAAGCAAAAGGGGTTTATAATACTTACAAATAGATACAAACGAAAACATCACAATCGATACTTTCTTGATCATTTTTACCGATTAAAACTTACAAAAGATACTATTCTGTCACTGTTAATATTTTTTAACCGTGAAAGTGTGATTCTTTTCAATTTTTGAAACCTCTCATTAAGGAAGAAACTATCGAGTGTGTCTCTTTGAACTCTTAAGGATTGTTAACTGTTCATCTTAGGGAATTAGTTGTTAAAACAATTGATTTCTTTCAGTGTTTTAAAAGAAATCTTCGAAAATTAACAATTTAGGGTTCTTGAGTCTGTGTTTGAGTTTGTGATTTTAACAAAAAAGGGTATTTTGTTGAAAGTTTGATTAATTAGAAATAGTTAATTAAAATTATTTAGTTTTGGTTTAAATTAAATTTTCTGGAAAAGGAGAATTTATCGTAACTAAGACTAATCATGTCTCGTTTCAGAATGTGCAATCCATTACGAACTTACAGTTTCGTGCATGGACATAATTTCTGAACACACGTTCTTTAGTGGCATATGCACTGAGTACTCCGGTGGTCCTTTGCATTGATCAATTGACTGTTTTGTATACATCAGCCACTGACACATTTGAGAATAATGTAAGTGCCTTCAGTTTTGTTGTGCCAGGGGGCAGAACAATAAGGGTGACAGAACATGACGTTAATAGGGTTTTACATTTTCCAACAGAAAACCTTGTTCCTGACCCCAATACTGAGGAAATACATGCTTTCTTCACTCTCATAAGAAGTCAACAACCAAACTTCTTTGTGGGAGAGTTCCTTAAGCATTATCTGACTAAGCCGTGGAATTTTTTCTTTCACACTTTAATTCATGTTTTTACTGCTAAGCTGACAAATCTGCATGGTATTCCCTTATTTCTTCAGAAAATAGGATTTGCCATTGCTAACAATAGGCATATAAACATTGGAAAATTGGTGATTGATCAGATTATTCTATGCATGGGACAACTGGATGAAAGAACGGGCATAGATGATGTGATTTGTTTCTATCCAAGGTTTCTACAGCTAATTCTTAACGATGTGTTAACAGATGAAGAGCGGGACACCTTTGAAGGTGAGGAGACCATGGAGTGCATGAAGATGAAGAGCAATGCAATAATAGCTCTGATCAGAAAGAATCATCTTCCAGGGGTACCCACGGTTCTAACTGAATATCTAAGAACGGTGCCCCTACCACTTTTACCCCCAGGGGAACAAGTAAACGAAGGTAATATTCCTGCACCTGTATTGGCTCCTGAACCACAACCAATGGATGTTGATCCAGAGCCCTTGGTGGCCATTTCTGACCAAGAGATTGCAAACCCACAATCTTTATCCCAGGCCATAGAGCCTTTGGAAGAACCAAATGAAACCCTAAACGAACCTCCTACCCCTACTATACCCAACATACAGACATCCTTGAGTGTAGAGGGAGATAGTGCCAAAGTAGCACCACATAAGGAGATACGCCCTTCATCAACAGCTTTGCCTTCCTCTAAAAGGAGAAGAATAGAAACCGAGGCAACTGTTGAAACTTCAAATCAAACCTCCAAAGAGTCCTTCATAGATTTTTCTGATGCTGATTGGGCTACACTAACCAAAGCAATATATGAACCAATAGCTCAATCAAATGAGGAAGAATTGACGGAAACAACTGATGTTCCGACCATATTATGGTCAGGTTCACTGGTTGAAGGTTCTAAGAACCAAGAGTCTTCACAGACGTCGAGAGAAGGTTTTGACATAAATGCACAATTTCAAGGGTCATTATCTAACTCCCCAGATGAAACATATCTGGATCCTGCGGGTAAAGGGTCTGACGTAGGTGCAGATCGGCAACTCGGTGACAATGAATAAATTTCAATTGAGGAGTTAACTGAGGAAAAGTCTTCACAGACTTTAGAGGGAGTTTCAGGATCTCTGCTGTTAATAGAGCCTGATTCTAGCCTCCTAGAGATTCAAACTCTAGATCCTACAAAGGATACATCATATACGGATGATCAGCAAATTGGTTTATCCAAGGACGGGGACTTGTGAAGCCCCATTGCACCACCGGTGACCTCCTTAAGGATGGCTACGGTGTTTTCTGATGCAGGTACAAAGAGCAATAAGGGAATGAGTGAAACCCAAACACATACACCTGGCCTGAGTGAGAAAGGAAAATTGAGTGAAACACCAACAGAAACGTTGAGTGCATACCCAGAGCCAAATGTGAGGAGTGACACCCTAACCCTACCAAACATTGATGATTTGCTACTACCTACTGAAAGAGAGATACATGTTCAATCCACTCTCAAGGAGATGACGGTTCATGATAAGCAAGGAAATCCACTATTCAAGGTTCCACTGAGACCTTCCTTTGACCAAGGGATCTCCTCTGGTCAAGCCAATGAGTCTTTAATGTCTATTCAAGAGAAGGTTGACTTGGTTGCAGCTAATTCTAGAAGAACTTACAGGGTCTTAGGCAGTGTATCTGGCACTATAACAGGTACTAAACAAGCGGTGGACTCCTTGAAGAAGGAAGCAATGGAGGAACTGGTCGACTTTAGAACAGATGTCAAAGAGCTGAAGGATGGATTCATGAATGAAGTAAATGCTCTGCAACAAGGACAAGAAGCTTTGAAAGAAGACGTTCTGGTTATCCAGGATGATCAAGCTAGGGTAAAAGATGCAATGAACACCCTGTCAAGAGTGGAGTCTAAGCTTAACCAGAGATTGGATAGAATTGAAAAGACTACCAAATTGAGACTGGATGACATTGACCTGAAGCTGGCTTCTGTGCATGAAACGAATAAGGACATTGCTGAGTTCATGGAGAACCAAAGTGACGGGGTACAGTCCATATGGAATATGTTGAGGAACCAAAAACCCGGACCTTCAAATCAACAACCTGATCCTTCTACAACCTTTTACAATGAGGATAACTTCATCGAGGATTCCTCAACTAAGGGGGAGAAAGTTTAAGGATGGAAGACAGATGGTGAAGGATGGAAGACATATGGATGGGGAGTATGGGAAACCAATGAAACTATTCCAGTTAGACAGTACTGGATTGAAAACATGGAAGCTGAAGAGAGTGAAGAGGAATTTGAAATCATGCATGAGCATTAACAACAAGAAGAGCATGAGCCATATTATCCTGAGCCTATAGAACATCCTATCTTGGATGATAATATGGAAGAAGAAGAAGAAAATTCTCTGTCACTGGAACAGGAAGCTGCCTTGGAGATATTGAAAGTTGAAAGAGCTAAAAGAGATGCCAGGCAAGCTGAGAAGGAAAGACATCAAGCAGTTCTAAGAAGTGGGAAGCTAAAAAGATTCAAGGTGTATGCTGAAGTAAGGAAGAAGAAGATGATGGATTTGGCAAAGAAACAAGGTGTTGACTGGGAGATGGCTTATAAAACTTTCTATGGAGTTGAAGACGGATTAGAAGTCAACGACAATACGGAGGTGGAAGTTATCATTCAGAACATCAGAAGTGCAAATCTTGAAGATCAGACTTACTTCACTGCACTGAGAAATACTGTGATCTTTCTGAAAGCTGGGGTTAAAGCAAGTGCCTGGAACATATTGATAAATTTTCTTGAGAAAGGTACATTTGTGATTTCTACTAAGTTTTTTGAACAGAGAACATACACGGAACTGCATGTGATGCTCATCAAGATACAAAGGACTACAAGGCTAAATGAACTGCTCCGTGAGCATGTTAAAGAAATCTTGATGAAAGTCAGTCCAGAGAATACTGAAGACCCTCCAATGGTTAGATTCATGACGAATGACTTGTTCAGAATCTGCTATTTGACGGAGGACAAGCTGAAAGATTATCCAAATAACTATCTCATATCAGTGGAGAAGTATCTTAGATCCACTGGATTCACTTCAACGGAGAAGGACAAAGCAGCAGACACTTTGAGAAGATTTCTAATGGAGAATGTTCCTTACTACAGGAAGAGAGTGGAGAGAGGATTGGAAGTGCGTACCAGACTACCAAACATGCCAAAGCTAAACAAGAAGGATGTTAACATTGCATGGTTGTGGGCTGGAGTGGGTCAAGAGGTTGAATATATTGGAAGACACATCAAAGGAGCAATCCTTAAACCTGGAGATTCACTGCACTATCCATCTGTGATTGATTATCAGGCTGCTAACTCCGATCCAATGATTGAAGAAGGTGAGATTGAAATGGACTGAAGAACAGAAACAAAGAACAAAAGAACTATCAGCTCAGACTAGAGGAGCAACTTCAATGTATAAAGTTTTAATGTTTTTTGAATTATGAAATCTGGACATGTATATATATCTTATCCAAAATGCATTTAATATTATTAAGTTGTCTTACTTTAATTAGTTTAATGTTTCCTTAGTTAGTTGAGTTATCCTCGAAGTATTTGCTTGTCGAACTCTATACAATCAAATAGGGGGAGATTGTAAAGCATAATGTAACATAAGATGAAACAGAGATAACTACAACTCAACAAAGGACAAGGCAGACAATAATATTAATAGAAGCACCGGAATCCAGAATCAAAGGAGAAAAGGTAAACTCAAAAAATCAAAATATGGTATGTATTCTTGAAGTCCGTAAACAGGTCACGGAAAGAAGTTCATGAAAATGTTCAAGCCTCAGTGACAATAAAAGAAACAAGACTTTCAAGACTACAGAAGTATGTGAATGATTTAGGGTTAGTACCACAGGATTCCAGTGATTTATTTGAAGCAACCAGAATGACAAAGGACTAATCAGCAGCATTGAATTGAAGACATAGAAGAATTGATCAAGTGTTATTCATCTGTGAACCAGACCAGTTGCACCAGTTGATGGCACTTAAAAAGATCAGGTTGTTTTATTGTCTCAGCAGAAATTGATTCAGTCTAAAACTAAACACCCTGAATCTCAAATGGTTTTATGAAAAGATCAAGTCAAAAGAAAATGGTTCGATGGTTTTTCATTTATGAAAACCATCGAATGGGATAAATATAATCAATCATAAAACCATTATAAACTAATTTGTTATTCGATAGTTTTAATTAAAAAACTATCGAATGGAAAATTGGTTTATAACATTCGATGGTTTTTCAATTGAGGAGTAGGCGAAGAAGTGATTTGTTTGTCAGGTTGATGAAGATCCAACAGCCAAGATTAATTGTTTGTTTTTGGTTCGATGGTTTTTCAATTCAGACTACAATTAATACAGGAGAGAAGAAGTGTCTTCTTCAGTTAATAGGTTGATCACAGAGACATTACGAAGAGAGAGTTTGAGCCAGAGAGAATTATCAGAGAAATTAATATGGCCCAGAATTCTATCATTGTATTGAATTTGTGTAACCTTGAACTCATTGAAGCTAATCTACGGATTAGAATTGTAGCACCCCTCGCTGTTTATATTTATAAAACGATATATTCCCCGACTCGTGTTTTGATTTGGTGCCTTTTGATTTCGTAGTTGAACTGAATGATTTATCCGCGAACGAAATTAAATAATTTGTGAATATCGTATTCAACCCCCCCCCCTTCTACGATACTTTGGACCTAACATATATATATATGCCATTATTCCATAGAGAACCCTTTTATATAGAGTTACGTGAAAAATCAATGATTCTACTATACAATCTCATAAATAAATCTTAAATTATATTACACAAGACATAAAATTTGACTATAATGTAGAATTTTAACCATTTATAAAATTCACAAAAAAATAATACTTAAGAATTAAAAAAAATTGATTTTAAATTTGATTCTACTATATAACCTTTTTGGATAAACTTGATTATGTCATAGAATCACTCTGAGTAATTATGAGTAATTTCAACGATTCTTCAAAAGATAAAGCAACGCGCTTTGGCTTTTGATTTACTAATTGAAATTTGTAATCATTAAAAATCAAAAGACACAAAAACATATGACAATCATAAGTCCCATGATTATACTTATATATTGCGACCAAAACAAAAAAAAATTGAAAAATATAAGTCATATAAGATGTTGAGAGTATCGAGGATATCAACGATAACCTTCAAAATCTAAGCCAACATAGATGTAAAATTTTAAATCTGATTTAGTGTCCGCGTAATTCTCCATTTACGGTGGCAATCCTAGTTTGATGTTATAAATAAGCAACCGATATGGACAATTGAATTGTAAGTCTGATACTGTATAAATAACCTATGAAAAAATCAATTGAAATATCAATTATACTAATCTAATTAAACATGATCCAAATGCATGTTATTCTCCATCCAAAGTTTGTATTGGTGTGATTCAATGAATATTATCAAATGATGATGACGACTGAGTCGTTAAACTGATGACGTTCAAGTGATTATAATAAAAACAATTGACAGATAACAATGTTGTCTAATGAAATCAAATGAAATATATGAAATCAATTACTTAATTACAAAACTGATAAACACATATATGGAAAGTGTTACGTTAAAATTCCACTCAATCACCACAAAGATGGTATTGAATCTTCAGAATACGTATGATTTGTGTAGATATAATATGTATTTCTAGTTTACAAATATCACCCTTCTAATATAAAAATAAGTATAATACTTATTGACAATTTAAGATCTAGGCCATCTGATTATAATGAAATCAATGGTAAATATGAGTGGTCTCTTGTTCTCTCAATAAATCAAGATCTCTTTTGAACCTCATTATATATATATATATATATGACCTCAGATAACTCCCCTGATGTTATAACCTCTTCCCATGCAATTTTAATGACATTTTTGTAAATATTAAAAACTCATCTTGCATTTACAATTCTGTCATTGTGTATTTATACGAGGACATGTTATAATCTCTGGTACAACCTGAGGATGACCATATATATATATATATATATATATATAACTTTTCTGAAATGCACTTAAACTGATTATGTGGGTCGTATTCGACTTAAATTAGTTGTCACTTGATCATTCTTTTTTTACATGCAATTTTCAAGTCCCGACCTGTTTACATTAGCTAGTCATGTCTAGGATTATAAACAAGTTGAGCCAAGTTGAACATTGTCTTGCTCGAAAGAATTCGAGGTTGACTAAACAATTGGGGCTCGATTTCGAGTTTGCTCTACTGACCTTGAGTTCGAGATCGACTAATCTATGAAATTTAAGTTCAAAATACAAGTAAACCTTCATATTACTGTTCAAACCGATAAATGCGAAAAACTAACATCTCTAGATAAATATATAAGTCTAAATAGTGGTAGAAGTCCATAATCCTAATGATCGAAATAAAGTGTGTCTCTCCATCACACAATCTCATAACTTCTTAAGTACCCTGAAAAAGAATAAAGCAAGAAAATAGATATAGATTTAGAAACATTTAGAAAACAGGAAAATAGATATACATAATTGACAATTTATGATAAAACAATAATTTTAAACAACAAGGCTGAAGCAAAAAGGGTTGAATATTTCATACAGAAATAAGCATAAGACAAATACATATACATATATCATATGACACATAATGTGTGCAAACTGGATAACGTGTACGCCATATACGTTACCGTAAAATCAAATCACAAATCACAAAATTCAAGGTTTACCCACGTATCTTGAAGCAAATATTAAAATGCGCAAAACTCCTCCGAAGGGTTAAAAAAGAATATGTCATGATCAATCACAATGTCATGTCATTGGTGCCACAACGACATGACAATTTACATAAAACAATAATTTTAAAACAACAAGGCCGAAGCAATGAGCGGTTATGATATATTTTGTTTGATTTTGCTACATTTATGTACATGTTTCTATTAATGTGTGTGTAAAATATATGAACTGATTCAATTAGTTTTTTTAAAGAAATAATACAACTAATGTTGAAATCATATATAAAAAATGAAAACCGAGTTGTCTAATAAAACAAATAATTAAAAATTATTTACTATATGCATGGCAGGTTCTCAAAAATAAAAGATAAACCGGGCAAGGCATGGGTCCCACCAAATCAAGTGGGCCATTTGTAACCACCTCTCACTACCACCTGCAAACAAAAAAAAATTATCTCACTAAAACACTGATCGTCTTTACCACTACTCGCATTCCAAATCCAAAAACTGATTGATCATTCCAGCTTCTTCTTTATCTCAACTTACTCCTGGGAAGAACAAAGCCGTCTGCTCAATATCAGGTACATTTTCTCTAATTTTTGAGTGTTTTGAGAGTCTATTTTTTCTTCATTATTTTTATCGGTGTTTTTTTTCTGCATTTATGTTTCCAAGCAATATATTTATTTCACCCGTTCCCTCAGTGTTGTATTTTTGGATTACAAACTATTTGATTATGTGTATGTGTGTATTTATTTTGAATCAAACAAGCATTTTTTCTTAGTTCCATGCTCTGTTTGTGCATGTGAAATAAAGCAAGAGTCTTGAATGTTGCATGTTTCATTTCAAGATTTTTTAAAATTTACTCTTGATTCTGAATCTTAGATTTGTTTGCGGTGTATTTTGAGCTCAAGATGTGTTCGTTATTTAGTTTTATTTTGAATTAAACAAGTTTGATTAGTGACCCTAGTGCACTCTATTACTGTTTTTACTTCAACATATGTGATGTGAGCAACAAAGTTTTAGTCTTTTAACTTTTTAAGGGATTCTCTGTTTGTTGTATGTGTATCTCTGCAATAAATCTCAGTCTTTGAACTTTCAAGGTTACAATTTATCACTAGTACAAATATGACATTTTACGTCGGTTAAATTGGCTTTTTACGTCGCCTTTTAGCCGACGTAAGGAGGGGCGTCGTATAATATAACAAGCTTTTTACGTCGGGTAAAACACCGACGTATAATACAGTATATATGTCGCCAACAACCGACGTAAATAAGTTGAAAACCGACATAAATGATCTATTAATGCCGACGTATAAAACTGTTTTAACCGACATAAATAATTTAAGCCTGAAGTATATTGTTTGTCCTTTTACGTTAGTTACTTTTTTAACCGACGTATATCTCTTCTGTTATACGTTGCTTCTTTGGAATGCCGACGTATATAATGAGTCTTATACGTCGCCTTTTCTTTAGAAAAACCGACGTATATTGTATGAAATAACTGACATGTTTTATTTGTTACTTTCGCTATAGTAAAAAATCCTCTGATATATATACAAACATGAAATCAATCTGAAGTACTAAAACCTTTGTAAACCAAAGTTCTCAACACAGTATAAAAAGGATAATATAACACATCTAAAAACATGTACACACTATTTCGTGTGTCATACAAAGCTATCATAATTCCAAAATAAAAATAATATCCATGTCGAATTCAGAACTACAACGGCAAGCTAAAAACAGTTTGACACCTAATATAGCACATGTCATCATACTATCCTAATACCAAAATAGTTCTCATTAATGAAATGCGCCTTGCAATCAGATGATACTATCCTCTCTTAGTAGCACTTCTAGCTGCAATAAAGTTTGAGAGTTCAAATTTGTTTAGTATAGATTGTATATAAACTATCGTTTGTATTATGTTGCTGAAAAATAAAGTTGTTGCTTTGAATTTAAAAGACATGGTACCTTATCACATGTATTCATGAGTAAAAAATTCTACCCATAAATCTCGAATTTCTGTAATATGTTGTTTTGTAAATCTTTGTGTACCAAGACCCTGCAAAGAGAAATGTTCTATATATAAAATTGTGTCTAACATTTGTTATAATATTAAATCCATTTAAAATAGTACCTTCATCCACTTAGTGTTTGGATCTTTACGACATAACATAACCACATCATACATGTACCTCATCACAAAATAACCATACTATGTACCTCCTTTTTGTTGAGGACACTACAAAATAAAGTAGAACCAATATAAATGAAGATAGAGAATTAAGAAAAGAAATGTCTAAAGAAAAACAAGTAAAAAATATACCTCAACAGCTTCATGGTACCATAGTAGGTTATTTTTATTATTTTTCCTACCACCATATTTAGTGTATACTTTATATGCCCTGTTAAATAAGAATTAGAATAAAGAATTAAAACTAATAAAAAATGTATTGAACTACTTAATTAGAAAGGAAATTCATAATGCAAAAGTATTTTTCAAGATTTAACTTACGTTTCCCAAGGAAGCTTCACGTCTAAGTCTCGTTTTTGCTTTAGCGGATCAAACACGTAGACAACACTTTCTTCAACACAATACATAAGCAACATCCAGTGCTTACTGTAATACAATAATATACCAAAGTTGGATTAAAACATCAATAAAAGATTCTTTATTTTTGGTATTATATAGGGCCTGTTTGGCACACCAAACTTATGCATTATAAGTTCATAAGAGCTTACGAGGGGTGTTTGTGTACTCAGCTTATTTGATAACTTATAAGTTGATAAGTTAAATGTTAGAAATCACCAACATTTTGCTTAACTTATCAACTTATTCTTTGATTTCTTTATTTTTCTAATATTTTATATTTTTACATTTGTGTTTTTAAATATCTTTTTAATTTAAAATACAAGTGTTGAAATCATTGTATTTAAAAATTATTTTTTCAAATTTATTTTATCAAATTATTCACTAACTTATAAGTAAATTCATCCAAACACCCGTATAACTTATAAGAATTCATCAACTTATCACTTATATGACACTTACTCATTTTAAGCTATAAGTCAACTTTTTTGTGATACCCCAAACACGCACATATTTATGTTAGTAGTTTGAGTTTAAAACTAAACTATAACAATAAGAGATTCATATTTTCTTACCTTTGGATGTATGGTGCTAGGATAAAACGTTTCTCCTTAGCATCAAGCATGACCTCACACATGTATGTAGAAGTCTCACCTATATTCTTCGGGTCACGCGCTAATGCTAATATATATATATGGACACATGAATCTAAAGGAATTATCTTTAAAATCCTTGCACAAATTGTGGATGTACCTTTGATGTGATAAAAATATTTGCAAAGTTAGTTAATATGCACAATAAACATTTAATTAGATCTTGTGATATATTGAACAAGAAATTTATTGTCTTACATCATAAAAATCTGCACAACTGGTATATTAAGCCTACTCATCCTCAAGAACTCATCAACATCATCGCGCGTGACATATATGGGAACTTCAGTAGTTCGATGAAATTTAAACACCTCCACATTCAGTAGTACTAGTAGCAGATTCAGCAGGCATAGTATCAACCAAGAATCGTAAAGCTCGACATTTATCACTTAAATTTGTGTCATTTTTGAGAAAATCTTCATTCTTAAGGATAGGTGCGGCCGAATCTTTACTAACAACCTTATTTGGTTTTTGAGGAGCTTTCTTATGAACTCGTCTTTTTTCGGGTTCCTAATTGCAAACAAATTAAGTTAAAAAATTGCAATTTTCTGCAATTTATTTACTTGGAACAAAAAAATTGCATTAACTTTTTTATTTAAAAATATTACCTGCCCTAAGATGACAAGATCCTTTGGCCATTCAACAAAGCTACCAGCTTCATTGCTTATAGTTTCATGTTCTTGACATGGCACCGGAAGGGGAGTAAGTTGAAATTCATCTATGACTTCATCAACAGATACTTTCACATTATTTGGCATAATTGGTTTGCCGTGAATAAAATTAACGCCATCATTACTTATTGGAAAAACTTGCCCCTTGCCACGATGACCTTTCCTTTGTCGGGATGTACCACACATAAACGACATAAGGTTGGTACCTCCATTATTTGGAAAATAAAACGCGAGATAAAAATAATTTGATTTAGAACACTTAAGATCTTCAATTTTCAAGGCCAATAAGTAAGCCTGCTACATCAATAAGTAAGCTTGCTACATTAGTTGTAGTAGTAGTCTTTCACTATTTACCATGATGGTCTCCGTATTAAAGTTATAACATCAAAATACGTTGGGCAGCAGCAAAATACGTTGTATTTTTAGCAGCAAATATAACAAATCTCCAAAATGGTAATACCTGGATATTTAAGAAATTTTGAGGTTCGTCCACTGAATGACAACTACTTCGAACCATCTCATTTTGTGGTGTACCAATCTCCCTATGCCCGAAATTATCTTTTGGAAGGGGTAAACCCAACTTCTTTAAATGATCAAAAATTCCTCGAAGCTGGGCATTCATCATTTCTTGGCATTCCTCCCTCACTTTCTTGGTTATTTCTTGTTTAATCGTATCTAATTCATCCATAGAGATTACCCCGCTTTGGTTGCTCTTTTGTGATCCAAATACACTTTTGATTTTTGCACGTCCTCCAACCCCTCTAACGCGTCCGCCATGCTCCTTATTCCCAAGGGCACGACTCAATACGTCATCATGACCGCACGGGGTCCAGGACCCATCAGAAAATTTTCCTCGCCACTCTCCCTGTCAAAGCATTCAATCAGGCAGGTAGCATAAAACAATAAAGACTTAAATAAAGTCCTAGGATTCAAGAATGTGGGTTGGTTTCTAGGATTCTGCAGACTAGTAGAAGTCCTACTATTTATATTTGTACCAGTGGTTCTGTAATTGAACTCCTATATATGTTCTACACAACTCAAAAGATAAAAATGGAGGAGAGGAATGTCAGTCTATATAGTTCTTGACAAACTGAAAAAAAAGATGAAGTGATAAAAAATTGTGTGTTTAATCATTTATGTAAATGAAACAATTTAAGTAATAACACTAATGTAATTAACTAGTCTAGCTAATTCTGTTCATGTTGCAAGTGATGTTAGACTGTAAAATTTGCTAATATACTGTTGTTTTAATTGCAGAAATCTGCTTTTTTAGCGTTTTCTTAATTGCGGAGATTTAGTTTACTTCCCTTTTATGCTTTTCCATGAACAAGTAAGGTTTTGCTCTTACATACACATGATGAACATTTATCTGTTATCGATTAAGGCAAGAACTAATCCGGAAAACTAATCTGGAATTAACTTGATTAGCATCAGAAACTGTGTAATGTTGAAATGTGATCAGGTATTCAGGTTCATAAGGGGATTAATAGTGTGGAGAACTCTGTCTTTTGATGGTATATCAAGTATTATCTTCTTATAAATACTTCAGGATTATCCCTTGTCACTAAATTGTTGGGCCGCATATATTACCATGTTGATGGTGCTGAAAAATTAAACCAGGCACTTTACCTCCCAATGTCTCTGCTGCTGTCAATGGTGTAGCTTATTGCGGGACACTATTTGGCCAGCTCTTTTTTGGTTGGCTTGGTGACAAGCTGGGGAGGAAAAAAGTGTATGGAATGACACTTAGGACATATGTCTGGATCTTCATGCTCATTTTGAAACAACACACAGTCATTTGGAGAAGCATGCATCTTTTTTACATTCATGCCCATGGGACACAATACCTTCTTCGTCTGATAAGTAGAAGTAGGGAGCACGTTACTCGTAAGAAGGATTTCTCCAAAAAGTTGAAGCATCTCCGTGAAACTCTTGTCACTCCAACTATGCTTCACCTTTAGCTTACACAACCTCAAGGTTGTTGACAACCTAGAAAACTTATCGTTGCACCCAGGATACAGAAGGTTCTTGGAATCATCAACCAAACTGTTAAGGATGTCTGGTTGGTGCATGAAATGATCTTCCATATCTTGTATCATCTTTTCTAACCTATCAACGTGCACATCATCTTCCTCATTGTTAGTCATATTATCTTCCTCACTTACTCACTTCCTCAACAGAGGTTTTAGATGTTAAAAAATATATCTACTAGAATTTGAAAGCTGAGATACTGAGATCGGATTTTTGGTCATACCAGGGACATGATATACATAATCAGAGGCGGATTTTGGGGGGGGGGGGCATAGAAGAGGTAGTGTGCATTTTACACCTAGTGTTTTTTTGGATGGAAACGAGTGTTCGATTCCCCTGACTTCCTTCTGTTACTCTCTTACTTCTTTTCCAACATAAGTTATAACGGGGTATTAGTTTTATATGCTAAAATTTTAACCTCTGTGTTTTTCGTTCCTGTTTCTTCAAATTTTACCGAAATTCGATCACAATAATATTCTGTCACAGAAAGTTGACTATAAAATTATATGTATAAATAATTCGACACCAAATTTCATTGAACTTCTTTTTTTTTCTTAAATTTGTTTATGTAATTTAACTATTAAAATATTTACTTATATTACATTTTTCTTTATAGTTATAATTAAAAATTTATAAAAATAATTTGTTAAGTATTTCTTTTTCGGACTCCCCTAAAAATGATTTCTTCGTCTGCCACTGTACATAATTTAGAGTGATCTGGCCAGCGTCTGAATCCTTAGTCTTCACTTGAACATGTTCTTCATTCTTCAGAAGATGAATGGAGCTGTCCGCTGTCACAATTGTTTTATTTCCCTTGTGTTCCTTCCGAGATAAAACCAATGAAATGCCGCCTGTTAGGTGACGAGAGCAGTCAGAGTCGATGATCCAATCTTGCGAGTAGTTGGTGGCTGCTATGCCTCCCTCCAAAGTGTCTCCATCAGAAGAAGTCAATGCATATTCTTGAGAAAAAATTTAAAATTGCTGTTTCCGTAGAAAGACATGTTTCCCAAGCACGATTTTCGTCTTCATTTGCAGAGATGCTTGCATTTACTTCGACAATTTTAGGCCTGCAATACTTCTTTATATAGTTTACCACACCTGTGCATACAATTTTGTTCCTGGCCTCATGTTGCGGATTTCCAGAATTAGTCTCTTTTTGCTTAAAATTCCTTCCCGGCCAACTTCTGTGTTGATTTGGATCCTTGAGGCTCCATCGCTTTCCACTACATGGAACTCTTTCCTTTCCAATCAGCTGATCCTTTTGAATTATTTGCCTTCCAGCTCTTGCAGTTATAATTGTTATGCCTTTGTTTTCTAGAGAACAACATATCATCATTTCTGGTACTGAAGCTTTTGCCATCTGCATTGCCAGAGCTTCTTGATTGGTAAGCAGATTCTCCAATTCAACAGGCTAGGCTGATTTCCCCATCCTTGAATCGAAGTCCAGAATGGGCTGTACCCCTTTTTTATGCCATGAATAAGATATCTTCGCATATGTGGCTCCTTGATAGGCTCATCAGGATCTAGTTCTGAAATTTCCGCACAGAAGCTCTTTACTTCCTGAAAATATTGTGCAATTGTCATGCTCCCTTGATTAGTATTTGTCAAACTCATTCTCCAAGAATCGAAGCCTGGCTGTGTTCTTCCTAGTGAATAGCTTCTCCAATGTGTCCCAAACGTCCTTTGGTGACTCCTTATCTCGGATGTGATCAATAAAATATTTGTGAAAAGACCTCTCAACGCAACGCAAGCAAGGCTTTCCCGCACTTAATCTTCCATTTTCTTCTCACTTCTGAATTTTCAGTGGTGTCCGGAGGCGTATCTGTATCACATCCATCAACAATATCCCAAAGATCTTGTCCTTGGAGATATGCTTTCATGCACATCCTCCAATACTGATGGTTGTTGTTAGTTAGCTTCTCCATGCCAAACTGAATCAGTGCCCCCACCATTGAAATCCATCCGCGGAGACAAAAAACAGTAACCAACAGCAGCAACAGATGCACTCGAGAGAAACAATACTTGGGAAGTGACTGTGCTACCACCAAACAGGAAAGCAATTGGGTGCAAATGGATATACAAAACGAAATACAAAGCTGATGGATCAGTTGACAAATTCAAAGCACGCTTGGTCATTCTGGGGTATAAGCAGACGTATGGGATTGATTACGTAGAGACGTTTGCACCCGTGGCGAAAATGACCACCGTGAGAGCCATGCTTGCAGTAGCAGCCATGAAAGATTGGTTTGTTCACCAACTAGATGTCTCAAATGCATTTTTGAACGGTGACTTGGAAGAGACAGTGTACATGAGCATGCCACAGGGGTATATAGGATTTGGAAGCAGAATAGATACAACAGAGTTGAAGAAAAATGAGCAGAATAATAACCAGCTGGTGTGTCGTTTAATAAAAGCACTCTATGGGCTCCGTCAAGCATCGAGGCAATGGCATCACAAGCTAGCTGTGCTGCTAGTTTCCATTGGATTCAAGCATTCCAAAGCAGACTACAGTCTCTATTCCAAAACGTCCTCCTGCTCACTCACAATAGTGTTAATCTATGTGGATGACTTGTTACTATCAGGAAATGACATCGATGCTATTAGTGATTTAAAGAAAGTGTTGTCAAGTCACTTTACTATGAAAGACATGGGGCCCGTGAGCTATTTTTTAGGGCTGGAAATTGATAGAAGTGAAAAAGGGTTCTTCATATCCCAAAAGAAATATGTGCATGACATGCTGAAGGAGTTTGGTATGCAATCTGCGAGTCCACTCAAACTCCCAATGGACACACACATTACTTTAACTCCAGAAAAAGGTGAGCCACTGCAAGACCCGCATATGTATCAACGATTACTTGGGAAGCTAATTTACTTAACTATAACGAGGCCTGACTTAGCCTTCCCAGTGCACAACCTAGCACAATACATGCAGAAACCAACCAATGTACACATGCAGGCTGCGAGACGAGTGCTAAGATATCTGCTGGGCAATCCTAGTCAAGGAATTTTACTAGCTTCAAACTCAGCAGCCCAGCTCACTGCATACTGCGACAGTGACTGGGCTAGCTGCCCAACTACCAGAAAGTCGACCTCTGGCTACTGTGTGTTACTTGGAACATCACCCGTGTCATGGAAAACTAAAAAACAGTCAGTGGTTGCTAGATCAACGGCAGAAGCCGAGTATAGGGCCATGGCACTCACTTGTTGCGAAGTGACGTGGCTGTCTTCTTTACTGAAAGATATGGGCTTATTGGACCTTCCACCAACACTGATCAAAAGTGATAATCAAGCTGCACTGTCGATTGCTGCAAACCCCGTCTTACATGAAAGAACCAAGCATATCGAGATTGACTGTCATTTCATTCGAGATAAGATTAGAGATGGAGCCGTCACAACTGCTCATGTTCCCTCACACCTCCAATTGGCCGATATCCTCACCAAGCAACTACCTGTGAAACAGCACAACTACCTTCTTCGCAAGCTTGGCGTCTCGGTGGCCACCTCCACTCCGCTTGAGGGGGAGTAAAGAGAGTTGTTTTATTTCAGTTGTCTTATTTAGAGTCCAGTCCAAATAATGCTAAGGTGCACAGAGGGGACCTCTCTTGGCTTCACTTGAGATCACAGCTGTGTGTCCTTACTTAGGATAGAGTCCATAAGTTGTTAGAGGTTATTTCAGTCTTTATTTTCTGTAGTGAGTACGTTGGAGTAACCAACTTCTGTAATAGTTAAAAGGACACAATGTGGAGCTCTGGTCCAGCATTGTGAGTATTGCAGCATTCTGTGAATGCACATTTTATTGAGCATACTCTCTCTCTTTTTCTTGCTAGCTACCTATTGCCTAAAGTTCTAACTGTCTTTACTGCCTTGAACAAATTTTCTGCCAGCAGGCTCCAGAGCACAACAGCTGATATAGCAGCTCCGATATCAAATTGAGAGAACTACAAAACACTCTCGTATCTGTAGCTAGAGCCGCTAACTACAGCCCCGAGATCAGACTTAACTAGGCAGAGAAAGCACAGAAAACACACACAACACTGCTGTTTATTGAAATACTTATGAATATATTGTGAAATCTGAAATCTGATTTGAAACAAATCTGCAGAGTACATTTTATAGTATCAGTAGAATATTCTAGATGATTATTAGATGCATGAGTCTACTCAGGTTCTAAATATAGAAATTAAACGCAGAAGAATACAAAAACTTTCTAATCCATGCATAATTAACTCTCCTTAATTATTCTTACAACCGTGAGGAAGTTTGCGCAATTTTTCAACAGAATACACTCTTGGTGATATAAGCAAATTTAAAGGCCACATCATCCATCTTTCCCTAGAAAAAGTTACATGTTGCATGTACAATGGTGGTCCTATATATGTACATTACATTTGAGAGCACAAAGGCGCATGATTCCGAATTATGTGTTTCCTTTTATTGTTTTTTTTATGGCCAAATCAAATGTAAATTGAGATTAATTTCCCTCTAAATAATTATAGAATGGTTACTAAATCCCTAAATATAAACTAATTAAACAAAGTTTAATAACTCAATTGCTTAAAACCTCTGATGCAATATCTGATTGAGTTATTCCTAAATGGTGAAACATCAAGTTATCTTTAACTTTAGAACGTCACAAGTCATGACACAAACAAAATTTAGACATTTAGCAGAAAGTGCTAGACACCAGCTGAGGTATATCATATCTTACTAGCAAAAGGATGATTGTAGAAAGCATGCAAAAAGCACACTTTGCTTAAATGACCCTAATTTCGTTTGTAATTTTTAAAGAAAGAGAATGGCTTTATTGTAATTTTAGGGGTCATTTAATAAATATGAATAATACATTTCTAAATGATTCATATTTTGAATCAATAATAATCTGAATATGAATGAATAATATTGTTCAATATATATATATATAAATATTTTTTAATGATAATATTTAGTATTTTTCCAGTTTAAAAATAGAGTCATTTGATAATTATTAAAAAATGAGCTTAAAGTTTTGATATAATTAAATAACAAAAATTAAATTTGTAATACAATAAATTTATTATATCATTATTTATTTACAATATATTATATGGATATTTATGATGCATTAATAAAACAATTACAGTTGTAAAAGTTTGTAACATGTTTTCTAGAGACAAATAAAAAACAATAGAAGTTTTTGTGTAATTTAAAAATTACTAAAACGTAAAATACATTGAAAATAGACAATATTATTATTTAAAGAAATTCTATAATTTTACATAATATATAACATGAAAAATTAAATATGAGAAAAATGGAAATATGTTAGTGGTACCATGGTTATACAATGTTACCTGCTACCATTGTTTTTAAAAAGCAGGATTCATAATTAATTGGTGGAGGTAAATAATCGGGATGATTAATCGTAATTAATTTAATATTATCTTTTATATTAGTTATATTATATCTATGTTATTTTATTATTTTGGTTATACATATATAATTCTTATATAATTAAATTTTCAACATCTAATTTTTGAATTGAGGGTCAATTTGAGCGGATAATTTAAAAAAGTTCGTGATTTAATGGTCGTGATTTAATCGTCGAAAGTAGTAATTATATATACGATAATAATATTATTTTTTCATAATTTTATATAAGTTTTCACATTTTTATTTTCATTTTATGTTTTTTTACTAAATTTTAGTGTTTTGTCCGACTTTCGACCAAGTACACTGATAACTAATATTTAGCATTAAACATAAAAATTATGAGAAAATCTTTATTAAAAAGTATATTTGATTTACTATTAGATATAAGCATTAAATTTTTGAAAAGTAAATTAGTTAGGTAGAATTTGTAATGAAACTTAAAGTGTGTGACTTTTAAAAATTATATACCTTTAGTGAAGGACCACATGAATATAAAGTAAGAATTCTTAGTCTTTTAGTATTTTAGGGGCATTTTGCTGTATATCAACTCAACAACAATTCTTATATTTATTATTATTATTATTATTATTATTATTATTATTATTATATATTTAAACTTAACCAGAGAATGAGATAGGAACAAGTGCCGGTGACATGGAGGAAAATGATTTTTTTATTTACAGAAATGAAGTTAGAAATGAATAGTAGTTACTCATGACTAGAAGTTCCTAATGTTTTAGAAAACCACTAACACTGTTGAAGCATGATTTTGTGTCAAATTCCTAAATTCTAAGCTAGGAACCCATAGAGAAACTATTGGACTTGCTGTTATGACACTAGACAAGCTAATGAAAATACTTTGTTGTCTAACTTACATTTAAATTATAGATTAAATAGATTTTACTTTTTATACATATAAAAGTCTTAGCAAAATATACCTAGGCTTTTGTGTGTAACATTAATTAATTTTTACTATCCATTATGTAAATGAAATTATCATGAAATGTTTAGATAATGATAATAACATCTTGAACATAATTTTTTGTGTAGCACATAATGTTGGGTTGTGTAATAAGTTAGAAAATGATTTTAAAATGAAAACACGATTTAGAGTCAATAGTTGTAAAGAGTTTGTAGCAGGCTAACATCCTCACTTTTTCTTATAATTTATTTTATTTTTGTAATTGTATTTGATAAAAGTATGTATTTTGGATGATTTTGTATACTTCACCTATCTTTTTGTTAGATATTAGTTGAAGTACATAAATTGCACAAAGAAAATAATTCAACCACACAAATAGCATTTGACTCTATCGTGCTTAAAATATTTTGGGAAAATATATGTTGCACTATTTTGTATACTTCAACCATATTTTATTGTATTTAACTCGTGTATTTACTCTCACCGTATTCTTTTTTTTTTTTGTTGATATATATCAAAAAGTTTTAGGTGCCTTAATTAGATATTAAATATTAGATATATTAGTTGTATTAACAAATTTTGTGCCATTGTAAATATAGCTACCTTCCATATTCAGGGTATAACAACTGTTGTAAAAATTGAGAGTCTTAATTGTATTTCAAGATAGAATTCTTGTATTATTGATATACACCGAGGACTCTTTATTACACGAGGAAATATACAATTTTCCCTTCTAATATTTGTCATGGCATGAGATCTAAAATTCTTATTTGCATCTTGTTTCTGATATGTTTTTGTTCATTGTTCTCGTATCTTCGTAAAGTCCCTTGTTCTATGTTATTCTTGATCATTCTCTCATATTCATGTCACTCTTTGGTTCTTCTTAAGGGCAAAAATAATTAATAATTTGCATGGGCATTTCATTTCTATCTCTTCATCAAAAGGAAAGATTAATAGGGTTATATTAGGAGCACTTTTCTTGTTCTTGACAAAGAAAAAGACAAGGTTGGATATGTTCAAGGGAAACTAAAGATACATAAGATCATGGGTTGACTTTTAGGATCCACCGATCCCAACATTTTTATTGAACCTAGAGCCTTCCAAGACTTCAATTGAGACATGGGCTTTATCTCCAAAAGATATACAATCAACTAGCGGTGTACGCAATGTGGTTCGGTTCGGTTCGGTTCGGTTCGGTTGGAGGATAAAAACTGAACCAAAACACCAATTGCGGTTATTCAAAATTTTCATCCGCAATCAAACCGTTAATATAAAAATATCAACTAAATAACATTCGTGTAATTGCAATTTTTTACGAATTATCATAAAATCCTCAAATTTTTTACGCGAGGAAAACTAATTAGTATGTCATAATTTTATAGGCAATTTAAGATATAAAATAAAGATTAAATTCTAAATAGGATTATAATATAAAGATTAAATAAAGATTAAATTTTAAATATGATTGTAATATAAAGTTAAAATAAAGATTTAATTATAAAAAAAATTGATTTTTATATATTTATTGTCTTCCCTATAATTTGAATCTAAGTAAGATAATTTAATTTTATTGAATAAAAATATAGAAACTCTAGAAAAATATATTAAACTTAAATAGGATTTAATTTAGTTGAGAAAAGAAGTTAATTTTGTTTAATTAAATTTTAAATATGATTGATTTTTATATATTTATTGTCTTCCCTAAAAATTCGAATTGAATTAAAATAGTGAAACTCAAGAAAAATAGATTAAAACTTAAGTAGGATTTAAGTTATTTGAGAAAAAAAGATAATATTTGTTTAATTAAATTTTAAATAGGATTGACTTTTATATATTTATTGTCTTTCCTGAAAATTTGAGTGTAAATAAGGAATGTCTTCCCTAAAAATTCATATGTAAATAAGGAAATTTAATTTTATTGAATTAAAATTGAGCAGCTCTAGAAAAATAGATAAATATGAATTGAGTGATTATAAAGCTCCTGGGAATTTTTCTTTATATATATAAAGATATTTATGATTTTATGTTCTCTTGTTCATACGAACTTTTAAGTTACACAACAAAAATTTTAAAAAATATGAGAATTAGTATCCTACGAGCGCCAGGAAGAAGATAATAAAGTGATAACTATTATTCACCTAAGAATCACACTAGTCTACTTGGATGTTACTCCCTCCGTCCCCCTCAATACGGAGGTTAAAAAAAAAAAATTAATAGGAAAAAGTAAAAAAAATAATGAGTAAAGTAGTGGGATCAATCAATATTTAATGTATAAATTAGGTATAAAGTAGGTATAGTGGAGGAAAGTAGTGAATGTAATTGAATTTTATATTATAAAATATTACTATTTTTGGAATGTAAATAAATGAGAGAAACGTACAAAAAAGGAAAGTGTAAAGAAATGAGAGAGACTAATTAATACATGAACATGGCTTTGTTACACTTAATACATAACTCTTGGATATAAAAAGAGGTAGGCAAAAACTTATTAGATTTGAATCTAAAAAATATTGAACATGGAAGCGGCATTATAGGGGAAAGAATGTTTAAAAGAATATTGAGATGATTTTTGTTTAATTAGTACTTTTTTTTATTATGATTTTTTATATAGAGATTTAGGTGTTAGTTATGTGTATGACATATGATTTTTATTTAATATAGGAGTGCAATATGGAATATAGAATAATTTGAACTCTTCTCTTATACAAATTCGAACACTTATTATACTTTTAATATGTTAAAAGATATTCTATTTATTAATATTTTAAATCATAAAATTCTAAAAATTTAGAAAAATAGATTGAGACGGTCTAAGAAACGCCACATAATCTCCCGCGTATCCTCATATATATATATATATACACAGTAGAACCTCTATACAATAATATGTTTGGGATTGAAAAAATATATTATTATAAGGAGGTTATTCCTAAATAAAAGTAATTTTTAAAGGATTGTGATATATGCATAACTTAAATTTATAGTTGCACACTCTCTATTTTTATTTGACTAAAATAACCTCAGTAAGATTCATGTCTTCTTTGATATGTTTGTATCAAAATTTTAGTGTGTTTTCATATTCTGTTCATATAAACTGAAGCATTAATGAATCATTTTGTATTATAACTTTTTTTCCCATTGTTATATATGTTCTCTATTTGGTCTCATTGTTTTATTAATTTTTGTGCCAATTTTTGTTTTCACTTTTGATGAATATGATATATTAAGTATTAAATATAATTAATTTTAAGTTCTCATCCTAGTTAATAAACAAAAATCTAGTGTTGACTAAAGTCTAAACTATTATTTCCATGTTCATCGAAGCTAAAATCACCCTTGATTTCTAGGTTCTTTCTAGGTTATTCATGCTACCATCTTTTTTTCGCAAAAATAAACTTAATCAAAAAGTTAATTTTAAATTTTGAGGAACGTAGATGTGTTTAATAATGTTTTATTGCCAAAGAAATAATAATTAACATATTTTTTATTACTGAAATCCAATATACTTAATTTGAATATAAACACATTATTAAATAATAGTAAAAAATATTTCAATGTCAAATTATATCTTTATATATAATTGGTGTAAAGGTGGTCGTCAGGTCCTAAGATTTAGGTGGTACATTTTAGTAAACAACATAACTAAAAACAAAATAATTAAATATGTATATCAAAAAGTTAAAATCAATGAAACATCTTTTATATGTATAATTTATGACTTTTGACTTTAAGCAATTTAAGTTATAAACAATAATTTTAAATTTACCCAAACAAGCTCATACTCCCACATAGAAAAGGAAAAATAATTTAAAATAAGATTTAAATATAAAATAAAGGTTAGACATACTTAACATTATAATACCATGCTCCAACAAATATTTAACATTTTGAAACAAAAATTCACTAAAACAAAGAATACAATTATAATTAATTATAATGAAGATCAAACAATGATCTTTAAAAACTAAAAAGTTATATAAATATTATCTATAATCAGAAAAGATAAATCTTGAAATTAATAATCAACAAATTATGATCAATATTTAGCTAAAAACAATTAAAGATAAATTTTTAAATGATATATATATTAGCATATGTATTACTTTAATGTAAATTAGTTTCATTTACAAATATGTCTCTTATTTTGAATTAAAAATAAAACAAAATCTCAATTTGTATGAAATTCAAATTATTAAATAGAAAGATAACTAAAATGTCATATTCTCATTATAAATGAACAAGAAATTAAAAATAAAACTTAAATCTAAAATATGAGTTAGATATGTTTAACCTTGTGATTACTAATATAATTACAACAAAAATAAAATTAAAATAATAACTATAATATAAAAAAATAATATTTGTGTTTATTTTTTTTCAAAAAAATTAAGAAAATGATAACTATAATACAAAAATAATTAATTTATGACATGGTATGATCGGTATATCTTTAGCTATATAATATTTTAAGAAAAAAATAAGTATATAAATAAAATAATTAAAATTAAATTATTAAAGTAAACAAATAACAAACTAAATTAAATAAAAAATGTCAACATATAACTTGATATAAGACAAATAAATAGTAAACTAAAATTATCAAAGTTAAATTTAGGAAAATAATAAATGATTACAAACAAATAGTGATTTTAAAAATATAAAAATAAAAAACAAGTATCATTTCAAAAATACGATATAAATTTAAATAAAATATATATGTGAAATTTATATGTTTTCAAGTTTGGTTATCATTAAAAATTTATAAAGTTGAAATTAAATAAGAATAATACTTATAAAAAAATTAAAAATAACAATTTAAATAAAATTAAAATATATAAGGCCAGATTGGTTGAATACTACGCATGACAAGGGTATATAAGTTAAATATTATATTTAGGGTGTACAACAATGTGCATATATCATTATCCTTTTTAAATTTGGGATCATAATTTATTTTTTTATTAAGAAGTTATTTTAATATAATATATTTTTATAGAGAGATCTGTTCTATATTGATTGATGATTTATGGTTGATGCTTTTGATTGTTGGCACATTCAACGGACTTCCTGTTTGGGCAAGGTCATTTATACATTAAGTTCATAAGAGCTTGTGTACTCAGCTTATTTCATAACTTATAACGTATAAATTAATAAGTTGAATGTTAGAAATCACTAACATTTTACTTAACTTATCAACTTATTCTTTGATTTCTTTATTTTTCTAATATTTTATATTTTTACATTTGTGTTTTTAAATATTTTTTTAATTTAAAATACAATTGTTGAAATCATTATATTTAAAAATTATTTTTTCAAATTTAATTTAGCAAATTCTTCACTAACTTATAAGTAAATTTATCCAAACACCCGTAGCAGAAATTAAAATACGTATATTGTTAGATATATAAATTCAATTTATTATATACACATTTAAATATATATTAAAATTTTATCAAAAAAAATATAATTACAAAAATTTAAATAAAAATAATGAAATATTAAAGAAAATCGTGCATCGCACGGGATATAAGCTAGTATAATATATTTTTATAAAGAGGTTCTATTGTATATTGATTGATGATTTATGATTGATGCTTTTAATTGTTGACACGTTCAACGGACTTCCTTATATAGTTGATTAAAAATTTATAATCGCGCAAGTGTTTATATGTTCGTCGTTGAAATGTAAGGTTTTTTTAAAAAAATTTAATAACGTAAATGCAATTTATTTGAGTTAACGATTCATTGCAAGATGGAGTAGAGTGAGTTATGTTTTAGGCATTTAAATGCATTTCAAGTGATACTCATACATTTTATATTACTAGATAAAGCACTTTAAAGTATAAATCAATTACAGTTATTTTACCTCAATAGCAATCTATGTATATTATAGTTCCTACTCCCTGTTTTGAACAGTAACACCCCTTATGTTAACTCATTACCCCCATTCTTTGTTTTAATTACATGCAATGCCACCGATATTGCATATTTTGTTTAAGCTTACTGGGGAAGTTTTATCTAATTGCTGGCCTACCACTACTTTTACTAACCTTGATTCTTGAACCTCATTCATACCTTTTAATATATTCGGAATTTTCAACTTGGAAGTTTTCAAATTTTGGAAAAAAACTTTGTAAACCTTCTCTCAAGATTTGACTAATCAACTAAGTACAACTCGAAGGAAGCCATGGATGATGGAAACCCTTGGTATCATTTTAGTTCTCAAGATTTGGTCCAAGGTTATGATAAGAGAAAAACAAGAAGAAGGTTCAAGAATTTAAGCAAAGAGAACGAATGTAAGTTGTCTAATGTTTGTTTATAATTATTGAATCATTTAGTACCAGATCAATTAATCAGTTACTTCGTTTTCATGTCTTATTAATGCTCCTGTTTGTGATTGAAAGGCATATGCAACAGCCTATTTGTAATTCGAGGATTTTACTCAACTTAAACAAGAATGTAATAAGTAAATATTAGATTAGATGTCACAGGAATCTCAGAAGGTTTTATCAGTCAAGAGAATAAAGTTTAAAGTCATTTACTGACTTGGAGTAATTCTACACTGGAAGAAGTTCATTTATTTGATCAAGCCTCAGTGAAGTATTCAAGAAAGTGGATCTATTTAAAGTGACAGAGATTTCAGAAGTGTGACAGGAAGCGTACAGGTTACAGAGTTTGTCAAAAGGATAAGAAGATGGACCACAACTTAAAGTCAAAAGATGAAGAACCGTCATTGAAGTTTGTCGCTCATGAACCAGACAGTACATCGAGTGTCAACATCAGTCAGTGGAAGTTTGTCATCAATTTCAGTGGTTCTCTGATTTAGTATTAAACCTCTTTTAATTTATTCTATATGTTAATTAATTTAATCTATAAATTAATTCCATCAGAATTAATTTATTCCTTAAATTAATTAAACTAGAAGTTAATTAATTTAATCTATAAATTAATTCCATTAGAATTAATTTATTCCTTAAATTAATGTAACTAGAAGTTAATTAATTTAAACTATAAATTAATTCCATCAGAATTAATTTATTCCTTAAATTAATTAAACAAGAAATTAATTAATTTAATCTATAAATTAATTCACTCAGAATTAATTTATTTGTTAAATCAATTGATTAATTAAATTAGAATTAAAATTAAAAAGCTGAAAATACTATTTCAGTGAATAGTACTATTCATAGTACTGCTAGGCAAATGAACAGTACTACCGATAGTACTACCAGGCATATGAACAGTACTACCGATAGTACTACCAGGCATATGAACAGTACTACCGATAGTACTTCCAGGCATATGAACAGTACTATTCATAGTACTACCAGACCAATGAATAGTACTACACAGCCAAATCTTAGTACTACCGATAGTACTACCAAGTGTATTGATAGTACTACCAATATTAATATCAAATGAAATGGTTTGGCGCGTGCGGGAAGTACTCTGTTGACTTGGTTATATACTTGGTTGATTAAACAAGGCAGGGTATCACAACACAATTGAAAACAAGACAGAAACAAAGTGATATCCTCTGTCTTCTTCAACCAACCAACTGCCGGAGCTCAAATATTTTACAGTAAATCATTTCTAGCATTATTGTTAAATCCAAACCACTAGAAGTTATTTACTTGTACTTGTTTGACAATCTAGCGGATCATTATCCCTAGAATTTGATCTCGAACTAGTTTTTACTATTCGATCTTTTTATTACAAAAATAGATAAATTCATGTCGAATTTATTCTAGATTTGTTTTAAATAGTTTGAGATTCAAACCTTGTAATCTGTACTGTATTTGCAACACCCTTCAAGTTTAATATATTTTATATTTAACTTGAATCTTGTTTCATTTTATTCCGCACTTATTTGTTCTTGAATTGTTAAATCACGAACCGAACAAATTCGATAAAACGGTACAGTTTGTATTCAACCCCCCTTCTACAAACATATCAGGACCTAACAATTGGCATCAGAGCCTTTTGATTGATATACAAATCAAAGATCCAATTGTTTTGAGATTTTTCTTTTAAACTCTGATTTTTTTATCTTATTCCTAAAAATCTCAAAAGATGTCTACTACACAGAAAGTGGGTACAGTGAAAATCCCAATGTTCAGCAAGGAGCATTATCCAATGTGGAAGAAGAAAATGCTATTTTTCTTAAGGTTGCAAATCCTAAATACATTGATGTGATGAAGAATGGACCAAAACTTCCTATGATTATTGAGGAAGAATTAAAAGAGGGTAACATTGTTACTAGGGCTGCTAGGATGTACCCTAAAGATCCCAAGGATTTCACTCCTGGTGAAAAAGAGGATGTTACCTTGGATTCCTGTCTACAGCTGATCCTTATTGATTGTCTTGATCCTATCATGCATAATCATGTCCTAAACTGTGATACTGCCAAACACATTTGGGAAACCATAGAGATAATCAATGAGGGGACAGAGGAAGTTAGAGAGAATATGCTGGAAATTCTCACTTCACAATATGAGCATTTCAGATCAAACCCTGGTGAGGGTATCTCTCAGGTTTTTGAGAGATACAACAAATTAATCAATGATCTGAATCTCAATGGGAAGCACTACACCAACAAGGAGATTAACAAGAAGTTCCTTCTTACACTTCCACCTCATTTGGAGCACAAAATATCTGCAATTAGAGAAGCAAGAGATATGAATGAGATTGCTTTGGAGAGATTGTATGGTGTTCTGAAGACCTATGAGCTGGAGCAGATTCAACAGAGGGAGCTGTATGGAACTGGGAAGATTGTTGGTACCTCTACTGAATTGACTGCTGAAGTCCCACAGAAACTGGAAGTGAAGGCTGTTCAACCTTCCAGTTCTAACATGAATGTTATTGATGCTGAATATGGATTAACATCCATTGATCAATCTGGTGGTGACTTCTATTCTTTAGAAGAACTTGATCAGCTGGAGGATGGTGATTTGGCTTTGATAGTCAGGAAGTTTGGGAAGTTTAGATTCAAGAGGAATCCCAATCTTAAGTTCAGGCCCAGGTTTCAGAGAGGTGATTCCTCATCTTCAAGTGGCACAAGGGGTGGCTACAAAACTGGAACTGTGGAGAGGAGCTCAATCAAATGCTACAATTGCAATGAGTTGGGTCACTTTGCTACTGAATGTAAAAAGCCAAGGCAAGTGACAAGGAACTCATTTGATTCTAGCAAGAAGAATAAGATTGAGAAGGCTTATGTTGCTGAAGGGAAGAGCTGGGATGATACAGACAGTGAAGATGAAGAAGTTGGAAATCTTGCACTTGTGGCAAAAGGAGGCAAACTCTTTGATTCCATGTTATCTTCACCAGACATGTCTAAGGGAGTTAAACAGGTAAACCGTGTTATATGGATTCTTGACAGTGGCTGTTCAAGGCATATGACCGGAGATAGAGCCCTGCTATCAGATTTGGTTGAGAAAGTTGGCCCAGTGCTTACCTTTGGAGATAACAGCAAGGGTATAACTGAGGATATGGCCTGTTTGAAATCAAGAAATGTTATCAGTCAATAAGAACATCAATGTTACATTTGATGACACCTAACTCCCTAATATCCAATCAGAAAATCCATCTGAGAAATTGAAGTTTGATGACATGACAGATTCAGATTCAGATGATGAGAATCCACCTGAGCTTGTTGTTGGTGATAAAAATGACAATGATGATAGTGGTGATGGTGATGGTGGTGGAAACATTGGTAACAATGGAGATACCACTAACACTGGAGAAGAATCACCAAGACAATATGCCAACAACTCAGGGGGAGGAAATGAAGGGTCAACTAGTCATTCACAACACCATAATGTAGAACAAGGCGAATCATCAAGATCAAATCTTTTGAGCTGATTATTGGTGATCCAGGTGTTGAAGTCAGAACTAGAAGTGCTACTCAAAATGAATGTCATTATTCAGGGTTTCTTTCTGAAATGAAACCAAAGAAAATTGAGGACGCACTGACTGATCCTGATTGGGTGATTGCTATGCAAGATGAACTCAATCAATTTGAACAACAACAAGTTTAGAAGCTGGTACCTAGACCAAAGAACAAGAAAGTAGTTGGTACTCGGTGGGTATTCAGAAATAAATTAGATGAAGATGGCATAATCAGAAGAGACAAAGCACATTGACATCAGGTATCACTTTATCCGAGAGCATGTCATGAATGGTACTGTGGAGTTACTCTTTGTACCCACAGAGGAACAAACAAAAGATATTTTCACTAAATCTCTTGATGAATCCATGTTTACCAGATTGGTTGGTAAATTGGTATGTTAAATAGTTTTAGTGATTAACTCTGTTTATTTTTATGTTTGTTCTTAATTAAATTTACAAGTGTTCATTTGTTGTATATATTTTTAAATCACTTGTAAATTTATTTTATCATCTCAATTTTCTCTTATGCATGTTGATTGTAGATTATTGCCATGTCTTGTCTAATTGTTAAGCTTCTTAGTTTGAGTAAGTTAAGATTAATTATTTTCTCTAAAAATATTTTTCTCAAATTTTACAAGTTAAAATTGTAGAGAAATCTATTTTTATTGAAAATCTTTTATTTTAAAATATTCGAATATTCTGTATAGTTATTGCATGTAAATAGTTTCCTGTAAATATGTTTTTTATTATTATTGTATTATATTTTTATTGCTTATTATTTATTATCTTTTATTTTCTATTTATCTTAGTTATTTGTATAAATATATTGTATATATTATTTTTGATCTAGCTCTTGCTTAGCTGGAAATTCAGTGCCAAATCCAATTCAGGTATTACTTTCTATCTCTCAATCCACTTCTTTTACTATTGCTGAACCCAAGTGGTTGTTAGGGTTGACCAAGGGAATGTAGATCCACAATCTCTATCCCAGGTCTTAGAGCCAAACAATGAGTCTACAACCTTCTTGAACTCTCAGCCTGAACAGAAATCAATGTTAAATAAAGAAGTATTTTGATTGAAACAGTGAGTGATCTCACAGCTCTGCCTCCTCTAAAAGAATTTCAACATATACTGAGGCATCTGTCAGCCCATCTGTATCCTCTCAATAGGATATGGACTTTGAAATGGCCAATGAACTGTATCTAGAGACATTCTCTCAACAGGATGAATCTATTGAAATTCGCCATAGGGCCATGGCACTTTGTACTGAGTCAAGCACACTCTCATTACTCACAATGGGAGAAAACAATTTCATTAGATGAAACTCAGGACACAGTGAAAGCAGAGCACCTGCAACTGGTTACAGTGCCTACCATTGTTACGGTAGAAGTGCCTTCATAGGCATCTGAGGGAAAATTTGATTCTTTGCCAAATCAATTAGAATCATTTTCTCCCCTCCCAGAGTGAACACCTCTGGCTCCCTAAGGGATTTTCCACTCGCAGATTTATCTGGAGAAAGTGGAAGGCAACTTGGTCAGTCTATCACTGAAGCAATTCAGATTACAAATCCAAGTGATTTGATAGACATGATTGAGGATCGGGATTTGCGAACTCCCATTGCACCACCACTGACCTCTCTTGAAGAGGCTAGGGTGAGTTTCAATGCAGGTACTGATCAAAAAGGAGCAAACAGACAGCTAATGTTGAGTGATAAGAGTCAAACACTGAGTGAAACACTTGCACGTGAGATGAGTGATACACTTACAAGAGAAATTCAAGTGAGTGCACACACAGACACATACACTGCAATGTAGTTAGCTCACATAGCTGATCTACAGGAACATCAATTATAAACCCAGGCTGATAAAGAACTTTTGCAAGAACAAGTGGTTGAACGGTCTTCTTCTTCCACCTCTGTCAACAATCAGCTGGGACTGCTCAAGGAAATATTGAAGACATTTACTACCCAAGATCAACTCCATCAACTATCTCAACTCCTACTGGCTTCAGATACTCATAAAGTTAAATCTGTAGAGAATTCCTCAACTAAGGGGGAGAATTTTGAGAAGTTTCTAGAGAAGTTTCTATTTCTAAGGGGGAGAAGTTTCTAGAGACTTCTGGTGAAGCTAGTAAAAGGGAGCTGAAAAAGATATAAAAGGAACATGAGGAGTTTCAGGGGAGTAAAGGTAATTAGCTCTGTTTTGTAAATGTTATATGTATAGAGCTTAGGTAAATCAAGACAGGTTAGATGTTATCATATGTTCAGTCTAGAGGAACATCTGTCTTGTATTTATCTTTACTGGTGAAATCTGGAAATGTCATATTTGATCCAGAACTTTCTAGTATTTACTTAGGCTTAAGAGTCCTATCTTTTTCTTGGTTTTAGTTGAGTGATCCTCTAGGTATTTGGTTGTTATTCTCTAACAAACAAATAGGGGGAGATTGAAAGGCATATGCAACAGCCTATTTGTAATTCGAGGATTTTACTCAACTTAAACAAGAATGTAATAAGTAAATATTAGATTAGATGTCACAGGAATCTCAGAAGGTTTTATCAGTCAAGAGAATAAAGTTTAAAGTCATTTACTGACTTGGAGTAATTCTACACTGGAAGAAGTTCATTTATTTGATCAAGCCTCAGTGAAGTATTCAAGAAAGTGGATCTATTTAAAGTGACAGAGATTTCAGAAGTGTGACAGGAAGCGTACAGGTTACAGAGTTTGTCAAAAGGATAAGAAGATGGACCACAACTTAAAGTCAAAAGATGAAGAACCGTCATTGAAGTTTGTCGCTCATGAACCAGACAGTACATCGAGTGTCAACATCAGTCAGTGGAAGTTTGTCATCAATTTCAGTGGTTCTCTGATTTAGTATTAAACCTCTTTTAATTTATTCTATATGTTAATTAATTTAATCTATAAATTAATTCCATCAGAATTAATTTATTCCTTAAATTAATTAAACTAGAAGTTAATTAATTTAATCTATAAATTAATTCCATTAGAATTAATTTATTCCTTAAATTAATGTAACTAGAAGTTAATTAATTTAAACTATAAATTAATTCCATCAGAATTAATTTATTCCTTAAATTAATTAAACAAGAAATTAATTAATTTAATCTATAAATTAATTCACTCAGAATTAATTTATTTGTTAAATCAATTGATTAATTAAATTAGAATTAAAATTAAAAAGCTGAAAATACTATTTCAGTGAATAGTACTATTCATAGTACTGCTAGGCAAATGAACAGTACTACCGATAGTACTACCAGGCATATGAACAGTACTACCGATAGTACTACCAGGCATATGAACAGTACTACCGATAGTACTTCCAGGCATATGAACAGTACTATTCATAGTACTACCAGACCAATGAATAGTACTACACAGCCAAATCTTAGTACTACCGATAGTACTACCAAGTGTATTGATAGTACTACCAATATTAATATCAAATGAAATGGTTTGGCGCGTGCGGGAAGTACTCTGTTGACTTGGTTATATACTTGGTTGATTAAACAAGGCAGGGTATCACAACACAATTGAAAACAAGACAGAAACAAAGTGATATCCTCTGTCTTCTTCAACCAACCAACTGCCGGAGCTCAAATATTTTACAGTAAATCATTTCTAGCATTATTGTTAAATCCAAACCACTAGAAGTTATTTACTTGTACTTGTTTGACAATCTAGCGGATCATTATCCCTAGAATTTGATCTCGAACTAGTTTTTACTATTCGATCTTTTTATTACAAAAATAGATAAATTCATGTCGAATTTATTCTAGATTTGTTTTAAATAGTTTGAGATTCAAACCTTGTAATCTGTACTGTATTTGCAACACCCTTCAAGTTTAATATATTTTATATTTAACTTGAATCTTGTTTCATTTTATTCCGCACTTATTTGTTCTTGAATTGTTAAATCACGAACCGAACAAATTCGATAAAACGGTACAGTTTGTATTCAACCCCCCTTCTACAAACATATCAGGACCTAACAGTGATTCTCAAACTGCCTGTCCAAGCTTTAATATTTTGTCATCAACAATTGTTTTTGGATCAGGTTATCTTTCTTCTCAAATTCACAACCAATGTAAGTTGGCAGTCTCTGTCTTTATTTCAAATTATAGTTTAACGACAATTAACTGATTACATAGATTTGGTTTCGTTTTGCCGAAACTTGAAAATTTATGTTTGAGAGAACAAAGTTTCACTGAATTTTGAAAATATTTGTTATTGTCAACACAGCTGCCATGACGAATACGGATTCTCCTATCAGTGGTCCAGCGAATAATAGCTACGGAACCCCTTTGTCCAATATTACAAGTATGTCGTGTTTTAAAGTATTTGTTAGTTCATACCATCGTGTTACACCTTTCATGCTAGCTTTTTGTAGCAATGAATGCTCCTTTTAGGAAAACTCATACTATGTATGACACAAGTAATGGCGACACATCAACCAATGTGGTTAGGTCATGTTCTCCTTCACCTCAAATTTGTGATGAATGTAAGTTTGTTAATTTTATGTCTGTAATGAATTTGTAAATTCCTATATTCTATAAATTTCATCTTAATGTTGTTATTGACAGTTTGTACTCCTTTCCTGGGAACTGAAGCCTCATGTCCGATAAATAATGGGACAGAATTTGAGTGTATGTTACTTCTGAAATGGTTTTTTTTTTATTAAAATGTTAATGTTATGATGTTAATGTTCTGATATTACATTAACACTTAACACAGCAATCTTGAGGAGGAATGTGGCATTTCTCAGTACTTCAAGTCATACTACACGCCGAACACCTTTGTCTGATATAACAAACATCGCCAGGATACCCAATGATTCTGAGAGTTTTAATTCATCTCCTATCATGTCGAAGCGAAAAGGAAAGAGAATTTGTATTGATTCAGGTCGTAAATTATTTACGGAACACTTTGTTAATATTGAGGAGCAAAGTAATGATTTCGATGAAGGTGACAGTCTCTTTTTGATATTAATTGTGAATCCAATTGTCCGTATGAACATACAGTCAAATGTTTCTGTTTACAACAAACATTTCTACTGAATGGTCATAGGTCCCAGTATTGTAGCCGGAATAATGTCTAGCGATGAATCTGGACAGTCAGATTATGAATGTAGTGGTGAGTTCATGTTCACTTACAAGCTTTTTTTTTTTTGTCTTATATTTATGTGTAACATTATCAACTATGATGCTCACAGAGTCAGAGAGTTCAGAGTATGGTTCAGACAGCGAAAGGGATGACGACAGCGAAGATGATGTTTTCAATGGTTTGTCAATTTCATGTCATTATCATGTTATCATATAGAAATCATAATTTAATTACTGATTTTACATAAAATTGCAGAAAATGAAATGAATTCTTTCAAGGCCGTTACACAAACTACACGTGGCAAACGTGTTGTCCCCGAACAGTATGCTACTTTGGGAGCACCATCTGCCATATGTTCTAAATGCAATGCTCGCATGTGGAAAGAAGAACGGGTCAATAAAAATGTGACCAAAGGCACTCCTATATTCTCACTTTGTTGTATGAAAGGTGCAGTTAATTTGCCTGAGGTCCCTCTGATGCCACGTTACTTGATGGAGTTGTATAATGACAAGAAAAAGGGACCTGGTTTCCATCGGATGATACGTTTGTATAATTCCATATTCTCCTTTACATCTACTGGTGGAAACATCGATCATTCCATAAATAGTGGAAGATCACCTTATGTTTATAGGTTAAATGGCCAAAACCACCACGTATTTGGATCTTTGATTCCAAATAACAAAGACACTCCGAAATTCTGTCAACTTTACATATATGACACTGTCAATGAAGTGGATAATCGTCTTCGTTGGGTAAATGTTGAAGACAGGAAAACTGTTGATGCTGAAATAGTACAAGGTTTAATAACAATGTTGGATGAAACCAATGAATTGGTTCAACAATTCAGGCAGCAGCGTGATAAATATGATAATGATGAGGTTATTGATTTGTAAATTACTCTCAAGGTATCTCGATCTGAAAGTGGTCGAGAGAATCATATATTTGATAGTGATGAAGTAGCTGGAATTATGGTTGGTGATAATGATGATACGTGTGGTGTGCGTGATATTATCATTGATGATAAAATTATAGGTTTGGTCCGTGTCTCATATGTACATCCAAAGTTAATGGCTCTCCAGTATCCCATACTGTTCCCCAATGGCGAAGATGGATTTCATCCAAAAATTAAGTTTCAGAAGACTGTTGAAAGTTCAAACAAAGTTCGGGGTTATTTGTCAATGAAAGATTTTTACTCTTATTCATTCCAAGTTCGAGAAAATGATGGTAAACTGATTCATTATACTGTTTATATGCTCTCACTATTAACTTTCTTGCCATATTTTTCACCATACAATGTAATTGGAAAAATAAATTATTAATGATTTTCAACACTATATTGCATACTTTTTAGGTTTAACTCCTCGGTTGGGCGGAAGACTGTTTCAACAATATTTAGTTGATGCCTTTTCGTCAATTGAACAAACACGACTATGGTGGTTTCGGACTCATCAAACTATTTTGCGGAATGAATTATATAGTCATATATGTGATTCTGTTCGTAGAGGTGATTCTGACGCAACAAATGTAGGTAAGGGTATCATTCTACCAGCAGGGTTTGTTGGATCAAAGCGATACATGCAACAAAATTTCCAAGATGCATTAGCCGTATGCCGTTTTGTTGGTCATCCCGATATATTTCTGACAATGACATGTAATCCGCTCTGGGATGAGATACAGAAAATGATGGAGTTCCTTCCTGGTTGCATAACACCAAATTGTCCTGATATTATCTCACGAGTTTTCAGATTGAAGCTCGATCAGCTAATGGCAGACATAAAGAACAAGGCCTACTTTGGTGTTTGTATTGGAGGTATATATTATTGAAAAATACAATTATTCCATTTATTTCTGAAACTATTGTACATCATTGCCAGAGTAACTGAATATATAATTTTGTTGCAGTCATGTATGTCGTAGAGTTTCAAAAGCGAGGCCTTCCACATGTGCATATGTTGATATGGCTTGATAAAACTTCTAAGAAGTACCTTAAGGAAAATGTCGACAAATTTGTGTCTGCAGAGATTCCCGATCCTCTATTAGATCCTGTTGGTTATGCTGCTGTGAAAGAATATATGATACATGGTCCATGTGGTTTGCAAAACGTCAAATCTGCATGCATGAAAGATATGCAGTGTATCCGCCATTTTCCAAAGAAGTGAGTTTCAATAGGTTTTGTAACAGCTCTTTAATTGTCTAAAACAAACTGAACCAACATTTCCTTTGAAATTGTTATTTAGGTACTGTCCTCGAACAACTTTTGATGAAAGTGGCTTTCCTATTTATATGCGGAGGCGTCAAAATGTTACCGTGCATGTTCGTAAAACTGATTTGGACAACCAATGGGTGGTTCCATATAATCGCGATTTGTTGGTCAAATATCAGTGTCATATGAATGTTGAAATATGTTGTCATGCACGAAGTCTTAAATACTTATTTAAGTATTGCCTTAAAGGTCATGATCGGGCCACTGTGCACGTTAATAGGAGGAAAAAACAAAAAAATGTGGACAATGATGACCAGTCCATTGATGAGATTAATGCATACTTTGATGGCAGATACCTTTGTGGTGCTGAAGCAGCATATCGGATTTTTGGTTTTCCTATTCATCATAGAAGTATTTCTGTTGAACGTCTTCCATTTCACTTACCAGGTCAGAAAAATTGTACGTTTCGTGCAAACGAGGCTTTGGGAAAAGTGGCTGCTAGAGAGAAATATAGACTTAGCAAGCTTGAAGCATTTTTTTTTCTGAATTCTGTTGATGACAATGCCCATAAGTACACGTATGACGAGATACCAAGACATTATGTGTGGAATGATAATGAGAGGAGATGGACTACAAGGAAAAGAGGATTGCATATAGGAAGATTGTGTTATGCTCATCATAGCAGTGGAGAGCCTTGGTTTCTACGGTTGTTACTTACCAAAGTACGTGGTGCTACTTCTTTTGAGTCGTTGAGGACTGTGAATGGTGTACAGTACAGTTCTTTTCGAGATGCATGTAAAGAGTACGGTTTGTTAGATGACGATAAAGAATGGCACGAAGTATTGAGTCAATGTGCATCTGGAGGTTTACCTCCGCAGATTAGACAACTTTTTGTACACATCATAGTTAATTGCAAAGTGACTGATCTTAAAAATTTGTGGTCTTCTCATTGGACAACAATGGTCGATGACATTTTACTGAGGCGTCGTGAATTAACTTCAAATTCCAACTTGATGTTGAACGACCAACAATTGCAGTTTTATGCTCTTGCAGGTCATATTCACGACCTATACCAATTAATTCTTAAAAAAGTTTGTAAATCATTTTCTAAGTAACCTTCTAAAATAATGTTAATCATGCTCTCTTTTTTTGTGTGCAGAAATTGATGATTTGCTCAGGTCTATTGGCAAATCATTGAAACAGTTTGAACAATTACCGCAACCTCCCACCAGCTATTTGAAATCTGGATCCAATAATTTGATTATTGAGGAGACTACTTACAATGTACAAGAAATGGAGACAGAGTACTTAAAGTTATTACAGAGTTGTACAGAAGAGCAAAGGAATCTTTACAATGCTGTTTTGAATTCTGTAGAAACGGGTTCTGGTGGACTTTATTTTGTTTATGGGAGTGGAGGTTGTGGCAAGACATATTTATGGAGGACTCTTATATGCAAACTAAGATCTGAGGGTAAGATTGTACTTCCTGTTGCTTCCTCTGGGATAGCAGCTACTTTAAAAGGATGGAACAACAGAAATTTACAGTGAAGCTTATGATAAAAGATGTTAACGTCGTTAACAAGGTGCAGATTTACTGGGCAACGAATGTATGTCAAGGTTTTGTCGAACCAGAAATGGAACCAGAAAACAACAACATGCAAGAATCAGCTACGCAGGTAGAGTATACTATAACAATGTTTACGTAATATACAAACTAATACTGACAAATAACAAATTGAAACAGGCTTCAACTTCTTCATACCACTTGGAAGGAATGTCACAGCTCAATTCCACATCAACGGTTTGAACCAAAAAGAAAATGCGGTGAAGCAAAAAAACCCAGGAACCGAAAAAACTCTTTTGTTTTTTTCGTTTTGTTATTACCTCAAGGTTTTGACCACGTAAACTGGGCGTTAATGTTACACGTAAACTTCGAAATATGAAACAACACTAAACAGTACCAGTAATGGTACCTTTTCTTAAATTCTAAAACCTTATGTAGGCTGCCTTTCATTTTACCATAGCTTTGCATGAAAGCCATTTCTTCAAAACAAAAAAAAATTACAATATAAAAACCAATGTGTAAATTATAGCGTACATGTGTTATGATCAAAAGTTCCTTTACCCTAACAATCAATGTTTAAATATGACATGACCAAACAGTTTACACAACATACACAAAAAAATTAATATGACAACAAACCAATTTTTAATTTACAAGACGGTGCTTTAACAAAAAAAAAATATAAAAACCCTGCGCAGCGGGCTCCAATGCTAGTACATTATATATATCTTATCTCTTTACCTAAAAATATACTTCAATCGCTGACCATTTCTATAATTTTAACATAGAAACCCTCACCATTGTTTTGATCTTATTCTCCCAAGTCCGTCTGCATGCTGGACCCTGGCCCAAAGTTTTACAAAAGGCATTGTATTTCTGTTACATGATCATACTAGGCCATAATGTACCTTAATCCAGGCCACGGCCCAAGTGTAAACTATACAACTGTGAATGATTAATAAGAAGATGAAAATTGTGTTGGTTGATTGGTTCGGTGATGGAACAGCGCACTCAAAAATCAAACCGTTTAACCTAATTGAACTAAAATAATTTGATTATTTGACTCGATTTTACGCATCCCTGCTAAACATTGCAGATAGCATCAGGCTCAGGCATGTTGTTCCGACTATCGACGGATACGATCAGCGATAGGACAAACTTTTGTAGAAATTAAAAAAAGTCAGATATATGTCACCTCAGCTCAGGTCAGAGAGCTTACTCTATTTTCAATTATTATTTTGCTGAGAAGAGAATCTAATCATCATTCATCACACACAAACAAAGCAAGGCAAAATGTGAATTTCACAGTTAAATATATCTGTTTACTCAATAAAATGTAAAAACAATTCAGTAATATAAGGTATTTGGCATAGGCCAAATGTGAATATTATCCATTTAAGCCTATACATCATGTTTCTGTTCTCTCATGAGAGAAAATTTGAAAGTGGTCTCAACCACACAAGTAATTATAAGTATAGTTTCCTTGAGGTTGTTCTATCATTTCATGTAATCTTTAGCACAAAGTCTATAAAAGAAGCATGACACAGTCTTATAAGAGGTTAATTCAGATTCAGAAAAGCCAGTTTCAAACCACAGTCGAAAGTAGAAACAACTAAATTGAATCTTATAAGAACCTTGACAAAATACCCATGTCACAATGAAAATTTGGGCATCCCAGCATCAACAAGAAACACTACAGCTACATATGCTCTTTAAAAGAAAATCTAAAAAAAGCCTGCCATATGAAGATTCAAAGCTTCTAAAAGATAAGAAGCAAAAGAAACAATAGAAAAGATGAGGGGTACCCATTGGCCATGGACATAATTAGCTGTTGAAGAAGAAAATGATTATTCTTCAAGAAAACCAGTTTGTGTCAAAATAGCATTTCTCAACTTGCAGAGATCTCTACCTTTCAAAGTCCTTCCAACTCCTTCACACATGGAGTGTGAAGCAACTCTTGTCCTTGCCGTCTTCTTTGCTATGTATTCATGTGGAGGTATCATTTGTTCATCTTCGCCTTGTTCATCATCCTCTGTCTCCACAAATTTCTCATATCCATTGTTCATTATATATTTATCATTATCATCATCATCATCATCATCATCAAGTCCAGTGCATCTTTTGTTTGCCTTCTGCAAATTATACCAATCTGGGATCTTCAAAGGGGCTGATGACCGCTGAAGAGCTAGATTATCACCCTCATTTACCATTATTTTAGCCTTCGGAATCATCATTTTTGGGGTAGCAAGTGAAGGAGAGTGCCATGCAGCAGACAAACAAGAAGTTGAAGATGAAGAAGTTAAAGATTTCTTCTTCAAGTTGAGTGCACCTTTCCTTTGTTTCTCCTTCAAAGCTACACCCCACATTTCCTCTTCTTGAAACTCTCTTTCTTCATCTGCCATTTTTGATGCCTAGCTCAAGAATTACTAAAAAATATTAATGGGGTTTTAAAATATAATGTTAACTTTTAGATGTCAACACTTGCTTCAACAAGTAAAACTCAATATATAAGAAAAAGGTTTAGTACCAAGGTCAGGTCAATATCTTTCTTTCCTTATTTTATGGTTTAAAGTAAAAAAAAAAACGAAAAAGAGCAAAATATGAGATTTCTAAAATAGGGTAAAAAAAAAAGTTAAAGTGAAAATTTCATATAGAGTCTATGGTAATTAGGCTTCAAAAACAACCTTCCCAGTTTGAGTACAAAAACCTGTCACATCTTTTAATAACATCAAAACTAGTTTCCTGCAGCTTCAGAAAAGAAATTGACAACAACCATAACAGAGCTCATTTAAATTTATGTCTATACACTTAATACTTAGAGGAGTACATGATACACATGACAAAGGGTGTTGGAGTTTGTGGGACAAAACCTGTGAATTTTGAAAACCGAGTATAAAAACGAAAGAGAGAAAACACCAAACAAGGGAAAGAGATGTAATGAGCGTTCATAAGTGTCTGCTACAGAGTTGCTTAGCTGTTTGTGTGTTCTGAAAGGGGTGACAAACAGATGAAATAGAAAAGAAGAGGAAAACTCTGAAAACCAAGTTTTAAGATATCAATTTCTTGCTAGATATATAGTGAATGGGATTTGTATACAATTCATAAATAGAAGAAAAGTCTTGAATTATATAATTTTGATGAATTATTAATGTCAAGTTGCATATAAAGTTGAAGATAACTAAAAGATGGATTCCTTACATTTACAATTTGTAACGTAAATTAAGATTACGCTACAATAGATAGAGTGAAAATTAACGTCAAATTGCATATAAAGTTGAAGATAACTAAAAGGTGGATTCCTTACGTTACAAATGGTAACGAAAGTTAAACTATTTAACCACTATTTCTATCTTAGGGTAAAGTAAATGTTTTTAATCTCACCTTTGCCTACCTTAAATCTGGTTCATTGATATTTTCCAATTTTGTTCGTCCAGCATGGCTTATGGTTGACAGGTTTCCTATCTTGATCAATCTTATCATCTTTGTACACATTTATGTACATGTAAGTAAGTTTTCAATGGTAATCAGGTTCAGGGACTCAGGGTACCAGAGTAAGTAGTCCTATCACAAAAAGCTGGTTTCTGATTGGGAAAGGTGGAGATGAACCATTGGCCAGAACAATCTCTCTGATTTCACAAACCTTATCCAACTCCAGAGTTTTTTTCACCCACACCAATGGGAAAAAAAGAGAGAAAATCAAAGCACATTTAAAGAGTACACAAGCAATGTGTTGGTCCAATTATTTCTGAAATGAGTGTTTTATCCATAATACCATTTTTGAATAATCTCTTATTAATTTAAATATCTGTTTAATGAAAATTTAATATTCATCCAATGTTGAAATGTTGTTCAAGCCTCAAGGTCCCTCAAGTTTGACACCACTTCTTCTAATTTATGAGTGAATTAGTAGCTGAGCTTCTCAGTCTTATCTACTCCTACAGTCCTACAGAATGCACTGTACTACTGATCAGCACACTCTTTAATGCTTCCTGGGATTATTTGAGCTGCAGTTATAGACTAGAATATTACTGCAGCTCAATATGTGTGTGTTTATGTATAGACACACATAAAAGATGAAGGTACATATATTAATGTAGCATCACAGTGCAGAGTTATAAATGGGCATGGGAGTGATATATAGGGTTAGGCCTCTGCAGAAGTAGTAAAACGCATGTACTGTAGGAGTAATATTTTCGTGGGAGGGAGCCTGGTAAGGTAAAGAGTCTTCTTAACACAAATCAATTAATCAAGTGCCTTTACATGGATGTTGACGCCTCAATGTTCATATGGGTCTTATTATATTTTTACCATAATTTATTTAAGACTTAATGACATTTTAGCCTCCTGTGTTTCAAAGTTCATACCTTTTGACTATTATATTGGTTCAGAATAAAAAACCAGTGTAACTTGGATGGGCAAAACAAGCTTAAATCCATGTTTTAAAGACTAATCTAAAGATGAAAGTCATCCAAACCAATAACCTTCGAGAAACCAAGCTTAAATCCATGTTTTAAAGACTGTTTTGCCCATCCGAGTTATACCGATTTTTTTTATTCTGAACCGGTATAAGGATCAAAAGGTATGATTTCAGTATCTCAAAGACTAAAAAGTACAACTTTGAAACACAGGGCCGATGAGTATATTTGATGTTCCAATTTAAATAAAGTTCCTTAAACCTTTATTTAAATTGGAACATCAAATATAAACACTAATTCCAGACACGTGTCGGAAAATAGGTGAAATCCTGACAAATGAGTACTTAAGTAGTGAATTGGTCATCTGTATTAAAAAAAAATTGACGAGCAGATGGATACAACAATTGATTGTGTCAAGCCCCGTGCCCTAAACAGTAATGTGGTATGTGTACCCCAGCCCAGCTGTTTGTGTCTTTCAAACTTTACCAAAATCAATGAAAACAAAATTCTTTTTGTTAGAGGTTTTCACCTATGTTCCCAACACAACAACCATAACATAAAAATATTTACTGCTGTAAAAGATTGTTGTAGATCTGTGTTGAACTATGAATTGTTTTCTATTTCACTATAATTCTATATATTGAAAAATCCTGCTTCCTGTGCATTTTTCCTGCCAACAAATATTATGGATAGCACAGAGTTCCTGGCACTCAAGATGCAACAATTCATGGTGAAATTCATCTTTATACTACATAAATTTTCGATACGATGAAATCGTGGATCCGCATTAATCAGTACTAGCTTATAACCCGTGCCAAGCACGGGCCTAGCATGAGTCGACATTAAAATATCAGTATTAATAAATTATTAATGAATATTATTTAAAAATGTATTTTTCGAGAATTGAATGATAAAAATATATAATAAATAAATAAATATTTAATTATGTAGTTATAGACAATCGAACCGTGCATAAAGCTAAAGAAATTAAATTAAATAAATAAATCTGATTACGTAGCTGCAAAGAATCTAACGCTCCATGAAACTATTGAATTTAAAGTAAATAAATAAATCTTGTATAATTACGTAGTTGTAAGGAATCGAACCCTGGATGAAGCTAAATAATTTAAAGTAAATAAATCTTGTATAATTATGTAGTTGCGAGAAATCGAACCCGGGTCAAGTGATAACCAAATTTGGTACTTTGGTACTTTGGTACTTTGGTACTTTTTAGTACCGCGCGCCATTTTCACATTGTTTTGTTTATTAATAAAGAGTATAGATAACTTGTTGCACTAATAAGCACATTATGAAGTCCTTTTTCCTTGTTTGATCCTAAACTTTGAGGTTACAGATAGGTAAGGGTCTTAAAATTTTGATGGTTGTCCGCTTATATAATATGGTCCCCAAATCTCAGCACCAATTAACAGCCAACTTCCACCCCCACAAGCTCATCTCTCTCAAAAATTGTGACTTGCACTATTATTGTTAGTCACCTCAATGCCATTCACGAAAAAGCAAATTTCATAAATATTAGTCACAGGAGAAGCCTACAAATATAGCTGTGCGAGTAGGAAAACAGAGCCAGAGATGACAATCAATAGCATCTTATATAAACAGCTTCCTTGTGAAATACTTGCAAATTATACTGCAATATAAGAAGAAAATGTGGTGCCCATGATTGCAGAAAACCTAGATAAAAGCTTATATATGGGTAAATATATACTATGGGTAAAAGTCATGCTCATTTTTCCTCAAAAAGGGGATCACTGCTTGCACTTGCAAACAATAAAAGCTCTACTATCAAAAACAAACATACAGTTACATGGCCCATATACAAGGGACATTTATATGAACTCGGTTAACAAGAATCGAAATCTTATTCTTCTATATTACTAATTTTTAGTTGGAATAGAGATTTGAACCTCCGTTAAGATGAACCGGGATCTTATTTTAATGTGTAGTATCGGGCTGGAATTAATAGGAACTTTTTTGTATTAATCGGGTGACTCATTCCTTATCTACCACATTGGACATCTGTCCATGTCCCTTCAATTTCAGTTGGTGTAATTGAAATTTCTGAACATTGGACTACAACAATACTTAATTATGTAAAGGTCAATTGTTATGCTACTGACTTTAGAGATTGTGTAAGTTGAATTTCTCGGAAAGTCATTGTAATCTTTTTTTGTTAAAAGAATATTTTTATTCTACATGTTAAGCGATTCAGAAACAAAATGACTAATTGTTTAGCTCGTTTATTTGTTTTTCAACCTAATTGCATAGCTGGTTGGGGGATTTGTCCCGACCGAGTCTATCTACCTTTTTGTTGGCTTTTCCCTTGTTCTTTAAGTGTGTATTGTGGGTTTCACAACAATATTCAGTGTAGTACTACAGTAATATAGCACACATCTACAATTCTACATTTCAGATTTTATTTCTATTGTCAACAAAAAATGCGAACCGCACATTAAGTTTGCACTCTTGTTGTCTCACTCTATATGATGTATTCATAAAATTGTAATTATAAAAAGTTGTATTTTAATTTAAACGGAAAGGTAACATGAAAAACGAATTAATCGAAGCTTCGTATGAATAAAAAATTTAATAATAGAAAGCTGTATTTTCATAAAAGATCACAGGAAGGAAAATATAAGAGTTTTCAGTAAGCTGAACAACGGCAAGAGAGTTGCACCTTCAGTGGCCTAGCTATTTCCCAATTGAATGCCACAACTTTTGAGCTGCAGCCTGCATGGTAGAGCTCCCAGTAGTGATGAGGTTCAAGAGGACTGTTGCTTCATCACTAATTTGCATATTGAACCAATCCCAACCTACTGACTATGTATAAGACCAGAAACCATTTTTCTTCTGAGGCAAAAGTTGGAGAAACCATTTAGAAGATATCAAAACTAGGCTTTATTAATCAAGTAACTGTTACTTACCCTTTGTAATCGTAGTCAGGACCATGAGCTCCCGTAAATTGAATCCATTTGTTCAAGAATTAGAGCATGCGTTCTCTCTGTATCATGGTCAATTTCAAATAGATCGAGTATCGCTAATCGCCACAAGTAATCAAGCCTAGTGTTTAACAAATTCGGGAAATACCAACCAGCAAATTTAAAATATTAGGATTTACAATAAATTTACAAACAATAGTAAGGAACTTCTTCTTGACAGTGTAATTTCTAATTTTGAACTACACTACTTCCCTTGCATTTGAAGCTTTCTTCTAACAATGGTCCTCTCTTTGACGATCCTGCCTTGTATTGGTGTCCAATTGGTACTTTGTCGGTGGCACTATCATAACCGCTACAGCCTACAAGGCAGGATCCTCAAAGAGAGGACCATCAGTAGAAGAAAGCTTCAAATGCAAGGAAAGTGTTGTAGTTCTAAAATTAGTGATTCCACTGTCAAGAAGAAGTTTCTTAGTAAACTTGTTCTGAGTGACAGTGTAACCAATTTCAATATCTAGATAGAACTGTAGTTCACCAAGATCCTTAATGCTGAAAACCTTGTGTAAGTGGGATTTTAGAGACTCTGTTTCGGGAATATGCCCCCCAGATTAATTAGCTGAGTTTTGAATTCTAGAAGTTGTTACGTTTAATCATTCACCTGTAAAAAGCTTTTATCTCCATTAATAGAGACATATAGATCAGTTACAGTACCTTTGCTCAAGTTTTGACTTGATTAGTGAAAACAACTTCAATGGGTCTTCTATCGCAAGTTATGACATATATCACCAATTTTAAGGGTTATAATTTAATGTTAGAGCTAGAAACTAATAACAGTGTATTCAGGATTCAAAGCTTCCATTTAGCAAAAAAAAAAAAGATTCAAAGCTTCCAATTGTTAAATTCTCTGCTCAGCTTTCTTGATGATTTGATTGTTGAAACCACCACATAGACCTCTATCACCAGTGACAACAACGAAAGCAACTTTCTTAACAGGCCTAACATTTGTAAGTGGCACATCAACATCTTCTGTTTGAAGTTGCTCATTGATACTGTAAAGAACCTCATCAAAGTAGCACAACCAAGATCCGAATTGAGTGGGTAAGCACACTGACGTTTGCTCCATTACAGAAAGGCACCACAAACTGCAGTGCTGAAACTGCGTAATGTAACACCCTGAATTAGTGATTTGTTACAAATTTTTCCTTGTTTTGCGAGATATAAGCATTTGATAAATAATTTTACCAGGGGGAAAAAGACCTGATTCATATTTTCAAACCCACGGACACACATTTTTAGCACGTAAAATAAACTTAACCATGTACAGGGGCCAGGGAATAAAATTGGAAAATTTACTTGCCAGAAATCTGTGTACAGACTGGTATTAGGATAATAGTTCGGGCCTAGAAACCACTTCAATTGTTAACATGGAGCAAGCTTATCAACAGTTTGAGACAAAAGATCTGATAAATGAGGTGAGGCAAGGGAAAGAGCTAGCGAAACAGCTTCAGATTCATCTCAATAACCCAACCTCAGCTCATGAAACTCGTGAGTTGAGGTGGCCAGTTGTGCGGTCCGTGCAAGCCGGACCGGGCTTGACACAGGTCGGGTTCGTCCCAGGCGAGCACGGAACCGGCACGTAGTTTGAACGAGTCGAATCGGACCGGGTTCGAATCAGAAAAATTGAATTTGGGACCGGTACTTCGGGTTGTTACGGGTTAGCGAGTCGTGCGGGTTGGACGGGTTCGGCTGGGCGGTTTCGAGCGGGTTGATTTAAATATATTTTTTTTGGGTTAAAAGAGGACAGTACCTCGTATAAATTTTATTAATTTCAAAAATATTTCACAATTTTAGTAGTTTATTTATAGTATGATAATATGAATAATCAGATGCTGTCAATTTAATGTTTATCATAATTTTAGTAGTTTATTTATTCTGCATTGTTGTTAGCCATGACAATATTTATAAAAAAAAATACGTATTCACAACCAAAAGGGCAGTGCTCCAGCACTAACACGTCCCTCTTTGTCCAGTACTCCAGTATGTGGTTGGGTTTCAATTTTATATCAAAGTGAACTTGGTAGTATTGGATTACAAGGAAACAAAAAAGTTTATTTATTAGGGAAGCTTAAATGCCAAGGGTTGAACGAACCGTGCGGGCTTGTGGGGGTCGGTTCGTGCGAGCCGGTTTGTGCGGTTTAGTTCAGCGAATCGGGCTGGTCCGGTCTCGGTTTTACAATTCCCGACTCGTACTCGGCACTTATCATTTAACGAATTGTGCGGGTTTTGACCCGGCTCATTTCGGGTCGAATAAAACGAGTTTTTCAACGAGCCGGTTCCAGGCGGTCCGTGCAAACCCGCACAAGTGGCCAGCTCTACTTGTGAGTACTTGCCTCATAAGATCATAGCTTCCTTTGCTAAGATCCTTAGCATGTTAATTCTACCCCACCTCCGTTTGAAAGATCCAATCCATCCACAAGCCTAACCAAAATTGTTCATGATCATCAACTACAAAACTAGCAACAACTATTGAACTTCAAAATTGACCATAAAGAAAAAAATGATGACTTAGATTCTCATGATCAAATTCATATACCCACATCATTCTACTTTCCTTCAACGTCAAACAACAACATTAACAACACCTCCAAAAACTATAGCTTGTTGCATTTTTATATACTTTCACAAAAATATCAAGACCTCCAAAAGAAGTGGGGAAATCTTATACCCGCAATTGATACGAGCATACAACGACTACTGCAATTGATATGAGCAAAGTAGCAGAAGCAAGCCCAGTTAGCAGATGCTGTGTAATGAAATGTGGCGGGGTATTCCTGTTTTTCAAAAGAATAAGGTTAAATCGATCATTCGCAACTAATTTGTTGGCGGGTGATGGCCCTATTTAACCACATTTAAAAGAAAATTAACCAAAATGCCTCTAAATATAATTTTGGCCCTATATACTCATTTGATGTGATGTATTGTGCTCAGCATTAGAGGGTTACGTAGTTACGTTACTTCGTCCCTCGTATTAGAGGGATACACAGTACCATCATCCGTGTATGTTGACACGTTATATGTTGACACGTTATATGTTCCTCCATATTATCCTAATACGCAAGTACGAGAAGCGTATGTTTGTTAGAACACTGATGTCACAAGATTGGGGATGAAAGGTCGGTGACCGGAAAGTGAAGGCGGCATTGGCGATGATTCCACGTGAAGGAGACAGAAACCTAGAAAAAGTAAAGATTGTGGGTGGTTAAAAATTGAGATGAAAATGGGGTGGGTTGCTCATAGAAATTCTCAGATGTGTAGTTTGATTGTTCATAAAATAAGATGGGTGTTGCTAAATATCATAATATTTTGCTTAATGTAGTAATCAGCAATTACCATTAAGTCCTTATATGTATTAAATGTTATTGAAAGTAATTAGTTTATTATAGACTTAATTGCAGGAAGATAGTCTCAATTATAAATTTTTTTGCACGAAAATGGCTCATATATAAAATATAGCACCCACATGTCTGAATAAATATTTTTTTAACACATGATTGCATTTCGTCAAATCTTTCTAACTTCTGTTAATTTTTTGAGGGTAAAATTGAAATATACAAAATTCAATAGCCATTTTCCTACAAAATGAAGATGATACATTAAGAGATGCCAGAAAATAATGTCATTGCCCATAACACGTAGGTAAATAGATGTGCGATGGTTTTAGGTCATGGGAAAGAGAGGGCTGCCAAAGAATTTCAAATGCTGAGAAAAGAAGCTAGATTTGCAAATTCCAAATATATATACATATATGTGTGTATATACATATATGTGGGGTAGGGGCGGGGGGACGTATTTATATGGTGTCGTTGAGGTGTATAAGAAAATGTAAATTACTCATGCTCGACATTGAGTAAATGACTGTGGAAGACATGCTTTCATCATTGGTTACAATTGTGGTGATATGTTTAACTTCCGTCGCAAAGTCATTTACTGCTTATAATAGTTTTGAGTTTGTTGACAAGTTTCTATGCACAGAAAACACATTACTATCATTATTTACCGAACTGAAACCGAAGCCAGCAACATATGTAATAACTTAGAAAAGGGGGTTACAAACTGAATATCCAAAACGAAATAATGTTGTTCATATTCAATAGTACTATTATTTTTCCTGTTTTATTTGTTCTTAGCTAAGAAGATTCTAGGATTCTTGATCTTCTAAAGAGCTCACAATGTGTTCCCCTCCAACTTGCTATCTTTAAACCAAAACAAAGTTGTAGGCATTATATCTAAAATTAAAATTACAAACACAAAACATTTCATACAAATGAGAGAAATGTTGAAATATTAGAAATTTTACACGATGTCCTCAAGAGAGATGATCTATTGGTTCAGGCAACTGAAATTATACCAGGGTGCTTCAGATTTCTAAGGGTGGATGCGGTGCTGCAGCTCCGGACCAAAGAAACCAATTCATCCAATCAATGTATAAAGGGAAAAAACATTATATACCCGGAATTGTTTGGCAGTATTCCCCCATGACTTAAAACCATCATATATCTATTCACATGCGATGTGTTCTGAGCAATGACATCATTTTCCGATAGCTTTGAATGTATCATATCCATTCTGTAGGAAAATAGCTATTAAATTTTGTATTTCCGGTTTTACCCTCAAAAAACTAACTGACGTTAGAAAGATTTGACGGAATGCAATCAGGTGTTAAAAAAGGAATTATTCAGCCATGCGGGTGCTATGTTTTATATATGAGCCATTTTCGTGCAAAATATTTATAATTGAGGCCATGCTGCAATTAAGTCTTTATTATATGGATTAGTGTGTACGATATTGTTGTATTCATTTCTCTTGCACGTATTTTCACATGTATTTGAAGTTAATGACGGGAGCATGGATTAAACTACATCCCTTTAAATTACAAGTCCAGTTCTCATAATATTCATATTATTAATTTGTAATCATTTTCTCAAACTTTAAAAGAAGTGAAAATTAAAATTGAAAAATTAATAATATAAATTCTTTTTAAATATGAATATTTAATATTTTAAATATAAACCTGTGCAGTGCACAGATACATTATAAATATTATTTATGAGTTTGTTTATATTATATTAACTTACTTTAATTTTATTTTAAGAAAAATCACAAAATAATGTTTGCAACTACACATTACAAAAGTTATTTATAAGTTTTTTTATTAGAATTAATTATTTTTTTGGAAAATTTGCAAAATAATATTTGAAAATTCCTTTAAGTTGATGATACTTATTTTATTAACACTCCATTTTATTATTTTGGTTATTATTGTATATTTTTCCATAAAATTTCATATTTTTTTTAATTTTAAAATTATTGAACTTTATATTATTCATATTTTTCACTCAGTAACTTAATGATATTAAATATAATCAATTTCTACTTTTCAGGAAACTTGCAAGATATTATCCAGAAATTCTATTCATAATTTTTAGAATTAGGAGTATAATTTAACAATATTTTTAGTTTTTACTTAATATTATTTGATATAGAATTATTAATAATATTTATGAAATTATAGATGTGCCCCTGATGATCAAACAATCTTAACCCTTTTAAACTAATTATATATATGATATAATTAGAATCAATTGTAAATAATAAAATATTTGTGTTACAATTTTTAAACTTAATGTTAAAATTTTGATAATTAAATAAATATTTTAATAAGGCAAAAATGAATGATTATGTAAATATGACAAATTTTGAAATAATCATGTTCAAATTACTTGCTAATATGATTTAACCATGTATTAATTTTCACTTGTCTATTCTAATTTTTAGAGGACCTCCCATGTACACAAACTTCACGAAACTTGAATCAAAATTCACAAATATGTAGAATAGGGCAATTTTCTACCATAACGACCTCTAATAACAATTATAATGTTAATAGAATATAATATGAATTAATAAGAAATTATTAAGTTAGAAATAAGAAATTATGAAGATAAAAAAACAATAAAAAATTATTAAGTTAAACAAATAATAAAAAATTGTTAAACAAACAATAAAAATTATTAAGTTAAACAAATAATAAAAAATTGGTATTAATGCTAATGTCATGAAATTTTGATTTTTTAATAGAAATATGATTAAATTATTAGATCCTTATGTTATGGATTAGTCATTTGTTCAGTGCATTTAGAAAAATAAGATCATGTACGATGAAAATCATGTACGTATTTAATGAATTGAGCCTTTTGTCAATCATGCACTAAAAATAAGTCAGGATCATATGGTAATTTCCGATTACTACGTTAAGCAAAATATTATGACATTTAGCAATCATGAATAAGATCCACTTGCTTACACATGTTTACTGTGTTTGGTGTTGCAGAGGAATAAAAGAGACAATTATGTACTTCTGTTTAGGTATGTAGATGCGCTAGACGATATAACATATTCACCTGTTTAGGTATGTAGATGTGTTAGACGATATAACATATTCACCGGATAGATTGGACCACGAACTTGAAAAAAGATATATAGGCCATCTTATTTGAAATAGAGGCATTTGGGGCATTTTCTCATTTTTGGCAAACTTTGTCGACTAATCCTATTCACTATTTTTGCGATCCATTTTACCCTATATTCACCAATTTTCAAGGAATTTAATCTTTTCTCATATGTTTAATTAATTTGTATAACTTTTTGAAAAAAAAAATAAATAAATAAGAAGTACAAATTTAAATTTAAATACATACACATTCAATGAATCATAATCGCTATAAATACTATTAAAAGACAACTAAAAGTAGTAGAAACGGGTTCAATAACTCAATGTTTTATTGTGGGCAGCCATTTTGAAAAATTAAATAAAAAATAGAAAATAAGTCAAAATAAATTCATACACATCCAAGTAATCCTACTCATTATTTTTGTGATAAATTTTACCTTATCTACGCTAATTTTCTAATAACTTAATTTATTTTTTCCCCATTTTAAGTAATTTGTATAATTACTTGAAAAATTATATAAAAATAGAAATAATATTCAAAATTTGAAGTTAAATTTATACACACCAAGTAATCATAAAATTTATTTTTGTAATTAATATTACTTTATTTCCACTAATTTTCTGTTTTAATTATTCTTTTAAAACGAACGCTCATTGAGGGCGCCTAGTTTGTAGAATTTCTTGAAAATATTAATGAAAATAGAAAAGAAAGCCAAAAATTGAATTAAAATTCATGAACACCCAAGTAATCATGTTCACTATTTTTATGATGAATTTTACCTTAGTTTCACTAATTTTCTAATAATTTAAAATTTTCCCCCATTTTTAACTAGTTTGTAGAATTACTTGAAAAGTTAAATAAAAATAGAAAAAGGCCAAAATTTGTAATTAATTTACACACCCAAGTAATCATACTCATTACTTTTGTGATGAATGTTACCTTATTGGGCGGTGGCATTTTTGTAATAAATGTGAAAATCGTGCCCCTTTTCAAAGAACTCATTCAATATAATAAAAGCTTTAATTTAAGTTATTCAACCGCCTATACACACACACACAATCATTCTCCACTCTCCAAAACTGTTCATATTCCTCATCGTCATTGTAATCGTCATCAACATCATTTATACAAACTTAAATTGGCTGATTGTCATCGTTTAACCGTACATCTCGTCGATAAAGATCGTCTTTTCACGAAATATTAACATTTTCAAGTTCACCGACATAAAAATTGGCGTGAAAATCATAAAGAATTCAATCTCAATCACAAAAATCTGCTGAAAAGGGTAAATATTCTATATTTCTTTAAATTAAACTTTTGAATGATGTCATTTAGATTCGTATTTATTGATGCATGTCGTCGATTCGTATTTTGATTCATACTTCATTATTTAACCTTGTTTAATAATCGATTGAGATGTTGAATATATGTGTTTTGATTCATATTTTCGCGTTTAACCTTGTTGAATCTTCGATTGAGATGTTGAAGATGTGTGTTTCGATTTATATTATTGTATTTAACCTTGTTAAATGTTCGATTGAGATGTTGAACATGTATGTTTCGATTTATATTTTCGTGTTTAACCTTGTTGAATATTCGATTGAGATGTTGAACATATTTGTTTCGATTTATATTTTTGTGTTTAACCTTGTGGAATGTTTGATTGAACATATGTGTGTTTCGATTTATATTTTTGTATTTAACTTTGTTGAATATTCGACTCAGATGTTGAATATGCGTGTTTTGATTTATATTTTCCTGTTTAATCTTTGTTGAATCTTCAATTGAGATGTTGGATATGTATATTTCGATTTATATTTTCGTGTTTAAGCTTGTTGAATATACATAGATGTTTTAAATGATTAACAGCTTTTGATGTTCAACGGCTTTTAAAAAATGTGTTGAATATGATCTATAATAATGTTGTATGAACATGCTCAGATATGTTGTATTAGGAATTACTAACAGCTAATTGATAATAGATATCCTTTTCTTTTTTTGGTTAATCAAAGATGATCCTTTAATAGCATTGTCAAAAATCCACCAAGAACATCTTCACAAGAAAGATATCTTTTGGAATGTTTACTTTGCAGTGACAAATCATCATCGTCGCCTAAAATCGAGAGTGTCACTCCTGTAGTGTAGTGATGCTTTCTGTATCAGCAACTCCCTTTCATGTTGATACTGATGATGATGATGATGACGACGACGATGATGATGAGGCTATAAAGTGCTCATTTATATCAGTTGAATTACAACATGACTCTTATGAATGGTTGGCAATACTAAAGCAGAGAGGTGTGTGCAAAATTTGTTATATAGAAATACTTTTGAATACCTTTAGTTTTACATATTGCATAGATACAATAAATAAATTGTTGCCATGTTCTATTTATTTATTACTAATATAAAATTAATTTTCAGAAATTGGATCTTCAACGGAGAATGTTCCAGACAGTTCAGAACATCCTGAAAATGTTGTTAATGAATCATCAGAGCCTTTGCACACAGAAGATGAACTCAATGAATTGGATGATGAGACACTTGCTTCATTTCAAGAGAGAAAGAAACAAAAGATTTATTGACCAAGGAATGTTGAACAGAGTATTACAATGTTGTAAGATGACTGAGAATTTAATTAAAAATTTACATTGACACACATATAGACATTGACAAAACAACCGAATAAGACCAGGATCAGAGTAGTATAATTGTGTTATGAGGACATAAGTGTTTAAAATGATATGGACATCTTAGTGTTTCTTGCTAGCGTAGAGAGTGATATCTTCCTGTCAAAGTTTGGAAAAGTCTTTGTAAGTATCTGAATCTATAAAATTCTGCAAGTAAATTCTATATCACAAAGGATGTAAAAGATTGACACGGGTACTAAAAACTAAATCTAAAAATAAATGAAAGTTGAATAAAAAGTGTCTCAACCCTGATGGAGGCATGGGTGTCTTGGTTGGTATTTTCTCGATGCCTCTTAAGCTAGAGCTTTCTTCCAAGCAGGTGTAACTATATTCGTTTTCAATCTGTCAGATGATGGAATCATCATATAAAAAAAATATTGGGTCGATTATCAATGTTAGGTCTCAGTTGGCAAAGGGATTGTACTAGCTATGAAAGTAGCTGTTAATAGTTCTAATCACAACTTCAATGTATCAAATAATACATCTCGGTTTAGAGAATCTTGTGTTAATCCCTTCCGAGTTAGTTTTTCGCATCTCAGACTCTAATACTTTTTGTGTGATATATGGGATGAAAGTATCTTTTTTATCATTAGTACATTCTTTGTCAAGAGAAGTGTAGTTACATGGAACTCCAAAAAGGCCTCTAATGAAGTATTTTTAAAGTATAGGCTATTGCTTAGAAACAAAAAGAACAAATTTTCACATCTTGATTCAAAAGTATAACTATTTTCTGGAGAAATAAAGATACACTTAACAGGAAAACATATATAATAACACACTGAAAAGATCAAAAATCAGCAAAACATAGAGATTCAGAAAAATGATGAAAGTCACACTGAAAATACCAAAAATCAGCAAAGCATAGTGATTCAGAAAAATGATGAAAGTGAATCTTAACAGCACAGTAAAATAAAAACAAACAATTATAAAGTGTGAATACCTTATTAAACATGATAATGAATGGATGAAAAAAAAATAAAAAGGAACCTAGTGAATTGAGAAGTTTTCTGCATTCAACTTGTTTTTTTTCTAAACCTGATTCTGAGAGAACCTGATCAAAGAACGAATGAAATTTTGTATCAACAATCTTAGAGTGATGGTGGTGCCCATTTGATTTTGTTGGACCCACCACCTACCTGACATTGCAATCAATTTGTTATGCAGGAAGATGGGTAGTTTGTTAGACAGTTAGTTAGAGCTACACGAACATAAACGCGTAAAAAAAGTGGAAATGTACTAACTATATTGAGCAAAAAAGAATTATTACAAAATATGATGAAATTTTCAGCAGAGTGTATAAGGGAGATTGGAATGTTCTTTATGTTCAGAAATACATACATTCGGTTCTCATCATACAAAGGTTGTACACAATTAGAAACCACTTGCCCTGATTAAGTTTTATATTATTTATATAGAAGCATACCGAATGAGCATTGAAAGAAATTATACTTGTTAAACTAATGCATTTGCTCCAGCAACAATCTCCAATATCTCTCCAGTAATCTTGGCCTGGCGCTTTCTGTTGTAAACCTGTGTGTAAGTCTTCTTCAGCTCCTTGGCATTATCAGTGGCACTGCTCATGGCAGTCATTCTTGCAGCAAGTTCACTAGCTAGTGATTCTTGCAATGATCTCAAAATTTGACTGTTGAGATAAAGTGGCAGCAATGCATCAAGAATCTGAACAGGGTCTTGTTCGAATTGCAAAACAGGCGAAAAGTCGATAGTTTCAGTCCTAACCACGTCGCGTTCCACTGTCAATTTCCCTTCTTTTGTTGTTAACCTGAAAAACTCATCATCTGCTGCATCCACACATGTTCCATTTATGTCACAAATTTCTCCCTTTGGTGATAATGGAAGTAGTGTGTGGATCACCGGACTAGACTTAACCAACGACACGAATTTCGTGTATAGAAGCTCTACTTTATCAACTTCTTCACTCACAAACAGTGAAAACACATCATCTGCTATTGCTTGTGCTTCTTTTGCTGTTGGAAGATTACCACCTTCAAGAAACTTGTCTACTGGTATATAAGGCCTTCGAAGAAAATACGAATTTCCCTTCTTACCAACACTAATTACAGTGTATTCAAGATTCAAAGCTTTCAATTCTTTAATTCTCTGCTCAGCTTTCTTGATGATTTGATTGTTGAAACCACCACATAGACCTCTATCTCCAGTGACAACAACTAAAGCAACTTTCTTAACAGGCCTAACATTTGTAAGTGGCACATCAACATCTTCTGTTTGCAGTTGCTCATTGATACTGTAAAGAACTTCAACAAGTGTTTCAGAAAATGGTCTTGCATTAACCACAGCTTCTTGTGCTCTTCTAACTTTAGCTGCAGCAACAAGCTTCATAGCCTCAGTAATTTTCTGGGTGTTCGTCACTGAGCCTATACGATCACGAAGCTCGCGAAGATTGCAATGAACAGGAGTGACTGAAGATGATCTTGAAGGGTTTGAAACGGTGGAGCTGTGATTAGAAAGCTGAAAAGGGTTGAGGCATGAACTGAAAGAGAGTGGAGAAGTATCAGAAAGTGTAGGTTTTGAAGTGACCCACATGGTTAAATTTGAGCAAGCCATTGGAGTTAAATGATCACTGCAAGACTTCTGGCAATGGAGAAGAGAAAGAAATGAAAGAAACAAAGCAAGAAGATATGATGGATTGTTTTGTTTGGTAAAGAGTAGAGGAGAAAAATGAATGGTGCAGGCAATGTTTGGATGAGATTTTAGGATAAGGATATTGGAATCTGAAGATTGCAGGTGAGTGAAAAATTTGTGATCAGTTGTTAGTAGGATTTGAATTTGATGCTGAAAATCAACATGGTAAGATGTTGATCAGAGTAAACAAAAACCATGTGTGTGGATGAGAGGTCTTAAGGTAGAACCCCACTTGTCACTTGACTCTTGTTTTGTTACTCTTGGAATATGCGGCTATACGAGTAAGATACTCAATTCTACATTCCCTGTTTTCATCTGTAAGTTGGTGTCTAACTGTTATGTGCACAGTTAGCATCTATCAATAATCAAACTAATGAAATTCAAGCAGAAGCCTAATTGAGGAGGCAGCTTCATCTCAATATTCGGTCCAGACTCCAGATTAAAAGATTTGACATTCATTCGTTAAGAATGCTGATAATTTGCAGCTAACTTGGATGTACTTAGCAAATTATAAGCATTAGTGAGCTAGGAGGGCCTTGGGGTTGGTTTGTTGAAGTCAATTTTAACCAATTCGGGTATCGATATTTGCATTAAATCTGGTAACCAACTGACCAAAGTAAATATTGGAAAGTACTCGGGCACTTCTACTTGATTACATTTCTAGTCCAAGTACCCTTTTCTTGATCCTTAAATTACAAAGTGTTACGCCCAAGTCTGCTAAATAAAACTGGGCCAAGCCCGGTAGATATCAGGTGTTTGACTGTATTCTTTATTAATAAACAAAATAATGTAAAAATGGTGCGCGGTATTAAAAATATCAAATTATCAAATTTGGTTATCACTAAATCCAAGTTCGATTCCTCGCAACTACGTAATTATACAAGATTTATTTATTTTAAATTCTTTAGCTTCATCCAGGGTTCGATTTCTTACAATAATTATACAAGATTAATTTATTTACTTTAAATTCATTAGCACCAAAATACCAAATTTGGTTATCACTAAATCTGGGTTTGATTCATCGCAACTACGTAATTATACAACATTTATTTACTTTAAATTATTTGGCTTCATTCAGGGTTCGATTCCTCGTAACTACGTAATTATACAACATTTATTTATTTACTTTATATTATTTAGCTTCATCGAGAGTTCGATTCCTTGCAGCTACATAATTATACCATATTTATTTATTTACTTTAATTTTTTTAGTTTTATTCACGATCGATTGTCTATAACTACATAATTAAATAAAGATTTATTTATTATATATATTTTTATCATTCAATTCTCAAAAAATATATTTTTTAATAATATTTATTAATAATTTATCAATATTAATATTTTAATGTCAACTCATACTCGTTCCGTGCCAATTATCAACTAGTATTACTCATAAGAGTATTAGATAGTTCTAGTTGTTGCTTGGCAATTTTTTTCCCCAATCATACTATATTTGGGCTATGGGGTTGAAAGAGGCTTCGACTGGGCTGGCACATGCTTTTCAATGTAGATGTTGACAAATTCTACTTCCTGGGCCCAACAGGCTTCTTTCATGGTTTTTATTTGTACATCTAGTTTTTTATGGTTGTGTTCCAAAAAAAACATTAAAAAACTTTACCGAATTACGTGACATTACAAATGGAAGGTTTTTATTGCGGACACATATGCCTGCTTGGGATCTCATATTAATATTAGATAAGTTATTAATTAAAATTGTGACACGTAAGTTTTTGAAAAAGTTTTTGTAACATAATTTGAAATTTCTAGCATTTTCCCTGATAAAATATACTAGCATATAACCCGTGCAAGGCACGGGCCTTAAAAATAATAAACTAAAAAATTTAATGTGAACGGAAAATATTAAAATAAAAGTAAAAATTAATATGATAAATTATAAAATGATAAACTTAAATATGCATTGGAACATAAAAAAATATAAAAAAAATACAAATGAGACCAAGGAAGATAAATGAGTTACTATTAATATTATTTTATAATAAAATAATATTAATAATAAGGACAGACAGAAAATGTAACATGTTTTAATTAAAAAAAGTAATTGACCGTGATATTTTTAGAAGTGTTTTAATTATATTAATTGTATTTATTAAAAAAATATGTTGACATGTTAAAATAAGTAAGTTTTTTTAATAAGGACAAATAGAAAAGTTAACATGTTTTAATTAAAAAAAAGTAATTGCACGTAATATTTTTAGATGTGTTTTAATTATATTAATTTTATTTGTTAAAAAAATACGTTCACTTGTTAAAATAGGTAAGTTTTTTTAAATAATTAAAAGTATTAAAATAGGTTTTAAAATATATAAGCTGCACTTGATATTTTTGAAAAAGAGAGATTTTAATGATAACAAATATAAAAGGTAATATATTTTAATTTAAAGGTAATATATTAAATAGAGTATTAAAATAGGTTTTAAAATAAATAAGTAAGAATTGCACCTCATATTTTTGGGAAAAATAGATTTTAGTAATAACAAATATAAAAGGTAATATGTTTTAATTTAAAGATAATTATAATAATATTTTTGGAAAAGGAGTAGATTTTGTTAGGAAAAAAATATTTTAATTATAAAAGTCAATCATCTAGTTACTATTTTGGTAACTTGACAATAATACAATTCTATTAAAGATTTGATTTGTAGTAACTTTCGTTATCCTAAAAAGAAAGAAGTATATTTGTACCAGTGTATCCTAAATTTAAACAATTAGATCCCACATTTTCATTTTTTTGATTAGATTTCAATATTATTTGATTTTTATGTAGTAAAATATAGTGAAATATTAATGTAGAATAAAACTTTCCCGAATTTTGATTATATTATTAATTTATTAATTAGAAAAAGTACCGAAAACCAAAAATCGACCGTTAACCGAAAACCAAAACTTTCAATGTTTCAGCTTTAATAATATAGTATAGATAATGTAAAACATATCTACATTTAATGTACATATTGGTGGATCTGTAGTTGCGGATCAAACTTGGGTTCACAAATTTGGTGCGCGGTATTAAAAATATCAAAATATCAAATTTGATTATCACTAAATCCAAGTTCGATTCCTCGCAATTACGTAATTATACCAGATTTATTTATTTTAAATTCTTTAGCTTCATCCAGGGTTCGATTCCTTGCAATAATTATACAAGATTAATTTATTTACTTTAAATTCGTTAGCACCAAAATACCAAATTTGGTTATCACTGAACCGGGTTTGATTCATCGCAACTACGTAATTATACAACATTTATTTACTTTAAATTATTTGGCTTCATTCCGGGTTCGATTACTCGCAACTACGTAATTATACAACATTTATTAATTTATTTTATATTCTTTAGCTTCATCGAGAGTTTGATTCCTTGCAGCTACGTAATCATACCATATTTATTTATTTACTTTAATTTCTTTAATTTTATTCACAGCCGATTGTCTATACATAATTAAATAGTGATTTATTTATTATATATATTTTTTATCATTCAATTCTCGAAATATATATTTTTTAATAATATTATTAATAATTTATCAATATTAATATTTTAATATCAACTCATACTCGGCTCTGCTCGTGTTTAGCACATGTTATCGACTAGTATTACGGATAAGAGTATTGGATAATTCTGGTTCTTGCTTGGCAAATTTTTTTCCCCAATCATACTAAATTTGGGCTAGGGGGTTGAAAGAGGCTTCGACTGGGCTGGCACATGGTTTCTTTTCAATGTAGATGTTGACAAATTCTACGTCCCGGCCAACAGACTTCTTTCACGGTTTTTATTTGTACATCCAGTTTTTTATGTTTATGATAAAAAAAAAAAAAAAAAAAAAATCACCAATCATACTATATTTGGGCTATGGGGTTGAAAGAGGCTTCGACTGGGCTGGCACATGCTTTTCAATGTAGATGTTGACAAATTGTACGGCCCAACAGGCTTCTTTCATGGTTTTTATTTGTACATCCAGTTTTTTATGGTTGTGTTCCCAAAAAAAATCAAAAACTTTACCAAATTATGTGGCATTATAAATGGAAGATTTTTATTGGAGTCACATATGTATGTATGGGATCTCATATTAATATTAGATAAGTTATCAATTAAAATGGTCACAGGTCAGGTTTTGAGAGAGTTTTTGAGACATAATTTGAAATTTATAGCATTTTCCCTCATAAAATATAATGTAAAACATGGGAATTGGTCCACAGTCACGGGTGGCTGTGAATTGACTACCAGCCACCAACCGCAATGCATCATTGTGGGGGTTCCGAACCCCCGCAATGATGCATTGCGGTGGCTCTTAACTTCTTTTTGGACAAAACTGCCCTCAACCCCGCAATGTTTCAATGCATCCCCGCAATGATACATTGCGGGTGTATTTAACTTTCTTTTATTTCCAGGACTGCCCTTATTGGGCTGGGCTTAACTTCTTGGGCTGGACTGGGCTTAACTTCTTGGCTGGACTGGGCTTAATTTTGGGTTTATTTTATTGACTTTTATTTTGTGTTTATTATATGGACTTTTATTTTGTGTTAATATTATATTTACATTAATGTTATAAATAATAATTTTATTTATCAAAATATAAAATTTAAAGTGTTTTGGATAATCAATTTTATTTGAATTATATAAATTTCAATTTACATTATTTTATATGTAAAATAAAAAAAAATTAATTTTAAAATTATAAAATATTACAAAAATATTAATGTACCACAAATTTTAAATTATTGAATTAATTTAATTTTTTAATTTCTACAAATGATAAACTACTAATATAAAGTATAAATATTCAAAATATTGATTTGAAAATCAAATTAACATGTGTGTAATCATTTATTATGTTAAAAAAATAAAAATGAAAAAACTAGAACACAATTATTTGCGAACGAGTAATCATGTGTATGGTTTAACATGTGTTTCACCATAGAATATTTGGAAACATTAGTTATATTAAATTTATATTTAATATTGATTTTTATTAAATTTAAAAGCAATTTTGAAAAAAATATCAATAATATATATTTATATTAGAACGAGTAATCATATATTTTTTTCACGGTAGAATTAGAGATGCATGGTAAAATATTTTGAAACATTGTTTAGAATTAATTTTATTATTTTTAAAAATAAAATTAAAAATATCAATAACTCACAATTATTTTCGAACTAGTAATTATCTATAAGTTTTAACATGTGTTTCAACATAATTGGACCTAAAAAAATAATTAAATGTAATATATGTAATAAAAACCATCTATAATAATGTATAAAACATATTTATGATTTTTATGCATTTATTTTAATTTTTGAGAATATATTAAGGGTTTAAAATAAAATATAAAAAAAAACCCCAGCAATGAAACATTGCTGGGGTACTAAGCTGAAACCAACATTAAAAGCTAGACAGTTGGCGGGTGGCTGCATTAAATGCACCACCCCCCGCAGTGAAACATTGTTGTGCTAAAAACCCCCGCAAGGAAACATTGCGGTGGACCGTTCCTTGCATTTAATGCACTCCACCCGCAGTGTCTCATTGCGGTGGTACTCACACCCGCAATGTTTCATTGCTGGGCTGGGTCCTGGCTACCTTAAACCCCGCAGCCCCTTCCCCTTTCCCCTTTTTTTCAAACAAACCCTATTTTGTTTTGGAGCTCAATTTTCAATTTTTTTGAAGATCTTTCAACTCAAGGTTAGTATTCTTATTAGTATGGCTTCATATTTATTTGGTGATTCTAGTTCATCTAGTGAGCATAAGGGTTACGATTATTATACACCTCCCGTTACCAAAAAACATGCTTTTCGTAAATTATTTGTTGATGATGAAATTATAGATGTTGATAGTTATGATACTAAGGGAAAAACAAATGAAACTATTGATGGAGATGATAATGTTGGTGGAAATGATTGTGATTATAGTGAAGAAGATGAGGAAAATGATGAGGAAAATAATAGGGATAATACAAATGATTGTGATTTTACATTTTCGAATATCAATGATGTTGTGCCTTGTGTTGGTATGAGTTTTGATACGTTAGATGAGGCGGAAAAGTTTTATAGGGATTATGGTCGAAATGTCGGATTCGATGTAATTATTCGAAATACTCATAAACATTCACGTAGTCATGATCCATCATCTCGTATGTTTATTTGTAAGAAAGGTGGAAGACTAGCACCGATATCTCATGGTAAAGGAAAACGAATTAGAGATTCAATTCCAAGAACGGGTTGTTGTGCAAGAATGTGTGTTGCTCATCAAGTGAAAATTAACAAATGGAAAATAACTTCGATCAAGTTGGTGCACAATCATGCTATGGTGACACCGGATAAGACACAATTTTTTAGACGGCCACAAAATATAGATCCCATCACCCGAGCATTGATTGAGTTGTTTAACAAATCGGGGATCGAGACGGCAAAAATTATGAGATTACTTAGTGAGACAAGTGGGGGTGTTCAAAATTTAGGGTTTTCTAATCAAGACATACGCAATGTCATACGTGATATTCGGCGTCGAGTGTTTGATGATGGTGATGCGGAGTGTGGTTTGCTCTTGTTACGACAATTACAACAAGAGAGCATTAATGGTGAATTTTTCTACCGTGTGGATGTGGATGACGAGAATCGTGTTAGGGGTTTGGTGTGGGTTGATCCTCGGTCCATGAACGCTTACAAGAATTTTGGCGATGTGGTTACATTCGACTCAACTTATCGAACGAACCGCTATTGTATGCCTTTCATACCTATCACGGGGGTGAACCACCACTTCCAAAATATTTTGTTTGGATTTGCACTTGTGAGGGATGAGAAAGAGGAATATTATAAATGGGTTTTAGAAACATGGTTGGAAGCCGTTGACAACAAAGCGCCAATCACAATTATCACCGATCAAGATGTTGCTTTGGGGAATGCTATTGCCAAGGTTATGCCACAAACAAAACATACATATTGTACATGGCATATAAGTAGTAAATTTCCGGAAAAATTATCTACTCTATACACCAATTATCCGGAATTCAAATCGGATTTTAATGCATATGTGTACAAGTCCTTGACACCAACGGAATTCGAAGGTAGGTGGGAAGATTTAGTTGCGAAATACCAACTTCAAGATCATGTTTGGCTAAATCAAATGTTTAGTATTAAAGATCAATGGATTGGCGCTTATACAAAAGGATATTTTGCCGCCGGTATGACCACTACCTCAAGGAGCGAATCCATGAACTCTTTTTTTGATGAATATGTAAAAGCATCTACCGGATTGAAAGAATTCATTGAGAACTCACAAAAAGCTTTGGAGGCACAATATCTTAGAGAGGTTAAAGGCGATTAAGAGACCGAAGAAACGGCAAGGAGGTTAGTATTGCGCTCATCCTTGGAAATTGAAGCATCCAAGATTTACACGAAAGAGATGTTTAAGCGCTTTCAAAAAGAATATGTAAAAAGTGCATCTTATACAATGAAAAGGGCTTCAAATAGTGAAAGTTGGTTTAAAATGTACTTGGTTGAGAAGTCTACATTGCCGGAGAATAGTAGAAGAAGTTATCGGATATTTGTTTCTAGTGAAGGAACAATTGAATGTATTTGCAAGAATTTCGAACATTCTGGAATGCTTTGTAAACACATCATTCACTATCTAGTCAAGAAAGATAGAACCAAGATACCAAGTATTTACATCATGCCTAGGTGGACAAGGGATGGCAACAAAATTATGGGACCTTTACCGTACGTTCCTCCCGTTCTTGCTAATGTTGGTGAAACACAAACCGCAAGGTATAGTGCATTGTGTCAATCTTTTCAAAGTTTAGGTGCTATTGGTAGTTGTTCTGTCCCGCGCTACAAGTACATAATGAATGTGATTGAGAGAGAAAAGTGTAGCGTGAACAATATTTTTCCGATAGAAGAGAAAAACGAAAGAACGCAAGAGTCATTTCGTCAAGAAGACTACCAACATGATCCGATTTTCGATCCTCCAATATCACAAACTAAGGGAAGAAAGAAACAAGAAAGATATAAAAGTGGTATTGAAACGTCTACTTCAAGTAACAAGCAAAGAAAGTGCGGAAAATGCGGGTTGATAGGAGGAAATCATGATAGAAGAAATTGTACTTTTCTACCCGGTCAATTTAAGTAATATTGTACTTTAATATTTAAATTTTATTATCTTAATTCATGTTAGGGATTTTTAAAATTATTTTTTTGTAATATTTGAACCTAATTTTACATTTTATGGGGTATAATTTTGTATTAAACTAAATTTAATTATAAAAAATAATTATAAATGAAAATAATTAAGTTAGTAAATATTCAAAACTAATAAAATAAAAATAAATGATTACATATTAAATGATTAGATATTCAGAAAATAAATAAAATATTAAGAAATTCAGGGTGAACAGTTCCCCGCAATGAAACATTGCTGGTGTGAACAGTTCCCCGCAATGCATCATTGCGCGGAGTCTTTTCTCCAGAAGATTTCCGTTTTCCCCTGCCTCAATAAAATATTAATATTTTATTTATTTTCTGAATTTATTTATTTTAATAATTCAAAATAGTGAATATTTAAGTATTTTCAATGTTTTTATATTTTTCTTCAAAAAATGAGATAATTAATATTTTATTTATTTTCTGAATTTCTTTATTTTAATAATTCAAAATAGTTAATTTAAAATAGTGAATTTCTCAATGCGGAGGTCTAGTTAACATTTTTTTACTTCTTATTTAATTCGAAAAAAGGAATACTATATCATAATATTCCTTTAAAAATTAGAAATTATCATATTTTTCAATTAATTTTTTTTTAATTAATATGAAAATTAGTTTTCTTAATTTTTTATTTTTTAATTTATTCGAAAATTAGTTTTTTAATTAAGGACACCATAAAAATGAGTTCATAAAACCATGATCAAATTCAACAAACTTTGTTCATAAGAAATCGATTACATGAAATAAAAAGTACTAAACAACACAACGTTAATCCCACCCGGCGACACCGCGGAAATAGCTCAACTCCATTCGGAGATCCCTCACTTCCTCTTGAAGAATCTCGATCCTCACCTCGAGTTCATCTTGTTCATCAATGAAGACTCGAATCTGCATCCGCAAATCTGCAATAATTGTCTGCAATTCCTCAACAGTTGGTCCGGAAGGAGGCGTCGGTGCTTCCTCAACCGCCGCTGTTGGAGGCGCCGGATTTTCTATCACCGGAATCTCCACCTCATTATCCATAATCTATATTATAAAACTGAAAATATAGAAGATGGATTACAAACATATGTATATATAGGGATTTTCTACCTAGGTCTTCACTATATTAATGACATACAATTCCCAGAAAAGAAGAAGAAGAGTCTCGGTCAAAGGTCTGTGTAATTCCCACCCGCAATGAGTCATTGCGGGGCTCGTGACTGTTTAAATTCCCCCCCGCAATGAGTCAATGCGGGGATTGTGACTGTTTAAATTCCCCCCGCAATGAGTCAATGCGGGGATTATGACTGTTTAAATTCCCCCCCGCAACCACTCATTGCGGGGATTATGACTGTTTAAATTCCCCCCCGCAACCACTCATTGCGGGGATTGCCACCAGTTATTATTTTTCATAATTCAATTTTTTCGAATTAAAAAAATAAAAAATAATTTTTGATAATATAATTAATTAATTTAATTTTTTACCCTTATCACAATAAAAAATTATTAAAATTTTATTTTTAATCAATATTTTAGTAAATAACTTTTAAATTATTAGCTCTGATTATTAATTTTATAATTTTATTTTAATTTTTGATAATATAATTAATTATAAAAAACAAAAAATTAATATAAATTAATTTAATAAATTTTTTTTTTTGTACAGACCCAATATAAAATTATATCTAAGCCCAATACAATTATGTGCAAGCCCAATACTATTTACATTAAATCCATAAAACTTGGCCCAACAAGAAAAGAAGGGTGTATTGGTAACTAAGACCCCCTGCATTGTAACATTGCGGGGATGAGGGGTGAGACCCCCCGCAATGTTTAGTTGCGGGTGATGGTTACTAACCGCAATGTTTAGTTGCGGGTGGTGGTTGATAAATTCTCCAGCCACCGTGATTGTGGAAGGGGACCCGTAAAACATATCTACATTTACATTTAATGTGCATATGCAATTGGTGGATCTGCGGTTGCGGATCAAACTTGGGTTCACAAAACCAATTTCTATTCGTCTTTCATCCCCACGTAGACTTGTATAATGTAACAGTACGATTTTTTGGAGTATTAAATTTAAATATAAAACTTAAATAAAGTACTATACAATGACAATTACAGACGGAAGCGTGACAAAAATTCTATTACAAAGCTAACTCTTACAAAAACATAGTTAACGATAATCCAAAAATCAAATTAGATCAAGTATTTTACATGAAGTTTTATTTTTTGTCCAATGTATTCTACATGAAATTAAATGACTAATTTCTTGTATGCGGTTCAATTTTTTATTTTATAATATCTTGAAATCGCTTCACAAAATTTTTATGAAAACGATAACCAAAATTTAAATTCGATATCGACCCTTAAACTCTGACAAAAAAAAAAGATGTCGACTCATAAAGTACAGCAGCAGCATCCAGCATCAACACCCAACCCACAAAAAGAGGTCTAGTTTTTTTGTGTCAAAAAAGAAAAAAAATACAGGAGTAGTTTTTTACGTAACGGTAAATGAATCGGTCGAGTGACGAGACACGACGCATTCTGTGACTTGCTGATATAATAAAGCTTCACATGGGTGGGTCCCTGTACGACATCCCCGTATAGCGGTAGTGGACCCCGTCATTTTACACACTGTCGGTGCTGCTATATTTTTGTTGTAGCCGCCTTGGATATAACTGGTGAAGAAGGGGGTAGTATGGACATTTCGAGACCAATTGATTTCTATTTCTTGCTGTTGAATGTCAATGTCACATATCTTAAATCTTAATCATGTTTATCAACATTTATTATCTGATAATAGTATAATACTAAAAACTTGGAGACCTCAGTTTGCTATTCATAATTACGTGTTTAACTCTATGATTACAAAAGGTGCATGGTTCGACTGTACTGTATTAAGTGCAAAATAAAGTTTATTGTAATAATTGTTTTTCTCTTTACTTTGGTTGTGGCTTTAATATTTAATAACTTTAAAGCCTTTAACTTTTCAAATACATATTATACTCAATCTCCCTTTCATCTCTTTATATTTTTCATTTTGAAATGTATTTTTCAATTTTTTACATTTCAAATTTTTTTAAAATAATAAAGTTTTATAATATAAAAATTACAGTCAAAATTTAATTGATTCATCTTTTCGTAAACATTTCTAAATAGGGATATAAAGTATTATATAAGTACAAGCAAATTTAACTTATTTTGGTTAGCAAATATTTTTTAACTTATTTAACCTAAGTTCGCTAATTTATTGTATACTACGAACAGAAAGTACAATTGCAGTCGTATTAGAAGTTAAAACTTAAGTGTATGCTATTTTTACTTTTTTATCAATAACAAAAAAAATGTTTCGATAGAGGCAACAGTAACAAAGGATCAAAATATTAAATTTTAATTATTAATTGACTCATGTTCGATTCATTATATCCATATAATTAAATAAAATTTATTTATTTAATTTAATAATTTTGGATTCATCCTAGATTCGAATTCGATTATCTATATTTAGAAAATTGAACAACGCTAAAAAATATTTTTTAGTCATATATTTTTAATTTTAGTTTCAGGTTCAATTATCTAAAATTACATATTTAAATTCTAGAAATTCATATTTAAAATACTTATTAATTAGATTGTTTTAATTTAATGATTTGATACTAATATTTTAAAATTGGTATTAGTCGATCAAATGGAAAACATATCTCACTTTATTCATCGATCTGAACAGTATCTAGTTTAAATTACTTAAGTCATAATAAATATCAAACCGATACCGTGATTGAGAAGTAAAATAATTTTTTTATCAAGTTTTACATTTTTTTTAATGTTACACAACCAAATAAAAAATTATGAATTCTAGTATTTCAGATAATATATTTAATTTTTTCCTAAATATATTTATTATTTATTTTTAATTAAATAAAAAAAATGATTATAAAATTAAAATGATATATAAACTTCACTCACCGCTTTGGTATTTAACTCATTCCAATTTTGTATAACCTGGTGTCTTCTAACTAAACGATAACGTGTAATTAAAGACAAATCGAAAATAAAAATTTATCTGTTTGTCTCCAAGATTCCTGCTTAATAAATAATGTCAAGTTGATTGAATTATTTATGACTAATTCCAAATGTCAGTAGAAAATTTACTGAGCATTTATGAATTTCATAGATTCGTAGCTTAAAGTCAAGAAGATGATGCTTTGAGATCTCGATCGTCAAGCGTATACATAAATATAATGTTTCCTCCATATTTAATTGGATAGATTGAAACAGATCATGAAGTCTTGAAATTGACTACAAGTGTTGTTTAACCTACATTTCCTTCGTATTTTATGTATCATACCCAAAATAACGAGGATTGTGATAATCCATTATTTTACGTTCGAATCAAATTAATTAATTTTTGTATAAATCATATTCCCTAATAAAAAATTCTCTCGAAAAAAGCTACTACGCCCTGGTTACGGGTTTACCGTATCATTTGACTTTCAACTTACACCTTGCACAAAAAAGTTTGTGCCAAGATAAACAAGAAATAATCTAGTGCGTGTATCACAAAAAAATTGACTTAATAACATAAAATAAGTAAGTGTGATAAGTCGATGAATTCTTATAAGTTATACGGGTGTTTGGATAAATTTATTTATAAATTAGTGAAGAATTTGCTAAATTAAATTTGAAAAAATAATTTTTAAATACAATGATTTCAACACTTGTATTTTAAATTAAAAAAATATTTAAAAACACAATTGTAAAAATATAAATTATTAGAAAAATAAAGAAATCAAAGAATAAGTTGATAAGTTAAGTAAAATGTTAGTGATTTATAATATTCAAGTTATCAATTTATAAGTTATAAATTATTAAATAAGGTGAGTACACAAACATGTATAAGTTTATTCAGCCAAACAGGCCCATACTGATGAGTGATGACTGATGTGATGAGTGATGAATTACATTTTACTTGTATTTTTTGACCAACTTTTTAATTAACCGCTGAGGTTGTCACTTGGCTTATTTAAGAGTGGGGAGTGAGCAAAGCTAAATCATAACATCTTACACAAAATGGGTTCCAAAACTCTTTTCTTCATTGCTCTCTTATCCTTCTCTGCAATCTCTGCTTTTGCAGATGAAGTTGAAGAGGTTGCTTCAGCTGGTCCAGGCCTTGTCATGAACTTTTACAAAGATTCATGCCCACAGGCTGAAGATATCATCAAAGAACAAGTCCAGCTTCTTTACAAGCGCCACAAGAACACTGCTTTCTCTTGGCTCAGAAACATCTTCCATGACTGTGCTGTTCAGGTATATATACATGCACCATCCATACTTATATACATGAGTATTACACAGACTATACATATTTTTAGTTCTGGCTTTTTCGGAATCCTGGTTCCGTCTGCATGTGTATTGATGTGTGTTTTGTGCGTTATTTCAGAGATGTGATGCTTCATTGTTGCTGGACTCAACAAGGAGGACTCTGTCTGAGAAAGAAACAGACAGGAGCTTTGGCCTCAGAAATTTCAGATATATTGAAACTATTAAAGAAGCTGTGGAGAGAGAGTGCCCTGGAGTTGTTTCCTGTGCTGATATTCTTGTTTTATCTGGTAGAGATGGCATTGTTGCTGTAAGTACCTACTTTTTCACCTTTCCTACTTTGGTTATTGTGCTTTTCAAGATAAATTCTCTTTTTTTCTTTATCTAGTGTTCTACCATCCAATTAGGCAATTGTTAAACAGATTTGATTTGTGTGAAACTAACCAGATTTGGACTGTGACATGACTTTTGTTATCTTATCCATTTGAATGCTAATAATATAACTGATGTGCAGCTTGGAGGCCCGCAAATCCCTCTAAAAACAGGAAGAAGAGATGGTAGAAAAAGTAGAGCAGATATACTAGAGCAATACCTCCCTGACCACAATGAAAGCATGACTGTTGTTCTTGACAGATTTGCTGCCATGGGAATCGACACCCCTGGACTTGTTGCCTTGCTAGGATCTCACAGTGTGGGTAGAACCCATTGTGTGAAGTTGGTTCACAGATTGTACCCTGAGGTTGACCCAGCCTTGAACCCTGGTCATGTTGAGCACATGCTACACAAGTGCCCTGATCAGATCCCAGACCCAAAGGCAGTGCAATATGTGAGAAATGACAGGGGTACCCCTATGATTCTTGACAACAACTACTACAGGAACATATTGGACAACAAGGGACTGTTGATAGTGGATCATCAACTAGCCACTGACAAGAGAACCAAGCCATATGTCAAGAAAATGGCTAAAAGTCAAGATTATTTCTTCAAGGAATACTCAAGAGCCATCACTAAGCTTACTGAGAACAATCCTCTCACTGGTACTGAGGGTGAGATTAGATTGCAATGCAATGTTGCTAACAAGCAGCATTAAATCTAGTTGTAGTTAAGCAATAGCTTTGTGTATTGAAAGAAGCCAAAAATTACCTCTACTTTTTTCATGCCATGTGCATGGAAACAAAAGATGGTGACAAAATAAATTGGCTATTTCTATATTGCTTTTTGCTAAGCTTTTCAAGCCTTGGATGTCTCTGGGCTGGCTCTGTTGTTTTAATGTAGATTTCCCTTCCTGTTAGTTTGATCTGTTATGGCTACTGTGAAAGTTGAGACGTTTGTATAGTTGGTTGGATGGATGGTGATGAAGGGTGTATTGATGCATTGCTTTTTTCTTTATGATGAATGTTTTATTTAAATCATAATTAGTGCATTGCCTTTTCATCTTTTTAATTTTTTTTGATAACCTTTTTTATAAAATTAATAATAGAGAAAACGAGGGATCATTACAGTACTTCAGCTCTTCTGGGAGCGAGTTCACGCAGCCTACGGGGTGCATTGCCTTTTAATTTTGTTAAGAATCATAAATCTAATTCAAATGTCGAACATGATTAATCCGCGTGACAAAGCTGCTCTGAGTGAAAAGTGCAAGACTCAAGATTTAAATTTCGTAAATGATTCGAAGCTAATGTACATTCTCAGCTCTCTTTGGTTTGAAACACCTCTACAAACAACTTAAATTTAGTGAAATTATACAGTGGAAACCAGTGAAGAAAGATGAGTCATGCACATGAGTGCAAAGGAGAGGAGGACCCGAGGTAGGGCTGAGCATTCGGTCGGTTCGGTCCAAAACCGGACCGAACCGAAAAAACCGAAAACCGAAATGTTGCATTTTCTTAAGACCGAACCGAACCGAATTATCTTAGAAACCGAACCGAAACCGAACCGAAATATTTTGGTCTATTCGGTTCGGTTCTTTTTAACCGAAATTATAAAATAAAAAAATTCTGAATTGTCATTATACTTCAAATAAAGTTGAAAATAATGTCCAGTAATAGCAAGCTTTACTAGAATTGAGTAGATATCAAGTTTATATCTTAGCTGGTTCATCTGGTGCATTCCAACAGAAGCCTGTCAGCCATTTTGATTAAGAACATGAACTGTCCAGTAATTTTCTCTGAAGAATTCGCGAACGTGAAGTGACTCAAGGGAGTGACACTGAGTTTGAATCGATTAGGTACTAGATAATAGATAATTAGATTATTAAATAACTATACAGATTAATATATTATATACATAAAATATAAATATATGTATATTTCGGTTTATTCGGTCCAGAACCGAAATATTTTCTTAAAAACCGGACCGGACCGAAATATATTTCGGTTTGGACCGAATAACCGAAATGACCGGAATGTTCAAAAAATTGGAACCGAACCGAACCGAAATAACATATTTCGGTTCGGTTTTTCGGATTCGGTTCGGTTTTGCTCAGCCCTAACCCGAGGGGTTGAGATAAGATTCCGATTTCCGATACATAATCTAATTTGACTTTATCCACAGCCAAACGCATACGTTACAATAATACTATAATGGATGGTAGGTAGAGATTTATAGTAGTAATTATGAAGTAGAGCCAAAAGAGGGACCTTCTTTTTGAAAGAGGAGATGGGCCTTGTTGTTGAAGATTTCTGCAACAATTCAATACAATATGACAACTTGACAAGCAATGAAGCTGCTTGCCTGCACAGGGTACATTTAATAATTGTATTAATAATACATCTTGCCACCAACATTTTACTCCTACATCTCTTATTGATGTCTCCATTTTTAAGATTTTTGTTTGTCCATTCCAAGTTCTAATCCTGCAAATTGTTTGTTCATAATATCATAATATTTAATTACGATTAAAATTCTTAAAAAGAAAATATATCATAATTTAAGTGTATAGACAACAACCATTCGGGAAGAAATTAGTGTAAGGACTGCATGACAATATGACGGAATCAGGGAGAGCTAATTCAGGGTGAAGGCAATTAGTATATTTTAAGCCCCTTAAAAATTGACTTAATTGCAGATGGATGATTTATAGTTTAATATTTTTGTAAGAAAATGACTAAATTATTAGTTGTGCCAAAATGATGGCTAATTATTGAATTTCTCAGCACTTTGGTGGCTCTGGATCCGTTCCGTTAGTTCGCAACTAACGGTGTTAGGATTTTTAAAATAAACTAGGATTAAATAGCATTTTGATGACTGTAATTTAAATTCTTCTTCACATTATTGGCTAAATTAAAAAATAGTTCTATTGATGGCATAATATCATAATAGGTGGGTAGATATTATACCAATATTTTATACCCATTTTTAAATAATTAAAATATTAAAACATGTTTTTAAAATAAATAAGTAAGAGTTTGCCCGTGAGCAAGGACAATTAAGTAAAATCATGAAATACCAAAAAACAGACACCGACCAAACATAATTAAGCGAGATAAATTAGCTTACGCTTCTATGACCAAAGTTCCAAACCTTCCGTATTTTGTGTGACTTAATTCATTCATTTGAAAGGATAATAAAAATATCACCCTTTGAATTTAAAAGAGATAATAATTATTTATAAAATTAATTGATTGTTATCTTATCTAGTCACCCATTATGATTTTAGAATAATAATATAACTACCATTTTACTTTAGCCAACAATATGTAAAAAAAATTAAATTACAACCATCAAAATGTAATTCAATCTTAGTTTATTTCAAAAACCTTAACACGGTTAGTTTTGAACTAACGGAAGGGGTCTGTAGCCCCTAAGTACTAAGAATTTAAAAATTAGCCATCAGTTTAGCACAACTAATAATTTAGTCATCTTCATGCAAAAATATTAAACTAAGTGTGCAATTAAGTCTTAAAAATTTAATATATGATATTTTAACCCCGGGTCTTTCTAACTTGTAATTCCGCCAGTGGCTGGATTTGATGGCTTGAGAATTGAGATGTATAGGGATTCGGAGAATACGTTTACTTACTAGTTTAATCTAAGGATAATCTTGATAATTTTAAATGCACCATCTGCTAAATGAAATTGTAGCATTCCAAATGATCAGCACTGTTTCCCCCAGGGGTTGTTCCTTTTAAAAGAACGGAGTTATAATCCGTGAGCGTTTATCGTAAACTAGTGCAGAGCTTAAAGGCGAAAGTTGTAGAGTCGATGATTTTCTTTTGGTTTTATGTATCTTGCTTCTTGCCTTTGGATTTTGTCAAACTGGTCTTTTTCTTCAGATGCTCAGAACCATGACTTGCAGCCTGCTTAATGAACAATTTGATGAAATGTACCCAGAAAGAATGTATTAAAGAAAAACTTACACAAATGTTCTATCATTGAAGTTGCATCTCATGGTTATACTTTATTTGAGTACTGTAAACTTAATACTATGATGCTCAGAACTATCACAGGTGATGGGATATGCAGGAGAAATAATTCAATAACTGTAATTTGTTTGAGAGCATCTCAACTCTCAAGCGTTACGAATTTAAAATACCAAGGCAATAAAAGCAACACTCAAGACTCTGAGTTAAGGGTAGTTACTGTTGGTGGCCCAACTGGGATTGGGCCGAATAGTGGTTGGGCCAAGTAGTAATTGGACCGAATGGTCACAGCCCATTCCTTCGGATCGGTCCGTTGAATCTGACCGTTGCTTGACCAGGTCATCCGACTATTCAGGCGTGAGAACAAGACCACGTATGTGGTCGGTTGCCCCCGAAGAATCCGGGCGAGCCGGTACCAAGGTGCCTATAAAAGCACACAACAGGTTTCTGATTAAAGAGACTCATTTTTTACGCTCACAAATACTTACACGTTCATTTAAAACTTATTTGGAACCTCTAACTTATTCTCACACCGGAGGTGAATCGGGGGCCCAACCCCTCGCATTCTTCTCTTTTGACAGGTTGACCCGAAGAGCTTCCTGGAATCCAACCCGACAGAAAACTGGTTCCAACATTTGGCGCCGTCTGTGGGACCGTGTAAGCAAATTTGTGAGGTTGGCTGAGAACGATGACAATTGATAGTTCTGAAGATAGGGCTCTCGGTTTCGCTGAGACTCATCGCCAAGGTCCCTCTACAACTACACCTCCTATTAATCGAATTCTCAATTTCGATGATGAGTTGGAGGAGGGACCAATGCCAACTCCCGAAGAGCAAAAGGCCATGATTCTTAAATGGCGTGAAGAAACTGCTGCCAAAGGGGGAAAGCAGAAGGAAAAGGAAAGGCTGGAAGCCGAAGCCCAAGCTAGGGCGAAGAAGAGGGAAGAGGATCTCGCTAAGCTGGAAGCAATTAAAAGGCGAAGGTCTGAGCTGGATGCTGAGGAAAAGGCTCTCCAAGGTGCTGTGGAGACCGGAGAACAACTATTGGTACAGACCAGTCACATGAGAGAAAAGAGGGTGCATAATGATGAAGATGGATCTTCGGATTCTGAATCACACCCCCGAAGGATCCGTTCAAAGGTGGTCGTACGATCGGATACCGACGAGGAAGGAGATCCTCGTATGAAAGACAGGCTGAGCCGAATGGAGAAGGCGATGTTCGGCGATCGTAGAATTAGTCACGGGCCGGTAGTGTCGGAGGAAATCGAGCAGTATAGACCTCCCCCTGGAAGACAATTCCCGAAGATGAACAAATTCAATGGGAAAGGCGACCCTGAAGACCATTGCGAGAAGTATGAGTCCCTTATGACAGGCATGGGACACTGTGATGTCATGCTTTGCAAGATGTTCAAGACATACCTGAAGGGTCCAGCTACCATGTGGTACAGGTCAATGAAACCAAGGTCGATATGTTCTTACGACCAGCTAAAAAGGAAATTCTTGAGGCACTATTCGCACTTGTGCCGAAGAGAGAAGGACACTGAAGCTTTGATCCACTGTAGACAAAGGCCGAACGAAGAGTTGGGAGATTACTTGGCTAGGTTTAAGGAAGAAGCTGGAATGGTGACAAATTTGGACAAAGTAAAGGCCGCCGGGTTCTTATCGGCAGGACTAGACCCCATCAAAGGTAAAAAACTCTGATCTTCTCTTTATGATATTCCCCCTAAATCCCTGAATGATATATACTTGAGGGGTGAGAGCATCCGACGGAAGATGGAATCCATCGGGGGGTTTAAAGAAGCCAAGAGAGAAGACAGGGGGAGAAAAGGGTATGACAGGTACGATTCAGGGCGAAGATTCGATGATAGGCGAGATGAGGCGAAGGGTCGCGATAAAGCTGCCGAACGAAGGAGAGATAGGGATGGCACAACATTTACCCCTCTGAATGCACCAATCTCGAAGATTCTCCACGAGATAAAAGGAAAGCCTGGCTTCGTTCGCCCAGCACGAATGAAGATGCCCGATTATAAGAAAAATGGTAACGAGTATTGCGATTATCATCAGGACAAGGGTCACAACACTGATGAGTGTTACCATCTAAAAAAACTGATAGAAAAGATGATCAAGGAGGGAGAACTGAATAAATCTGTCAAAGACCTGAGCGACAAGCTAGCCCCGAAGGAAGACAAACGAAAAGAGCCCGAAGAGGTCGAAAGGTACAGAGGCGAAGTAAAAACCATATTCGGTGGAAGTACCCTGGGACGAGATAGCAAGACGGCCAAGAAAAGGTACGCAAAACAGGTTTACAATTTGCACCAGTTTCAATCTGCCAAACAGGCGATGCCGATCATGTTTACCGAGGATGACTATGAGGATGTGATTTGGCCTCATGAAGACCCTTTGCTCATCAATCCGGTGATCGGGCAAAACAAAATATGGAAAGCTCTGATAGATGGGGGGGAGCTCGGTGAACATTCTGTATCATCGGACGTATAGTAAAATGAACCTTGGAGGCGAACAACTGGAACCCTGCCACGAAGCTCCCCTGTACGGCTTCGGGAATCAGCCAGTCCCTATTGAAGGTACTATCACTCTATCTGTCCTTTTGGGTAAAGCTCCATATACTGTGGAAAAGCAGGTCAAGTTCTATGTGGTTCGGGTGGAAAGCCCCTACAATGCTATTCTCGGAAGGCCATCCCTTACCTCCTTCCAGGCGGTGGCGTCGATACCTCATCTCAAATTGAAATTCCCGACTGAGCATGGCATTGGGGAAATGAGAGGCGATAAAAAAACCGCCCGAATCATCATGCTAGACGATCTAGATAAAGATCAGGATTTTGAGCTGACCGAAAGTGGTAAAAGAAAGAGGACCGAAGGCGAATCTAGCGGAAGTCGCCAAACCATGAACATCGAATTAGAAAAGTTTGGGGCAGACCTATCTAGCCCAATTGCCGAACCAGCAGCAGAAACCGAAGAGGTGGAGCTATATGCAGGCTGTTCGGGAAAGATGGTTCGAATCGGGAAAAATATGGAGCCCGACCTGAAGAAGAAAGTGATTGAAGTGGTCAGGCAATACCACGATGTCTTCGCCTGGGGGCCGAGGACATGCCGGGCTTGGATCCAAAGACGGCGAAGCATTGTCTTAATGTTAAGCCCGAGGCAAAGCCAGTAAAGCAAAGAAAGAGAACATTCGCCATGGAACGACATAAGATCATTGAAGCCGAAGTGGAAAAACTTCTGGAAGCAAAATTCATAGAGGAAATCGAGTACCCAGACTGGCTAGCCAATTTAGTGGTGGTAAAGAAGGCAAATAACAAATGGCGAATGTGTGTTGACTACACTGACTTAAACAAAGCCTGCCCGAAGGACCATTACCCGCTTCCTAGCATTGACCAGCTGACAGACGCCACTGCCGGATATCAGGTACTTAGTTTTTTGGATGCTTTTTCAGGATACCATCAGATTGCAATGAATGCCGAGGATATTCCAAAGACAGCATTCATCACCCCGAAAGGAACATACGCCTACATCAAAATGCCTTTCGGCCTGAAAAACACAGGAGCCACATTCCAAAGAGTGGTCAATCGGATTTTCTATAAACAAATCGGGAGAAACATGGAATGCTATGTGGATGATATGATTGTTAAGTCCAAGTTCAAAGATCACATGGAAGATCTCAAAGAATGCTTCGAGACACTAAGGAAGCACGACATGAAGATTAATCCGAACAAGTGTACTTTCGGAGTCTCCAGTGGGAAATTCTTAGGGTATATGGTCAGTTCCCGAGGGATCGAAGCAAACCCAGAAAAGATACAAGCAGTAATCGACATGGAACAGCCGAAGACAGTTCGGGATGTACAGAAATTGACCGGTCGAATGGCCGCCTTGCGAAGATTTATTTCCAGATCAGCAGAAAAGGCCCTGCCTTTCTTTGAAGCACTCCGGGGATCGAAGAATTTTGAATGGGGATCGGAGTGCCAGAGAGCATTTGAGGATGTGAAGGAGTATCTCACCAAGGCGCCTCTCCTGATGAGGCCCGATCCGAAGGAAACATTACAGCTGTACTTAGCAGTGAGCGACCGAACTCTTGGAGCAGTACTAGTGAAAGAACATAACAACTCTCAACACCTAGTGTTTTACGTGTCCCACATGCTGAAGGATGCGGAGACAAGATATCCAAATGCAGAAAAGTTCGCATACGGCCTTGTAATGGCGACCCGAAAGCTACGTCATTATTTTCAGGGGCGAACAGTACAGATTATAACCGATCAACCCCTTAAGAAAATTTTGACAATACCAGAGGCGTCCGGAAGGGTGGTGGCTTGGTCCATCGAACTGGGAGAATACGATTTGGAATACATCCCCAGAACGTCCATCAAAGCCCAAACATTGGCAGACTTCATGGTCGAATGCTATTTTTCAGGACCAAAAGACCTAGCTCCCGAAGAGCAGCTGGTCCGATCGCCAGGCAATTGGAAATTGTTCGTAGATGGGTCGGTAGCCGGGTCAAAGTGTGGGGAAGGATTAATCCTTTCAAGTCCAGATGGGTTCGAAATCTGCCAAGCAATAAGATTCACTTTCCCGCTAACCAATAACGAGGCCGAGTACGAAGCATTGCTAGCCGGTTTAAATCTGGCCAAAAACCTCGAGGTAAGAAATTTACGAGCATTTAGTGATTCTATGTTAGTGGTGAAACACTTTTCAGGAGAGTACGAACAAAGAGAGCTTCGACTCAAGGCTTACGCCGCAAAGGTAAAGGACTCATCGGTCTCATTTGAATCCTTCGAATTAAGTCAAGTAGGAAGAGAGGATAACAGCCGAGCCGATGCTCTGTCAAGGTTAGCATCGGCCGAAACACACAACCTCACAAGATCCATCTACCTGACTGAAGTGAAAAGCCCTTCAATCGACAAGCAACAATGCATGGAAATCCACCAAGGCATTAACTGGATGACCCCGATCAGGGCCTATTGTTAGGAATATGTTGTTCTTGATGATAAACATAAAACACTTAGTAGAATTTGTGTAAAGTTATTTTGTAGCTGTCAACGAAATGGCATGCTTTGCAGCATTCCGTTGACATGTAGCTCATCAACGAAATGAGTGATGTAGCAATTGCACTGTACAATACTTCACAGTTTGATATGCATTTTGTTGTATGTACTAGATAGGTTTTCTAAGTCATGTTGACTAAATGATAGATAGGCAAAATAGGTTGGTTAATTGTAAATATCTTGTGCCTTGTAATTTTGCCTAAGTGAAGACATGTCAACGGTATGAAGATTACTCTGTCAACGGTATGGAGTTTACTCATCAACGAAACGAGAGAAACACCATCAACGGAATGAAGAATAAAGCTATCAACGAAACACATCTCCCTGCTATCAACGAATCATTATTGCTTTTCTGTATAGTTGACAAAGTGATAGTGACAGTTTACTGAACAGATCTAAAGGTGATGTGGAAGTGTACTTTGCATTGGAAACCATTAAAATGGACATGGGGAATAAGGAAACATCCCAGTTTCCAATTGGGTCTTGGAAGTGATCATAATAAGCATGAAGACAAAAGCAAGGATCTCCAAGGACCACTGGACAAAGGGATGAAAAGCAAACTATTGGCGGTTACTCATTGTACTTTTAGTGTAGCCAAAAATAGGGTTGTAAACTTGGGGATATATAACCAAGTGTAGCAGTTACTTTTGGAAATAGAGAAGAAAAACAAATAGTTTGTATTAGCTATCTTTGAGAGCATTCTTCTCTACAAACCCTTGTAACTGAGCAGCTGTGTACTTTTGTATCACAGATTATTTCCGCAATAAAAATCACTTCAGTTGGATCATCAAACAATCCAACTGAAATTATTAATGTGCTTGTGATTTTTACTTTAAGTTCAGTTTTATTTGTAAGTTGTTTTTAAGTTCAAGAAATATCAAAATTGTATTCAACCCCCCCTTCTACAATTCTGTTAGGTCATTTGGGAATAACAATTGGTATCAGAGCAAGCTTCTAACATACAAGAAGTTTAAAGATCAAGACCAAAAACAGAAACCATGGTGAAGAAGGATGCAGGTGTGAAGATACCAGTTCTTGATAAGGACAATTACTTTCACTGGAAAGTAAAGATGCATTTACATCTCATGTCTATGGATGAGAGGTATGTAGACTGCATTGAGAAAGGTCCACACGTTCCCATGAAGCTTGATTCTAGAGTTGGACTGCCAGATGATGCTCCTGATGTTGAGATTCCAAAAACTGTCTCAGAATGGACTGTTGAAGATGTTGCAGAAGTCCATAAAGACAAAAGGACCATGAACATTCTGTTTAATGGTTTGGAGCAAGAGATGTTTGACAATGTTATCAACTGTACAACCTCTAAGGAAGTATGGGATACTGTTAGAACTCTCTGTGAAGGAACTGAGCAAGTTAGGGAAAACAAAATGCAGCTCCTTATACAACAATATGAGCATTTTCATTTTAAAGCTGGTGAAACCCTAAATGACACGTTTAGTAGGTTTCAAAAGCTTTTGAATGGATTAAAGTTGTATGGGAGAATCTATCAAACCAAGGATTCAAACCTTAAATTTCTTAGAGCTCTTCCAAAAGAATGGAAGCCTATGACTGTTTCTCTCAGAAACACTCAAGAGTACAAAGACTACACTCTTGAAAGGCTTTATGGAACCTTGAAGACATATGAGTTGGAAATGGAGCAAGATGAAGAAATTGAAAAGGTACAGAAGAAGGGTGGATCTATTGCATTGATTGCATCTGTGAACCAACTGGAAGATGACACTGAAGAAGCTGCAAAGGCCACAACTAGTCGAGCTAGTTGTAGAAGTGATGTTAGCAAGGGTAAAGGTAAGATGACAGAAGAAGAAGAACCAGAACCAGCCAACTTGGATGACTTAGATGAGATTGATGAACACATTGCTTTTCTGTCAAGAAAATTCTCTAAGTTCAAGTTCAAGAGAAACTCAGAAGCAAGGCCACCAAGGAGAGACTTTCAACCTAACAAAAGTAACTGGATTGAAAAGTCTAAATCTAAATGTTTCAATTGTGGAATGCTTGGTCACTTTGCTGGAGACTGCAGAAAGCCCAAGATTGAGAAGAGCAACAGGAAATTTGAGCCTGTTGATTATAAAAAGAAATACTTTGAACTTCTCAAGCAAAAAGAAAAGGCTTTCATGTCTCAGGAGTATGATTGGGCTGGTAATGGTGAAGATTCTGATGATGATGTTGAATATGTCAACTTGGCTCTTATGGCTAACAATCATGAGCATGAAGCAAGCTCCTCAAGCAACCAGGTAACAATTACTAATCTTTCTGAGCTTTCTAAAGAGGAATGCGATAGTGCAGTAAATGAAATGTCTACTGTATTATATAATTTGCGTGTTACTCTTAAATCACTTACCAAAGAGAATTCAAGAATAAAAGAGACTAATTTGCTCTTAAGTGATAGGAATGCTATGTTAGAAGCACAGCTCATTGAATTTGAGAAAATGAGATGTGTTAGTAGGGATGCTAAGAAGGAACTTGAGAACGTGTTACAAAGGGAAGAAATTCTTAAGACACAACTTGAAATAGAACAAAGTGTGATTGCTAAATGGAAAGATGCCAGGAATGTTGCTACCAACATCATTAATGTTCAAGGTATGGAATCTTTCTGTGAACAATCATGGAAAAAGAACAAAGAGAAACTAGGGTATGTTTGTGAAACCTTAGAATCAGAAACAGAGTCAACAAACAACAATGATCATTTGTTGAAGGTTGATATGTCAACGGAATGCAATGTTTCGTTGACAGATGAACCATCAACCGATCAGGGTGTTTCGTTGACAGAGAAAAGAAAAGATGAACTCACTAGACTTAATAATAAGTATGGTCCTGTCACCAAGAACTTTGTTCAAGGTGAGTCTAGTAAATCAAAGAAAATTGAGAAGCCTGTTGAGAGAGCTAATGTAGGTCACTTGTCCAACAAGCAATTGAAAGATAAGTTAGAGAATGTTCAAGTTGAGGCTAAGGGAAATAAAAAGAATAACAGGAATGGCAAAGTAGGAATTAACAAACACAACAATTACACACCTGATAAATATGCTCCTAGAAAGACATGTGTTAATTGTGGAAGTGTTAGTCAATTATCTACTAACTGCAAATCTGTTAAGGAGACTGTTAAAGTGAAAATTCCCAAGCCTGCAATGAATAGTTCTATGCCTACAATGCCTGTTATGCCCAACATGTTTGCTCCATATGCACAATTTCAAAATCCATATGCCAGCATGCCATTTGTGTCTAATCCATACATGAATATGTTTAATGTGCCACAAATGCCATGGAATATGAATAACATGTTTGTTCCTCCAATTATGCATGCTGTGAATGAAAATGTGAGCAATCCTCAGAAATCAACACCAAGGATAAAGATTGATTTAAATCAATCTGAGCCCAAGGTGAAAAATGATATAAAAGGAAAAGTTAAGGCTAACAAAACAGGACCCAAGGAAACTTGGGTACCAAAATCGACTTGATTTGGTTTTATTGTGTGCAGGGAGACAAAAGGAATCTTTGGTACTTGGATAGTGGTTGTTCAAGACACATGACTGGTGATTCTACCCTGCTCACAGAGTTTCAGGAAAGAGCTGGCCCTTGTATTGCTTTTGGAGATGACAGCAAAGGCTACACTAAGGGATATGGCTTGATTTCAAAAGAGAATGTCATCATAGATGAAGTTGCATTGGTGGATGGTCTTAAGCACAATTTGCTTAGTATCAGCCAACTTTGTGACAAAGGATTTTTAGTTACTTTTTCTAAAGAAGCCTGTGTTGTTTCTAAAGGAGGAAACAACAATGTGGTAATGACTGGATTCAGAAGAGGGAATGTGTACATTGCTGACTTTAGTAGCACAAATCCAGAAACCATCACTTGTCTTTTCAGCAAGGCAAGCAAGGATGAAAGTTGGCTATGGCACAAGAAATTATCTCATCTGAATTTTAAAGTTATGAATGATTTGGTGAGGAAAGATCTTGCTAGAGGAATTCCACAAGTGGAGTTTTCCAAGGATGGTTTGTGTGATGCCTGTCAAAAAGGGAAACAAAAGAAGGCATCATTCAAAAGCAAGACAGAGTCATCAATTGTCCATCATCTTGAGTTGCTTCATATGGATTTGTTTGGCCCTGTAAATGTCATGTCTATTTCAAAGAAGAAATATTGTCTTGTGATTGTTGATGATTTTTCTAGATTTACATGGACTTTCTTTTTGCTCTCCAAAGATGAGGCAAGTGAAATCATTATCAATCACATCAAGATGGTAAACAATCATCCTGACTTGAAAGTGAGAAGGATTAGGAGTGACAATGGGACAAAATTCAAGAATTCAAGCATGAAGGTGTTCTGTGAAGAAAATGGTATTTTGCGTGAGTTTTCAGCAGCAAGGACACCACAGCAAAATGGTGTAGTTGAAAGGAAAAACAGAACACTTATTGAAGCTGCAAGGACAATGCTAGATGAATCAAAGTTACCAACTTATTTTTGGGTTGAGGCAGTTAATACAGCTTGCTTCACTCAGAATATTTCTTTGATTAATCAGGCCAAAGGAATGACCCCTTATCAGCTACTCAAAAGAAAGAAGCCACTATTGGATTTTCTTCATGTCTTTGGATGCAAGTGCTTTGTTCTGAGAAATCAAGCTGAGCATTTGGGGAAATTTGAAGCAAAGGCAGATGAAGCAATATTTGTGGGATATGCAGCAGGGAAAGCCTACAGAGTCTATAATCTCAGAACCAACATTGTTATGGAATCTGTACATGTTGTTTTTGATGATCTCAAAATTCAAGGTCTCTGTGATGAAGGTTTCCATGAAAGTCTTTCTTTTGAAAATGAGGAAGGAGATCAAATGAATCATGTTAAGGCTACTGAGAAACAGCCTAAAGTTGTTGTATCTAGCACAGATGAAAGCAACAGTGAAGATGAAATTGCTGCATTAAGATTGAAAAGAATAGCTGCTAGCAGACCAAATGGTCATTTCGTTGACAGTCATGATGGTGGATTCGTTGACAGTCAAAATGAGCGTTTCGTTGACAGCCAAAATGGTAATACCGTTGACAGTCATAGAAATGCTTCTAGAAGTGATCATTTAGGGACAACAAACTCAGGGGGAGTTTCTCAAGGACAAATATCCAATCAATGCAATCATGATCATGAAGCTACCTCTTCAAGAGCAAATCTACCTCCCTCAAGGAAATGGACTAAAGATCATCCCTTTGAACTTATTATAGGTGATGTGTCTTCAAAAGTCCAAACTAGAAGAGCAACTCAAGAAGAATGTCTATATAGCAGCTTTCTGTCTCAAGATGAGCCAAAGAAAGTTGAGGATGCACTTCTAGATCCAGATTGGGTTTTGGCTATGCAAGAAGAGCTAAACCAATTTGAAAGGAACAATGTTTGGAAGCTGGTGCCCAAGCCTAAGGACAGGAGTGTCATAGGCACAAAATGGGTGTTCAGAAACAAGATGGATGAAAATGGCATAGTCACAAGGAACAAAGCTAGATTGGTTGCAAAAGGCTATTCACAGGAAGAAGGAATTGATTTTGATGAAACCTTTGCTCCTGTTGCAAGACTAGAAGCAATAAGGATTTTCCTAGCCTATGCAGCCCATGCCAATTTCAAAGTCTATCAAATGGATGTGAAGAGTGCTTTTCTGAATGGGGAATTGGAAGAGGAGGTGTATGTAAGTCAACCTCCTGGTTTTGAAGATGATGATTTTCCAGAATATGTATACTTCCTCCTCAAAGCACTCTATGGTTTGAAACAAGCACGTAGAGCCTGGTATGACACACTTTTACAGTTCCTCCTTGAGAATCACTTCACTAGAGGTACTGTAGATAAAACTCTTTTTCACAGGGTTGTGAATGGTTCTACTATACTTGTTCAAATTTATGTAGATGACATAATCTTTGGGTCTACAGATGTGAAACTTTGTCAAAAGTTTGCCAAGCTTATGCAAAGTAAATATGAAATGAGCATGATGGGAGAATTAACTTACTTTCTTGGTCTTCAAGTGAAGCAAGTTAATGAAGGCATTTTCATTAGTCAAACAAAATACATTCATGATTTATTAAAGAAGTTTAATTTAATGGAATGCTCTCCTGCCAAAACTCCCATGCCTATTGTCACCAAACTTGAATTGAATACTAAGGAAAAATCTGTGGACATTTCAGGTTACAGAGGCATGGTAGGCTCACTTTTATATTTAACAGCTAGTAGACCCGATATTATGTTTGCTACATGTCTATGTGCTAGATTTCAGGCTGATCCTAGGGAATCCCATTTAGTTGCTATTAAAAGAATTTTCAGATATCTCAAAGGAACACCAAACCTTGGCATTTGGTATCCTAGAGAATCTGGTTTTGAACTAATTGGTTATTCAGATGCAGATTTTGCAGGATGTAAAATTGACAGGAAAAGCACAACAGGCACCTGTCAATTCTTAGTAAACAAGCTTGTCTCATGGTTCAGCAAGAAACAAAACTCAGTTTCTACCTCCACAGCTGAGGCTGAGTATATTGCAGCTGGAAGTTGTTGTGCACAGATTTTATGGATGAAAAATCAACTACTTGATTATGGAATAAGAGTTGAGAAAATTCCTATTTTCTGTGACAACACTAGTGCCATTGCCATTACTGAAAATCCAGTGCAGCATTCAAGGACCAAGCACATTGACATCAAGTACCATTTCATTAGAGAGCATGTTATGAATGGTACTGTGGAGTTACATTTTGTTCCAAGTGAACAACAACTTGCAGACATCTTTACCAAGCCACTTGATGAATCCACATTCTCAAGATTAGTAAGTGAGCTAGGTATGCTAAATTTCTCTTAATTATTTTGAGATTTTTGCAAGTTAAAATGCAGCCAGAAACTTGCTATGTTTTTCTGTGAATTAATTTTCTTAGGAAAAAGTGAAATTTTGTCTAAGTCAAAATTACTATGTCAACGAAACGAACCATTTCGTTGACAGTCTTAGCATTTTTCTCGGTGTTTCGTTGATAGCTCTTTTATATCAACGAAACGCAGCTTTATCAACGAAATAAGATGGGACTTTAACCGCCCAATCCTGATTCGTTGATTTAGCGCTTTTAATCTGAACCGTTGAAATTTGACACGTCCGTTACCACGATTTATGCATACACCCCTGTAAGTATAAATTATGGTAATTCTTTAAAAGTAACGGTTATATTTTTTAAGCCAATCCAGTAATTTACATTTATTATTGGACTCTTTTTCTGAGAATTTTTGGGGGAGTATTTAAGAAATTCTATTTTCTTTATTTTCTTTTTACCTGTTCTCAAAAATTCCAAAGGCTTTTCTCTTTTCTTCTCTCTAACAAGCAATTTAGCTCGAAGCTTTTCTTCACACAACAATGGCACCCATAGTCAAGCTTATGTCTGCTGGAGGGTTAATTTACGAAAAGAACAACTCAATCCCATTTGTTGTCAAGGAGGGTCCAAACAGTATCTTTTTCAAGATGATGGACTTCATGAAGAACTGCAAGTTGAGCTATGCTATGTTTCACTCAACTCCTCTCTATTATGAGATAATCGAGGAGATCTGGACCTCGTGTGAGTATAGTGGAACAAACTGCACACTGCAATTCACTCTTCAAGGTAATGAGTACATAGTTAATTCTGATGTATTGCAAGCATGTCTACAAATTCCTGAAAATAACTGTGATGCTTTGCCTACAATCACTGAAATGGATAACTTGCTAAATTCAATAAACTACTCTTTGCCTACTGAAAATCTGGGTAGAATAATTAGGAGAGGTTTGGTTAGGGAATATAGTTATTTAGCTGATGCATTTATCAAGGTCTTTTCTGGTAAGATTAGTAATTTTGATGCATTAACTAATTCCATGTTGATTCTTCTTACCATGCTCCTAACTGATAGATATTACAACTTTAGCACCCAACTTATGTATGAAATTGGTGCTAAGTTGGGTGATAAGGCTAATAGGAAAAAGAATATCTATTATGCTAGGTTTCTGATGATGTTGGCTAATCATGTTAGTCCAACACCATTAGTTATTTCTAACCATGTTTCCAAGTTCGAGTGTTTTGTGCAAGAAAAGAGAGTATTGACAGACATACTGAGGCTGAACCACAATGGTGATGTTCCAGTGGTGTATCTGCCAATAATTGAGGTAACTACTGTTATCCCTTCTAGTATTGTTGTTACTTCAACTGTATCACCCAATCCTGTTGCTGTGGAGTCTGTAGTTGTGACCCAACAGGCTCCTGCCCCAGCAACAAAACCAAAATCAAAGAAATCCTCCAAGCCAACCTCAGGTGCTTCCCAAAAGGCACCTGTTGTAAAATCCACTACACAACCTAAGGGGAGTGTTGTAGGTGCTGTGAGAGGTGAGGGAAGGGGTGAACATAAAAGAAACCCTAAGGATAAGGAAGGACAGGTGAGTGAAATCCAGCCAAGCCCCATTGTGTCTTCCCAACAAGGCACAACGAGTAAAATGGATTTAAACACAAGTCTAATTGCATCCTCCCAAAAGGATGTGATTATTGAAACAAGCTCTCAACCTAGAGCACAGTCCAAAAGGGTAAGGGACACTTCAAGCCCACAGTCTACATTTTCCCAATACCAAAGGAGAGTGAAGCAAAAGTCCAAGGGTTCACAGGGTGCACACACACTGGAAGCAACACTTCCAGTTTCTCAAATTCAGTTTGATGTAACCCCTATTTTCACTCTGGGGTTACAGTCCCATTCTCTAAACATCAACCTTGAACTATCTCCATCGAATTCACCAACTTTATCTCTAGATGTGGACATGATCCATACATCTATTCCTGATTCTCCAACTCTAATCTTGGAGAAGCCCCACTCTGAAGCTGGTGGCCATCACTTGTTAAGTGATTTGTTGGGCCATCAACCAATTTTTTCTGAAGTTGCAAGAGGATCTGTAGACCAATCTCTCAAATCAATCACCACAGATTCTACTGTAATTTCTCATTCTCAAAGTGCTTTCTTGACTTCATCAACGAAACAGTCTATTTCGTTGACAAGTGTTTCTCCATCAACGGTATCCATACCGTTGACAGTTCAAACTACCATTCCGTTGATAGGTCATTCTACACCCCTTATTGAAAATCTAGTTGTTTCCACAACTAGTGTAGATGACCTGGTGGTAGTTGAGACACTTTTAGGTTTGAAAGGGAGTGAAATTGAGAGGCTGGCTTGCAGCCAGGCAAAAGGAGAGGCTGAGAGTGAGAGGCTGGCTATTTCTTCCAGCCAGGCAAAAGGAGAGACTGAGAGTACCACCTTAGTAGGTGAAGGTGAGGGTGTGAGAGGTGTGAGCCATGGGGAGCCCATGATGCAAGAAAAGAGTGGAGAGAGAGAAGGGACTACAGGAGCCATAAGGATGGAAGCAGCCATTGCAAGTGAGTTAATGGGGGTCAGTGAGGGAGAAAGGGAACTTACCTTCCAAGACCATTATCAACAAACTCTGGATAGTATTTCCCTGGATCCTGAGACCTTTACTCATCCTGTGTCAGCCTATCAAGTTATGGCTCAACAGGGCAATGTGGAGGCAGAAAGGTCACTCAACTTAATTCATACTACTGCATCAATGCAAAGAGCCAAGAATGCCTTGACCAATCTACCTCCAGGAGCTGCAGCAAGTGGAGAATTTGAGTTTTCTGATGATGAAGACAGCTTTGGTGACAATCTACAGGTGGCCACTACTACACAGACTGGGACTTCTGTGGTGCCTCCTACACCAAACTGGCTTTCTCAAGATATGCATGGTAGATCCAACTTGGATGCTGCTATTACAAGGCAATACAATGAGGCATATCTAGCTCATGAGTCAGCAACTACAAGGGACAAGAAATTCTATAAGGCCATAATCGATTCTCTGGAAATTCAAAGGCTACAAATGTTGCAGACAAGGATTGAAGCTACAGAAATAAAGGATTCAATTAGCAACCTTAGGGATGCTACTGACAGGAGGCTAGATGAAAAGCTTCCTCTTCACACTGTCTCCAAGATGTCAAGGTTTTTCACCAAGGAACCTGAAGTGTCCTCATCTTTGAAAACTCTCTCCTCTAGAGTGGACAAAGTTGAGGCTACACTTTCTCACATGCAGAAGGAACAGGAGAAGCAAACTAGCCTACTCACCCAGCTTCTGGCAGCTCAAGGAATCCCTATCATCTCACTTGATGATAACAAAAAGGGGGAGAAAACTAAGGAGCTAGAGATACAAATTACAAAGGTTTTGGTCCCAGCCATCTCCTTGCCAGAAGAGCCATTAGCAATGGGGGAGTTTGGAAAGAAGAAAAAGGATGGTATTGACCTGATCCAGGAAGCTTCTATGAGGATGAGACTTGCAGAACAAATCAAAGACCATTGGTCCAACATAGAAGCAAGGGTCAAGAAAATTGCTGGAACTACAAAGGACTCCAATCCATCAACGGATCAACCATCAACGGATGCCATGGTTCTAGTGTCAACGGAATGGGAGCCACAGACCAATTCTTTCTATAAGGTAGAGCCTCTTCTACATGGAGTCACTCAAGGTCCAAGGAAGGAAAAAGGACAAACTTCATGCATTAGGGATGTGGAACAAGCTATACTCCAAAGAAGCCTATCTCCCAAGTCTCCTGCTAAACCAAAGGGCAAAAATACAGAAAGGACTTTCTATCCTGCACCTTATCCAGATGAGCACAAGCTTCTTGGTCTACTCATCACAAAAAGCAAGGAAAGCAATGATTATGAGATAAGGAAGCAAAGGGCAATTGTCTACAGGAATGGACAACAAATCTGTGTTTGGGCTGGTCACCCAAACTTTGCTGAAGCTAAAGCTGAAGAGTCAGAAAGAGCAGCAATGCAAGCCCTTGCTGTTGCTCAGTCTCTTGATGAAGAAGAAAGACAGCAAGAAGAAAAAACAAGAGAGGAAAGGAGTGCAAAGAAGAGCACAAGGCAACCAAAGGCAAGAGCTACGAGAAACATAGCCTTTGAGAATGATGACTTTCAGAACACTGCATCAGACTCTTCTGTACCAATTGCACCTCCAACAAATCCTGATCCAGTTTCAGAGGTAAAGTTAGCCTGTGATCCCAATCATCCTGTAAATTTCCATGATCAACCAATTGAGCCAAAGGAAGAGCCAATTGAGTTTGATGAGGCCAACTTCCCAAAATTCCTATTTGAAAAGGATCAGCCAATGAAGACCAAGAAAAGGGTTGTCAAGGCAAAGCCAATATTTGTGAGAAAGCCACAACCTCAGAAACCCCCTTCAAATCCAGAGGACTGCATGTACATTGCTGACATCAGGGAAGAATCTAGCTTACATCTTGATTTAGACAACCTGGTGGAAGTAAGGGGCATTGCAGCTTCTCAAAAGATGCCTGAAAGATTAGTTTTCACATTCAAGGGTGGTAGAGAACAAGTATGGCCTCTCTACAGAATTTTAGGAGAAGACTACCAAACACTACTCACAGTGTTTAGATGCTTGAAGAAAGACTTTGGCTTCACCAAAACAGCCAAGTCTGAGGTGGTCTCCAAAATATGTCAAATAAAGGCTAGATGGAACAAGCCTGAGGCTCTTCCCAGGATGCTTAGAGTGCCCTCAACAGGAAAGAAGATCCATCTTCAACCTTACTGGATGATGGAATTTAAGGACAAGGACAACTGCAGAAGGTTCTTCAGAATGGAAGACCAGCTGGATAAGGCATCTAATCAAACTCTAAAGCTTATGCAATCCAAGCTTGGTGATCAGGATGAGGAAGAGAAGATCTTCTACAGAAGGCTACAGGTCCAGATTGAGGAAAACAATTCTAAGAGAGGGAAGAAGACTATGCCACAAAGAAGACAAAGATGAATCATTTGCTCAGTCTAGAGGAGCACTTCTGGGCATTAGTCTTGTAAGTCTTGTATTTTATTCAAAATATTATGAAGCTTAAATGCATTTTCTACTTTTGTAATTTAGAATGTATCTGAGTGTTTTTGTTATCATCAAGTCTCTTGATTTATGGCTGTTATTCTATCAGTCATAAATTGGGGGAGATTGTTAGGAATATGTTGTTCTTGATGATAAACATAAAACACTTAGTAGAATTTGTGTAAAGTTATTTTGTAGCTGTCAACGAAATGGCATGCTTTGCAGCATTCCGTTGACAGGTAGCTCATCAACGAAATGAGTGATGTAGCAATTGCACTGTACAATACTTCACAGTTTGATATGCATTTTGTTGTATGTACTAGATAGGTTTTCTAAGTCATGTTGACTAAATGATAGATAGGCAAAATAGGTTGGTTAATTGTAAATATCTTGTGCCTTGTAATTTTGCCTAAGTGAAGACATGTCAACGGTATGAAGATTACTCTGTCAACGGTATGGAGTTTACTCATCAACGAAACGAGAGAAACACCATCAACGGAATGAAGAATAAAGCTATCAACGAAACACATCTCCCTGCTATCAACGAATCATTATTGCTTTTCTGTATAGTTGACAAAGTGATAGTGACAGTTTACTGAACAGATCTAAAGGTGATGTGGAAGTGTACTTTGCATTGGAAACCATTAAAATGGACATGGGGAATAAGGAAACATCCCAGTTTCCAATTGGGTCTTGGAAGTGATCATAATAAGCATGAAGACAAAAGCAAGGATCTCCAAGGACCACTGGACAAAGGGATGAAAAGCAAACTATTGGCGGTTACTCATTGTACTTTTAGTGTAGCCAAAAATAGGGTTGTAAACTTGGGGATATATAACCAAGTGTAGCAGTTACTTTTGGAAATAGAGAAGAAAAACAAATAGTTTGTATTAGCTATCTTTGAGAGCATTCTTCTCTACAAACCCTTGTAACTGAGCAGCTGTGTACTTTTGTATCACAGATTATTTCCGCAATAAAAATCACTTCAGTTGGATCATCAAACAATCCAACTGAAATTATTAATGTGCTTGTGATTTTTACTTTAAGTTCAGTTTTATTTGTAAGTTGTTTTTAAGTTCAAGAAATATCAAAATTGTATTCAACCCCCCCCCCCCCCCTTCTACAATTCTGTTAGGTCATTTGGGAATAACACCTATCTAGAAAAAGGCAATTTGCCCCTAGACCGGAAAGAGGCCCAAAAAGTGAAGTACAGGGCAGCAAGCTACACCATCGTCGGTAACAAGTTGTATAGAAGGTCAGTGATAGAACCCCTTCTCCGATGTTTGGATCCTGAAGAACAACTGCTAGCTTTGGAAACAGTTCACGAAGGGATATGTGGAGAACATCTTACCGGTCGGTCTCTTGCTTTTAAAATCCTCAGACAAGGGTTTTACTGGCCAACTTTGCGAGCAGATGCGGCCGATTACGCAAAAAAGTCTCGGCAATGTCAGTTATTCAGTATCATCCCGAAGCAGCCACCAGAAGAAATGGTATCAGTCCTAAGTCCCATTCCTTTCGTCATGTGGGCTGTAGATATCGTGGGAATTCTACCAAAGAGCACAAAACAGGCCAAGTACTGCATAGTGGCGATCGACTATATGACCAAGTGGGTCGAAGCAAGACCCCTGGCGACCATAACCGAAGAGGCAGCAAAAAAGTTCATGTTAGAACAAGTCATACTCAGGTTCGGGATCCCGAAGGTATGTGTATCCGACAATGGGACCCAGTTCATCGGGAACAAGTTCCGGAAGTTCTTGACGCATTTCGGAATACAGCAGAAATTTAGCTCGGTCGGTCACCCTCAAGGAAACGGAGCAATCGAGGCCGCAAATAAAATCATCTTCGACGGGATAAAAAAGCGACTGGGAGATGCCAAGGGGCTTTGGGCAGAAGAGCTAAATTGGGTATTGTGGGCATACCGAACAACCCCACGCTCGTCGACAGGTGAGACGCCTTTTAAGTTGGCATTTGGGACAGACGCCTTAGTTCCCGTAGAAGTCGGATTAGACTCCTACCGAACAGAGGTGTTCAACGTCGAGGCGAATGAATTCGGTCTCCGAGCCAATGTTGATTTTTTAGAAGAAGAAAGGGAAGCAACACACCTAAGGAATTTAAAATATCAGCTCCAGGCAGCCCAATACTACGACACCGGAGTAAAGAAAAGGACCTTCATGATGGGAGATTTGGTGTTGAGGGAATTGGCGACTTCTATGCCAGCTAAGCAGGGAAAACTAATGCCAAACTGGGAAGGCCCGTATAAAGTGACTGAAGTGGTTCGACCTGGTACCTACAAATTAGCAACCACGTCTGGCGACCCGATCAAGAACACATGGCACACCTCCAGGTTACGAAGATATTACCAATAGCCTTCATCCAATCTAAAGGAATATGGCCGAACAAAAGGTGCTCGCCACTCAAGTTCTTATTTTCACTTTATACTAAGTTTTCTTTCTCAAAAGCATGTAAAGTTGAATAATTTATCAATAAAATACATGTTTCCCTGTTCTACTTATTTTATCAGTTATGCATTATAATGTTATAAGTCGGGCATTTATCTGGGGACGACCAGAAACGATAAATGCCAAAAGACTTCTTGAATAATGTTTCATAAACTTGGCGAGTGGATAACCAAACAGCCAAAATTTGGGAGAATCCAGACCATGTTAGGCGAAAAAGAAAGTCGAAGATACATATAATGGTTCAATTTTGTTTAAATTATGTTAAGGCAAAATGAAGCCGAAGATACATAAAACTGGTTCAATTATGTTAAGGCGAAGATAGGAGCCGAAGATACATATAATTGTTATATTTTGTTTCAATTATGTTAAGGCAAAAGGAAGCCGAAGATACATAAAACTGATTTAATTATGTTAAGGCGAAGATAGAAGCCGAAGATACATATAATTGTTAAATTTTGTTAAAATATGTCAGGTAAAAATGAAGTCGAAGACACATTAGTTTGGTTTAAATTTTGTAAATTACGTTGAGGCGAAGTTGATAAGCCGAAGACACTTAAATTTTGACAATTATGTTGAGGCGAAGTCGATAAGCCGAAGGCACTTAAATTTTGTAAATTATGTCGAGGCAAAGATAAGCCGAAGATGCATACATTTTGTTAATTATGTTAAGGCCGAAGCCGAAAGTACATAAAAAGAAGCCATAGACGACGAAATTATATAAACTTGGGAAATCCATTAGGAAGGACAAGTACATTCAATGCCCGAAGGCTACAGAAGTTTAAATGCCCGAAGGCAAAATAAAGTACAAGATAAAAAAGTCCTAATTAGATAATTCTTCGTCCTCGCCAGAAGACACGACATGAGGCTCGTCCTCATCTGGGCGACCAACTGGATCGGTGAAGCCGGGCTCTATCAAAGGTGCATGGTCCAAGCCCATAGCGGCCGCCCTCCTCACGACCTCGTCGTGGCCCATCTGATAACAGCGTTCCTCGGCGTTCAACCGAAGCTTGGTCTCCCTCCGGGCCATCTTCCTAGAAGCCTTCAGAGAAAGGTTGTGCTTGGTTAGCCTGGCTCGGAGAAGGTCGACCTCCTTCTGCATCGCCTCCCGATCGGCCCTCAACGCCGCAGCCTGCCCTTCTAGCCTCTCCACGTCACCAACGGCTTGCGGAAAAGCATTCTCCGACCTCACAGCTCGGACCTCCAGTTCCCGAAGCTGGCCGAAATTGCCCTCCATATCCTTCACCTTATCGGTGATGATAGCTGCCATTGGTGTCGCCTGAAAAAGAGAAAGGAAACTCGGTTAAAAAAAAAAGGGAGGCAAACCAACTATGCTTACCTTGGAGAGGAAGGCCATCAGGTCAGCGCAAGCATCGGCAAGACCCAACTGATCATAGGCAGGGCGATCAGCCGGAAGGACCAACGCCCGGCACAAGTCGGGGGCTATCTCCTTGATGGCTTTGGGGTCAGCCGTGGCGATTGTATCGGATTCCAGGACCGCCCACTGAAGGACGTACGTTTTTATAACGTCCCCCCGACGAGCCCTTTTTCTAACCGGGGCAGACCCGGCCGCCTGCTCCGTATTTTCGGTTGGAGAGGGAGACATCGGGGCCGATTGCTCAGGCGCCCGTTTATCGCCCTCCTGGCGACCATCGTTGGTAGCAGCATCCGCCCGGGCCGCTTCGGCTGCTTCAGCTGCTTCAGCCGCCTTAGCCGCTAAAGCCGCCTGCTCCGCCTTAAACTTGACCCTTTTCCTCTCTATGATGGCCTGACGTGAAGACAGTGTAAAAAGAAAGAGAGGGGTTAACATCATTATTGAAGGCATAAACAGGAAGATAGAAGCACAGTAAACAAAATTTAAATGCAAGGGGTAAAGTATGTTACCATTACCCCAAAGGGCGAAAAGCCATTGCTTATCCCGAAGGTCCTCTAAAGGGATTCGGCCCATATCGAAATTACATAGGCGTTGGTAGTTGTCCAGCTCTGTCCTTGATAGTGCGGGTTTAACCACCTGAACAGTAGGATCAACCACTCGCCATTGAGACAAAGCGGCTATCTTCGGGCCTGAGATGTAACACCACTTATCATGGCTGCCCTTGTTGTTGGAATTGGTTTCCACCCACTCAGCCCTGTTGCTACGGTGGGCGATGGAGTAATAACCTTTACTCTTACCGTTCTTCCGGAAGTCATGGTGGTGCCAGAACAATGCGGGGGTTGGATCGACGTTGGCCGCGAGGCATCGACATTGAAAGCCGTTCATGTGTAGGAACCCGTTCGGGTCCATCTGGCCTAAAGCTATACCCATCTTGGCGAACAGTTGCTTCACCAGCGGGAGCATCGGGACCCGGAAACCGCATTTTAAAGCGGCCTCAGAGATCCCGGTAGCGACATTCCCGTATCCCTTCGGGACGGGAGGGTTGAACCATATCCGGTCAGCAGCTCTCGGTAGATACGTATGCCAGGCACCGGTCGGGATATCAAACTCTTTCGGCAACTTAGCTACTCTGTCCTCTGATAACCGAGTAGGATGATTCGCCGCCGGAAATTCATCGATATCGTGAAACGGATATCTTTACGGGGATACAGATCTGGGAGATTGTCCCGAGGTATAAGCCGACCGATCCATAATTCCTGCATTAATATGAAGAAATTAGCCTTGTACTCGGACATGAGCAAGAAAGAGAAGAAAGAAAAAGTAGTCGCCGAGTACAGAGGGCTTGGATCGGTCGGAGGGTTACTAACTTCTAAGTCGAAGCAATAAGAGAAATCTCCAAGGAACTACGCAACCCGAAGACTGTTCTAAGGGTCAACCCCTCCCGAAGATTGTTCCAAGGACATATTCATCCCGAAGATCGTTCTAGGGACAAATTGGTCTCGGAAATTATTCTTAGGACGAATCTATCTACTGGTCTGACTACCGACCTAATTATGGGTATATTTTCGAAAGCAAGTATAACCCAAAGCAAAATTACTATTATGCCTAAACAATGGTGAACATATTCAGGAAAGTTAAGCACGAAATGGAAAATTGCGCAGAGGGATATAGAAAACTTACTTGTGATAAGATTTTGAGGAGGATTCGAACTTGTCAAGTGAAATCGTCGATATCTGCAAACAGAGATGCTAGAGAGAAACTGGCAAAATGAAGTTGCTTTTGAATGTATAAGTGACGATGTTTGGGGGGAATTTTTTTTATATTTATACGGAGGACATGTGACGTTTGGACAGTAAAACGCGAACGTTTAATCTTGATCGTACGATCAAAGCCGTTTGGGATTCAACGATGATGATCCAACACTAATCTCAAGGAATTACAGCTGCCATTATTAATTACGGCACGATTCTCTAGGTGACGTGTCACAACGGATAGGCACGAAACCGTTGGAATCCATCCCGAAGAGAAGTGAAAAGCTAGGACTCCGAACGCATTAGCAAATTCGACCGAAGTCCAGGGACATGTTGGTGGCCCAACTGGGATTGGGCCGAATAGTGGTTGGGCCAAGTAGTAATTGGGCTGAATGGTCACAGCCCATTCCTTCGGATCGGTCCGTTGGATCTGACCGTTGCTTGACCAGGTCATCCGACTATTCAGGCGTGAGAACAGGACCACGTATGTGGTCGGTTGCCCCCGAAGAATCCGGGCGAGCCGGTACCAAGGTGCCTATAAAAGCACACAACATGTTTCTGATTAAAGAGACTCATTTTTTACGCTCACAAATACTTACACGTTCATTTAAAACTTATTTGGAACCTCTAACTTATTCTCACACCGGAGGTGAATCGGGGGCCCAACCTCTCGCATTCTTCTCTTTTGACAGGTTGACCCGAAGAGCTTCCTGGAATCCAACCCGACAGTTACCTCTCTGTTTACTCCGCAAGCAAAGCATATCCTGTGATGGTACATACCTGGGGCTACTTGTGTAGAACAAACAGGACATCAGGATTCATTCATTTCGCCTGTGCCCAAGCATTGCCATTTTACCCTCCAAAGACTTCAGCTTGGTTCCTCGCGAATTATGAGCGCATGTCTCTGATTAGTCTGTGCAAGGGGGACCTCAAGTACTCTCAAGTCTTGAACAAATAGCTTACAACTCCCTGTTCCTCACAACGCGAAAATGGTTAAAGCTTAGCCTCATACATATCGCCAAATCCACGCCTGGTACCAAGAAATGAAAAAAGAAAAACTATGATCTTCTGCATGGTGTGTGATTGAGCAATTTGAAGCTTATTTGGATAAGCTTATTTGGATTATCACTTGATTATAGGCTCTTTTGTTGATATCTTGCCTCTCCTAGGCCAACACCAGGACATACGTTTTAATGCCTTCCACAAATTCTTCTGATTCACTAGCACCATGTTTCTCTTCTTTTGGTAATCTTCCTGTGTTCAGACACGACCGACTCGAACCAACCCAAAATTCGCAACTCGATTTACTGAGACCAAACCCAAAATAACTCGTAATTAGATTTTTTTATTTTTTTTTTCTAAGCTTAAATGTTTTTTTTTTTGAAAAGAGTTCTGAAAGTTAAAAGTATTTTACTCCTTTACACTTAAATATTCAATTTCATTCAATTTTAATTGGCTTTAACTCGACCTGAAATTGACATGTTTACAACACGAACCGAAACCCGAAACTGTCACCCCTCCCTCCCTCTGATTTTTCAATAGAAAGTCGAGTGCCATCCATGCTAATCCAGTCGACTACACGTCCTTTAAGGCTCAGATGTTTGAGTGGAATGCCTGCAGTGTCCGAAGTCATTGCGATTGTCAGTCTTACTACTCTGTTCTTCTAACATCTCTTCTATTTTATCACTTTTCTTTCTCTAGCAAAATGACAGCTTCCCAGATGTAATTTGCAAGTATAAATAGCATCAAAAGAACACCATTCGTCTTCTCTAACAATAGAGGAGGATGCATAAAACTCAGTTTTAATTACCTCCTTTAACAGTATTTAACAAATATGACATCTTGTTTACAACTGAGGAAAACTTAAATCAATATGAGAAGATGATGAGAGCAAACACTAAATTTAATGAAGATGAAAATAATGTTTTGATGAAAGAATAAGAAGATAGCAATAGGCATGCCACGTTTGAGGTTTGAGATATATCATAAGATTGTTAAATTATTGGAGCCTAACTGCTCATAAAGCATGATCGATGAAGGGTAACATGCACAGAAACCTTAAAGAGGAGTAGAGAGACTGTTTTCCCGTTGGGGTTGAGAGGCTGTTTTTCCAGAGCCAAAAAACCAGTAAAACAAACATGATATTAAAAAATATTTCAAAAAAAAAATGTCAAATATCAACAATAAATCCCCTCGTACAACTGTCATTTGTCAACCACTAAAACAGTATTAAAACCTTCTCATACACGACCTCTTAATTAACAAGTGTTGGTCAAAAGAATGGAAACGTACACTTCAAAAGGAAATCAGGTCCGAGTAAAAAAAAAAGGAAATCAGGTCTGGAAATCATATATAAACAACCACATTATCCTTAAATGCAAGCAAAAAACCCTCATCAACTCTGATCACTCGTCTCTTCATAGTTAATGTCTAGATATAGACAGCAGGAAACCTTATACCTATTGCTGAATTTGCCTTATGTTCTGCTTCTTACTCATAAATCACTGGATGACAAGTGAGAATGGGAAGAAATGGGGTTCGAAGCTAACAGATTAGCGAAACATTAGAAAAGCTTCCCTTGCTGTTTTGTCCCGCTTCTCATCATTGTACAGAACTCATCATAATTAATCCTCCCATCCTACATGTAGAAAGAAAACCATTATCGATACATTATTTCATAGAGAAAATTTAAGAACTTTACACTGAAACCAACTTACATTATCTGAATCTACTTCTGAGATTATATCCTTGATCGTGGCTTCATCACCCATTCCATACTCTTTCATTGCAGATTCAAGTTCATCTCTCGTAATGAAACTGTTACAAGAATAAGATTAACGAGTTAAAGCTTATAAGCATTCACTTTAAAAATAAGTGTGAGACACTGTAGCTAAAAGTTAGGTCGATCAATTTGTGCAACATGGGGTGCAAATTTAACCATAGATGCCATTTATTGAAAACAAGCTTTGAGTTCCTTCTGGACTTTTGCCGAGTCAAATCTGCTCCATTTTTTTCCGTGATCAAGTATTATATGGGAGTTGTGTGATTTGATCATAGTGTCAAGTTATGTCCTAGCTATTCATCAAAGTTGATAAACGAGGTATTGGGCATGTTAATGATTATCAAATGTAATGCTAAACTAAACCGAGAAGAAATTATAACATATCCGGGACATTATGAGAAGACTAAACTTACCCACTATTATCCTTGTCAAAATACTGAAATGCTTTGTATAGATGCTCATAGCTTTCAAGCTTGTGTCTGTGCATAGTAGCAGTAATAAACTCTAGGTAGTCAATTGTGCCATTTCCATCTACATCAGCCTGAAATGCAGCAAGAACTAATTATTACATCTAAATACATGACAAGAAAATTGGTCGAAAGACATGCCTATCGCTAAATGCACAAAACTTACAGCCTCCATCAGTTGTTTGACTTCCACTTCTGATAGCTTTGAGCCTAGCCGTGCCAGTCCGGACTTCAGTTCCTCATAAGTAATTGTACCACTTCTGTCTGTGTCCATGTTTGTGAACATAGCTTTAAGACCTTTAATTTCTTCCTCAGATAGACTTTCCGCAATGACCTAGATACAATTTTACATTGGACCAAAATTATAAAACATTCATCTTACGGATTGAACTTTTTGGGCCATTACTAAAGAACTGAAAACATTATATTAACTCATGCTTATCCAAACAAATATTTATGTTTTGTTCTGTCAAGAGAACAACAAAACTAATATGTACAAATGCTGTGTTTATTTCTAGCAAGTGTAATGTAGAAGCAAACATGAGGCAGAGATAGGAAGTTCAACAGATAACAGAAGATACCGCATCTAGCAAGGTCCAGCTAAAAGCTTAAAATAGAAGTCTATGAGCGGTCATCACAAGCAATTCACAGACACACTTCCTTCATAATCTTATAAACATTAAAGCCTACCTTAACATTAAAACACATTTAAATAACTTCACATAGGAACTTGTGAAAGCCTACCTTGAGTGCAAGTTGTTTAAGCTTGTTCATTGCTCTAAATTGTTTCATTCTAGAGAGGACTGCACTATCTATTGGCTTGTCTGATGCTTCTCCACCTTCTCTCATCCATGGATGTTCTGAAAGAAGAATATAAGCAACATAAAGAAGAGCTAGCAAAGCCAATACAATAAACTTAATCTAAATAGTAAGTAATAATACTTTATTCGTTAATGAGAAACATCTAGAAGAAATGCTAACGAGCTTGATGCTCCTAAGTACGTACTCACCTAAGTTAGGTGAGTACAAAGGGGTTTTTCATATTAAAACACGGGGTACTTTTGTAATTGCAGGATTTTAATAAACATTTACAATTATGCCATTAAAATGTACTATGTACTCACGTAAGACCCCTAAGTACGTACTTGGGGGCATTTTTCTCATACTTAATTCATGGTACAACATGCCACAAAGTGAATAATCTATTAAATTTTTGCGTTGGATTTGAGGACAGTGAGATGCATTATCTGAAATTATACAACGAATCCTCGATTCAAATAATACAGCAAAAATGGTCATCTTAGAAAAGAAGTTAGAAATCTTGAGTCTTGTATATCTCTTCCGAATGGGTCATATTAGAAAAGTCTACTCCTGGGTCTGTAACCTGGAGGCTTAATACCCTATTCCGACTTCCCCAGAATAAATTACAAAAATCAACTCTCACCATTCATTCACTAACTCTCCAATTGTTTAATTCTGTCCTGTTTCTACCATTTTGACCTTATCCAGAAACATTATTTAAATATAAGTACATGCCCAATTTATTAATAAGAAGCCATCGACTCAGAGGTTAGTATTAACAATTTTATATCTATCCTATTCATATATTACGTCCCATTTAATTAGGTAACAATTGTGCTATCAACATATTCATATGCGATGTTCTAGATTATCTAAGTAAGATATAGTTGTAGATCCAGTCAAATAGTCAAATACATGTTCAAATTTTGCTATTGTTTATATTCTTGAATGTTTAAATAAGATCATATTTACTATGAATAAACTCTGTTTAGCCCACACTCGATGTAAATCATGGGTCCATCTAGGTATGGACAAGGCTTAACTCACTATACATTTGCAGAAGAAAGAACTGACATACCAAGAACTTGTGCAGAAGTAATTCTTTTTCTTGGATCCTGTGTCAGCATCTTTCTAACTAGGTCTTTTGCACTGTTGGAGACTGATGGCCATGGTTCGCTTTCAAAGTCAATTTCTCCTTCCAGTATTGCATCAAATATTCCCTTTTCATTTTCTGCAGAAAGAACGCTAATATATTTATCTTTTGTTGTGCACGTGCAATGTATAAAAGAAAAACGTAAAGTTGAAATTTCTTAGAGAACCAAAATAAGCATTTACCAGCCCAAAATGGAGGTACACCACTGAGTAGAATATACAGAATAACTCCAGCGCTCCAGATATCAATTTCTTTTCCATAACTACGCCGTAGTACTTCAGGAGCGACATAGTAAGCACTACCAACTATATTACGATGTACCTTGCCTGGAATTTATGTTAAGATCCATAAGGATAAGATATTATAAACATAGAAACATGAAAACAGCTATTTCAAAGTCAGTCTAAGAAGGGACTCAATGGAAGATCATGTATAGAAGATTAAAAGAAAACAGGAAGCCACATATATAATATATGGTATGCTTCCATACATCAATGAAATTAAGGAATTTTAATGGAGGTATTAAATGATAGATCAGTTGTCTAGCAATCAGTGTACAACAATCAGACCATAGTACAAAAAATGAATAGTGAGATCAAATTCGAGAATTCAAGAATTTATGTTATTTGACAATTGCCACCACCACCTTGAGGTCCTTTCTTATTAAGAAAATAATGAAAACTCCCTTTTAGGGTTATAATATAACAGAAAAACTATTATAAAAGTAAAATATATATCATACAAACAAATGGGTTTGGTCCATATAACTCTTGCTCTCTTAGTCCAAATATGTCACAACACTTGATATACGAGTTCTGGATATGAATAAACTTCTACTTGAAATAATTTGCTTCTAAAATAAATTGATCCCCATTACGGCATTACCCCATATGCGTATTACAAAGAAGACCAACTGAACAAATGGATTTTTGTGTAGACCTGTACATATGCGCCATCATCAAATAGAGCTAAACATCTTGTGGTTTACAGTCCAGTTGGTTGGAACCTATGCTCCTAAAGATTTACGCATTCGACTTCACCTTAAGCTTAATGGATTTGTGATTTTGCTCTCATGAGCCAGTTGCAACCATAATATCATGCACAGTCCAGAGAACACGAAAATGCACAACTGACCAGATTCCCTCACTCTATTCTTTTTGAAAGAGGATTTCATAGGTGCTAAAGAGCATGAACAATTTTATCCTTACTAACAAAGTGAGGATAAAAATTTAAAAGAGATTTCATGCTAGAACTTTCGAACCAATCCAAATGATACATAAAGGGATATCTGCAAGGCTTAGCCTAGTGGATATCCCTCGTCCTTAGTTACCAAGAGTGGAGTCATATGTGAGCGTGAGTATTTAGATATCTTGTAATTGACCTTATGCAAATAAAGAAAAAAGATACAGTGAGTGGACACTTAAAGCCTGTCTGCGCTCAATCTAAGTAAAGATGAATAATGGTGGATTTTGGCATCTTTGACTGCTCCGAGCGTGATCAGCATAACAAAAAGTTGACTGTAAACATAGTAAGTAGTCCACCCTTTAAGAAAAAGTTTCAACTGGAACCTTCGAGAATACTTAATGCTTACATGTGTAACATGAAATAAATCTTCTTGAACCATCAATGGGTTACTTCTCAAGGAATAATCCGCTAAATATCTCATATGGAATACAGATGCCAAAACAATACACAGGGAAATTCACTAATTGGTAGGCATCCAGAGTTCTAGTACTTTTTGTTATAAACATCAGTAGATTGTACAAATGATAATTGCAATGCACATAATACCATAGATCATCTTTTATCGGAGCCTAGTCCAGGTAATTATACCTACAACAAATTTTATTTTATCTTTCTATTTACATTACAATAGTAATAATTGGACATGGTCAAACACATAGTCTGAATAACTACACCAAAAAAACACACACGAGGATGATATATTTACCTTCTTCAATAAACACAGACAGCCCAAAATCGGTAGTCTTCAACATTGCATTTTTATCCTTACTAGAAAGCAAGAAATTTTCCGGTTTAAGATCCCTATGCATCACTCCCATAAAATGACAAACATGAACAACATTCACAATCTGCCTACAAATCGTAGCAGCCGCTCTCTCCGAATAATGTCCCTGAGCTATAATCCTATCAAACAACTCCCCACCAGCACAAAGCTCCATCACAAGATGCACAGATTGCCTATCCTCATAAGCACCCTTGAATTCGACAATATTAGGCTGCCCACTCAAATGCTGCATAATCTGAATCTCTCTCTTCATATCCTCCTTATCACTCTTACTAACAAGCTTTCTTTTCAAAATAGACTTACAAGCATACATATGACCAGTTGAATTTTCAGTACAAAGATAGACACAACCAAATTGACCCCTACCCAATTCTTTACCAAGAGTATAAGTAGCTCTAATGTCTTCAAATGGCTTACCTAAAATTGTGTGTGGATCTGATTTAATAACTTGCCTGGGCTTAGGTGATGGACTTGTTTGATGAACCTGAGGCTGAGTTTGAGTCTGTTGAGGCCTTTGAGATGACTTTTCATAGCTTTGAGCAGTAACTGTATGATATGCAGTGGCACCACCTGATCTAGGCCCAGTAGCATCTGTTTGATTATCTTTCTTGCTTAAACAACCCCCCATTTTTTGCAATTCACAAAAACCCAGATCAAGATTTATGTCAAATTATAATCCAAATTCAAGAACTGAAAAAACCGAGTAAGCTGAAGAATGTAAAATCAAGAAAAGGGCAAAAAGATTAGATTTTTAACAAAAAAACCCAATCTTTTTTTATGTGAAATGCCTAATATCAAGAATTGGAAAAACCCAGTAAACTTAAGTGCTTAAATTCAAGAAAAGAGCCAAAAAGATTGGATTTTTAATTGAAAAAAGATGAAGGTGGATTCAGGATAAGCATATTCATAAAGGGCAGTTTAGAAATCCTATGTGTAAAAGCAAAGGGTGTTGAATTTAACGAGAGACGGATGGAAATGAATGTGCAACAGTTACATACTGGTCCAGTTTTACAAACAAGCAGGTGGAAAATATGGGTAATTTCAACTTTAGGACAACATTGCCATGTTTTACGTTTATAGTTTATTACCAGGTAAACGAGTCAAACATCTCAACTTCGGTTCCTAAAATATTTGAATTCAATTCGGTAATAATTGAGAGCTTGAGTTATTCAAATATTCTGTTGAATTCGGGTTTTAAATTACTCGGCTCGAAAGGCCCGCGAGCTTAATCGAGCATCTATCATTTTTAATTTTTATATATTATAAATATATATTTATATAAATATTTAGTATCTAGATATAATTTTTATATATAATCGAGTCGAACTCGAGCCATATAATCGAGTCAAACTCGAGCCGAACCGATCATATTCGAGCTTTTGTTAATATTTGATGAAGTCGATTTGAGCTTTCGAGCCGAACTCGAACATATCGAACTTTTTACGAGCCAAAATTCAAGCTTGAAATTTAAAACTCAGTCGAACTCCAACCCGAGCTCAAACCCAAATTTTTTAATTGAGCCCGAACTCGAACCTAACAATGTTCGACTCGACTCGAATCCACATGTGATCCATTGCCCGCTAGATTGGGCCTAAATATTTTTGGAAAAACATTTAAAATAACAACCTATTTTTATTAAAATTAGTAAACAAAACAATTTGGGTGTTTGGGCAATTTTTAATGGATAATGTTACTTACCTTAAATTTATTATCAAAAATCTTTCTCGAATGATGTTGTAGAAATATTATCGCAGATTGGGAAATTTTAATTGGAGAGACTAGTGTGAATGAAGAAAGGTCCATTTTATTATAATGAATCAAAATAAGACATTTGACATTTGGGAAATGTTTTGCGAACTAATTTGAAATATCTTATATTAAAATAATTTTATATATGAATGCACGAGAATATAATTGTAATGGGTTGCTGAATTTCAAATTTACATTAACCATATAATTGTAAAGGTGGAAAATACTAAGGTCATTCTTAGGTAAGTGCCTAAAATTAATATAATTTGTATTAGAATATAATTTCTTTCATGTATCACATTTAATATTTCTCATTTATTTTTATTATAAAATGTGAATGTTTTTACTTTTTGGCGCAACTCTATCGTAACTATTAAATTTTTGAAAAAAAAAGGTTTTGTTCTATGCTTTTTAAATATAAAAATATAGATTTTAATTTGTTATTAACGAGGTTCTAATTTTGACCTTTAGAATTCTTTACCGTTTACCATTTAATATTATATTTGCTGAATTTTGATTTAATTACATACAACTGATTATTGTACTTTCATAGAAGAGACCAGAGTATATGTTCAGGTGGAGCCGTAAATAGACCAAACTCGAACGAATTTGAATGAAATTTTATCGAACTTGAGCAAAATTTTAATAAATTGAACAATGTTCGATAATTTAATCGGACTAATTTTCTTATTTGAACTCGAGTTCGATAATATTCGAACCGAACACAAACTGTTCGCGAACATATCGAACGAACACGAACAGTTCGTTAACATTTTATATTTTTTTAGAAAATTTTTATTATTATTAACTTTATTTAATGTGAAAAGTTAGTCCAAGTGTTAATTACATATATCCTACCTATAAAATATTTACTTGAAATCATTATAAAATAAAATTAAAATATTTATTATGAATGATCTATATTAAACATATATATATACTCTTTATTAATAAGCAAAACAATATTTAAATGGCGCACAAAAGTATCAAAGTACAAAATATCAAAGTACCAAATTTGGTTAGCACAAAATTCATGTTCAATTCCCTACAACTACATGATTAAATAAGATTTATTTATTTGATTTAATTTCTTTGATTTCACCGTGTATTCGATTCTCTATAACTAAATGATTCAAAGATGTATTTATTTGATTTATTTCTTTAATTTCATCCCGATTTTAATTAAAAATTTACTCTCGGCCCGTGTTTCGAACGAGTTATTAGCTATTATGTATTTAATACTATAAATATATTTTTTTATGAACCGAACTCGAGTTTAACGAACGAGTCGAACTCAAACGAAACTCGAGTCGAATACCTTAAAAGTTGGATTCAGTTTGTTAAGGTTATCAAAAAAAAAATATTGTTTAAACTCGTGTTCAATAATAATATCGAACTGAGCTCAAAGAACTCGAACTCGAACGAACTCGAACTCGAACGAACTCGAACGAGTCTAACGAACAAATAAACAATTCAAATTTTGATGTACCTTATTTACTCTTTTGGGCACCTTGCTAATTTGTCCACCCAAATTTCATTTAGCATGTTCGATTCTTTTCACGTGTTTGTGTTTTCGCTGCATGTGCCTAGAGCTGGCCACTCGTGCGGGCCGTGCGAGCCGGGCCGGGCTTTACACGGGCCGAGCTCGGCTCAGGCGAGCACGGAACCGGCACTAAGTGAGGACGAGCCGAATACGGGCCGGGCTGAATCGGAAAATGTAAACTCAGAACCGGCACGGTGGGTTAACGAATATGCGGGTTGGGCGGTTTGTGTTGGACGAATAAGCGGGTTGGCGGTTTGTGTTGGACGAATAACCGCGGGTTCGTGGGTTCTGGGTGTCCTCTCCTGTGCTGTGCGCCTGTGCGTTACAATTTGCGGTGATTGGTGAGTGGTGGCCAAATACGAAGTATACATGTGTACACAAAACAATAGGCTATGCAATAAAAACACCTCCACTCAGACTCTCTGGTAAATCAATATATTATTTTTAATCTTATAATTTACTTATTAATTTTTAATTTGAGTTAATAAATCTAAAAAAATAGAAGAATATGTCATGAGGAGAGCAACGGTTGTATTAGTATACTTGTATTATAATATACATGTGTTGTCCCTATCACTGTCACTCTGTGAGTATGTCACATGCGGTTCGGAAATTATTCACATGAGGAGACCCCGGGCTGTGCGGTTCGCGGGCTGTGCGGGCTGTGCGGCTCGGTCCGTGCGGTTCGTGCGGTCCGTGCGGTTCGTGCGGTCCGGGCCGATTCACGGTTTTCAGAAACTGAACTCGTAACCGGCACTAATTAATACGCGGGTTGGGTCGAATTATTCGCGATTCAATCGGGCCGAATAATATCCGAATAAAGTAACGTGCCGGGCTGGGCGAGCTGAATAAACCCGCCCATTTGGCCACCTCTACATGTGCCTATGTGGTTTTGAGCAATGTATACTTTTGTTCTAGTTATTTCTGAAAAAAAAATATTATATATACAGCACGATGGTAAACTCAATAATTGGCTATTTTGAATTTTGATAATCATCTTTCTTTGTTTCCAAATCCCATGTGATCTCTTAACTAATCTATATATATTTATTCCCATAATCCCATGTGATCTATAAATTATCCGATTATATTTTAATGTCTTTTCTTCCTTCCACTCCGCAAGTGTCGTGTCGTGTTAGCTCTTGTTCAATATTCCCGAAGGAGATCCTTTAAGAAAAAAGAATTAACGAATCCCTGTAACATTTTATTTCCAATTAGAGTTTAACATGACTTGGTGCATAACTCAAAGTCTCAAACAAAACCAAAACCAAAACCAAAACCAAACTCCATACTCATCTAACTGTTTGAACAAGTTTTAACATAAGAATATGTTGGGTGAGTTTCAGTTTATTTAACTTAGAGTAGTGATAGATATTTCAAAACAATTCTCAAAATATTATCAATGCCCTAGTATGATAAGTGGTGATTTTTTATTTGTAGACGCAATATATGTATGTACGTAAGATCTTATTATTATAAAAAAATTATCAATTATGCAAATATTTAGTAACAAATTTGAGACAATCTTTAAAATCTTTAGCATTATTTCTTTAACTTAAACTTTTATTTGTAGAACTGACTACTTTTTCTCTCTCAATGAGAGTTGACCCCAACTCTAGTCGCCTTAATAAAATTCAGATCTACCCATTTTCTTCATCAATTAAACTTTCTTCCTTCTCATAAATCCATTCTCGTCTCTCTTTCTCTCATCTGATTAAAGACTAATATAGCAATATGCAGATCTGGAAATGAGAACCAACTGCAGACATCAAATTATAATCATTCATTCATGGTTTTGATCAATACAACCTCCTTGTACATATAGGAGACAAAAGGGAACAGGTAACAAACTAGAAAATAGAAAAGACTACTGAGACCTTGCAGAACAGAACTTAGACAAAGAAGGCTAAAGGGTATGCAGGACATTTATTAAGAGAAGTGGTCCTGCAGATGGATGAGAACAAAGAAGGTGGCATGCAAGGTGGTGGTAGGATAACGTTAACTTTCTTCAACACTCCCCTGCAAGCTGAGCTGGAGGTGCAATGGAAGCTCCAAGCTTGTCAAGAAGATTATAATGTTGCTTCACAGAGAGAGGTTTGGTTAGAATATCCGCCAATTGTGAGCCAGAAGGAACAAGAGAAGTTTTGATGTCTCCGGCCTTTACTTTATCTCGAATGTAGTGACAATCCACTTCGATGTGTTTTGTTCTAGCATGCATTACTGGATTTGCTGCAATAGAGAGGGCTGCCATATTGTCACAGTTCAAGACAGCAGGAGGTAAAGAGGAGAGACCCATGTCCTTAAGTAGGGTTGATAACCAAGTAATTTCACACGCTGTCAATGCCATGGAGCGATATTCCGCTTCCGCGGTTGAACGGGCAACAACTTGTTGTTTCTTCGTTTGCCAGCTCACAGGAGAATCACCCAACAGTAGACAGAAACCAGAGGTTGATCGACGTGTTACTGGGCAGTTTGCCCAGTCACTATCCGAGTAAGCTTGTATTTGAGGACTTGAAGTAGAGGCCAGAAGAACACCTTGAGAAGGATTGCCCACCAGATATCGAAGTAATTTTTTTGCTGCTTGAAAATGTGCATCAGTAGGGTGGTGCATAAATTGGCTCAAAGTGTGTACAACAAATACAATATCTGGACGGGTCACTGTCAAATATATGAGTTTTCCAACCAATCTTTGATAAGGGTGGGGGTCTGTAAGAGGTGTACCAGTTGTTGGTGTGAGCTTTAAATGAGAGTCCATTGGCAGTTTAAGAGATGAAGAGTTTGTCATACCAAATTCGCGTAGAAGGTCTAGAGTGTATTTCTTCTGAGAGATGAAGAAACCAGCTGATGAACGAGTAATTTCCAGACCCAAGAAGTAACTGACTGGACCGAGATCTTTCATGTGGAACTGCTTAGCCAACATTACTTTGAGATACTCAAGTTCAGTTTCACAATTGCCAGATATAAGAAGGTCATCAACGTAAACAAGAACCAAAGTGATGAACGAGCCAGAAGTCTTTGTAAATAAACTGTAATCAGTTTTTGACTGCTCATAGCCAAGATTCAACAAGGTTTCAGACAATTTGCTGAACCATTGACGGGGTGCTTGTTTAAGTCCGTACAATGACTTCAAGAGTTGGCACACCCATTCACCACTTGACCAGCTTACAGTAGAGCTCGATTCAGTAGTAATTCGTGATCCCATTCCACTGTATCCTTGAGGAAATTTCATATACACAATTTCATCAAGGTCTCCATTTAGGAAGGCGTTGGAGACATCCATTTGCACCGTTGTCCAGCCTTGTATCGCTGCTACAGCTAAGAGGGTGCGCACCGTTGTCAATTTTGCGACTAGGGCGAAAGTTTCTGCATAGTCGATGCCATAAACCTGTTTGCAACCCAAAATAACGAGCCTTGATTTATACCTTTCAATCGATCCATCAGGATTGTATTTCGTCTTAAAGAGCCATTTGCACCCAATGGCTTTCTTTCCTGGTGGAAGTTTAGTGATCTTCCAGGTGTTGTTTTCTTCCAGAGCTGCGAGTTCTCTATTCATTGCTTCTCTCCAATTTTCATGTTGCACAGCTTGTTTGAAGCTAGTAGGATCAGTGTTGATTGTTATGTTGGCCGAGAAACAGTGAAACTGATCTTCTAGAGGCAGAGTAATAACACTAACTATATTTGCAGATGAATAAGCATTGTTCACATAGTCTCCCAACCAGGCAGGTTTGTGCGAAACTCGTGAAGATCTTCTAACTTCAGGTTGAAGAGAGGGCGTATTGGTGTCGTCTGTCATATCAGTTGGTTGCACTTCGTCAACCATAATGTCATCATGATAGTAAGTATTAGTCTGTGGCATACTTACAGGTGTAGGCTGTATGTAGGATTCTGGGCTAGCACCATTAAGGGGAAATACTGATTCGTGGAAGATGACATCACGAGAAACAAAAGTTTTGTTGGTTGTCAAATCCAACAGTGTATACCCCTTTTTTGCGAAGGGATATCCAACAAACACACACGACACTCCTCGTGGCCCAAATTTGTCACCAGTTTGAGATGGGTTTGCAGCAAATGCCAAACATCCATAGGCCTTTAAACGATCATATTCTGGTTGTTTGTCGAACAGAGCTTCGTATGGTGTTTTGTTTTGCAAGACTGGTGTTGGGAGACGATTAATCAAGTAGACAGCTGCAAGAACACACTCTCCCCAGTGTTCCAATGCCAGGCCAGCTTGAAAACGAAGGCATCTAGCAACTTCAAGAACGTATCTGTGCCTTCGTTCCACACGGGCATTCTGTTGTGGACGATTGACACATGACGTTTGATGTAATATACCATAATCAGCATAGTACTGCCTGCAGTGAACATCACTGAATTCTGCTGCATTATCTGACCGTATGGTCTGTAATTTCTTTTTGAAGTGCACATGAACATACTTATAAAAAGATTTTATAGTGGACAGATAATCAGATTTTTGATGAAGGAGGTATACCCAAGTGACTCTGGAGTAATCATCAACTATAGTCAAGAAGTGCTTGTATTTGCCTCTTGTGGCCACTTTGTATGGCCCCCATGTGTCAACATGAATGAGTTCAAACTTTTCAGAGGCATGCGAATCACTCAAGTCAAACGAGAGTTTAGCAAATTTAGACATTGGGCAGGTAACACAGACCTTATCAACTGGCAAGCTATGATGTTTAAGGAAAGGTATGTACCTCAATTTAGTGATGGGTGCATGTCCCAAGCGTTTGTGCCACAGAGAATAGTTTGACATTGAATGCTTCGAGGCAGAGTTGACTGGGATCAAAGAAGATTCATCCTTAAGGTAGTATAGACCATTTTGAAGAGCACCAGTAGCTCTTGCCTGTTTTGTAGCTGTATCAATAACAGTGCATCCTTCTGGATGAAAATTGACAACACAGTTGTTGTCTTGTGATAACCTGTGAATAGACAAGAGATTGTGCTGAAATTGGGGCACATAAAGCACCCTTTTTAAGATGAGACCACTTTTCAGTATTAAGTTGCCAATATGAGTGATCTTTGTGCTGGCCCCTGTTGGCAACTTGATGATTAAATCAGAAGGAGCTGGTTGGACATTACACAGTTTGTCAAGGCTGAAGGTCATATGGTCGCTTGCACCAGAGTCAACTATCCAGATTGTGTGATCAGCAGAAGCCATGTGACAAGACACCATTCCAGAGAAACAATTTTCTAGCTCATCATCAGTTATAGACGATGTAGCACTATTAGAAGCAGGGTTCTGAGGCAACATCTTCAAAAGTTGTTGTAGTTGTTGAGCTGTCAAGCTCACATCAGCAGGAATGCTTGCTTGAACAGCATGATTAGCTTGCCTAGGCTGTTTAGCATGATTAGTTGTAGACTGAGGCCTGGAATTAGGTGGTTTATACTTGCGATGCCAACGTGGGTAGCCAATGACAGTCCAACACCTGTCCCCACTGTGATTTTTTTGGCCACACACATGACAAGCAGGACCTTTATATTCATTTTGAGACTTGCCATACATGGCAGCAACATCTGTAGTAGCTAAGTTAAATAAATCTTTTTGAGATTCTTCTTGTTGCAGGACCGAGAAAGCAACCTCAACACTAGGAAGTGGGTTTTGCATCAAGAGTTGAGAGCGAAGAGCAGCATAAATGTCATCAAGACCATTCAAAAATTGAAACAAACGAGACTCGGCCTTATGCTTATCAATAGCAGACATGAAATCTGTCACATCTGTAGCCACTGTAGTAACTACTGGTAAGGTGTTCATGGACTCAATCTCCTCCCAGAGGCTACTCAAGGTAGTAAAGTAATCATTCAGTTTCAAGTTGTTTTGTTTAAGAGCAAACAGATCTCGAGTAAGCTTATATTTTCTGGAACCATTGCTTAGTAAGAAGCGTTTTTCAAGAAGGGACCATACCTCAGATGCAGAGTTTATAAAGAGAATAGATTGTTTGATACCTTCTGAGACATTGCTGTGTAGCCAAGAGATGACAAGATCATTACAAGTGTCCCATTGAGCTGCTTGAACAGCATCAGTGGTATCTTTGGTAACAGACCCAGTCAAGAGACCCAGTTTGCGTTTAGCCGAAAGCTGAATTTCGAAAGACCGTTTCCAAGATCTGTAGTCTGAAGCTCCTTGAAGTTTGGAGACGCTGACAGACAAAGGGCCATCTGAAGGATGTATAAATAATGGATTTTGCATATCCGCGAAAGTAAGTCTTGCACCATTCGCCATTTTAATAAAATAAAGGTGTAAACTTTCTCAGATCTGAGCAAGAAAAAAAACAGATGGAGAAAGGATGAATGAGACAGATGACAAAGACTAGTGTGATTCTCTAGAAAAGATTACCAAATGAGCATGTTAAAGGCTCTGATACCATAAAGACTAATAGAGCAATATGCAGATCTGGAAATGAGAACCAACTGCAGACATCAAATTATAATCATTCATTCATGGTTTTGATCAATACAACCTCCTTGTACATATAGGAGACAAAAGGGAACAGGTAACAAACTAGGAAATAGAAAAGACTACTGAGACCTTGCAGAACAGAACTTAGACAAAGAAGGCTAAAGGGTATGCAGGACATTTATTAAGAGAAGTGGTCCTGCAGATGGATGAGAACAAAGAAGGTGGCATGCAAGGTGGTGGTAGGATAACGTTAACTTTCTTCAACACTGATCACCATAATTCTTGTTTTTCTTCAATAATCATCTTTCTTAAGTAAGGATTGATGTTTTATTCAATTTTTTTGGGTGTTTTGTTTGTCCTCCTTTTGGAGTGGTTGTTATTTTTTTGGTAATTTTGGTTGGTTGTTTTGTGTCTTTGAGAATGATTCAATTGGTGTTTTGAGAATCTGGAAAGCCTACATCGAGACTGGGTCAGTGGTGGAAATCGCAAAAGCTCACCTTTCACAACGGAAGATTGTTCATATTATGAGGCATCTGTCCCTCCACTTTCAGTTGATGCAACTGAAAATTGGAATACAACCGAAATTAATTGTGTGAAAGTCAATTGTGATACTACTGGTTTCATGGATAGTGTAGGTTGAATTTCTCGGGAACCATTGTAATCTTTTCCTGTTTAAAGAATTTTTATATTCTTTATGTTAATCGGTCTGGAAACAAATCAGCAAATTGTTTAGCTCCTTTATTTGTTTTTCAACCTGATTGCATAGCCGGTTGGGGATTTTGTCTCGGCTGAGTTATTTTCAAGTTCATAAAGCTTGCTTTAAATTTGTCAAAAAAAAACTTTTATTTGTGAGTTTATATGTTTGCTGTGGTAATATTGAGACTCTTTCCTCTAACAATCAATATATATATATATATAAAGGAAAATCCCCAGGAGCTCTAGAATCGCTCGATTCATATTTATCTAATTTTCTATAGCTTCACAATTTTATTTAAATAAAATTAAATTTCCTTATTTACATTCGAATTTCCTCTCAAATCGCTTCGATCAATTTTTCTAATTTTCTCAATTTTTGAATAATTAATATTAAAAATTCGAAAATATCTCAATTGTCTTTAAAAAATTTATTAATGGAGGAAACTAAATATATAATTCTAATATTCTTGCCTTTTTACTAAAGGGTAGTGTGATACCCCAACACTTGACATGTTTTCATTTGTGGATGTGTATGTATACATGCGGGTCCCATATTATTATCAGAAAAGTTACCAATTTTACACTGACAAATAAACATTTGGTAAATTATTTTGAAAATTTTTTGGGGTACCTAGCATTTTTCTATATTTAATAGAGATTTTATGATCCCAATCCATTTTATACTACCAAAACTTTCTTCTAAATCGAATTATATTTTAAGAAATATTAATTGCCGTGTAAAATTTTCCAGAGTTATATATAAACTAAAAAATAAAAGACATACCAAGCATCCTAAAATTTTATCTCATTATCTAATCATTTTTTGTTTGTTTGTCCAGGTTCACAAAGTGTATTTCTTTCGAAATCTATCCTATTAATCACATTAACAAAGGTTAATTTTCAATTTTTTGTGTTGCATGTATCCGATTTGTCTTCTGAGTATCATGAGTTTTTTTTAAAATTTAATTGCACTAAAAACCTTCTATCAAAGTAGAGATTTTCACCTCTAACGTTCACAACTAACGTATGTTGAATCCTTTTTTTTTTCTTTTTCTATACATGTTTATATTAATTTTTTGGTTCTATTGTTTAAATTTTTTATTCTTATACATGTTTATTTATATTGACAGCTTTTATTGGCTTCTGTGGTTTAAAAAAATTTAGACTGCAAGTTTACGCCTACGTCTAGGTCTTTTATATTCTTCCGGTGATAGATCGATAGTATTTGAATGTATTTGTTGTTCACCCGTGCATATACAGAAGATATTAAATTTAATATTGTCATCTAAATGGATTAGATGAGTTTAAGATGTGGTTTATCTTGCTAATTTCGTTGATTTTATACCTATAAATTTTTATATCTAATTTTTCATTACGTTTTTCCAAAAAATTTATACCTACTGTATATGAAAAAATTAAGTCACAAAATCAGATGTGGGAATATATTATTGTAAGTTGTTAATACTCTTTTTTAATTATCCAGCAGGATTGTAGCATTCTGAGACGGAGTGTTCTAACTTCAAAGTATCACTTTGAATTATAAAAATATATTTAAGCTTTTTCTAAATTTGCTTATTATAATTTTTTAATTTGTTTGTCTAAATCAAACGTGTATATGGATCAATATATGTGGTGGATTTGACTAGAAAACGTCAGAGTTCTCTGGCGATTAAGCAGAAATAAGGATTTTGGTCATTGGAACTGCCTATTACTTTTCGTTGGAAGGTCTCTTTGTAGTAGAGTAGAATAATATTCACTAGCCAAAGTACAAGAAAACAAGAAGAAAAAGTTTATTACAGTTATAAGCAAGCAGATACTACTTTTTAAACTGGGGACTACTTTTATAATTAAATCACCTTTTGTCGAATAAGTGGTTTTCGATAACATTTGGTTGGATAGAGCTCTGTTCGATTTCAATGTTTTTAACCAGTAAAAGTTATAAAATCAATATAAAAACAATATATTTTAAAATACCTTATATTAGTAAAATCTCTTCTTTTTAGTGATTAATTTACAAAATGTAATTTAGACTTTTTATATATCAATTACATTATTTGTGAGTTAATTTTTTTCCTGAATTATCAAATTAATTTATATATTTTTAATAAGTTTAGAAAAATAATACTCCCTCCGTCCCTCCCAATTTTTTACATTTGGGTTGGGCACGGAGGTCAAGAAAAATAAGTAAAGTAGTTATTTGCTAGAATTTGATATTGATGTTATATTATGTAATTTAAATTAAAAGTTGGAATATGAATTTTGAGAAAAATAAAAATGGGGACAAATATACTAATATTTGATATAATATTAAAATAATAAAAAATATAAAACAATTATCATTTTCTATATTTATTCAAAAGTTCGGTAAATGATCAAGATGAAACGGAGAATTCAAAAGAAAACCTTAATTTTTTGTTAGAAATATTATTTTATTTAAAAATATATTTTGTAGAATATTTTTTTAAAATATTTAGAGAACTTTTTAAACATACTTTTTAGAAAAAATTTAAAAAATTATTACAAAGCCGCTGTAAAGCGCGGTTTAGTAAACTAGTTAATATAATTAAAACACTTCTAAAAATCACGGGCAATTACTTTTTAAAATTAAAATATGTTAACTTTTCTATTTGTCCTTATTATTTTCATTTTATAAATAAAACACTTTTTTCTAATAAAATAAACTCCTTTTCCAAAAATATCATGGGCAATTACCTTTAAATTAAAACATATTACATTTTATATTTGCTTTCACTAAAATCTCTCTTTTTCAAAAATATCAGGTGCAACCCTTACTTATTTATTTTAAAATATATTACCTATTTTAACACGCCAATGTATTTTTTAACAAATACAATTAATATAATTAAAACACTTCTATAAATATCATGGACAATTATTGATATGGGTTAAAAATAACCCTAAAGACATAATTAATATTGCAGTAATTAAACCTAGCTGGTCCATAAATAAGGCCCATTAATAAGGCCTGAAACTCTAATTAAATATTAATTTCATAATTAATATTTGGGCTAGAAGTACAACATGTATGCTTGTTCTAATACAAGTGGGCTTCTTTCAATACAAGTCCGTTATGATAGGGAAACAACTCCTACAAGGAAGGATCTAAAATTAATCCTTCTCCGCCGTCAAAGATAAGACTTATCCTTCAAGGAAGTGATAATACTTATCACCGTCAAAGATAAGATTTATCCTTCAAGGAAGTGATAATACTTATCCACCGTCAATGATAAGATTTATCCTTCAAGGAAATCAATACTTATCCACTAGGCTTCTAAACGCCTATATAAAGGGTCTGACCCCTCATCTCATAACTACGTTTTGGACACAGCTCCATACGTCATCTACTACGTTTTGGACACAGCTCCATACGTCATCTACAACGTTTTAGACTTCATCCTCGAATAAGGACATACAAGTCACTACGTCCTTGGTGTGCCCCTGCCGTCATAGCCCCGAGGGCAACACCAAAAACTACGTTTTATTGGCTTGATTCTCTAAACACTAGTTTTTATTCCACAACAGTTATTTTTTTAACAAGAGCAGCCATTAAAGCTCGAAACTCTCTAACTCTAGCATTAAATTCGCAAGCACAGTTTTTATTCCACAACAGTTATTTTTTTAATTAAAACATGTTAGCTTTTCTATTTGTCCTTATTATTAATATTATTTTAATGAATAATAAAATAATATTAATAATGGCCCATTTGTATTTTTTTTTCTATGTTCCAATTTATATTTAAGTTTCTCATTTTATAATTTATCATATTGATTTTTATTCTTTATTTAATATTTTCTGTTTCCATTAATTTTTTTTAATTTGTTAATTTTTAATCTCTTTTTAAGTCCTAATTTTTAGAAAAAAAGAGTTAAAACCTTTGTTAAGTTGTAAAAAGAAATCATTGTATAAAAGGTAAGTATAGCCTCTAATTTATATTGGATTGTATTTTTCTAGAAGTTTTCTATTTTAAATTAGAATTTTGAATTTTCTTTTATAACATTTAGAAATTTAAATTTTCTTTTATAACTCCTAATATATATAAAAAGTAATATTTATAAAAAATAAGTCGTCGAGAAATTATACTAGAATTTTCTTGGGTTTTTTTCATAAATATCCCATTCCAGAAATATTTTTGCAAAAATACCTTTTCAAAAAAAAATATTTTGCGAAAATATCATCTTATTTGCAAAAATACCTTCTGCAAACTGCAACCAAAATCAACCACAGATGCAACTTGTTAATAATTGTGTTTTTCCGGCGTCCTGATTTTAGGGTTGTAAACAACCCTAAAATCAGGGTAGGTTAGGTTTAGGATTGTAAACAACCCTAAACCCTAAACCCTAAGTCCGTATACGAATTATTCGTCATTCTTAATAATTCTAAAATCCAAAATAGAAACATTGAACCCCAAAAGTTAACTATTGAACCCCGGGGTAAACCAATACCACAAGTTTACCCCTTTTATTAATAATTTTTTTTGAATTCTTAGCTGTTTTTTCAATTATTTTTTAAAAAGTTGCATCTAGTTGCATCTAGTTTCAACCACATATGTAACTGGATGCAAACTACGTAGGTTGTATTTGGAAAGTTGCATCCAGTTGCATCTAGTTGCAATCACACGTGCAACCGGATGCAACCTACGTAGGTTGTATTTAGTTGCAGAACGTATTTTTGCAAAAATCTTTTTAAAAGATGGTATTTTCGCAAATTATTTTTAAAAAGAAGGTATTTTTGTAAATATTTTGAGAAGATGGTAAAATCGCAAAAAAACTTTAAAAAAGTGGTATTTTTGATAAATATCCAATTTTCTTTTATAACTCATTACACCATAGATTGGCTATCACAACCACATTTCTAAAACTTTGTCAAAAAACTTTGCCATTGAAAGACAAGATTACATAGATCGCAACGATTTTGAAAAACATTGTAATTGAAGTGAAAAATTTGGAGGGAGCTAAAAACTTGCATTATATTGCAATGGTTTTTTAAGGCGTTATGATACATAACAGTTTTGGGCCCAAAATATTGGCGGGCTTCCAAAAAAACTAAGCGGTATTTCAAAACTTAATTTGTCGGGTTTACCAAACTAATAAAACAAAAATAAGAAACTTAATAATAGAAAACACATATACATACCTAGAACATCTATACATATAGGGATCGATAGAACACACTCGCAGTCACCACATATTAAATCGAAGACACAAAAAACTCAAGTCGGAAGACACAAAGAGAAAGAATCAAGCTCGAAGAAGATTATCTTCAACCCCAAATCCTCATCCCCCAAATCAATTATAAATTTGGAGTATGCATGTTCTTCCTTGTTCTTAATTATGGTTCTTATTTTGTTGATTTAGTGTTTATTTGTTGTTAATTTAGTGATAACTAGCTTTATAGCCCGTGCAAGGCATGGGCTAGATTTAGTTTGTATAATTTAGTTGATTTCGGCACAGTTGTTTGTGGCATATTCAATGTTTGATGCACATGGTATTGGGTAGTTCATGTTGACAGTAGTTGTAGGCTGTAGCACTTGTGTAATTGGAAGATTTTATTATATATTCAATAGCCTTACTAAATGGCAAATACATTCAAATATTTCGAGTTCAGGTGGCTATATATATTAATTCAGGATTCTACCAAAACAGAACACATGATCTTCCCTCATGGTCCATGCGGAAAGAGCATTGATAATACCCTCCCGGAAGAAATCTCTTTGCCTGCCAGATATGACTATGTCCCGGAAGTATTTAATGGACAACTTGTCACACCCAAAGTGGACTAAGGAAAATAAGTGAAGGCAATACTTTCTCTTCCGGACCAAAGACAATTCATTCCTCCAGCACCTTCCACCTCTTGGGCAAAGGCTGCTCCCTTCTCCAATACTCTTACATCAACTCACACCTGTCACAAGGAAGGGAACATTCTTCCGGACCAGGGGACAAATGAAGGTAACACTAAACATTATAAATACTCAAGCAGCCTCACATATGCACGAGTTCTAATTTTTCTACACATTTCACTCTCACACTCACACATTTGCTCTCAAATATCAGTCACCAAGTAATACATTTTCCGATATTGTTTCTTGTATTCTCCACCACCAAGTTACTTACTCTCACGCCGGAGGTGCTTGACGGCCACCACCCCCGGTCAGACATTGTTTTGCAGAGTCCCAACCAACAGCTCACCACATTTTTGATCAAGTACTGCCGGAAGAGGGAGAAGTGCGGTAAAGTGGAGCAAGGAGCATTATCAAGCATTCTCACCACTCTTACTTTCAAAGTACAAACATAAGTTTATTTAGGCATTGGTACACCTATTTTAAATTTTATATCTACATATACAATACACCTCTACCTACTACGTGTACAAATTTAACAACACCAGGGGATCATACTTTACTTATTTGCCAGACATTTGATATCATCAAGTAATTAGCTCTCTCTTCTTTCTTTTTTGGCTCCTAAACCTTCAGTATCAACCATCATCATTTGCAATATTTGGTATTTAGTACATCTGTTTTCAGTCATAAACATATCGAGCACTGGAGTTTTGTACCAAAGTTGTTTTCAGTCATAAACATATCGAGCACTGGAATTTTGTACCAAAGTTTTGCCACTCGGCTGGTTAGATGACAGTTTTGTTTAGTTGATAAAGTTCGGTAGCATGAAATCTAATATCTTTAGTAATCCACTTGTCCATCAAGGAATTAGATCATGCTACATCTCTATCTATGATTCTTCTCTCATGGGCGTTCCCGAGACCTGAGAGTAGTTGTTGCGTATATCACTTGACCTGCATTTATACGACGCAATGACGTCAAATGACATGGAAAAGTTTCTAAATGTTTACTTGATTCCAAATTAAAAGTTCATCTAATTTCACAAATCTCTGAATTCTTATTCTTGAGTTTTCAACCGACCTGGATTTGTTCATTTCTAAATTCAAGATTTGTGCCCTCTTTATTTTAAGATTGTACCGTAATTCCAAAAATCTAGACATGTAACAGTTAACATATTCCAAAAGTATTCTTTTAATACCTAAACTCGATAATTAAAAGGTCTGTATTTCCATTTCCGAATAATATAATTTACTTTTCTTAATGTAAAAGGAATGGCTGATTGTGTAATGTATATCCACTAAATCCAACCATATCGAGGATCTAATTTTTGTGCCAAAAACAAAATTTAAGAAACAAACCTCATGATCACAATGTGCCCAAAAAAACTTCCATATGTCATGAATCCTGATTAACCATTTTAATAGACTTCAACAAATCGAGAATGGTCAAACCACCAACTTATTAGATGCTCAAACCTATAAGCAGGAAAAAGAAAATAATCAAGCCTTAGTTTCACTTTTCCTTCTTGAGAATATTTTTTATTTTTAATTAAGATCTTCCGTGAAATAACGAAGAACGTGACAAAAAAAGAAAGGTGCAATTTTCGCTTGCTAGAAATAGTTGGAACAATTTATTGTGAGATGTGTAAAAGTAGTAGCCTAGAAGTAGTTAAGACTCTGAAGAATGGTTCACTCGTTGAGTTCAGCCTTCTGCAAATAAAAAATATGAAGATACAATATAATAAAAACGTCAAACTACGCATGGAGATGATGCTTAAACTGATTTAGCAAACAAGAGGCACCTTATTTGACTCTAAAGGATGGTTGGCTTGTGGAGTTCATTGGTCAGCAAATAAAATAGATGTAAGATACAATACAATTAAAACGTCAAAATAAGTAGGGAATGACCTTGGTAAAGGATTGTACCATAAAGAACGTAACCAATTTGCTCCGCTCGCCGTCAGCCACTAAAAAATGTGAGGTAACCCTTGATTGCTACATAAAGGTACTGAACTCAATTATTATAGGCTGATGGACAAATCTTTAATATAATCAAAAACTACATAAGTTTGGCGAACTAATAGCTACAATAAATTAGGGGCGCAAGTTACTGAGATACCAACAACTTTTATATTGGTTGCAAAGTACAGTCGACTAATTAAAATACCTAAAATTGAGAGGTCAGTACTTCACATTAGGTGCTGAGAGAAGACTATGATCAACATCAATGTGCTAATAGACTAAAAATTCACATTTCACTTACTAATAATATATATGAACATTGAGCTGTGCTTAGTCTATTATCTCATAAAAAAGGATAGATGTGAGTTAATAACTTTTACAATATAGTGATATGGAGAAAAAAGCAATATTGTATTAACAGAAACAGATCCTCTTTCAAAAAAAAATTTTAGATTATTAACATATCATTTGGAGGTCAGAATCGAAAGCTTGACAATGGTGAATGATAATTCCACATATTAAGATAAAATTTTACTCCTACATTACCCATAAATATTGCAAGTATGGATGTACATTCATGGTCCTCCGTCTGAATGCTACATGAAGAACATAAGCAAAATGAACGGACAAGGTAAGGCCTTTCTAAACATGACAAGAACTAAGCTTTAACCATTCTTCATATTTTGATAAAATATTTTTATCAGAGAATAAAATGAATACACATGCAAAGGCGAAGACCACAAATTAACATTTTAATGTCAAAGTTCAAAAAAACTTAAACCTAATCCCAAATATTAAAAATAAAAAGAGCTTAGAAATTTCTTAAGTTACCTTCTTTTTTTGCTGCCTGAAATAAGGATCTTACACTCTGAGCACCAACTCCAGCATATCTATCATAGAAGAAAAATGAGATTTCAGCACATTGTTAATGCACCATTATAAGCTAAGCCACCAGTCGAAGAAGGTACTAAATTATAAGTAGGAACATCTAATCCAATTCTAAACAAAACCTTGATTCTTATAAATATGAAATTTGACAGAACCATCCATAGAGCGGTATCTTCTTTTACCAATCAACAAAGACAAAAAAATTGAAACTTTTTATCATTTTATATTTATAGGGATGCTGATATTTTTATTACAAGTAAGCAGATGTAATGTCACTCATAGTGTTATCATAGTGTTATGTAATTATAAGACTGTTAACCGAACAGAAGTTGATACTCACATATTTATAAATTATGAACCCGCTCTATAGAAAAAAGGTACTCCAGCTTCTCTAGCAGTAGCCTTGACAATGCAAAAAAGTCAGAAACAGAACTGTACTGAATCAAAACTTCCATTTCTTAGAACATTTATGAACATATATAAATATATCATAATAACTTACAATTTTGTAGATATCCATATTTTTAGAAGCAGAACATAAAACATATCTTTAATATTGGAACAATGGTACTATAAAAAGGAAACTTATGAAATCAATAGCTCGAAAGCAGAACCATCAAGATAGTACACAAAAATTTTGATAGTGGAATATTTGTAGTTGTTTAATATTTAATTCAGGAGCCTCCACAAAATAAGTCTATAGCAGCTAAAACTCCTCACCTTGGCAAGCAAAGTGTTTCCAGTTTCCAGAGCTCATGTCAAAATAATATCCTTTAAACCATAAATACCATTTATATTGGTCAGAATACGGAAATCCAGTAGAATTCCTACTGGTTAGAATATGCAAATGCAAGTGTAATGGGTTCCAAGTGAATCTATTATTAACTGCTAACAAAAAATAAAATAAAATTCACAATGTCAACATTTGGCAGCTTCTTGCCAAGTCGACCTTGTCGAATTTTTTGGTACTCCGCAACTTCCTCGAGCTCCTATTTTGCATCATCACAATCTTTGACATCTTTAAATTTTCTAACATTCTGCACCAATACAGAAAAACAGGACTCTATAATACAATCATTCACATGGAAACCATTTTAGAGTTAAATTTAAAGGTCCAATCCAAAATCTTGCGAGCACTGAGATAGAAGGCCTACCTTCTCGGGCACCATTTCTTTATTCAAATTCTTTAAAGCATATAAAGTACTTGAACTGACACCTAAAGTTCTCATTCCACCTAAACCACCAATGTACATCTAGAGTGCTGCAACACCTACTCTTCATTCTAGCAAACAATCCAATCAAAAACACCATAACAAGTAACCTCCTTATTGAATCTTCAATCTCCAAACTCCCCTCTCCATTCTTCGAAACATTCGGCTTCTTCTCTACCGCCACATAATTTGTTTTGGTGAAGATGTAGTCGTACATGTACAAATCACATGTTTTTCCATCACTGCAAGTGCTCCTGTATAAATACATGTAATCCATGTAAGCTGAAAAGGTCAGAACATTAAACAGCAAACAAAAGGCACCCTAATTTATAAAAACATCAATCATGAAAATGCTAAAATGATTGGAGTACCCTAATTTAGCAATCAAGAGGCACCTTAATTGACATAAACAATAGCAAACATGTCGTAGAATCATATATGTAGGATAGTTCATATATATTTTGATTTTGAAACTTCAAACTTAGCAAGGAAAAAATCTATTATTTAGAGATAGTTCAGATGTTTGATTACATTTGAATGACAGAATTAGACAAAACCATTAAATGGGAACTCATTTACTCATATAACCTTGAGAACTGCTTTAAACTCAATTACTCAATTGCTTCAAAGTATAGACTTGATTTTGTCTCGAGAAGCATCTTCAGCAACAGCAGAAGAAACGAAGGGGGAACATGGGAGAAGCCGAAGAGTCGTGGGAATACATATAGACGTACGTGTATAGTCTTAATTTTACGTGGCTTTGTGGCATGGCATCTGATAACCCTGACGTGGAATAAACTGTCTCATCCAACCCCTATGTTGCAGCAGATACATGCAATATCCAGTGTGCTGTGAGTAGAGATTTCTCTGTTGCATAATGTCATATCTTCCATGGGTTGAACATCTAAAAAAACCATGCTAGCTCACTTATCTATCCTCTTTTACTTGTAAATAGGAAGTAGTTTCTGGCCTCCTCAGCAGCGCGATTATTTGTTCCAAGTGTGTCCCTTGTCCCTGATTTGGATGTTTGAGCTTTACTGAGCCTTGCATTTCAGCCTTGAATCTCTTGAAATTTCCCTTTAGCACAGCCTGATTCGATATTTTAAAAGCCTGTCCTTTCAGAAGTGTCAATTCCTTGGCATGATATGTCTTGAAGTCCGTTGTCTCTGACAGATAAAGACAAATATGTCACTGGAATCTGGTGCAAGATACCATAGACAACTATTTTGTGAAACAATTGTTATCAACATCAGAAAGTAGCAAGTACCGTGGCACTTGGACAACTGTGTCTGAATTATTTGCATACCAGATTGAGTCACATCTTGAAATACAAGCTCCTATATCCCAAGAGAGCACACCAATTGTCTTGGAAACACAACCATATATTTGTATATTATATTGTTGTCTCTTATGGTCACACAAGTTGGCTCAGGTCTCATATGGTTTCCTTAAGCAAAATATTTTTCAACATATCATTCCAGAAGTACACAGACCATCAAAAAGCTAGCTCATGGACAAAACTGTTTCAAGTTCATAATTATCAAGCATACCAAATACTTCTTTTTCACCAAAACAATGAAAAGAAACTAATCAAGGATTGTAATAGGAAAACTGGTTCAAATATTAATCTTTTTTAACTCCTCGATTTCTTTACCAGATCTCTTGATAATCGAACATATTCGAGCATATGTATAAAAAAGATGTGCAGTAGCATCTCCTTGCTTAGAGAAAAAATGCGGGTAAAAAATTATTCGGCTAGAGGAGTAACAGTTTGGCGCTACTTCTAGGTCTTAAGAAGAAACCGAGCAGCTCCTCAACGAAGATAGTAAAGTAAATACAACACAACGCTTAGAACATTTGCCTTGCTCCAGATATTTCAACTCCGAGGTAGCTAAAACCTGTAATAGTTTCACTGTGCTTTCTAGTAAAAAAAATATGATGTACTTTATAATAATTAATACACATTTGCACCTAAACGTCAAACATCTTATCATGATCAATTGGTCAATTTATCATTCTTCAGATCACCATACCTATAATACATAGAAGTAGTTTATGTTTCAACATAATATACAAAAACCATAAGGTACCAATCTGCCCAAACTACTAACAGGAACTCAAGCAAAATCTTCTAAATTCTAAAAATCCATAAATGTAAAACTAAAACTGGCTTCATGAGAACCTGAATTTCATATCCTTCTATCACCAGCAGCAGCCATGTTGCACTCACAATATGAAAAAAAAATATTCACTTTAAATGAGCCTAATTAATAGTAAACAGAGACAAAAGATGGTCGAAACCTAAGCCTCCTAAACTGATTGGTTTCTTGCTACAAGTAGTAAATAGTGCTTTACATACTGGTTAGAAAAAAGTTTGATTGACAAAGTAGAAATATGATGAAAATTGTGTATTCAATAAACTATCAATGTATATTTACGTCACATCCTATTCAATAACCATATATTGACAGGCTCCTTAACCCTTAATTTTCAAGAGAGAACAATCATGTGTAAGCTTTTCAAAGGTTGTTGACCTCATATCCTTATCCGTTGTCATCGTTCGGTTGACTGCTGGTTCTTAGACTTTCTTTTTCCATATGAATGGTTATGCCATCTACTGATCTTGTAAACAATTGCAAATCTGGCTCACCACTTCCTAAGAGTATATGATATATTCTTGATACACGTACGTCGTTTTTTGCAAAGAACTTCTTCTTGTTTCTATGTGCCTAATTTTTTTCTTACGATATATAACATATTTCTGCTTGTGTGCACTTCCTAAGAATAACACCTGGAATATTTCTAAAAAAAATATTGCTTCATTACAATATAGCTAGTAGAATGTAAAACTTAAGCTTTTACCCCCGTAATGTACAGTAATCCAGCAAGATAAACAATAAGGGTATTAAATTTCTAGGAAGTACAAATAATCAAGAGGGGGTGGATAAGCAACTTCTCGTGTTTGGTGGGTATTCATAACTCGAATAAGTTTTTCCTAATTTTGCTCAACCATATAAACCAATAGCTACCACCGAGGAACTTGAAAAGCTGTTTGCTCTTTTCCTGAGTGAAACACTAACTACTTCAATAACTGGTACCAAAGCAGTCTGAACCGAATAATATATACTTGCTACATGCACATGCACATATAAGCCCTATTTTATGATAATCTTGCAAGCACACAGTTTGCGCAGAGACTAACTATTTGAATGCATAAACAATGCACATGCACATATAAGACCCCAGCAATTGTAACAAACACATAGATGGTTGTACAAAGGACAAACAATAGGATGTGGCACTCACCTCCCCCTCTTTACTTGCCGGCCAAAGATGGTAAGCAGCTTGAACTACCCAGCGAGGTAATGGGCGAGCTTCTGTGCACACACACCTGTAACAACATAGCAATTAGCATCTCAGGGAAGCAAACCTGACCGTTCCAGAGAATATGAGCGGGAAACCAAATTTGCCAAACAGAGTTAAAATAAGAAGGTGCTTAAGCAGTTACAACATTACCTATCGTACGTCAAACATTCTGATGTTGCATGGTGAGTCGGCGTGCCTCAACAACGGCTTGTCCAAGAATCATTTCAACCCGAGCTTAGTAAAAGAAGCCTACAGATTTTAGTAAATTCCATAATGGAGTAACAATGTAGCACATGAGTATTTTTTAATTATGACAACCTATGACCGTAGTATTGTATCATATCTTAGTTAATGTAACGCCCCAAATCCGGGATCAAAGGATTTGGTCGTCACACTGCACCCTTAATCCAAACAACCTGTTCAATATAAAATCAACACAATAATAATAATATCTGTGACCCCAACTCTACCAAGAATCTTTAAAGGTTATAGTGCTAGAAACAAGAATCCAAAATTTCATTACAACAATCTTTCTTCTTTACAACCATTCTCTTTACATAAATTCTAATACACTAGTATAACTTCGATAAGAAGTATACCAGGCAACTAATCTTATACAATATATTATTCAATAGAAAACATCTATATACAAAACCTCTCACTAGCTCCAAATGCTCTGGATCAGAACGTCTTTACGCTACTATCCTTTCCCATCTCTGACCGGATATGCGGACAACTCTCGCCAGTATACCTTCTTACTGAAAGGCTAAAATATATAAAGAAAACAAGTATGAGCGAAAGAATTGCTCAGCAAGTGCATTATCAAGTATAATGTATAAAGTTTCCAAAATAAGATTTGGATTTTCAAATAACAAACTTTTGTTTTTGAACATTTGTAATCTTTAAAACTTCTCAAATCAAGTTTAGTAATTTATCACATTTTCTCATTCAGCTTCTCGCAACTGAATAGTTTAAAACACAAAAAGGTTTATATTGGCTGTCACGGCGACCGAATCAACAATAACTACAATAGTATGTAGAAAACACGAATTAAGTATAACTCATATGTCTTTAAGACCATGGTTTGTATAGAGATACTAATTTGAAGATAACAGATCTATTCACAACATTCTCTGAAACCAACAACTCTGGAAGGGTAGAATAATCAAGGAGTAAGAATGAGCCAACGCGCTCGGTCATGGAACAAAGAACGCACTTCAAGACTTCAACATGGTACCGACTGGATACGCGGTATGAATAAAACTCATCAGAATAGATATCTCACAACTACCAATGGAATCAGGGAAGTGGATTTCGACTATTTGGAATCCAAATAAATTAAGAGTAAGTGATTTCAACAAGATTGAAACCACCATTTATTAATCAACAACCAACAATTTTCCGCAACGAATAAACCTGAATATCAGGTCATAACTCACAAGTACAAAACATATGGATGTAACTCATCCCAGAAATAAGAATTGATATTAGAATTAGATTTTTAACATTTATCAAATCAAAGGTTGTGCTGCTGGCCAGCCACGCATCAACCCCGGACTTGCTTATAGCAAAGTCCTCTACTGGATCCTAGGCCAATCTGGGCCTTACTTTATTCCGACCATAAATATGGCCCGACCAATTACTGGTCCCATTTAAAAACATTCCAATCCTATATTATATACGTCAGGTGTCAGAACAATTGACAACCTTACTTCAACAATCAGGTGTTGGAAGAATCGACAACCTTAATACAACAAACGCTGGAAAACTCACGTTCCAGGAAATAATTCAACTATGAAGAATCCATCAAGGAATAACAATATAATCTAGTATCGACGAGATCGACACAATATCAGGAGGTGCACATGAAAAGTGACAATATAATAAACATCGACGAGATCGATGTAACAACTGGGATATAATGAAGAATAAACAATGACATGCTCAACAAGATTAAGTCTGATATGAAACAGGCATTATGATATCAACAGAATTTGCAACAACTCAATATAGAATAGGGTTCAAAGAACAGGCTCTAGATGGCCTCAACAGTTCAAATTATTTCATCATGGAAGAATTAGTTAAGATTTACTAATCTGGTAAGTGACAAGAAAGTCAAGTTCAAGTTTAAGAAAAAGTCAAGGTGAAGTTTATAAATGAAGAAAACAAGGGTTTACTGACTTCTGACAGAAATAGTTCAAGTCCTTCGAACATATACTTATAATAGATAAGCCTTGTATTTGAAGGAAGTAAACTAAATCATGCACATCATATATGAATTCGACTCAAGGAATGGATCAGATGATCGCATTAACAAGAAATGATAATAATACTTGCATAGGTGCAAGATGGAAAATAGAATACTTGTAGAACAAGTAACACAACTTCAGAATCTTAGAATAACTTTTCCCTCATAGGGTTCACAAGTTCCCGCTCATCTAGGGTTGGTAATATTCCAACTTAGTATTTTTAAATCAAGTCCTTTTGAAAGAAAGCCTTAGTATACGGCCCATAACTATCTTTTAAATCGTTTCAACACAATATTTATATTTTTCTAATCAACCTGGAAATATGAATCTAAACTCAAAAGGTATAAAATAATACTCGTCAACTTACGAGATTTAAATAACATACTTGCAATTTAATGCAAAGAAATCAACATTTGAAAATTCAGTAAAAAGCATTCAACATGCATACTAATAATTCAAGATAATATCTCTTAATTAATAAGCAATGGTATAAACACTTGCCTCTGGTCCTTAGCTATTTCGTAACGCTGAAACAATACGATTCCCTCTTTATTCTGTCTTATCGCACGATTCTCTACTTCCGTCCTTCTTTGCTCTAACGCTCTTGCGAACACCACTAGTCTGCTTTTACCATTTCGAATCCACGTGCCAGCCTCGATAGTCAAACATGAGACGGTACTTAGTCTTCAACGTATGATTTCACATTCCATAAACGATTGTAACTTAACTTCGATAATCTGACTCGTCTCGTCCAATAGCCTCTGTTGCATAGACAACCACATTTCAATTGATAGAATGATCATAACTAACTATACAATTAATCCTCGTAACTCGCTTGACGAAACTCCCCATACTATAAAAAGTCAACAGCTAAGTCAACGGCCTCGTAAATCTCATTTTCTAACATTACCGAAAAATTTCTATTTCAACTACCCCTCGTGATGATATTAGACACGACCAAATACTCAAACAAGTCTCAACATAATTTATTCGCATGCATGACTCAACAACAGATGATTCACATCATTCACATAACACATTTAAACAAGTAACCGGTTACGTATCGGATGCCCAGTCTAATTTACGATATTTAAAACTCAGACACTAGCCCTAGTACGGGCATATACGGACTATAAAACACATTACACAACTCATACAAACCATATATCACTTATAACTATTTTTAAAACATCACACGAAGCTTATTTGAATTTAAATAAGCCACAAACAATTTTTAAATCAAAAATCGGATTTTTAAATCCAATATAAGTATTTTAACTGCAAATAAATCAATTAATAAAATTAATTGACACTCTTTAAATGCTCAAACTATTTTTAAATAATAAATCAGGTTTGAAAATAATTAAACTGAATTTTAAATTAATTAAATCTAATTAATAATCAATTTTTAAGAATTAACTGATTAAAAGAATTAACCAATTAATTAAATAAATAAATTATTAATCAAAAATAATTAAAATAATCAAATTTAATCAATTTCCGAATTTAAATAAATATTTAAGAATTTATAAAATTTTCGGAATAATAAAATGTATTTTTAAATCAAAGATATGATTTTTAGAATTTTTAAAACAATTTTTGAATTATTTTAAAAATAAAATCCCAGAAACACTATTCATAAAAGGGAATTAGGGTTTTTCTGGATCGAAACCGGGTCAAAGGATTGGGTAAACGGGTCATGAAGAAACGGCGTCCGACCAACCCACCAGTTTCCGGCGACCAATACCATTCCAAACACACAGATTTTTATGCAGAAATCAGAGGAATGTCTCGACGATTACAGTACCGAGCCCAGTTAACTGAAACCACATCAAAATCGTTCAAGACGAACGGAAAGAAAACGGCGGCGCCGTTTCCGGCCAACCGAAATCAGACACCAAATTCAAAACTGATTACACGGTTCGACTCTAAACTCACAGATCTATTTAACTGCTTAAACACAATCAAGAACAAACAAATAAATCAAAAGTCCTGCCAAAAACCTAAGAACTCCGACGAACTTCATATTTTCCGATTTGCCCAATTTCTAACTCAGAAATTAAATTAAAAAATCACCCACATACTCCTCTCAACATGAACAACACGATTAAGCCATCAATCATCAAGAACAATCAATAATAAAGAAACCCCCAAATTAATTTAAAAATTCGAATATAAATAAATAATTAAAAATAATAAAAACTTAGAAATCATACCCATATGAATTTTGATGATGGATTTAGGTAGAGGATGATGAGAGATTCATTTTGGTTACAAGAACATCGAAATCGGATTCCGATAACGCCTTCAAAAGTTGGTTTGATTCTCAAGAACACGAAGAACACGTTCTAGGGTTTTTTGGATTTTTAACTGTAATTAAGCTTGATTATACGAAAAACAAAGTACGATTTGCCTTTTTTATAATAAACGGAAAATAATACCCCAAACGAAACTTTTGGATCGATATTGATCCGATGGATCGTTTTAAATACAATATAACAGAATATATGCTTTAAACCTTTAATAAAGCAGAATACACGTTTTTCGAAACGATAATCATCCATAAAGTACGGATAACTACAAGTATCGTTTAATTCAAAATATACGAACCAAAATACCTCCATTGCGAATATTTTCGAATACTTCCCACTTTAACGAATGAAATATTGGTACGAACGATATACCAATGTCCCAAATAATTTGGGAACGATCCAAATTTTCTTTTCGATAATTCAAATAGAATAAAATAGTATGACATCCTTTTCAAAATAGTTTCTAATTCCCCACACATTTCACATAGCACCACAAAATCACATATTCAATCATTTAACGAATAACTTAGCACGTTTAAACAGATAAATCATTTAATAACTCTTAATATGAAATTAAAATTTCATTTCACATCACATAATAACACGTAATTTTCCCGGATCTTACAGTTAAGCTAGCATTCTAACATGATTTATACAAATCCATACATACCAATCATTCACTCAGCAAGCCACACAAAAAGAACATGGCACATTCAAACAATAATCAAAATATTTAATATAGCAACAAAAACAAATAGTAAAATACCAATGATCAACATCTTCACAAAGTAAATTTTAGTAGGCTAAAATGAAAATGGAGCCCCAATTATGCCTAAAAGGTTTTTTGGTTAATTTTTGCTAAAGCAAGTATCACGAAACTATATATATAACAATATGTGCAGTCATATAAAAGTGCAATGAAAATATAGTAAAACCAGTGGCCTGAGAACAACACGCAATGATGATTGGTATGATTAACCGGAGGAAGCTTTAATCCCCACCAAAATTATGTCATACCAACAGAAGCATGGAATCTATATACATAGAATGTCAGGAAAATCCAAAGAAAAATTAAAAAGATTCGGTTCATGTAAACATATCATCATACAGGTTGTGGCGCTCCATATTTGATGCACCCGATAATCTTTCTGGCTACAAATTGGCGCAAATGAATGGCACCTAGAACAACCTCACCATTTTCTTTCTTCCTCTCCATCTCATCTCCTTATCGAATGGACGTTTGATGAGGCTCTCGGCGTTAAGACATGTGAACATGCTAGGAGTGGGAATTGGGAAGAGTTGCAATCCTTATATAAGTACATGACATGCAGCAGAAATAGACGAAGTTATAATGGAGCTGACTTGGCGGATGACCCGGAATAAAATGATTGACGAAAAGGGGTATGTTGCAGTATTATATATAGAATAGACGTGAGCATTATTGTTTTAATTTGTGTTAATTAGGGGTTCATGTATATTTTTATTTTTTAATTTGTGATTTTGTAGAAGTATTCAGTTTGTTAATTTTGGGGTTTTTTTTTTGTTAATTTGGATTTTTATGAAAGATAAACACTTAAAACAACACACACAAATGAATTGAAGACTGAAGAAACGAAGACTGAATCTCTAAGATCAGAGAAAAAATCGAGGGAAAAATTAAAAAGGGAAGAGCGGATCTTGAAGCTCGAAGGTCAAATCTTGAAGAATAACACAAGGTGTTCTTCTTCTCTAAACAAATTTTTAGGCAGTTGGTCATTTTTATCATGATAGATATCAAATAATGTCCTTAAGTCCTATTTAATTAGTCTGGAATGGACTCAAATATAAGAAAAAACCTGATACACAAAGAACCATTTATGGCAGATTTGCCAAAACAACTACACTTATCATTACTATCAATTGACATTTGTATACGGAGTCAAATAAATCTAGTTCTAATCAGTTTTAAGCTTTTGTTTGTGTTTATTGTATACGAATGCATCATGTTTATTGAAATACTATTTAATGATCCAGTCTCTTGACCGCAACACTTATTATCATTACTATTAATTGGCAATTGTATAAAGTTGCTCTGTGATATTCTATACTTGTTCGGTGCTTAACCAAATATATCTATTGTTTTCTGCGTGGAATAGAAGTAGGAAATGTAAAAGACATACCTAATAATTATAATATAATATAATTATAATTACTGCTCCAAGGTGGTAGGTGGTATAACCAGGTTTAAACAGCACTTGGCTAGTGTAGGTAACAATATAATATAATATATAATTATAATAATTTTTTTTTATTATTATTAGACTAATCGGTGCATATGGTGTTTTTACATTTTTGAATCTTAAAACAGAAAGGGTTCGTACCCCTTAATGCTAGAAGACGACACACCCTCAGTAAATGCATATTTTACTTAAGGACGAGCCCTGGGAGAGGCTTACATATGTGTACAATATCTCTTGTTTCTTACACCGAGTTAGCTCATGTAAGCTTAGAGGTGTCGTGTGGCGGTGTTAACCCTTTCTAAACAATAGAATTCTCGAAGATATGACTAAAGAATCGAAGAACGCGCCCTTTGAACGGACGCACCCTTTTTACAACATCGAAGAAGAAAGAAGCTCGAGGACACTTCTTGAAGAAGAAAAGGTTACAAAGAGATTTTGGCACTTTGGAGATTGAAAATTCCATGCTTCATCTCTGATTTCACATGAAATTGGGGGGTAGTTGTTATAGCCAAAATTCGGTATTGGGTTTTTAGGGAAGATTCGGGTCAAGTAATAATCAATTGGGGATATCCAAGGTGCAATTAGGGATTGAACTAGTACAACGAAGGCTCAGGGCTTGTCCTCATAGGGGTGAGGGCGCGCCCTCCGGTCGTCCAACCCTTGAGGACGCATCCTTTTGGTATGGATTGACAACTTGACATGAATGGATGACTTGACAGAGAATAACATCTAGATTGACATGGGATTAACATATGGAAGACTTAGGGCTTGCCCTCATATGGGTAAGGGCGCGCTCCTTTAGGTTGTCCACCCCTTGAGGGCGCGCCCTCTCTGTTTGAAGTGGCAACTTGGTGATGAAGGATGGTTCCATTGGCTTGGTATTGGCAAAATATTGAAGAATTCCCTCTTAGGATGTGCCCTAGGAGGGGGATGTCCGTTGTTGAAGGCCTCCAGGGGTTTGCCTGATGATTGAAGGCCTCTTCCTGTATTCAATGGGCGCGTCCTCATTGGGGATGTGAGGTGAACCTTGGTGTGTGCTTTGGGAGCTCTGTTCCTGTACTCAATGGGCGCGTCCTCATTGGGGAACTTTGGAGTAATCCTGCACTTTGCACCCAAACGCTTGGGATCACTTGTCCTGCTATCTGGTGGGTGCTTCTCATTCGGGGGACAAGGATGCGTCTGGCATTTGGGGTAAGTCATGGCTATACATGCGTCTATGAATTAAGGAAATAGCTGGTAACGTATAGGACTAGTCCTCGACGGGAGAAGTTTCCTTATTCGTGAAGTCCTGACGTCATAGACGAGCCTTGGGCCTTTGTAACTAGGCCTCATCGTCAGATATTCCTAAAGCGAGTCAGAGTCTAATTATGGAAGGCGGTGGAAGACTTCTTATGGGCTTTGGAAATCAGAGACCAAGCCCATGGAGGTAACTTTCTCTCCAAGAACTACGTTGGGCTTGATCCCCTATAAATACGGGGTACGTAGGCACATTGTAAGGGGTTGGAAGCGAAGAGCTCAGCAAGCCACCACCAAGAAACCCTTACAATATCAGCCCCCAATTCATCACAACCATCACACTCCGGTGACTTTACGACGAAAAACCAGATCTTGATTCCGGTGACAGACCTCGAACTTTGTTAATACCAAATTCCTCCGTTAACAAATTGGCGCTAGAAGGAGGGCTTTCAAGATTTACATCTAGGAGGAAAGATGATTCATAACGGTGACGAGGGTTTTAATTGAAAAGTCGATCACTGCTAGGGGAAAGTTAAGAGTATACAAATTTGCCGACGGCCTAGATTAATATAATCGCGATCGACATACAAGAATCTGGAACTGCAATTACCAAAATTGTGAATACACGTTACAACACCAAAAAATAACTTGTGGCTATTTATTGCGAATAGTGATACAAATACCATGTCTTGGAGATTGACTACCATGGCCAGAAGATTAGAAAAATTAAAAGTAAGAAACCAAAAACACATGAATGTGTTTGGCGTTAAAGGTGAATGAAGTAAGTTATGCTCGGACCATGACTATGCCTATTACCTCGCACAGCAGCATCAAGAAAAACAAGCAGCAGCCAATCAATTCGGCAAAATAAAGATAAGCTCTCTAATTTTATTTTATTTTTATTTTAATATTTATAACTACATAAATTATCGATATGCATTAAGAAAATTATGATACAAAGTTTCATACTTTTTATATTTAAAATATTTTGGGTAAAATTAGTATTCTTTTTCTATAAAAAAGGGGTATGCTTTGTTATATGTGCATTAATATTAAATGTATTTCAAAATCACATATATTATTGTATTAATATATTTCATATATTAAACAATTTAAAATATTGTTTACAGAGTGCATATTTATATATTTTGAAAATCATACTTTTAAAGAAAATACACATTATAATATTTAAACATGTCATTATTATTATTATTACTATTATTATTATTATTTCTTTATGTAAGAAAAACCGTATTATACATAATATATTTTCTATATTTTCTACTTAAAATTTATTACTTACACTTTGTTGAATTGATATAGGAATTCAGGACTTTAAAAAGAAAAATATGATGGCCAACTTGACGCCGCAGTGATTGGACAAAGTCATGTTTTAAAATAAAGAAGCAACGTGTAGCCGTCCCAAAGACAATGTTTGACAGTGGTATATATAAGGCGCGTCTTATACATCAAGAAAATGTCAACAGTTAATTTCTTCAGCCAAAAGGAAAAGGGAGAGTAATAATGGCGTGGGACCCGCTGTGATTTATTTTAAAGAAAAATAAGAACGAAAGTTATGAGACATCGGCCTTAGTCTTGTAAAAAAAGGAGTAAACTTGAAGATGGTATAAGGAAGATAAGCTTGAAATACCATATACGTGATCAGCAACTCATCTCAACAAGTGTGGTACTTTACAAATTGAAGACGCGCCTTGTTTTTAGAAGAAAAATAAAATGGAGGCTGCAGAGTTAGTTGGTGGTGAATTGAGACCTGTGAGGTGTCAGAAATAATATATATATATATATATATATATATATATATATATATATATATATATATATATATATATATATAAAGAGATTGCAAAAAGCTAAGCATCAGACATGCTTACACTGCCTTAGCACTGCTCCAAATAAATCAATAAAATGAATGAAAAGAGGCTCGACACCAGCAGCAAGGGCGCGTCCTTGTAATGAAAAAAGGAGTGACGATGTTGCTGGGTTATTGTTAACGGAGGAATTTGTGATAACAAAATTTAGGGTTATATGCCAAAATTAAGATCTATGATGGTGGTTCTGTAGCGGAATAGTCGCCGGAGAGTGGTGGTAATTGTATTTTTAAGAAGCTGAGATCAAAGGAGTTATGGTGGTCTCTCTGAGCTCTCAACGTCCAACCCCTTTAATGTGCCTACGTACCCTATATTTATAGGGATCAAGCTTCACGTAGTTCTAGTAGAACAAGGATACTAAGTCCACTAGAGATAGAACTCTTTGGCCGGACTACAAGGGTCCTAAGTCTACTAGAGATAGGTCTCCTCTAGGATAAGCATCAAGCATAGTCCATGTCGGACTAGAACTTCTTTCTTATCACGAAATATACATCCAAGCCCACTAAGGAGAACCCGTGCGATGAAACCTAGCCGATGACCCCAAGGCTCAACTATGACTATGCCTTCACGGATACAACATTAGCTCTAACTATCGGAGCTAACATCAACCGCTACCAACTACCACATCAATCATCAGTCGCAGGGAAAAGTCATGACTTGCCTCAAATGTACCAGCTGATCCTTACCCCCCGATGAGGACAACCCATCAGACTACAGGGTAAGTTCTCCAAAGTTATCGTCGCATCAGGTGTATCTTACTTCCCCAACAAGGATAACTTGTCAGAATACAGGAACAAAAACCCTTTGAGTGCATAGACAAGCTTAACCACATATGGACTCTTAGCCAATATCATGTTCACCTTTCATATCACCTCCAAGTTGGCGCTCCAAGTTGGTGTTTCATAGTCCTCTAGCACACCTACCTTCCTTATGCACAGACATCCCTACTTCTTCCTTGTTCCATCTTGGCGCTCCAAGTTGGCCTTGATGCCCCACCTTGGACATTTCCCTATTTTTCATGAGTTCATAGTATTTTTATCATCCAGCTCTTTTAGCCGTTTGACCATCTTTAGATAGTCAACCCCTATTCTCCCGTATAAATTTATGATATAACAACTACCCCCCAAGTCTCTATTGTATTAAAATGCAAAGAGACTATGATTAAAAATTTATACACACACTTTGTAATCCTTTGGCGCGTCAATGATCCTTTAAAATATACAACGGTGGCTCTTTAGCGCGCCAATAATTTATTCGTTTGAAATACGTATACACCAGACCGTATATTTATACGGTGTGCTCCAGGGGTATTTAAACCCGGCTTTTCCTCCCTTCTCTTCCTCATTCGACATTTCTCTCTCCTCAAGAACGCTCTCAGAAAAACCCTAATCGCCTTTTCAATTAGAACAACCTCAAATCGTTATCATTCATCAAATCGATCATTACCCATCAATCCTTATCATTCAAGGTACGTTTTGAATCTTATTTTGCAGATTTTCACCATGTATTCTGTTAGATCCAAGAGTTTTAAATTTTACACTTCTCGTGTTCTTCGTAAACTCAATCGTGTGTAATTGTATGTGTATCTGTTTAATCCATGTATATGCCATACCTTCTTAAAAAACATGTTTCTAACTGATAACTTAACAATTAACTTATTGGCGCGCCACCTTAGTTTGGCACGACAAAAGCTTAATTGGCACGCCAACTTGTAGAGCAAGTAATTTTAGGCAATCATCATTGGCGCGACAACCCTTGATAAGAAAGATGTGTTCCCCCACTCACCCTCTTTTCTTCTTGGCATGCAGCTGTCTAAAAGGGGGAACGCGTCCACATCATCTCCCTTCCATCCTTTTAAAGACTTCAACAGAAACCCTTTCACTATCCTTCCTATCAATATTCCAACACCAAGCCCTCCGATTTGGCGCGCCTACTATCATTATACGAAGATAACCCATCCTTCTTTACAATGTCCTCGTCTTCCAGCCTCACCCAGACCCCTGAATCCTCTGCTGAAAACGTTACACACCAATCACCTATTCTTCGCCCAATGGATTATGATTCTGAGTTTGAAACTGGGGCAGAACCTTCGTCCACAAACCCCATGACGGCGCGCCAACGTAGAAAAAGAAAGAAAATTATTGTAGAGGAGAGTGACTACGAAGATGAGTTACTCGAGGAGCTACATGCTAACCCTTATGCTGTTGAAGATTTGGCGGATTCTGAAAAAACTGAAAGTACCAATCGTGGCGCGCCAACCGCTGAAGGTACCCAAGAGGATGACGAATTCACTTCCCCTGAATCCTCTCCTGAAGAAACACTACCATTCCCGTTAAAACCACAAGATATAGACATTGATTGGTCCCAGCATGGTCCCTTATCCAAAAGAGAAATGGATGTAGCTAGAAAGAATGCTGGGACTTTTGCTTGTGTGAACATGTCTTCCACAATTTCTGAGAGAGACATAAAAAAGATCATGCATTTTTACTCTCAAGAAGGAAGTTATGCAAAACCTCATCCTGACATGCGCCCCCATAGATTTGATATTGATAATATCAGAGTTCCAAGAGCTGTAGTTACAGATAGACACATTCCCCTTGGGGTTGGCGCGCCACTCCATCCTTGGCTGCGTCAAATTGTTGATTGGTACCAAATAGCTCCCATTCAGTTATCTCCTAATAGCTACAGGATGGCCCTTGGACTTTTTATAATGTATAAAGAACTTGAATACCCTAATCCAACCATGCTAGAGTTAAGCTGGTTTTTTAGCCTCCAATCCAACATTCCTGGTTACTACTTCTTAGTACCTTGGAGGTATCATATGGGAAAGGGCATCAATGATGGCAAAGTCAGTAATATAAAAGACTAGAAAGAGAGATTCTTCTACCTTTACAATACAACTAGACAACCAATTGAATTTAAAATTGGTGGTAAGTACCTTTCATTGGCGCGCCAAATAAAGTTGGTGCTCCAACCTAATTTTCTTTCTTTTAACATCATAATATGCTTACCATCACTTTATAATTTTTTTTTTCAGTAAAGCAACCAAAACCTTCACTGGTGGCCCCCTTTTCAACTCAATGCTCTAAAATCCTTGCCTTATTAGAATCAGGCAAAAAACTTAATGCTTTGGTAACCTTTGATAATTTGAAAAAATATGGGTTTATTCCTACCCTAGCTGATCATCCTAACTCTCCTCAACAGGGAAAAACCAAAAAATACAAAAGGAGACAAGTGATCTCGGATAGTGAAGATGAAGGTAAGGTTTTAAAGATTATTGGCGCGCCAATATTCTTTTTGACGCTTCTAATTGCCTACCACATGCATATTCTTTGAATGGTTTAACAATGTCAATTTTACTTCCTAAGTTGTTAAATAAATGTTACTCTCATTACTATTTCTCTTTATTTTTGGTTTATATTGACTTTTCTTTTTACAGATATGACTGGGGTTCCAAACCTGTTTGGCGCCCCAAGAAATTCATCTGCTACTCAACAAAGAGGCTCCACAGTTACCATCCCTATCTCTACAAAGAAACATGCGGCCAAGAAAAACAAAAATCAGGATCCAAACCAGGATGTTCAACCTCCTCCCAAGAAGCAAAACATAGGCAAAGCTGGAAAAAACGGGGTGGATTCTCAAACTGATGAAGTTGGCGCGCATACTAGTGTTGCCGCGCCAAATTATTCTTCACTAAGAGTGTTTAATGCTTTTGGTCATCTTGGGGATTCCTTTATCTCTGAAGTTGAATATAAAAGGTGGATGGCCAGGTCAAATAGTGACAAACAAAAAATTGCCACCCGTGCCTCTCTTGACCTATTCCTGTTCAATTCCGAATGTGAGAAGAACAAGGAAGAAACTCTCAAACGCATGAAAGAACTGGAAGTTGAAGTTGGAAAGCTCAAAACAGACGTCAAATCCCTCAATTCTAAGCTAAATAAGTCTGAAACAGAGAGGAAAGCTGCCACCTCGTCCGTCTCTACTTTGGAAGCCAATTTGGCGCGCCAAGTTGAACTGGCGAAAGAAAAAGATGCCTTCATACAAACCCATGAGGAAAAGACCACTGATCTCGAGTTGAAATTAGATGAACTTGAAGAGGAGAAAGATTCTGGCTGGGCTGCTGAAAAGGAGAAATTATCCAAGGAATCCTTTGATGAAGGAATCAAAGCTTACTGCATCACTTTCCTTGCCGGCGAGCCTAATTATGACTGGCGTCCCAAGTTTGGCGCGGGAATGGCTGATTTCCTGGCTGACCTTTCTCAGAAGGAAGCCCAAGCCATTGCTGAAAAAAGAATAGCCCTCGAAGAAGTTCTTTCCACAGACGACGTGGCGCGCCAACCTGGTGAGAATGCCAATCCTGAAAAGAGTGCTCCTGAGGATAACGTAAAACACACCTCCACAGACGCGCCAACATCCGACCATCCTGGAGATCAAGCTACTTAATTTTTCAATTTACCATAACATTTCAAACTTTTATCCGCAAGTCTTTTGACTTTTCAAAGCTGTATTCCTAACTTGCTTTCACTCTTTTGATGGGTAACACTTATTTTTTTACGAACTTCATATTCATGCATTGTAACAAAGCTGTATACTTGGCGCGCCACCGGCCAAGGCGCGGCAATATTCCTTCAAAAAGGATCCAAGTAGGCGCGGCAAGATAATTGTAAAACAATCATAAACAAGTAAATATATCCAGAAAAACTGAAAAATTTTATAATCTTGAAAATAAAACCCTCCCGGCTTATAGCACGATGAGTACTAAAAATAAATTGTCCTCGGCATTGCCGGTATAAAGGCTGATAGCCAAAACAGGAACATAAAATAAAGAACAGGGCAATCACTAGCTCAAAGAGGCGTGTTAATCACTACCCCCCGAGACTAGGAGCAAATTTATTTGTTGCTAGTTTTAGTAACTGCATGAGGCTTAAAAGCTCTCTTTATTGATAGTACTTCTTTAAATGTATGACATTCCAAGCTTTCGGGATTGGTTTGTCGTCCAAATCTGAAAGATAATAAGCTCCTCCCCATAAAATGACTCTGACCTTGTAGGGACCTTCCCAATTTGCTCCAAATACCCCATGAGCTGCAACCTTGGTATTTGGCATTACTTTTCTGAGCACCAGATCACCAACCTTGAATGAACGAGCTTTTACCTTTCCATTATAGAACCTTGCCGCCCACCGCTGGTAAGCTGCAAGCTTGACTTGTGAATTTTTCCTTTCTTCTTCCAACAGGTCGAGCGACAACCTTTGATTGACCTGATTTGCCTCCTCATCGAAAGTATCTCGTCTGAATGATCCTGCACCTATCTCCACCGGAACCATAGCCTCAAAACCATAAGCCAGCATGAATGGAGATTCTCCTGTTATCGTTCTTGGAGTTGTATTGTAAGACCAAAGCACCATGGGCAACTCCTCTGGCCAGCTCCCCTTTCTATTCTCCAGCTTCGTCTTCAATGTATGCTTTATAATTTTATTCACCGCCTCTGTCTGTCCATTGATTTGTGGGTGATATACCGCTGCAAAAATTTTCTTGATATGCAACTCCTCACAAAGACCCCTTAACTCCTTGCTATCAAACTGTTTCCCATTGTCAGAAATCAACTTATAAGGAACTCCAAACCTGCACACAATAGAATTAAAAACAAAATCCCTTAGTTTCTTTGCTGTTATGGTAGCTAATGGGGCAGCTTCCGACCACTTGGTGAAATAATCCACAGCCACCACTGCATACTTCACTCCCCCTTAGTTGTCGGAAGTTCCCCAATCAAGTCAATACCCCACATAGCGAATGGCCACGGACTCATTAAAGGTGTGAGAGATGCGGCAGGACTATGAGTATAGTTAGCAAATTTCTGACACTTGTCACATGCCCGAGAAAATTCATAAGCATCCTTCTTCATGGTAGGCCAAAAATATCCTTGCTTCAAAATTTTCAACGCCAAAGATCCAACCCCCGAGTGATTGCCACAAATTCCTTCATGAACTTCTCTAAGGATGTAATCGCACTCCGCACCATCAATGCATTTCAGCAGTGGTTGGTTAAAACCCCTTTTATATAACATCCCATCGTACTCCACATACCTTGCTGCCTTATACCTGAGCTTTCTTGCCTCCATTATGTTTTCTGGCAACCAACCTTCCTTGATGTACCTCCATATAGGTGTCATCCATGTCACCTGCTCGTCCTCCTCTACTTGCATCACATCAACTTCCCTAACACTAGGCTCCTGTAAAACTTCCAAAGGAATGACACCCAACAAACTCACATCCTTTTGCGATCCCCATTTTGCCAATGCATCAGCCTGTTCATTCTCCCTCGTGGGATTTTTACCAACTTCACCTCAGTGAACCTAGACATGAGATGCAAAACACTCCTCATGTACAACTCTGTCCTCGTACCTCGGGCTTGAAAATCTCCATTCACCTGATACACTACTATCATAGAATCACTGCGTATCAACAAATTCTCAACCTTCATTTCTAAAGCAAACCCCCAAGCAACGCCTCATACTCCGCATCATTGTTTGTTGCCCGAAACGCAAAATTTATAGCACCCATAAGCATATGTCTCTCAGGACTTATTAAGACTATACCTGCACCAGCACCCTCATTATTGACAGCTCCATCTACACTCAGAGTCCACCATCCTTCAGAAGTTCTTGGTTCTGTGACATCTGTCTGAGTTAAAGGTTGGAAAGGAACCATTACCATTGCATCCCCCTCCAGCTCAGGGGAAAGCTTAAGTATGAAATCTGCCAACACTTGACCTTTAACAGACGTCCTTGGTTTGTAATCCAAATCAAACTGCCCCAACTCAACAGCCCACTTCATCATCCGCCCTGTTACCTCTGGCTTATGCATAATTTGTCGAAGTGGAAAAGATGTCCTAATTTCCACCCTATGAGCCTGAAAATACGGACGCAATTTTTGAGAAGCCAAAACCAGAGCATATACCAACTTTTCCATGTTCGTGTAACGGGTCTCAGCGTCATGTAACCTCCTACTCACATAATATATCGAAGACTGATCTACCCCTTCCTCCTTGACTAGCACCGCACTGACGGAGTATCCCGAAACAGCTAAGTACATAATTAACACTTCCCCCTCAATCGGCTTTGCGAGCATAGGAGGCGATCCTAAATGCTCTTTGATCTTTTGAAATGCGTGCTCACACTCCGTTGTCCACAGAAATTTTTTTCCTACCTTCTTAATGGCTTTAAAAAATTCCTGACATTTATCTGATGACCTTGAGACAAATCTATTCAAAGCTGCAATCCTGCCAGTTAAGCTTTGTACTTGCTTCACACATGTTGGAGACTTCATGTCTAATAGTGCCTTGATTTTTGCTGGATTTGCTTCTATACCCCGATGGTTGACTATAAATCCCAAAAACTTTCCTGATTCTACACCAAATACACACTTCTGAGGGTTCAATTTCATTCGATACCTTCGTAATATGGCAAACATCTCCTCTGAGTGCTTGATATGATCCGATGCTTCCTTAGACTTTACCAACATGTCATCCACATACACCTCCATGGTCTTCCCAATTTGATCTTTAAACATCATATTTACCAATCTCTGGTAAGTTGCCCCAGCATTAACAAGGTCGAATGGCATTCCAATGTAACAGTAAAGTCCCTTATCAGTGATGAAAGATGTATGCTCTTGATCTGGCCCATACATAGGGATTTGGTTATATCCAGAGTAGGCATCCATGAAACTCAACAGTGCATGTCCCGCGGTCGCGTCCACCAAATGATCTATCCTTGGCAATGGAAAACTATCCTTTGGACATGCTTTATTTAAGTCAGTGAAATCAACACACGTCCTCCACTTCCCATTTGGTTTCTTTACCAGCACAGGATTCGCTAACCATGTTGGATAGAAAGACTCCTTTATTAAACCGACCTCCAATAATCTATCTACTTCTTCCTGTAAAGCCACAACACGTTCCCCGCTCACCGGCCTTCTTTTCGGCCGGGTTCCTTTTTTGGACGGATCTATATTCAAACGATGACACATCACATTTGGATCAATTCCCACCATATCAGCATGACTCCAAGCAAAAACATCCAAGTTTGCCTTCAAAAACGAGATGAGCTGCTCGGCTAACTCTGGATTCAAATGCGATCCAATCTTCAATTCCCGTTCCGGGTAACGAGCATCCACCTTGACTGTTACCATTTCCTCCGTTGATCCAGTATTAGCTATCGGTAATGGCATTCGGGGATCGAGGTCGACGTCGTTATTTTTTTCGAGTTTATTTCCCCCGTGGTCCTCATTCCCTATTTTATTTGTTTTTGAATTTGCCTCTTCCAACTCTACAATTGGTCGTGTCTCTACAACCAACGCTTTTTCACCATCTAACCTCCTGACCTTACGAATTTCCCTTGCATCCTCCACCCTCCAAATTTCTTCTTCTGCCTCTGTACCAGACCCACAGGATAGCAGCAATTGTGACAAACTTCGAGACGTTCCCACCTGCGCCTCCTGCCTACCTGGCGCTCCAACAATAAAGAAAGGACCAGTTGGAGCGCCAATTCTTGGTGTATCCATAGTTGGAGCGCCAATTCTTTCTTCTTTCGTCCCTTCCTCACCTTCTTCCTCGTCTGTGTTCTCTGGAAACTCAACGGTGTATATGACATTAACCACCCTTTCTTCCTCTACTTGTACCTCATTCACCCCTGTTTTATTACTCTTTCGAAATCCTTTTACTGACTTGTTGTAACATTCCCTAGAATCGTACTGACTTCCTCGAACACACCCGACCCCCCTTGGGGTTGGAAACTTCATGGATAAATGGTAGATTGAAGTAACTACCCGCATTTCCTTCAACAAGGGTCTTCCAACCAACGCATTATGAGATGAGTCTTGATCAATTATCATGAAGTCCGCAATCTGGGTAGCAGAAAGAACCCCACTTCCCAATGTCACAGGCAATCGGATAGTCCCTTTTACTCTGATAGATTCTCCCCCAAAACCATAGATATAAATATTCTCAACCTTCATGTCCTTATCTGGTAGACCCATCTTCTTATACGTGTCGTAGTATAGGATGTTAACTGAGCTTCCATTGTCTACGAACACACGATGTACATTCTGATTTCCGATCCCCACCGTAACTACCAACGCATCATTATGGGGATGGTGAACCCATTTTGCATCTTCCTCATAGAAAGTTATATCCGCCGCCTCTCCCCGAAACAGTTTGGGCGGACGCTGATCCAACCGATTCACATTTGTCATTGGGGCAGTTTTAGCCTCCTTTGCATATCTGTCCATTGCCTTGTTACTATCACCTGCAATGTGTGGTCCCTCCACTATGGTGCGGATACTTCCTTCTCTAACAAATTTTGACCCCTCCTGCTTCTCCTTGTCGTCGTCTGCCGAAGTACGACCTATACCCCTTTTTTCAGTAGGATGGTCGGCCCGATACTTCTTTACCCACTCCGTTAGGTACCCATCCTTGATTAAGAGTTCAATTTCATCCTTCAACTGTCTACATTCGTGGGTGTTATGACCGGTAGATTGATGATATTCGCAATATCTACTTATGTCCTTGCTTTGGAAAGAATTCAAGGGTGCTGGCTTCCTGTATATCACCCTGTCTTTGGTCACTTCATATATGTGTTCAATGGACGCGGCAAGCGGCGTATAAGAACTCGACCTTCTATCTTGACCTAGAAAGGGTTCCCTTCCTCTCTTCTCATTAGTGATATTCACCCGGTTCGGGCTTCGTCCTCGTACCCTGTAGTCGGGACTTGGTGATCGATCTTTCCTCTTGCTTCTACCCTTACTGGTTCCATAAACTTCACCTTTTTTGTTGTCGGCCAACGACTGTTCTACCCTCTTATATGATTCTTCCTGGGAAAACAATTCTGCTAACGTAGCTGGATCCTTGCCTTGGAGGTGCTTCCAGAAGTCAGTCCCCACTCTCAAGCCAACAATTAGAATTTTTTTTAAAGTTTCATCCGTTGCCCCTCTGACTCTTGCTGCCTCTGCACTAAACCTCTTAAAATATGCATTCAAAGTTTCTCCCTCTCGTTGTTTAATATTTTCCAGGGAAGTAACTGGAGGAGAGTACTTGACTGCTGCTTGGAACTGTGTCAAAAACATCGCCTGCATTTGTTCCCAAGAGGTTATCACCTCACTTCCCAATTTTTGAAACCATTGTTGAGCACTATCTCTGAAAGTCGCAGCTAGCAAACGACACCTGGCCAAGCTTGGGACCTGGTACACATCCATCTCAATATTGAAGTGCCCCAAGAATTCCTTTGGATCAGAGTTTCCATGAAAACGAAGGTCAGCTGTTGTGTTTCGATATCCCATTGGTAATAGAGCATCTTTCACAGCAACGGAGAATGGAGATGTCACTTTGGTGGAAAAAGAACCAGCTTCACCCTCCAAATGTGCTAGCAGCTTCCTTATATCACCAACATTGATATCACCTAGCCCCGGAACATTTTGGATTCCACTGGGCAGCCCTCCTCCCAGGAATGTGTTAGCCACGGGTGGAGTAGGCGCGCCAAAGCTTACCAGCACAGAAGATGGTATACTCACGATCGGAGGTGTTTGTGTCATGATAGGAGGTGTGAGTTGCACAGAGACTTGTGGGGGGGGGGGGGAGGGGGTAGGCATAGCAATAGTTTGATTATCATGCAATAAAGGAGTTTGAGTATTACCTGGGATAGGTTGACTTACTTGTGGCGGCGTTAGATTTGGAACTTCCAAAGCGTCTTGATGATTTTGGCTTTGATTTTTCCTCGCTTCACTAGTTGCACTATGTGAAGGTATTGGGACAATGATGGGTTCTTTTGATGGAAACTTGTCAATCTGTCTTCTTGAATTCTCATGCCCTCGTCCTCGGTTGCCCCCTCCTCGAGAACCTCGTCCATGATATCCTCCACGTATAATTTGCCCTCCTACAGGTATCTCTCTCCTTCCATCCGGCCCAGAAACATTAATTTGGCCCCCGCCTTGCTCCTTCTCCTTTTCCAAAAGTAATTCTTTTATTTCCTCACAAGTCAGCTTTACTCCCATGAGGTCCATCATAGGCGATAACCTTTGCCCCGCGTTAAGTTGATTGCCAAGTGAGCTACCCGGACGTCCAGTAGCATCCAACACCGGGGGAGCTCGTGGTGACTCGAGGGTTTCAGGTATCATCTGACTATCTTCCGGAAATTCAACAATAGGCCCAGTCTCTCCAAAGTCTAACCTTCGTGGGGTGATGGGTGGTCGCCTCCCGACACCGCGATAATTTGCGCCCTTCCCCCCTCCAGCGGCCGTAGTACGTCCAGCGGGTTCTCCTTCCATGCGTCGTCCTCCACGGCCATATGAACCATGTCGAGTCCTCCGATATTCGACCGCCTTCAACCTAGCATCAAAACTCCTCACAGTTGCACCCATACGGTGAAGCTCGTCCATAAGATCCGTGTTACTAATAAACACTGGAGGTCGACTTCCAGTAACATGGGCCGGGTCTGTTGGAGTTACCAGAACATAGGGTTCGTCTTCTCCATAACCCTCCGTGTAGAAACTTCCTTCTTCATGAGCGCTTTCATCACGATTCTGAGACATCTTTCCTCCTAGATGATGATCTTATTCAGCCCCTCCTTCTAGCGCCAATTTGTTAACGGAGGAATTTGTGATAACAAAATTTAGGGTTATATGCCAAAATTAAGATCTATGATGGTGGTTCTGTAGCGGAATAGTCGCCGGAGAGTGGTGGTAATTGTATTTTTAAGAAGCTGAGATCAAAGGAGTTATGGTGGTCTCTCTGAGCTCTCAACGTCCAACCCCTTTAATGTGCCTACGTACCCTATATTTATAGGGATCAAACTTCACGTAGTTCTAGTAGAACAAGGATACTAAGTCCACTAGAGATAGAACTCTTTGGCCGGACTACAAGGGTCCTAAGTCTACTAGAGATAGGTCTCCTCTAGGATAAGCATCAAGCATAGTCCATGTCGGACTAGAACTCCTTTCTTATCACGAAATATACATCCAAGCCCACTAAGGAGAGCCCGTATGATGAAACCTAGCCGATGACCCCAAGGCTCAACTATGACTATGCCTTCACGGATACAACATTAGCCCTAACTATCGGAGCTAACATCAACCGCTACCAACTACCACATCAATCATCAGTCGCAGGGAAAAGTCATGACTTGCCTCAAATGTACCAGCTGATCCTTACCCCCCGATGAGGACAACCCATCAGACTACAGGGTAAGTTCTCCAAAGTTATCGTCGCACCATGTGTATCTTACTTCCCCAACAAAGATAACTTGTCAGAATACAGGAACAAAAACCCTTTGAGTGCGTAGACAAGCTTAACCACATCTGGACTCTTAGCCAATATCATGTTCACCTTTCATATCACCTCCAAGTTGGCGCTCCAACTTGGTGTTTCATAGTCCTCTAGCACACCTACCTTCCTTATGCACATACATCCCTACTTCTTCCTTGTTCCATCTTGGCGCTCCAACTTGGCGCTCCAAGTTGGCCTTGATGCCCCACCTTGGACATTTCCCTATTTTTCATGAGTTCATAGTATTTTTATCATCCAGCTCTTTTAGCCGTTTGACCATCTTTAGATAGTCAACCCCTATTCTCCCGTATAAATTTATGATATAACAGTTATAACAGAAAACATGAGTTTTGCAAAAGAAAGGAGGAGTCGAGTTTGCACCAAAAAAGTTGTTGCTATTAAAAAAAACATACAGAAGAAGATTTTAAGGCACACCTTAAAACAAAAGAAATGAGAAGACAAAGAAAGAGGACGCGCCTTTAAAAAAAATACATGTTGAGAAATAGGTGGCGTGCATGCATTAAATTACTTGAGACGCGTCCTTATGATTAAAAAAGCTCGGAACTAATGCATGCATGTATAAGACGAGAGAAGCAATGACGCATAGAATTTGGCATGGAGTTCTCTAAAAACACAAAGGGCAAACTTCATGGAGTGGACGCAACAATCAGAAATTATGGTGCATGTCCTTCAGGTAACACTAAATCCTAATTTTTAATGTTATTGTTGCATTAATTTTTGCAGGATGGATATTTTATGCGAAAAAGATCCTCAAGAACCCTCAAGGACGAGCTCAAAAGGAGGATACCAGATGCTCAGATGACTTCCAACAACTTCTGGGAGAATTCGATGATGGAATACGTCCTTTTCTCCGAGATGCGTCCTCCGGGTAATCTCTAAGATTTTCCAAATTATTGAGTTTTTTAATAGGTGGAGAATTCTGCTTGGGAAAATATCTCAAGAGTTATCGAGTTTTGCGTCCCAAAGCATAAAGACGCGCCCTCTACGTCAAAGATGTTCCCTCAACATGTTAGAGGTCCCAAGGATCGTTTCTCACCGAAGACGAGTCCTCTCGAAAATGTCTACAAACAGTTCTAATAAAGATGAATGAATATCAGACAAGCTCCAATACTTGAGCCCCTTGGTCATCTTTCGACGTCTTTTCTTTAGGACGCGTCCTCCGAAGATGCTCCGATATTCAGATAAATTACTACTCAGCATGAACTTCAGTGATTTTTAGGGGAAGATAATATTGGGGTGAGGCCCTATGATCCAAAGAGAGTGCCCCCTGATCACAGGTTGAGGCCCCATGGAAATGAGTGAGCCCCCTCACATGACAACTCAATGGATAACATGGGAGAGAGGCCCCATGATCCATAGAGAGCGCCCCCTGATTCTCGAGAGAATTACAGGTCTAGGCCCCATGGACATGAGCGAGCCCCTCCGTGTGACAATTCTTTGGGTCATCGAGATCAGGATTGGTGGTATATAAGCGACTACCAAAGAAGGCATGATAGGAAGCTTGTGCGGAATGATCAGCGTCAGAACACACAGGACGCACCCTCAAAGGAAAAGGATAACACTATGCTCAGGTGGACTCCAATGTTTACAAGAAAAATTTATTACTTGAATTTTATAAGAAAGGAAGCCATTGGAGTAGAGGCCCCGTGGTCCACAGTGAGTGCCCCCTGCTTATAGGTCGAGGCCCCATGGACATGAGTGTGCCCCTCCGAAAAGACAAGACTTTTATCTTCAAAGAACGTGTCGTCACATCCTCAATAATAGAAGACATGCCCTTCAATGCGCGCCATAATGGTATTGGTCTCATATGTTAAGGCTTCGAATTTAAACATAATTGTACAAGCCCTCAAGTTTTCAGCAAGAAGAATATTTGGAGAAGAGGCCTCATGGACCTTAGGATGCGCCCCCTGATCGGCAGGATGCGGCCCCAAGATCATGAGTGAGCCCCTCCACGGGAGAATGCTAATATAAAATGGACTAGAAGACTAGAGGAGGCTTTGTCATGCCCTCGACCACTTAGGTCGCCCCACGCAAGAGGGCGCACCCTCACGACGCTGGGGGGTAGTACTGATGCATCTTCCGGCTCTTTCTATGAACAACAGAGTATTCTTACGGGGATTCTTCTTTGTGACAAGATGTTTGAAGATACAACTGATTAGACCATCGTACAATCATATATATACAAGGGTGTATCTATGTCTATACAAGTTACATTTTTGAATCTTAAAACAGAAAGGGTTCGTACCCCTTAATGCTAGAAGACGACACACCCTCAGTAAATGCATATTTTACTTAAGGACGAGCCCTGGGAGAGGCTTACATATGTGTACAATATCTCTTGTTTCTTACACTGAGTTAGCTCATGTAAGCTTAGAGGTGTCGTGTGGCGGTGTTAACCCTTTCTAAACAATAGAATTCTCGAAGATATGACTAAAGAATCGAAGAACGCGCCCTTTGAACGGACGCGCCCTTTTTACAACATCGAAGAAGGAAGAAGCTCGAGGACACTTCTTGAAGAAGAAAAGGTTACAAAGAGATTTTGGCACTTTGGAGATTGAAAATTCCATGCTTCATCTCTGATTTCACATGAAATTGGGGGGTAGTTGTTATAGCCAAAATTCGGTATTGGGTTTTTAGGGAAGATTCGGGTCAAGTAATAATCAATTGGGGATATCCAAGGTGCAATTAGGGATTGAACTAGTACAACGAAGGCTCAGGGCTTGTCCTCATAGGGGTGAGGGCGCGCCCTCCGGTCGTCCAACCCTTGAGGACGCGTCCTTTTGGTATGGATTGACAACTTGACATGAATGGATGACTTGACAGAGAATAACAGCTAGATTGACATGGGATTAACATATGGAAGACTTAGGGCTTGCCCTCATATGGGTAAGGGCGCGCTCCTTTAGGCTGTCCACCCCTTGAGGGCGCGCCCTCTCTGTTTGAAGTGGCAACTTGGTGATGAAGGATGGTTCCATTGGCTTGGTATTGGCAAAATATTGAAGAATTCCCTCTTAGGATGTGCCCTAGGAGAGGGATGTCCGTTGTTGAAGGCCTCCAGGGGTTTGCCTGATGATTGAAGGCCTCCTCCTGTATTCAATGGGCGCGTCCTCATTGGGGATGTGGGGTGAACCTTGGAAATATGTCGAGGATGGAGATAAGTCAGATTGGAATATGCAGATGCTTCACTTGGTGCCTCTTAGCGCATATTTATTTACTTTATGTCTAAGTTTTTGGTGAATGTATTTAAACTAGAATTGTACTATGTCGTTTTATTTTGCATTCCGTATTTAGATGTCTAATGGTTGGTATTACGATGTCCGAATTGATTTGGTACTGTTTTTAGGCTGTTGAAAATGATGTACCAAAGTACTATTTTGGATTGATGTGTATAAAATATCATATTAATGGTGGATTCCTATATGAACGAAAAGGTCATATCCAATTTTTTTTTTATAAAAGCATTGACAATGCCTCTTATAGTGTTGCTATTTATTGTCGTTTTTCTTATTAAAAGCATTGTTATTAAATAGAATTATGTTGTCATAGCCAACTCAAATGTTGTCATAACCTGTGTATTGCAATACTAAACAAGGAGCAGAGATCCAGAACAGGGTTACTATAGGCTATTGCAATGATTTTAAATTTTTGTTATAGACTGAAAAACGTTGCTATAAAAGACTATTGCAATGACATTAAGGCGTTGCTGTATGGTAGTAACGCAGTGCTATAGGGGCCTATGCCAACCCAATCAAAGTTAACGCCCAATGTTTGCCAAAGCATTGCAATAAACTCTATATCAACTGATTTAGACCATATAGCAACCTATGATGTAGTGACTCATAATATATAGATTATAAATCTATATATTCTAAATCTTATCAATTCTATAATTATAATGGTCTACTACAACTAGAGCTGACAATTTGATACACGACACGTGAACACAGTACGAACACGACACGAATAATTAGTGTTTGGGTGCAAAAATTTGGTACACGAACACGAAAGTACACGAACACGAAAAAACACGAATATAATTAGTGTCGGGTTTGGGTTTTCACAACAGGTACACGACACGGAACGAAAGTACACGAATTAATGAAGTAAATAAATAATTTTAAAAAATATATATTATTTATAGTATTTCATATTTAGAAAATATATAAGCAATTACATATGAACAATAAATAAAAGTTTCACGACTAATTGGTAGTAAGTTATACATTTATATATAAGAAGTATACATTTATATATATAAGTTATATTTACAAATTTTTGTAAAATTGTATGTAATGCATATTTAATACACATTTCATAAAAATTTACATAATTAAAATAGTTTTATAATATATAAATTTTAATTAAATTAAATTTATATTTTTGTTTAATGTACACGAATACGACACGTAAAGTACACGACGTGTTTTGAATTGGATATGTGTTTCAAATTTAGTACACGGATCCAAAACGGGTCGGATATGAGTTTTACATTCAAGTATACGAAAACACGAAAGTACACGACACGAAAGTACACGACACGGTCCATTATCCGATCTAACTACAACCCTATATAAAAACTATTAACCCCACCAAATACATCCATCAGTTTGTGTCATATGCTTTTATAGCTTATGACATGCATTCGTTTTATTTTTTATTAGCATATTAGTTTGGTTTTTATGCTTGGTGATGGTTATAAAAAGTAAAGGTTTCCTGCAGGTAGTGTATGAATTTTGTAACGATTTTAAAGTTCTAAACTAGGTTTAATTTTTCTGTATTGTTTTTAATTTCTATTTTTTTAACAAAATTCTCTTTTTTTTTTAAAATCACGGACAATTACCTTTTTCAACTAAAACATATTACGCTTTCTATTTTGTCTTACTAAAACCTCTCATTTTTAAAAAATATCCCGGACAAATCCTTACATATTTCTTTTGAAACCTATTTAAATACTTTTAATTACGGGCACTTACCTTTTCAGATAAAACATGTTATTTTTTCTTACTAAGACCCCCCTTTCCAAAAATATCACGGATAAACAGTTATTAATTTATTTTAAAATCTATTTTAATACTTTTAATTATTTAAAAAAGTTTAACACGTCTACTTATTTTTTTTATCAAATGCAAATTAATAAAATATTAAAACATAAATAATAAAAATAATAATTATTAATAACAATCCGTGCATCGCACGAGTTTTAAGCTAGTATGCTAGAATTTAACATTGATGTTATATTATGCATTTTAAAATTTAAATTGGTATTTCGAGAAAAGTAAAATGGTGATAAATAAAAATCAATTGTCTTTTTATATTTATTCAAAATTTCAGTGAATGACTAAGACGAAACGGATAATTTAAAAGAAATTTTAAATTGTATTATAAATATAACTATTTACTTTAATTAAATTTTATTTTTATAAAATTTTAAAAAAAAATTAGAAGCGTTGCGAAGCGTAATTTAATAAATTAATTTTAAATAAGTTGATTATTCGAGTAAGTTGGTTTCCTAACACAAGTACCAAACTGGTGGCACTTATTTGTAACATACTAACATGAATTGGATTTAAATTTAAGCATGAAAATGATCATCCAGTAACAAGACTTGTGACCCAAAAAGGAAACATCAATTGCAAGCACTTACATATAGAAAAGTATCCATGTAGTATATATTAGAATGAAGGACATCGAGTTGAACATATTTACAACAATAGTGAAATGAACGAACCCTTTTGACCCTACACATCCAAAATTTTCCTCACATCCAAAGCACACAAAGTATAAGGGGTCGTCATACTCTAACTAGAAATCAACTAGCTACATAACTCATGATCAAGATCATGGTTCCTCGTAAATATGCGCTAGCTACACGCATAAATCGAACATATAATTAAGTTAATTAACTTCGGGAATAGTTTGAAGGGCAGGCCTCCATGAACGATGATGATGAGAATCAGAGTCAAGATCAAGATCATGATCATAATAATGATGATCGGCACTAGCACTTAGTAACCGCGCAAGAACTTGGTCCGCAGACATTCCATGCACGTCGGCTTTACCAAGCAATTCCTCCAGCTTCTCCTTTGTAATCTTGATCTTCACTTCTCTATGCTGCTTATCATTATCATAAACACCCGAATAATTAGGAGAAGGCCTTAACGAGGATGTATCACTCAATAAACTTTCTTTTTCATTGGAATGAAAGTGTGGAAACACCGACGATGACCCATCACCTCTACAACATGAATTTCCCATAATATATTCTATACGTAATTAGTATAATATTTATAAATATATGACAAAACTCGAAGAAGGATTGTCTTTGTGAAGAGGAGGAGAGAAATGAAGAAGAGACGATGCATATATATATATACACGCGAAGTTGAAATTGACCTGTTGGAGAAATTAGAAGCGGCCACGTACCTGGCTGTTTCCAAGCTGAAGCTGCTTTGGAGTAGTTTGTCGATATTTGTTGATAAAGTATATAAAAATGTACAGCACACGTTCATGTGATGTTGTGTCTATGCTTGCGTGTTAGTCCTAGCCGACTAATTTGTAAATTGCATTCTTTTTTAATAATATCATCTGGTCTGCCTTCTAGATTTTTTTTTGTCTAATCTCGTTTCTCTATTAAGAAATTAAAATGCGTGTTTGCTTTACCTTATAATTTAACAAAATTCGTGTTTCGTAAAAATTTCAGTTATGATTTTAAGTTTGTAAGCGGAACCATGATCATAAAATAGCCGGAATTAAAATAAATTATTATTAGTTTTTTTTTAGATTAGTCGAGACTCAAAGTTAAATTTCTTCTATTTTTTAACTAAAAATCGTAATTTTATAAAAAAAAATTGATTAAAATTTTCGGCTGTCAGAACTTCAACTTAGATTAGCCTCCATTGATTCTGTCCCCGTCTCCATTTGATGTTGTCAAAACTTAAAAGAGTATAACACGGTTGTTAAGTTTTGATGTATATTAGTATTACCTACACTTAATTCTGTAATAACATAGAGTGTGAAAAGTTTGTGAGAAAGAATCTTTATTCTGAAAGATGTGAACGAACTAAACAAGCAACTTTGTTTGGCTGCATGTTCGTGTTAATTAACCAAGTCAGCACACGTTGCAGAGAGCTAGCTGACTAGTTCATTCGCAAATTAGAAACTTCCACCTAATCGGTCTAAATTTCCAGAAGTTTATAAACTTACTGCTTCTTCTATTGGTAATCAAATTACTGGAATTCCGCAGGGTTTAAGAGCTGTCAAACCATTGATCAATTTTTTGTCCGCCTAAAACAATTTTAACTCATTAATTAGTCATTCTCCATTTAAATTTCAGTGAAGAGTGTAAAAATAGTGCTACAATAACAAGAATATCTTCATAATTCCTTAAGTTACTAGTACGCTCCTTCGCATATATACTTCGCATGTATACTGTTAGAGTCCCCAAATCCGTTTTCAAATTTGTTTTCAAATGTCACGTGCTAAAATTTGATTGGTACTAATTCAATCAATTATGATGGACCTTCTACATTCACAAAAAATTCACCAATTAAAACCTTTCAAATTATCACATCAACCACCCCACATCATTCGAAAATTTTATTTTAGAAACGCTTTTAGGGTACGTAGCATTACTCATATACTTATTCTAATTGTTTATACTTGTCATCATAATTGTTTATACTTCGCATGTAGAAATTTTATTAACTAAATTCAAATTCATGTTTTTAATTAAAACTAGCATAAAAGCCCGTGCAAGGCACGGGCCACTAGCTTAGATTGTATTTTTAAATTGAACTACGCACAATCAATGTTATTTTGATATATGATTGTACATTGTTAATATTCATAAAAATTTTCTTATTAAATAATATTACTATACTGTACTTGCTTAAATATGTTGAAGTTTGTAATTTGAAAAATAATACAAGTAGTACTAATAAGTCATATCAGTTTTTAATTTTGTTGTGTATCATAGAATAGAATTAGAGTGGTATATGAATGTTTCGTAATTAAGATGACTTTTTTTACTACTTACAATCCTAAACTTTTTTCTAGTTCTTCAAAAATGAGGCATCCATTTAGCTCATCTCCAACAATATTCAAGATAAAAACTAAAGAGCCTTCAAGATGTTGCAGTATGAGATTATAGGTTTTAATATTGATTTTAGTCAATGGTCTTCCTAAAGCTTGTAATATTCTACTTAGCCTTACATTTTTCGTTCTTAAAACTTTCTTTCCAACATTTTTATGTCTTTTATTTTAACCTCTTGATTTTAAGCATTCTTTGCATTTATTTCTCTTCCTCTACATGTCTAACTTTCATAATATCGAACAATTCAGCTAATTGACTAAGTGGAACTACCTTGTGACAAATCATTCTATTATTAAGTACGGTTGGTACCACTTCGGCGTGTTTCGATTCTTCCAAACAAACAGTCTCTTTTGACCTAGGAACTTGAGAATTAATCAATTATGAATAAATAAATATTTTTTGTACTTGTACCATCGTAAGTTAAAATTGCTCATATGTCTTCTGAATTATGTCCGTAGTTTGACAATGAATTCACCCTTTATATTTTTAAAATACAACTCCATCCAGAAAAATATCTTTACTAATTAAAGCATGTTCATTTTGTAGCGATTAACATAACTTTCTTTTCTCTGCTGTTTAAAGATTTTTTCTAGGTATGGTTACGCATTTTTTTTGTCTTGTTACAATTTACTTACTTCAATTTATATAGATACTTTGATTGATCGGGGCCTATAATTTTAAATAACTCAGGGTGTATAATGTGAATGATCTGATCATAATTGTTTTTTGTACTTTTATGCTATGCCATATCCGGTTGTTTAAAATTTGTTAACTGGACTATATATTTTAATCAGTTTATTTTTTACACAAATTTTTATCAAAATTTTAGAATATATTATTCATTTAATTATTTTGTTGTACTATCTATTTATTTTTATTATCTCATCTTTTACATTATATTAACTCAAAATAAATAGTTTTTCATATTTTTATTTATGGTTTTTTTTAGTTATTATATATATATTAACTCGATTCGGCAATTCCAAATAACTAATTATTTTCTTCCATCAAATTAATTTATAATTCATTTGATAAGTGTCATATATATAATGCATCCAATCTAATTATAAATCTAGTCACTTCTATTATATTTATTTATAATGCATTATTAAGACCGAAACATTGAAAGTTTGATCGTGGGTTGGTATGGTTCTCATATTTTGATATTCGTACTTTAGTTCTTTTATTTTTACTATTTTAGGTTAATTTATAAAAAACAACAATTTTAATTAAAATATAGTTTGGAAGTCGGTCGATCGGTATGATACTCATATTTTGATATTTGCTCTTTAGTCCTTTTCCGTTAGCAACTTGACTTTAATTTATTAAAAATAACAATTTAATTAAAATATATATTTAAAATATTGTCAAACACAAAATTCTTAAAACACAATTTAATCACTCTCAAACACAGACACACAAGTCAATTCAACATCGAGTTCAACAATCACATAAAATAATTTAAATTTAAGATCATCTTCAGAAAAAGTAAATATAAATGTAAAATAAAATATTAATACAATTAAGATAACAAACTTAAAAGTCACTCATCCATTGCACCGACTCTATGCTTATATTTATAAGAAGAATAATCATAAATATCATGTATTCATGTTTGATATGTGCTATTTAACAATGGTTATTCTTAGGATAAGTAATCTAATCGTCTCTCGAGGATCGATGCGAGTTCGGGGATCGGGGGAGGGGATAAAAATCCCTGATCCCGAAGTGCGCCCATACTTAAATTATAGTCTAATTTTGAAATATTTTTTAACCCTAATTTTCATTAGTTTGAAAAATAAATAATTAATAAATATGTAAATAAACTATTTGTGATATGTTATTTATGTTATATCAACGTTTTATAATACATTTTATATATTAAATATCTAATAATTCAAATATACTGTGCAGTAAAAGAAAAGTTAGACCTTTATGTAAGAGAATAGAATATATTACAGTTAAGTTACATATACGAAATATTTGTTTAACTAAAAGATAGATAAAATTTCACCATACATTATATTATTTCTAAAACTTAATATTAAAATTTTATAAGATTGGTAATATATATAGTTATATATGATACAGAATTAAAAAAAAATAAGTTTAATAAATCTTATAAATCACCCTTATATTTACTCAAAAGTTTAAATAACAATAAATATTGGATAAAGAAATATGTGGGGTTCATGTAATATGATTTTAACTTAAAATCAAAAGAAATTGTGTAACTCAATGGTTACAAGGATGTCTTCTATAGAGAATGTCAAGTGTTCAATCCATCACAAAAACATTATTTATTTAATTTTTTCTTTAGATAAGAAAGTAATGACATGTCATGTAATTTCATAATATATAAGAGTAATATGATAATTTCACAAGGGGTTTATTTGTTCAAAATACCCCTAAAATATCCTCATGTTCTCCTATTATATATAATAGAAGAGGATTATAGATATTAATTATCTAATCATTTAAGTAGTAGTAGAAATATAATTATAAATTTTTATATTTAATAACCATGGAGTAATAAATATAGATGTATTAATGACGATTAATGAATTAGATGTATTTAATATATGCATTAATGATAGAATTATTATTATATAATAATATGGATAATATAGTAATTTCAAATCGATTTATTTGTCTCAAATAACCCATAGTTGCTCTATTATATATACTAGCTTAAAACCTGTGCGATGCACGGATTGTTAATTGTTATTTTATAATTATTTTTATAATATCTTATTAATTGTAATTGTGCAAAAAATAAGTAGACATGTTAAAATAGCTAAACACTTTTAATTAATTAAAAACATTCAAATAAATTTTAAAATAAATAAGTATGGATTTGCCCGTTATATTTTTGGAAATGGGGGGTTTTAGTAAGAAAAAATAAAAAATGCAACATATATTTAGTTTAGAAAGGTAAATGCACGTGATATTTTTGGAAAATGAGGTTTTAAAATTTAATAGTTAAAAGTATTTAAATACGTTTTAAAATAAATAAGTAAAGGTTTTCTTGTGATATTTTTGAAAAAAGAATGGATTTTAGTAAGAAAAATAGAAAAATACAATTGTAAAAGGCAATTTTCGGTGATATATTTAGAAAAGGAGGGACTTTATTAGAAAAAATATATAATTTGTTTTAGCTGAAAAGGTAATTGGTTATAAATATGTATTTGATTATTTATATTTTAATATTTTTAGTAATTGCATTTGTTAAGAAAAATAAGTATACATGTTAAAATAAGTAAATTTTTAAAAAATAATTATAATATTAAAATAGGTTTAAAAATAAATAACTAAATGTTTGTCCGTGATATTTTTGGAAAATGGGGTATTTTAGTAAGGAAAAATAGAAAAACTAACATTTTTTAGTTAAAAAATGTAATTGCCCGTGATATATTTGAAAAAGCAGGGGAATTTGTTAGGAAAAATAATGTATTTTAGGTGAAAAATGTAATTGGTTATAAATATGTAAAATTATTATTTAATAATATATTTATATAAATAAGTAAGGTTAATTAAGTAAAAACACGAAGTACAGTTAATTAAAGGCAATTAAGTAAAATCACAACGTATCATACCGACCAACCAAACTTTTAATGTTTCGTCTATTATATAATACTAGCTTAAAACCCGTGTGATTTACAAATTGTTAATTGTTATTATTTTTTATTATTTTTTTAATATTTTTTTAATTATAATTGTGCAAAAAATAAGTAGACATGTTAAAATAGCTAAACACTTTTAATTAATTAAAAACATTAAAATAGATTTTAAAATAAATAAGTATGGGTTTGCCCGTTATATTTTTGGAAATTAGGGGTTTTAATAAGAAAAAATAAAAATATAACATATATTTAGTTTTAAAAGGTAAATGCCCGTGATATTTTTGAAAAATGAGGTTTTAAAATTTAATAATTAAAAGTATTTAAATACGCTTTAAAATAAATAAGTAAAGGTTTCCTGTAATATTTTTGGAAAAAGAATGGATTTTAATGAGAAAAATAGAAAAAGACAATTGTAAAAGGCAATTTCCCGTGATATATTTAGAAAAGGAGGGACTTTGTTAGAAAAAATATATAATGTGTTTTAGCTGAAAAGGTAATTGGTTATAAATAGGTATTTGATTATTTATATTGTAATATTTTTAGTAATTGCATTTGTTAAGAAAAATAAGTAGAAATGTTAAAATATGTAAACTTTTAAAAAATAATTATAATATTAAAATAGGTTTACAAATAAATAACTAAATATTTGTCCGTGAGTAAGGAAAAATAGAAAAACTAATATGTTTTAGTTAAAAAAGTAATTGCATGTGATATATTTGAAAAAATAGGGGAATTTTTTAGAGAAAAAAAATAATGTATTTTAGGTGAAAAATGTAATGAGTTATAAATAGGTAATATTATTATTTAATAATATATTTTTATAAATAAGTAAGGTTAATTAAGTAAAAACACGAAATACAGTTAATTAAGGGCAATTAAGTAAAATCACAACGTACCATACCGACCAACCAAACTTTTAATGTTTCGTCTTTTATATAATAGTATTAGCTTAAAACCCGTGATTGTTAATTTTTATTTTATTATTTTATTATTATATTTTTAATATTTTATTAATTGTATTTGTTAAAAAACATAAGTAGGCATACTAAAATAGCTAAATACTTTTAATTAATTAAAAACTTTAAAACATATTTTAAAATAAATAAGTAAGGGTTTGCCCGTTATATTTTTAAAAGGTAAATGCCCGTGATATTTTTGGAAAATGAGGTTTTTAAATTTAATAATTAAAAGTATTTAAATTCGTTTTAAAATAAATAAGTAAAGGGTTTCCTATGATATTTTTGGAAAAAATGAATTTTTGTGAGAAAAATAGAAAAAATAAATTGAAAAAGACAATTTTTCGTGATATATTTAGAAAAATAAGGAACTTTGTTAGGAAAAAAAATCTATAATGTGTTTTAGAGTAATTGGTTATAAATAGGTATTTGATTATTTATATTTTAATATTCTTAGTGATTGCATTTGTTAAGAAAAATAAGTAGACATGTTAAAATAGGTAAACTTTTAAAAAATAATTATAATTTTATAGGTTTAAAAATAAATAACTAAAGGTTTGTCCGTGATATTTTTGGAAAATGAGGGGTTTTAGTAAGGAAAAATATAAAAACTAACATGTTTTAGTTAAAAAAGGTAATTGCCATGTTTTAAAAAGTAGCGGAATTTGTTATAAAAATAATGTATTTTAGGGAAAAATGTAATTGGTTATAAATAGGTAATATTATTATTTAATAATATATTTTTATAAATAAGTAAGGTTAATTAAGTAAAAACACAAAATACAGTTAATGGCAATTAAGTAAAATCACAACGTACCATACCGACCAACCAAACTTTTAATGTTTCGTCTATTATATAATAGTATTGATAGTATTGATAAGTATGGGTTTGCCCGTTATATTTTTGGAAAATGAGGGGTCTTAGTAAGACAAAATAAAAAAAAATTGTAACATATATTTAGTTTAAAAAGGTAAATGCCCGTGATATTTTTGGAAAATGAGGTTTTAAAATTTAATAATTAAAAGTATTTAAATACGTTTTAAAATAAATAAGTAAAGGGTTTCCTGTGATATTTTTGGAAAAAGATTGGATTTTAGTGAGAAAAATAGAAAAAGTAAATTGTAAAAGGCAATTTGCCCTGATATATTTAGAAAAGGATGTACTTTGTTAGAAAAAATATATAATGTGTTTTAGCTGAAAAGATAATTGGTTATAAATAGGTATTTGATTATTTATATTTTAATATTTTTAGTAATTGCATTTGTTAAAAAAAATAAGTACACATGTTAAAATAGGTAAACTTTTAAAAAAAAATAATTATAATATTAAAATAGGTTTAAAAATAAATAACTAAAGGTTTGCCCGTGATATTTTTAGAAAAGGAGGGGTTTTAGTAAAGAAAAATAGAAAAACAAACATGTTTTAGTTAAAAAAGGTAATTGTTCGTGATATATTTGAAAAGGTAGGGGAATTTGTTAGAAAAAATAAAAAAATAATGTATTTTAGGTGAAAAAAGTAATTGGTTATAAATATGTAATATTTCTTATTTAATAATATATTTATATAAATAAGTAAGGTTGATTAACTAAAAACACGAATTTAATAAAGGGCAATTAAGTAAAATCACAACGTACCATACCGACCGACCAAACTTTTAATGTTTCGTCTAGCTTAAAACCCGTGCGATGCACAGATTGTTAATTGTTATTTATTATTATTATTTTAATATTTTATTAATTGTAATTGTGCAAAAAATAAGTAGGCATGTTAAAATAGCTAAACACTTTTAATTAATTAAAAACATTAAAACATTTTAAAATAAATAAGTATGGGTTTGTCCGTTATATTTTTGAAAATGAGTGATTTTAGTAAGAAAAAATAAAAAATGTAACACATATTTAGTTTAAAAAGGTAAATGTCCGTGATATTTTTGGAAAATGAGGTTTTAAAATTTAATAATTAAAAGTATTTAAATATATAATGTGTTTTGGCTGAAAATGTAATTGGTTATAAATAGGTATTTGATTATTTATATTTTAATATTTTTAGTAATTGCATTTGTTAAGAAAAATAAGTAAACATGTTAAAATAGATAAACTTTTAAAAAATAATTATAATTTTAAAATAGGTTTAAGAATAAATAACTAAATGTTTGTCCGTGATATTTTTGAAAAATGAGGGTTTTTAGTAAGGAAAAATAGAAAAACTAACATGTTTTAGTTAAAAAAGTAATTAACCGTGATATATTTGAAAAAGTTGAGAAATTTGTTAGAAAAAATAATGTATTATAGGTGAAAAAGATAATTGGTTATAAATAGGTAATATTATTATTTAATAATATATTTTTATAAATAAGTAAAGTTAATTAAGTAAAAATACGAAGTACAGTTAATTAAGGGCAATTAAGTAAAATCACAATGTACCATACCGACCAACCAAACTTTTAATGTTTGGTCTATTATATAATAGTATTGAAGTATTGATTGATGTAATAAATATATCGATGTTGAAAGACCGAAATAACTCTGAAAAGATATAGTAGAAAAAAGGACAAAATGGTCCACAATTTAAATTGCTTAGTTAAACCCCTATTATATATAATATATATAATAAATTAGTAAAGTAAATAAAATGATTAAATTGCCAATTACAAAATGCTTAAAAACTACGCTACACAGCGTACCAGAGATTATTTAAAGGAGGTTATATTTGTTGTGGTTTCGTAGTCGTTCGCCTAGAGTTTCGTATTTTTGTGACGCATCTGTTTAAGTAAAGTAATTTATACACCAAATTAGTTTATATCATTAAAATTGTATATCGCGTAATTTATGCTATGTTATTAAAATCGAAATATTAAAAAAATTGGTACCTACAGTACTGTACAATATTTATTTAATTAACATTACATAATTACTTTTGTTTAATTATTTTTATTCATACCTATCTATCTATCTATACTATTATATTATATTCACAAAATTCCTACCAAATTCTTCTCAAGCCCACAGAAAAAGATGTTAATTAAATCATATTTGAGATAAATTTAATACTAATATTAATTAAAAGTTATGTCTATTTTATATGATATTATTATAATTAATAATTTTTAATATGAGAGCACTTTTCAAAGCCTGTTATTTTTATAAAATCATTTTGTATGACATACTTTTTAACTTTGAAGAATAAAAATTTGTAAGATCATACGAAGCAAAATAAAAAAGTATCATAGTTAATTGGTAATTAGTAAAGTAAATAAAATGATTAAATTGGCAATTATAAAATGCTTAAAAACTACGCTTGACTCGGTCAGATGACACATATGTAATTTGAGGCGTACCGGAGATTATTTAAAGGGGGTTATATTTGTTGTGGTTTCGTAGTCGTTCGCCTAGGGTTTCGTATTTTTGTGGCGCATCTATTTTTGTAAAGTAATTTATACACCAAATTAGTTTATATCATTAAAATTGTATATCGCATAATTTATGCTATGTTATTAAAATTGAAATATTATATAATAGTTATATAATATAAATAGGTTATATTATTATTTAATAATAATAGTTATATAATATTACCCATTAAAATTGTATATCTTTTTCACTGACTGTTTTGGGCTTCCTTTCACTCCTTATAACATGTTTATCTGGACCGATCCTGTATTACAAATGCATTGTTAATGATCCCTGGTCCAAATCCCTCTAGTCTTCCAAACTCACCAGTATTTCATTAAATTCGTTTCACAGAAAATGGGCCTAAACTGGGCTCACATTTTCACCACCATGTCAATACTATACTATTATCAGCAAATCACCTGGTTGGCAGTTTGGTCATGTAGTTTGGTCATCTAAATAATAACCGTTAGATGTAAATATAGATAAATGAGAACCGTTGGATGTAATATTAAAAAAATAACTTTAAAAATAGACTTGTGTTTTGGTTATTTGTAAACGGTTATGTAACTGATGTCAATGTTAGGATTCTCTTTTTCTAAAAAAAAAATCAACGAAAACATGTTACTCTTTCTATTTTTTCTTATTAAAACCCTTCATTTTCCAAAAATATCACGGGCAAACCTTACTTATTTATTTTAATACTTTTAATTACGGCAATTACCTTTTCAACTAAAACATGTTACTTTTTGTATTTTTTTCATTTAAAAAAAACTATAACTTATTACCTTTTCAACTAAAATACATTAACTTTTCAATATTTTCTAACAAAATCCTCTATTTTCTAAAAAAAATCATGGACAATTACCTTTTTAAAATAGAACATGTTACTATTTCTATTTTTTCTTACTAAAACCCCACATTTTCCAAAAATATCACAAACAAACTCTTACTTATTTTAAAACATATTTTAATATTTTTAATTACGGGCAATTACCTTTTCAGATAAAACATGTTATTTTTTAAATTTGTTCATTTTTTAAGAAAACTATTATTAAATAATAATATTATTTATAACCAATTAACTTTTTAGTTAAAATACATTATATTTTCTATTTTTCTAACAAAGTCCATTCTTTTTCTATAAAATCACAAACAGTCATCTTTTTCAACTAAGACACATGTTACTCTTTCTATTTTTCCTTACTACAACTCCTGCTTTTTCAAAAATATCACGGGTAAACCCTTACTTATTTATTTTAAAACCTATTTTAATATTTTTAATTATGGACAATTACCTTTTTAGCTAAAACATGTTGCTCTTTCTATTTTTTATTAATAAAACCTCTCACTCCAAAAATATCACGGGCAAATAGTTACTTATTTATTTTAAAACTTATTTTAATACATTTAATTATTGAAATTTATACTATACTATTATAAGCAAACCACCCTCTATTTGGTTGGTAGTTTGGTCATCTGTTGATAGTTTGGTCATCTAAATAATAACCGTTAGATGTAAATATAGATAAATGAGAACAGTTGGATGTAATATTAAAAAAAAATTATTTTATTGATATCTAAAATGCTCTAACGGGTTCAAGGTTCGAATCCCGTCAACAATATAACCTAAGTTCAATTTAGCCACATAATTATTTTTATATATTTTGAAGTTAAATAAAATGTCTTCTATCAAATGATACTCACACGTTTCGAGCGAAGTTCCAAAAATCTGTGATTTTATAGTTTAGCGATATAAAGACGTTTCAGTTAATAGATAAACTCAAGTTCAATTTCTACCAACAACTTTTTCTAATAAATAATAAACACAGGGGCAAGTTAGTCAGTTCAAATCATGTACAAAATATCTCATGGTTAAATTATTTCACGTATTATAAGATTATGTTAATCGATATAATAATGAATACCAAATACGCCTCCACTCACGCGACACACACACGTACATATAATATTGGAAGTAGAATAGGTGTTTGCAAAACATATTAAATCCTTATATATAATATTGTAAGAGAAATCTTATCCAAAATTTTGGTCATGTACCGCCAAATCAATAAGGATTGTTGATTTTAAAATAGATGAATGAGAACCATTAGATCTAATATTAAAATAATAATAATAATATAAATTAAATTAGAGTAACCACCATCTATTTGGTTGTTAGTTTGGTCACATGTAGTTTGGTCATCTAAATAATAACCGTTAGATGTAAATATCGATAAATGAGAACCGTTGGATGTAATATTAAAAAAATATTCTTTTCTTGATATCTAAAATGCTTCCACGGGTTCAAGATTCGAATCCCGTCAACAACATATTATTATTAAATATTTATATCATCTATTTTTCTAAGCTACATTCAAAAGTTCAAGATATTATTCCATCAACAACATATTAAGAATTTTTAAGATCAAAATACAAATAAATGCTAATAAAATAAGATAAAAAAATACTAAAAAATCATATAAAAAAAATACTAAAATCAAAAATCAAAAATAAAAAATACTAAAATACTAAAATTCATCCGTGTATCGCACAACTTATAGGCTAAAAAACGTAGAATAACATCATACATATATTATTATATTTGATTACTTTTTAAAATCATATAAATCAAAATATAGATAATAAAATAAAAAAAAACTAAAATTCATCTGTGCATTGCACGGTTACAGGCTTGTATATTCGAACACCTGAACCCATCCATTTTATTGATTGCGAATCCAAGCAGACTAGTTCCAATTCGGGAACGACAGCTCACCCATAATGAAACAATCATTAGTTTCTCAAAAAATTTCATTAGTTTACAATTTCGTATTTTAAACGTTTTAATGAAAGGGGAACTTTGGGGAGAGTATTATTTAAAGTGTAGAAACCAACTTGTGCTGGTGAGGAACTTTAGGTGCATATCACATGTTTGGTCACGAAAGGTTGGTTTCCGTTGTGCAACTTTGGATGTTTCGAATATCCGATGATGACCTTTGCGATATATGCCTACTTCCATATTTCATGGTCATCTTTGTAACAGTAGAAAAGGGGTCTTTGATGAGCATTATACTTGGCATCTAATTCTCAATGCAATTATGAAACCTGTATTTAGAAAATCTTGAATATTGCCCAAGACCTCACTCTATATTTCTAATGCTGTTACACAAATTCCATACGAGATACTAATATACTTGATGGCTCCGGAAAAATGGCATTTCTTTACGACTTACGGAACCACCAAACCCGAAGGACCGTAGTCTTAGAGAACCATTCGCTACGGACTCCATGACCGTAAAAACTTCTTTCTCGTAGCCAAGCTTCTGGACAGGTGTGTCGACCATGCACAAACATGGCATCCCTCGTTTCCCGAACGCTCCTTCACCTAGGTCATTCGAATCACCTATCCTAAGCGAAATAGGTCACCAGGCAGACACCACAAAAAGGTCTTGTCATCTAGTCTAAAGTCAAGTAGACTATAACATGACATGGAAAAAAACACCTGTAAAAAAAAACTCAGAATCTATTCAAATGATTAATGCCAATTTAGCACCAAGAACATACACAAATCTCACACCAATCTTCTGATGATCGTTACGGATTATCGTTAAAATCCTTAAGACCATCAATACTATATATATATATATATATATATATATATATATATATATATATATATATATATATATATATATATATATTGTTCGTGTTATTTAACGTCGATGATGAAAACTATATTGTTTTAGTTAGTACTTATTGTTTTTTTTAAAAGGAATGAAATGATTTCTTTAAAAATGATCAGCGATCTGAATTAGCTTCTAAATCAATAAAGACAGATCCTTCGTTGAAAATACGATCAGGTAACGAACAAGCACATCGAGCCAACCAATTGACTGCCCTGTTCCCGACTTGTTTTACAAGAGAAATAGAAACATTTGATAATGTTTTGAGTAATGCTTTGCAATCCCTCACAACCAGACCAAACGGAGAGAGCATGGTAATTTTACTGTTGGAATAATCTTAAATTTAGTTATTAATTATTTGTTATATTTATTTATGTATTGTTTTGTTTATTTATCTCAAGTGTCAGTACATGACTTGGTCTTGTATTCAGTTGGGAGTTTTAGGAAGTCGTGGAAATAAACGTTAGGTAGTAGCTTGTTTGTAGGAGAGTCTGGCCCTGGTTCTTAGGCCCATCACCTGTATGCAGGTGTTTATATTCTTGTATTTGCTTTTGGAAGAAAATGAACGTTCAGATAATACATCTATTGTTTTAATAGTTACAACAGTGGTATCAGAGCCATATGATCTAGGGCTTGCAAACTCTTATAAAAATACACATATACATATATATATTATCCTTAATATATTCCATGGCATCAAACAACTTCTCCATCTCTATTCCAACATTCAAAGGAGATCATTATAATTTATGGGCTATCAAAATGAAATCATATTTGAAAGCTATGAGTTTGTGGGAAGCAATTGAGAGTGATGTTGAGCCAACCCCTCTTCCACAAAATCCAACGGCAGCTCAAATCAAAAAACGTGACGAAGAAGTGGCAAGAGAAGCTAAGGCACTTTCATGTCTACATTCGGCTGTGTCGGAAGAGATCTTTACAACTATTATGGGTTGTGATACTCCTAAAGAAGCATGGACAAAAATTAAGGAAGAATTTGAAGGCAACCAACAAACCAAACTGATGCAAATTCTGAACCTCAAGAGAGAGTTTGAGATGATAAGAATGAAAAGTAATGAAGGCGTCAAGGAATATGGGAGCAGGTTGATGTCCATTGTTAACCAAATCAAACTACTTGGTGGAGATTTCTCAAGTCAAAGAGTTGTGGACAAACTTTTAGTGACTCTTCCCGAGAGGTATGAAACTAAAATTTCCTCACTTGAAGATACTAAAGATCTTTCGAAATTAACTGTTTCAGAATTGATCAATTCACTTCACGCCGTGGACCAAAGAAGATCAATGAGGGAGGAAGAAATTGGAGGAAAAAATGAGGGATTGCTATTAGCTAAAGCTTCATCCTCAAAAGGCACAGGCAACATAGTTCAATGCAACCATTGTCATAAAATGGGACATGAAGAAAACGACTGCTGGTACAAAGGAAAGCCACAATGCTACAAATGCAAAAAATATGGGCATCTGGCAAAGAATTGTAGATCCCAGAATGATGAAGAAAGGATGACACAATTGATCGAAGGAGAACCACTCCTTTAGAATTGTGGAGAGAAAGTGCTCCAAAGTGTTTTTGGAGAGAAGTGCTCCAAAGTGTTTTTGATGAGAAGGTGCATCAAAATTGATGGTGGTGAGAAGTGCATCACAGGCGAAGAGAAAGTGCTTCGTAAATTTAAGATTATGGGGGTGATTGTTGGAATAATCTTAAATTTAGTTATTAATTATTTGTTATATTTATTTATGTATTGTTTTGTTTATTTATCTCAAGTGTCAGTACATGACTTGGTCTTGTATTCAGTTGGGAGTTTTAGGAAGTCGTGGAAATAAACGTTAGGTAGTAGCTTGTTTGTAGGAGAGTCTGGCCCTGGTTCTTAGGCCCATCACCTGTATGCAGGTGTTTATATTCTTGTATTTGCTTTTGGAAGAAAATGAACGTTCAGATAATACATCTATTGTTTTAATAGTTCCAACATTTACTGCATGGCCACAACTTGCACCAGTACTAGACAGTCACTAATCGCTTCAGCAAGCTGCAGTTCTACTCTTCCTACCTGAAAATCAGCACCAGCTTCTGGTAAAATACCATAATGATCACGAGCCAACCAACCGAAACCAAATTTATTTTCAAAAGATAGAGGCGTCACAATTAAACCTGATCTAAACTTGATATTGTCCATCTCCAGTTTAAATTACAAAAACGTATAAATAATGTGAATTCTATTTTAGATTAATTCAAAGTTTGTTAAACTAACTTATGTATATGATCATCATTCTTAATAAACAATAAGAAAGTTCCCACCCATAATAGTGCATAGATTTCTCTTTAAGAAGTAAGAATATGAAACAATAATGCATAGAATTAATCACCGCTGAATCTTGTAGCTCTATAAAAGAATAATGTTGCAATAGCACTCCGATCACACTTTTCTTTGTAAAACATCTAAATTTTTATATAAATAATAAACAGGAATCCATGACAGAAATCCGGGTTTCACAAGGGAGATAGTTCACGCTTATAAACAGAAAATGTAAGCAAAGTTCACAAATTTAAATGTAAAAGATAAGCAAGCTTAGTTCAGAAACCTAAAACATAAATAGGATATCACATGGACATCTCGTCCAGCATTTTCTCACGCAACTTGATCATCTGCATCACCAACAGCAAATTGATCTCGGTGCCATGAGCCTCATTGTCTCCTATATTGCCACCCTCCACTACATCGCCTCGACGAGCCTGTGTACGAACACGATCACAAACAGCCTCCCTTATACCACAAGCCTGTGCATTCTTCCTCGGACAGTAGAGAGTCATTAAAGCAATCCTGCTAGAGATCTCATGAAACAACACAGAAACAAGCACACAATCAAATATGTCATCACTATAAACCGGTGCCCAAATACAAGATGTCATTGTATCTCTTTCATGTCGTCCTTTATCAGTAAAACTGTCACTGGTGTCACAATGCTCCACCTGCGTTATCACGGCCCCTGCTCTGTACTCGGCCTCCATGTTTCTTGTTGTTGATGCAAGGTATCCCTCTAAGAATAAGAAGACTCTCCTGAGCATAATCCCGTGTTGCCACATTTTGTACCCTTCAACACTTGCACTTATTGTCCCCATAGGAACAATCATATAGGAATTATCGCATCAGTCTCAATAATCCCAACACCAGTAGGAGTGGATCTCGACCTTGGAGGTGTCAAAACATCATACCAACTATCTCGCGTGTCAGGTACCAACATAGATGCCTTGTACCTCTTTCCCTGAGTTAGCAGAATCACGCAAGCAATACACAGAGGAATCACCCAACTAAATTCACAGAAAATTAAAACTTCATGTTGAACCAGAGCAACATAAACCACATTGTAGTCCATATCCAAACCACCAGATTTCACTCGCAGCAATACCAGAGCAAAGCAAGTAGTGTGAGCAATGTCTTCACTCTTAAAATAAAACAAATCCCTAGAACCAATTAACCCATTAAAAATGTGGATTAAAAGCACATAACCCAATTACATCCAAGAAGTTAACTCTAAAGTTAACATCAACTAACTCATAAGCCACTTGCTTGACACAAATAAACCAATAATCCACCCAATACTTCACAAGCAAAACATAAACATGTGGTAAAGGACCATATACAAAACCATGAAAGATATCGCTTTTGAACCCACCCCAAGACCAAAGAGGCATATAATGTGGTATATCAGGGCCAAAACTCTTGGAATTAAATTCAAGGAGCACAGCATTAGAAACCCATACCTCATAAATGTTTCTTGCCTTGTATAAGTCGAAATTGGAGCAATTACCCGCATCCTTGAAACTCACCATCGGTAAATTCAAGTGTGTATCAACAAAGCCATGTGCTAGTTCATATGGAGTTATTGGATTGATATAGACAGTGGGTAGACCAATATCAATTACAACATTCACCCTTGACTCAAGATCCATGGAAAAACACACATCCAAAGGATTATTACAAGCCCGAAACGACCTAAAAAATCCAAGGACATACGAACCCATTTGTATTCACTTGAATCATCCAAAAATGAAGTAAAAGCATCTTGAACAAGTACCTCACGAATTACATCCCGAGGAATGAATTGAGGAGAAACCCCAAGCTCTAAGAAGGCAAGGGAAAAAGTGTTAGGATGAGAGAGGAAGAAGGTGGTGTTTGGAGAAGAAGGATGTGAGATTGTAGGATGAAAATGATTAGGGTTAAAGAAAGAAGAAGGAGAAGAAATGGGAAAGTAAGAGAGAGCACAAGAGACTCTCATTTGTTTTTTTTTTCATTCCGATCACACATTTCTTATTCATATATTTTATATTTTATGTAAGGGGGTTGAAATGATTCCATCTAACATCATTTAAATTTGATTTTAATATGAAAAAAGACACAATTATTAGAATGAAGGAATGTAAACCAAGTTTAATTGCAGTGGTCGGAGCCCACAACATTTGTTAATCTACACTAAGATTCCAAGTATATCAAATTGTTCAATCAAATGTTGCACCGAAGCAAATTTCACCCGATCAAACTACTTAAATTGACTTGCCAACAATGTCATGACCACAAATTTACACACAAGTGGGGACAGTGAATCGTAATTCACATGACATGTGTTTGTCAAATATCGACGAGACCATTAGTTCATGTTTAATTAGTGGGGTTAATCAAAATCGGGATTTTAATCTCATGTGACATGTCAGTGTAAAAACAAATTTATAAATCTCTTGGAATAATATATTAAATTTTGTGAGCTATTTAGATAATTATAATATATGATACGACTACTTATGCATTTACGTTAATTTCATCATATTAATTTTTTTTATTAATTTGATCATGTCCTTGGTGTCATGTCATTTTGAAAAAAAAAATCCAATTTTACTCAAAGCACAATTCCTAAATTTTGTTAACATTACAGACAATGCATAGTATATTGGAACATAATCAATTAAAATACAATAATCCTAACAGGAAAAAAAATTAAATACATAATTAGGTAAGATCATTGATTGATTATCACTAAGTTTGACATCACTTAATTGCCAAAATGATGATTTGATAGGAACCTATGAAGTTGATAGATGTCTGGTACACAAATAAATTAGGGAATAACAAATTAATTATATTATTTAGTTGGGTATTTCGGTTGTCTAAGAATAATTAAAGATAAAAGATTTTAGGTTTTAATGTACTAAATAGTTTAAGCATTTTCGATGGTTAAGCTTAAAAGTGTAGAAAAATGATCAAAGTGCGAGAAGAGTGATTAGCGAGGACTGATCCATATGCGGCAATTTGGTCAAAGAAATAAGGAAAAATATTTATGTGTGTAACTAATTATGCTAATAAATGGTCTTAGTTATTCTCGTAAAAGAGATCAGGCAGAGGAAAGCTTTCCTCGCAAACATGTTCTTTGACGACCTGAGTATTTATTACCAGGCAAAATAGGGCAAATCTAAAAGTAGTTTGCTCTCTTTTTTATCTTGCAAATATCTACTTACGAATATTAGAATAATCAATCAAAATACATAAATATAAATGCATATATTTTAGTATAAACGTATTGTGAGGATCTACTTATTTTAACAGCCTATTTAAGCAGGTTATTATATTAAATCTGGTTCAAATTTAAATACACAAAACTATTATAATTTAATTACCTCTTTAACTCCATTTATTTAAAAAGCTTATATTGACACATACAAACTTATTACAGAATTGGAATTCCTGTTTATTTTAAAAACTTATTCCAATTAAATATATATAATTATTCAATTTCAAACACCATCTCTATGATAAAAGTTTCAAGATCGTTTATCCCTAGCATTGAGGGTTAACATGGGGTTGGTTTCGTGTCCCCTTTCCGAACTTTTATGTATTGTGTGATACTACTATCATTCTTCGTGTTCTCATCTCCGACAATTTAAAGGATCAAATTTTCGTGAATCGAATTTGATACCATATATGACAATTGAAGTCAAATTTCGCGTCATTATTAAAAACTGAATCAAACCCTGATATCGAATTCGAAATAACTCGAATTATACTAGTCCAAATGTAACAACTTGAAAAACAAAAAAAAATTGTCATAAACTCTCAAAAAATTATACTTTGTCGGTGATAATAAGTTACCGTAAACTCTCAGATAATTATAACTTATCAGTGAATGTATTAATAATATTTTACAGTTTACATTATGTACCGAATAAACTATTCCAATCTTCTTTAGGAATGGGGTGTTACATTTTTATCTTCTTATGTTATGCTATTGAAGTTGTCAAATAATCTTACGGCTTGGGATGAACTTGTTAGAGATTTTTCTTGGAATCTTACATAATTTATAAACAAATAATTGAAGTAATTCTTATTAAGAAAAATGTATGATGTAACAGTGATCTTTGTTTCTTTCAAAAGCTTTCAGGGATCCTTTGTTCATATTCAAAATTTTATTTTTATGTATAGTCCAAGTTTGCTTGTGCTAGCATTCCAAAATTTGGAATTCCGTCTCTTTCTCTGTTTACTGTGCATGAGGTGTTAACATAAAGCTAAAACTTGAATGAAAATTGTACAATTTATTGAAACATTTTTCTGAATTGATGTTTATGTTTTTTAAATCACCAAATTCAACTTCATTGTCTAATTCCTATCAATTAATCAGAAAAAAAAACAATACAATGAACAGTGAAAACACCATGTATCATAGGTTAAAAACAAATATGTACCAAAGAATAATTAAACCAAATTATATATCTTGATAGTCTAATACAATTGCAAATAACATAACAAAAAGCAGGCTGAAAATCAACAAAAGACAGTAAGACATAAGATCAATATGGAATAGAATAGGCCACCACTACGCCATAAATGGCCTTTTGCAACCACAAAACTATGTTGCTATAAGCCCAGTTTCGCGTTGCTATAGCCCCAAAAAGGGCTATGGTAACATCAGAGCCGTGTTAGGTTCTCAGCAGTTGCTATAGGGGTCTATAGTAACATACTGAGGGCCCCTAAGGTTACATAGCAAACTGTGTTACTAAAGATATCTACAGCAACACAATAAACATTCAACAGCAACATACTTTCTGTGTTACCAAAGATATTAATTTTTTGCAAAAAAGTGGGTCCCACATGTGAGGCTCACGTGTTATATTATCAATTGCAACACACAATTATACCTATAGTAACACCCTAAGTATAATAAAATAAAAATATGTTGTTTAAATATTATATTTCCCACTAAATAAACCAACAACCAAACCAAGTACTAATTTCATTCACCAGTAAGATAACCAATCCAATAACAAACCAACCACATCAGCCAATAATATCCACCAACACTAGAGAACATAAATTAAAATGTACAAGTACTACAAGAAAATTACATGTTCATTTTGAACAACCACATTGCAAACTCATAAGCGGGATAGAAAAACCTATACTAGGTCATCAAAAGGCACTATCTAAACCACTAAATGTCTAAGAGCCAAGTCCGCCACTCATTTGTCAGAGCTTCCTTCTTTGCATCCAACATTTTTATTTGTGCTTGAGTATGCATCTACAACACATAAGTAATTCTTCCGGATGACTCTGACTTAATTTCCTGGATTCCTCGACAGCTGCAAAATTTCCATGTTTACTTTCCTGGAAGCATCCAAAAAGTAATACTAACTACAACTTATTCTGCTACTTTTAATTAAAAATACTTCTAAATTAATCTAATCAACCAAATAATGAAAAATGTCACATGGACCTCAGACTCCTCTAATGCCATTATAATCTTACAAGCACATACTGAACACAATGGCTAATCATTTCGATACCTGGTATTAAGGCAGTCCAGACAGAATATATATATATATATACTGCACGCATAATTTAGTAAGCTTACTAAATTTAAACATCACAAAGCTAAAAACCAACACTACACCATATATGCCATTCACCAACATTATTTTTTGTGTTACCGGCCAAAATGTTACCTTAGATGACTTAATATTGATATACGACAATACATTTTTTTGGCGTTGGCTTTGATGTAATTTTGTGTTACCGTAGACATAATTAAGTTTCTACTGTAACATAAATTTGGGTGTTACAATTGATGATTAAAAAGTGTTACCAAAACAACTAAAAAATAGGCGGGCTACTCCTTAACGAAAAATTAGAAATAAGCGGGATAAAAATCGAACCAAATTTTGGGCGGCTAAAATAAATTTTGGGCTAAAAATGAAAGTAAGCGGGCTCAAAACAAAACAAAAAGAAAAACATTCTCTTCCCCAATACAAAAAACACACCCTCTTCTCCAAAACAAAAAACACTATATCTCTCTCAAAATCTCGATGAGGGCTTAATCAGAGTCTTCAATTAGGGCGTAATTTGGGTTTTTATCGGCTTAATTGGGCTTGTACGAGTTTAATTAGGGCTCCTACGGGTTGTAGCAGTGGTGGTTTAATTAGGGTTTAATTGGGTCGGCTTAATTGGGTTTAATTAGCTAGGGTTCTCATCGGCTTCACTTGGTTCTTCTTGTGTATACAAGGTAATTGATTCTTTAATTGAGCTTATTTGTGAGTTTATATGCCTTTTGAGTTTAATTAGGGTTTTTTGTGTTTATATGCTTTAATTTGTTTTCAATTAGGGTTTTTTGAGCTTATATGCTTTAATTTGTGATTCTGCGATGTTAATTGTTATTGTTTTACTATTTCTCTTAGGTAAGATTTAAGTATAGGTGTTTCTCTTTTTTGTGTTATTAATTTAAGTATGTTTTTCCTTGTTGTTCTGTTTCCTTTTGAAAACACAAACTTCTCTTATGGTTAGAAATTTCTATTTTGAAAAAAATATGAGATAGCTTTTATTTTATTTAACACTGTTGTTTGGAGATGTTATGGATATATATTGCTCCATAATAATTTTCTCCTGGACTCCACAATTATAAGGCACTGGTTGTTTTTACTTTTACAATCCTTTGAATGATTAAGCATCTGATTCATGTTTATGTTTTGTTTCTCACTATGCTTTCTGATTTGAACCCTGATTAGGCGAGCACGTACTAACCTTGCGATGTTAGGTGATTCTGCTATAACCTATTTGTGTTATCTTAAGGTCCCTTTGGCCCTTTGGCTTAAGTTTGTACCCCCAAGAAAGCACAACATAAGTTCTTAGTTCATATATGGGTATGTTCAACAAGTGTAATGTGCCTACTGAATACGAACGCAAGCAAATTTAATATTTACTAGTGCATGCTCCACCTTGTTTCATTTCGTTCAAGGTCTAGTTTAATATATTTATATATTTTATGCTCCACCTTGTAACATGGATTATAGCAAAATATTGGATGTAAGTTGATATTAAATTACTTTTCTAGTCATTTACTTTTATTCATTTTTACACATTGTGACATTTAATTGTTTTAAACATAGGTTTTCGAAATTAAATACAACAAAGTTGTCAACTTACTCGAAAAGATATAGCATGGTTATGTAACTGGGGAATGCTCTGTTGTCATATTTTTTCACTTTCTAATGCTAACCTGAATGCAATTATTTGACCAGGACCCCGAGTTGATGGCGACATTTAAGGATCCAGAAATCATGGCTGCTCTTCAAGATGGTATGCCTCTCTGTTTCTTTGTTTACCTGACCTGCATAGTAATTGAATTAAAGACAATATCAAGTTAAAATAGTAATATGATAATCCTTCACCTTATCTTTAATTCTTGGGTGCTGTGAAGTATATTGAATGTTAAAAAGTCCTGTAGTATGATTTCCTCTTTGCAACCTATGTATGGCCTTGGTCTTTGATGTTCATTTATGTTGCGCTAGTGAAAAAATTCATGTCAATGTGTTTGTGTTTAATCAGCCCGGACTGGAACATTTCTGGTTTACCTCTTCTTTCAATGTTGGAGGGACAAGCCTGCAATTGTTGGAGGGACAAGCCTGGCCAATCCAACATCACTAATTTTGCTAACAAAGTTAAGGTCAAGCAAGATATTTCCAGGTTTTAGGTCGCGATGTACCAGTGGATCTGGTTTTGTCTGGTGGAGGAAAATGAGCCATGTTCTAATCTCGGCTGCAATCCGAAACCTATGTTGCCAAGAGAGTGGTTTCGAGTTTCCTCTCTGAAGACGGTCTTCTAAACTTCCATTTGACAAGTACTCATAAACTAAGCAGCCATACTCGGGGCAAGCTCCAAGGAGTAAAACCATGTTAGGAGCAAAGTGTCAGGTATGGTTGACTGTCGATTCACTTATGTAGCATCCGACATTATGCACTAGTTCTCAAGATCGAATGTGTTCTCATATATATATGCTCATCTTATGGTTCTGCAGCTAGCTCTCAAGGCAGGGGTCTTCTATGATAAAGTATCTAATGTGACCATCTGGGGAAACCACTTTACCACGCAGGTCAGCAAGTAGAAATTTTGTGATGAACAATGGTAAAAGAAAATCAGTTGGTTCTCCTTAACAATATACTTGATTAAATTTCTTTCAGGTTCCTGATTTCTTGAATGCCAAATTAGATGGCTTACCAGTCAAAGAGGTCATTAAGGATACCAAGTGGTTAGAAGAAGACTTCACTCAAATGGTCCAGACGGTATAAATCATCAAGATTGTTTTTCTCTACGGGTCTGTTTTACTTGGTATTTTTAACTAATCTAGAAGAACGGATTTATAGAGAGGTGGCGTTCTGATTAAAAAAATGGGGACGGTCTTTTGCTGCATCAACTGTTGTATCTATTGTTGATGGCATAAGATCACTTGTAACTCCAACCCCTGAGGGTGATTGGTTTTCGACTAGAGTAAGTCCTTACTTCTTTATTGCATTTCTTCTCCATGTTATCTGTGTTCAGTTCTCTTGCAGTCTGTAAGTTTAGTACAACTTTTTTGTTGCTGACTATGAATGTAGTCGTACAAATGTAACTTTTTTGTTGCTGACTATGAAAAGAAAATTGGTAAATAGATTAGCTGAAACTGTCTTGCAATCATTAAATGATTGTATGTGTCATGTGGTGGTTGAAATCATTTTGTGTCACTAGTTTAGCTATATGCTAGTCTTCAGTCACTGATTTGAACTTTACAATGCATATGTAGGTGTACACTACCGGGAATCCCTACGGTATAGCCGATGATACAGTTTTCAGCATGCCATGCAGATCCAAGGTACAATGGTCCTCACTTACACAACTTTTAATTTGTTAATTTACCATGGGAAATTTGTTTCTCATATCAGAGGAGGATTTGATTTCAGGGTGATGGTGACTATGAACTAGTTAAAGATATAATATTCGATGACTACCTTTTCGAGAGAATACAGAAGGTAATACTTTCTCTTGAATGGTGACGAAAATCTTTTCACTCTCTTTTACATTCTTTGGTATAGTGCTTATTACTCCTAGATAAGAGAACTATTGTTTGGAAATATGGATAACTAATTTCCTAAACAGGATCTTAATAAGACATTACAAGAAATTTGATAAAAAGTTATATGGATTTGATAAATTAATGTATTCACTATTGCAAATTAATAGTGATATTTTCAAGTCCATCAGTAGAATCCTTTTATAAGTTTATAGTTTTATTATTTTCATACTTTTCATCTACATATTACTGGAAGGTTGATGCTAAAACAATTCTTGAAGCTGGGGAAGTGTGGAGGCTGCTAATAAAATTCTATGTGGTGACAAAAAACATAGCTCATCTTGGCTACTTGGGAGGTTTATTAGGAAAAAGGAACCAAAGAAAAATACTGCAACCACATGTGGCGCTTCTGATCAGTACATGGCAGACTTAACGGCAAATATTCGGGCTGAACTAACACAAGAGATGGAGGAGAAAGTTGACAAAAAAGTTTAAGAGGTGATGAAAAAGTTGGCTGAGAAGAATCCGGGGTTGAAGTTTAACATTGGCGAGTGGTGGAGTGACAGCGATACTCCGTGATTGGATCGTTTACTTCTTTTCTGAAAACTTATTATTTACGTAGTCTCTTTTTTGAACATACTATAGTGGTGTACACTTTAGAAATGCAGATGGTTATTCTGTTGCATGTGACTGTAAGACTAAGTCCTGCTGTTCGAAAACTTGTTAATTAAGTAATTTTGTCATAAGTACCATTTAAAAGTATGTTTGATAATATTGAACATTTGTTTAGCGTGATGCTAAATGAATGCAGGGATTTTTGTTTCGTAATTTTTAAAGTTAAAAGCGTGTTTTAAATTCGGATGTTATTATGAATAGATGTTGGTTACAGAATGTTACTAAAGGCAAAAAATGAATAATGTTGAACAAATTAATGTTGCAATAAAGTAAAATGGTGTTGCCAAAATACAAAAAAGTGTTTCACAAATAAGTGTTGGAATAGAATACTGGGTGTTGGCATAGGGTCTATTCCAACGCTTTTCTTAGTGTTGGCAAAAACAAGAAACTATTGCCATTGGGGTATACGGTAACAGTTTTTTAATGTGTTACTGCATGTTCATCAAGTGTTGGCATAGACCCCTATGGCCACGGTGCAAAGTCCAACACTTCGAAAATTGGGAAAAGTGTTGGCGTAGGCTATTTTTTGGCTTCCAGCAACACTAATCATGATTTTTCACACTTTTTTTAGGTGTTGGCAAATGTCATATATGGTGTAGTGCAATGGCTTGAGAAAAAAAATCTGACTTACCAATTTAAGTGTTGAATTTATGCTTTTCCAGGGGTCTAGAGACTTCCATTATATCCTACTACGAACTACATGATGTTGTACATAAGTACCACGCAACTAACATCAGATCTAATAATAGGTTGTTTCAGATCTACTGAACACATTCTTGCAGGAATAAAAGTGTAACAAACATAACCACAAGTACAATCATATTACCACTTTCCAATAATTATTACTGCAAAGTAAAATAATAAGTAGCTTACCAAAAATTATGTTCTTCTCTTTATCCCATGTTATGCCATTCAAAACATCAATATTCTGAAACACAGAAAGGAGCAAAGCATTAGTTTAAAAAGAGGGATCAGAGGTTCCTTTTCTATTAAATCAATTATGTTCTCCTTCATCTATTCTTGTGAGGTCTTAAAGTGTTTGAGTAACATGTTATCAAGCAAAAAAATCCTTACATTTGTCTCAGAAGCCAGTAATCCTTCTCTGTCGAAGAGTAAAGAAATTAGTAGTTTAAAGTTTGAGGCGAAATTTCTCAATAAAATTAGATAAATATACATATTTTTTTATAAGGATTATGAAACACAAACCTTAAACTTTGAAGTAGAATCCAACGATGGACAACACCATCTTTTGGTGAAATCCTAGCAATGCAATCAGTCTGCTTCATGAAAAGTCGAGAAAACAAGTTTAAGGCATTCAAACAACAATATCATCAGGTGAAAAAAATATCCGTGAAAATGTAACTAACATAATCTTGAATGACACAAATTTATCTTTGTAAGCAGAAAATAATTATAAAAATAAACTTAACAGCTGATTTTCAAAGAATTGCAAACAAACAGGCATCTGCCGACTACATTGAATTATACACAGGGAAACCATCAATTTAAAGCAGCAAAGATCAAGAAGACTACAAATCATTTTTACGCCATATGTGCTCATTTGCAAGATACCGATCGATATATTATTTTTCTATGCTATTTCAGTGCTATGTACTAGAAAACTCTCACACAACAAATTTTAGAGCTAAATAATATAACAAAAACTTACTATATACCTGAAATAATAATTTAGTGCTATCTTATTAATCCCAACAATATGAAATAATATGAAATAACTTACTAAAATAATTTTAGTGCTATCTTATTAATCCCAAGCAGATCCACTACCTTTTCCAATCAGCTTTGCCTGGTATTGCGGATCGAGTGGTGATTGGTCAACACTATGCTCTGATCCAGCATTTTGCTTTCTAGGTCGACCAGAACCTGAGCCGCTGCCTGCACGGTTCTGATTTGTTGAGCCAATGCCACTTTGACGGCTAACATTATCATTACGGAGAGGACCTTCAGTGAACTTCATACGGCCACTACTGTCGCTGCTTGATTGAATGTCAAGTGTTTTTGGTCTAACTGTTTTCCTACTTATTGGTTCTTTCAGCGCATTTCTAGCTGTAGAAGGTGCCACTTGAGCTGAAGGAGGGAACATGCCTGGATTCTGCACGGGGTCATTTGGATTTATCATCTTCCCACCATTTTTACCCTTTCTAGCCTTCTCAAAGTAGACAAAATTTTCATCTGAAATAATACATTACTCTGAAACATACAAGAAGTCGTATTTATTGCAGGCTTAGTTTTGATTTGGACATAGTTCCCTATAAAGATGACAGGATTGGGAGTGGCCTCCGGAGGTTTATTTTAGGTATACTTAACCATAGAATAACTTTACAAGGACTTCACGAAGCAATAGGGTGCATATTAGCACCTAAAAACTGGGCAAGTACAGTTGAAGTATATCTATTACCTACGGTTGAACTCTAAGTTCTCTCTTTTTCTTATTTGTTCTGTTTACATATACTGTTCTTGTTCAGGTCTTTTAGGCCCTGAAAGCCCTTTCTATTTATCAACTTATAGACTCCATCCATAAACTTGCAAGAAAGCACCTATGTGCTCAATATTCATTCTTCACAAATCAAAACTTGTGACTATTTAGATGGTTTACTCTTCATGACAATGTACAAAGTAGAAACTAAGTAGAAATCAAATTAGTGGCAAACATGGCCCTTGCCTGAATCAATGTAAGTGAGAATCAAGAGGCTACTTTACAAGACTTTTATTCGACTAATTCAGGTTTAACTAGTATACTGTTGATCTCGTGATACTTTGAAGTAGAACTCTATTACTAACTTCATGGTTAGGAAATAGGAACTGAATCTTGTAGTGTATGAAACCACTGAACATGCTGTTTCTGGGAAATTGTGGGAATATACTGACAATTGCAACTTTTAAGAGTAACATGTAAAACCAAATAACAACATAAATTTAAGCAAACAAGCAGAAACATTTGTATTTGATAAGCTTAAAAACAGTTTACCTTCCATATAAACATGTAAAATGCAGTTATTGCTACTTTGCTATCCAGATCAACTGATTTGGCACAGATCCAGAGTATCGATGATAGCATCATATGCCCCAATACCTATACCAGTCCAAAAAGAATATGTTAACATATCTAGCAGATGTCTCTGAAAGTATTTCAATGACACTAACAGTGTACTGAGTTCACACAGGATAGCAAATTGTAACTCCTGCTGCAAAACTTTTACCTTCAGAATTGCATTACTTTACCAAATAAGAATGAAAAAACAAAAGATGAGCAGCAACTTTTTACCTTCAGAATTGCATCACCCAGCAAAGAATCCCTTTTTATACGTTTTATCGATTGTAAATCACTAAATCTCTACAACACCAATACACTCATTAACTACGAGTTGAAGTTATGTAAGCCACAAAAACATAATTACATAAGCTAAAACAACATTAAGATATGCTATACCTATCTCAGATGATTCAATCAGACCAATACACTATCAAGGTCTGTAATTCAAAGAAAACACACCCAACCTATTCATTTCAAATTCCCAATTAACAAAAAAAAAAAAGATGAGGCAAGGAGGTAAAAAGTTTACATAAATCATAAAATTTAATCATAAACAATTTGCAAGCATAAAAAGTGAGGGGTATACCTTAAAATCGAAACCAAATAAAGACTGAAACGTAGACATAGAACCCAAATCAAGCTCGAACCGGAATCTATTACAACCCAAATCAAAGCTCGAACACTAATTAGTCTCGTTGAGCCCCTCAAATTTAATCAAACCTTAATTAGAGTGGGAAAAAGTAGCGAATGAACCCTAATTAGAGTGAGAGAGACGAAGTGTGAAGAGTGAAAGAGACGGAGGGTGAAGAGTGAAAGAGACGAAGTGTGCTGGTGAACCCTAATCGTGAGAAGTGAGAGAAGAAAGAATTGAGAGTACTTGTTTTGCCCCAAATTTTCCCCCGACTTGTTTTTGGCCCCATTTTAATTTTTCGTTTTACCGCTTTGTGTTTTTATTTGCCGCTCAGCCCTTCTCAATACTGAATTGACAACAACCTCCGACTCTACTTTTCTTTTTTCAGATTTTTAAAAAATTATTACAAATTTATTTCAACTTGTTTGTATTAAATTGAAATTACTATTAAATTCATAACTTTCATCATTTTGTAATAACTCTTAGTTTTTACAAATTATTATTTTCTCTAATAAAATTGTTAATGATTTTAATTAAAATTTAATAATTCTTGAATATTATTTTAAAATATTTTAATTCTAAATTTATTAAAAATATTTTAAATTTATTAAATACAAATAATTCAATAATTTGATGGAATATTACTTTTTCTAATGATAAATTCAATGATTTTATTAAAATTATTCACTTTTAAATTTAAACATTTATCAAAATATTAATTATAAATAAAATTTAATTTAATTTGTTCATTAAGACTATACTCTAAGGTAACACACCTCAGTGTGTTGCCCAGTGTAACACCTTTTACAAGTATAGTAACATAGTTTCATGGCTTTGGTAACACCCAAAATCATTGTGTTACGATAGCACAAAAAGTGTATAGCTATAGTAACATCCAATATGGTAACACCCCCCCCCTAATTTGTTGCGATAGGCCATCTATGGCGTAGTGCACATATTTATAAACTCTGAGAGGCTAATCAAAGAGTCTATTTTCAAAGTTGTGACCTCATCTCAAGCTACCTCAACCTCATAACCAGCTCCTACACACACCATAATTCTAAAGGTTCTCACTCCTGAAGTGGTTCTCCCAAGAAGTCTATATGATGCTGAACTTTCATCTCTCAAGAAGTTTGAACCATACTTTAGTGGAAGGACTGGTTCCCCACCTAAACATCATGGCAAGAATAAACTGGAAGTGGATTACCCTCTACCTAAGCCAGATGATAACAAGGTGTTGGGCAAGAGCATAAAAGAACTTAAAGACACACATGATGTGGGGTTGAAGAAAGCAATGGCAGTAATCTACAGGAATGACACATCATTGCATATCACAGTTAGCCATCCTAGATTCACTGAAGCCAAAAGAGAAGAAATAGCTAGATTGCTAAGAGAGGCCAACCCTGATGGTTATGAGTCTACTCTTGATAAGCAAGCCAAACTTGCAGCAGAGCTATGTGACGAATTGGAAATTGATGGGAATGTGGTTGAAGAAGAAATGGTCTTTCCTCCTAAGAAGAAGAAAAACAAAGGAAAGACAGTGCCTAAGAAAATTTCTATAAGGATGCTAAAGGTCAAAACCAGGAGGCATGTCTTCCCTGAAGAAGAAGAAGTGGTGAAGAAGATTGAAGGAAAATCTGTTACTATTGATGACATAATGAATCCTTCAACTCAAGAAGACACAACCTTCCATGGAACTCCTGTTGAACTTAAAGATGAGCCCATAGAGTTTGATGATTTGGTATTCCCTAAGATCATATTGGAAGCTGAGAAGAAAAAGAGAAAAAGGGAGCCAAAGAAGAAAACTCTTAAGGGACCAATCAAATTCCAACATGTTCCTCAAGTTGTCAAGCCAATTGAAGAAAAAGTATAATATCTCTACATTGCTGACATATAAGAGTATTCAGACTTGGATCTCTTTCTAGATGAACTGATTGAAGTCAGGGGCATTGACAAGTACAAAAATCTTCCAGAGAGACTTATGTTTGTCTATAAAGGAGGAGTAGAAAGACCATGGCCCTTGCAGAGAATTCTAGGAGAAGGATACCAAACCATGGTCAAGGTGTTCTCAAGTTTCAAGAGTACTAGGGGATTCTCTGAGTTTGCAAGGAGGAGTATCATGAAGAAAATTGAGGATATAGGAGCTAGTTGGAACTCTCCTAACAGTTTGCCAAGGAAGCTAAAGATTCCCTTCAATGGACAAAGAATTCATCTCCAACCCTATTGGATGATGGAATTCAGAGAGGAAGAGGGATGTAGAAGATTCTTCAGACTAGAGGATCAACTATCTAAGGCTAGTACTAAATACCTTAGATGGTTGCAATCCAAGCTAGACCCCAAAATTGTTGAAGAAGATATCTTCTACAGAGAGCTCCAAAAGCAAATTGAGGCCAATTATGTTAAAGAAGGAAGGAAGAAGATTCAGCCTCCCAGAGAGAAGAAGAAGACATACAATCTGCTCAGACTAGAGGAGAACTCTCTCCGTAAAGTACTTCACACTTCAAGTTTTTCATATTTTTGAATACTGCAGCTTAATACAAAATTTTCATTTGTTTGTATATCTTTCTTAAGAGTGTTTTGTTATCATCAAGCCCTGAATTTATGTCTGATTCTCAACCAGACATAAATTGGGGGAGATTTTTAGGAATTATGTTGATTCTTGATGATAACCAAACTAACTTAGTAAAATTTGTATAATTGAAAATGTAACATTCAACGGATAACATGTCATTATAGTATCCGTTGAAGGGTAGATTATCTGTTGATAAGACTAAATGTAGCATACTCTTTTTGTTCTGTAAATAGCAGTTGAAGTGTATTAGTATAGGTTGAACAAGTCATGTTGACTTAAAATAGATATGTAGAATAGGGAGGCTAATTGTAAATATATTGTGCCTTGTAATTTTACATAAGTGAAATTGTAACTCAATGGATACTCATTCAGCTTCAACGGATGCAACCATAACACTTTCAACGGATGCTAGAAGGTCAACCTCAACGGATGCAAGTTCGATAATTAATAGTTGACATTGTGAAAGGGACAGTCCTGACAAGTCACGTGTGTTGATGAAACAGAAAGAGCATGGAAACTAGCACTTTGGGAAACCTTGAAGAAAAGGAAGCATTATATTTCCATATGGTCAAAAGAGATGATTCTACAATGACAATCAGCTAAAAGGCAATTCATTACAAGGACCATTGGACTTAGAGTGAGAAAGCAAGCTTTTTGGACTCTACCTACTGTACAATTCTATGTAGTTCGATTTGGCTTGTAAACTTGGAGTATATAACCAAGTGTAGCAATGTTTTTGATGTTAAGAAATCAGATTTAGTTTTTAAGAGCTTAAGCAATATTTCTTGTAAATTGCTGAAGCAAAAATATTGTAACTACAGTTGTTAGTTTGTCCAAAAACTACACAAAGATTTTTCTTCAAATAAAATCTCTCAGGTGGAACAATCAACCCACTTAAATTTTTAAGACTTAATTGCAGAAACATGGCCTCAGCTATTTTTTTTTGCAGAGAAATGGCTTAAGTATAGAAACATGCACGGGTGTGGCCGAATAATTTTTTTTCTGCACCCGATTGCATTCTGTCAAATGGGTTAGACGGACGTTAGGTCTATCTGTAATGAAAATATAATTGAGGGCTAAAAGGGTAAAATGAGGGGTACTGGATCGACATCACACTTCAATTATTGTATAAACCCACTCCCTCCAAAAGAAAATCATTTTCCCCCTTCTTCTTTCATCGAGTATAAACCCTAACAAGTTCAATAATTGATTAAGATAAAATTGCAGCAAAATGGAGTGGATGTTGAGAGCTAAGGAAGATCAAAACAAGTACAAGCCATACGAATGTCCTGAATATATTGGTAAACACTACTGTCCTTAATTTTTTGTAATGCATGCATATAATTGTTCTTCGATGTGATCATATAAATTGGGGGTTTTGCTTCCTAGAAATAGTAATGTGTATGTCTTGTATGGTAGTATGTGTATTTTACAGATTTAGAGCACTTTATACTCTGGCTTAGTTTAAATGCGAACTTTTGTTTAATTTTTTGATTTTATTGTATGAAAATGATGATTTGGTTATTTATTATACCAGATGATGAGCTATTCACTATTAAGTTGTTTTATAATGGTGAATTTGAAGAAAATCCTAAGAGGTATAGTGGAGGTCTAGTTGCCTATGTTGATTTCTGCGACTCGGATAGAATAAGTCTGTTTGAGATCAATACTATGCTGATAACGTGTGAAGCTAGGGGTGGTTGCTATAATTTGTGGTATAAGCTTCCAGGAACAATAATGGATAAAGGTTTATTTGTCTTAGAAAGTGATGATGAACTGATGTTGATGTGTATATTGCTTAATCCAAAAAATAGGTCTGGGACTAATAGGTATATTGAGATTTATCTGACAAAGATTGATGTTGAAGATGCCCTGGTCTTTAGTCAAGAGGAAATTCATATGCAAAACCCTTTCCCAGACTCAACACAATATGAACTTGATCAATAGCAAGAGTTAAGGGATCTTGAGGGAGTGTATAAAGATTTCTCTGACCCTGATGAGAGTGATGAATATGTTATGAATGCAAGTGATGACAGTGATGATGAGAGTTTTCATTCAGATGGTTCTAACAAGGATGACAGCGATGATGACTTGGAATTTGAGAGGAATGTAGACAAGACAGTACATGAAGATTTTGAGGATGAAAATGCAGATACAGATGACTCTAGTGTGTATGCCAGGAGTGATGAGGAGAGGATGGCAGCAAATTGTACTGATGAGGATGAGCCAAACTTCCCAGTCTTTAATGAGGAGGTTGATATGGAAAGGCCAGTGTTTGAGCTTGGGATGTTGTTTAAAAGTCCTCAGATTTTTAGGAAGGCAGTGATGACCCATGCTATACTTGAGAGGAGACCAGTTTCACTTGTGAAGAACTATGGGATGAAGGTCAAATACATCTGTGAGGCACCTTGTAAATGGAGAGTTTATGCTTCTTCCTTGAACAAAACTACAACATATCAAATCAGGTCCATAATCCCTAACCACACTTGCATGCCTACATTCAATCAGAAACAAATTAACTTTACTTGGCTTGCACAATATTATGAAAAGGAGATTAGAATGAACCCTGGTTGGCCTGTTGCTGCATTCCATAAAAAGATATTCAGTGATTTGAAATGTCAAGTGTCAAAACATGCTGTTTACAGAGCCAAAGTAAGAGCACTTTTGAAGATCAATGACACTCATGCAGAACAGTTTGGCCAAGTCTGGGATTATGCATATGAAGTAAAGAGGGTCCTCCCTGAAAGCACAGTCAAGATTCTTTGTGAAGATCCAGAGCCAGAGACAGAATGTGGGAGATTTATGAGAATGTATGTTTGTTTGAGGCCTTTAAAAAGTGCTTTTACCCAGTTTTGTAGACATTTAGTTGGTTTAGATGGTTGCCACCTCAAAGGGCCATTTGGTGGACATCTTTTAGCAGCAGTTGAAGTAGATGCCAATGATGGCATGTACCCAATTGCATGGGCTATGGTTGAATCAGAAACAACAGAATCTTGGCATGGTTTTTGCAATTCCTAGCTCAAGACTTGAAAATTCAATGTGATGTTGAATGGACCTTTATCTCTGACAGACAAAAGGTGTGTCTACTTTAGTTTATCAAATATTTATCCATAATGATTTTATCTATACAAATTCAATAAATAAATTTTGTAGGGACTGATAAATGTTTTGGAAGCAGTGGTGCCAAATGCAGAACACAGATTCTGTGTTATGCATTTGTACCAAAACATGAACAAGCAATTTAAGGGAGTTGCTTTAAGACAACTACTATGGAAATCTACAAGGGCTACAACTGAGTGAGAGTTTAACTTGCATATGAACAAGATGAAAGAGGTACATTATAGTAAAATTGAGTGTATATATATATATATATATATATATATATAAGGGAAGGCTCTGTGAGGAACCTGTTAAATGGGTAACCTAGGAACTCTTTTGTGAACACGTGCTAACAGTAATTTTTAATATAAATTGATCACCCGTTATTACTTGTGGCCAAAACAACATATAGATAACACAATGACTTGATATTTTTTACTGATTTAACAAAACCACATTATTCTCCAAAAAGTTACATAACACAATGAATTTACAGAACACTAACACAAGATTACAGAATACAAGAAATTTACAAAACAGTGGAATACAAAACATAAATAATATACAGAATATATAAAATATACAGAATACAAAGTTACTATCCTCCAAAAGATTACATAACACAAGAAATTTAGAAAACGCTAACAAAAGACTACATAACACAAGAAATTTACATAACATAAATAATATACATGATATGTAAAATATACAGAACATAAAGTTAATACAAATAAAATAACAAACACAAAATAAATAGAAACAAAAAATAAAAATAAGAATTACAGAGCATAATAAATTTACAGAACATTAAAATACAAAATAGAAATAATATAATTTTATCATCCAACATTATTTAATATAGTTATGGTATAAAATATTGAATAACCTTTTCATAGAACATACTTATATTAAGATGAAATATTGAAAAGAAAAAAAAAAGTATTTTTTGTTTGTAGTAAAGATCTTTTTAAATATTTTAGTCGCGTACGTACGAGAGAGAGGATAACTTCTCACGTGTACACGACCAAACTGACATCCCATCCTTTGATTTCTATCTCAATCTAACGGTTTAGCAGTGAGTTACTAGGTTACTCAAATAAATGAGTTCCTCATTGAACCATCCTATATATATATGTGTGTGTGTGTGTGTGTGTGTGTGTGTTTGTGTGTGTGTGTGTATGTGTGTGTACAATACTGAGCAAATTGCATATGTCTACCTTATACATATTGCATCTAAGTGCTATGAGTGGCTAATGGCTAAACCAAAAAGTCAATGGATAAGAGCTGCTTTTAGGCCACATGTTTACAGTGATATGTTTGTTAACAATCACTATGAAGTGTTCAATAGCAGTATAAGAAAGTTTAGAGATTTACCAATCATTACCATGTTTAAAGAACTTCATAAATCTGTCATGAAAAGAATCCAAGTTAGGAGAGACAAGCTTGTTGTTAGGGACACTTTGGTATGCCCTAGTGCACTTAAAAAACTAAACAAGTAAGTGCCTTTCTTATTTAGTTCATTTTCATTTTGATATCTACAATGGTTACTCATTCCTGCAAATGTATTTTCATTCATAGGGCTATTCAATTTGTTGGTAACTGTGTAGTGGCCTGGTCTGGAGGGACAACATACCTGGTTACATGCACAGATGGTGGACATGAATTAGTTGTAGATTTGTCCAAGAAAACATGTACCTGCAGGAAGGGGAATCTTATAGGGATTCCTTGCTATCATGCTTGTGCATGCATAGCTGTCAAGAATGAGCCATGGGAGATGCATATAAATAGCTATTATAGCAAGGATACATACATGAAGGTAAATATCCAACTTATTCTACATAATTCCATTGTATTTGTATTACTTAAGGTCTAAATTCTCTTTGTCAGCTCTACAATTGTACCTTGGAGCCCATTATAGGCCCAGAATATTGGCAAAAGGCCAATGAGCCAAGGCCTAGGCCTCCTAATGTCAAGACTCCTACAGGAAGGCCAAAGAAGAAAAGATCAACAATGAATGACATTCCTCGAGATCCAACAAAACTAAGCAAGGCTGGGACTGTTGTGAATTGCACATACTGTAAAGCACAAGGCCATAATTCAAGAACTTGTGAAATGAAGGTAAATGTTGTTGTTATATTTCTGTTTCATTACCTTTAACATGTCTAAGTTGTGCTTATTTTTCTGTTTCACTCACAGAAAAATGACTCGCTAAAAAAGGCAGTAGAGGAAGGGACTGTGCCTGTCATACCTAGGTCAACAGTTGTGTGTAAAACTTGCAAGCAACAAGGCCATAATTGTAGGACATGTCCACTCAAGGTAAATTTTCATTCAATTTACCTTTGAACTTCGAGATTGTGTATGACAGTTTTTGACATATTTGTATATGCCTTTGCAGAAGGAACAACAACAAGGCCAACAGACCACAGAAGAAGGCCAACAGACCATTCCTGAAATGATTGTTCAACAATAGCAGGGTGAGGGATATGGGACTCAATGCAGCTCAACATCAGCCCCTCAGAAGCAGGGTAAGAAACTGACTCTGAAAAGGAAGAGATGAAGAACATGCTAAGAGAAAGAGAAGAAATATAGTAGTTGCAGTCATTGTTATGCAGGTCTTTTGTTCAAACTAAGGGCTATAATGTAGTTGGCCTATTTATGTTGAAACTACTACTGCTTTTGGGATCTCCCTTGAAGTAATGTTAAACAATGACAAACATTGCAACTATGTATTAAGACAATGGCTGTTTTATTGAAGTTATGGTTTCAATTTGTTGCTTCTTATCAATTTGCTTAAGTTTTTGTTTAACTTACATATTAAACATACCAAAAACAACAAATAAAGACAACATAAACAAGACAGATTTTCAACATTCAATATCATTACAAAGGTTGAAGCATTCAAACAAGAAATAACTTATTACACATCTTCTACATGAGGCTGTGAAAAAACATACAAGATACAAATTAATGCTACTAAAATGAAGCCTTGTTTCCATCTTCTGCTTTCCAACTTAACTTTATCTATCTCCATTTCTAGATACATGCATTGATTACAACCATCCACCCACCGGAAAAAACCACAGCCTCGATTGCCTTGAACACATCCAAGAAATCTTTGACCAGCATTTGCATCCGTTCGTGATGTTCTTTCAACCACCCAGAATCTACAAAAACATTTCTGAGACATATCTACCACAAACTTTGGTTTTGATTTGCAATTGATGTTTGGATTCTAGGGTTTGGTCATATACAATTGAGGGATGTATATATAGAGTATTGTGTATGTATATAGCCGCTGAAAATGCTGTGGACATATTTACCCTTCAAAAAGTAACGTCCGTCTAACCCATTTGACAGAATGCAATCGGGTGCAAAAACAAAAATTATTCGGCCACACCCGTGCATGTTTCTATACTTAAGCCATTTCTCTGCAAAAAAAATAAATAACTGAGGCCATGTTTCTGCAATTAAGTCAATTTTTAATTCTTGTGTAATTTTATTTTCTGTAATTTTATATTTCTGTTCTAAGTTAAACTTTGTCTGCAAAAGAATTGGAAATTTAAAAGATTGTATTCAACCCCCCCCCCCTTCTACAATCCTGTGATTTCATTGTTAGGGAATAACAATCCGTATTTCCGATTTTTTTAAAATTGGATACCGGACCGGAAATTAGGATAATCTGAATTTCGGATTTTTATGCTCACCCCTACTTTTAGGCTTTCCTAACCATTTCTATTTCCCTTCTGGAAAAAACCCATTTCTATTTCTTTTCAAAAGAAAAAAATAGAAACTTTATCATTTATGTACCAGTTAGGGGTCGTTTGGGTTGAGATATTCAGAAATAAGTTTCGTTCATTCTAAACTAATACCCGATGTTTCGTTTAGGAAAAATAATTCTAAAATTCATTCCTCAAATCCCCATTGTATGGGTTTTTGATATCCCAGAGAGAGGTGGGTATGAGTAAGGGTAAGGGGTATCAGGATTCAGTTTTTTTTTTTTTTACTATTTTCATCTCAATTTAAGCAATTAAATGTAAATTATAAATAATATAAATGTAATTTAAGCAATTTAAACATAATATATTTGTTAAACTGTTTTTTTATTATGTGCCAAAATATACATAGTTGTTACATAATGAATTTATGTAATAATTATTTTATATATATATATATACACACACACACTATATTATTAAAGCCGGAATATTGAAATTTTTGGTTTTCGGTTTTCGGTCATTTATTCTTTATAATAAATAATAAAATAATATAAAAATAGTAACTACCTTGTTGCCTTTTTTAATAAAACACTTTTTCTAACAAAATCCAATTACCTTTAAATTAAAACATATTACATTTTATATTTGTTCTCACAAGATGGCTATGTATCTCAATTCGTAATTGAGAATCAAGCCAAAAAACGTAGTTCTAGTTTTAAGGATCAGGGTCCTTATATAGGCGTGAGGAGCCTTGTATTTAGGGTATGTTTGGGAGACTTAGCGAATAAGTCTCCTTCTTGACAGTGGATAAGGATTGTATTCCTTGGTGGGCAAGTATTTTCCTTATCGTAGGATAAGGACTTTGACTAGTTATTTCCTTTGACTGAGATTCTAGATCCTTCTTTGTAGGAGGCAGACTTTTTGAAGAATTTATCACACTTTAGACTCTTTTTATGAGCTGTATATTTTCCCTATTTATTAATTACGAAATTAATAAATAATTAGGGTTTCGGGCCTTGTTTATCGGGTCGTATTCTTGGACCAATCCAGGACTAATTATTACATCATTAATTACAGGGTTATTTTCAGCCCATATCAATATTATATATACTATCTTATAATAGACGAAACACTAAAAGTTTTGGTACTTGTTTTTTGGTATGGTACTTGACTTTGGTATCTGATTTTTTGGTACGGTACTTGCCTTATTTAATTATTTTTAACAAAATATTTTTAATACTATCTTATAATAGCAGAAACAACAAAATCCACTACTTTTCCAAAAAAATCACGGGCAATTACATTTTTCAATTAAAATATGTTACATTTTCTATTTGTCCTTACTAAAATCTATCATTTTTCAAAAATATTATATTATAAAAGAAATATATAAAAATTTATATTATATTTTTACCATAAAAAGAAATATTATAATATATTAAAAGAAACTCGTGTTTCACACGGGTTATAAGCTAGTATTATTAAAGCCGGAACATTAAAAGTTTTGGTTTTCGATTTTCGGTCCTTTATTCTATTTAATAAATAATAAAATAATATAAAAATAGTAACTAGATGATTGTTTTTTATAATTAAAACATTTTTTTGTAACAAAATCTAATCATTTTCCAAAAATATCACGGGCAATTACGTTTAAATTAAAACATATTACCGGGCAATTATCTTTAAATTAAAACATATTACCTTTTATATAATATAAATATAGTAGGTAGATGATTGACTTTTATAATTAAAATATTTTTTTCTAAGAAACTCTAATCATCTTCCAAAAATATCACGGACAATTACCTTTAAATTAAAACATATTATTGGCAATTATCTTTAAATTAAAACATATTACCTTTTATATTTTTTATCACTAAAATCTTCCTTTTCCAAAAATATCATGGGCAACCCTTACTTATTTATTTTAAAACCTATTTTAATACTCTATTTAATAAATAATAAAATAATATAAAATTAGTAATTAGATGATTGCATTTAATAATTAAAAAAATCTAAAAAAATCTACTCCCTTTCCAAAAATATCACGGATAATTAGCTTTAAATTAAAACATATTACTTTTATATTTGTTATCACTAAAATCTCTTTTTTCCAAAAATATCAAGTGCAACCCTTACTTATTTATTTTAGAACCTATTTTAATACTTTTAATTATTTCAAAAAATTTAACAAATACAATTAATATAATTAAAACACATCTAAAAATATCATGGATAGTTTTTTTTTTAATTAAAACATGTTAGCTTTTCTATTTGTCCTTATTAAAAAAACTTACATATTTTAACATTCAACGTATTTTTTTAATAAATACAATTAATATAATTAAAACACTTCTAAAAATATCACGGGTAGTTACATTTTTTAATTAAAATATGTTAGTTTTTCTATTTATCCTTATTATTAATATTATTTTAATAAGTAATAAAATGATATTAATAATGCCCAATTTATTTTCTTTAGCCCCATTTCAATATTAATAATGCACAATATAATAAGTGTATATCTTATCCAAAACTCTAGTCTGGTCCTCATTACCCACAAAACAATCACAATATCTAATATTTTTAAAAATAGACGATCAAAATTTTATCATGTAAAAATAAAAATTATTATCTAAAAAGGATATAAGTCCAAAGTAAAAATATTAATATTAAAATTGGATTAGAAGAAATTATAACTTAATGAAAAAGACCAGTTCTATTAGTAATGATATTTAATTCCTATTACATATAAAAAATAACAAGGATCGTTAGATTTTAAAATAGATAGATTGGAATCGTTGCATCGAGTATGAAAAAGTGTATTTGGTTGTTAATTGAACTTTATTAAAAATACTAAAAAAATGTATCTTGATAATTTAAACCAGATATATGAAAATTTCCTAAATTGGATAGAATTCTAAAAGTAAAAATTTGTCACTTTCTTCTATCTTTTTCTATCTTTATCTTTGGTGTAGTTTTAATTTTAAAAAATTTGTTAAACCATCACTAAATTAAAGATTATTTTGTTAGATCTTAAAATAGATAAGTGAAAATCGTTTGATGTAATATTGAAAAGTGTATTTGGTTATTAGAAGAAGTATATTCAAATGCTAAAAAGAGTATTTTGATACTTTAAACCACATATATTCAAATGCTAAAAAGAGTATTTTGATATTTAAACCACACATATTCAAATACTAAAAGAAGTATTTTGATAAAGTGTAATTTTTTATTATTATATTCTTGTATTATACTAGCTTAAAACTCGTGCGATGCACGGATTTTTAATTGTTATTTAATTATTATTTTTTAATTGTAATTTTTTAAAAAATAAGTAGGCATGTAAAAATAGCTAAACACTTTTAATTAATTAAAAACATTAAAACAGATTTTAAAATAAATAAGTAAGGGTTTTCTCGTTATATTTTTGGAAAAAGAGGGGTTTTAGTATGGAACAATAAAAAATGTAACATATATTTAGTTTAAAAAGGTAAATGTCCGTGATATTTTTGAAAAATGAGGTTTTAAAATTTAATAATTTAAATTATTTAAAATCGTTTTAAAATAAATAAGTAAAGGGTTTGTCCGTGATATTTTTAGAAAAAGAATGTATTTTAGTGAGAAAAATAGAAAAAGTAAATTGAAAAAGACATTTTTACGTGATATATTTAGAAAATGAGGAACTTTGTTAGAAAAAATCTATAATGTGTTTTAGCTGAAAAAGTAATTGGTTATAAATAGTTATTTGATTATTTATATTTTAATATTTTTACTAATTGCATTTGTTAAGAAAAATAATTAGGCATGCTAAAATAAGTAAACTTTTAAAAAAATAATTATAATATTAGATTTAAAAATAAATAACTAAATGTTTGTCCATGATATTTTTGGAAAATGAGGAGTTTTAGCAAGGAAAAATAGAAAAACTAACATGTTTTAGTTAAAAAAGGTAATTGTTGGTGATAGATTTGAAAAAGTAGGGGAATTTGTTAGAAAAAAAAAATGTATTTTAGGTGAAAAAGGTAATTGGTTATAAATAGGTAATATTATTATTTAATAATATATTTCTATAAATAAGTAAGGTTAATTAAGTAAAAACACAAATTTTAAAAAGGGCAATTAAGTAAAATCACAACGTACCATACCGACCGACCAAACTTTTAATGTTTCGTCTATTATATAATACTAGCTTAAAACCCGTGCGATGCACGGATTGTTAATTATTATTTTATTATTATTTTTTTAAATATTTTATTAATTGTAATTGTGCAAAAAATAAGTAGGCATGTTAAAATAGCTAAACACTTTTAATTAATTAAAAACATTAAAACAAATTTTAAAATAAATAAGTATGGGTTTGCCCGTTATTTTTTTGGAAAATGAGGAGTTTTAGTAAGAAAAAATAAAAAACTGTAACATATATTTAGTTTAAAAAAGTAAATGTCCGTGATATTTTTGGAAAATGAGATTTTAAAATTTAATAATTAAAAGTATTTAAATACGTTTTAAAATAAATAAGTAAAGGGTTTCCTGTGATATTTTTGGAAAAGAACGGATTTTATTGAGAACAATAGAAAAATTAAATTGTAAAAGATAATTTCCCGTGATATATTTAGAAAATGAGGGGCTTTGTTAGAAAAAATATATAATGTGTTTTAGCTGAAAAGTTAATTGGTTATAAATAGGTATTTGATTATTAATATTTTAATATTTTTAGTAATTGCATTTGTTAAGAAAAATAAGTAGACATGTTAAAATAGGTAAACTTTTAAAAAATAATTATAATATTAAAATAGGTTTAAAAATAAATAACTAAAGGTTTGTCCGTGATATTTTTGGAAAATGAGGGGGTTTAGTAAGGAAAAATAGAAAAATTAACATGTTTTAGTTAAAAAGGGTAATTGTTTGTGATATATTTGAAAAAGTATGAGAATTTGTTAGAAAAAAATATCTATAAATAAGTAAGGTTAATTAAGTAAAAAATACAAAGTACAGTTAATTAAGGGCAATTAAGTAAAATCACAACGTACCATACCGACCAACCAAACTTTTAACGTGGGCAATTAAGTAAAATCACAACGTACCATACCGACCAACCAAACTTTTAATGTTTCGTTTATTATATAATAGTATTGACATCCTTATATGTTTTAATTTAAAGATAATTGTCCGTGATATTTTAGTAAAATGAGTAGATTTTTTTAGGAAAAAATGTTTTAATTATAAAAGGCAATCAGCTAGTTACTATTTTTATATTATTTTATTATTTATTAAATAGAATAAATGACCGAAAACCAAAAACCAAAAATTTCAATGTTTCGGTTTTAATAATACTAGCTTAAAACTCGTGCGGTGCACGGATTGTTAATTATTAGTTTATTATTATATTTTTAATATTTTATTAATTGTATTTGTTAAAAAAATAAATAGGCATGTTAAAATAGGTAAACTTTTATTAGGCATGAGGGGTTTTAGTAATAAAAAATAAAAAATATAACATATATTTAGTTAAAAAAGGTAAATGTCCGTGATATTTTTGGAAAATGAGGTTTTAAAATTTAATAATTAAAAGTATTTAAATTCGTTTTAAAATAAATAAGTAAATGGTTTCCTATGATATTTTTGGAAAAAAAATGAATTTTAGTGAGGAAAATAGAAAAAGTAAATTGAAAAAGACAATTTCCCGTGATATATTTAGAAAAGAAGGGACTTTGTTAGAAAAAACTATAATGTGATTTAGAGTAATTGGTTATAAATAGTTATTTGATTATTTATATTTTAACATTCTTAGTGATTGCATTTGTTAAGAAAAATAAGTAGACATGTTAAAATAGGTAAACTTTTAAAAAATAATTATAATATTATAGGTTTAAAAATAAATAACTAAAGGTTTGTCCGTGATATTTTTGGAAAATGAGGGGTTTTAGTAAGGAAAAATAGAAAAACTAACATGTTTTAGTTAAAAAAAGGTAATTGACATGTTTGAAAAAGTAGGGGAATTTGTTATAAAAAATAATGTATTTTAGGTATAAAAAAAAAGGTAATTGGTTATAAATAGGTAATATTATTATTTAATAATATATTTCTATAGATAAGTAATGTTAATTAAGTAAAAACACGAAATACAATTAAGGGCAATTAAGTAAAATCACAACGTACCATACCGACCAACCAAAATTTTAAAGTTTCGTCTATTTATATAATAGTATTGATTGATAGTATAGATTTTAACACATGACTAAAGGATAATTATAATAGCTGAGTGGTGAAAAGGATAATTATAATAGCTGAGTGGTGAAAGGTGATAGTGAAAAAGAAAATTATAAACCAACTTTATGAGTTAATGCTAATGTCGCAGACCGTAGAGGGTATCCCAAACTTAAGGAAGGGACCGGTCTCATTTAATAATGGACCTTTCTGGTTTTTGGGCCGATCATGAGATTCATGACTTGGACGACCCAAGCTTCTTAAATCATAACTATTTGTTTTCATAGTTTCTGTGACCCAGACAATTACAGTGTATGTCATTCATATTTTGGTCGGATCAGTTCAAAAAAATTAAAAATAGAATGATAGCATGTGTGCTTTAGAGCATCCGTATCCATTCTCGATCTTCAATCCGTTAATTCGTTAATTTATTTGATGAAGTTTATTATTATGCAAATAAAATTAACTATTTTGCTATTTTTTATGCAGCAGTACAAATCAAAAATAGTTAATCCGTCTAACAAATCAATCAATTGATGGAGTTTTATCAATGCAACAATGTTTTTTGGTCCATGAATCAAAATTGATGATCATCGATCCATCAATTACTCCATCAATTTTTGATGGAGTAGCTAACGGATTGGCGGAGTTCAATTTTATTGATGGACTAAAAAAGCTGCTGCATAACTAAACTCCGTCAATTCGTCTAACGAATCAACTATTTTTTTCATTGGTGCATATGCTCTTATAATCATCCGCACCCATTCCCGGTCTTCAATCCGTTAATTTGTCAATTTACTTGATGGAGTTTATTACTATGCAAATAAAATTAACTATTTTGCTATTTTTTATGTAGCAATACAAATCAAATTAGTTAATCCGTCTAACGAATCAATGAATTGATGGAGTTTTATCAATGCAACAATATTTTTTGGTCCATCAATCAAATTGATGACCATCAATTACTCCATCAATTTTTGATGGAGTAGCTAACGGATTGGCGAAGTTCAATTTTATTGATGGAGTAAAAAAGTACTGTTGCATAACTAAACTCCGTCAATTCGTTATACGGCAATTCGTCAATCCGTATAACGAATCAATTTTTTTTTATTGACACATATGCTCTAAGGTGATATCGTTTTATAGCACCTTTATCATATACAACAGTAGTATTTTAATAATATATGACAGTTTTTTTTTTGAAACTAATAATATAGGATAGTTATTTTAAAGTAATTATTATTCAAGATAAAAGAAAATTTCTAAGTCAGTTATATGTTTAACCCATGTCATTTTTCTTGTTGGCACATCACTTTTGTACTTTGTTTACTTTCAAAACTCTAATTTAAATTGTTATAAATAGTTTTGATATTTTTATTGTCTTTTGTGATTTTCAGGTATATTATTCGTTGGTTGAATTGACAGAAATCTAGTTGTTTTGAAGTTAGACAAATTATGAAAAAATTGTATTTATTTGGAAATGCAGATTTTGAGTTATTTGAAGAACAAATTAAACATAATGTTGGAGCGCGTGTAGTTGTATTTTTGTCTAAGTGAACATTTAAATTTAATTATGATTTTATAACAATAAGGTGGTCTCTTTTATTAAGATTCTCTTTAAATTATAGTATCAAATTTTCTGGGGTCTGGAGGAATTTCGTAACAACCCAAATCGGAGCTTGCTGGAATAACGAATTATAAAAATACGGGGATTTGAGATTTTTGGATGTTTGGGGGCTGAGCTCGTATGATGACTCCTCAGAAATTGAATAGAGAATGAGTTCTTTCTCTTCCTTTTTCCCGAGTGTCAATTGTCGTGTACCACTGTACCACTGTACCATACAAGGTGCCTACGTACCCATTTATATAGGGATCAAGCCTCACGTAGTTCTTGGAAAACAAGTCATTGGATAAGTTCATTCAGTCCAATCACATAAGATAGTCAAGATTTATGTTCCCATAAACAGCTCAAGGATTATCAATACAGCTCAAGTTCCCATAAATAGTCCAAGGATTATCAATCCTCTTCAAGTTCCCATAAATAGTTCAAGGATTATCAATCCTCTTCAAGTTCCCATAAATAGTCCGGTCTTCACACGTTTTCCTACAATATCGCGGCATCTCCGCATTTCTTTATATGATTTGAAGAATATCGTTTGAAGATATTTTCCGTTATTCGTTGATTGAGATTGATTCTTTCCTCATTTCAAATAGAGGATATTGTTTATTGGTTAAACAATTAATTATTAATCTGAATTAATAATGATTAAACGGAGAAATTTGAATTTTGCCAAAATATGACATAACATTAGTCTATTTTTTTTTACATGGTGTTAAAAGCGAATCATGAGGTATCAATAAATGGTCAAACTCGAAACAATGCAACTTTTGCAGAGACTCTCGTATTCATTAAACACACACTCATCCCACCTTTATCACTAAAATTAAAATTAATTTTTGCAAAACTTGTTAGAATAAGATTGAGGATAAAATAACTTTATTAGTATTTCTATTAATTGAAAAATACATTTAATTTACAATTTATAAATTTAATGTAGAATAGGCTAAAAGGATTCGAGGTAACTAAATACTAGAATGAGTTGGGTGTAACTTATGAGTAATAATTGTTTCTAATATACAAATTTTTGTGAATTTATACATTTAGCTAAAAAATTTAAACATTTCTGTCTTTAAAAAGAGAAGGCAAACACATAATTTGGGGGGATCTCTTTCTTCACATACTGTATGATGTGTGCCTGTGTGGGTCATGTGAACTATAACAGGAGCCTGTGGCTCATGGGTGTGGATGGATAAGCCATAAGTACCAAGTAGTTACTGGTTGAGCGGTTGGTACAAGTGAAGTGAAGACAACTTTTTATTAATAAACAAAATTATAGGTAAATGATGCGTAAAAGTATCAAAATTCGGGTTCGATTTTCTACAACTACATGATTAAATAAAATTTATTTATTTATTTTAATTTCTTTAGTTTCACCATGAATTTGATTCTCTATAACTAAATGATTCAAAATTTTATTTATTTAATTTAAAATTTTATTCTCGGCCCGTTGTTATAGCCAAAATTCGGTATTGGGATTTTAGGTTAAATTCGGGTCAAGTAATAATCAATTGGGGATATCCAAGATGCAATTAGGGATTGAATTGGTACAAGGGAAGCTCAGGGCTCGTCCTCATAGGGGAGAGGGCGCGCCCCTTTGGCCGTCCAATTCTTTAGGACGCGTCATCTTTGTGTGACTGACAACTTCACATGAATGGATGAATTGACAGAGAATAGGAGCTACATTGATATTGGATTGACACAAGGAAGCTTAGGACATGCCCTCAGTAAGGGAGAAGGCGCGCCCTCTGTCCGTCCACCCCTTGAGGGTGCGTCCTCTTGATTTAAAGTAGCTACTTGGTGGTGAAGGATGACTCAATTGGCTTGATAATGGCAAGATATTGAAGACTTCTCCCTTGCGATGTCTCTTAAGGGAGGGATGTCCGTGATTGAAGGCCTCCAGGGGTTTGCCTGATGATTGAAGAATTCCCTCCTAGGATGTTACCTAGGAGGGGGATGCCCGTTGTTGAAGGCCTCCAGGGGTATGCCTGATGATTGAAGGCCTCCTCCTGTATTCAATGGGCGCGTCCTCATTGGGGATGTGGGGTAAATCTTGGTGTGTGCTTTGGGAGCTCTGTTCCCGTACTCAATGGGCGCCTCCTCATTGGGAAACTTTGGAGTAATCCTGCACTTTGCACCCAAACGCTTGGGATCACTTGTCCTGCAATCTGGTGGGTGCTTCTCATTCGAAGGACAAGGATGCGTCTGACATTTGGGGTAAGTCATGGCTATACCTGCAACTACTTTGGTCAGGGAGATAGTTGGTAGCGGTTAGTGTCGGCTCCTAAGTTGGGTCGATGTCGTATCCGTGAAGTCCCTAGACTGTAGTTGAGCCTTGGGCCTTTGTGACTAGGCCTCATCGTTGGACATTCCTAAAGCGTGTCGAAGACCAATTCCAGAAGATGGATCAGGTATCCTAGTGATCCTCGGAAATCAGAAACCAGCCCATATAGGTTACTTGCTCCCCAAGAACTACGTAAGGCTTGATCCCCTATAAATATTAGGTACGTAGGCACATTGTAAGGGGTTGGAAGCGAAGAGCTCAGCGAGCCACCACCAAGAAAACCCTTACAATCTCAGCCCCTAATTCATCACAACCACCACACTCTGGAGACTTTCCGACGAAGAACTACCGTCATAGATCTTGATTACGGCGACAAACCTCGAACTTTGTTAATATCAAATTCCTCCGTTAACACCCGTGTTTCGCATAACAAAAAAGGGCGTCTATCGATTTTATTGTCAAACATGTAGCGCATGACCCTCTGAAGTCTGAACCAAATTTCATGAATGTGAATACTACATAGTACATTTGACGTGTTTTTCTGTTGTGAAACATAAATGTTTTATGTTTGAAAACTAGATCGAAAACTCAGAACTGTTCATTTCTTAAAGAAAAATAAATATCAAAATGTTCACCTTCGTACCATCGCAGGTGATCCAAGCGTTTAAGTTTTCATATTCTACATTTTGTTTAAAGTTTGTCGTACACAAAATTTATCACATCAAATTATTATTTGAATTTGACATCAAATACTTGTCATATTTATAACGATTAATAAATAATGTTCACGAACTTGTACTCGAGAAAAATATTTGTATATAAAAAATATTAACAGATATTTTTATGAAGTTTGATTTTTCTTTCTATAAAGAACACAAAAGTAATGTATAAAGGTTTAGAAATCAATTAGGAAAAATCAAATTCCATTATAAAATATATCTACAAATTATGCTCAGAAACTCGCTTACGAATTTTAAAATTGAACCTACTTGTAAATATTAAGAGACTATTTGGGTAAAATTAAAATTATTAGTTATGACTTAGAGTTATTTAAAGTGATAAGTGAAAATTATTTGTTTGGGTAATTTTGTATTATAACTAACTTATGGGTTATTAAAAATGTTAAAATAAAAATAAATTTAATAAATAATATTTGAATGATAATATTAATTTTTATTAAATAAAATCACAAAAATAAAATAAATTGTTCAAAAAAATATCTCATACCAACTTCTAGCTTTAAATTATTTTTTCAGCTTAACATCATTTTCTGACTTATTAACTTAAAGTCAAAAATCGAAAACTAAAAACTTCTTAATCAAATGATATTGTGTTTTAGTTCAGTCTATTCATAAACTGAGCTTCAAATGTACGTTCATATTTAATTCGTTGAGGCCAAGACTTCAAATTTATATTCATATTTAATTCGTTGAGGCAGCACACCAAGTTAATCGTGATTCGTGAGTGCGTCGACTTACTTACTTATTGTGCCAATGACTATTCTAAAATCACATACTTAACCCTCAAGTATAAGATTTTCTTTCCTCTATTTTAAAATATTTTACGTTAACCTTTCTAACATGGATATTTAAGAGTTTTGTTTACATAATTAAAATTAATAATTTTCAAATCTTTTCTCTTAAAAATATGAAATTAATATACGTTTTCATTAAAAAAATAAAATTTAAAAATTATAATTATAATTAGAGAAATTATCAAAAATACTATTTTTTCTATTTTTTTTTTTTGCGATTTTATCGTGTTCTGAAAATATTTACAAAAATACGGTATACAAGTATATGCAATCTAAAAATATTTACGAAAATACGGTTTACAACCAAAGTAACCTAACATTTTAAAAAATGATTTGAAATCAACTAAGAATTCAAAAAATATTTGTTAGTAAAAGGGGGTAAATGAAGATAAAGATGAATAAAGCTTGCGATCTCAAGTTTATCTCCTCATCTTTCCTCTATATATACACATATAGATACATGTGTAGTTCAGAGTTCACAAGGAGTTTCATCTCAACCAAATCAATAATTGGGATTGAGTTTCTAATTTATCAACAAAACCTCGCATTCACATGGGTACTAAGTTATGCAACTTACGATGCAACCAAAAATAATTTCAATTATTAAATTTTTATAAGTTGAATATGTGATTGATTTTGGTTGATGCAATTGCAACAAGAAGTTGGGGTGTTGGCCCCATATGACACAATTTTGAACAATAATGTCATAAATAGCACAATTGAAAAAGATGGCCCTAAATGGCACGCTAAAACGCCAAAGCGTATAGCGTTTCTAATTTATTCAAAAAATACACCTAAAACGCAAGATTAAGTTGTGTTTTATATTAAAAACGCTACTTCAAGTGGTGTTTTCGGGTCAAAACGCTACTTCAAGTGGTGTTTTCGGATCAAAACGCTACTTTAAGTTGTGTTTTCGCGCTATTTTCAGAACGCTAGACGATGTAGCGTTTTACTGTGCTATTTTGGGCCATTTTTTTCAATAGTATCATTTTGGGTCATTTGTCTTATAATTGTGCCATATGGGGCCATTTCTCAAGAAGTTGCACTGTATTTTTGTAAATATTTTTAAAAAAATAATATTTTTATAAATATGTTGACATTTTTGTAAAATATTAAAAAAAACAATAAATTTTTGTAATTTTTTTAGGATTGAATAATTATAAAAAACCCCTTATAATTATATAGTATAAAGTTTTATAAAAAGTATTACTCCACAAGAATACAAGATTGTCAAGTTAAGTTACATGTAATTTAGAAATCCAAGAAATAAAGGAAACTGCTTAAATATTTATAGTTCATGTAGGAAAGTGGAGTATTAAATTCAGACAGCTATCACTGATGGCTGCTTTTGACCCCACACACTTACCTCCTTATTCATGGCACTCTCAACTCCCTCCCCCCTCCCTCCTCTTCACTCCTTTCTTTATTACCTTCAAACCCCACGCTTCTGTTTCCTCCTCTCTCTTTTCCAATTTCAACTTCTAATCCTCTATTATAGACACATATATAGACACATACTTATATGAACACATTTCTTGGGTTTTATAGAGCTGCAGGCATGAGACAATTGGTGGTGCAAAGTCTGTGTTTTTATCTCAATCTGCTCATTGTTGTTATTTGTAAGTATTTGTATGTAAACTTGTGTTAATTCTTGATTTTGTGAACTGGGTTTTGTTTGTTAATGTGTGATCTGTGTTTTTTTGGGTGTTTAGTTGATGGGGTTCTTGAAAGTTTTCAACTTTCCACATTTTTGGGCTTAGATTCCAATTTGTAGCTATTTTTGTATATAGACTTTATGTGGTGGAAATTAGTCTAAATTATACCCTTTTTAGATTAGTACTTTTTGGTTCCTTGGCTTTTGTTTATAATGCTTGCATTACATATTTACATTCATACATTGCATCAGTGTTACTCAAATAGTATGTTTTGTGACTTCAAGGAGGGCCTATTTGTGTTAATTTCAGTAGCTTATATTCTCGGTGCTTAAAAATGCTGAAAGCCTTCTCTGAGAAGATTACTGAGGAACTATTTTCTTGGTAGAAATGTAATGTTGACTATAATACCATTGTAGTATAATAACTGAATGATTAATAAGTACACTTTGAGCCTTAATAAATTGTAGCCTTTTACTTCATAATGTGGTGCTTGAAGAAGCTGATTTCTGCTATTTCATTTGTTTCTGCCTGCTAACTTGTTCCTGGGAACTTCCGCTAGTAATAAATAATAAATGAAACATGTATGCAAAAAACAGCATCCATGTTTGATGATCACCATCTGTATCTTTGACACGATTTACTATTGTGCACCAATTGTTTCCTATGTTTCCATCCTTGTAATGTTATGCATTTTCTTATTTATCTTTGTGCCAATATAAAATACATTCATGCAACCTCTTATTGCTTGCTCAGTTGCTTTCTCTTGTGTTAAGTAATGTTTAATCTTCCTTGGTAAGTAACACAATTCAAGTAACACTTTTTATGGAACTTCTGTGCATAGGCTTATTCGGATCCTGTTGCAATTCATTGCAAAATCCGAGTCCTGCTATATTGGATGGAAACACTGAACCTCTTCTGCCTATAACCTCCCCTACTGCAGCTCCTCAGCCATTTCTTCCTCTTTTAGCTCCTTCTCCATTGGCACCATTTACTAATAGCAGTGTACCAAAGTTATCAGGTACGTTTTTTCACTCTCTCAATACATGTTTCATCAGTAGCATACTGAGCCCTTTTTGGTCTTGCAGGACAATGTTTGCTAGACTTTGGTGCTGTTCAGAGCATGATGAGCGATGCGTCCATTGATTGTGTTGCAACATTTGCACCATATCTCGCTAATGTGGTATGCTGTCCACAAGTTGAAGCGACTTTAACAGTCCTCATCGGTCAATCAAGTAAAATCAGCAAAGAGCTTGCTTTGAATGGAACATCTGCAAAACACTGCCTCTCAGATTTTCAGCAAATTCTAGTAAGTCAGGGTGCCAACAATAGTTTGCAGCAGATATGCTCAATTCATCCATCAAACCTCACGGAAGGTTCTTGTCCAGTCAAAGATGTTGATGAATTTGAGAGCGTAGTTGATACATCTAATCTTATCAGCGCCTGTGAAAAGATTGATCTCGTTAATGAATGTTGTGAGCAAGTTTGCCAGAATGCTATATCAGAAGCTGCTAAAAAGCTTGCATTAAAAGCTTACGATCTTATGAGCATTGATGGACGTCAGGCAGTGACTGACCAGTCTACTAGGATTGGTGATTGCAGAAATATTGTACTCCGATGGTTGGCAAACAAGCACAATCCTTCTCAAGCAAAAAAGGTCCTTAGAGGACTATCTAATTGCAATATAAACAAAGGTGACCTAGGAATGAGCATAACTCCTTACATTGCATTGCAGCATGCAAATATAATCTTATAGCAAATTATTGAAGTTCCCAATCTTGTTTGTTTAAAAAGTGTCAGTATATGTGATATGTCTTAGGACCACTCCACTATCCTTACAATGTTTTCTTGTCAGATAAACTTCAGTTGATTTAATATTAGCTCATTGCCGCCATGTCTTAGGCTTCCACAATCCAATATGGCTAAGAGGTGTAATTAGTCCTATTGCTCATCTACCCAGTAAATAATTTTTAAAATTACTTTTTTGTTCCTTCAAATGGATTTTTCAAAGTTAATTTTACTGTAGAATTAAAAATTAACAACTATTATATGTTTCACATAGTGTTTACAAGTGGAGAATGCATGAATATAATTTCCCAGGAAAAGGCTTAGGTGCTAGCTGACAGTTGTTATTTACTTATTTATTATATAGCTCTGCAAAACCTATCAGATGTTCACTTCCTATAGTTAACTCTGTGTATTAGGAGTCAAGATGAATATTTGATATTTATTCTTCCTGCAAAAAGCTACATGTCTAGCTCTATATTTTTCTTACAAATTTTTTCTTTTCTCATACTTCTGTTAAAAATTCAGTTCTTTCTTTCGCTATGGCATAGATGATGCTAACCTTGCTTTCACATCCAATGCTGCTACCAATTCATTGATATCCTTGTGCCAATTTTTAATTTCTTTTTCAGTGTGCCCTTTGGTCTTCCCCAATGTGAGCCCTGTTACGAAAGGTTGTCAGGATGGTGCAAGTGACCTAAGAGCATGCTGCAATGCAATAGCTGGCTATGCATCTCATTTGCAGAAACAGAGCTTCACAACCAACTTGCAAGCTTTAGACTGTGCTGCAACACTTGGAATGAAACTTCAGAAAGAAAATATTACCAAAAATGTTTACGAGCTCTGCCATATTAGCCTTAAGGACTTTTCCCTCCAAGGTTAGTTGTCTTAAATGATCTCACATCTAGGTGAAAGCAACGTATGCGTCAAAGTCCCATCCTCAATGCTAACACTAATACCATTTTTCTTTGTGTTTGATATATTTAACATTGTGGGAATCAACTTTTTGGATGCGCCCAGTTGGACCAAAAGGTAACTATTCTGTTAGCAAGTCATTTTATTCAAAAAGAAATATAGGGATATTATTTCAGAGAGATGTTCATATATGATAATATCGGAGAACTTTTATCCTTTTGGGAGAAATTTTGTACCTCTTACAGATATCTGCTAATTTTTTTAAATTTTTTTTCTTTATCATAGTTCTGCAACTCGTTTTGAGACAAAAAACCATTCTTAAAACATAATTATATTAATTGAAGTCATTATTAACTGTGTCAAAATGCTAATGTTACCCACATTACTTTAATGAATGTCACGTTCTTTTTTTCTTCATGAATTAGCCTCAGCCCCTGTTGCTCTTTGAAATCTAATTCTCAGCATCTCTACCTACTTAATTTTCTCTCTGTTGACGTTCCTTGTAGCCACCAACTTAATCTACTAGTTCTTCAACTTTGTTCTGCCCCCTACTACTTTGTCCTGATATAATACACTATACACTTCAAAATCATACCTACCTGCCGTATGTCCACAGTAAACACAATCTGGTAAAATAGATAACATGTGGAAGAGAACTTACTTCAATGAAAGTTAAGTAGCCGAGGGAGGCACCAGCTGAAGCTTACTGCCTTCTTAATGAAAGAACATTTTTATATATATTTATTTGGTGGCCAATAACTCGTTCACTTGCTTTTCAGAGTCAGGATGCCTTTTGCCTAGCATGCCATCCGATGTAATATTTGACCAATATTCAGGGATCAGCTTCCTTTGTGATCTGAATGATAACATCCCTGCTCCTTGGCCATCTACTTCTCAGTTACCAGCTCAATCATGCAATAAGAGTATGTAAATTGGTTTTTATTGAAACATCAAAACATCTTCTTGTTTAGTACAGTGTTAAATGCGGTCAGCTTTTCTAGAATAGCACCTATACTTATAGACATATTATTGTTGCACTGCAGCTGTCAAAATTCCGGCGCTTCCTGCAGCAGCATCTGGACAGAGAAGTAAGTTTTTCGACCTTCTGTCTCTTTCAAAAATGCTAGTGTAGAGATATCTCAGATTAAAAAAAGATCAGGGACATCTACTTTTTATAGTTGACATATACGAGTTAGTGATTACAGTCCTAAAACAGTTACTTCGGTGATTCTTTTTGTTCTTTTTTATTATGTATTTAGAGAGATATTCTTACTCTTTTAAGATAAGATAACAGAAGCTAAAAACTTTCGCTGTAGCAGTTTAATGATGGTAATAACATTATTACTAGTAAGAAGACTACTTAAGTAGCAGTACTATTGTATTTGGAATAATATTAGAATAATTTTGCCATTTTTTTTTTGACAAAGAATAATTTTGCCATTATTCCTCCTGAAGTAGTAGTAATAACAATAACCTATGCAAGTATTATTTTATTTTGGCAATCGGTTCATCAATCAATATTGCTAAAATGCTTTAAATTATTTTTTATTTGGAACCATGTAGGCTTGACCCGTAAGTACTCTAGTTGCAATTTGTGGCTACCCATTTACAGACCATAAGCAAAAATACATAAATTCCTCATTTTGAAAGTTTTACGGTGAGACTACCAAAGATATCTTCTTTTTTCCATGGAAATGAAGTTTGGTGGATTTTTAAATGTTTCTATTTTCATTGTCGTTTATGTCGTAGTATGATGGAAAATGCTAGGTACTCCAAATTGGTTCCCAAAATATTTCCCAAATGCCAAGTGTATTATTTTGATTCGCTATAATAAAGTGGACCCTTTGCATTCACACCAACCTCCCCAATTAAAATTTCTCAATCTGCCATGTCATCTCTGCCACAACATTCGGGAAAGATTTTTGGGAACGAATTTGGAGTATGTAGCATTACCTAGTATGAATACCCTGTTGGTTGTTTTATGTTATGTTATGCTACTCTCTGCATGCCATTATTTGTTCAATCAGATTTTTTCCTTCTTTTTACAATATTTTTCTCGTTTAGATGGTTATTTTGTTAAATTTCCATAATTTTTCCAAATATCGACAACTGTTTTAAAAAAAACCAAGAACTTAGACAATTATTTATGATTTTCAAAATCTTTTGTATCTTTTGTATACTTTATTAAAGCAGCGGGTCTTTACTGGAAAAAAACTCCTCTCTAATTTTAGATGTAGGAGTAAAGTTTACGTACATCTTTCGCTCCCCAAACCCTACTAACGAGAGATATACTGGGTTGTGTTTGCCTGTTTGGTTTCTTTAACATTTTGATGGGGTTAAAAATTGCTAGAAAATGAAAACAGTTAATCTTCAAACGTCATACACTCTCTGTCATACACTCTCTGAGATGTATTGCCCTTAAAACTTGAATATTTAGATGATAACAACTATTGTTGACTTGTAAATTTGTCATTTTTTAGGTATTTACAACAAAGATGTAAAATATCTCCTTCTCATTGTTGCCTCGGTGGTCCTGGCTATAACTCTGTGAAATCAGTCCAGCTTCTTTTTTCTTTTTTGAAACGTGGCAAGACATACACCTTTCTGCCTGATCAATGTAACATGCTTTGAAGCTCCAGAGGAAAATCAAATGTAATTGCATTGATGGAGGTAGGTTTGATCCATGTTGAGCACACCTGAGTAATACAAACCGAGGAAACTCTTGAGTTTCGGAGCAAATCTATCATAGAGGAATTCGAATTTGAAGTCCTCCACATATATTTAGTTCATTATTCTTTCCCCCCCAAAAGGTTTCAATTTACTTCGTGAATCCCACAATAGTTTACCACCCTTTGTACCAAGAGATTGAAGTTTCAAACTTCGGGAGTGATTGAAGAGTGCATGTTTTATTATTTTGTCGAAAATTAGCAAAACAAAAGAGAATGATAGCTATGTAAATACTGCAACTTGAATTCACCTCATACTTTTGAGAGGAGAAAAAGCCAAGGACTAAAACTTTGTCCAATGCATCTCCTCATTGTATAGATTAATGGATAATGTGGTCGATGTAAAGTATTTGGCATAGCATCTTGTCTTTTTTCGAATTTTGATCCTCATTATTGTCTAATTAGACTAAAAAAGGTTATATGACGAAAAGTGTGGTGAAATACTATGATAACAGATAATATTGTTGCATACTCCCTCCCCTCTCATTTCTTTACACTTTTCTTTTTGGTACGTCCCTCTCATTTTTTTACATACCAAAAATAGTAGCATTTTATAATATAAAATCCAATCATATTCACTAATTTCCTCCACTATACCTACTTTATATCCACTTTATACATTAAATATTGATTGGTCACACCATTTTACCTATTTTTCTTATATTTTTCTATTAATTTATACTTTATCTTAACCACCATGTCGTCTCTCAATGTAAAGAATTAAGGGGACGGAGGGAGTACTATTTTCTTTGTTGGATTTAATTACTGCCACCGAAATGAATTAAAGTTTTAAAAAATAGATCTGCATCTGAAAAAGAGGAGGAAAGTGGTTGTATCTGTCAGGTTGAAATGCATCACTGGGATCTTAACTACCGTCGACTGATTACTTGACCTTGAATTACATATATCCAAACATGTACTGGTTCACTTTCTATCAAGCTGACACATTCACACAATTGCACACACTTGCATGTTGCATATACACACAACCTTATTTTCCTCTAGCAGCAGCTGTTTGTCCTCCGAGTCATACCTTTGCTCGGAACCAACCAAGCTTTAGATTGAGTGCACAGAATTATCGGGTTTTAATGTTGAAGAAAATTCCACTGCCAATCATTCCGTCCAAATTGAATTAGCAGACGTGATTTTGCATTTTACTGTTTTCATTCCTAGAAAATTAATTATGCTCTTCTCCTGGATTAATCTGGTGGATGAGAAAATTAAGTACAAAAAGGTCCCTCAAAAAGAGACAACTCTCATAAGTTGGCCAATTTAAGGAACAATACCAAGTTCACATTCTCAGTATTTCTCACAAATAAGAAATAACAGGGGCCAATCATAGTTACACCATTATCATGAAAACTTTCCGCATTATGTGTACAATAGAGTGTTATTGTGATTACGTAGGCTCATCATTTATACGTACAGTGAAAACTTTTCGCAGTATAGTATGCTATTACAATCGTTTACCCCTACCATCTCCTCTCCTTTCAGTATATTGTAACATAGTTGCAGCATTCTAGTTTTTCTTTTCATTTTAACATCATCCCAATTTTCTTTTAATAGAAACGTCACTAAAAAAGTGTTCCTAAATTTTTTCTATCAACTTCTTCTCCTCCAAAAGGAAAATATGAGAACCTGGGATTAACTGGGTTGATAAAATTAGCAAAAAAAGAAAAGTTGTTTGCAAGTACCCTAATACCTTCACTCCCCACCCCACAAACAATTTGGGGAAAGGTCTAAGGTCAAGAACAGAAGCAGCCCATTTCAATTTCCTTCAACCTATACTTTTACCTGTGTCTTTTTGATTCATGCTCTTAAAGCACCAATTAGATATAGTTCAAAATGCAAGACACATACATGTTTATCTGATTTGTCTGCTAACTATGTCCCTTTTTTTAATCCTGACACATAATTTCAAATGATTTTATAGTTTTACTTGATTAATCTGGGACATGTAAGAAGAGGAGGTAATTCGATAGGATAAATAAATGGTGGAGCTTGCCATCTATTTCTGTGTGCAAACAAGATATGATAGATTGATTACATATAGACAATAAAATTCCTCCACTTTTCAGCATAGGTATAAATGCGATGGTGCTCATGATTTCAATTGGGTTCATGCAACTGCAAGGTCGGAAACTTGTAAATCTGTTGAAAAAACTAATTATATGTAGTAAGAAAATATAACAAACCTGGAGCTGGTGATTCTAATGGCATTTTGCAAACTAGCATATTGAGGAAAAAGATTCATGGGTTTGACATTATTTTGTACTGATACTTCTCCTTTGTTCCCTATATTAAGATCTCAAACACGACCCTTTTCTTTAACATAATGGCCGAGGAGATTAACAGTCTGAGCAAACTTAAACTTTTACCGCGAAATTCTCAACATGTTAACTGCATATTTGAGCAGGTTAGTAAGTAAAAACCAAATATAGAATCTGAATTGAAACAAACGTGAGTGTTAAGACTTTTAGCAATGAGCTTGGAGCTAGAAATCCCCAGGCAGTGGCATTGTTCAGTTCTGGTGGGAAATTTGGTCGAACTTAGATTTTCTGTGGTGGAAGCTACAATCATCCTTTCGTTTCAAGATGTGATTAGCTATATTTTAAACACGTCGAAACATTTTCTAAAGCTGTCTTAGACCTCAGCCCGCACTTGGCTGTCACACTAGTTGTCCACGGGGTTCTACCTTATTAACAAACCGCACATCTAATACCTAATTCATTGCATATGATAGACGTCTAAACTTTAGAGTATCAACATATTACTATATGCTTAGCACTGTAGGAGGCAAACATTTGTCGGTGTTATAATAAGGTGTGCGTTCCGGTTGGTTGTCTCATTTTAAAGCCCGAATGTGGTGCCAAGGTATCCTGTCACATTCTGTACCACAAGTGCATCTACTTTTTTAAAATGAAGGTGCACACAGAGCCCTCCAAAGTTTTTAGATGACCAACCCACCTAAAAACGTAAGGTGTTGGATGAATATGATTAATTGATTATTTTGGTTTAACTTCAAACATTACTGCTAAAACTGATTATGTAATCGTTGATGTAGGAAATATGGTCTTAATTGATCAGAGAGTTGGAGGAACAATGATGCAGACTGTTATTTCTTCTGGTCAATTTATGGGATGGACTTATCTAAAGTTGTCGGACAGCAGTGTACACATAACCGCAATAAAAGTCCGTGCTAGCTAGCAGAATAGCATTTACAGAACTACTTACAAATGTGACTACTGCAAATCGCTGGTGGAGAAGGTTAGGAAACGCTTGGACCAGTGTTTAGGAAATACTCAATCTCTGTTATGGGTATGACGATTACCAAAGATCACCGTGGGTTCCAAGATTGTATACAAAGATGATAGGTGCATTGTTACCTCGGCTGAGATGAAAAACTTTGAAGAGTTTTTTTAAAAAGAAGGGTCATCACCACTCACCGGTCATTACACAGCTGGCATGGAGACGACATTGATCCAGCTTCAGAAGCCATATGCTTAATGCACAAAGGGAGAATATTGACTGGGCACTTAACCACAGACAATTAAACCACTTCCGGTTCAGTTCGGTTCTTTCCCATCATCAATAAAAAGGAACCAGAATACTCACATGTGGCCCTGAACATATTCTTTAAGCATGTTAGAAAGCACATATGACAATAGTCAATATATCTTCTCAACTTAGTAATGCAAATACAGAGACGAGAAAACGAAAGCAACTGAAATTTGAAGTTAGCATCAAAGTTACCAACACAAGTAAGCTTTAGAAAAAAATCTCTTCATAGATCCATAAACAAGTCGTCATTACACCGGACCTGAAATCTTGTTTACAAAAAAGTTTAAATATTGATATAATAATATATATATGAACCTGTATAAGTATAATAATGTCAACTGAGCTTTCAAGGTATATTAACCAAGTTAGTCCTCTCGTAATTTTGGGTGCTAATCTACTTTGATAGTCAAAAGAGCATTTTCATCATTGGTATCACTGCACAGTTCTAGTAGCCCAGTTGCCGAGTACAAGTTGTCAAGTTTGGATATTCCCCGTCGTGTTGTGCTACATGTCTAAATGTATGTACATCAATCTATTGACAAGTCATCCTCTTTGTTTCTCCTCTCCATCATTTCGTCTGGTGTTGTAGCTGTGGCCTTGGAGTTCATTATATGCTTGCACATCCTGACATACAGAACAAATAAATTCCTATCAGATAGATAAAAGGATTGGACAAGAAAAGCATGTAAAAACAAAAAAATATGTTCCTACTGCAACACTCCCCTTACTAAAGATTATTTACAGACAAATTCACTTGGTAGCATCATTAAATCTACTCTAGATAACGACTACTTCAGTATTGGCACAAAGAGCAAACCTATTTTTGCCCTTGTAACCAAATATGTCATTGATACTGGCACATGTAGACAAATTTAGGACATTAGCGAGAGAAAGGAAAGACCATTTCCAATCCTTATCTAAATCGTCACTACCACAAATTATTAGCATTACAACTGACAAAACAGTGGTCGATCAGGATTCCGCCAACAAAGATTTTGACATGAGATTCCTTCAGTATCAACACTCAACTGTCTGAACAAATTAGTGACATGAGACACATAAGCATCTTTGCTATTATAAGAAAGAAGAGTGACGGAGACATACACATCAAGAGTATCTGTTTTTTTCTTGATTTCACTTGACCACAAAACTGGATCAGCATTTTTAGGCATCAACTCTTGCTGCTGTTTTCTTTCTAACAACCATTGTTCTGCCTTGTTACATTCAGCCAAAACCTACAAAGCAAAACTCAAATCAGTTTAAAATCTGCGACAACACCAACATCCTAGTCAATTTTGTAGACACGGTTTATAGTTCGCTTCAGATTTCCATTTAATTAGCCTCGACAAAAATCAGGAAAAAAAACATGCAGCTTCAGCCTTGAATTATATTTAGATTTATCCAAATTAATACTTTGCAAGTTGTTGCAAGTTACAACTTAGACGAAGATAGATGCAGTTCTTATTTCTTTTACAGTTTACGAAATGGTTCTTCCTTATAAGTATGGAGGTAGTAGTAGTACCGTAGTGAAAACTGAAACATCTTACTGTGCACAAACTTTTACTAGGAAACCTCTTAGGCTGCATCCTATGAAAAGTTAACTCAGTACTTATTTTTTAACAAAAAAGCCATCTAAATCTGGATTAATTGTGTATTGGGCATTGTTATCACGAAGACGATCAACTAGTCGAAGGTACTCGGGCGCCGAAGGCCTCAAGGCTCGACTTGTCACCATAATAACCATGATTATGACATACCATCACCCAATCCAGCCAATGACAATACACAAGAAGGAGATGGAGATCAACATGATATTGAGATGGATGATTTTGCTTGATTGTCGTCATCAATTGTGTTTTTATTTCCTTGAACATGTTTGAAATTTGGTATTTGGATGTTTTTATGTAGTAACTTTGCTCATTTTGAGCCAACATTATATTACTTTTGATTTAAAATATGAAATGGATGTGTTTTGTTATATATATATATATATATATATATATATATATTAAATCTAGTTAATAAATGTATGTGAATGACTTGTCAACTTTTTACAACTAGTCGAGCGACTTGTCAACTAGTCTTTTCGAAGGTACTTGGGCATCGAGGCTTGACTTGGCGCCGTGATGACCGTATTGGACTCCAAATATATTATCAGAGGCTTTGACTCTTTGTGCAGTTTTATAAGTATCTGCGGGTGTGTTGCAAATAAAAAAGAGTCTCAAAGCATGTTTAACCCCCGAATATCAGATTAAGCATGCAAAAAGTGTGACCTACTTTTACCAGGGCTAAAATTTAATAATGTGAACATGCACAGCCATACCGCTTCTCTCTGATTGGAGGAAAGTGATTCTGCAACCTTCTGGTAGCCTTCAATGCAATTTAGTAACCTCCTTGTCTCTTGAACTCGGGCCTCTTCATCATTATATCGGTTTTCTATTGGATCCACTAGCTGGCAAAAGAAAAGATCATTGCTGAGAATTTATAACTGAGGGGGAGACATGAAACCAGAAACTTTAGAAAGACCTTTTTTAGATCTGCTAGTTTCTCCATATAGACAATTTCAGATTCATCATTTCCATCCTCGTAAAGCCAATCCTCTGTTTGTTGTAATATTACAGAGATCCCCTCCCTCTCAGATTCCGTGGCAAAGCTCCCGTATGTATTTAAAAGCTACAGATAAATATCTATTATAATCATTTTTGAAAGAAGAGAATTTAAAAGATAAATAACTGATTGATTATTAACCAACCAGAAACGTTGGAGAATCGGATATAGACATACAAGATGTGAAGATGACAAACACAAGATGGAAGTAATAAAAAAAAGCAACACAAACTCGCACATGCATACATAAACAAGACTTCTGACCAAGTATCCAGGTCAAGGTGAAGGGGGTAACGTACAATTTTTTATTTATTTTTATATAAAAGGTAACGCTAACTCTTTGCTCTGAACATGTATAAAAAAAGATTACAAGGTCAATACATCTTTTACTACAAGCCAGTCACTAAATTTTACCTAACATAAAATTATAAGAAATTTTCCTTACAAGCACATACAATGTCTCATGATATATTATTAAATCCAATAGATAGGGGTAAAACACTAGAGCCTATAACAACACACAAGCATAAGCGTAATAACACATGAAGGAGAAGACTCATTCCTTGTGCACAGGTACAAGTTTTAATCAGGCACCAAAGCTTCTTCAAGTATACGAAGGTCTAAAGGTGTTTAAAAGCATCTTGAAAAAAGAAATCTCCATACAGGGTAGTCTGGATAACTGACAATCGAGGACGTGATATTTAAACAACAGAGAAAGACAAAGTACTGTCTACAGCATTACCTTAGTACGTGTCTCATAGACGTAAGACTCAAGGTAGTTTTTCTTTTCCTGAGTTTGCTCCATCTTTATGTCTTGTTGGGTCAACAGGAGTTCCTCCTCTTGAGCTTCTGAGAGTTCAGCCCTTGTCATTCCACAATGGACACTCTCGCTAACTGGTATCTCCTGTCTACGTATTTGTTCCTTTCTTATATCATCAGCCTGCGAAAAGATCGTATTGTTTATTAATTTCAAATTCGAGAAATTATCTCACTTAAACTACTCAAAGTGTTCCTTGGAAAGAACATTCTCATATGACCCTGGACGTCCAAAAGTGCCAGTAAATGGTCGAGACAATTGTCTCTTAATATCAATAGAGTATGGTGGTTCAATGGACCCAGAGCTACCAATTATCGGGTAATAAGCAGTTAAGCACTCGACACATTAAGAAAGTATGGCATCAATAAGTTTCAAGTCTATTTAACTATAAACATGTTGCTTTTCCAAGGAAAAGAAACATCATAGAGATATGAACTGCCAATAAAACATACAGTGTTCTTCCTTGAGAGGTTGGGCTCTGCACTGTTAGAATCATTTGCACCATTTGCCACATCAGATGAAACGTGATTATCACCCTCCATGTGTCCCAAAGTCGAATGACCCTTACTTTTAGCAAAAATGTCCCTGCAATCCTCAATAAGCTGAATGGAACATAAATTTTTGCCGAAAATGTTTTATCAGTTCCCACAAACTTAAAAAAAAATGAAGGTATCCCATAAACAGAACATAACAACCTATACTTACAGAGGCCCACTCAATAGTAACAACGCCGTGGAGATTTAGCTGAACTTTGACTTTAACCTTAGATTTTTCCGCATCAGTCACTTCGAGTGGACCAATCTACAAAATTGCATAATATATCTTCAGCTTGAAATGAGAAAATAAAAAACATAAATACAAAAAAATGCAGCTAGTCTAACATATCTATCCTACATATGGAAAGTGGAAGGCACTTTTTTTTTTCTCGGTTGGTTTTTTTATTTTCAATGGATCACATAATATGATAATTTAACTGAGAAATTAGGTAACATGTAATTTACATGGATGAAATTATCTTTACTCAAGGCAATACATAAAATTTATATACTAAATTGTGATTTTGAAAACTAATTATAAAGTTGCAAGTCTTTTGGCTAAGGTACAAATAGAATTCTTGACAATTGACAACTTCCATTGTTAAGGTAGGAGTCTTAAAAAACAAACTGCAGAGGTCTAGGCTTCGTGCAGACTGACAAATCTTGTAGTTACTTATAGAAACAGATCTAGACAAACTTCTGAGCGAAGCAATTAAAGTACACCCATGATCCCCTTTAGTTACAATGACGAAGCAACCAGATAGTGACGTATTTAGGATTAGTCCCAACTCGACCAATGTCTATATCATGGATATAGGGCATTACAATTGTCAAAAGCACGAAGTTCCATAACAATCAAACAATTCTTTGGTTAGCACAGATGAACGGTACATAATACTTCAAGAACATATGTAAAAACATCAATGTCTTTGAATTTTATATGAACAAACATATTCATGCATAATAGCTAAGGGGGTGGCAATTTCGAGTTTCTGGATGTGTTTGCATTCATTAACAGGTTTTGTGGCCTTCTAGTTTTTCTGAAATTTGGTAAATAGTATATATATAGGCTCTAGGAGAAAAAAGAATCATAAACGGGTTATATTCGGATTAGTCAAGCTCTTTAGGGGAAAAAATAAACATATACGGGTAATATTTGGGTTAGTCAAGGCAAGCTGTATTTCACTATCGGCTTTTGTTTCTGTAAAATCGTGTTGACAATTAAATCGTCTTCCAGGTTGATATTGCCACTATGCATTTAATCACCAACACACCAAATTTAGGCTTATAAACTCAAGTTTGTTACAAGTTATAACTCACCAAAGTACATCTAATCAGTTTTTGAACTGAGACCAATAACTTTCTTCTTAGTCCTGACATCAACATGAAGGTAATCGTTAAAATTAATATTACTAACAATATTCCTGTTACAATGTTACCTTGTTAGTATGTTTCCGTTTGTCAGTGTGTTAGCCAGGTCTTTGTCCATGTAAGTCTATTACACCAAATAGAAATATAGAAAACAGGAAAAAGGTGTATACAATATATTTTCAAGCAAAAACTGTTATCTCTATCTAGAGGACCTCCATTCATCTCAACAGATATCTAGTATCAAAGACTAACAAGTAAAACACTAAAACATCAACTACTATCACCAAGTTTCCGGACAATGTTCGCAAAACTAAAATTCCTAAAAAATCACAATAGTCATATTAAAGACTGCCAGAAACACTCAAAAAGGACTTCCAAAAATTAGAAAATACTAGAGTTATATTGCTATGTACTGATTAAAACCTAAACTTTTGTTGACAATTATCGGAAAGGAAAAAAGAACCCGAACATTTAAGCCACCAAGTCATAACAATTCTTGGGGCATATTTCTATCATGTTTGAAATAAATATTAGACAGAGTAATGGCGTACTTACAATAAAATTGCTAATTCTGGGTGATATACCAGAAGGTAATTCATTTTGACCAGCGTAAAAGGTTTCCAGATTGAATGTATTACTTCTATGCAGTGTGATAATCTTTACACTTGGAAATAGATGGCCTTTTGGGAACAATGTACTATTTGATACTGTGTTGATTGGACCTTCATCTGTTGAAAGTCCTATAGAGAATGGAAATATGTCCTGCACCTGTGTATGACAAGAAAAATAAAATTCGAGATTTCAAAGAAAAACAAGAGATTGACATTTATACATAGAACTCGGACAAAAAATTTCTTATTCAAGATCGACTCATTATCAGATGGACCTTTACATATCTAGAGGTGAAAGGATGATTTTTGTTAAAATAATTAGGGAATTACTTCAGAAGACTCGAGATTTTTTTAAGGGGAGGGAAATAGTTTTTGATGATGTGGACTTGGAAAATTATTCAAGAAAATCGCTATTAAATTCCAGGTCTATTAATGACAGTTGCATGTCAATTAATACAGCTACAGAAGTAAGACTCTAGATTAGTACCCACAATCATGTAATGAAACAGGTGTATTATTAAAATTGTCTGAAATGCAGGAGCAGATGAGCAAGAACAATGACTTCAGTACATTTAAAAAACATTCAAGTCAAGGAAAAGTACTTGTATCCTGGTTCATTAACCACCTTTTATCTGAAGAAAACTCTTCGACAACAGCATCTTTGTTGTTGATTATTTCTATATTCTTAATTATCCATTATTGATTTTTAAATTATTAGATAAAAAGAATAAAAACAAAACAAATAGACACTCATCACAATTCCCACGCACACCATCATTCCCCACCCCCAATACACACAGTTGTAAATACACACACGCAGAGAGATCGATTTGAAGAATTGGCGGGAGATAGAAACATATAAGGTAAGTATGTGTCTTGACTTGGTCAATTACAATTAGTGGGGAAGAGATAACAATTTCCTTTTTTGAATTGGATTGAGAATTACAACCCCGTTATCTGTATAAATACACGCTTAAGATTGCATATTTATTATTTACTATCTTTAGTCTACATACTATATTTCTCTTCTTCATAATATATTATTCAAGAAACTTATTAAGATAAGTTTGATTGTTAATAGATGATGATGGGGCAGAGGTAGATACAATCAATTATGCAAAGGGGTTCAAATTTAATCCCTTTGATGATTATCTTAAGCCTACGATTACGAATAAACAACTCATGTGCAAATTAATTAAAGACAAAGAAGTTTACAGCCAGGGTTCGAATCCATGGTGTGTTTTCGATTCCAATGATTGGTTTCGATCTCCTAGTCTTAAATCAACTGAAAAGTGTGTTTATGTGTTTGCTAAATTGTCCAAATTATCGAGATCGAATAGTGGTAATTGGAAAAATACATCCAAGAGGGCGGGTTGTGGGACTTGGGCAATCATTTGGATTCCAATGACTTGAATAAATCCTATCCTGCTTTCCCTTCCCCGCCCAAGTCCCACAACCCGCCCTCTTGGATGTATTTTTCCAATTACCACTATTTGATCTCGATAATTTGGACAACTTAGCAAACTCATAAACGCACTTTTCAGTTGATTTAAGACTAGGAGATCGAAACCAATCATTGGAATCGAAAACACACCACAGATTCAAACCCTGGCCGTAAACTTCTTAGTCTTTGATTAATTTGCACGGAAGTTGTTTATTTGTAATCCTAGGCTTAAGATAATCATCAATTAACTTATCATCAAAGAGATTAAATCTGAACCCCTTTGCATAATTAATTGTATCTACCTCTGCCGCCATCATCAATTCCTAATAATCAAACTCAAACTTATTTTAATAACCTTTTGAATAATATATTATGAAGAAGAGAAATATAGTCTGTAATTCTCAATCCAATTCAAGAAAGGAAATTGTTAATTGTTATCTCTTCCCCAAGTAATTGTAATTGACCAAGTCAAGACACATATTTACCACCTTATACGCTTCTATCTCCCGCCAATTCTTCAAATCGATCTCTCTGTATTTACAACTGTATGTATGTGTGTATTGGGGGTGGGGAATGATGGTGTGCGTGGGAATTGTGATGTGTGTCTATTTGTTTTGTTTTTATTCTTTTAATCTAATAATTTTTTTAATAATTAGTTAATAATTTAAAAATTAATAATGGATAATTAAGAATATATAAATAGAAATAATCACATAAATTGTTGGTGGATTCTAGTATTGTTGCAAGAAAAACAATAAAGAGCATGCATATAAGCATATGCAAAACAAATTGTCTAAAACCTGATAGCTCTAACAGAAAACGAACCTCATACTCTTTCACACGGAATATCGGACTAAGCATTGCGCACTGAAGGGCACAGCCACGAGCCACACACTCACTTGCATTCAAACTCCTCCTAGGTTCTGTCCTGAATAGAGAAGCTAAAATATTCTTAACAGCTGGTATCCTAGATCCAGACCCAACGAGCTCCACAGAATGAATCTTATCCACGGACAGACCAGATTCGACCAAAGCCTTACGACAGGGAATGCTAATCTTCTCAAACAAGTCCGCAGAGAGCTTCTCAAAATCCTCTCTCTTTATAAACCCCTTGACATCTTTCTCATCCATCAGGCATTCAATATTAAGTGGTGCTTCCGGATTTGCACTCAAGACCTTCTTTAGTTTCTCACATGCTACCCTCAGCCTCACAGAAGCCCTGGTATTTGAATAAACATCTATACTATACTCCTCTTTAAACCGCATAGCAAAATGTTTAAACAAAACCTCATCGAAATTCCTCCCTCCCAAATTTCTATCAAACGAATGAGACAATATCTTCATATACCCAGATTCAAACGCTGCAACAGTAACCTGTGTATCACAATGACCAATATCAACAAACACAACATTACTAGGTCCATTGCCAGAATACTCCGTCCTGTAAATACCATACCCTAAAGCAGTAGCAGTACACTCATGCATCAACCTCAACGGACGCAATCCCGCAATCTCCGCCGCATCCAAATACGCCCGTCTCTGCAACTCTGTAAAATACGACGGAATCCCAATAACACAATCCTCCACAAGCATCTCAAGACTCTTCTCCGCCATCTGCTTCAAATGCGCAAACAACATCGCCATAATCTGAACAGGCGTAAAACTCCGTCTCTCACTCATATACCTCACATGAATCAAAACCCCACCATCGCCCCCCTCACTCGTCTCAAACGGCAAAAACCCTAATTCCTCCTCAACCTCCCTAAATCTCACCCCAATTAACCTCTTAACCTGCGAAATAGTCGATTTAGGGTTCATCATAGCCGAAGCAGCTCCCGCTAAACCTAAATACCTCTGCTTCTCACCGAAAGACACAACACACGGTGTTTCCCTATTAGATTCCTCATTAAGTAAAACATCGATTCCGCGTTGCTTAGCATAACCGATCACACAATTCTCATTTCCGATATCGAATCCTACCACACTCATTTCTATATAACCTCACTAGTATCACAATTAAATAATTTAGTACCTAGAATTAAGATATAAACAGATTAAAATGCATTATAAGTAAGTCAAATTGGATGAAATTGCAAAAGTAAATACAGATTAGATATATACACAGATTGTATGTAAGTATTGGAGTGGGAACATACCTTTAGAAAAGGGGGGAGATAAGATTGAAGGATAAACCCTAGCGGCAATGTCAAATTAAAGTACACTTTCAAATCATACTATCTGCTTGTATGAATGGTTACACTTATGTTTCTTTTTTAGCCAATTGTAAATCTAATAAGCTTTCTCTTAATTATTTAATTTTTGTAGATATTATTGCACGTTAATTTCCTTTATATTATTAAAATAAAATAGCAAAGTATATTTTTTGACTGGAGATAGTTAAAACAAGTAGAGAAAAATTTCCTAAGTACGTATTTAAGGAAGTTATATGATTTGTGGTACTTAGGAACAAACAAGTATATGCTGTAATGTTTAAGTATATACCTTTAACTTCTAATTTCCAGAAAAGAGAATCCCCTTTTAACATCTACATCATAATCTCTTACTAAATTATTAACTTACTTTTACTTAGCAAAATAAATAAATTAATAACTTACTTTTGTGTCTTTTGATATTTAGTTATCTTTTAAAAACTAAGTTTTGATCACAATATATAAATCGATAATTTTGATTAAATGCGTGTTTTTTCATATATCATAAATTTTTAAAAATTATGTAATAATGATATTACATTCCAAATCATTCCGAACTGAGTCATGATTATGTTTGGAAACATGAAATGATTTTATTTCAACTATCATATTAACTTCTTAAATTTACATTAATGTTTGAATTTCAAATGAATCGTGTAATCTAAAATTCTGAATCCAAAATTTTCTATTATAACATGATCATATGCATTTGAAATAAAATTCAGGTCCCAAACGAGATATAAATTTTGTAGAATTTATGAAAATGGTTGATACGAATGAAAAATAGAAAAATAGAAAAATGGTTGATACGAGAAATAACCCGGACATTTAAAATGATCATACGAAAGAAAAAGCTTGAGGCTTGCTCGACTCTAAAATAAGTGGGAAATTTGTTGTCCTTCCCTAATGATCGAATATGAGAGTTACTAGCTGATAACCTGTGTCAACAGCGAGATGATAATAAAATATTAATATTAAAATTTATTAAAAAATATACTTTTACATAATTGAATGATAAAAATATATAATAAATATTATTTAATCATGTAGTGTCAGGCAATTGAACATTGAATGAAACTAATGATTTTGGTACCACATCATTTAAACATTATTTTCTTTATTAATAAAGAGTATAGAAGTTATAGGTAATTGAACTCGGGATGATATTAATGAAATTAAAGTAAATAAATAAATCTTTTATAATTACGTAGTTGTAAAGAATCGAACCCGTGTGAAACTAAAAAAATTAAAGTAAATAAATCTTGTATAGGTAATTGAACCCCAGATGAAATTAAAATAAATAATCTAATGAAATTAAAGTAAATAAATAAATCTTGTATAATTACGTAGTTGTAATGAATTTAACCTGGATGAAATTGAAGAATTTAAAGTAAATAAATCTTGTATAATTACGTATTTGCCAGGAATCTAACCTGAGTTTAGGGATAACAAAATTTGGTACTTTTGGTAACGCGTCATTTACATGCTTATTAATAATTAATAAAGAGTATAGATTAATATGCATAGATGATTTTAGAGCTAATAGAGAGGAAGGCGGGAAGGAATCCTCTCCTAGTCTTCTCTTGATCTGTTGTATTCCCTTAATTCTTGTCAAAAACAAGGTTGATGTGTGAATGCCTTAAATTATAAAAGAAAAAAAAATCGTGAGTCTAACAAAATGAAAAATTCTATTAAGGTTTCAGCTAAAGGAAATTGAATATGGAACTCAAAGACAATTTGTGTTAGGTTGGGGTGGGAAAATGAGGTTGCCCCTAATGTTGTTATAGTCTCCAAAGACAATTTTAATGATCAAGCACTGGCTTTGAAAGAAGATGGGAATATGGCATCATGTTCTTATTCATAACATCGTCTCCTCGAATCATGGCAGTACGGCATTACAATGGAATCACTTGGCATATCTATCATAGGTGAAACCGTGAACCCTTGAACGAGTCTAGTTTACTTCTCGTTGCTGTTGTGATGATGAAACTTCAGATGCATGTTCTGTATTATTCTAAAATCAGCAAATCTGCTAGTGAAACCCCGAAGGAGAATTGAAAGTTGATACATCGACGAAAATACAGGAAAAAAATAATTTGGTTGGAGCCATGACAGTATTGAAATTGAGACATGAGGTTGACTTGTGACAGTATTGTGGCTATTTGGCTCTTGTAAGAGGTAGAATAATATAGATAGGCAACAGAGTTGTTGAGATTGAGACATGAGAGATCCCATCCCACACATAGCTTGCAATTACAGAGACTGCACTTGGGGATCTCATGCATTGTACTTGCTCTTGATATCTTGACTCTTTGGGAACTCCAAACCAAAAAATAAAATAAAATTCTGCATCTCTTAAGACTTGTGAAGGTAACAAAGTAGCTAGTTAAGTCACATTTAGACATCTAGAAAGTACAAACTGAATCTGGAAGTTAATTCGTTATGCTAAAAGCCACATTAACTTAAAAAAGTATAAAATGAAAGTTGAAGTTAACTTGTTAGTCAAAAAACATGCATTGCCTCTCTTATTCTATTACTGTCTGGCAAGTTTAATGACTTCAAAGTTTTAAATTGCATTACTTAATTGGCTTGTAACATGCAATTTTTGCCAGTCTCAATCCAATTAGTGATCTTGATTATCCACTTGATGAAATTGTTACTATCTGATACTTAATGCAGAATCATTTTAACATGGGGCAGATCACTTTACATCAGAATCAAAAATCATTTCTAGAAACAAATTAAGAACAATGTAAGTTGATCATGCAAACTTGAAGAACATGTATGTAATTATAAAGAAGTAGTAGCTTACAAAAACTTGATCTCAAGTAAATACAGGAGGAAGAACGAGTGCTTATAAAAAAAAATGCAGGTATGGTTTCTCAAACTAAACCAAACAAGCGCTTCCATGTTTTCATATGACTAATAACTTGTTTCTGAGCACCACCTTTAGCTGCACCAATGCTTAAAACAATGCCTTTCCTGAGTTTCTTCATTCTCTTTCCAATCCTAATCTTTAATCTACACATTCGAATCCGCAACCAAGACCTTTTTCGTCGTCTTGGCGATGAATCTGCAGCCTGTTGAAGAACTTTGTAGATCAAGAACTGTGCGAGCCGATGTTTTGTTTCTTCAGGGTCTTCAATTTCCAGCTTTGTGTAACCATTTGACCTCCTACTCAAATTTGTTGCCATGGTTTCTTTAAGAAAATTAGAAGCCAATTAAGTGACACTTGGAAATGGAGGCAGGAGGTCAATTTAGTGAGATATGAGAAGTACTAGTGTGGTATTTATAGAGAAGTAAAAGCATTGGATGGTGTGTGAAAGATCATTGAAGAGGCCATCAGCAGTGCATGTGCACTACTTCAAGTCGTTGAAAATAATGCTATTAAAAATTTAATTGCAGGCTCTGAGCTGGACAAGCTATATATGAATCATCATCTTGAGCAAATAATGCCCATTTTAGTATTGTGCAAATAATGCCCATTTTAGTATATGATGGAAATAAATTGCTGATTAAAATGTATTCATTTTGCTAATCAACCACTGTACTTAACTTGGTTAAAATAAACTCAGGCAGAAATAAGTAGCACATAATTTTGATGAAATTGATCGATTCAGATACAAATAACGCCTTGACAAGAATATCGTACATTAATTTTTAATTTTTAACACCAATGCCGCATCATAAAAAACGCGAGCCATAACTCGAACCGATCCCCAGTAATAGATGAATCATAGCGTAAATCAACTCAGATCCTTAAAGAATACCGGTGCAAGACATCAACATTTAATTTTCAGGCAAGAAAGTATCTCTTAACTTAGAAGTTGATTTAGATATATCCCGCATGCCTTGTAATTGATGATTGTTTTACTAATTAAAGAAATCTTAAGAATTTTATTATATGTAAATCATATAAATCTGCTTAATCATTCATCTTCTAGTCCGACCAACGAGAACTGTACAGAACAGACACATATACTGATATTCAGTCACACATGTATAGAGATGTTAGAAGGATCTTTTACACATAGGACATAGGTAGCTTCTGATTAGTTGGAGCCTGCAGAAGAAAGTGACCAACTAACATATATATTAATGTATTTTAAAATAAAATGGATGATTTGATTATTTAATCAAGTCAACCATTATAGTGAACCAGCGCAGGCTGAAGTAAAAGTGATTGAGAGGCTTAACTTTTAGTTGATATTTCTTTTTTAATTCATATTATCTTCATTTCTCGTCTTAACTTTCGTCTCTAGCTGTGAATTGTGATATGGTGTTAACAAAACCTAACCTGCTGCATTGATCCAGAATGCAACATTGTCGGAGTTAATCAATTGGTCGAACCATAGGTTCGATCCATTGATCAACTCCACGTACAAATTGGCTCAGAATCTTAACATAATCAATTGGCCTAGGACATATAACTACCTTAACATAATCAATTGACTCAGAATCTTTAGAAGCCTGTCCCAAATTCATATTCACTGTAATTATATAGCCAAATGCATACACTGATACAAGTAAAAAAACACAATAGATTAAGGTATCCTAGGTCTAGATATAAATATTTATAATTCATGGGCAACAAACACTTGCAGGAAATGTGCACATTTTTTATTCTTCAATAATACTCATATTTAGCTAATATGACCTTTATTTATAAATGTTTAAAATATATGTATACATGAATACATTACAAAAATGGCGGTGCTTGTGAATTGGTTCTAAAGTCAACAGGGAACACATGAAGCCTGCCTCTCTATGTTATTCAAACACACACACAAGAGCTGGAATAGACAGATTTTCCACCATGACAGCAAGAGGGGTCGAGTTATAAAAAAGAAAAACAAAATCTATAAATTATAGCTTTATTAGCCAACAAAAAAATTAACAAAAAAGTAGACTTATATTCAGTTGATTAAAATCCAAGTACCATGGAAAATTTTAAGAATCTAGCTTTGTAACTGTGTAGAAAAATAATACTATAGATAGTATAATTTAGTCCAATAATAATGCTTGAAAGTCATATATGCTTGGAGTGGCTGAAGGTGCCGGGCCGGCTTCATCTATAATCAACAAATGTCTGTATAAATTGCACCTTGTAGAATATGCCTCAACTCTATAACTGTTGGGTCGCGCAACACCCGTTAACTCCACATTAGTATGATATTGTCCGTTATAATAATTCTTTTTTATTTTATCGATGTGGGACTTGGGTTGACACCCACTCTACAATAACGATATCACTTGAAGAGTTAAACATTAGATTCCTATACTTAAGATATAATAGTGTGAATAATTATGTTTTTAAAACAGGTGTATTATTAAGGCTTAGTTCATTCGAAAACGATGCTCAGATTTTTCAAAATGGTAGGTGGAGTAGTCATGTTGATGCATATGGACCAACTAATAGTTTAAAAACAAGTAATTGACTAGACAAATTGCAGTCACTATGAGACCCCAGACGAGGAAACCATAGCGGAGCTCAGACTCCACCTACCGTCGTCCGTCGGTCTATGCAGAGTGTGATCCATATCAGATATGACCAACTGTCCGTCATATCTCATTTACGTAGTGTCGTAATAGGCCATTATTGTCTAAGTTGAGTCTTTTTGCAGAAATTTTTGACTTCTTTTTCGACAAGAAAGTGAACCGCTAGTATCATTTTTGTCACAGTAGAGTTTTTCAGTGGCATATTTTCAGAGTCTGTCTCAGTAGAGCCATTCACTGACATGTTTCACACTTCTTTTCACGGCTAAGAAAAAACGAGTCATCGGTTCATACACAAGAATTAACAAGATAATATCATTGTCGTACGTGCAACATACATATAACACATAATTACAATGACTCAATCACAAGAGCGGAATTCTCCCAACATTCCTTCTTATATCAAGTCAATCTATATGGCCCTAGCCACAAGACCGACTTGTGCAAATGCAAACTTTTCACCACAGATGGTGTGTCACCGGTTAACAATCAATACATTACATATAAAAGTTCAATTCATTATATAGACATTGTTCGCTTGGTTGAGGAGTATTTACTGTAATCGTTCCCTTGCTTGAGAAGCATTTACAGAGATCGTTCCTTTAGCAATTTTTTTTTGGAAAATCTGCATTATTGATCTTTTCATTCTATCTTAAACATACTATTGGTAATGTCCAGCACACCTATATAACCACAAATCAATGAATTAAGACACAACTTTCACTAACAAAGTAGATTCCGACAAATATCTTTGTGACATACTCATAAACACATTTTAAACTCTTAATCTCATTACCTAGGAAGAGGGACACTTCGCTAGGCTGTCGAGTCCCCGTGTCGGATTCTTGGACACGTGTGTCCCCGTATTGGACACATGGATTCTTTCACAATCCTACTTTCGATTTTTATTTTCAAAAATTGTAGTCAAAAGTTGTTTTAACTAACTATCTTCACAAAATCAAGTATCAATGTCAATAAACAAATACAAAAGTATTGATGAGCATTTTCATTTTTGCATAAATGAAAGATTAAACTCATACTTTTGTATTTTGAATGAACAAATTATGCATTTCATTCAGTTTGCATATATATTTTCGTTCTTCCAATTGGTTTTAATATGCGTAACATGAAATATATATAAAAATTTATATTTATATATGGCGTGTCCCCCGCACCCGTATCCCCATAATTTTAAATTTGCTGAATCTACGTGTCCCAGTACTACACACCCGCACACCCGCACTCCCGCACCCGTGTCCTTGCTTCTTAGCTCATTACCATATTGCAGCAAATCCTATAACCTAAAGATATAAATTGAACTTGGAGAATGGAGTTGGTTAGATGTATAATCTGGAGATTGATTCGTGAAGTCGTAATACAGTAAGTGTGATTAAGTCCATAGATTTTATTGCCACAACTCAACGATTTTTGTTCATTTGTTTTGTTGATATTTGATATTTTGGCAGTCTGAAAACCTTATATTTTAACAAATATCAGAGCTGCCATGGCTTTCTCATAGTTGATGCCTTTCTGCTGGAGCCTGAAAGTAAAATAGTTAATTTTCACTGATCTTGGAGGTGCAGGTGCTGGCTTAGTGTTCCAATCAAGCTGTAGGGTAAGTGCACTGTATAGTATAACAGTGCACTTACCCTACTGTGCACTTATATTATAGCCAGTCTGGTGCCGCCGCCCCTTCCCCCTTCCCCCTTTTCTTCTTTAACGTGACCGGCGGGGGCTTCCATCGGATTATCTCCGGTGGAAAGCCCCAATCCTTTTCTTTTTTTAATTTATTTTTTAATAATCTTCTTTTTTGGATCTAAGATCTTTTCATTTGGATTTTTAGTTTGCAATTTCAGTATTGTTTTTCTCTCCATGGTGAGTGGGTGTTGTTTTCTCTTCTTTATTGTGAGTGCTGGTTTTGATTTAGTGATAAAAGTTTGTATGGTCGATAGCTCAAACAGGTTACGATGAAGCGGGTGAAGTGAGTAAAGCGGGTATATGTAAATACATCATCTTCAACAAATTGCTAAACTATCTCTTCACGAGGATAGGCAATTGTTTCGATTTTATGTTTGTTACTCGACTATTTTTGTAGATGCCGTATGGTTTTTTATTAATGAATTGATTCCATTGTTCTTCAAAAAAAAATTTGTTAGACTATAATATAAGATCCGCTCTAACATCTTAAGATTTTAGAGGAAGACTTTACCAGAATCCTATATTATACTCTAACAAAAATTGATGGAAAAAAGGCATTACAAAAAAAAATTGATGGAAAAACATATACACCAATCTCAGTCTACAATTCTAACTTTGTTTCCAACTCTCTTCTTCCAACTACAATGTCTGTTGGTGTTATGCCATGTTTTGGCATAGTCCAAATTTCTCTGTTTAATAATTATTAATTTAGATTAATAATTAATTGCTTGACCACTAAGTAATATCCTCTCTCTGAAACGAGAAAAGAATCAATCTCAATCAACGAATAACGGAAAATATCTCCAAACGATATTCTTCAAATCATGGAAAGAAATGCGGAGATGCCGCGAGATTGTAGGAAAACGTGTGAAGACCGGACTATTTATGGGAATGAGATGTGGATGGATAAAACCGGACTATTTATGGGAATGAGATGTGGATGGATAAATCCGGACTATTTATGGGAACGTGCTGTGGATGGATAAACCTTGACCATTTATGGGATTAGACTGAATGAGCTTATCCAATGACTTGTTTTCCAAGAACTACGTGAGGCTTGATCCCTATATAAAGGGGTACGTAGGCACCTTGTATGGTACGACATTTGACACTCGGGAAAGAGGAAGAGAAAGAACCCATTCTCTATTCAATTTCTGAGGAGTCATCATACGAGCTCAGCCCCCAAACATCCAAAAATCCCAAATCCCCCTATTTTCATAATTCGTTATTCCAGCAACTTCCGATTTGTGTTGTTACGAAATTCCTCCAACAACAGTTGGCAAGAAACATTGTAAACTGAGGTTCTTATATGTACCAAAATATGGTATCTTGATGTTAATGAAATTTAAGAAACATCGACGATCCTTACTACCGAGCTATTTCGATTCATTAAGTAGGAACATAAACTAAGTAGCCCAAATAACCCAATGCGTTCAAGGAAGCTAGTATGATCACTAGCCCTGCTCGCAGCAACTGTATCAGGAAATTTTTGCAACACAATGTGGGCAATTCCTGGACAATAACTTAACAAAGAATAGTTCATTTTCAAATTGCCATTGCTTGTTTTTTTTTTGTAACGCTTTGCCATTGCCTGTTTGGTATCATAGTAAGTTCAAGTACTTCTACAGTTTCAGGAAAAGGCTATGCACCCTGAGGTTTGAGAATCTATCATTTTTAAATGCTAAAAAAAGGTGACAAATAAAATGGGGAAATTTCATTCAACTGATTTTGTTTAAATTTTTTTTACCACATTTTTTCAGTATAAATAAAGGACAATGTCAGGTATCCCAAATTTTTTCCCAAAAACTTTACCAAATAATATGACATGACAAGTGGAAAGTTTTAATCGAGGGCGCATATGTATGCACGTGGGTCTCATATTAGTATTAAGTAAGTTACCAATTAAAAGTGTGATGTCAGCTTTTGGGAAAAATTTGTTTGGGATAAAATTTGGGTTCTTTAGCATTTTCCATAAATAAAATAGTAATACTAGAGCACTCAACAAAATTTTCCAAAATTTGTACAAAATGATGTGGCTTACACTTGTCAATTTGTAATTCGTAGGCGCATATGTATGCACACGAGATCTCATATTTTTATTAGGAATGTACCATAAATGATGAAAAGAATTTGGGAGATGTTTTGGGAAGATTTGTTGCGAACTCTAGCATTTTTCTAAATAAAATATAGTTTCGTAATTTTTTTCAATTTTATTTCTGTATTAAATTTACTTTTAAAATATTAATTCAAAAAAAGATAAATTTGGAAAAAAAATTGTGGAAATATATTTTATTTGCAACTAAAAATGCGTACAAAATTTAAGATAACTAGTGGGACGAAGGATTACTAACAAAGGTATATAAGATTGAGAAATTATCAAAAATACTACTATTTCTAAGTTTTTTTTGGAATTTTACCATCTTCTGAAAATATTTGCAAAAATACGGTATGCAACTAGATTCAACCAGATGCAACCTAAAAATATTTGCAAAAATACGGTCTATACGGTTGCGACCAAAGCAACCAGATGCAACCAACGCAACCAGGTGCAACTAGATACAACTTTTTAAAATCCGGCGAACTCGGAATTCGGCGAACCACTATGAATTTCGGCGAACTTAAAACTACTCAAAACTCAAAGATTTTTACATAAACAATCTTCAATTATAACGATCTACAGTGCTCCACAACCCATAACATCAAACTCTAATCCAAATCTCAAGAACGAATTAAAGTTTATAAAATTTGAAATTAAAACTAAAAATTGATACACTTACTCCAATGTTTCCATCGTTTCCATCAACCTTTCAATTAATCAGCACCGCAGATGCATTTGCTTACATATACAACCTATTATGCAACTAAGGATGATTCAAATTATTAAATTTTTATAAGTTGCATTTGTAGTTGATTTTGGTTACAGTTGTAGATATTGTTACATCTAATTGCAGACCGTATTTTTGCAAATATTTTCAAAATTTTGGTATTTTTACAAATACTAGCTTATAACCCGTGCAATGCATGGTTAATTTTTTAATATCTATAATTATAATAATTTGTAATTTTTTAATAATTTTATGTTATTAGTTTTTACACTTTATTTATTAGGTTTTATAGGCTCAATATATTATTTATGTTATATCTTGAGTTCTAAAATTTAGATTGAACGATTTTACAGCCCAAACAAAACTCACAAAATAATCTTTAATTTATTCACGGTTTAATAATTTTTACATCAAGAATTCTAGTTAACTTAAAAAACCAACTCATATTTGATTTATATTAAAATTAATTATTTTAATATTAGATATAACGGTTCTCATACATCTCTTTTAAGATCAACAATTTTTATTGATTTGGCGGTAGAAAGACTAAACTTTTGGATAAGATCACTCTTTTGACTTTAGAAAACAAATTCAAATTTAAATTCACATTAAAATCCAAAATTTCATGTTTATTAAATTCAAGTAGCACAGATACCCTATTATTTTTACATCCATAATATATTTTCATATAAAAAATGATATGATACATAATTTAAATTTCAGTACTTACACTTTTACTAACGTATATAATGTGTCATGCTAAGTGGCACAATTCTTTTCTTTTTTGTATATTTTATTTTTTAAAGATTGATTTTTCTAATAAATTGATAGGTCCATAATTTAATACATTTTTAATACCTATTTTATGTCCGTTTTCGTAATTTTATTATTTAATAAATTGTTTTCTTTTGTTTTGTAGGAAAATAAATAAAATCATATTTCAACCAGAAAAAGGTGAAAAAGGCAAGGAGATGGAAATACTTGAAGTCAAAAGGAAATTGGAGAAAAATTGGAAAACTTATCGGAGAAGAAATATGAATTGAGAAAATATTTCTAGAATCCGATTTGTAGTCAAAGAGCCCAAACTCATTATTTTTCATATATATATAGATCTCCCCTCTTGTATTTGAGACACCTAGAATTTTAGCTCTTTGTTTTTCTGTTTTATGTTTATCGCTGGTGGCTCTTATCCGGCTCTACTTCTGCTCGTAGTTGTTAATTTGCTTTCAAGACTTTTATATCAATTTTATTTGCGTTTTTGTTTCTTCCACCTGCCTTTGTATGTTTTCTTATACATTAATTAATTGTTTTCCTCCTCCTGCTTAACTTCCTGCCGCACCATTCAATACATACATCACGCGCTAGTTGTTGAATATTTTTTTAGTTGTCCACTCATTTATCCGAACTTGATTTCAAAAGTTTATTAATATTGTTAAGTTATATCACTTTGTTTAGCCATGATTATTATATGTTTTAATATTTGTTTTGTTTATTCATTAATTATGTGTAGCTAATTCTCTTGGCCTAGGATGAAGATGAAGTTAATTTAATTACTTTTGATTTCTTCTCGTTCCTATTAATTGATTCTCATAATTTTTCTTGGTGCTTAATTGTTCAATTGACAAAGTGATTTTGATATATTATTGTTACCGGATTTATTTTTCATAGTCTATGCTTGCTCCATGAAGTTTTGATAGGTTATTATTAGATAACAAGTTTCATAGTATATGCTTGTCTCGTTAATTGATATATCTTATTTGTGAAGGAAAGAGAATTGATTTTTGGGCGAGATGATATTAATTGTGTATTGATTAATGGATTCGGATTCCTAGGTTTTCCTTATCTGATTTTATTTGTTAATTAGGTTAAACAAATCTCATCTCAAATCTTATTGTCTAGTTCGCCTGAGTTGATTGTTAGGGTTTCGAAAATTCATAGCCTCTGTGGATCGATCTGTGATTGCTACAACTAAACACTGTGCGCTTGCAGTTTACATTATTTTTACACATCAAGTTTTTGGCGCCGCTGCCGGGGATTATTGGTAATTTTCACTCCTTGATATTTAATTCTTCGGATTAGTTTCTTGTTCTGCATTGTTTGGTTCTTAGAGAATAGTGAAGTGGAGGAAAGCTTGGACAAGAAGATTGATAGAAGGCCTCTTCGTCTCTTGTGAAATTTTTGGAAGCGCTTTTCGGTATTCCGTATCACCTCTTTCTATTTTCTTTCCATCATTATTGAAAAACACAAAAAATTAAATATTTGAAAAATCCAAAAATATTAGTTAGTTTTTAAAAAACCAATTTGTTACATCATTAATTCTCTCATGTTAGGCTCAAGACATGTCTGAGTACCACCATTAACAAGCCTACACTATGTGACTATGTCACATTGCATGACCTAGTGAATTCTATCACTGGGATATAGTATAGGTCTCTCTATGTACTTGTCTTGTTCTCATGAACATTAGCTTGATCATGTATGCTCAGAATTATAATGAGCTTAGTAAGTTTCCTACATCTAGAATGTATATAGGCCATTGAATAATAGTCCTGGTAGAAGTTCAGAATTGTTCATGCATCAGGACAGAGATGAATAAGGCCCTGAAGAAATAAGTTGCAGAAATTTGACTAAGGCATTATATAGCAAAGTCAGAATAAAGCTATGTCGTGAAGTCACCAATATCCATGTCGAGAAGTGGTGGATCGCATAGTCCATTTTGTACTATGTCGTGAAGTCCTCAAGACTCATGTCGTGAAGTGTTGAAGTCAGCAAAGTCAAGAAGTACTAGATCGTGAAGTCCTCAAATAGCCTATGTCGCATAGTCGTCAGAAAGCCTATGTCGCATAGTCCTCAAAAAGGCTAGATCGCGATGTCCTCAAATGGCCTATGTCGCAAAGTCCACAAGGCCATACCGCGCAGTCTTTACAAGTGACATCGCGTAGTCTGGAATGAAGTGGAGTTCACGATATCAACATTCAGCCGTTGACAACAAGACAAATCAAGGTACATAACCAAGAATCAAAAGAGACAAATACTGAAGCATTTGTTCTGGCAAGGTGGTCCAAAGAACAGATGGCAAATCTACAGCTAATCTTGGAGAGAAAGATAAGAGACAAGCAGCTACAGAAACGGGAAAGACTCCGAAAAGCAAGTGGTCCTTCCTGACACAGTTAACTTCTTATGGCAGGACAAGTTGGACTTTCAGCTAGGGGTAACTAGGTAAATAGGTGTGTGCCTAGTTTGTGTAGGGATATATATATCGTGCACACACCACTGTAAGCCAAAAAGAGAGATACACATAGTTTTATCTAAAGCACTCTTTTCTCTGTAAGCAAACAAGATACAAACTGTTCTTGTTTAGAAGCCAGAAATTCATTTGTGAAATTCTGGAAAGCTGTAGTATTTAATTTACTTAATACAAAGTAGATTAAAGTGATTGTGTGTGTTGTTTAGTTTCCGCATATTACATAGCATAATCATCTACAGTTTATCTTGTGTTTTAAGAATCGAAAAATATCAAAACTATCCATTCACCCCCCCCTCTGTCTAGTTTCTAGTGGTATTCATTCCTAACATCTCACATAGGAGCACATCATCTAGATTTCTTTATTGTCTTTATCGCTTTCCATATTATACAACTGTGGTGATTGCTGGAGGAAAGAGGTACGTACAATTTAGAATAGAACACGTAGTGTAGTGCATCCATAAGTGTTTATTTCTCGTTCTTTGTGTGTTGCATCATCTAATAAATCTTAAGGGCGCCACCCAATTTCAAGATAAGGTGAGGGATTTCATCACCCTTTCCTTGGCTCACAAATCACTAATTCGTTTATCTTGCATTCCCTTTCCTTAATAAAAATTAATTAGACGTTAGCCCCTAGGATATCGCGCTCAACTAGGAAGAAAATCTAGAAGGAACAAATCACTAAGTATTTTTCGGTGGTGTCTAGGCTAGCGAAAGCTTACGTGGCCTTTAGACTGGTGCCTAGAATGATGGTTAGCCTCTTGGCAATGCTTCCTCCTGCCTGGCCAGTCACGACGAATGCTTTTTGAGCTGTTACTTTTAGTAGTATCTTATTGTTAGGAGCAAGGTCTAGATTTTTTTTTAGGATAAGATAGATTTTTCTTTTGATTTTCCATTTTTTTTTGGGTGTTTACTTATAACTCTTGTCTGCTACATGCTTACTCGATTTCTCTTCACCCGCTAAAATTGAGTCAAAAGAAGTAGAAGTTCCAACAACCGTCATGGCTGTTTCACTTAAAGAACGTTGTTACCCCGCTCGTACCGCTCAACCCTCATGCATAGTACTACCAGCAGTAACCGCAAACAATTTTGAAATCAAACATCATAACATTAGCATGTTACCTAGGTTTGCTGGGGTAGAGGGAGAGGATCCATATCTTTTCATTCGAGAATTTGAGGAAGTGTGTGCTTTACAAAAACTTCAACAACTAAGTGAGGATTCCATTAGGCTTTGACTCATTAACTTTGCTTTAAAAGAAGATGCTGAACAGTGGTTGTATAGTCTACCCGTTAATTCTATTTCCACATGGGAGGGATTTGTTGCTATATTTCTTAAAAAATATTTCCCCAACCATAAGGCTAACAGGCTTAGGAATGAAATCAACCAATTTCAACAAAATCCAAATGAGCCTTTTTGGAAATATTTTGATAGATTTCAAAAGTTGTTGTCTAAGTGTCCTCAATATGGTATAGAAAAATGGAGACTTTGTAAAATTCTTTATGAAGCCTTAGATAGCCAAACCAATGCCTTGTTAGAGTCTATGTGTAATGGTAGGTTTATGGATAGACTGATGAAGAAGCTTGGCAATTTTTTGAGGAGTTAGCTGAAAGAACAATGTTGTGGGAGTCAACTAGGGAACCTAGTCAGGAAACTGAAAAATCTAAGGGTGTACACGTAGTTGGTAATTCTATTGCAACCGAAGCTAAGTTAGCTACTCTCACTAGACGTCTAGAAGCCTTAGAAACCAACAAGGTGTCCTCACAAGTGTTTCTGTGTGCAAACTGTAATTCTCCCACTCATTTGATAGAAAATTGTCCTGAAATTGAACAAGCCAATGCCATGTTTCAATCTAGAGTTAGGAATGATCCCTATTCATCCACATACAATCCTGGTTGGAAAAATCATACAAATTTCTCATGGAACCAGGGTCAATACAATCAGTATAACCAAAATTCTCAACCTGCTTTTCAAAAGCCCAATCCTGGTCCATACCCAACTCAAAATCCTAACTCATATCCTCCACAAAATCTCGGTCAATATCAAAACTCAGTTCCTTTGAATCCTCCTGGTTTTAGTGAATCTGATAAGAGATTTAATTCTTTAGAAAAGAGTTTAGAGGCATTGCTCAAATCTCAACAAAATTTCATGAACACTATGACCCAAGATAGGCAACTGCTAAATTCCAATGCTCAAGACATATCTAAACTAGAGGTCCAAGTTAGTCAATTGGCAAACACCATCAGTGAGAGAGAGAAAAATCGATTTCCTAGTCAACCCGAGATTAATCCCAAATTTCATCCTAATCAAAAGTCTCATGAAAATGTGAATTCTGTTATCTCTCTAAGGTCCGGTAATCAATTCAATAATCATGTTGGTGTCAATACTCAATAAGAAGATAAGCTTACATTTGAACCAAATCCGTTACTCTTAAATCCTAGTCTTAAACAATCTTCCAATCCCAAGAGTCCTGAAGAAGTTGAATCTAATGAGTCATCACCCTCTGATGAACCACCTTCAAAATCCCACTCTGATGTGTCTATTGAAAAAGTCTTTAAGCCAAAAGCTCCGTTTCCTCATAGACTTACTTCAAACAAACAAGCTGCTCAATTAGATAAGATTTTGGAAGTCTTCAAGCAAGTCAAGATTAACATTCCTCTTTTAGATGCAATTCAACAAGTTCCCTCTTATGCTAAGTGTCTAAAAGATTTGTGTACTCATAAAAGAACAACTCATGTTCCTAAGAAAGCTTTCCTAACATCTAATGTTAGTTCTATCTTGTCAAATCAAATCCCTTTGAAGTATAAGGATCTTGGTTGTCCTACCATTTATTGTGTCATTGGTAATACTTACATTGATAAAGCTTTACTCGATCTAGGAGCTAGTGTGAATCTTCTTCCATTATCTGTCTATCAAGACCTGGGTTTAGGTGAACTTAAAGAGACTACTATCACTCTTCAGTTAGCTGACCGTTCTGTCAAAATTCCTAAGAGTATGGTGGAAGATGTGTTGATTAAGGTTGGTGATTTGTCTTCCCCGTCGATTTCATTGTTCTAGAAACCGAACCTGTCCAAAATCTCAAAAATCAAATTCCCATCATTCTAGGAAGACCTTTTCTTGCCACCTCTAATGCTTTGATTAACTGTAGGAATGGATTAATGAAACTCACATTTGGAAACATGCAAATTGATCTCAACATTTTCAATGTAGGAAATCAACCCAATGAGCTTTTTGACCAACCCATAGAAATTAACATGATTAATGAGTTAGTTGATAATGAAATCATGAATGTTGATGATGTTCTTAACTTTTGTCAAAATTACTTTGGTCAAGATTGGAATGATACTGGTCATAAAAATGAGATTAATGAAATGTTAAAGTCCACTATTCCTAGTTCCAATCGAGAGTTAGAACATTTTCCTTTTCCGCTTTATGAAGCTAATGAATCAGTTGAGACAAGTCCACTGGAATTAGAACTTAAACCTCTTCCAGAAACTCTCAAGTATATGTTTCTAGGTCCTTCTTCTGAGTCTCTTCCATTCATTCTTGAGGATAATGCAATTGTGTCTTTTCTTGAGAAAAATATTTTATTGGAACATAAGAGCACTAAAGAACTTCATGAATTTATTAAGTCTTCTGTTGGTGAGCCTCCCCCACTTGTTTCTAATCTATCTTTTTTCCACTCTTAATCAATCTTTGGTAGTTGATAATGAAACTCATAGTGCTGTTTTCTCTAGTGACATAGTTCATGACCAAAAATTTCAAGTTATTAATCTGCTTAAACAACATAAAGAAACGTCTAATTGGTCTATGAATGATGTTAGTGGTATGAGTTTTATTCTGGTTCAAGATTATCTTTCTCTAGTGGATAATATTGTCTTTTCTGTGGGTGAGTTTCACATGCTTGTTGATTGTGTTACGAAGGTAATTTTTCCTCGATCTGGTATTGGTTAGTATTTGTTTTTGTTTTGTGTCTCCCATAGTAAAGTTTAGGTATGGGGGAGCAAATGTGTGTGAGTGTGTTTCTGTATGTGTGTGTTATAGGTATTGTGTTTCTCTGTCATGCCCTTATCAGGTATTCTCGTTCATTTACTTTGTCAATTTTCTCTCATTTGCATACATTGAGGACAATGCATGATTTAGGTATGGGGGAGGGGTTTAGTAGTATTATTAAAAAAAAAAAATTCCAAAAAAAATGAAAAATGAAAAAATTCAAAAAAGAATTTTAGTCTTGTAAATTGTAGAATTTTAGCCTTGTGAAACGATTGCTTGTGGCTTGATGCACCCTTACATGCTATAGTAATCTTGTGTTTCTGATACTTTTGATTGAGAAGTGATTTGCTAAGTTCTTGTTCACACACATACACTAACAAGGTGAAACTAGTAGACTTATTGAATTTTGCAAGTAATTAGAAGGACATGAATATGTGCAAGATGATTTGGTTTCCATGCTTTGAGTACAAGTTGGTGCATTAAAGAGATTTTTGCTTGGGATTGATTATGTTTCACCACCAAGTGAGATTTTGAGCCTATATGCATATCTTTTGCATTTTATATTCGCTTGCTTGAGTGTCCACGTGTTGTTTGCATTGCTAGCACTTGTTTGAGACCTTTCTTGGACACATGATATTATTTGATGATAAGATGATAAAGGCATTTAGGAATAACCTGTATTTTCCAAATTACCACACCATTTATATATGATCAATTAGTTACCCTCTTGAGTTTAATCCTATTTTTCGGTGACATACCACATTACGTGCCTAGACCTTTTTCTTGTTTAGCCTTACTTATACTTGATCCCAAATTATCAAAGGCTAGTGGAGCTTGCGGGAGTAATAAGGTGTGTGAGATGGGTTTACTTTTGTTCATTAATTTTGAGGAAATATTGAGTTTGGTTGCATACTTGTTAGTCATTGTTCAATAAATTTTTTAAGGAGGATTGTGGTTATTCTATCTCTTAGATCTCGGGAAAAAATGAAAAAAAAGAAAAAAAAATATATGAAAAAAAAGAAAAAAGAAAAAAAATATCATGAGAGCATACTTATGTTTGTGTGATCCTTCTTCATTCGACTAATCAAACCTTTTGTTGGAAGACAAGTAGAAAATTCATCTGTGGGGAGGATGTTTGGTGATGTGTATGATTAATTATGGTGCCTACTAGCTTTTGACACTTCACCTTATTTGGCCTTACTTGACATACCTTGTCCCTAGCCCCGTTACAATCCCAATAAAGACCTTTTGATTATCATCATTGATGTATGTTGTGTTAAAGTTAGATTGATACCAAATGTCAAGCATGTTTATGATATTGTTGGATTTGAGTGATACACTTACCCTTGTTCTTGAGTGAATATTCTTTTGTGAGTGAAAGGTGAGTTATTGCTTGTTTTTTTGCATTTGAGATCCCAATTTTTGACTCAAAGGTGTACTCTTGTTGGCTTAGCATGGTTACCAACTTATTCTTACACTTGACATGGATTTTTGAGCACTTATGCATATTTCTTTGAGTAGACTATGTGAATCCTTGCACATTCCACATCAAGACATTGCAAAGTCATTTTTGATTCTTAAGTTGATGTAGCATGAGAGGACTTGTATGTGTGGCGTTGCATTGTCATGCGATCTTTTACATGAGCTAGATGGATTTTGTGGGTACATTCACTATAAACCCTCACGAGACCTTACTCGTCCACTAGGGCTGCCTAGGGGTTTAAAGGGCTTGTTGCATATGCCAAATGCAACCGTGATCACCTACGGAAGTGGTATTATCTATTAGATAGTAGTTCATATTATATTAGTTTTTCTCGAGGACGAGCAAAATATAGGTATGGGGGCATTTGATAGGTCCATAATTTAATACATTTTTAATACCTATTTTATGTCTGTTTTCGTAATTTTATTATTTAATAAATTGTTTTCTTTTGTTTTGTAGGAAAATAAATAAAATCATATTTCAAGCAGAAAAAGGTGAAAAGGGCAAGGAGATGGAAATACTTGAAGTCAAAAGGAAATTGGAGAAAAATTGGAAAACTTTTCGGAGAAGAAAAAAGAATTGAGAAAATATTTCTAGAATCCGATTTGTAGTCAAAGAGCCCAAACTCATTATTTTTCCTATATATATATATATATATATATATATATATATATCTCCCCTCTTGTATTTGAGACACCTAGAATTTTAGCTCTTTGTTTTTCTGTTTTATGTTTCTCGCTGGTGGCTCTTATCCGGCTCTACTTCTGCTCGTAGTTGTTAATTTGCTTTCAAGACTTTTATATCAATTTTATTTGCGTTTTTGTTTCTTCCACCTGCCTTTGTATGTTTTCTTATACATTAATTAATTGTTTTCCTCCTCCTGCTTAACTTCCTACCGCACCATTCAATACATACATCACGCGCTAGTTGTTGAATATTTTTTTTAGTTGTCCACTCGTTTATCCGAACTTGATTTCAAAAGTTTATTAATATTGTTAAGTTATATCACTTTGTTTAGCCATGATTATTATATGTTTTAATATTTGTTTTGTTTATTCATTAACTATGTGTAGCTAATTCTCTTGGCCTAGGATGAAGATGAAGTTAATTTAATTACTTTTGATTTCTTCTCGTTCCTATTAATTGATTCTCATGATTTTTCTTGGTGCTTAATTGTTCAATTGACAAAGTGATTTTGATATATTATTGTTACCGAATTAATTTTTCATAGTCTATGCTTGCTCCATGAAGTTTTGATAGGTTATTGTTGGTGTTAACGGAGGAATTTGGTGATAACCAATTCGGGGAGGGTTGCTGGAATTGTGGTAAAGGCCGATTCTATGTAACGTAGGTTGAAAGGGTTAGGGTTTATGATTTAGGGGCGGCTGAGATTGTATGTGAGAATAGGTCGCAATTGAGATTGAATATTGAATTCTCTCTTGTTTGCAAGTTTGCCTCGTACCATACAATGTGCCTACGTACCCTATTTATAGGGATCAAGCCATACGTAGTTCTTGGGGAACAAGTAATCCATGGGCCAAGTTTCCTTCTTTAACAGCGGAAAGACCGGGATTACCGCCTTCAATACGTCATTTATGAGTTATCATGGTCTTGCTATTATCTCGGGATAGGAGAAGATAATGACTGACCCGAGATTATCGGGATCAATGCTTATCTAATAAGAGATAGCGAAAGACCAGCTCTATGCGTAATAAAAGCGGAAATATCCCATAACTTTCCTAGTAAAGTTCATCGACCTGGATGTCATTAAATATTTTATTTATTCTAAGTAAGACTCTCCACCTTTCTAGGCGAAATTGCCTTCAAACCATTTTTAGGCGAAGTTATTTTCAAGCCTAAGGAGGGCGAGATTGTCTGAGGGGCGAGGCCATCTCAGGGCGAGACCACATTAGGGCGAAGCCATCTCAGGGCGAGACCACATTAGGGCGAAGCTGACTAAAAAGTCCCAAGTGAAGTTGCCACCTGATCGGTGGGCGTGAACATGCACTAAACAAATATAATTAAATTAGACCCAAATTACATGTAACCCATACCCCAATCAGAGGGAGGTTTGTAAATTATCGGGTCAGGCCCATCAGGAATTCTTTATTATCTCAGAGGTTTACCAACCCAGGCCTTCCTTTCTTGACCTAACAGAGGGCGAGGTCACATTAAAAGACGAGGTTGTCATTTTGGTAATAACAACTACCCCCCAATTTCTTGTAACGTAAATTCGTAAAAGAAAATTTATCAGGCGAGTCTTTTATAAATGTCGCCTTTTACTTGAAGTGCGAGATTGATTTGATAACTCTTTCTCTTGCTAGTATACACCTGTACATACACACAAATTATTTTTCTTGATAAATCGCAATTTTTCTCTCCAACGGCAACAAAAATCCAAGAACCAATTAGAGATGGACACGTGGCAACTTTTCCGTTTGCCTATAAAAACCCAAAAAAATTTCTTCATTTCATCTTAATTTGGTAAAATCTATCAAAACGCTGTCAAAATTTTCTCTGTACGAAGAAGGCGAGACTTGATTTCCTGAAGGCGAGATTTACGAATCACAAGGCGACTCCTATCTTTCACAAAGGCGATCATCCCAACTTTTTAAGGTATATCTTCTTATCTTCATTTAACTTTATCATTGTTATTCTTATCATAATTTAGGCGAGATAGGGCGTAAGTAGTTTTAGGGCGTTGCCTCCATTTGATAGGGCGAGGACATTAAAACTCTCTTTTTACCCACTTCTATCAAAATATCCTTCCTTCTGAACCTTCTTTTCTTTGTACCCCTTATCTCCTTTCTAACTATGTCCTCGCCCTTTATTTCAGATGTCGAATGAAAACTCGCCCGCCAGGAATCATTCATCGTCACCATCGAAAATATCGTCTCCCAATCGAGAAGAAGTTAAATTTCAGCAATACCTAAATCCCCAATGGTTACGAGCCCATCAAAGAAATCATAATTCTACGAAGATTCAACTCCGTAATACCGAGATCATAGAACTGTCCGAGGATATAAACACAGGCGAGGGCATTGAAGATTTATCAAGTACATTTCACGCAGGAGAAATGGGGGAGGATTGAAAGAGTTTGTCCTAAAATCCAATCATGTATGATGGTTTAGGAAGAGCTTTCTTGTACTCTTATTTGATTTCATTAATATAAATAAAAGACTTGTTTTGTTTTTATTACGGGCTTTATCTATTTAAAGTGTTTTTAAATAAGATGTTCCATAGTTTAGAGTAAAGCTTCTAGAATTATAATGAGATTGCAATAGTGAGATCTAGAAGATGATAACTCTAGACTTAAACAGTTCCTGATCATAGGATAACTAATCGGAAGTTAGTGAATCCGCAAAGATTGGTACATACTATGCTTGCTCCCTTCAGGAGGATGTCTGTTCTCATAGGCATTTGTGTGGTGACACTATAGCTAGTATGTAGGTGCTTATTAGGGAATAAGTTCACTGAACATGACTCGATAAGTTGGACAACTAATGGAGATTACTCACGTGTCGATAGTTGTTCACTGAGTGATAGTTGTACAAGTGTCCTTAGACTTGAGATCGTTAAAGTTATCTTGTATATAATGAACTGTGCTTTGGTTTAGTCCTTAGTCTCAAGGACATCCATTAGGTCTATTCTGGGCATAGGGATTTGTGTATGGAGATAGTTAACGTCAATAGAGGATCTACCCCTTCCAGTATAGGAAGTGAATATCCTATGTTATTCTTAGTATGCGAGTTCTGGAATCTCTGGCCAGAGTGAATGAAATTAGAAAGGAGTTTCTAATTTGCATTAATATGAACTTTGCATTATGAATAAGAAATCATATGATTAAATCTGATAGGCTTGACACGAGTTCCGTGCCTTGTATTTAATCGGGATATTGTAGGGTAGAAGGAATTGATTGTACTGTAACTAGTCACTGACAGGTTCTTGGTATTCTAAGCAGTGAATTCATATTATCCGGATAGTCGCGATATGTTGAGAAGCATCACTCACGATGTAGAATAAATATAATTAATCAGTTAATTATATTTAATGAATTTTAGAATTCATATAAATAATAAATAAAAAGTTTATTATTATTTATTTCTACTACCGGCTTAATATTGAACCTACAGGGTCACACCATAAAAAGATTAATTTATTGATGAAGGTATTTTGAGAGAGAATAATAATAATGATTAAAATAGTTTTAATTATTATTTAAACATGTTATAAGAGAAAGTGAGGGATTTATATATTAATATATATTGATATATTAAATATACTAACCCTACTTGAGCCCTATATAAAGGATGAGATGAGATGAGTTAGATACACTTTTGTTTTTTGTGAAAAACCTAGTTGCCTCTCCTTCTTCTTCATCTCTCTCTCTCTCTCAAAAGAAAAAGGAAAACCTCCATTTTATAAAGCTTCAAGTTTTATAAAAAGCTTCATCGAAGAATTATTCTTGGTGGATACCGGTAGAGGGCTTCACACTCTGAGAAGCTACTGCTAACGATCATCTCGATTCAAAGCTTCGATTTTTCAAGGTAAGATTTTGATTCCACATCATTTTACAGTTTTCTATATGTGCGATATATGGATTTTACGGAATAAATGTTATATCACGCTTCCGCTCATCCGTAAATTCCTTCAATGGTATCAGAGCTAGGTTCTGCATATAGAGATTCATATAAAAAATTTCAGATTTTTTTATCCATGTATGGATTTATTATGATTTTTGCAAGTATATTTAGATTTAATTATGAATTAATTCGAAATATGATTTGCATGAGATTTTGACCATTGATCTGGGTTCTACAAGTGTTGTGGATCATCTAGGTATTTTTTTCATAATTTTGTGATGTGTAGATTATTTGTTATGAATTTTTTAAAATTGTTTTAATTAAAATTCATAAAATAATTATGCATGTTGAAATATATGAATTAAAATTTGCACAAGGACCCCATAGATACTTGCTTATTTTTGCTTTTGTTTGATTTCAGAAATCATATTATTTTGATTTTTTATTAATTTATTAATTAATTGTGAATTAATTTATTAATATTAAAATAAAATAATAATAACAATAAATGCATTAATGGCTGGGCAGTTTTTTTTTGTGTTTTAAATGCTATATAGCATACAATTGTTGTAACTTACTTAGCATTAAATAACAAATGTTTTTTTTTTATTAATTGTGTTTTTTTAGTGTAATAAAAGCTAGAGGAGTTACAAAAAAAAAAAAAAAAAAAAAAAAAAAAAAAAAAAAACTGCTGCACTCGCTGGGAAGGGTGTAACGCATTCCGGGAATGCGTTACAGACCCTGTAACGCGTGAGCGTCATGCGTTACACAATTAATAGCTTTTAATTGTTGTAACGCATGAGCGTCATGCGTTACAGCCCCTCTGTCCACATTAAATTTGATTTTTTGGGAGTTTGGTAACTCCGTTTTGGGCGTGCAATATACCGTTGGATTCGGTTTTCCGAGACGGATCTAATGGAGTGGTCAAATATTTTTTTTATATAAAAGTTTGGAACTGTTTATATTCCCGGATGTGTTTTAAAGCATGTATTAATTGTTTTAATTGCTTTTAAATACTATAATAAATCCATACATCATTATATCATTGTATGACATGATATTACTTGCATGCTTACTTGTTTATTTATTTTTATATATGAGATATATGCCTATATTTACCATGCGATGATAGATTTAGGTGAACTTAAATCAATATAAGGCGTGCTCTAGAAAATCTAGAATAAGAATCGTTTCTTACCTTAACAATAATATTATGAGTACAACCATGAGATTCTTATGTTTATGAAACATAGAGTGAAATACTCTTTTGATGTTGAAAATGAAAATTTCTGTCTAGGCCGTTGGGTTTTAAGCGGGACCGATGTGACCCCTCCAACACACTGGGAATTTTTCATTTAAATATCATAATTGTATTTTGTTCAAGAAAAAGAGAATCTCCTAGTAATATGATTATGGTTGTAACATAATATAATCCCTCTAAAATTAAATAATATCAAGTAGTAATTGGCCAATGACACAACGGGCTTGTGTCGGTCATAGCCTTCCAACATGGTAGAAAGTAGTTCTTATTTTTGAATCATTGTCGTTTCGTGCTACAGCCGAGGGCTTTGATTTTGAAATAAGAAATACTTGTCTATTACATAGAGATGTGTACAATGAATTAGAATCTAATGGTCGTTACGTGCTACAGCCGTGGGCTGTTGGAGACTGATTCAATTGTATGAAATGTTGGGTTAGACTTGACTTAGAATATTGAGTTTGTCGTGCTACAGCCGTGACTCAATTATTCAAGAGGCTAAAGTTTTATTAGGGAATAACATGAGATGTAATTGACAAGAGTTGTCTGCCTACTGAACATCACATGGCGTTTCGTGCCACAGCCGAGGTTGTGTGATGGAATGTAGGATCCCTATTCCCACTAGCATTATGAATGCTTAATTTTTCCACTTAGGGGGTTGTATAAATTAGATAAACTAGTGGGAGCCACTTATGAATAAAGACCCGATTCATATAGTGTTTTAAAATGAAATTGAATATTTGCTAAGTGTTGTTATGTGTTTATCATTTACAGATTTACTATATACATTATGTCTTCTGCACTATCACTCCGGAGCATACTAGATGCTCACAAATTGACTGGTCCTAATTTTGCTGACTGGCTTCGAAACTTGAGAATTGTTCTCAGGGTTGAGAAGCTGGAATATGTGCTTGACTCACCTAAGCCTGCTGAACCTGCTGACGATGCACATAATGATGAACATGTTGTGTATCGTAAGTGGATAGATGATGCTAATGTTGCTCAATGTATCATGCTAGCTTCCATGAACGTTGAGCTACAGAAGCAGCATGAGCTTATGGATGCTCACACTATCCTAACGCATCTACAAGAGTTGTATGATGTGGCAGGGAGGACAGCTCGATATGAGATATCGAAGGAGCTGTTCCGCTGTAGGATGTCTGAGGGAACATCTGTGAATGACCATGTACTTAAGATGATCAATTTGATTGAACGTCTTGGACAACTTGGTTTTGTCATGGATGGGCAGCTAAACCAAGACTTGGTCTTGCAATCGCTCCCAGATTCGTTTTCGCAGTTTGTTGTGAACTTTCACATGAATAAGCTGGACGTCAGCCTAGCTGAACTCCACAACATGTTGAAGACTGCGGAATCGAATTTTCCCTCTAAGAAGAGTTCTGTTCTTCTAATTGGTGAAGGTTCCAATCCTAAGAAAAGGAAGAAGAACCCTCCTAAGAAGAAGAAAGTGGGTGAGAAAAAGCCGGTTCCACCAAAAGCTGAAGACCCCAAGAGCAAAGCTGTTTGCTTCCACTGTAACGAGGTGGGGCACTGGAAGAGGAACTGCAAGGCTTACCTTGCAGAGTTGAAAAGGAAGAAGGGTAGTGAGACTGCCGCTTCTGGTTCAGGTATGTTCATGATTGAAGTGAATATGTCATTAAATCAAATTTCTACTTGGGTATTAGATACCGCCTGTGGTTCTCATATTTGCAATTCGTTGCAGGAACTAAGGGGGAGTAGGACTCTTGAGGAAGAGAAGGTGATTCTACGGATGGGAAATGGAGCAAGAGTTGCTGCTGAAGCTGTAGGATCATTTGATTTACATATGCCTACGGGCAAGACTATTGTTTTTAAATAATTGTTATTTTGTTCCCTCGATTGTGAGGAATACTATTTCTATTCCCATGTTAGACTTGGTTGGATTTTCGTTTGTTATTCAGAATAATAAATGTTCAATTCTTAGAGATAATGTTCTTTACGGTAGTGGTATTTTAAATAATGGTCTCTATGTATGTGACATAGAGCATATTTTACTACAAATTGAACATACTAATAAAAGGAGAAATCGAACTTTGTTAGACATGGTTCGATCCATGATAAGCTATGCAGATCTTCCAGTATCACTTTGGGGTTATGCATTGGAAACCTCGGCATATTTACTGAATAAGGTGCCTTCCAAATCTGTTCCTCAAACTCCATATGAGATATGGAAAGAAAGGAAACCGAGTCTTAAACACGTTAAGATTTGGGGATGTCCAACTTATGTCAAGAAAGTTGACCCGGATAAGCTGGAATCTCGATCCGTAAATTGTAGGTTTGTGGGATATCCTAAAGAGATTATAGGGTATTTGTCTCCAAACATGCTACCTTCTTAGAAAATAGTTTATCCTTGAAGGGAACAGTGGGAGCAACATTGAACTTAAAGAAGTTCATGAAACACAAACTACTACGGTTCAAGAGGAAACACCTGTTCAAACTAAACAACCTTATGTGGCATAGTGTTGACTCAGAGAAATGGCAGAGTGCCATGAAATCCGAAATGGATTCTATGTATGCCAACCAAGTATGGACTTGATTGAAGCACCTGAGGATGTTAGACTTATTGGGTGCTAAAAGGTATACAAGAGAAAGATTGGAGTAGATGGCCAGGTGGAGACCTATAAGGCCTGGCTCGTGGCAAAAGGATTCAAACAAAGGCAAGGGATTGACTTTGATGAAACTTTTTACCTGTAGCCCTACTCAAATCAATTCGGATTTTGCTTGCGATCCATATATGGATTGAAGCGAGCTTCTCGTAGATGGAACATCCGTTTTGATGAGACAATCAAAGAGTTTGGTTTTATCAAAAACATAGATGAACCATGTGTCTACAAGAAGGTTAGTGGGAGCGCGGTAACATTTCTTGTGTTGTATGTGGATGACATACTTCTTATAGGAAATGACATACCGATGCTGCAATCAGTCAAAGTGTGGCTATCAAAGAACTTCACTATGAAGGACTTGGGAGAGATATCCTAGATTCTCGGTATGAAGATCTATAGAGATAGATCGAGAAGAATGATAGGTCTTAACCCAAGGTACATACATCGAGAAAGTGCTTAAAAGGTTTAGCATGGAAAACTCCAAGAGAGGTCTCATACTGATGAGCCATGGAGTATCTCTTTCTGAGAAGATGTCTCCTAAGACACCTGAGGAAAGAGAGCGTATAAGTAAGATTCCTTATGCTTCAGCAATAGGATCTATCAAGTACGCGATGTTATGTACTAGGCATGATATTGCTCATTCAATTAGTTTGACGAGCAGATATCAGTCGGATCCAGGTGAAGACCACTGGAAAGAAGTGAAGAACATCCTTAAGTACTTGCGAAGGACTAAGGATATTTTTCTTGTTTTGGTGGATCTGAGTTGAAAATAGAGGGTTATACTAACTCTAGTCTTCAATCAGAAAGTATTGATAGCAAATCCATGTCAGGGTACGTGTTTACTCTGAAGGATGGAGCGATTAGTTGGAAGAGTTCCAAACAGCCTACAACGGCTGACTCAACAGCGAAAGCAGAATTTATAGATGCAAGTGACGCTGCAAAACTGTTTTGTGGCGCTTTCTTTTGATTAGGGAGATCATTGAAAGTAGAGATGTCAACATTGAGAGAGTTGACACACATAACAACATAGTAGACCCACTCACTAAGTCACTATCTCAGATTCACTTCGATCGTCATAATGAGTGAATGGGTATTAGATACCAGAGTGATTGGCTTTAGTACAAGTGGGAGATTGAAAGAGTTTGTCCTAAAATCCAATCATGTATGATGGTTTAGGAAGAGCTTTCTTGTACTCTTATTTGATTTCATTAATATAAATAAAAGACTTGTTTTGTTTTTATTACGGGCTTTATCTATTTAAAGTGTTTTTAAATAAGATGTTCCATAGTTTAGAGTAAAGCTTCTAGAATTATAATGAGATTGCAATAGTGAGATCTAGAAGATGATAACTCTAGACTTAAACAGTTCCTGATCATAGGATAACTAATCGGAAGTTAGTGAATCCGCAAAGATTGGTACATACTATGCTTGCTCCCTTCAGGAGGATGTCTGTTCTCATAGGCATTTGTGTGGTGACACTATAGCTAGTATGTAGGTGCTTATTAGGGAATAAGTTCACTGAACATGACTCGATAAGTTGGACAACTAATGGAGATTACTCACGTGTCGATAGTTGTTCACTGAGTGATAGTTGTACAAGTGTCCTTAGACTTGAGATCGTTAAAGTTATCTTGTATATAATGAACTGTGCTTTGGTTTAGTCCTTAGTCTCAAGGACATCCATTAGGTCTATTCTGGGCATAGGGATTTGTGTATGGAGATAGTTAACGTCAATAGAGGATCTACCCCTTCCAGTATAGGAAGTGAATATCCTATGTTATTCTTAGTATGCGAGTTCTGGAATCTCTGGCCAGAGTGAATGAAATTAGAAAGGAGTTTCTAATTTGCATTAATATGAACTTTGCATTATGAATAAGAAATCATATGATTAAATCTGATAGGCTTGACACGAGTTCCGTGCCTTGTATTTAATCGGGATATTGTAGGGTAGAAGGAATTGATTGTACTGTAACTAGTCACTGACAGGTTCTTGGTATTCTAAGCAGTGAATTCATATTATCCGGATAGTCGCGATATGTTGAGAAGCATCACTCACGATGTAGAATAAATATAATTAATCAGTTAATTATATTTAATGAATTTTAGAATTCATATAAATAATAAATAAAAAGTTTATTATTATTTATTTCTACTACCGGCTTAATATTGAACCTACAGGGTCACACCATAAAAAGATTAATTTATTGATGAAGGTATTTTGAGAGAGAATAATAATAATGATTAAAATAGTTTTAATTATTATTTAAACATGTTATAAGAGAAAGTGAGGGATTTATATATTAATATATATTGATATATTAAATATACTAACCCTACTTGAGCCCTATATAAAGGATGAGATGAGATGAGTTAGATACACTTTTGTTTTTTGTGAAAAACCTAGTTGCCTCTCCTTCTTCTTCATCTCTCTCTCTCTCTCAAAAGAAAAAGGAAAACCTCCATTTTATAAAGCTTCAAGTTTTATAAAAAGCTTCATCGAAGAATTATTCTTGGTGGATACCGGTAGAGGGCTTCACACTCTGAGAAGCTACTGCTAACGATCATCTCGATTCAAAGCTTCGATTTTTCAAGGTAAGATTTTGATTCCACATCATTTTACAGTTTTCTATATGTGCGATATATGGATTTTACGGAATAAATGTTATATCACGCTTCCGCTCATCCGTAAATTCCTTCAAGGATAACGATGACGACCTCCATGACTTATTCGCAGATCTCGACCAGCCACAAATAAGTCCCTCGAAATTAGGGAAGGGACGAGGGAAAGATCTAGCTAAATATGAAGCAATTATCCGAGACCAAACTCATCCAGAAGGCGAGGACGACAATAGCGAAGGCGAGGAGTGTGAATCCTCTGAGAGCGAGCTTGGAGACGAGGACGAGGTCCTTTCTGCTTCCCCAATTCGATATGCCATGGAGCTTCCTTCTCCTCAGCATAATCCTTATAAAGCTCCAGTATTCGAACATGAGCTAGACCTAGATTTTGGGGAATAATTTTCAGAAAAAGAAAAGGCCGATGCTCGTTATGAAAGAAGAATCATTTCCTGTGCAGGTCTTAGATCAAAAATCTCGTCCGAAGAGATCATGTACTTAATCGAATACTACAACTTGGCAGGAAGATGGCTAAGGCCTCGCTCATTCATGAGGATGCACATATTTGATTCAGTAGGACTTCCTACTCCAAGAATGGTTCTGACCAACAAACTAGTCGAACTAGGTCTAGGATGGCCTATGCATCCCTTCCTCCAAAGTTTAATAGATTACTATAACATCGCCCCCATTCAATTATCGCCCAACAGCTATAGAGCAGCTATTGGATTATACATGATGTATAGAAACAAAGGGTACGAGGCTCCGTCAATGGGCGAGGTTAGCCATTTTCTATCTTTGAGAAACAGCGGCAAAGACCTCGGCTTCTATTATCTTGCTTTCTGGGCGAAGCACAACAAAAAAGGGTTTGCCACTGGAAATCCCAGCAATATGAAAGTCTGGAAAGACGGATTTTTCTATCTATACGATGTCCCTAGGACGAGAACTCAATTTAACTTAGAAGCTTGTAAGTACCTCTTGATCCTCGCCCTCCTGTGTATTCCTCGCCTTTTTCTCTAATGCTCCTTCATTTATTATTTTATTGCCAATCTTCCATATTCTAGTTAAACCTTCTCAAGTAGAACTTGAAGGCGAGGCCTTACTGAGAGCCCAGGCAATAGGGGACCTTTCACGGGACGAGAAGGACTTGAACCTGTTGGTCACACCTGAAAATCTTCTCGCCCATGGTTTTTATAACGCGGGATTTGGACAGCTCGCACCGATTAAATTTGTAAGGAATTCATCCAAAAGAATCCGCAAAAAACAAACTGAAAACTTATCTGGCAAAGGTAGTTGAGACACTGTCGCCCTTCTATTAATATTTATCTGTCTCACCTACTTTATTGATTTTCGCAACGAATTACTTATCCTATACTGTTAATTGCCTTAACATTTTTTTTGCTTTCAGGACTAATGGCTGCTCTTCCTTTCGGCAATAATCCTTTTTCGAAGGCGACCACTGCGCCAGCTACGACAACCACAAGCCAATCTCGCCCTTCTGCCTCAACCTTAGGAAATTTTCCACCTCCTCCTCCTGTGCACAATGTTGATAAACATAAAAAACGAGGAGGGGTAGAAAATACTCCAAATCCCCAGAAAAAACTTAAGGTTACTGTTGCTGAAGATGCGCCTGTTGACTCGGTAGCCTCGCTCTTTGGTTCCATTGCATCAGATAACTACTCTGACCGAGATGCGCAGGCATGGCTCGCCCGTAAAGAGGAGGACGAGGAACTAAACTTTAAAGCGGGCTTGGTCGATGTATTCGTTCATGGGCTATCTGTTCTTGCCCAGAAGAATGCTCGCATCAAAGAGCAAGACAAAACTTTAAAAAAGCTAAGAGGCGAGGCTTCCTCTTTCAATACCAAACTATCTGAAGCGCAGAAGAAATTCAGCGACGAGGCCAGGGCTAGGAAGGGCGAGGTCGAGAAACTCCAGTCTTCTTTAAATCAGATCTCTTCAGAGGCTAAGGCCATGGGCGAGGCCCTGGAGAAGGAGAATGCCGCCCTGAAGGAGGAGCTGACCACCCTGAAACTAAGCAAAGATAAGGAGCTTAGCGAGGCCTATAACTTAGGGTTCCTCGGCTATCTCCGAAATTTCCTGGCGGCCGACCCTGAATATGATTGGTCTGCACGTTTTCCTCCTTCAACTCCTGCTTATATGGCTAAGTTCAAAGCAGACAATGCTGCAGCTATCAAGGAGGCCGAGGAAAACCTCCAAAAGAAGATAAGGGCGGAATTGGCTGCTGCTGAGGAGAAGAACAAGGCCGCAGGCGAGGTTGATCAGGAGAACAGGACTGTTGGCTCCTGACTAAATGATTTATTTACTATTGCAAGAACAATCGGAGTGCGAATACTCCCTTAACATTCTTAACAATCGGGGAAGCGCCCCCCCCCCCTTTATAGGCGTCGCATTTGTATTCGAATTTTTATTTTATCTTGAATATTCTGCTATCTTGCTTGTAGCCTCGCCCAGGTACAAAACAAACAATAACTTAACCTACATCACCACTTTTGCACAAACAAAATTATTTTTAAACAAACGATCTCGCCTGCTTAGCAGAATTCAAGAAAACATAGGGTACCTCGCCCACCTATTTATTCTAATGCCTTGGCAGAATTTTAGGGGGGTGAAGGTAATCTCGCCCACCTATTTATTCTATGCCTTAGCAGAATTTTAGGGGGGTGAAGGTAATCTCGCCCACCTATTTATTCTATGCCTTAGCATAATTTTAGGGGGGTGAAGGTAATCTCGCCCACCTGTTTATTCTATGCCTTAGCAGAATTTTAGGGGGGTGAAGGTAATCTCGCCCACCTATTTATTCTATGCCTTAGCAGAATTTTAGGGGGGTGAAGGTAATCTCGCCCACCTGTTTATTCTATGCCTTAGCAGAATTTTAGGGGGGTGAAGGTAATCTCGCCCACCTGTTTATTCTATGCCTTAGCAGAATTTTAGGGGGGTGAAGGTAATCTCGCCCACCTGTTTATTCTATGCCTTAGCAGAATTTTAGGGGGGTGAAGGTAATCTTCTTGGTGAGCTTTCCGGAAGTACGGATAAGCACCCCGGAAGTACGGGTTTACCAAGGTTTAAGGCATAACAGATAGGTTTCGTCAAGAATTATAAACCAAGAAAAGAATTCTGTGAAGGGATAAATGCATGTTTTATTCATAAATATAAGATAGGTCTTGTCGGAGGATAAGTACATGCACTACCCCCCTGAACTTTATTGCCAATGAAGTAAAATAAAGTTTACATAGTATAGTTAGAATAGCGTACGCTACTGATAATACTTCTTGAGATGTTCCATGTTCCAAGCACGAGGAATATTCTTTCCATTTAGATCAACAAGATAGTAGGTTCCACTCCATAGCACAGCCCGGACCCGGTAAGGACCTTCCCAATTTGCTCCAAAGACCCCATGATTGTGAACCTTGGTGTTAGGCATAACCCGTCGCAGAACATAATCACCAATCTTAAGAGGCCTGACCCTTACTTTGGTATTGTAATGCCTAGCCACCCTTCGATGGTAAGCTGCCAACCTAGTCTGAGAGGTAGTCCTGAGTTCTTCCACCATATCTAGATAAAGACGATGATTTACCTCATTAACTTCTGGCTGAAAATTATCCCTTCTAAAGGATCCTGCCCCAAGCTCAACTGGTACCATAGCCTCGCACCCATAAGTCAAAACGAAGGGAGTTTCTCCTGTTGTAGTTCTGGGAGTGGTATTATAACTCCAAAGTACATTAGGCAATTCCTCAGGCCAACTACCCTTGCTGTCCTCTAACTTCGCCTTCAGAGTATGTTTGATGATCTTATTGACTGCTTCTGTTTGACCATTAGTCTGAGGATGACTAACAGCAGAGAAACTCTTCAAAATGCCAAGGTTATCACATAGCTCACGCATCTCTTTACTATCGAACTGCTTCCCATTGTCAGATATAAGCTTATAAGGAATTCCAAACCGACAAACAATTGAACGATACACAAAATCTACTAACTTCTTAGCAGTGATCGTAGCCAAAGGCTCGGCCTCTGCCCACTTGGTAAAGTAATCCACAGCAACTACAGCATACTTAACACCTCCCTTCCCTTTAGGTAACTCTCCAATCAAGTCAATTCCCCACATCGAGAAAGGCCAAGGACTAGTGATAGAAGTAAGCGGGGCAGCAGGGTTATGAATGTAATTAGCATACCTTTGACATTTGTCACAAGCTTGGACAAACTGGAACGCGTCTTCCTTTAACGTAGGCCAGAAGTATCCTTGCCGCAACACCTTCTGGGCTAAAGATCCACCCCCCGAGTGATTGCCACAAATACCCTCATGAACTTCACGAAGAACATAGGTACATTCATTACCATCTAGACACTTAAGAAGAGGCTGATTGAAGCCTCGTCTGTAAAGAATCCCTTCATAATTAACATATCGGGCTGCTTTGTAACGTAACCTTCGAGCCTCTCCTTTGTCCTCAGGAAGGGTTCCCTTCGTTAGATATTCCCAAATCGGAGTTTTCCAGGTGAGGGGGATAGGTTCCTCCACTTGCATCAAATCAACTTCTAGCACACTTGGTTGCCTTCTTATTTCCAAAGGAATGACCCCCAAAAGTGCGGCACCTCTTTGAGATCCTAACTTTGCCAAAGCGTCTGCCTCTGCATTAGCGTCTCTAGGAAGTTGCTCCAACCTAGCCTCCTTAAACAACTTTAGCAACCGTTGAGTGCATCTCATATATAGCTCCGTACGAGGGCCTCTTGCTTGGAACCCCCCGTTGACTTGGTGTACAACTAACATAGAGTCACTCCAGATATTTATATTTTCCACTTTCATCTCAAGGGCAAGTTTCAGGCCAGAAATTAAAGCTTCATACTCAGCATCATTGTTTGTAGCATAGAAGGTGAAGTGGATGGCGCTTTGTAAATGATGTCCTTCGGGACTAACCAAGACTATTCCTCCTCCAGCCCCTTCGTTATTGACAGCACCATCAACATACAAAGTCCACCATGGGGACGAGTTATCATGTTCAACTTCGACTTCGGGCGAAGGAATTGGGACTATTGCGAGGTTGTCACTTTCTCGTTCAAGAGGGAACTCTAGAATGAAATCAGCTAAGGCCTGACCCTTGATAGAATTCCGAGGTCTATACTCCACATCAAACTGTCCCAACTCAATAGCCCACCGGAGCATACGCCCAGAAGTCTCCGGCTTATGCAACACCTGCCTCAAAGGATACGCTGTTCGGACCTCTACCTTGTGTGCCTGGAAATAAGGTCTCAATTTTCTGGAAGCCAAGATCAAAGCATAAACAAGCTTCTCCATGTTGTTATATTTGGTCTCTGCGTCCAATAACCTTTTGCTCACATAGTAGACTGGGAACTGAACCTCGCCTTCTTCTCTAACCAGGACTCCGCTTACTGAATATTCCGAAACAGCCAAATACAAAATAAGGGTCTCTCCTTCCAGAGGTTTAGATAAGAGGGGAGGCGATCCCATATGGTCCTTTAGCTGTTGAAAGGCCTCTTCACATTCAACTGTCCATTCGAACCTCTTTCCTGCACCCTTGATAACTTTGAAAAATTCTCGACACTTATCAGAAGATTTAGATACGAAACGATTCAAAGCTGCCACCCTACCAGTTAAACTTTGAACCTCCTTCACAGTCCTAGGTGACTTCATATCAAGAAGGGCTTGTATCTTTGCTGGGTTTGCCTCTATTCCTCTGTGATTCACCATAAATCCCAAAAACTTCCCAGATTCAACCCCAAATACACATTTCTGAGGATTGAGCTTCATTCTGTACTTCCTCAATATCTGGAATGTCTCATCCAGGTGAACTATATGATCCTCTGCCCGCTTAGATTTTACAAGCATATCGTCCACATAGACCACCATTGTCTTCCCAATCTGCTCCTTGAACATCATGTTGACCAATCTCTGATACGTAGCTCCTGCGTTAATCAAGTCAAAGGGCATTCCTATGTAACATTACAACCCCCTATCTGTGATAAAAGAGGTGTCCTCCTGATCTGGTTCATACATAGGAATCTGATTGTACCCCGAATAAGCATCCATGAAACTGAGAAGAGCATGCCCAGCTGTGGCATCTACCATTTGATCTATTCGAGGCAAAGGGAAGCTATCTTTTGGGCACGCTTTGTTCAAATCTGTGAAGTCTATGCATACTCTCCACTTTCCATTAGGCTTCTTTACTAAAACGGGGTTTGCCAGCCAGTTAGGATAGAAAGACTCTTTAACCAGGCCGACTTGCATAAGTCGATCAACTTCTTCTTTCAAAGCTATTGCTCTTTCTCCACTAATCGGACGCCTCTTTTGCCTGAAGCCTTTCTTCCGTAGGGGGTCAATGTTAAGATGATGACACATAACATCCGGATCAATTCCTACCATGTCAGCATGACTCCAAGCGAAAACATCCAAGTTTTTCTTCAAGAACTCAATCAACCTCGCCCTTAAGTTAGACTCAAGCCTGGCCCCTATCTGAAGTATCTTGGGAGGGTCTGCATCCTCCATTAGGATTGAGAGGGTATCCTCTGCTGGCGCTATCTTTTTGTCATTTTCTGGTAAACGCGCGTCTAGATCAAACTCAACGTCTGCTATGCCACTAGATTCTCCTACCTCTTGCACAGACACTACCTTATCCTTCCTAGGTAGTTGAGAGGACAACGGTTCTGATAATTCTGCGGGGAATTCTATCAAAGGTTCTAAGCCATCTTCTATGATCATTTTACCTTTCTTTGCCCGTAAACTACGCTGATCTGCTTCATCATCACTGACATCTTCTACAATTCCCTCATAGAAAGGGTTTGGTGGGGGAGCGTCAATCATTAGCACCCCATGCTTCTGGTTCAAAGGAGTCTTGTCTTCTTGCACAATCTCTTTCGCCTTCAACAAGCTAGCAGTTTCATCCACAGGTGGTGGGGCTTCCAAAAAGAAAATTGGAATTCCATCTCTTGCTAAAGCTTCATAGTCTTGAAGCCTTTCTTCCTCCGGGAACTCGATTGAATAAACCATATTAGTGCTAGCATTCGGGAGTTTGAAAGATGCTTGGATTTCTTGCGTATCTTCTTGATCAAAGTCAGCCATATTGGAGTCCTCCCCTACCTCCTTACTTCCTTTGTGAGATGATCTGATAATTCTACTGTAGCAGTCACGAGAGTCGTATTGGCATCCCTTAATGCAACCTACACCATTTGGGGTTGGGAACTTCATGGACAGATGATAAATTGAGGTGACGATCCGCATTTCCTTTAGGACTGGTCGCCCTAACAAGGCATTATAGTGTGTTGGTTGATCAACAACCAAGAAGTCGAAGACTTGTGTGGCTGAGAGAGGACCTTCCCCTAGGGTAAGTGGTAGCCTGATTGTTCCTTTAACTCGAACAGAGTCCCCCGTAAAGCCATAGATATGAGTTGTTCCTTGAGTCAGCTCTTTATCTAGTAATCCCATCTTCTTATACGTCCCATAGTAGAGAATGTTTACTGAACTCCCTGTATCAACGAACACACGATGGACATTCCTAGATCCAATTCGAACATTAACCACCAGAGCATCACTGTGAGGATGATGCACCCACCTAGCATCTTCTTCAGAGAAAATTATTTGAATGTCTTCTCCCTTAAATAACTTGGGAGGTCTTTCTGATAGATGGTTGACATTGGTCAGAGGCGGATGTTGAGCTTCCCGAACGTATCTCTCCATTGCATTTCTCCCGTTTCCCCCAATGTGAGGTCCTCCAAAGATAGTGTGTATGCTTTCCTCTCTTACGAACACAGGCTTCTCAAGTTCTTTTTCTTCCGTAGAGCATTCAATAATCTCGGTTACTTTAACTGGAGCTTCTTCTTTGTATTTCTTTACCTCCTTGACTACCCAGTCAGTAAGCTTCCCTTCCTTTATCAACTTCTCGATTTCTTCTTTCAGTTGTCTGCAAGCATAGGTGTGGTGTCCATGAGACTCATGATATGCACAATACCTGCCTTTATCTTTCGTAGCGGCTCTTGACAATGGTGCAGGTTTTTTATATAGGCCTTGACTCTTGGTAATCTCATAGATATAATCAATAGATGCCGTGAGAGGAGTGTAATACTTGCGGGGTACAGTCTGATTCTCTCGCCGATTTGGTGGCGGAGGTGGACAACTCGGGGGGCTAGGTGATCGAGACCTGATGAATCTATCCTTTCCGTTGTTCCCCTTTGGACTAGGGGACTTTGAGCGGGTTGGCCCGCTATCTTCAACTAGATTCACATCTCCTCTCCCGTTCTTTTTTTCTGTTTTGGGGCTAGGAGATCTCTCTTTCCGTTTATTTCGCCGAGGTGCATCTCCATAGTCACTCCTCTTCAAAGCCTCTTCCTCTCGTTTGAAAGGTTCGGCCTGCAGGTACAAAGTAGCTAATGTTGAGGGTTCCTCTCTTTGCAGATTTTTCCAAAAATCAGTTCCCACACGAACCCCAGCAATCAAAAAGTTCTTAATGGTTTCCTCGGATGCCCCCCGCACAGTAGGGACCTCTGCATTGAAACGTTTGAAGTATTCTTGGAGAGTCTCTCCATCTCGTTGTTTGATGTTAGCTAAAGTTGTAACAGGTGGAGCATAATGAATTGAAGACTGAAATTGGATTAAAAACATCTTACGCATTTGTTCCCAGGATGTGATTGATGCAGGTCCTAGCTTTTGAAACCATTGGTGAGCATTCCCTCTCAATGTTGAGGCAAGGAGTCTACACTTCGTTAAGTCCTCCACTTGATAGAGTTCCATCTCTGTATTAAACCTACCTATATACTCTGCGGGGTCTGTACTTCCATTAAAGCGAAGATCTCCTGTACCTCTAAATGCCAGTGGAAGAGGAGCCTCTCGTACAGCAGCAGAAAAAGGAGAGGGTGCTGAATCAGGTATCGCCCCTCCCTGACCTTCTGATTGAGCAATAAGCCTTCGTAGTGCACTCACATTGATGCCTTCCAAGCCTGGGATTGTTTGAGTTCTATCTCCTAGTTCCGCATGAGGTGTAGGTTCCCGTTGCAAGAGACCGGGCATTGGTAAGTAAGGGTTCTGTCCTTGCTGAGGTATAGGTCTTCGGGGTGTAGGTTCCCTCTGATGATAGGTTGGCTCTCGAGGTGTAGGTTCCCTCTGATGATAGGTTGGCTCTCGGAGTGTAGGTTCCCTCTGATGATAGGTTGGCTCTCGGGGTGTAGGTTCCCTCTGATGTCGCGGGTCACTACCATGATTAACATGACGTCCGCCTTGGTTGTGCTGAGAAAGAATTATATCTCTGTCTCCCATTCCTTCATAAGAGGGACCGCGCTCACCTTCTCTCCTTTGATTCAAAGCTTGATCTTCCTGAGGGCGAAGTCTCCTGGAATCCTGGGTTCCCTGATTCACACGTCCGCCCCTATAGATAGTTTGAATCGGATCTATTATCATAACATCGTCATCAGATTGGGAATCCCTAGGACGATCTCTCACTTGATTATCTGTTCTCACCCACGGTGGAGAGTGTCGCCCTCCACCATATCTCGCCCGGTAGATCTCTATCCTTCTATGTGGGTCATCAGGTGAAACCGGTCTAGAGCGTCGTCCATACGGTTCGATTCTTAGTTCACCCGGATCTTGACTTCTTGGGGTAGGAGGTCTTGAGGGGTTTCTGGGACGATCAGGGGGGAACTCCACGTACGGAGTGAGATTATCTTCATAGGTCAATTCCCTTGGGGTCACAGCTTGAAATATTCGGTTCCGACGGGTTTCCTCAACTGTGCGGATTTCTCTCTCGGGAGGAGTATCCTTCTTCGGAGATCGTCTATGGTCGGTGACAGGTTCTTTCCCGGGGCGATGAAGCCTTCTAGCTGTATAGTGATGTCGGCTATTGGTGCGTGGGGGACGCCTATCCCTAACTGAGGTACGTCGTCTATCTGGGCTTCGACGGGCTCGCTCAGGTAACCTTCTTTCTCTTTCAAGTGACTCCATACGTTCTGCCATTCTATTCACCGTGTTTCCCATATGAGCAATTTGACTCAACAGCTCAGTATTGCTCATCAAGACAGGAGGATCCCCTCCAAGGCGAGGAGTCGGGTTTGTCTGGTTTGGTGTGGAAGCCTCTCTCTGATTTGATGGCCGTGGTGGTGGTGGAGGTAGATCTGTTGTATGGATCTCAACCTCTCTTGCGTCGTTGCCTACATTAGCTGGTTCTTCGGTATGGTGCGACATCCTTCCTCCAAAGATGTCAAAAAAAGCCCCTCCTTCTAGCGCCAATTGTTAACGGAGGAATTTGGTGATAACCAATTCGGGGAGGGTTGCTGGAATTGTGGTAAAGACCGATTCTATGTAACGTAGGTTGAAAGGGTTAGGGTTTATGATTTAGGGGCGGCTAAGATTGTATGTGAGAATAGGTCGCAATTGAGATTGAATATTGAATTCTCTCTTGTTTGCAAGTTTGCCTCGTACCATACAATGTGCCTACGTACCCTATTTATAGGGATCAAGCCATACGTAGTTCTTGGGGAACAAGTAATCCATGGGCCAAGTTTCCTTCTTTAACAGCGGAAAGACCGGGATTACCGCCTTCAATACGTCATTTATGAGTTATCATGGTCTTGCTATTATCTCGGGATAGGAGAAGATAATGATTGACCCGAGATTATCGGGATCAATGCTTATCTAATAAGAGATAGCGAAAGACCAGCTCTATGCGTAATAAAAGCGGAAATATCCCATAACTTTCCTAGTAAAGTTCATCGACCTGGATGTCATTAAATATTTTATTTATTCTAAGTAAGACTCTCCACCTTTCTAGGCGAAATTGCCTTCAAACCATTTTTAGGCGAAGTTATTTTCAAGCCTAAGGAGGGCGAGATTGTCTGAGGGGCGAGGCCATCTCAGGGCGAGACCACATTAGGGCGAAGCCATCTCAGGGCGAGACCACATTAGGGCGAAGCTGACTAAAAAGTCCCAAGTGAAGTTGCCACCTGATCGGTGGGCGAGAACATGCACTAAACAAATATAATTAAATTAGACCCAAATTACATGTAACCCATACCCCAATCAGAGGGAGGTTTGTAAATAATCGGGTCAGGCCCATCAGGAATTCTTTATTATCTCAGAGGTTTACCAACCCAGGCCTTCCTTTCTTGACCTAACAGAGGGCGAGGTCACATTAAAAGACGAGGTTGTCATTTTGGTAATAACAGTTAGATAACAAGTTTCATAGTATATATTTGTCTCGTTAATTGATATATCTTATTTGTGAAGGAAAGAGAATTGATTTTTGGCGAGTTGATATTAATTGTGTATTGATTAATGGATTCAGATTCCTAGGTTTTCCTTATCTGATTTTATTTGTTAATTAGGTTAAACAAATCTCATCTCAAATCTTATTGTCTAGTTCGCCTGAGTTGATTGTTAGGGTTTCGAAAATTCATAGTCTCTGTGGATCGATCTGTGATTGCTACAACTAAACACTGTGCGCTTGCAGTTTACATTATTTTTACACATCATAAATATTTTGATTATAATCAATTTTAAAATAGTTAATCTCATATTTTAATATAAATAGGCCTAGAGATGTATCTAATTAAATAGTTGAATGCATTTTAAATAGTTTAATTATAATAAGAAAAAAAATATATTAGAAAAAGTAATGTATTTTAACTAAAAAAGTTAATTAGTTATAAATATGTACTATTATTATTTAATAATATTTTTTATAAATAAGTAAGGATAATTAAGTATGTTAGATCAGGATTCAATGATCGTCAGGATCTAGACTCAACTGATCAGGATTGCTGACGTCATCAGTATTTCACAAGCGTCAGTATCAGGATTGCTATCAGGATTTCTATCAGGACTGTGATCAGGATATATCATCAGGACTGGATGCTGATCAGGATTATAACTTCGAGTTATTTATGGAGTCTAGTTAAAGAAGGAAGTTTATTTTGTTGGTTCCTAGTTAATAGGAATGCAGCTGTCGGTTAGGATATGTTTCAATATAGTTTGTAATTGATTTGGACTTATCTTGTAATCGATAGAGAAGCTGTGTAGTATATAAACACAGTTTAGGTTTTGATTTTAAATCAATCGCATACACGAGTATATTGTAACCTAGAAGCTCTCAAGAACATCAGAATTTCTTGAGAGAGTTTGTAACAGTTTTATATCAGAATTAATAAAGCTGTTATTCTTTCATATTTGTGTTTTATATTTTATTTAGTCGAGAATCTTATACAATTGTATTCAACCCCCATTCTACAATTGATTATTACTGGGCAACAATTGGTATCAGAGCAAACTGATTTAATTTGAATCAGATACGATCTAAGATGTCGACATTCAAATATGAAAGCATCAAAATACCCATGCTGAAGAAAACTGAATATCCTACATGGAAAGTGAAGATGCTGATGTACCTGGAAGCAACAGATCTTGATTGCCTAGACAGGATTAGAGATGGACCATATATCCCTACGAGAATAGTTTCAGGTACAGATACTGTACCTGAACACTATGAGATGAAACCAAAAAGTGAGTGGTCACCAGAAGAAAAGGCTCATGTTCTCAGGGATGCAAAGGTAAAGAATATTTTGCATAATAGTCTTGATGCTGTCATGTCTAACAGGGTGATAGCATGCAAAACTGCAAAGGAAATTTGGGATACTTTGGAAACTCAATGCCAAAGATCTGCATCTGTCAAGAAAAATAGAAGGGCTCTACTTATACAAAAATATGAACAATTTGATGCTAGACCTGATGAGAGCCTTACTGACTTGTATGATAGATTCTTGACACTTCTGAACAATCTATCTATAGTTGGCAAAGAGTATGAAACTGAAGACTCTAACACCAAGTTTCTGAGAGCTTTACCTGAAGAATGGGACACACAAACCTCAATTATTAGGCACCAGTATGATCTAAACACCGTGTCTCTTGATGAAGTTTATGGAATGCTAAGAACCTATGATCTTGAGGTTCAACAAAGAAAGAATAAGAAAGGAAGCAAGGTAAAGTCAATAACCTTGAATGTTGAGGCTAAATCAAAAGGAAAAGTTGTGGAAGTCTCCAGAAGAAAATCAAGAATGGAGAAGTCAGATCCTGATGACTCATCATCAGATGCTGATGGCAATCCTGATGCCAATACTGATGATGATTCTACTGACTCAGACATGGAAGAGATGGTTGCTATGATAGTTAGGGGCTTCAAAAAGATGAAGTTCCGGAAGGCTAGAAGGCAAATCAACTTTCTAGAAAAGGAATTTCAATGCTGACAAAGACAAGTACAACAAAAAGGACAACAATAGTGGCAAATTTGACAAGTCAAAGGTTAGATGCTACAAGTGTAATGAAATGGGGCACTTTGCAACTGAGTGCAAGAAGGCTAAAGCACTCATCACTTCAAGCAAGGATTGGATGGACTCTTCCTCAGAATCTGACACTAAGGTGGTCAATTATGCCCTAATGGCCAATACTGATGAAACTGTTGTTCCTGATGAAAAGGTACCAATTACTGTTTTTGATTTTGATTCTGATAATGCCTCTGAGTTAAGACATTTTCTAAAGTCATTACATATTAGCTTTAGAAGTCAAACTGCTGAAAATGCTAGGATCTTATCTGAGATGTCTGAACTTAGGAAAAGGAATGAGCATCAAGAAGCTGAATTTTCTTTTATGCAAGAAGTTAAAAAAGAATGTGATAATGCTAAACACATGCATTTAGAGATAAAGTTTAAATGTACTGCTCTTGAAAAAGAACTTGAATATGCTAATGAGAAAATCAGAACCTGGATAGATTCTGGAAGGAAATTTCATGAAATCAATACTTCTAAGAATTGGAAAGAGTGTCTAGGGTATAAGTCAGATGGAGATAAGAAATTGAAAAAGAAAGTTGTTATAGATGAGACAGTTAATCCAATGACCTATAGACATGTTCTAGACAAGACCAAATCAAAGATTAAGCTTGTTAAATTTGTATTTGGTAATGATCCTAATTCTATTTTTGAAAAGGGATCCTCTTCTGCTCAATCAGTTACAAATGATAATTCTAAACCTGTCAAGAAGAATGTAGGTTTATTGTCTCAGAAACAACTTAAAGATAGAGTTTGTGAAGTAACAGGTAAACAAAAGACACCTACTGTCAAAAGAAACAGGAATGGTAAAGTTGGGATTAATAGAGAGAATAATTATAAGTTTATCCCAAATTCACCAAGAAAATGCTGCTTTACCTGTGATAACTCTAATCATCTTGCTATTGATTGCAAGAAGAGTAAAAAGAAAGTCACTGAGACTCCTAGGTCTGATGTTAGGAATAAATCAGTATTTTATAAACCACAGAAGTCTTGTTTTCATTGTGGCAGTAAATGGCATTCTATCTATACTTGTGAAGAATACCATGATTTGTACTATAACTTTTATGATCCATTACCTAAGTTTGATAAAAGTACAAATTCTGGTAAATCTAAGAATGTCAATCTGAAGCATGCATCTTTTAATACTGATACTGACAAAGTAAATCCTGATGGATTTTATCCTGTCAGGACTGCTAAAGTCAAAAAGTCTTCTGCTGCTAAATTTAATAAAATGCATGGAATGAGAACCCAACAAGTGTGGGTTCTTAAAAATACTAACTAGTGTATTTTTGTCTGATTGCAGGGTAAAAAGAAAAATGTGTTAGTCATGGATAGTGGATGTTCTGTGCACATGACTGGAGACAAAGCCATGTTATCAGAACATGAGGAGAAAGCTGGCCCAACTGTGTCTTATGGAGATGGCAACATTGGACAAACATTGGGATATGGCAATATAATCATTGGCAATGTCATCATTGAAAAAGTAGCTCTAGTGAAGGGACTAAAACACAACCTGTTGAGTATTAGTCAAATCACTGACAAAGGTTATCATGTCAACTTCTATTCCACACATTGTGAAGTAGTCAGCAAAGAATCAGGAAAGGTTGCACTCACTGGCTACAGGCATGGTAACATTTATGAAGCCAACATTTACTCCAATACTGATGGATCCCCTACTTGTCTCATCAGTAAAGCATTTGTAGATGAAAGTTGGAATTGGCACAAGAAGCTTTCTCATCTCAACTTCAGCAACATCAATGAGTTGGTTAAGAAAGATTTGGTTAGAGGATTACCTAAAGCTTTGTATACTCCTGATGGACTCTATGATGCTTGTCAGAAGGCTAAACAAAGAAGGACATCATTCAAGAGTAAATCAGAATCCTCTATTGAAGAACCATATCACATGCTGCATCTTGACCTATTTGGACTAGTCAATATAACGTCTATCAGTAAGAAAAGGTACACTCTTGTAATTGTTGATGAATACTCTAGATTCACCTGGGTGTATTTTCTGCACTGAAAAGATGAGACTCCTGAGATACCTTTGGACCATGTGAGAATGATTGAGACAGGCACAAAGTATAAAGTCAAGATTCTGAGAAGTGATAATGATACTGAATTCAAGAATTCAAAGATGGAAGAGTTCTGCAAATACAAATGAATTATTCAACAATTCTCTGCTCCTGGCACACCCCAGCAAAATGGAGTAGTTGAAAGGAAAAATAGAACTCTTATTGAAGCTGGCAGAACTATGTTGGAAGAAGTCAAATTGCCTACATATTTATGGACAACAAAGTAAAAACACGTTGTATCAAAAACGTGGTACCGTACCAACCAACCAAATTTTTAATGTTTCGGCTATTATAATATAGTATAGATAGATAGCTTATAACCCGTGTCATGCACGACTCTTTTTTTAATATTTATAATTATATTAATTTTATGTTATTAGTTTTTAAATTTTATTTATTACGTTTTATATGCTTAATACATTGTTTATGTTGCATCTTGAGTTCTAAAAATCAGATTTAAAAACAAATTTACATCCCCACATAAAACTCACAAAATAATCTTTAATTAGTTCAACAAAAAAAATTCCAATTAAAACTACCTTGAAATTGAAGAAAAAATAAAATAATGAATTCTTTATTATAATACCCGAGTCTACCACATATCAGTTAACCAATCAGAAAACTTTGAATTATTTTAGGAACAATCAGATGTCAATCCTAAATTTTAGACCAATCACAAGAAAACAAAAACTTTCCTCATATAATTTTATTAACCAAGGGTGGTTAAACTATCCATACAACGCGATTAACCAATCAAAATTCAGAAATTATTATTTTTTTAATTAGAATTTAAATCCATTAAAACTTTCCTCATTTAATTTTATTAACCAAGGGTTGGTCAATCCTAAATTTTAGACCAATCACAAGAGTCTAAAAACTTTTCTCATATAATTTTAAACTAGAATTTAAATTCATTGAAACTTTCCTCATATAATTTTATTAAGCGGTTAATCAGTCAGATATTAATGCTAAATTTTAGACCAATCACAAAAATCAAAAAACTTTCCTCATATAATTTTATCAACCAATACAAAATAAAATTTTATAATTATAATTTTATAATTATAATTTTAAAACAATTATAATTATAAAATACAATTATAATTATAATTATAATTATAATTATAATTTTAATTTTAAAATACAATTTTATAATTATAATTTTATAATTATATTTTAATTTTATAATTTTTTATAATTTAATTTTATTAAATTATAATTATATTTTATAATTATAATTATAAAATATATTTTTATTATTTTATAATTTTAAAAACCTAAAATTTTTTCATATACTTTTTTTTTTTCGAAAAAAATATTATTCTTATTCTCTTTACCATAATTATATATAATTATTTTAGGTTAATGTACTCATCTATACTATTAATTGAAGTTAAGTACTTCAAAGATTGTGAAGCGGTGCGGTCAATATCATCAAATGTTGTTGACGAGAACCTTTGTGGTCAAAGATAATGACGTACTAAATACAAAATCCTAAAAGTATAGCATATTAATGTAAGTTTTAATTTATTCTAATGAATTTAAAACCTTCATCATAAAAAGAAAATGAAAACCAGTATCCTGGAAAATTAAAAATCATTACAGAAAAAATTCAAACATTCACTATATCTTAGAATGATTGAAAGTTAGTACATATCAATACAATATACTTCGCCTCGAATGTGGTAAAATTAGTTCAAATTCTAGAGTTTCAACGCCTTTACAAGAATACAAAATCACCTCGTACAATGTTAGTTATAATGTGGTGAACATAAAATTTTCAATTCAAATAATTAATTTTGATATTTGTCCAACATCAAATTTGTCTTTCTCATTCTTAATAACTCAACCATTTTGTTTCTTTTGAAGGAGGTGCATGATTCAGCTAATAATGATAATTTTATTGTGATAATCTAGAGTCAAAATCGGAAACAAATAAACGCATATCCACGTAAATGATGATGGAGTTAAAAAGAGGTATAATTCTAAAATGCATAGAACGTTCCACATTCTTATTAATTTAAAAACCGATGGTACATTTCAAACAAATTCTAATATCGTATTTTATGTTATTTTGTTATGATGATTGCATTTTATATATTTGTTCAATCAATATTTTATGCGGCTGAATATTTAATTTTTAATTATAAATATCTATTTTCTTAGCAACCAATAACATAACTAGGGATGGGCGTCAGATCACTTCGGGATTAGAGAGTGTTATCCCCGCACCCGACCCCAACACCGAAATCAGTCCCCGAACCCGCACCGATCCCGTACGGGGCGCCTCAGAGCCTCGATCGTAGAGTTTCCCTTCAGTGGTATTTTTAGATTTGTAGATTCAGACTTGAAATTGTAACAAATGTTGTATTATTAACATAATTTATATTTATTAATACATGCATGTGTATATTTAGTAAAAGAATGTAGTAAAAAATTGATATAAGTTATGTTATATAACATATTTATAATTTTTTTTTGAAATTTTTAAGATTTAAAAATGTTAAGATTGTGCTTTCGGTGCGTAACACGGGAAAAACGCTAGTTTTTATATTAGTTATGTTCAATTTAGGAATAAAATTAAATTTAACAATTTTTTTCCAATTAAAACTACCCTGAAATTGAAGAAAGAATCGAATAACGAATTTTTACATTAGTTCTATTCAACTTAAGAATAGAATTAAAATAAAGATAACCAACTCAACTTAGAATTAAATTATAGACCAAGAATCAAATAAACCTACTAAACTTAGAATTTGAAGTTACAAATTTTTACATTGACAATTGCAATCAACTTAAAAACCTACTCATATTTGATTTATATTATTAAAATAATTTTTTTAATATTAGATCTAACGGTTCTCATTTATCTATTTTAAGATCAACGGTTCTTATTGATTTGATGGTACAAGACCAAAGTTTTGGATAAGAACCCTCTTATGCTTATTAAATTAAGGATTTAATGTTGGTATTTTTGCAAAAAAAAATTTAAAAAACATAGTACTTTTACAAAAAAAATTCTAGGATCGGGTATTTATGAAAATAGCCCCTATAAAATTTGACCGGGAATAATTTTTTTTTTTGTTTGTGGCTTATTTATAAGACAAGTGAGCCACTATTGGTGTTGGTTTAAAGTTGGGTATCTCTATATCCAACATCAACCAGAAGTCCACAACGTCCCTATTGGCTACTCCCCAACCAACTTATCAATCCAGAAGTCCACAACGCCCCTACCGGCTACTCCCCAACCAACTTATCAACCCAAAAGTCCACAACGCCCCTACTGACTACTCCCCAACTAATTTATCAACCCAGAAATCCACAACGCCCCTTCCGGCTACTCACCAACCAACTTCTGCTTCTTCCTTCCACCAAACAACCACTGGAGTCAAATTTATTACTCATGATTTTCTGAGTTACAGTAATTTTTATACATGTTTATGTTACGAGGTTCCAAAAATTATGAAAACAAAGTAACAAAATATTTAAATTTTGATTAAAGTTGAAGCGAAGTATCACAAATACATGTACTTTTATCACAATTAATATGGACCTCAATTAATATGGACCTCAATGTGACATGTAATTATGAAATAAAATTATAGTAACACAATTTATATTCGCACTAAATATATTTTTATAGCTAGGAAATGAACGAATTTTAATGTTAATTCAAATCGGCAGAAATTACGGCATTAAAAATTCACTAAAACGGTTTTTAAAGTTAGCAACAGTTTTATTAAAGATTTGATAATTATATGTTATTTTATCTATTTCCTATCATTGATATTTGATTCTTTTCACACACATATCAAAATAATAAAATGTTTTAATTATCTTTAACATAAAATTATAATTATATCTAAATTCGATTTAAGTTAAAATCAATTAAAATGCAAGGGAATTTATATTATAAAATATAGGGTTATTAATGCACTTTAAATAAAATCACCCAACTACCAAGAGTAAGTGATTAAACAAGAAGAGTAATGAGAAATCGTATGTATACATTTGTGAGTCTAGGGGTTTGAAATTGGGTGTAATTAAAAATTGGAGAATGTAGATTAATTATTATATAATTCCAATTGCAGGAACAACAGGTGAATACAATTGCATCATTTTGAAGATATTCAAGAGCTCTCTTCAATGCTGGTACCAAGGTGAAGTAAAGATACCTATATTAAAATTTTATTCATCTTGTTACTTGTTAAAATTTGATGTTATTATTGAATTTTGATCATTTATGCCTAAAAATTTGATCTTTGTTTTGTTACTTGTTAGAATTTGATGCTATACTTGAATTATGGACATTATCTTGTTTTTATGCCTAAAGATTTAACCTTTATTTTGTTGCTGGTTAGAATTTGGTTTTATACTTGAATTTTAGATTTTGTTTATTAATGTTGCTTTATCCTACTCCGGCACCCAATTTAATAAGGTGTTTGAATTATACCCGGGAAGGTATGCGTAGATGTTACTAGTGGGATTCATATATTAGATATGTTTGATTCGGTTTGGTGTAAGAGAATTAACCGTTTGACAGGTAGATTGTTTATGCTAGATACGGTATTGGTTAGGCTAATAACAGCAAGTATAACACATAGATATTGTTGGTGTTTGTAGCCAAAATAGAGAACTGGTGTTACAAACTTATCAATCCATTGCGTTGATAGAATTGAATGGAAATTAGCACAAATGGATAATTGGTTTTAAATATAGAAGCACCTATAGCTGTATCTCTCCTTGCCTTGTCATTAATTTGACGAAAGAAGAGAGACATAAATAAAAAGGTGGTTAAAGGAGATAGTTGATTCTATTCGAATTAATCATTAGAGTGAAAATTCTATTCTAACACTAGAAGTCACAGTTTTGATTAATGAAGCAATACGTCATTTTGTTATGTAGATAGCATTAGCCTGGGGTTATGTGCATTTGAGTTCCAGGTCCATATCAAGGTGACACGTGGAAATCTGTTGGTTTTGAAATAGGAAGAATTGAGAGATGAGAGTTTAATCTTGAGGATGCAGTTTTTATTGTGCCGTTTTCATTTTTATCCTTTCTGCAACTGTTAGCTTATTTTTCAAGAGATCAAGCTTTTAATTTCACGTCATTTTTGCAGAGTTACTTTTTTTTTTTGGCTTTGTCTTAGTTTAATTGCTTGTTCAAATCGATTGGTTGGGGGTTACATTTTGTCTAATAAGATGCGAATATTCTTTAAGAAGATGTGAATCTTTATTTTGTTTAGTTGGTCGTTGTATTTATTAAAAACTGAACCGCCTAAAGTCTAACGCCTTGGCGTCACCGAAGGGCAAGCTTTTATGTTCTTTCGGGTAAGCAGTCAGTCTGACACATTATATATACCCATTATCTTCACGTTTTAAAACCAAAACATTTGACTGCAAGCATCAATGGCCGACATAGAAAACAAAAACCTCCATGTTGTCTTCCTCCCCTACTTCATTTGTAGCCACATGCTTCCCCTACTAGATGTTGCTATACTCTTCGCCACTCTCGGAGGTCTTAAGGTTTCCGTCATCACAACCCCACACAACGCGGCCATCTTCCAATTTACCATCAATGAGAGATTAAAATCCGGAGTTCAAATCGCCATCCATTCTCTCAAGTTCCCATCAGAACAAGTTGATCTTCCTGAAGGAATCGAGAATTTCAGTACAGTGACATCGTCTGAACAATATCCAAAGCTAAAGCGAGCCATAGGACTTCTTCAAAAACCAATGGAAAATTTGACTCGCTCCCTTTCTCCTCATTGTATCTTTTCTGATTATTTTTTCCCTTGGAGTGTTGACCTGGCGTTGGAGCTTAAGATTCCTAGGCTTCTGTTTTTTCCTTACAATTTCTTTTATCATTTCACCAACAAACCTTACAAAAAAGTCGTCGAGCCTGCAACAGAAAGTTCTTCTGTTTGTCAACTTCCCCGTAAATTGAAATTAAAAAGGTCTCGACAACCAAACCAGGATATTACCGAAGCCTCATTCGAAGCCTCATTTAGAGAACAGTTCAAATGGAGCTATGGTACAGTCCACAACACATTTCTTGAGATCGAGCCAACTTATGCTAACATGTACAAGAAGTCTATTTGCAAGAGATCGTGGCATATCGGTCCCTTATTTCACTTATGCGGCAGAAAGGAGGTTCGGATTTCAGGTGATTGCAATACTAGTTCCGTTATGAATTGTCTAAATTGGCTCGATACACAGAAAGCCAAGTCGGTGGTTTATGTGTGTTTCGGCAGTATGGTTTTACTTAATGACATGCAGTTGACTGAAATTGTATTAGCTTTAAAGGCATCCAGTCAACCATTTGTTTTGGTGACTAAGAAAAGTATGCCTATACCAGGAGTAGGAGACTTTGAAGAAAACAATGGGATAATAATTACTGGATGGGCCCCACAAATAAAAATATTGAATCACCCGGCTGTCGGTGCGTTCATGACTCATTGTGGTTGGGACTCTGTCCTTGAGGCAATGGTTGCCGGTGTACCACTCATTACTTGTCCATTATTTGCTGAACAATTTCATAATGAAAAGCTTATAATTCAAATTTTGGGCAATGGAGTGGAAGTCGGGTCCGAGGTATGTAATTTCTCACCGGAGATTAAGAGTCCGGTGATCGGAAATGACAAGATAAAGAAGGCAGTGATGCGGTTGATGCGTGGTTCCTTCGAAAGTGAGATGATTAGGCGACGCGCAGAAGAGATATCAGTGATGGCGAAACGTGCAACAGAAGAAGGCGGGTCATCTTATAATGACCTTATGGCATTGATACAGGAAATAAAAGATTGTGTTGTCGGGAAAGAATAAAGCAATTGATGTACTTGTAGATTTGATTTTGGCATATATGGTGTCAAATCAATATTAAATAAAATAATATAAAATTTACATGATTTTGTATTATATGAACTAATGCAACTAAGCAGGCAAAACGATTTAAATTCCAGAGATTTTTTAACAAATTTTATACCAATTAACTAAATAAATAAAAGCATTTAGAATCAAGTATCCAACAAATATGGATCAATGTATATAAAATTTCTTACCCTAGTTAATTACATAATAATACACAACAGTAAAATATGCCTTTTAAGTATCATTAACCTCTCTTCCAAGTATCAATGACTTCTTAAAAAATACAATCAAGCCTATTTCCATAGTAGTGTCAAGCAATTTAAAGACATTGAACACAACATCCAACCAATTTATTATACCTATTTTCATGAAAAGGTTCATGCCTTTAAGAATTAATCAAAACCATCGAAGTCCAAATTTCATTGATGAATAAATATTAAGTCAAACAATACTGTTTTACATGTTTATATATTTATGAGGACGCTAAAGTTTACATATATATATATATATATATATATAAAAAGAAATTTGAAATATCTATATTTTGTGAAATTTGAATTAAAATATCACAAATACGTATATCTTTATCACAATAAAGATGCACTTCAAACATACATGTAATTGTAAAATAAATTATATTAACGCGATGTATGTTTATACTTATTGAAAGTAATGATTGATGATGAAACAAACTATTTGATGTTAGGTTAAACCATATATATGATAGTTTCCGCTTAATTATAATAATCAAAATTTTAATTATAATAGTCTATACTAAATTACAATAATTAAATTCATTTGTATAAAAATCTACTTTCCTAATTAAACTAAATTGGAAAATATATTATCAACAATATACATTAATAAACTTATTCTAATGTATTTTGATGGCTAAGCCAATAATATTGCTCCAAAATACTTTCCTTGAGTTTTCTGACATGTTGTCCAGCATCATGAGATAATCACGAGGAAAGAGAATAAATGGAGTTTCATAATTTCATTAGTAAATAGTATAATTATTAAAATATGTACCTTATTGATATCATTTGTACATGTTACGAAGAAGGTTATAAGTAGGTTCAAGTTAAGTTGTTGTATCATATGGTTTGTATTCAGGTTAACGTGTAATTTTTTATTTTGGCCTACTCTAGAAATCCAATTTAGCTCGACCACTAGTTTGTTTTATTTGAGATCAAAGTAAAACTTTTGTCAAACAACCCATCTTCTTCCGTTGCACGTTTCGCCATCAGTGATATCTCTTACACGCGTCTTCGTGATCATCACTTTCAGAGGAACCACGCATCAACACATCACTGTCTTGTCTATCTTGTCTTTTCCGATCACCGGACTCTTAATCTCCGGTGAGAAATTACATACCTCGGACCCGACTTCCACTCCATTGCCCAAAATTTGAATTATAAGCTTTTCATTATGAAATTGTTCAGCAAATAATGGACAAGTAATGAGTGGCACACCAACAATCATTGCCTCAAGGACCGAGTCCTGACCACAATGAGTTATGGACCCGCAGACCGTCGGATGTTAAATATCTTTTATGTGTGAGGCCTTTCCATTGATTATTATCCCATTATTTTCTTTAAATTCTCTTTTTCAATCGCTAAAACAAACGAATAGTTGGACGTTGATGTTAGTACGATTTCTATGAAACACGCATATGTTACAAACTTGGTCAAATCATACAATTTAGATCGGAATTAGTAAGGAAACTACCTGGAATCTGAACCTTGTTCTGCTAGTAAAAGTGAAATAAAGGACAAATATGCCAATATCAAATCAGTAATCACTTTACAGTAGAGGTTAGCAAAAGTTGGCTCGAGCTCGAAAAACATGTCGTGAACTGTATCATAGCTTCGAGTTTGTAAAACCACGATTGCTTTTTAACTTTTCTGTGTATTTGGCTTCGATCATATGTTGGTCTGGTACTCGCAACCTAATTAATTTGGCTTATTAGGGAGTTCAAGAAACTTCAAGTCGTGTTTGATGCAATAATAAAAGAAGCTGTAAAGGAAAAAACATGAGTTTGGGAATCTTAGGCTCTATTTGGATGGGGGGTTGAGAGGGGTTGGGTTGGTAGGTGTTGAGGAAAATCATGTTTGATAAAGTAATTTGAGGGAAGGGTTGGGTTTGAGAGGGGTTGTTGGCTAGGCGTTGGAGAAGGATTGAGCATAGTTCATTTTTGAGAACTTTCCAACCCTCCAAATTGGGGTGTTAAGAAGGGTTGAAATTTATGTATCAAATCTACTCACCTACATATTAAATTAATTAATTATGTACTTCTAATTTTATATTGTAAATATAAATTTTTTATATTTATATCATAATTAGAAAAACAATTTGAGAAATATTTTTAAAAATCTTTTTATCCAGAAATTTTTTCATAAAATTTTTTCCAATAATTTTTTCCTGAGAAATTTTTAATAAATTTTCACCAGAAATTTTTCCCCGAAAAATAATTTCTCGAGATATTTTTTTCTGAGAATTTTTTCTCGAGAATTTTTCTCGTAAACTTTATCCCGAAAATTATTTTCTCGAGAAATTTTTTCCGAGATTTTTTTCTCGAGAAATTTTTCCGAGATTTTTTTCTCGAGAAATTTTTCCCGAAAAATATTTTCTCGAATTTTTTTTTCCCAAGATCAAAATTTTTCCCGAGATAAATGTTATTTATCCAACTCTTACTTCTAACCTTTCATCCAAACAAGATAAGGGTTCAACCCCTCTTTACCCAACCCTTACATCCAAACAAGGTAAGGGTTCAACCTAACCTGACTTTCCCTCCCTAACCCCCCATCCAAACAGGCCCTTAAGATCCAGGCCAGGTCAGCACTCCAAATGAGAAATATATTAGAAAAGATACAATCAGGAAACAGACAGCGAGTTGGATTTTCCATTGGCTTATCAAGAAGCCCTTTGGTTTTTTATTACTCTCGAATATTGTTCGGGCAATTTCATCGCACTGAACCTCTCAACCTGTTGGGAGGTCAACTTGGTTAAATTGGAACTTGAAAGAGTGGATGGATGCTCTTATTGATGACGAACTGGAAGATGGCAAAGAGTACATCAACATCAATTAGAGGAAGCATGTGGCCAGAAATGAAGTAGGGGGGGAGGAAGCCTGTTTCGTTTTAAAACAAGTTTTAAATTTGAAGTACTCTCTAGAGTAGTTGAAATTTGCACATTTTCTTTCTTGGTTAGGTTCTATCTTGTTGTCTACCTTTAGGAGGGGAGTATGTCTCTCTATTAAGGAAGAAATTTCGAACAAGTTATATATTCAGAAATATTAAATGCAACACAATATTCAGGAAATCTACTTAAATATAAATATTAGATAACGAATTGTATCGCAGGAATTGTGTATTATTAAAATAATTGAACAAAGAAAGAAATATGCGAGATAAGCAGAGAAGTAATGGTACATACAGTATACACCATTCCGGATTATTGAATTATAATTTATTTTGTTAAATAGTTAGCATGTTGATGAGTGATGACATGGTCTTCAGGCTTCATGTCAGTAACAAATCCTAGCTAATGTTTTTTTTCCCGGAAAAGGTCATTTCAGAGAATCACGGAGAGCTAAAATGTTTTATATGTTCAGTGGGACTGTAATTAAACATAGTTGTTCCCAGCGTACTCAAAATGTGTTAACTTTGACTCTCTTTTTTCTTTTGACTTATTGAACTTAACTGGTAATAAGTAATTACCTAAGCTGCAACTCGAGCTGATACCTGCTTGTCAGCTTGAGACACACTGAGTAGTAAACCCTCTTGGGATGAGAGAGACAAAAGTCATGCTAGTTGTGTTGTATACTTGTATCCACATGACGTGGTATGAAACATTGTGATCCTCCCTCATTCTTTCTGTTTGCATATGCTAACTCGCTGACATACAGAACATATACATGCATCTTTGCACATTTGCATGTCGTTGAAGGTCATACCTAGTGTATAAGGCTCCCATAAGAGTGTTAGAGAGGTATCAAGATTTGTGATAATGCTTGACCATGAATCGGTATTAGAAAATGCAACAAAACAGGTAGGTCGATGTTCAGCCAAGCACTGGAGCCTCAACGAACCAGATTAAGGCTATGTTTGGAATTGTTTTTCAAAACTGTTGGTACTACGAGAAAAATAAAAGCTGCTGGAATGCAACAATGTCTAACAGGTCCTAAAGAATGCAACAACAATACCAACGGGAACCTACGGGACCTAAAGAATAGACGTCGTCATTTTGCACTTTACGAGAGACCAAAGTTAAAGAAATTGTCAAATATATGGGATGTATTAACTTATCAAATGAACATGTAATGCTGCTATATTATTTGTTCTCGAAACGTACATAATTGTTAGAAGTTTGGTTTCTGAAGCAGAATTTGTTACTCCTTGTTCTGAATAGTAAATACTGGTATATATGAGTATTTGCACAGTTTAATATATATATATGTACTCCACATTATGTACTGAAACTGGATTATCCTGTTAAACAAAAAGGCCAAATTGAGTGTACCTAGTAAAAATCTGTAAAAAATATTTACAGTTCATATTATCAGACTCGTGCCCAAAATACTGTGGACCTGAGCATTTGAGTTGGTACAGTCCACCAGTTCAGTGGGGATGTTGAGAAAATAAAAAATAAATATACATGTTAGGCATACAAATGCAATCATTTTCACATTATTTAGTTGAATGAGGGAAATATAAATTGGAAATAGCCCAACATAAGGGTAGCCTTTTATAGTATATCTCAAAGTTTAGTAGCCCATCATTATAAAAATACATATGATAATATATTTATTATATTTATAATTAAATATAATTACAAAATTTAATTTAGTAAATCAAAAATGAGATTTTACAAGTTTTTTTTTCAAAAAATATTGAAAATTATGAAATATTTTGGTATTATTCTACAGTAAAATTAAAATTATTCAAAATGATTTTACTATAAAACCAAATTTAAAATTAAATTTTTTGCTTAAGTTTTAAGTGATTTATTTTTTTATAATATATATATGGAAAATGCCAGAGTCTTCAAATTGGTTCCTAAAATGGCTTTAGAAAACTGATGTGTCACTTATATAATTAATAAATTTTCTAATACTAATATGAGAACTCGCGTGCATATATATATGCGTCAATGACACATCAATCTGAATGAAATTCGAGAACTGTTGAGTACATAGTAGTATTTTATATGAGAATTAAAATTTATATTTTATAAAATAATAATAATAATAATAATAATTTATAATAAATTAATAATATGTTACAATATTATATATAAAATAGTTCCCCACCTATATAATAATATATACGTTTTTTTTTGAAAATATAATAATATATAGTACATGTTTAAAGGGTAGAAAAGTGAGAATATGTCATGTAATAGAACAATATGAATAATGTGCAAACTGTTCTACGCCTTATAAAAGTGCAAAACTATTATTATCACGGTTTTCATATGAAATGTTTCCGAAAATATTTATAAAAATATAGTTTATAATCAAATTTAACTTCTTTTTCCGTATTTTCTGAAATATAATTAAAGTTATATTTGATTGCATCTAATTGTATTTAGTGGCAAAGTTATTTAAAAAAAAATCATATATTTGTAAAAATATATTAAATCAATACTATTATATAATAGACGAAACATTAAAAGTTTGGTTGTTTATGGTACGTTGTGATTTTATTTAATTGTCTTTAACTGTATTTCGTGTTTTTACTTAATTAACCTTACTTATTTATAAAAATATATTATTAAATAATTATATTATCTATTTATGACCAATTACCTTTTTTCCCTAAAATACTTTATTTTTTCTAACAAATTTCCCCTACTTTTTCAAACATGGCAATTATTTTTTTTTAACTAAAACATGTTAGTATTTCTATTTTTACTTACTAAAACCCCTCATTTTCCAAAAATATCACAGACAAACTTAGTTATTTATTTTTAAACGTATAATATTATAATTATTTTTTAAAAGTTTACCTATTTTAAAATGTCTACTTATTTTTCTTAATCACTAAGAATATTAAAATATAAATAATCAAATACCTATTTATAAACAATTACTCTAAAAAACATTATAGATTTTTTCTAACAAAGTCCCTTCTTTTCTAAATATATCACGAGAAATTGTCTTTCTCAATTTACTTTTTCTATTTTTTTCACTAAAATTCATTTTTTTTCCAAAAATATCATAGGAAACCCTTACTTATTTATTTTAAAACGAATTTATATACTTTTAATTATTAAATTTTAAAACCTTATTTCTCCAAAAATATCACAGGCATTTACCTTTTTAAACTAAATATATGTTACATTTTTTATTTTTTCTTACTAAAACCACTCATTTTCCAAAAATATAACGGGCAAACCTTACTTATTTATTTTAAAATCTGTTTTAATATTTTTAATTAATTAAAAGTATTTAACTATTTTAACATGCCTACTTAATTTTTTAACAAATACAATTAATAAAATATTAAAAATATAATAATAAAATAACAATTAACAATCAGTGTATAGCACGGGTTTTAAGTTATAAACATAATTTGCAAAAGAATAAAAACATCTAAAAAAAATATCCAACAATAATTGTATTAAATAATCTTAATTATTTAAATATTTCTAGACCAGTATGGACCAAAAATGAAATCAGTCAGACACTCACGGTAAAGTTTGCACAATTGCACAAAGACTTCACTTTGATGGTCAGCTCCAGTCAGACATTTTCAACTTGCTTTCTAATTAGATCTTGCATCATTGTCTCAACGTGCCTTTCTTCAAGCTGGTATGAACCTGTGATCTCCCCATTTTCACACACACACACACACACACACACACACAGTTTGATTCTATCTTAAAAGCATTTTAATTTTGTTAAAGCTATTATTTTGAGAGAAATTAGTGACCCATCATCACTTTAATACATTATTAGCGATGTATCAGCTAGGTAGATGATAAAGTTTTGATTTTTAACTATGTGGATAATAAAGTTTTGATTTTTACCTCTGTTGTTTATGCTGGATTATCTTTGTTTTCTTGTTTTGATTAGAGGGTTTGAAAGGGTTTAGTGAGTTTTCAGTTGGGGTGGTTGTTATGGATGTGCATTTGAAGAATCTGTTTTCGAGATTTCAAGAACAATTTGGGTCTGGCCCGGGGCTTGGTCCTGGTTCAGGAACTTGTCTTATGAATGTAGATGGTGTTACACCTTTAGCTATTAAGTCCCTTTATAGGGCTGCTGCTGCTTTGTATAGGACTAATGCGTGGAAGAGGTTGCGTCCGGGACACTTTTTTGGTGTAAGGGTAGGAAAGGATTCGGATTGGTCTTGTAAGAAGCAGCCATTTCCGTGTCTTCAGTTTATTGGTGGAGATGGTGGGGATTTGGGGTTTTATATGTTTAGATCAGAAAGTGAGGCTGTTAAGATGACAGGTTTGAGAGAAACTATTCGGGTTCCAAATGTTGAGGTTTTTAGGGTGACTTATATGGAAGGGGATTTGTTGTTGCCCTCTCATAGGAGAATGATCAAGTCATTGGTGTTGGAAGTTTCTGGTGATGGTCGATTTCCTGTTTTCGACGTTGCTCGTTGCACATCAACCGGTGAACTTCAGTTTAGAAATCCATCTTTTGAGGAGCTAAAGTATATATTCATCATCATGAAAGCCATTTCTTTGGTCCATCCGCTGCTTCAGCAAGAAACTGATTCTGGTCCAAAGTGGTCGAGGTTAATTTATTTTGAACCATTTATTGAAACAGTTGATATCCAATTGCCTCCTGGAATAGTGGAAGGTAATAATGATCTAGTAGCAGTAACAGTCTCCCACCCGCCTGGTCAGGGATATGACGAGAGGACAAGCTCAACAGCTAACTCAACTCCTACCAAATCTTTAGAACCGGAAAAGGAGGAAACTTTCGAGGATGTTAAAGAGAACGTCACTGATATTTTTAGACAGTGTGCTGTCTGCAATAAGGATGTTCGAGGAGAAGAGTTAGTTTGTTGTGCATCATGTCGTGCAGTGGTGTATTGTGGGACTCCTTGCCTGGAGCTGCATTGGGAGGAAACCCATAGAAACATGTGTGGTCTTTACAAGGCCGTGATGGAAAGGGAAGAAGAGTTGGAAATGAAGATATTTGTTTTCCCCTGTTCTGTCGAACAACCATGTAAATGGCTCGAATTATTGGGTATCCACCTAAAGGGCATGTGGAGAAGAAAGTGCAATTGCTACTCTCACTGCTCTTATGGTTTACTTCCTGCGGATGACGGGATTTCATATTCATGGGGTGGTTTAAATGAAGATGAATACCCTCATGACTCGCCTTTTGAGAGTCGTTCAAGGGATGGTATGTCAAGCCCTATCCTCTATAGGTGGTCAGACTATTACAGCCTCCGGTCACTTCCCTTGTCAAGTCCAGTTGCAGACATTCTCTCGCATCCCTTCACAGTGTATCACATTTTGACAGCAGTAGATACCAATTCAAAGAATCTATTACTCCACGGCAAAGAGGTGACTGTTCATTATGTTGGGCCTGAAGCAGAATTGGACTGGATTCCTGCATTCACAGAAATTAGTCATGTACTGAATGAGATGGGCAATATAAATCTGGTTATGGTGGGACCTGGGGTTCCTACAAATTTGTCCGGTACAACTATTGGAATAGGCAGCAGAATAAGGGTGAATCTTGTAAGAGGTCTTTATCAAGAAGAATCAATGTATCTTCCCACGCCGCATGTTTTTGTTGCATTGAACTGTAGACTAGAGAGCTATTCAAGTTGGGGTGGTGCTCTTGAGCTGATAAAATCAATGGGCATTCCTGCCTACTTCACTGATCAGACTGAAATTTTGTGTTTAAATGCCAGGCAAGTTCTGCATAGTTCTGGACTGCATGTCACCCATTCAGTGACACCTAATCCTTTCCGCTCTCCCGTAAGGAATCACAGGCCTTCCGACAATCTTCCATCATACAGCAATGCATTTTTGTTTGGAGTTAATACATAATCTCAGAGCCCTGTAGGACTAATTCCGATTCTCTCCAGGTGACAAGTTTACAAGCAATGCATTTTTGTTTGGAGTTGATACATAATCTCAGAGCCCTGTAGGATTAATTCCGATTCTCTCCAGGTGACACGTTCAGGTCACTTTGCAGGTCATGGCAATGGTTTGCTATTTGTTCCCATATGATAACTATGAGGGTTTAAACTGTATACTCTTTGTTCAGCAAAAGATTATTGGAAGACAAGAATTCGACATTGTTACTGCTAAAGTAAAAAGCAAGCATTAATTTTTCACTACAAGACGAGGCTTTCTGTTATTGAGAACCAAATATTTACCAGCATCTAGTATTTCCCCTTCATTTTTTACTGCAACACCACCCTCAGACTATTGTTTGGATGTAAACAATACCAGATTTCAGTTCCTTTTTAGCTAAATAATACCAGGTCAATTCAGTTCTATTAACTAGCACTAATCAGAGGCAGCAGAGGGTATATTTGACATTTTCTCATTCCTCTATGATATCTTAACTAGCACCACACTACATTGATTACCTCAAAATAGATGCCACTCTTTCTTCAAAGTTTTCTCAAGATCCAATCATTTTTGTACATCTACCCCACCATCCAACTTGGTTTATAAAAAGTCAACCAATCCTTCCTTTCCCTTAATCCACCATTCCCATCTCTGAGCCACCAAAATCTCCTTTATCTTGATCCCCTAAAAACAATGGAGTTCTCAACATTTCACCCTTCTTCTTGGCATTCTTTCTTTACCTCTCCTTTTCTCTTCCCTTATCACTTCATACCTGAAAATTATGTTCATTGGACAGAAACCCCAGAATCACACATTTACTCAGCTGACCTCCCTGGTATGTACATCCTTCATTTCGATATCGACATCTAGACATAAATATTTCATGTTTATATTCTGTCTTGAAATGTTTTCAATGATATTGTAGGTGTTAGAGGACTCGTGTATTTATTTATGTGTCTTATGTATCATGTTTATTTGGTTCTTGAATTATTTGAATAATATTGTAGGTGTTAAGAAAGAGGACATAAGAGTAGAAGTTGAGGATTCCCAGTACCTAATAATAAGAACAGAAGGCGAAAACGAAACAAATGAGGAGCCTGTAAGGAGCTTCATGAAAAAATTTCGACTACCAGGCTTGATCGATGTGAATGGAATCTCAGCTGGTTATGAAGATGGAGTGTTGACAGTCACAGTTCCAAGATTTTCTGTTGGAAGAGGATTTTATATTGAACCAGCAGATGTTTGTGAACAGCTTGGAGTTCTTGCAAGAGCTGCTTGATAATTAAAGATTGCACAGTTTACTTTTTAAATCATCCTTTTTAGATTATAGCTAATGCTGTATTGGATGTGCTAGATTTGAAGATTATGGTTGTTGATTCACTATGTTGTACATAAAAATTGTTAGGAGCAGCTTGATTAAATTTCAATGGCTTTGTTTACAATTTGTGGTTTCTATTTGTCTGCATGTTTCCATTCTTTCTTGAACAGAATTGAGGTTTGAAGGTATGATATCATCGTCACCAACCATTAAACAGGATAACAACATTTTCCTACACATATATATATATATATATATATATATAGGGGGAGGTTCAAAAGAGACCCTTGCTTATTGAGAGACCAAGAGACCATCCATCTTAACCATTAATTTCATTTTAATCTTGTGGCCTAGATAATTCTAATATCAATCAGTATTTATACACATTTATACCTATTTAACAGGGCGGTATTTGTAAACAAGAAATACAACTTTCATATACATACAATCTACATATTTAATCAAAATCTTACCATAACTGAAAAGATTGTATTAAATCTACATATTTAATCAAATTCTTACCATAATTGAAAAGATTGTATTAAATCTTGTCTGCTTCAGTAGTCTCACACGCTCTAGTTCATATATTACCATATTTTTGTTTACATTAACACACTGATTTATGATTGTGTTATTATATCGATTTGATGGACTCTGAAACAATTTATGTCACAAAAACCAGACATCATTCTTATCATATTTAACACACCTTATCAAAGTTTAGAATACAAAGTTAGGTTTACGATTCTACATCTCTCTAATAATTAACTTGTTAATTTGATGTTGTCGTTATAAGGATTTCATTGTTGTCATCGATCTCCATACTATTACATCACTTTTGTTATCGTCGATCTCCATATGATTGGATTCTTGAATGAACCATTTATAGGTTAGGTCTTTACTGACTTGAAGAGAGCATTTAAATTCTATAACGACTATGAGCGCATGTATTGTTTTGTGATAGTTATGAGGGACAAAGAGAAGAAACAAGTGGATTTTTTTTTTTTTTTTACTATTGTTGATTTACCAGAAAGCCATACTCCGATAATTCAAAACATTCAGTGGAGGACGAGAACAAATGTGATTGTCTTGCTAAGTTTGTTGTTGCTGCAGACAGGAAAGATGGGTTTTGTGTAAAGAAGTTTATAGAAATCATTGTCAGAGTTCCACAAAACATGTTATAGGGTTTTAAGTGTTTTTTCAAAGAACACATACTAGAACACCCACCCTGGTGTAGAAGTCTCAATATTAAAAATTTCTCTTTCCTCAAACAAAAATTTTGCTGAAGATTTGTGTGATTCTAATATTTTTGTTTCCTTAAATGTTTCTTTGAACATCATGATTTATGTTGACTTTTCATAAATAATTTAAAAATGTTTATTTATCATTGTACACTATCCAATCTTTTTATAAAATGAAAGAAAAAAATCATAAAGCATATTCAATATGACAATACATCTACAAAGAAATAAATCAAAAAATATTAGCATTTAATATACTAATTGTTTTCGTACTATTTTTTATTTGACTTTAAATACAAGGAAACAAATCAAAAAAATTTAAAATATTTAGAAATTGGCGTATTCATTTTTAATATTACATTTATAAATTTGACTTTTCTAATTAGATATTTTTATTTATTTAATGTTTGTTAAAAGATTGGTATATGTATTTCAAAATTTAGATATCATAAAATTTATACTTTTTTTTAAAGATTCGTTTAAGTGTTTCAGAATAATTTTGAGAAAGTTTCTTATTTTGAGAAAAATGAATTTCAGTATGACAATTTACAAAGATTAAAAAAAATTACGAGATTCTCTCAAGTGTTTTAGTAAAAAAATTCTAATATAATATTATTTCTTTTTACAAAAATTATTTAATTAAGATTTTATTAAAATTCTTTTAAGTGTTTTTAAAATTCTTTTAAGTGTTTTTTAAAATTCTTTTAAATAGATATTTTGTTTTTCAGTTGTTCTTAAGTAAGTGTAGGAATATATATGTAAAGGCCCAGACCTAGAGTTGTTTTAAACTAAAGAAAATGAACTCTGAATGTATATCAGACACCATCTGTTTGAGAACTCTATTTCTCTTTTTTTTTTTTTTTTTTTCAACGAGAATGGGAAATACATGACAATATATAGAAAAGCACACACAGACGTGGCTTTAAAATAGTAAGCAACAAACTCCTATCTAGACTCCACTACATGCATTATTCTCTTGACTCCTACAAACTAGCTAACGTCTAATGACCAGTTCAAACTCTACTGATCCAGAGTAAATTAAATAAAATATAAAAACAATAAACTCAACAGGCCCATCAACCTAAGCTAAGTAAAGCCCATCAGTTTAGATTAATCCAACATTCACTCCCTTAATCTAAACTTTATGAAGCACTTCTCTTCATCTGTGATGCACTTCTCACCACCTCCATGTTGATGCACTTCTCACCAACTTACACATTATTTTATTTGTTGATGCACTTCTCATCAAAAACACAATTTTGGAGCACTTCTCTCCAGGGTGCACTTCTCACCCACAACTCTACAGGAGTGGTTCTCCCTCGATCAAATGTGCCATGTCTTCTTCATCCATCTGGGTTCTACAATTCTTTGCCAGATGCCCATATCTTTTGCAGCGAAAACATTGTGACTTCCCTTTGTGCCAACAGTCTTTTTCCTCATGACCCATCTTATGACAATGGTTGCATTGAACTTTGCCTTTTGAGGATGAGGCTTTAGCTAATAGGAGTCCCTCAATTTTTCCTCCATTTTCTTCCTTTCTCATGATCCTCCTTTGATCCACGGCGTGAAGTGAATTGATCAATTCTGAAACAGTTAATGTCGAGAGATCTTTAGTATCTTCAAGTGAGGAAATTTTAGTTTCATACCTCTCGGGAAGAGTCACTAAAAGTTTGTCCACAACTCTTTGACTTGAGAAATCTCCACCAAGCAGTTTGATTTGGTTGACAATAGACATCAACCTACTCCCATATTCTTTGACACCTTCGTTACTTTTCATCCCCATCATCTCAAACTCCCTTTTGAGGTTGAGAATTTTCATAAGTTTGGTTTGTTGGTTGCCTTCGAACTCCTCTTTGATTTTTTCCCATGCTTCTTTAGGAGACTCACAACCCATGATTGTTGTGAAAATTTCTTCAGACACCGCTGAATGGATACATGAAAGTGCCTTTGGCTTTCGTGCCATTTCTTCTTCATGTTTCTTGATTTGGGAAGGTGTTGGATTTCCTGGAAGAGGAGTAACCTCAGTGTCACTCTCAATCACGTCCCATAAACTAAGAGCCTTCATGTATGCTTTCATTTTGATGGCCCATGAATGATAGTTATCACCTTTGAACAATGGAATAGATATGGAGAAATTGTTTGATGCCATTGAATATGAAAGATAAATACTTAATATATATATAGATGTATATATAAAATATCAACTCACAAGCCCTAGATCTTGAGCTCTGATACCAAGTGTAGGAATATATATGTAAAGGCCCAGACCTAGAGTTGTTTTAAACTAAAGAAAATGAACTCTGAATGTATATCAGACACCATCTGTTTGAGAACTCTATTTCTCTTTTTTTTTTTTTTTTTTTTTTTTTTTTTTTTTTTTTAACAAAACAAAAGTATTTTATTATGTTGTTACCATAATAATAAACACTACAATTGTGAGCCGCTACCCATAAAACAAATTCACTAATAAATAGGTAACCCTAACTATCAGGTAAACAATTACCTAGAACATTTCATCCAATATCTACAACTAATTCCTAAATAATAGAATTAATTCAAATCTAAACATAACTATTTTTTTTATTTTAAATTTTGAATCACATTTATCTAACATCCTCTCTTGATTCAAAATTACTAAAATTTAAAATTAAATAAAAATGAAGCACTTCTCTTCAATTTCTTTCTGGTGATGCACTTCTCATCACCAAACACGTGATGCACTTCTCATCACCAAACACGTTGGTGCACTTCTCATCCGGGGTGACTATTATGTCCCTTTGTGGTTTCTTGTGTGTAGTTGGTGATTATGTGCACCATGGAGAGAAGTGCTCCAGTGAATTTGGTGTTGATGAGAAGTGCATCAACAAATTGGAGTTGATGAGAAGTGCACAAATTGATGGTGGTGAGAAGTGCATTACAGATGAAGAGAAGTGCTTCATAAATTCTGTTCAGACAAGTTTAAGATTATGAGGGTGATTGTTGGAATAATCTTAAACTTAGTTATTATTTAATTGTTTTGTTTTAAATAAATGTTGTATTCAGTCCGTTGTAGTGCGTAGGACTCAGTCATTTGGCTGTTCAGATTTATCAGGAGTGTGGGTCTAGTGGAGATAAAATAGGAGTTTAGTAGCTGATTTCTAGCTACTAGTATGCTGTAGTTAGACGCTTATATATTCTGCATGTATTCAGACGTTAAGAATAGTCAAAATAGAATGTAAGTTTGTTTTCCCAGGTTATCCATACACTTGCATAGTTTTAGTGATCATTATATCAGTTTTCATCAAACAGATGGTGTCTGATATACATTCAGAGTTCATTTTCTTTAGTTTAAAACAACTCTAGGTCTGGGCCTTTACATATATATTCCTACACTTGGTATCAGAGCAAATTAAATAAAATATAAAAACAATAAACTCAACAGGCCCATCAACCTAAGCTAAGTAAAGCCCATCAGTTTAGATTAATCCAACATTCACTCCCTTAATCTAAACTTTATGAAGCACTTCTCTTCATCTGTGATGCACTTCTCACCACCTCCATGTTGATGCACTTCTCACCAACTTACACATTATTTTATTTGTTGATGCACTTCTCATCAAAAACACAATTTTGGAGCACTTCTCTCCAGGGTGCACTTCTCACCCACAACTCTACAGGAGTGGTTCTCCCTCGATCAAATGTGCCATGTCTTCTTCATCCATCTGGGTTCTACAATTCTTTGCCAGATGCCCATATCTTTTGCAGCGAAAACATTGTGACTTCCCTTTGTGCCAACAGTCTTTTTCCTCATGACCCATCTTATGACAATGGTTGCATTGAACTTTGCCTTTTGAGGATGAGGCTTTAGCTAATAGGAGTCCCTCAATTTTTCCTCCATTTTCTTCCTTTCTCATGATCCTCCTTTGATCCACGGCGTGAAGTGAATTGATCAATTCTGAAACAGTTAATGTCGAGAGATCTTTAGTATCTTCAAGTGAGGAAATTTTAGTTTCATACCTCTCGGGAAGAGTCACTAAAAGTTTGTCCACAACTCTTTGACTTGAGAAATCTCCACCAAGCAGTTTGATTTGGTTGACAATAGACATCAACCTACTCCCATATTCTTTGACACCTTCGTTACTTTTCATCCCCATCATCTCAAACTCCCTTTTGAGGTTGAGAATTTTCATAAGTTTGGTTTGTTGGTTGCCTTCGAACTCCTCTTTGATTTTTTCCCATGCTTCTTTAGGAGACTCACAACCCATGATTGTTGTGAAAATTTCTTCAGACACCGCTGAATGGATACATGAAAGTGCCTTTGGCTTTCGTGCCATTTCTTCTTCATGTTTCTTGATTTGGGAAGGTGTTGGATTTCCTGGAAGAGGAGTAACCTCAGTGTCACTCTCAATCACGTCCCATAAACTAAGAGCCTTCATGTATGCTTTCATTTTGATGGCCCATGAATGATAGTTATCACCTTTGAACAATGGAATAGAGATGGAGAAATTGTTTGATGCCATTGAATATGAAAGATAAATACTTAATATATATATAGATGTATATATAAAATATCAACTCACAAGCCCTAGATCTTGAGCTCTGATACCAAGTGTAGGAATATATATGTAAAGGCCCAGACCTAGAGTTGTTTTAAACTAAAGAAAATGAACTCTGAATGTATATCAGACACCATCTGTTTGAGAACTCTATTTCTCTTTTTTTTTTTTTTTTTTTTTTTTTTTTTTTTTTTTTTAACAAAACAAAAGTATTTTATTATGTTGTTACCATAATAATAAACACTACAATTGTGAGCCGCTACCCATAAAACAAATTCACTAATAAATAGGTAACCCTAACTATCAGGTAAACAATTACCTAGAACATTTCATCCAATATCTACAACTAATTCCTAAATAATAGAATTAATTCAAATCTAAACATAACTATTTTTTTTATTTTAAATTTTGAATCACATTTATCTAACATCCTCTCTTGATTCAAAATTACTAAAATTTAAAATTAAATAAAAATGAAGCACTTCTCTTCAATTTCTTTCTGGTGATGCACTTCTCATCACCAAACACGTGATGCACTTCTCATCACCAAACACGTTGGTGCACTTCTCATCCGGGGTGACTATTATGTCCCTTTGTGGTTTCTTGTGTGTAGTTGGTGATTATGTGCACCATGGAGAGAAGTGCTCCAGTGAATTTGGTGTTGATGAGAAGTGCATCAACAAATTGGAGTTGATGAGAAGTGCACAAATTGATGGTGGTGAGAAGTGCATTACAGATGAAGAGAAGTGCTTCATAAATTCTGTTCAGACAAGTTTAAGATTATGAGGGTGATTGTTGGAATAATCTTAAACTTAGTTATTATTTAATTGTTTTGTTTTAAATAAATGTTGTATTCAGTCCGTTGTAGTGCGTAGGACTCAGTCATTTGGCTGTTCAGATTTATCAGGAGTGTGGGTCTAGTGGAGATAAAATAGGAGTTTAGTAGCTGATTTCTAGCTACTAGTATGCTGTAGTTAGACGCTTATATATTCTGCATGTATTCAGACGTTAAGAATAGTCAAAATAGAATGTAAGTTTGTTTTCCCAGGTTATCCATACACTTACATAGTTTTAGTGATCATTATATCAGTTTTCATCAAACAGATGGTGTCTGATATACATTCAGAGTTCATTTTCTTTAGTTTAAAACAACTCTAGGTCTGGGCCTTTACATATATATTCCTACACTTGGTATCAGAGCAAATTAAATAAAATATAAAAACAATAAACTCAACAGGCCCATCAACCTAAGCTAAGTAAAGCCCATCAGTTTAGATTAATCCAACATTCACTCCCTTAATCTAAACTTTATGAAGCACTTCTCTTCATCTGTGATGCACTTCTCACCACCTCCATGTTGATGCACTTCTCACCAACTTACACATTATTTTATTTGTTGATGCACTTCTCATCAAAAACACAATTTTGGAGCACTTCTCTCCAGGGTGCACTTCTCACCCACAACTCTACAGGAGTGGTTCTCCCTCGATCAAATGTGCCATGTCTTCTTCATCCATCTGGGTTCTACAATTCTTTGCCAGATGCCCATATCTTTTGCAGCGAAAACATTGTGACTTCCCTTTGTGCCAACAGTCTTTTTCCTCATGACCCATCTTATGACAATGGTTGCATTGAACTTTGCCTTTTGAGGATGAGGCTTTAGCTAATAGGAGTCCCTCAATTTTTCCTCCATTTTCTTCCTTTCTCATGATCCTCCTTTGATCCACGGCGTGAAGTGAATTGATCAATTCTGAAACAGTTAATGTCGAGAGATCTTTAGTATCTTCAAGTGAGGAAATTTTAGTTTCATACCTCTCGGGAAGAGTCACTAAAAGTTTGTCCACAACTCTTTGACTTGAGAAATCTCCACCAAGCAGTTTGATTTGGTTGACAATAGACATCAACCTACTCCCATATTCTTTGACACCTTCGTTACTTTTCATCCCCATCATCTCAAACTCCCTTTTGAGGTTGAGAATTTTCATAAGTTTGGTTTGTTGGTTGCCTTCGAACTCCTCTTTGATTTTTTCCCATGCTTCTTTAGGAGACTCACAACCCATGATTGTTGTGAAAATTTCTTCAGACACCGCTGAATGGATACATGAAAGTGCCTTTGGCTTTCGTGCCATTTCTTCTTCATGTTTCTTGATTTGGGAAGGTGTTGGATTTCCTGGAAGAGGAGTAACCTCAGTGTCACTCTCAATCACGTCCCATAAACTAAGAGCCTTCATGTATGCTTTCATTTTGATGGCCCATGAATGATAGTTATCACCTTTGAACAATGGAATAGAGATGGAGAAATTGTTTGATGCCATTGAATATGAAAGATAAATACTTAATATATATATAGATGTATATATAAAATATCAACTCACAAGCCCTAGATCTTGAGCTCTGATACCAAGTGTAGGACATTAAGATTTTATTAAGATACTCTTTAAGTGTTGTAATATTAAGTTATTTTAATGTAATGAAATTCAATATTGTCCTTTCTACAAAAAATTTAAATTTTTACGAGATTTTCTTGACTATTTAAGAGTAATAATCACAATAATATATAGTTTAAAATATTTAATTTTGTTATAAAAATTAGTGTAGATTTAGAAATTTGACTTTTTTATAAGATTAGATTTTTGTTTTTTTAATATTTATTATAATATTTGTATATGTATTTTAAAATTTAGATATTATAAAAGACATACTAAAAATATTTTAAAAGATTCGCTTAAGTGTTTCAGAGTAATATTGATAAAGTATCTTATTCTGAAAAAAATGAAATTCAATATGATCATTTACATAATTAAAAAAAATATATAATTTTTATGAGATTCTCCTAAGTGTTTTAATAGAATATTAAAAAAAATTGGAGTTTTTTATCTGTAAATTCATTAAATAAGTTAACGTATGACTTTTAATATTGTTTTATAAATAGAAATTCTCATTTTTCAGTTGTTTTTAATTATAAGCCACTTTAAGATTTTCTTAAGTGTTTTAAGATTCATTGAAAAATTATTCTCAATTATTGAAAAATTATTCTCTCATTATTCTCAATTATTCTCTTATAAGAATGATTCTCTTATGTGTTGTAAGATTCAGTTTAGTGTTTTAGTGTAGATTTTGAGAATTATGTGTTAATTTGTGAAAAATTAATCTTTTACACGGTTCTCTTAACTTGAGAGAGTATTTTTAAAAAATATTTTAAAGATTTGCATAAGTGTTTTAAAGAAATTTTGAGAAAGTATATTATTTTTGAAAAATGAAATTTTATATGTTCATTTACAAAGATAAAATTTTTTACAAGATTCTTTTATGTACAATATTTTCAATTTTTTGGGTTTTTAATATTTCAATTTATTAAATAAGTTAACATATAACTTTAAATATTATTTAAACAATAAAGATTTCACTTTTCAATTATTTTTATGTATAAAGTTACATACAAAAAAATCTACTAGCAACACACTTAAAATAATAATTAAAAATAAAAATAAATAGTTAAAACACTTAATAAAGTATGAGGATGAGGTTTATCTTAGGGATATATAGAAAATTTCACAAACTGAAAAAGAATATTGTGTTTAACCATGTAAGAAAATATATTTTAAAAATTCGCTGAAGTTGTTTCAGAATAATATGGAGAAAGTGGCTTATTTTGGAAAAAATAAACTCAATATTGTTTTTTACAAATGTATAATAATTATTTTTATGACAATCTCTTAAGCTTTTTAGTACAATATTTTCTAATGTTTTGGGGTTTTTAATCTTTTAATTTATTAAATTATTTAATGTATGACTTTTAATATTATTTATTATAAGTTGAGATTTCATTTTCAACCAATATAAGGTACTTTAAGATTTTATTAAGATTTTCTTACATGTTCTAAGATTTCATTTCCGAGTAAAAAATGTATTTAGTTTTCTATAAAATGGATTTTCCAATAATAATAAGATTATGCTAAGATATATTATTAAGATTTTAGTAAGTGTGTTACTCGTAAAATTTAATTAAGATTCTCTAATGTGTTGTAAGATTAAGTTTAGTGTTTTAGTGTAGATTTTGAGAATCTATGTTATCATAATATAATAAAATTCACTATTGTCTTTTTGCAAAATTTGTCAAAAAATTAATCTTTTATGCGGTTCTTTTAATTGCTTGATAGAATATTATAATCTTAAAATTATAATAAATAGTACTAAGAACATTTCATATATCTTAAATTGAATTCAAATAATTTTAAAATAAACTTTAAAGAATCTTTTAGTTTTTAAATGAATACATTAAAGATTTCTATAATTTTACTAAAGAATATCTTAGATACATTTACATATGACCAAAAGTCTTTAACCCAAAAATGCATCAAAGTATACAGGAGACATCTACCTTATATTACATAACTATGAAAAAACAATGCAGACGGACACATGATAATCACCAATGTATTGCACTGGGAGAGTACTGTGCGAGGTTCTGTATTTTCTACCTCCTTTCCCTGAACGTGAAATTCTTCCAGCACATCCTCACCGACACAGATATTATATCCATGCTAAAGATTTGCTCCACAATTCTCCAAAAGCTCTACATCTTGAAATCTACCATGACTTTCAACCATGATATGCCTCTGACTAATAAAAACGAGCATGGTGAATAATGTAATAGTGCTAGTCTTAAACATGAGAGTCTAAAGACATGATATTGGATCATCTTAGTGAGGCTTTTTCATATCCACACCATCACATTTCAAAAAAAACACCTTAACGAATCTGAAACACATAATAGAATCTTGTTAGAACACATACCAGAAAAACACATAATAGAACTTCCAGTATCTTTTTTGTTTCAAAAAAATATATGTGAATCAAATAAGCCAAAGGAGAATTTAGAAAAAAAATTGAAACGAATATATGTGAATCATCTTCATAAATTTATCAACAAGAACTAATTCCTTTTTGTCCAAACAAAAATACTTTAATCCATACCCACTATAGAAGACATTACAGAATCTCAAACATATGATAGAAGCACGTACCAGAATCTGAAACACATGATAGAATTTTGTTAGAACACATACGAAAAAAACACATAATGGAACTCCTAATATATTTTCCGAGCAGATAAAATCAAAGAAGCCAAAGTTGAGTTCAGAACACACATGATCATATGTATGGGTATCACGATAAACCATTCTTCCTGGTCATATATGATAAGAATCCAAAACGAAGTAATATATCACATTTGTTTTGATCCTCTATCAAAGAAGATATCGCATCTGTCAAGATCTATAGTTAAAACCTTACAAAAAAAAAAAGTTTTTCTTCATCTTATGGTCGGCACTTCAGTCATGGCCGATTCCATAGCACACCTATAACAAAAAACAAGTGTTCTTAACAGTGGTCTACAAAAATACAGTAGTTTAATTGGTTAACTCTAACAAATGAAAATTTATTACATGATTTTATCGTCTTTTTCCTCCATTTTCTTCTAAAGTTGTGTATATGATTTTTGTAGCGTTGTAAAATTGGAAATTTGTATGGTCTAAACCATATAGACAACTGTTGTTACGTGATATTTGTGTCTTGATATTCTTTCCAAATTTTTAAAAGATTGTGTTCTATAATAAAATTTTAATTTAATGATTCTTTCCTTTTCTAAATGATATTATACGTATAATACTTGCTGATGGATTCTAAATGACCATGATCATTCTAATTTATTACAGTACTGCCATTATGTCTTGTATAATGTTATTAAAATAAAATTTAATGAATGGATGGTCTAGATTGATGGTCTCTTGGTCTCTTGATAAGAATGGTCTCCTTAGAACCTTACCATATATATATATATATATATATATATATATATATATATATATATATATTATGTTATCCAAATATTCATATAGACTAATGTTTTATACCTACTGTAAGTCTGGAATCTTGTTTTGGAATATTTACCTAATCTTGTTGAAATGTAGATAGGGGCACCAAACATACTATTATACTAATAATACTACTCAACGTTGGCATTACTTGGGACTTGTGTCTGATCAACTCCAAGTTTGCAAAGATCTACGATTTCCTTTTGGGCTTTTTTCATAAATACCCAACTCAAAATTATTTTTTGCAAAAATACTATGTGTTTTTTAAATTTTTTGCGAAAATACAAAAATATTTGCAAAAATACGGTCTGCAACTACTTTCAACCATATCTGCAACTGCAACCAAAATCAACCGCATATGCAACTTTTTAATAAAAACAATTTTTTTCCGGCGTCCTGATTTTAGGGTTGTAAACAACCCTAAAATCAGGGTAGGTTAGGGTTTAGAGTCTAGGGTTTAGGGTTGTAAACAACCCTAAACCCTAAACCCTAAACCCTAAGTCCGTATACGAATTATTCCTCATTCTTAATATTTCTAAAACCCAACCATTGAACCCCAAAGGTTAACTATTGAACCCCAGAGGAACGAATTAATCAAGACCACAAGCTTACCAAACATCTTACTAACAATTTTTTTTGAATTCTCATCTATTTTTCAATCATTTTTTAAAAAGTTGTTTCTGGTTGTATCCGGTTGCATCCGGTTGCGTTGGTTGCTGGCCGTATTTTTGGTTGCATCTGTGGTTGATTTTGGTTGCAGTTGCAGATGGTTGAAAGTAGTTGCAGACCGTATTTTTGCAAATATTTTGGTATTTTTGCAAATATTTCCAGAAGATGGTAAAATTGCAAAAAAACTTAGAAAAAGTAGTATTTTTGGTAATTTCCCTTTCCTTTTTCGAGATTATTTTCATTTTTAAAGCGGTCAAAGTAAAGGAACGCTTGTAAAAATAGTTAACAGAGTGACAAATTCATAAATAAAAATATAATGAAGGTGTGTTTGGCTGAATATGTATGTTTGAAATTTGATTTAATAAAATGTTACATCGCAGTTTGTTATTCATTTACTTTGCATATTTGTAATTTAAATTTTTATTAATAAAGTAAATCTTACTTTTTAACGAAAAATTGACAAATGTAACATGTTTTCTATAGAACAATACCAAAATGACAATTATGAAGGCCGTTTGAATCTACCATCCCCAAATGCGTGTTTAGATTCACAGGATTATAGTACAACCCAACAAGATGATTATGCACATGTTTATATGGAGATGGATAAACGGACTTGCGGTAGAATAACAAAAGGGCACATAAAGATAGAGGAGAAGTGATAATGGGGAGCGAAGCATCTTCGTGTTCTCCATCCAGTCATGTTTGTTTTGCATTTTGTTAAAATATCTTTATATATTATATTTGTGCATATGTCATAATACCTGATCTGTAAATGCGTAATTCACTCATTACTTCAAACGGAAATGCATATTCAACATTGAATACCCTAGTGCCGAATGCGTAAAAGCTGAATATTCCATTTAAAAATGCGTAAAAGCTGAATACTCCATTTAAAAATGCGTAACGCCGATACCCCGTTTTGAATTGCGTAACCCATCGCCTACATATGTTCAAATAATCGGAACTGGTTATTTTTGTTAACTTTGAGTGGAAAAGAGGTTAAAGTTGTATATCACCCCTTTTAACAGTGTGCTAGAAATTGGTTGACTCGGCCGAGTACTCAGAAATCGGAGATCAACCGATTTGGATTTGAGTGAGTATTCGGATATTTATTAAAAATGAGTACTTGAAAATCGTCTGATTACTCGGATTTTGAAGACAAAACTGAGGTGAATTGATTTCCGATTTTTAGAATTTTGCTTTTTAACATGCAGAAAGTAAAAGGAATTTTATGATTTATCAAAAAAGAAAAGAAAAAGAAATTAGAGCTTTTTTCATAAATACCCATCCCTAAATGTTTTTTTTCAAAAATACTATGGTTTTTTGAATTTTTTGCAAAAATACTATCTTTTTGAAATTATTTTCAAAAATACGGTCTGCAACTAGATGCAACCATGTGCAACTTTTGCCATCAGAATCAGATGCAACCATCTGCAACTTTTGCAACCAGAATCAACCAGATGCAACTTGTTAGTAATGATGTTTTTCCGGTGTCCTGATTTTAGGGTTGTAAACAACCCTAAAATCAGGGTAGGTTAGGGTTTAGAGTCTAGGGTTTAGGGTTGTAAACAACCCTAAACCCTAAACCCTAAGTCCGTATACAAATTATTCGTCATTCTTAATATTTCTAAAATCCAAAATAGAAACATTGAACCCCAAAAGTTAACTATTGAACCCCAGGGTAAACCAAGACCACAAGTTTACCCCTTTTATTAATAATTTTTTTTTGAATTCTTAGCTATTTTTTCAATTATTTTTTAAAAGTTGCATCTAGTTGCATCTGGTTGCTTTGGTTGCATCTGGTTGCGTTGGTTGCAGACCGTATTTTTTGAAAATATTTTTTGGTTGCATCTAGTTGCATTTAGTTGCAGACCGTATTTTTGAAAATAATTTCAGAAGATAGTAAAATTGAAAAAAAACTTAGAAAAAGTAGTATTTTTGATAATTTCCCAAGAAATTATGGGTTTATATTTAGAACTTAAAAAGTTTATCGACTGGGTTGTGCCGGATAAGCTATGTATAAGTCATGTCCTCCAAAAAAAAAAACTATATACATATAAGTTCTTTTTCTAGTAGTTATTTACAGAACATTCTAACCCTAATCATCGTTTGACGTCGTCTTCTCCCATTCTCTCTGGAAGTGGATAAAAATAAGATGGTGGATATTGAAATCATTCGTACATTCTTCGGTATAATCGGTTGGTACTTGGTACCAGACTTGTTTTGAGACATATGCAGTGGTAAATTTAAGTCATGAGTACTTTGTTTATAATCAATCTTTACTTTTTTTCTTATTAATACTATCAGTTATCTGTCTTTTGTATTCATAGACTTTATAAAGGTTGATCAGAATTCATACCTAGCGATCAGCTTAACATATTTATGCTACTTGTTTAATATATTTTCAATGTCATCTTGTATTCTTTTCTTTTCGGACAGGGAATTTCATCTCATTTGGCCTGTTAGCTTGTGCAGTGTAATCTCTCTCTCTTTCTCTCTCTCTCTCTCCCATGTAGGGTAAATTATATACATGTACTGATCCATATACACACGCATGGATATACTACAGATGTACGTAGGAGGTGTATTTCTGATTGAGTTGGTGGTGTTCGGCCTTGCCATTGGATTGGTGATTAGACAAGCACCTACATCTAAGATAAGAGAGGATGTAGCTAGGATGTTTTGCTTTGTATCCACTTCACTGATTGTCGTGCCTGAGGCTTTATTCATGGTACGTTTGTCGTTCTGCTTGTATGTATAAAAAAATAAATAGGCGTCATTGTTGTTGAGTCGGTCGACTAGTCGGTCGACTAGTCGGCTGACAGTACTTTCCTATCGACTAATTGCGGTAACTTGGTGTGTTATTGTTTTGGGCGACTGTGCGACTAGTTGAGCCGACTTGTGTATGACCTATTGGAAAATAATCTCAAACTAGGTGGCATTTATTTAAATAAAGTTTGCATTATTTGTTTATTGCATTATTCGTTTTCTGTAAAATGACTTGGTCATATCAGTCATTGCTAGTTTGTAGGATCGTGTTGAATAACGGGCGAGTGACAGAGCCCAGTTAGGAAAATAGTTGTTTTACCTTGTTTTTAGGTAGCCGTTTATCCATTCTTTTTATATCGATGTATTGTTTCCTTATTGAACTAATGCAAGCAGTTCTCAGGCAAGCTTCTGTGTTCTTTGTTTTATCAGTTTCAGAAAAACTCTTTTATATATATATATATATATATATATATATATATATATATATATATATATATGGGTTAGGCTCAAGAGAGAACCAATCACTAAAAAAGAATTTTAGAACTGTTATAAGTCGTTGGATTATTACTAGATCAACTGTTCAGATTCAACTCATTTTTATATACAAAATCTTATAAGGGTATTGTTGGAATAAAATGATTCTACTGCCGAACCTATTTTGTTTCATAGTATAAATACAGTGTTCTGCAACTGAATTTTAAAAGTTATGCATATGGATTTCAAAGTTCTACAACTGAACTTACTTTTTTCCACGAAGTTCTACAAGTGAACTTGATTATTTTTATAATGTTCAGTTGTTGAACAATGTTATTCACATTATTTTCATATCATAACTTTCGTGTTCTACCGCTGAACATAAAAGTCATGCAATCGAACTTGAAATCAAACACATAAATTTTAAAGTTCTGCAACTGAACTTACTTGTATTTAAATGTTCAGCTGTTGAACATTGTTATCAGATATTGTGTTTATACAATAACTTGAATATTTTCACAAAAATTGATAAAAATAATTGGGGAAATTTTATGATGATGACGAAGAATTTTGTGATCGATATCGATGTATGATTATTATCGCTAATCAAATATTAATTAGCTCTAAATTATGTATTTTGTGTTTTTGGACAACTTTACCCATGACCTTCATATAATAAATATATATTATTTTAAAAAATAAGATAGAGTTCTAAGAGTTCTTAGGTTAAGGGTTCTACAAGAAACATGACCTATATATATATATATATATATATATATATATATATATATATATATATATATATATATATATATATATATATATATATATATATATATATATAGTACAAGAACGTTTAAACTGTTTTACAAGAATTTGGTATCAGAGCTATGGAGATGACGAAGGAGAGTAACAAGGGAAATGGAGGAGCATTCGGGTTGAGTTACCCAATGCTGGCCATGAGTAATTATACGGTATGGGCCATGAAAATGAAAGTGTTCATGCAGGCTCATGAAGTTTGGGAAGCAATTGAACCCAGTGATCCAAAGACACCAGTCGTGGAGAAGAAGGACAAGATTGCTGGCTATGATTTATCAGGGCGTCCCTGAAGAGATATTACTCACACTTGCAGAAAAAAAGACAGTCAAAGAGGCTTGGAAGGCCATCAAAACCTTATGTCAAGGTGCTGAGAAGGTGAAAAAAAGCAAGGATCCAGACCCTGAAGTCGGAGTTCGAGTCCCTTAATATGAAGGATACTGAATCACTTGATGATTTTATCATGAATCTGAATGGCCTGACAACCAACATTCGAGTGTTGAGAGAAGATATCAAGGAATCCTGTGTAGTTAAGAAATTGTTGCGGGCAGTACCAAAGAAATTCCTTCAAATCACGTCCACCATGGAACAGTTTGTTGATCTGGAGAATATGAAAATGAAGGAGGCAATTGGCTCTCTCGAAGTATACGAAGAGAGATTGAAGGGAAACTCGGAGTCAAATGGAGAACAACTAATGCTCACAGAAGAAGAATGGGAAAAGAAAGAAGGTCAAGAAAAGAAATTGTTGTATACTCGAGAAGAATGGATAAGTCGTTCAAACAAAAGCACCATGAATGCATCATCAAATCAAAAGAATCGAGGAGCAAGAGATAAAACCAGGGTTAGATGCTTCAACTGTAATGTACTCGGACACTATGCTACAGAGTGCAGGAAGCCTAGGCGAATCAATGAGCAAAGTCAAGAGGTGAATATCTCACAGATAGATGATGATGAGCCAACTCTGTTATTGGCAAAATTTGATAACAAGGTTGATGACTTGATGTTGGTAAACGAAAGCAAGGTGGTACCATCTCAATTACCTGGCAATGGAGGAAATCGGGCTGAATCAAACATTTGGTACCTCGACAATGGTGCCAAAAACCATATGACAGGTTTTAAATCGAAGTTCACAGAGCTCAACGAGGGGATAACATGGATAGTTAAATTCAGAGATGGCTCTAAGGTGAATATTGAAGGAAAGGGATCCATCACATTCAAGTGCAAAAATGGAGATGAACGCATCATTCATGAGGTATATTACATTCCAAGTTTATGCAATTATATTCTCAGTCTTGGTCAATTATCTGAAGAAGGAACCAAAATTATAATTAGAGGAGAGTTTTTGTGGGTTTTTGATAAAAACGAAGAGCTTCTTATAAAGGTTAAAAGGTCGTCGAATAGACTTTACAAGTTGATTATTGAAAGCTGTAAATCTATGTGCTTGATGTTGAAAGTGGAAGAAGTGTTTAAGATGTGGCATGCCCGACTTGGGCATGTGAACTATCAAGCCATGTCAATGCTGTCTAAAAATCAAATGGTAAGAGGCTTGTCGAAAATAGTTCAGCCTAAAGACAAGTGCACTGATTGTCTGATGTCAAAACAAACCCGAAGGCCATTCCCGTCCCATGCGAAATACTGTGCTACAGGGATCTTGGAGCTAATACATGGCGACCTATGCGGTCCTATTTCACCTGAGACAACAGCTGGAAACATGTATTTTCTGCTACTTGTGGACGATTATAGCAGAATTACGTGGGTGTACCTACTGAAATGCAAAGATGAAGCATTGAGCGCATTCAAGAAGTTTAGAACTGTGGTCGAAAATAAATCAGATAGAAAGGTGAAAACTTTGAGAACAGACAAGAGTGGAGAATTCACTTCGAATGAGTTCAAAACTTATTGTGAAGACGCTGACATTGAAAAACATTATACAGCTCCGTACACACCCCAACAGAATGGGGTGGTAGAACGAAGAAATGGGACAGTAATTGAAATGGCGAGGAGCTTCCTCAAACAGATGCAGTTGCCAACAACCTTGTGGGGAGAGGCGGTAAGACATTCTGTTTACATCTTAAATATATTGCCAACACGTGCCTTTACAGGAATGACACCATAGACATCGTGGTCTGGAAAGAAACCTCATGTGAATCACATACGTGTTTTTGGATGCTCGGGTCATATGAAAATTCCCAATGTGCAGACAAAAAAATTAGATGATCGTAGCAAACCAGTCATCAACTTGGGTAAGGAACCTGGCACGAAGGCCTACCGTATCTGCGACCCTGTTAGTAATCAAGTACATGTTAGTAGGGATGTGTCTTTTGAGGAAAATAAAACATGGGCTTGGAATTCAGAGATGGGAGATTGCTCGAACCAGGAAGAGATGTTTTCGGTTATTGACACAAGTGAGGAAGAAGGAAAAACTCCAAACAGTCCAGGTGAAGCAGAGGGAGATCAGGTATCAACACCAAGGCCACACTCCTCATCGTCCAAAATAAATCCAGAGAATTATGATGACAGTTGTGAGCCCAAGAAATTCAAGGCGATAAGTGACATTTACAATGAGACCGAAGAAGTTGAACTGGACGAAGAACTTTTATATGTGGGAGTTGAAGAGCCATCCACGTACTGTCAAGCCATGAAAGATCGCAACTGGAAGCAAGCTATGAAAGGGGAAATTGATTCGATTGAAAAGAATGAGACTTGGAAGCTAGTGGAACTGCCAGATGGTCACAAAGTGATAGGCCTGAAGTGGATTTATAAAATAAAGAAGGATGCCGAGGGAAAAATTGTGAAGTACAAAGCGAGACTCGTAACCAAGGGATATGTACAAGAGCAAGGAGCAGATTTCGATGAAATATTTGCTCCAGTAACTCAACTCGAGACAGTCAGATTATTGTTGGCTTTGGCAGCAAAAAGTAGCTGGGAGGTGCATCATCTTGACGTAAAAACCGCCTTCTTGAATGGAGAAATTACCGAGGAAGTTTATGTATCACAACCAGAGGGCTTTGAAGTAGAAGGACGGGAGAATCTTGTGTACAGGCTATATAAAGCGCTGTATGGCTTAAGACAGACCCCTCGCGCCTGTTATACCAAACTTAGTAAATGTCTTGAGAGTATGGGTTTCATCAGGTGTCCTTATGAGCATGTAGTTTACATCGAAGACTAGATCAGACGTGTCTATCATCGAAGACTTCAAGAAACAGATGAATTGCAGGTTCAAGATGAGCAATCTTGGAAGGCTAAGCTATTACTTGGGGATTGAGGTGGCACAAGAAAAGGGTTTTATAGAGCTGAAGCAAACTGGCTACGCTAAGAAATTACTGGCAAAGGCAGGAATGAGCGGATGCAATCCTACAAAATTTCCCATGGATCCTAAGGAACAGATATTCAAAGACAAAGAAGGTGACACAATCAATGCAACTGAATTTAAGAGTATTGTTGGGGGGCTTCGTTACTTGGTGCACACGAGGCCTGACATAGCATACGCTGTGGGTATTGTAAGCAGGTATATGGTGTTAGATATAATTGCTAATGTTTGTTTATCAGTGTTTAAGAAACAGGTACTGACCAGAGTTTATCAGAAGCCGGTCAGAGTTTAATTAAACTCTGACAGGGTGAAGAGTTTAAAGGAAGCCGGTCAGAGTTTGTTAAAGTCTGACAGGGTGAAAGTTGAATTAGCTGTCGGTGCTGAATTGAAGATTCTAGAAGCAATATATTCTGAAGATGGAAAGAAGCAGAATATATTGATACAGCTAAGGAAACGGAATAGAAGATAAGAAGCAATCCTTAATTGATATGAATTGTATAGCTAACTTATAGGAATATCAATTAGAGATGGATTGTATGTAGCTGTGTACTATATAAACACAGATAGGTTATTCCTAGAAGGAATACGTTCATTAATATATCATTCTTGTAACCTAGAAGCTCTTTGTGATTCATTAACATCATAAAGAGAGACTGTTAATATAATTACAGTTTTGTTGATTTATAAACAGTGTTCTTGATTATTGTTATTCTCATACATACTTGATTATATTGTGTATTCGGCCTAACAATTGGTATCAGAGCCAAGGCTGTTTAATATATACAGTTTTACGATTCAAACACAGTAATAATCATGTCTGAAGAAAATCAAACTGCTCCCAAGGCTGAACAGGTTAAGCCTAATTCTGTGAGTCGATATGAAACAATCAGGGTTCCAATTCTCAGGCCTGTAGAGTATCCGATTTGGAAGGTGAAGATGACCATGTTTCTGGAGGCTACAGATCCAGAATATCTTGACATAATTTATGATGGTCCTCATATGCCAACTAAATTGTCCCCTGCTGTTGATGGTCAAGAACAAAAGACTGTTCCAAAGGAAAAGAAAGATATGACTCCTGAGGACATCTCATCAATTGCAAAGGATGCAAAGGTTAGACATCTACTCCATAGTGCTTTAGATAATGTTATGTCTAACAGGGTAATTGGATGCAAAACTGCAAAAGAGATCTGGGATGCTTTGGAGATAAGGTGTCAAGGAACCACTGCTATCAAGAAGAACAGAAAGACTATACTCACTCAGGAGTATGAGCACTTTGATTCAAGAAACAATGAAACCTTGACTGAGACATATGACAGATTCTGCAAATTATTAAATGATCTATCTCTTGTTGATAAAGAATATGATCTTGAAGAATCAAATCTCAAATTTCTGTTATCTTTACCTGAAAGATGGGATTTGAAGGCAACAACAATCAGGGATAATTATGAACTTGCAGACACAGATCTTGATGAGATCTATGGGTTGTTAAAGACTCATGAACTTGAAATAGAACAAAGAAATAGGAGATCCAGCAAGAAGACAAAATCTGTTGCTCTCAAAGTTGAGGAGAAGCCCATTAAGAAGGAATCATCAAGGAAGAAAGCCAAAGGAAAAGCATTGGTTGTAAACTCTGACAGTGAGTCATCAAACACTGATGATGGCTCAAATTCTGATGAAGCTTCTGACTCTGAGGATGATGAAGAAGAGTTGATGCAAATGGCTGCCCTGATGGTGAAGACCTTCAAAAAGATGGGATTCAAGAACTTCAAGAAAGGAAAGAGATTCTCAAGGAAAGATTCAAACTTTGAAAAGAAAAGTTTTAGAAAGTCTGATGGAAGGGAGACCAAGTCTGGAAAGAAGGATAAATCTGAAATCCAGTGCTACAAGTGCAAGGAGATGGGTCACTATGCTCCAGAGTGCAAGAAAGGAAAATGGGTTAGAGCAAACTCTGCAAGTGTAAAGTCTGACAATGTTAGCTTAAACTCTGTTGATAGTAATTCCGCTGCAAAAGCTAACACTGTTAAGAAAGACAAAGGATCCAAGCAAGTCTGGGTCCTTAAAACTAACACTTAGTGTTTGTTTGTGGTTGCAGGGTATAAAAGAGAGCACACTTATTTTGGACAGTGGGTGCTCAGGACATATGATTGGAAATCAAGCCCTGCTATCAGACTTTAAGGAGAAGGCTGGCCCAAAAGTTTCATATGGAGATGGCAACATAGGACACACTCTGGGATATGGCAATATAAATCTTGGAAGTGTCATCATCACAAATGTAGCTCTAGTCTCAGGACTCAAGCATAATCTGCTATCTGTGAGTCAAATCTGTGACAGAGGAAACCATGTAGATTTTCATTCTGAATACTGTGAAGTGATCAGTAAATCTACTGGAAAAGTTGTTCTAGTTGGACACAGGCGCAACAACATCTATGAAGCAAGTTTGGTAACAAACTCTGATGGTAAAACAGTGTGTCTGACTGCAAAAATGTCAAATGAAGAGAGTTGGAATTGGCATAAGAAGCTCTCTCATCTTAACTTGAACAACATTAATGAGCTAATAAGAAAGGATCTTGTAAGGGGACTCCCAAAATCAATACTCAGTCTAGATGGCCTATGTGATTCATGTCAAAAGGCCAAGCAAAGGAAGTCATCTTTCAAGAGCAAATCTGAATCTTCAGTAGTGGAACCTTATCATCTTCTACATGTTGATCTCTTTGGACCAGTGAATATAATGTCAATGGGCAGAAAGAAATATGCTCTAGTAATTGTTGATGAGTATACTAGATATACATGGGTGCATTTCTTATCAAAGAAGGATGAAACTGCTCAAACTCTGATGGATCATGTAAATCTACTGGACAAAGGGTCACAGCACAAAGTCAAAATTATAAGGAGTGATAATGGAACTGAATTCAAAAACTCAATCATGGAAGCTTTCTGCAAGGAAAGAGGAGTGAAACAAGAATTTTCTGCACCTGGAACTCCACAGCAAAATGGTGTAGTTGAAAGAAAGAACAGAACTTTAATTGAAGCAGCCAGAACTATGCTTGAAGAAGCAAAATTACCAACTTATTTCTGGGCAGAAGCTGTTCAAACTGCTTGTTTTACTCAAAATGCCACTCTGATCAACAAGCATGGGAAAACACCATATAAGATGGTGAAAAATAAGAAGCCAAATTTGAAATATTTTCATATATTTGGATGCAAATGCTTTGTGTTGAAGACTCATCCTGAACAGTTGACAAAGTTCGAGTTAAAAGCTGATGAAGGAATCTTTGTTGGCTATCCATTGTCAACAAAAGCATTCAGAGTTTACAATCTGAGAACTAAAGTGATCATGGAATCCATACATGTGTCATTTGATGACAAGAAAATAATTGGACTTGAAGACAAGGATGGATATGATCAACTACGTTTTGAAAATGAAGATCTATTCTCTGATGATATAAACTCTGATGAAGCAGGTTTGACAAACTCTGACGAAGCATACTCTGAACCTCTACTGGTAAATACTGGAGAAACTGGAAATTCTCAAATTGAACAAAATAGAGAACCAGTTGAGGGGGAGCGTGAAGAAGCTCAACAGGACACAGCAAGTGAGTCAGTTGAGGAAGCTGATTCAAACTCTGACAGTTCAAACTCTGAGCAATCCAATTCAGGGGGAGCCTCAGATAATGCAGAAAGTCAACATATGAATCAGGAGAGCATGGATCAAGGGGGATGATCCAATAATGATGCAAGAAACCACTTACCAACAGCAAGAAAGTGGACACAGGCACACACACCTGATCTTATAATTGGAGATCCTGATGCTAGTGTAAGAACTAGAAGTGCAACAAATAATGAATGCCTGTATCATGCTTTCTTGTCTCAGACAGAAAAAGTACAAGTGGAAGCTGTCAATCTTTAGGTGACAGATTAGTTTCTTGGTATAGCAAGAAACAGAAGTCAATTTCTACATCCACAGCTGAAGCAGAGTATATAGCAGCTGGTAGCTGTTGTGCACAGATTTTATGGATGAAGAATCAATTGCTGGATTATGGGTTAAGGTACTCTAAAATACCTATTTTCTGTGATAACCAGAGTACTATTGCTATGACAGGTAACCCAGTACAGCATTCCATGACCAAGCACATCAGCATAAGGTATCATTTTATCAGGGAACATGTGGAAGAAGGAAACATTGAGCTTCATTTTGTGTCTACAGACCAACAACTTGCAGATATCTTCACCAAACCTTTGAGTGAAGCTACTTTTACAAGATTGGTAAATGAACTTGGAATGATCTCTGGTTCTGACTAGAGATACGGGTTAGACTCAAAAACTATACATGTTTGCTTTTTATGTTCATGATTTCTTACATGTGTTAACTGTTATGTGCACCAGCATGTTAAACTCTGATGGTAAACTCTGTCAGTTAAACTCTGTGAAGTGTCAGTCATATTTGGTCATACTCTGACAGTTACAGTTTAATGTCATACTCTGATTGTAATTTTGTCTGAAACATATGGACCAATGAAGAAATATGTATGAAGCATAATTCTCAGTAAGTAATTATGAATCCTTAAGAGTTATATAGATTCTGATCTCAAATATGTGCAGTAAGTTAACACAGCATGATACTGTCTCTATTTATAGCATCTCTTAGTTTATTGATCCTATACACTGAGTCTGTATTAGCTGTTTGCATTTTCTCTCATAAATTAATTGTATTAACTGATGAAAAGTCTAAACTCTGATTATAAATTGCAAATAATTCACCCTCAAATCAAAAGATGCCAAACAGAGCACAAATTCCTTTGAGATCAAGTTGAGCCTAGGAAGATCCAGGAACTTATTGTATGAAATAAGGGCTAAAATCTTTGATTTTTGGTGACTAGTGCCAACCACTGATTACTGGAAAAAAAAAAAAAAATAATAAAATACAATAAATAAAGGGGGTGAAAAATAAAAGATATATCCAAATGAAAGGATATCAGTATACAGAGTTTAGATATAAAATCAGATTTTATGTTATAGATGAGAGTTTAGGCAACCAGTTTTTACTACTTTAGTTTGTGGATTTTATACACTTTGAGATGATTTAAATGTTGATTTCAGTAAACTCTGCTATTGCACACACATATTTTCACACCTGTACAGATTGAGAAAAGAGTTTATTGACAAAGAAGGACAAATGATAAACACTGATGCATTGTGTAACATATGCCGAGGTAACTTTGTTTTAATCTCTGATGGTTAAAATAATTTCTTTGTTTCAGACATATTATAATTTTGAGATTAGACATTTGTTTTTCGAAAAAGTATGATTGGTAACGGATTTCAACAGAGAAAAGAAAGAGTGTGTTTGATAAGTCCTGATGGTGATTAGTAGAGCTGATGAGTATGTTAGTTTACTGTTTAAAGTGATATCACTTCTTTCACTTTACAATTGCTATGATATACTGATGACTGTAGTTCTGATATGTAAAGTAAAACAATGGATCTTTTTCATTAATTGATTCAAACTTGATCTACATTCAGACAATTACATACTCTTATCTAGCTAATCTTTCTATTGAACACTAATCACTATGATTACAAAGGATTTGATCTATTTAACCAGGACAAGTACTTGAATGCTACATCAGAAGCAGAAGAGCTAGAGCCAGAAGCTTTTGTGCTCTATTATTTCTGATGATAGCTACTTATCTGGTCATGATAACACCTGGGTTTTCCAGGGTTTGACAACCTCCGGTTGTTGAATCATCATCATCATTCTCTCGACCTCTCTTCCCTGCTTGCAGCTTGCAGGACTCCAGGAAAAGTTCCTCCTCAGAACCCATCAAGTAGCTCTGTTGAAAGAGCATCATACAAATCTCCATTGTATGATCATCTGCAAGGATGGGCACATCATATGGTCCAGGACGGATGATGTGCACATAAGGATTTGAGATAGGCCCTTCAGTTATCTCCTCATCAGCGATGAGACCTTCATCATTCAGAAATGACAAAGCAAGAAACTCATCGATGATATAGTTTGCCTGTTGATGCCAGTTCAAATTCAGGAATGCTTCTACATCGATGAATTCAAAGGTTCCTGCCATTTGATGTATGGTAATTTTAATATTTGGTATGGTGCCTGTTGGTCGAATGCTTCAGTTTTTATAGCATTCAACAGGGTAACTGAAAGGTTTTGCTTGACTCGAAGCTCTGGGAACAGTAACGTGCGGAGTTCCAAGACAGTCATTATTATTCTGACTGTTGAGCTCCTTCGTATTTTGTTTCTGAGATATTAAAATCGATAATTTTGTTATTATTGATTTTTTTTAATAAAGCGATAATTACTGCTGTTTTCACTGCGCATGCGTATTGGAAACTGCCAACTACTGCTGTCATAGTCACTGCATGTGTGCCACGTGTCCCACTAACACAGTAAATGGAGTAAGACAGTTGTGTATTGATGATTAAAAACTGTTCAGTTTTTAATTTTGATTTTTATATTTATACAATACACACACCTTCGTTTAAACTTTTCACATCTTACTCATACACATCTATTATCACACACGCATAGTCACAAACACCTTTCTACACATAAACTCTGTTAAGCTTTCGCATCAATTACTTGTTCTTTCTTCAAAAATCTTCTAATGGCAACCACAGCTTTCGTTTCGTCTGGGTTAGAATTTGTTCCTAACAATTACTCAGCTCCTTTAGCAAATGAGACCGCACCGGAGGCGTTTCATTTGATTCAGAGTTTCTTGACAAACTCTGATATCGGCACTGCTCTCACCGCACCATCGAAGCTGTCTGCATCTCAAATCAGATCTTTTTGGCAGACAGGGACTTATGATAATGGAGGAGAGACTCACTCTCCGTCAATAATCTTTGAATTTGAAGGAAACGAATTTGTAGTTACTCCAACTACTGTTCGTGATGCGTTGGGACTTGAGGATTTCAATTCTTTTACAATCTCTATTGGAGATCCTGAGTTAGTTCGTATGATGAGGGAAATTGGATACTCTGGATCATTGGCAAAGATTGGTCAATTGAAGCGACCGCTCTTGAGAAAGGAATGGAGTTTCTTTTTCGACTGCATAACAAGGGCGTTCGGGAAAAAGTGTACTAATTGGGATGCAATTCCCACTGATAGTCTGCAAATCGGGTATTCTCTTCTTTATGGAGGTCATTTTGATGTTGCTAGGTTAGTTTTACATAATATTGGTGAGAAAATGCTAGAGAATAGGAATGTTGTTTATTTCTCTAGATTTTGTCAGTTAATATTCAACCTTTGCTGTCCTGATATTGAGATCTTAGAGAATGATGTGATTCCTTCTTTTAAATTGCACAAACGAATATTCTCTGATCTTACTAATAAAGATATCAAGAAAGGAGATGTTGGTGTTTTGATGTTGCCTGAGTCTGTGCAACAATTTTTGATCAATTCACAACAACAACAATCACCTGCACATGCTGAAGCTGGACCTTCTGTGTCTCAACCACAGAGGTCAAAGAAATCTAAAGTAAGGGCGGTTAAGTCTCCTAGAGTGAAGCCATTGGTAAATGTTGCAGCTGGGGTATCAGATACTGGTGATATGCCTCAGAAAAGAAGGATGAAGAAGAGAAGAGCAAATAGAGCAAAGTCTGATGCTGCTAATGTTGTTGAAGTCTCAGAGACTGAAACTGATGAAGAAACTCTTCATCAGAGAAAACGAAGACTGGTAGCAGCACATTTGTTTGGTGCTGAGAATGTCACTTCAACTGTTGTTGATGATATTGAGACTGAGACTCCAGTTACTGAAGCTGTTCCTCAAGATACTCCTGCAATTGTTGTTGAGGAGACTATTCTACATGCTAATGAGGACAGAGTGTTTGTAAACACTGAAGCTCCTGAAGTGTTTGTTCAGGAGGATGCTGCCAATCCTGAAGTACATACTGATGCTAATCTGATGGATTTGGATTTAGAAGCTCCTACATCAAAGGCTAATGATGTAGTTGAGGAAGCTGCTATTCATTCTGATAGCAGAGTTCTTGATTTTGAAGCAAACCTCTCTATAAACTCTGAACATTTCACAGAGGGTTTGGAAGCTGATCTTGAAGAATCTATGGCTTCTCACACTGAAATACTATCTTTTGATCTTGAGAAAGGTGAGGAAGTAGATCAGACTTTATCTGTTCACGCTACAGAACCTGTTGCTGCAAATCCTGATGTTGTTGAAAAGGATGCAACAGAAAATGTTCCTGTTGAAGCAGAGTTTGTTGCAAACTCTGAGGATGCTCTTGTTCTTGAAGCTTTGCAACAATCTGTTGTTGAGATTGTTCAAAGAGAAGCAGAGGTTTCTGCTCAAGCAAACTCTGATATTCCTGTTGTAGAAAGAATTGTTCTTCGAGCAAATGAAGCAGAGGATGACAATGCTGAAGCTAGTCCTGCTCATTCAAATTCTGATATTCAAGTAGGGTTATCTGCTAGTCCAGCAAATTCTGATGAGATAAGAGAGATTCATCGAGCTACAGCTGAGCATTTTCAAGAACAAAGCTATAACAGATGGGCTGATGCAGATTGTATCTTTTCTGCACAGAGAGCTGCTGATTTTCTTGGAGATTCTGTAAAGAAGATTTCAAATGCTGATGTTCTAACAAGTCTAAAGGCCACTGTGGTTCAAGTTAAATCTCTTCACAACAGATTTGATGAGACTCATAAGGAGGTCACTGCTATAAGGAATGAAGTTGGCATGAGAGATCTTACTTTGAAGAATGATAGATTGTACTACACACAGATGTTTAAGAAGCAAGCTAAGGACTCTGATGATATTCAGAAGAGGCTTGGAAAAGTTGAAGAAAACCAGACTGCTATGTCTGCTCAACTTACATCAATTTCTACTGCAATTGAATTGCTGACATCAGTACTACTTTCTGATGATGTCAAAAAGGGGGAGAGTTTACATAAGGACAAATGCAAGAGGACTCCAACTTTGAGACGGAGGGATGATTCTACTGATGGTGGAAATAGAAAAGCAGAGAAGAGGTCTACTTTTGTTCAAGAGAGACAAAGGTCAAAACAGACAAACTCTGAGAAGATAAACTCTGGTGGTCAATCTACTATAAACTCTGGTGGTCAATCTACTTCAAAACTCAAGAGTTTAGTTGTTTCAACTAATCCATCTACTGATGAAGAGATTGCTGCTAAGATATTCATGAAAGAGCATGGAAAGGATGTTACTATTGAAGATATCCAGGCTGAAGAGCAAATGCTTGCTGAGGAACACAAGAAAAATCTTGAAGCTGGAATCTACAAGAAAAAGGAAATCAAGGCTCCTAGAAAGAAAGAAGTTGGTATTTCTATCAAAGAGAATACACAACAGAGTATACAATATACAAGGAGACCTGTGATTGAAAACTCTGATAAGGGTAAAGGCATAATGATTGAAGAGCCTAACCTAAAGAAGAAAGATAATTCAACCTCTGACATTGCTCAAGTTGAATCTGCTCAAGTTGATATTCCTGAAGAAGTTGTGACAACCTCTGACACTGCTCAAGTTGTACAAACTAAGTTACAATCCACACAACTTCAAAGTGTGTTCAGAAAACAAACCACTGAAGAAACTCTGAAGCCAAGCCAAGTGGACATTCTCAAAACCAGAACAGTTATGGGAAAAGAATCATTTGATAAATCTGGTTTGGGTTCACATAGAGAAAAGAGAGTAAATACAAGTCCTTTAGATCATACTTCTCTGGCAGTTTCTGGTCTTGGGGTTACTCAAGAAGGCCTTGACAAACTAGAGTCTGTACAGATGATTTTTCACAAAGGAATCAGAAAGGAATTCTTGTTATATTTTATGGCTGATGGCAGAGTATATAGAGTTGGTGAATCTGATATTCAGTTAAAACTCTGGGAAGAGCTAGAGTATGTTCTATATCTACTTGAAGTGAAGAATAGAAGTACTTATGATGCTGCTCGAGTTTTGAAGGAAAGGATGATGAAATCCAAAATCTTAAGTGGAGCTGGAGTATCAAGTGCATATATTCCCAAATACAGAGATGCACATGGGAAGATTGTTGAGATGAAAAGAAACAGTGCTAAGTTCAGAACAGCACTGGGTAAAAAGGTTCTTGAGTTCAATCTAGAGTCTGATAAACCTTTTTATATCAGACTTGGCAATGAAATGAACAAAAACAGCATCTATTCTTTGAGGGCTGCCATCTATCAAATTGGTGAAGTTGAATCAGAAATGAAGGAGCTGAAGAAGAATATGATTGCTGAACTAGAAAGAGCTGAGAAGAAACTGCTATCAGACTATATCAGGACAGTGCCTGATATTCAAGAAATCAAGTAAAGTCTGACTGTAAGTTTTTAATATATTTTCTATTCTAAGTCAAATTTAAACTCTGTTTTAAATTAAACTCTGTTATATGTTAAACACTGCATTTGTTAAATGTTTTGACATCATCAATTATATGTTTAACTTGTACATTTTTGTTATGCACAAGTTGGGGGAGATTGTTAGATATAATTGCTAATGTTTGTTTATCAGTGTTTAAGAAACAGGTACTGACCAGAGTTTATCAGAAGCCGGTCAGAGTTTAATTAAACTCTGACAGGGTGAAGAGTTTAAAGGAAGCCGGTCAGAGTTTGTTAAAGTCTGACAGGGTGAAAGTTGAATTAGCTGTCGGTGCTGAATTGAAGATTCTAGAAGCAATATATTCTGAAGATGGAAAGAAGCAGAATATATTGATACAGCTAAGGAAACGGAATAGAAGATAAGAAGCAATCCTTAATTGATATGAATTGTATAGCTAACTTATAGGAATATCAATTAGAGATGGATTGTATGTAGCTGTGTACTATATAAACACAGATAGGTTATTCCTAGAAGGAATACGTTCATTAATATATCATTCTTGTAACCTAGAAGCTCTTTGTGATTCATTAACATCATAAAGAGAGACTGTTAATATAATTACAGTTTTGTTGATTTATAAACAGTGTTCTTGATTATTGTTATTCTCATACATACTTGATTATATTGTGTATTCGGCCTAACATATGGAAAGGCCTACGACTATGCATATGAATGCAGTAAAGAGGATTCTTCGATACATAAAGGGAACGGTTGGTTATGGTCTGGTGTACACAAAAGAAAGTGGAAATAATATTCTAACGGGATTCACTGATAGTGATTTAGTTGGGCATCTGGATGACAGGAAAAACACGGGAGGTATGGTCTTCTACCTCAATGAGAGTCTCATAACATGGGTTTCATAGAAACAGAAGGTTGTTGCTTTGTCATCCTGCGAGGCAGAGTTTATGGCTGCAACTGCAGCTGCTTGCCAGGGTATATGGTTACGAAATCTGTTAAGTCAAATCACCGCTGAGAATGTTGGTCCAGTGACACTGTTTATCGATAATAAATCTGCTATTGATTTGGCCAAAAACCCAGTCTTCCATGGGCGAAGTAAACATATCGACATTCGATATCATTTCATTCGAGAGTGCTTGCAAAGAGGAGAGATCACCATAAAACATATATGCAGTGGAGGACATCGTGCATATGTTCTCACTAAGGCCTTGCCCGTGGTTAAGTTCGAGTCGATAAGGAAGCTGTTGGGAGTCAAAGACCTGAGCACACAAGTTTGAGATTAAGGGGGAGATTGTTGGAAAATAATCTCAAACTAGGTGGCATTTATTTAAATAAAGTTTGTGTTATTCCCAGACAATGAACCAAGATTGTAGAAGGGGGGGGGGGTGAATACAATCTTTGAAAATTCTTTAGTTCTTGACAGAAAAGATATGAAAGTAAATTCAAGAACAGAAAAATAAACAAGATAAGATAACACAAGAATTAAAAATTCAGGTGGATTGATTTATCCACCTGAGAGATTTTTATTAAAAGAAATCTCTGTGATGTTTATGAATAAACACACAGCTGCATACACATTATTCTAGCTTCAGCAATTTACAAAGGATATTTCTTAACTGATTTGAGCTCTCTAAATTGCCTAACTGATTTCTTAAGTTCTAGAATAATGCTACACTTGGTTATATATATCCCAAGTTTACAAGATACTTCGAACAGCTAATAATACAAAAAGTAAATCTGTTCAAAATCCTTGTTTCTCCATTCTGAGTAGTGGTCCATGTGTTGGTAGCTTTCCCTTCTTGGCTGATTGTCTTTTATAGAAATGCTACTTTTGACCAGACAAAACAGAATGCTTCTTCTTCTCGTGAGTTTACCAGAAATGCTGGTTTTCATGCTCTGTGAAATCTGTCAACCCATGTGCACTGTCTGAACTGTCCCTTTCATAAAGTACAGTGTGTATCCTTAGAAGCTATTTGAGTTGTATCCGTTGAGAGTATCTTGATCACATCCGTAGACAGCTAGTACTGCTATCCGTAGATAGTACATTGTCCACATCCGTAGAAGGCTAACGTTGTTATCCGTAGACAGCCAATTTTACTTATGTAAAATTACAAGGCGTAGACTATTTACAATTAGCCTCCCTATTCTATATATCCATTAATAGTCAACATGACTTATTCAGCCTAAAAAACTAATAATTCAACTTCAACATCAGGATTACAAATCAAGAATACACATCAGGACTGCACATTAGGATTGTACATCAGGATTGCATATCAGGATTGCATGTCAGGAATGTTCATCAGGATTGTTCCTCAGGATTGTATATCAGGATTGCATCTCAGGATTGTACATCAGGATTACACAAGCAAGTTACATTGAGTCTTATCCGTAGATAAGCTACCCTTCTACGGATACTGCAAAAGCATGCTATCCGTTGAAGGCTACATTTTACTTATACAATTTTCACTAAGTTAATCTAGTTATCATCAAGAAACAACATAGTTCCTAACAATCTCCCCCAATTTATGCCTGGTTGAGAATCAGACATAAATTAAGAGTCTTGATGATAACAAAACCACTTTTAATAAATAAACAGTAAGCACTAAAAATTGTATTAAGCTACATTATGGAAATACTGAAGAGTAGAGATAATTACATAGAGAGTGCTCCTCTAGACTGGGCATGTTTAATTCCTTTTCTTCTCTCTTGGAGGCTGAATCTTTTGTCTCCCTTCCTTAGCATAGTTTGCCTTGATTTGATCTTGAAGCTTTCTGTAGAATGCATCTTCTTCAGCAATTTTTGGATCCAGCTTGCCTTGCAACCATCTAAGGTACTTGGTGCTAGATTTAGACAATTGATCTTCAATCCGGAAGAATCTTCTACAGCCCTTTTCATCCTTGAATTCCATCTTCCAGTAAGGTTGGAGATGGATTCTTTGTCCATTGTAAGGGATCTTCAACTTTCTTGGAAAACTATCAGGAGGATTCTAGTTGCTCCTGATTTCTTCAATCTTTTTCATAATGGCACATCTTGCAACCTCAGAAAATCTCCTTGTGTTCTTGAAGCCTGAGAAGACTTTCACCAAGGTGGAATATCCTTCATTCAACACTTGTTGCAAGGGCCATGCTATCACCTTTCCCCCTTTGTAGACAAAGGTTAGTCTTTCAGGCAGATTTATGAAATTTGTCTGTGCCTCTTATTTCACTAACTTCATCTAAGAAGAGCTCCATGGTTGAGTACTCAACTAGCTTGACAACTTTTGGTGCAATGTTCAGCTTGATTGGTCCTTGTTGAGCTCTCTTAACTGGTTCTCTTTTCCTTGACTTCTTTTCAGCTTCAATGATGAAATTAGGAAAACTAGGTTTTCAAACTCAATAGGTTGTTCTTTGGGCTCTACAGGAGTCTCATGGAAGGTGATTTGAGATTGAGATAGAAGCTGGAATTGGATCTTCAAAGACAATTCTTCTCCCTGTATCTCTCTTCTCTTCCACTTTCTTAGGAGAGACAGACCAACATAATATTACCATTAATAATAAATAATATAAAAGTACTAACTAGCTTATTACCTTTTATCATTAAAACACATTTTTTAACAAAATCTACTATTTTTACAAAAATATCACGAGAAATTATCTTGATATTAAATGATATATTACCTTTTATAATAAATAATAAAAGAATATAAAAATAGTAACTAGGTGATTGCCTTTTATCATTAAAACACTTTTTTGTAACAAAATCTACGGTTTTCGGTCATTTATTTTATTTAATAAATAATAAAATAATATAAAAATAGTCAATAGTTGATTATCTTTTATCATTAAAACACTTTTTGTAACAAAATCTACTCATTTTCCAAAAATATCACGGGTAATTACATTTAAATTAAAACAGATTACATTTTATAATAACTAATAAAATAATATAAAAATAGTAATTAGCTGATTGTCTTCTATCTTTAAAACACTTTTTTGTAACAAAATCTACTCTTTTTTTCAACAATATCACGTGCAATTACCTTTAATTTAAAACATATTACCATTAATAATAAATAATATAAAAATACTAACTAGCTTATTACCTTTTATCATTAAAACAATTTTTTTTAACAAAATCTACTCTTTTTCCAAAAATATGACCGGAAATTATCTTGATATTAAAACATATTACCTTTTATAATAAATAATAAAATAATATAAAAATAGTAACTAACTGATTGACTTATCATTAAAACATTTTTTTGTAACAAAATCTACTATTTTTCCAAAAATATCACGGGCAATAATCAATACTATTATATAAAGGAGAAGACGGGGACGGTGAGGTGGCGCTCTTAGATCGCTTCGTTCTATTTTTCTAATTTTCTCAATTTTTTGAATTAATAATATTAAAAATTCGAAAAAATCTCAATTACCTTTTAGATACTTACTAATATAGGAAACATATAATATTTTTGCATTTAAAATCTCTACTAATGGAGAAAGTAAATATACAATATATCTTTACTTATGGAGGAAACTAAATATCACTAATGGAAGAAACTAAATATTCAATTATAATATTCTTGCCTTCAAAATATCTAAATTAGAAAAAAAGTGTATTACCTTACATTATTTTGAACTTTTCTCTATTATTATCTAAATATTCTCATAATACTTTTTTAATGAAATTACTATCTTAACATACTGCTCTCCTAAACTTTCTCTTTTTATGTAATATAATAGAAAATACATGAACGTTTTGGTAAATAAGAAGTTAATAAATTAGATCGGTCTTGCATAAGAAATTAAGTAATTAATACCAAAAACTAGAAAAAATCTCAACTGCCTTTTAAATATTTACTAATTGAGAAAACTAAATATACAATTTCAATATTCTTGCATTTAAAATCTCTATTAATGGATAAAGTAAATATACAATAGATCTTTACTAATGGAGAAAACTAAATATTACAAATGGAGGAAACTAAATATTCAATTATAATATTTTTGACTTCAAATATCTAAATTTAAAAAAAAATGAATTAATTTACATTATTTTGAACTTCCCTTTATTATTAACTAGATATTCTCATAATAGATAATATATATATATATACATATATATATAATTCAAAACAAAAATTAATTTTATATGAGAAATATTATTTTATTTAAACGTATTTTGTAGAATATATTTTGAGAAAATTTAGAGATATTATTATAAAGCCGCGGCGAAGCGCGGCTTAGTAAACTAGTTACCTTTAAATTAACATATTACCATTTATATTTGTTTTCACTAAAATCTCCTTTTTCCAAAAATATCAATGGAACTCTTACTTATTTATTTTAAAATGTATTTTAATGCTTTTAATTATTTAAAAAAACTTACCTATTTTAACATGCCAACGTATTTTTTTAACAAATACAATTAATATAATTAAAACACTTCTAAAAATATCATGGACAATTACTTTTTTTAATTAAAACATGTTAATTTTTCTATTTGTCCTTATTATTAATATTATTTTAATAAATAATAAAATAATATTAATAATGTCTCATTTATCTTTCTCACCCCATTTATATTATTTATTTAATTTTGTCTATATTACAATTAATATTTAAATTTGTTATTTTATAATTTATCATATTGATTTTTAATTGTTTTTGATGGTCCGTTATAGGCTAGTATAGATTATATAGACCAACAACTCTCGATGACAGTTGACACTAGAGATGCACAAAAAGCCCTTCGGGCCGGGCTTTATCCGGGCTGTAAAAAGCCCGGGCTTTTTAACGATCGGGCCGGGCCGGGCTTTTTCAAAAATCGGGCCGGGCCGGGCTTCCTCTAAAATATGAGGCCCGTTTTAGGCCCTCGGGCCGGGCCGGGCTTTTATCCGGGCTTTTTTTTAATATGCGTTATTGAACTTAACCTGATCGTGAACCATACAAATCTCCTCGTACATGACCATTTCAAGAAGCACATACACTACACTCAATAAATCTTCTGAACAAAAAGGTTTGTTACTATTAGTCTTCTAACTTATAATCACTGAGTCGGTTGAGTTGAGTACTTAGTAGTTAGTACTACTTAGTACATACGAGCACTCGTTTATAGGGTATGATCTTATCTGAATCGTATCAATTCGATCAAAAGTCAAATTTTACATAACTGGATCAATATTCAATCAAATTATAAGTATTCGGAGTTAAATATCATGGTTTAGGGTTTAGGGTTGGTTTAGGGTTAAACCCTAACCCCTAAATTATCAACTACATCATGTTAATCGTTAAATTATGACATGTGAATTTAATATTTTGAGTACAAATATGAAGGAAATATTCGGTTAGTTATATAAATCCTCAAATTCAAAATACTCATTTTTTCCGGAACTAAATTGAGTTTAACTGATTTCCAATTTTTACAAGTTTAATAGTTAAAATAATTGTAGTTGGACTTGGACCAAGCGATCAAATTCAACTACCAATGGCACTGATTCACCGAATACAATATACATGTTGTGCTCATCTTTTAAGATAGAATATACAAATTTTCTCTAAAATTAAAATTATTAAAATTTTAACATAGAATATATGAAATCGGGCTGAAATCGGGCTGAAATCGGGCTTTTTTCGGGCTTTTTTCGGGCTTTATTCGGGCTTTATTCGGGCTTTATCCGGGCTTTATCCGGGCCGGATAAAAGCCCGGGCTTTTAAAAGCCCGGATAAAAGCCCGGGCTTTTCGGGCTTCGGGCCGGGCCGGGCTTGATGAAAAAAACTAGGCCCGTTTAGGGCCCTCGGGCCGGACCGGATCGGGCCGGGCTTTTTTCGGGCCGGGCTTTTCGGGCTTTTTTTCGGGCCGGATCGGGCCGGATTTCGGGTTTCAGGCTTTTTGTGCATCTCTAGTTGACACATACCCATTTGAAAACTTTCCAGTATTTCTCTACGAATAACGCATCACAGTGTGCATATAAATAATATGTTTAAAATATTATTTTTCAGAAGTTCTTGTGTGAATAAAATCTAAATATTAAATTATAATTTGAAAAAGTATTCCAAAAATAATTAATGAAATTATCTTTTGTATGATTTTAAAATACATGAAAAAAATTGAAAGTTACAAGAATATGGACGATTTCACAATGACTAGATTTGTTTTCTTTATATATCATATAGAAAGTATTTTTTTGAGTAAAATTTAGAATTGAAAATCAGGAAGTGGATGATATGAAAAAGGTATTATAAGTCCTTTAATTTAATGAAATACTGGAAAGTACTTAAATTTGAAAAAGTATTCCAAATAGTATAAAAAAGGTGTATCGACTGAGTTGGGCTTGGGCCCGATGGCTCTATATAAGTCCTTTCTTTAGTCTTTCGTTATTTGTTACGGGACATTCTAAACTTGGTCATCTTCGTCTTCTCCGATTCTCTCTGGAAGGTGGATAAAAATAAAATGGTGGATACTGAAATCATCTGTACATTCGTCGGTATAATTGGTTAGTACTTGAACTCATGTGTTTACAATTTGGATATAGATCTATTCTTGCTTTAAAGTTCTGTATTGGTAGGAACCCTAGAACACAATAGATTGACACCAGAAAATTCAAATTTATATGTTGATAGTACTGATGTTCTAGTGTATGTGTGTGCCTCTCCAATAGTGCTTGTTTAATATATTTTCAATGTCATCTTGTGTGTTTTTCTTTTTGGACAGGGAATTTCATCTCACTTGGCCTGTTAGCTTGTGCAGTGTAATCTCTCTCTCTCTCCCTCACACAATTTTTTTAATCGATATTCACTTATCCGGGGTGAATAAGTGAGTGTGTGATATTTTAATCAATTTTTGGTTTGCTTGGGTAGGCCAACTTTCTCCAAAATAGCAATGAATAATTCGGTGAGAGGGCTCAAACTTGTATATCATCTTGCCATGACGCTGAACAGTCTCTTCTGGGTGTTATATGGTATGCCGTTTATTCACCGCGGATTCATCCCTGTGCTGACATCTAATGGCATTATCCTTGCTACACAGCTTGCTTATCTCACCATCTCCCTTGTCTATGCCAATGATAATAAACAAAGGGCACGTACCTTGTTCATACCTTAATCACTACTTTTATTACTTTTATGTTGGGTAAATTATATACATGTACTGATCCATATACACACACATGGATATACTACAGATGTACGTAGGAGGTGTATTTCTGATTGAGTTGGTGGTGTTCGGCCTTGCCATTGGATTGGTGATTACACAATCACCTACATCTAAGACAAGAGAGGAGCTGGCTGGGGTATTTTGCATTTTATCCTATGCACTGATTGTCGTGACTGAGGCTTTATTCATGGTGAATAAATTGCGCCATTTCTGCTCCATTTCTGCAGTTTAAATTGCGCCGTTTCTGCTATTTTTTTTGTTGAAACTGCATTGATTTATGTTTAGGAATTTGCAAGTTGAATTATTGATTATGTTTTATAAACTTAATGTTTCATTGGAAATTAGAATTTTACAATTGCACTATCTTAGTTACGCATTAATTGTTAGTTGTTACATAATCACAATTCACAAATACATTGCTTATTTTCTCTTCAGTCTTTAGTCTTTAGTATGGATTAACTGATTGCAGAGTTGATCATTCGGACCTTTCAATTCATAGATGTAGATCTCGGACCTATGAATGGGGATATTCCCGAAACTCACACTCTCTAACTTTTAGTATGCATTGTTTCAAGTCCTCATCTGTGAGTTTTGAAATACAACATTATAATAGGTGTTAGAAATCTATATTATATAATATAAATTATTCGTTATTATAATAATAATAATATATTATTTTTTTGGTCGCCTAGCCGAAGGTCCATTGACTCGCCTCAACTTGTCGACATGACCAACATGATAGGCGTAGATGTCTAGAAAGCATAGTAATGCCGATTTGTTATGTAAATCTCTCATGTGTGTGTGTGACAGGTTGAACTGGAGAAGACAGGGAGTGTAGAGAACGTGCAAACTCGCAATTTGGTGGGTAACATGCTTTATAGACTTTGCTGGACCATCTATGCCTCATTCAAATATGACGTTGTCCTTGGGGTAATAAGATATGTATAAAGATGTTATTCTTATCAAAACAGAATGTAATTCACAAAGTTAATTATTTGGTGAGAGTAAAATGAAGTATAAAATGTAGCTTTCTCATGTGAAATATCTTGTTTTCAAGATGTATTTTTAATTAATTCGAACTCTTGTAGGCTGTGAATTTTTCTGGATTTGTTTTTGGAGTCTTCTACATTAAAGTATATGATGTGTACTACAAAAGATATGCAAAATCCGGTGTTGATAAGAAGCTTGAAACAGCTGAGGTGCAGGTCTGAGGAATGAGCACAGGTGCTGATAAGAAGCTAGCCACAGCTGAGCTGCTGCTCCAAGATCAGAAACTGATGGGGTGCAGGTCCAAGGAATGGGCACAGGTGTAAGAAGCCAACTGAGCTGCAGCTCCAAGATAAAATAACAATGTGTTATATTTAGATTATCTAAAACAAATTTTCCTCCTGACATTTAAATAATCGAATATGATTTGGTTGTACACCTGTACTTGTCACTTATATAATAACTTAATGTGAATTGTTAGTTGTATATTAGTATTGATGATAGTTAACTTTTTAAATCATCTAAATAAGTTGATCTTTTTTTGTTTATTCATATTTCATTACTTGTTTTGCGGAAACATTACGTCATAAATGACCTTCTGCAACCCCTAAAAACCGTTGTAGAAAGTTCAAAAAATGTTGGTATTTGTTAGTTTTTTCACCATTGCCTTAGGCATCAATGCCAACACTTTTCTACCTACGCCAACATATTATATTTGTGTTGCAGTAAGGTAGACTCTACTGTAAAAAAAAAAGGTGGGGCCCACAAGAATGTGGACCCGCATGTGTGCTGAATTTAATATTTATAATTTAAAATTATGTATATAGCCCATTACTCCATGAATAACACTCTTATATAAATATAAAGAAGAACACAATAGAATCTTACATAAATTGCATGTTGATTCTAATTTTCTTACCAAAAAAGGTTTATTACGAATAAAAATATAATCTAACAAAAAATTAGAATCAAATAAAACATGATTACATGTCATTTCATTGTGATAAATATATATACAAGATTCTGTACTTGATTATATACAGGATTATATGTAATTTTTATGAAAAATAAAGTGTTTATGATTGTGTTTTTTATTGTTATTTATATAAGGTGTTCTTCCTAGAGTGCAACTATATATATATATAGGGTTAAGTTCCACATAGAACCACTTTAGTATTAGAACCTTAGAACTATTTAATATATTCTGCTGCAGCACGTTGTACTTTTTATAGTATTTTAATTATCATAAATTATTTTTTGGCATAATTATTTCTTTAAAACATATTATAATGATGAAGTACATGTTGGGTTACGTGAAAAATTATTTTTTTTTTTTTAAAAATATGTATTTTAGAAGAAAAAAAAATTAGTGTGTACTGCAGAAGTACATCATACTCTACAAAATTGTGTGCTGCAGCAGAACTAAAGATATTGTGTACTGCAGCATAACGCATAAATCTTAGTCGTTGATTACACAAAATCTATGGTATATATTAGTTCTAAGTTCTAACTTAATATAAGGTTCTAATTTGAACCTAACCCTATATATATATATCAATACTATTATATAATAGACGAAACATTAAAAGTTTGGTTGGTCGGTATGGTACGTTGTGATTTTACTTAATTGCCCTTAACTTTGGTTGGTCGGTATGGTATGTTGTGATTTTACTTAATTGCTCTTAACTGTATTTCGTGTTTTTACTTAATTAACCTTACTTATTTATAGAAATATATTATTAAATAATAATATTATTAAATAATAATATTACCTACTTATAACCAATTATCTTTTTTCCCTAAAATACATTATTTTTTCTAACAAATTTCCCTACTTTTTCAAACATGGCAATTACTTTTTTTAACTAAAACATGTTATTTTTTCTATTTTTCCTTACTAAAATCCCTCATTTTCCAAAAATATCACGGACAAACCTTTATTTATTTATTTTTAAACCTATAATATTATAATTATTTTTTAAAAGGTTACCTATTTTAACATGTCTACTTATTTTTCTTAACAAATGCAATCACTAAGAATATTAAAATATAAATAATCAAATACTTATTTATAACCAATTACTCTAAAACACATTATAGATTTTTTCTAACAAAATCCCTTCTTTTCTAAATATATCTCGGGAAATTGTCTTTCTCAATTTACTTTTTCTATTTTTCTCACTAAAATTCATTTTTTTCCAAAAATATAATAGGAAACTCTTTACTTATTTATTTTAAAACGAATTTAAATACTTTTAAGTATTAAATTTTAAAACCTCATTTTCCAAAAATATTAGGAGCATTTAACTTTTTAAACTAAATATATATTACATTTTTTATTTTTACTTACTAAAACCCCTCATTTTCCAAAAATATAACGGGCAAACCCTTACTTATTTATTTTAAAATATGTTTTAATGTTTTTAATGGTTATAAATATATAATAATATTACCATTTTATATATATATTGCCCGTCTTATTTTTAGAAAATGATTTGTTTTAGTTAAATAGATATATGAAATAGGTAATATGTTTTAGGTGAAAAAGGTAATTGGTTATCAATAACTTGGTTTCCATATATGTGTCCTATTTATAAGATGAGTTGTTTTAGGTAAAAAATATAAAAATAATTTTTAGAAAATGATTTGTTTTAGTTAAATAGATATATGAAATAGGTAATATGTTTTAGCTGAAAAAGGTAATTGGTTATCAATAACTTGGTTTCCATATATGTGTCATATTTATAAGATGAGTTGTTTTAGGTAAAAAAAATATAAAAAAAATGTGTTTTAGCTGAAAAAGGTAATCGGTTATAAATATATAATAATATTACCATATTATATATATGTTGCCCGTTTTATTTTTAGAAGATGAGTTGGTTTGGTTTAAAAAAAAATATAAAATAGGTAATGTAGTGAAAAAAGGTAATTGGTTATTAATAAATTGATTATAGATAGGCCGGTGAATCGACCCAAATACCGACCGACCGACGACCGACCAAAACTTTTAATGTTTCGTCTTTAATAATATAGTATAGATAGATATACTAGCCTGTAACCCGTGCAAAGCACGAGTCTTAGAAAATAATAAACTAAAACATTTAATGTGAACGGAAAATATTAAAATAAAAGTAAAAATTAATATGATAAATTATAAAATGAGAAACTTAAATATTAATTGTAACGTAAAAAATATTAAAAAAATACATAGGGGCTGATGAAGATAAATGAGGTATTATTAATATTAATTTATAATAAAATATAAGGAAATATAGAAAATCTGACATGTTTTAATTAAAAAAGGTAATTGCCCTTGATATTTTTAGAAGTGTTTTAATTATATTACTTGTATTTATTAAAAAAATACGTTGACATGTTAAAATAAGTAAGTTTTTTTAATAAGGACAAATAGGAAAGCTAACATGTTTTAATTAAAATAAAATAACTACCTATAATATTTTTAGATGTGTTTTAATTATATAAATTTTATTTGTTAAAAATATACGTTCACTTGTTAAAATAAGTAAGTTTTTTTTTTAAATAATTAAAAGTATTAAAATAAATTTTAAAATATATAATTAAGGGTTGCACTTGATATTTTTGGAAAATAGAGATTTTAGTGATAACAAATATAAAATTTAATATATTTTAATTTAAAGGTAATTGCCCGTGATATTTTTGGAAAAAAATAAGATTTTGTTAGAAAAAATATTTTAATTATAAAAGGCAATCAGCTAGTTAATATTTTTATATTATTTTACTATTTATTAAATAGAATATTAAAATAAATTTTAAAATAAATAAGTAAGGATTGCACCTCATATTTTTGGAAAATAGATTTTAGTGATAACAAATATAAAAGATATTATGTTTTAATTTAAAGGTAATTGTCGTGATATTTTTGGAAAATGAGTAGATTTTGTTAGATTTTTTTTAATTATAAAAGGCAATCAGTTAGTTACTATTTTTATAATATTTTATTATTTATTAAATAGAGTATTAAAATAGGTTTTATAATAAATAAGTAAGGATTGCAACTCATATTTTTGGAAAACATAGATTTTAGTAATAACAAATATAAAAGGTAATATGTTTTAATTTAAAGATAATTGTAATGATATTTTTGGAAAAAGAGTAGATTTTGTTAGGAAACAAAATATTTTAATTATAAAAGCCAATCATCTAGTTATTATTTTGATAACTTGACAATAATACAATTTCATAAAAGATTTGATTTGTAGTAACTTTCATTATCCTAAGTATATTTGCAGATGCTAAATTTAAACAAATTAGATCCCACATTTCCAATTTTTATTAGATTTCAATATTATTTGATTTGTATGTAGTAAAATATAGTGAAATATTAACGTAGAATAAAACTTTCCCGAATTTTGATTATATTATTAATTTATTAATTAGAAAAAGTACCGAAAACCAAAACTAACCAAAAACCGAAAACCGAAAACCAAAACTTTCAATGTTTCGGCTTTAATAATATAGTATTAGCTTATAACCCGTGCAAGGCACGGGCCTTAAAAATAATAAACTAAGAAATTTAATGTGAACGGAAAATATTAAAATAAAAGTAAAAATTAATATGATAAATTATAAAATGAGAAACTTAAATATTCATTGAAACATAAAAAAATATAAAAAAAAATACAAATGAGGCCGAGGAAGATAAATGAGGTATTATTAATATTATTTTATAATAAAATAATATTAATAATAAGGACAGATATAAAATCTAACATGTTTTAATTAAAAAAAGTAATTGACCGTGATATTTTTAGAAGTGTTTTAATTATATTAATTTTATGTGTTAAAAAAATACGTTAACTTGTTAAAATAGGTAAGTTTTTTTAAATAATTAAAAGTATTAAAATAGGTTTTAAAATATATAAGTTGCACTTGATATTTTTGGAAAAGAGAGATTTTAATGATTACAAATATAAAAGGTAATATATTTTAATTTAAAGGTAATTGCCCGTGATATTTTTGGAAAAGAAGTAGATTTTTTTAGAAAAAAAAATGTTTTAACTATAAAAGGCAATCAACTAGTTACTATTTTTATATTATTTTATTATTTATTAAATAGAGTATTAAAATAGGTTTTAAAATAAATAAGTAAGGATTGCACCTCATATTTTTGGAAAATAGGGATTTTAGTGATGATGTGTTTTAATTATATTAATTGTATTTGTTAAAAAAAATACGTTCACTTGTTAAAATAGGTAAGTTTTTTTTAAATAATTAAAAGTATTAAAAATATGTTTTAAAATATATAAGTAAGAGTTGCACTTGATATTTTTGGAAAATAGTGATTTTAGTGATAACAAATATAAAAGGTAATATATTTTAATTTAAAGGTAATTGCCCGTGATATTTTTGGAAAATAAGTAGATTTTGTTAGAAAAAAAATGTTTTAATTATAAAAGGCAATCAGCTAGTTAATATTTTTATATTATTTTATTATTTATTAAATAGAGTATTAAAATAGATTTTAAAATAAACAAGTAAGGATTGCACCTCATATTTTTGGAAAATAGAGATTTTAGTGATAACAAATATAAAAGATATTATGTTTTAATTTAAAGGTAATTGTCGTGATATTTTTGGAAAAGGAGTAGATTTTGTTAGATTTTTTTTTTAATAATAAAAGGCAATCAGTTAGTTACTATTTTTATATTATTTTATTATATATTAAATAGAGTATTAAAATAAATAAGTAAGGATTGCACCTCATATTTTTGGAAAACATAAATTTTAGTAATAACAAATATAAAAGGTAATATGTTTTAATTTAAAGATAATTGTAATATTATTTTTGGAAAATAAGTAGATTTTGTTAGAAAAAAAATATTTGAATTATAAAAGTCAATCATCTAATTACTATTTTGGTAACTTCACAATAATACAATTCCATTAAAGATTTGATTTGTAGTAGCTTTCGTTATCCTAAAAAGAAAGAAGTATATTTGTAGCAGTGTATCCTAAATTTAAACAAATTAGATCCCACATTTCCATTTTTTTGATTAGATTTCAATATTATTTGATTTTTATGTAGTAAAATAATATAAAAATAGTAACTAACTGATTGCCTTTTATCATTAAAACATTTTTTTGTAACAAAATATACTCTTTTACCAAAAATATCACGGAAAATAATTATCTTTAAATTAACATATTACCATTTATATTTGTTTTCACTAAAATCTCCTTTTTCCAAAAATATCAATGGAATCCTTACTTATTTATTTTAAAATGTATTTTAATGCTTTTAATTATTTAAAAAAAACTTACCTATTTTAACATGCCAACGTATTTTTTTAACAAATACAATTAATATAATTAAAACACTTTTAAAAATATCATGGACAATTACTTTTTTTAATTAAAACATGTTAATTTTTCTATTTGTCCTTATTATTAATATTATTTTAATAAATAATAAAATAATATTAATAATGTCTCATTTATCTTTCTCACCCCATTTATATTATTTATTTATTTTTTCTATATTACAATTAATATTTAAATTTGTCATTTTATAATTTATCATTTTGATTTTTAATTGTTTTTGATGGTCCGCTAGTATAGATTATATTGACCAACTACTTGATGACAGTTGACACATACCCATTTGAAAACTTTCTAGTATTTCTCTACGAATAACGCATCACAGTGTGCATATAAATAATATGTTTAAAATATTATTTTTCAAAAGTTCTTGTGTGAATAAAATCTAAATATTAAATTTTTATTTGAAAAAGTATTCCAAAAATAATTAATGAAATTATCTTTTGTATGATTTTAAAATACATGAAAAAAATTGAAAGTTACAAGAATATGGACTATTTCACAATGACTAGATTTGTTTTCTTTATATATCATATAGAAAGTACTTTTTTGAGTAAAATTTAGAATTGAAAATCAGGAAGTGGATAATATGAAAAAGTATTATAAGTCCTTTAATTTAATGAAATACTGGAAAGTACTTTACTTTGAAAAAGTATTCCAAATAGTATCAAAAAGGTGTATCGACTGAGTTGGGCTTGGGCCCGATGGCTATATATAAGTCCTTTCTTTAGTCTTTCGTTATTTGTTACGGGACATTCTAAACTTGGTCATCTTCGTCTTCTCCGATTCTCTCTGGAAGGTGGATAAAAATAAAATGGTGGATACTGAAATCATCTGTACATTCGTCGGTATAATTGGTTAGTACTTGAACTCATGTGTTTACAATTTGGATATAGATCTATTCTTGCTTTAAAGTTCTGTATTGGTAGGAACCCTAGAACACAATAGATTGACACCAGAAAATTCAAATTTATATGTTCATAGTACTGATGTTCTAGTGTATGTGTGTGCCTCTCCAATTTAATTTATTGTTTATATTCATACCTTGACCTAATCAGGAAAAAGGTTTTTGGGGATACTGTTTTGATGTTTAACATATATATGCTGCTTGTTAGGGGTGTGCACGGTTCGGCTCGGTTTCTACCTTATAATCGTAACCGAACCGTTCGGAACTATTTTTTTCGGTTCGGTTAAGCGTTTATCGGTTTCGGTTTTCATCTACTTAACACACAAGTTTAACGATAATAATCTTGAAAATTTTATAACATCAAAGAAAATAAAAAAAAATGTAATTTACAATTACACAATTTGTATTATTATAAAATTATTATTGAGTTCCCTGCACGTAGTAGTCTGAGTATTACTATTACCTCAGCTCAATATCCTGTTATATATATCTTAGTAGATGTAGTAAAGGCCTGATCTTGTCTTTAGATTATAGTAAAACAGATGTGATACGCACTTCATGCCTCCTCCTTTTCAAAGAGCTTATTATCACTATCTGGCTTGTGTAAAACAAATATAGCGAAATGAATTAATCAAACTGAAGCATGAGGTAATGAAGGACTCAGGTGATGATTTGTAAACACGGATTCAAAACCACGTGTATAACATAATAACCCTTTAATGTAATAATTTGGAAATTAATAATGTAATTTATATTTATATATTATATTATATTATATTGACGGTTCGGTTTTTCGGTTCGGTTATAAGAGTAAAACCAAAACCGTTATTTAACCGTTCTATCGGTTCGGTTCGGTTACATTTTTTCTCGGTTTCGGTTATTTTCGGTTTTTCGGCTCGGTTTCTTTCTGCTCACCCCTACTGCTTGTTTAATATATTTTCAATGTCATCTTGTATGTTTTTCTTTTCGGACAGGGAATTTCATCTCACTTGGCCTGTTAGCTTGTGCAGTGTAATCTCCCTCTCTCTCTCTCACACAATTTTTTTAATTGATATTCACTTATCCGGGGTGAATAAGTGAGTGATTTTTTTAATCAATTTTTTGTTTGCTTGGGTAGGCCAACTTTCTCCAAAATAGCAATGAATAATTCGGTGAGAGGGCTCAAACTTGTATATCATCTGGCCATGACGCTGAGCAGTCTCTTCTGGGTGTTATATGGTATGCCGTTTATTCACCGCGGATTCATCCCTGTGCTGACATCTAATGGCATTATCCTTGCTACACAGCTTGCTTATCTCACCATCTCCCTTGTCTATGCCAATGATAATAAACAAAGGGCACGTACCTTGTTCATACCTTAATCACTACTTTTATTACTTTTATGTTGGGTAAATTATATACATGTACTGATCCATATACACACACATGGATATACTACAGATGTACGTAGGAGCTGTATTTCTGATTGAGTTGGTGGTGTTCGGCCTTGCCATTGGATTGGTGATTAGACAATCACCTACATCTAAGACAAGAGAGGAGGTGGCTGGGGTATTTTGCATTGTATCCTATGCACTGATTCTCGTTCCCGAGGCTTTATGCGTGGTACATTTGTTGTTCTGCTTGTATGTATAAAAAAATAAATAGGCGTAATTGTTGTTGAGTCGGTCGACTAGTCGGCTGACAGTACTTTCCTATCGACTAATTGTGGTAACTTGGTGTGTTAGTGTTTTGGGCGACTAGTTGAGCTGACTGGTTTATGACCCAGTCAAAACCTGGTGAAAACCGACTTTAAAAAAAAACCTAGATCTAAACCTAGTTTCATTCTGCTCTGTTTTCTGCAGTAAATCTGCTCTGTTTCTGGCTTTCTGGAATAAAATGCACTGCTTTTCTTCTTTTCTGCATTAAACTGCACTATATATTTCTGCAATTCTGCTATGTTTCTGCACTTAAACTATCCTATTTTCTGCACTTCTGCTCCATTTCTGCTGTCACACTGCTCCATTTCTGCAGTTAAATTGCGCCGTTTCTGCTATTTTTTTTGTTGAAACTGCATTGATTTATGTTTAGGAATTTGCAAGTTGAATTATTGATTATGTTTTATAAACTTAATGTTTCATTGGAAATTAGAATTTTACAATTGCACTATCTTAGTTACGCATTAGTTGTTAGTTGTTACATAATCACAATTCACAAATACATTGCTTATTTTCTCTTCCGTCTTTAGTCTTTAGTATGGATTAACTGATTGCAGAGTTGATCATTCGGACCTTTCAATTCATAGATGTAGATCTCGGACCTATGAATGAGGATATTCCCGAAACTCACACTCTCTAACTTTTAGTATGCATTGTTTCAAGTCCTCATCTGTGAGATTTGAAATACAACATTATAATAGGTGTTAGAAATCTATATTATTATATAATATAAATTATTCGTTATTATAATAATAATAATATATTATTTTTTTGGTCGCCTAGCCGAAGGTCCATTGACTCGCCTCAACTTGTCGACATGACCAACATGATAGGCGTAGATGTCTAGAAAGCATAGTAATGCCGATTTGTTATGTAAATCTCTCATGTGTGTATGTGTGACAGGTTGAACTGCAGAAGACAGGGAGTGTAGAGAACGTGCAAACTCGCAATTTGGTGGGTAACATGCTTTATAGACTTTGCTGGACCATCTATGCCTCATTCAAATATGACGTTGTCCTTGGGGTAATAAGATATGTATAAAGATGTTATTCTTATCAAAACAGAATGTAGTTCACAAAGTTAATTATTTGGTGAGAGTAAAATGAAGTATAAAATGTAGCTTTCTCGTGTGAAATATCTTGTTTTCAAGATGTATGTTTAATTAATTCGAACTCTTGTAGGCTGTGAATTTTTCTGGATTTCTTTTTGGAGTCTTCCACATTAAAGTATATGATGTGTACTACAAAAGATATGCAAAATCCGGTGTTGAGAAGAAGCTTGAAACAGCTGAGGTGCAGGTCTGAGGAATGAGCACACGTGCTGATAAGAAGCTAGCCACAGCTGAGCTGCTGCTCCAAGATCAGAAACTGATGGGGTGCAGGTCCAAGGAATGGGCACAGGTGTAAGAAGCCAACTGAGCTGCAGCTCCAAGATAAAATAACAATGTGTTATATTCAGATTATCTAAAACAAATTTTCCTCCTGACATTTAAATAATCGAATATGATTTGGTTGTACACCTGTACTTGTCACTTATATAATAACTTAATGTGAATTGTTAGTTGTATATTAGTATTGATGATAGTTAACTTTTTAAATCATCTAAATAAGTTGATCTTTTTTTGTTTATTCATATTTCATTACTTGTTTTGCGGAAACATTACGTCATAAATGACCTTCTGTAACCCCTAAAAACCGTTGCAGAAAGTTCAAAAAATGTTGGTATTTGTTAGTTTTTTCACCATTGCCTTAGGCATCAATGCCAACACTTTTCTACATACGCCAACATATTATATTTGTGTTGCAGTAAGGTAGACTCTACTGTAAAAAAAAGGATGGGGCCCACAAGAATGTGGACCCGCATGTGTGCTGAATTTAATATTTATAATTTAAAATTATATATATATATATAGGTTTTTGTTCAACTAGAAACATTTTCCTAAATAAAAACTAGAAACTAATCATGTTCACATATTTTTAAAATTTTGTTAAATCTAGACAACATGTTTATATACATCTAAATTTGGGTAAAGTACTTCATCATTACATAAACACTGGCAGTAGTATGCCACCATCGATTTATACAATACTTTAAGATTCTGCTAAAAATTAGATAGTCGACACAGACTAGTGATTTTCGTAACAGAAATTAGTGATTTGGATAATAAAATATAGTGATTTCTATAATACGATTTAGTGATCGGAATTTACATCGAAAACCATGTGCATCTATCATGTTTAAATTTCAGATTTGATGATTTTATCGTCGAAATATATCAAATATGGTATGCAAACTAATTGTTGCGAGATGAAAAAAAATACAGTGAAGTCAGATTTCAAAAAAAGTTCAACAATTAACGGGAAAAATATAATTACGAATGGAGGGGATTAGGTGGGGTTGTATGTGAGAGGGTGTATTTAATTGTGTGTGGTGCAGTTTCTAGTTTTTAATTAGTACATGTTTCTAGTTGAATAGAACCCTATATATATATATATATATATATAGCCCATTACTCCATGAATAACACTCTTAAAAAATCAATTTTATGAAAAATAAAGTGTTTATGATAATGTTCTTTATTGTTCTTTATATAAGGTGTTGTTTCTAAAGTGCAACTATATATATATATATATATATATATATATATATATATATATATATATATATAAAGAGGGAGCTCAGCACATGAGCAGAGAGATATCTAAGAAGTTTTTATTCCCAAAATATAAGCGCGTTCCAAACTGATACAATATTCTTTTTATTTAGAGAATTCAATGGCTTTACTATTCAAGCCAGGACAACAAACTTTTACAGAATTCAAAATAAAACAAACTACTTTAAAAACGATAAAGAAAAAATAAACATTATTGATACCGGGTGTTCTTTGGGGGCCATCATCAAATCAGATAAAGAAACTTTAACACAAACAAACAAACAACTTTATAAAAGCATAAATTATTAAAGCAAATATTGCTCTGCCGAATCTTTTGGTGGCAGACATCCTATCTTCAGCTTTTCCAGAAAGAATATTCCTTATCTCCAGAGCTAACCTGTAAGGTTATTCCAAATTAGTGACCTTACTCGTAAATTATGTTTCTCATGGAGTCTTCTTTCGAGCTTCATGAGGAGGATTTGAGAGTTCTCAAAATTTTCTCTGATTTCCAGATTTGTACGCCTCCTTTTTTCGGCGTAGGATGCTTGATGATATCTTTTGAATTGTTCATCTATTTGAACTCGTAGACTAGAAATTTTTCTGTCTAGCTTTCTGACACGGTAGAAGACCTGATTAAGATGTGTCATTATCCTGTCAGATTGCAAACATGGAGAAGATATTTGTTAAAAGAATTTCTTTTATCCCTTAAGTCTCTGAGTCTTCTTAAATAATTTTTTTAGGCGGTTAAGTAATAGAGGGATAGATATCTTCTTCCTTCTGAAGTCGCCTCAGCATATTTAATATGGAGATCATCCGAAATTTCCTGAAGATCATTAATTTTTTGATCAAGATTTTTTAATTTATAAAAAAGCTTATACTGGGGAATCATTTTTTAGTTTGATGGACCCTTTCCTTTATTTGATTGAATTGATCCAATTAACGCATCCCAGAAATCTTCTGGAGTGGGATCGTCAGACTGAGATTCTCCTGCTAAACACTGAAATGAGTTAGAATCCATTGATCCTTGAGACGAAGTAGTTTTCATAGACTCATCTCCATCTTTCCCTGAGTGAGTTGGGAAAGTACTGAAAAACTGATTTTTCATATGATCCAAAACTCTGACCATAATGTCCTCTGCAGATTCTTGAGGGTATTTATTTTGAAAGTAATATTTCAGGCTAGCCATCGAAGATTGCTGATGACTTTGCTCTTTAGAAATTTTTCCTTTGTCCGCTATAGTGGCAGTTCTAATATTGGAAATTATTTTATGAATATCATCAGAACTCATTATGTTCCACCATTTGAAAAAGAAATGAAAGGCATATGTCTAGGCCTATTTGTAAACACCGAGGATTCTACTCAACTTTAATTAAGATGTAATAAGTAAATAATAAAAATCAAATGTCACAGGAATCTCAGAAGATTATATCTGTCAAAGAATGAAGATTAAAGTCATCTACAGTCTTGAAGTTATTCTACACTGGAAGAAGTTCATTTATTTGATCAAGCCTCAGTGAAGTATTAAAGAAAGTGGATCTATTTAAAGTGACAGAGATTTCAGAAGTGTGACGGAGAAAAGTACAGGTTACAGTCCTTGTTTAAATAGAAGGAGTAAAGAATCACAGCTTAAAGTCAAGTATGAAGAACAACCATTAAAGTTAGTCGCTCATGAACCAGACAGTACATGGAGTGTCAACGTCAGTCAGTGGAAGTTCGTCATCAATTTTAGTGGTTCTAAGAATTAGTTTTAATTCTCTTTTAATATTATTCTATAAGATAATTAATTTAATCTATGAATTAATTCTTTAAGAATTAATTCATATATTAAATTAATCAATCTAGATCTTAAGTAATTTAATGTATAAATTACTTCTCCAGAATTAATTTATTTATGAAATTATTTGAGTTAGTTATTTAATTTATTTAATCAGTGAATTAATTCTAAATGAATTAATTCATTTATTAAATCAGTTAAAAGTAGAATATATTAAAACAGGTTTATTTCTAATTATTTTGTACTAGCAGTACTATCCTTTGATAGTACTACGGATAGTACTACCAGTATTATTGGATAGTACTACCGATAGTACTACCAAGTATATTGGATAGTACTACCAAGTATAATTCTAATTAAAATGGTTTGGCGCGTGGAAAAGCATTCTGTTGACTTGTGTTATATACTAATACATGATCAAAAGACAGAGGAGACATCACAATTGAAAACAGACAGAAAGAATACAGCTTCTCATTCATTTCTTCTGCCATTAACGCAAGCCAACTGCAAAGCTCAAATTAATTCCTGTAATAAATTCTAGCCATCAAAGTTATATCCAATCCACTAGAATTCAATTACTTGTATTGCTTTGACAATCTAGCGGATCATAATCCCTAGAATTACTATCGAACTACTTTTTAGTATTCGATCTTTTTATTACAAATATAGATAAATTCATGTCGAATTTATTCTAGATTTGTTTTAACAAGAACCTTGTAATCTGTGCACTGAATTGTAACACCTCTCAAGTTTAATAGAGTTTCTATTTAACTTGAATATTGTTTCAGTTTTTATTCCGCACTAATTTGTTCTAAACAGTTAAATCTTTTAAAGGACAAATTCGATAAAACAGTATAGTTTGTATTCAACCCCCCTTCTACAAACTTATCAGGACCTAACAATTGGTATCAGAGCCTTTTGATTGATATACAAATCAAAGATCCAATTGTTTTGAGATTTTTCTTTTAAACTCTGATTTTTTATTTGATTTCTAAAAATCTTAAAAGATGTCTACTACACAGAAAGGGGGGACAGTTAAAATCCCAACATTCAGCAAGGAGCATTATCCAGTGTGGAAGAAGAAGATGCTCCTCTTTCTTAAAGTTGCTAATCCTAAATACTTGGATGTGCTGAAGAGTGGTCCCAAACTCCCTATGATTATTGATCCTGAAGTTGTTGAGAATAATGTTGTGACGAGGGCTGCTAGAATGTACCCTAAAGATCCCAAGGAGTACACTCCTGATGAGAAAGAGGATGTTACCTTGGATTCCTGTCTTCAGTTGATCCTTATTGAGAGTCTTGATCCTATCATGCATAATCATGTCCTAAATTGTGAAACTGCCAAACACATTTGGGGAACCATAGAGATAATCAATGAGGGGACAGAGGAAGTTAGGGAGAATATGCTGGAAATTCTCACTTCACAATATGAGCATTTCAAATCAAACCCTGGTGAAGGTATCTCTCAGGTTTTTGAAAGATACAACAAATTAATCAATGATCTGAATCTCAATGGGAAGCACTACACCAACAAGGAGATTAACAAGAAGTTCCTTCTTACACTTCCACCTCATTTGGAGCACAAAATATCTGCAATTAGAGAAGCAAGAGATATGAATGAGATTGCTTTGGAGAGATTGTATGGTGTTCTGAAGACCTATGAGCTGGAACAGATTCAACAAAAGGAGCTGTATGGAACTGGGAAGATTGTTGGTACCTCTACTGCATTGGCTGCTGAAGTCCCACAGAGACTGGAAGTGAAGGCTGTTCAACCTTCCAGTTATAACATGAATGTTATTGATGCTGAATATGGATTAACATCCATTGATCAATCTGGTGGTGACTTCTATTCTTTAGAAGAACTTGATCAGCTGGAGGATGGTGACTTGGCTTTGATAGTCAGGAAATTTGGGAAGTTCAGATTCAAGAGGAATCCCAATCTTAAGTTCAGACCCAGATTTCAGAGAGGTGGATCCTCATCTTCAAGTGGCACAAGGGGTGGCTACAAAACTGGAACTGTGGAGAGAAGCTCAATCAGATGCTACAATTGCAATGAGTTGGGTCACTTTGCTACTGAATGTAAAAAGCCAAAGCAAGTGACAAGAAACACATTTGATTCTAGCAAGAAGAACAAGATTGGGAAAGCCTATGTTGCTGAGGGAAAGAGTTGGGATGACACTGACAGTGATGAAGAAGCAGGTGAGATTGGGAACCTTGCTTTAATGGCTAAAGAGGAAAGCACTTCATCCAGATACATGTCAGAGGTAACCTTTACTGACACTGAAATGATTCGTCATCTTGGTGGCACTTTAAGTTGTGCACGCACTGAAAATGATAGAATAATTCTTTTAAACACAAATCTTGAAAAGGAAATAAAAGAATTAAAACTAGTGCATATCAATCAAGATGAACTTACTAAGAATGTAGCAGTCCTTGAGAATAGAGTTAAATTGTATCAACAACTGGAAACCATTCTCAAAGATCAGATTAGTGAGCTTAAGACCAAAGCTAATGCTTACTTCAGTTCTTGTAAGACTGCTAAAGAAATTCTTAATAAGCAAGCTGTTGGTAATCATGTCAGTATAGGGTATGATTATAATGAGGCTATTGGACTGCTTGGAATTAATTCCCCTTGTAGATACAAATCTGAAGGAAAGGTTGTTCCATATATACTTAAGGGTATTGAAACACCCTTCTGTAAAGAATCCATAGCAGATCCTATGAATGAATACTCTATAATCATTGCTGAAGAGATTCGTGAAGAAGATATGGCTTTGGAAGCTGAACAGTCCAAAAAGTGTATATCTGATACTCCAGTCAAAGTTGCTACAACTAAAAAGACTAAATCAGATATCCATAAGTTGGATCAAAACAACTGTTCTAACATGCCTGTTGTTAATTCTTCTCATAAAGCATGTGGTGTGAGTAATTGCATGTCTTGTGCTTTCAATGTTATGTATGCTTATTTTAATAGTAAGCATGTATCTAGTGATAAGACTGCTCCACGTAAACATGTTAATAGTAAGAAGCATGTTAAGGTTAAGACTGCTAGTCCTTCTAATATTAGAGTGGATTCATTTATCCCTATGCCTACTCAGAAATGTGTTAAGGCTGGATATAAATGGAAACGCTCTTATGTGAAAGAGGTTGAAGTAGTTTTAGTTAGAAATGTTGTTTTGCCTGATAAAGGCCAGTTCTTTAAGTATGCCGGACCCAATCAATTTTGGGCTCCGAAGAAGGTCTAATCAATCTGATATTGCAGGGAGTTAAACAGGTAAGGGTTAGAAGAACCTCAAGATTCGGTCTAGATTGACCATGTAACCCAGCATATCATCTGGTTTCTAAATAACGGGTCTTCAAAGACCATCCATCATTACATGATATCTGAACATCTTCTTCCTCAATATACAGGATATGTTCCGTAACCGGATTTTTAAAGTATTCTTCCTCAATATAACTAGCCCATTTTGGATTATTACATTTTTAAATATTATTAAATGTTTCATATGTTGATCTATTGTTCTAGAATATACTAAAACATCATCAATGTAGACTATTATGAATTCTGTATAAGGATTGAATATATCATTCATAATATTTTGAAAGTCAAAAGGGGCATTTTTTAATCCAAAAGGTATTACATTCCATTCGAGTTGTATCCGTTGAGAGTATCTTGATCACATCCGTAGACAGCTAGTACTGCTATCCGTAGACAGTATATTGTCCACATCCGTAGAAGGCTAACATTGTTATCCGTAGACAGTCAATTTTACTTATGTAAAATTACAAGGCATAGACTATTTACAATTAGCCTCCCTATTCTACATATCCATTAATAGTCAACATGACTTATTCAGCCTAAAAAACTAATACTTCAACTTCAACATCAGGATTAAAAATCAAGAATACACATCAGGACTGCACATCAGGATTGTACATCAGGATTGCATATCAGGATTGCATGTCAGGAATGTTCATCAGGATTGTTCCTCGGGATTGTATATCAGGATTGCATCTCAGGATTGTACATCAGGATTACACAAGCATGTTACATTGAGTCTTATCCGTAGATAAGCTACCCTTCTACGGATACTGCAAAAGCATGCTATCCGTTGAAGGCTACATTTTACTTATACAATTTTCACTAAGTTAATCTAGTTATCATCAAGAAACAACATAGTTCCTAAAAATCTCCCCCAATTTATGCCTGGTTGAGAATCAGACATAAATTAAGAGTCTTGATGATAACAAAACCACTTTTAATAAATAAACAGTAAGCAGTAAAAATTGTATTAAGCTACATTATGGAAATACTAAAGAGTAGAGATAATTACATAGAGAGTGCTCCTCTAGACTGAGCATGTTTAATTCCTTTTCTTCTCTCTTGGAGGCTGAATCTTTTGTCTCCCTTCCTTAGCATAGTTTGCCTTGATTTGATCTTGAAACTTTCTGTAGAATGCATCTTCTTCAGCAATTTTTGGATCCAGCTTGCCTTGCAACCATCTAAGGTACTTGGTGCTATTTTTAGACAATTGATCTTCAATCCGGAAGAATCTTGTACAACCCTTTTCATCCTTGAATTCCATCATCCAGTAAGGTTGGAGATGGATTCTTTGTCCATTGTAAGGGATCTTCAACTTTCTTGGCAAACTATCAGGAGAATTCTAGTTGCTCCTGATTTCTTCAATCTTTTTCAGAATGGCACATCTTGCAACCTCAGAAAATCTCCTTGTGTTCTTGAATCCTGAGAAGACTTTCACCAAGGTGGAATATCCTTCATTCAGCACTTGTTGCAAGGGCCATGCTATCACCTTTCCCCCTTTGTAGACAAAGGTTAGTCTTTCAGGCAGATTTATGAATTTGTCTGTGCCTCTTATTTCACTAATGTTAGGTCCTGATAAGTTTGTAGAAGGGGGGTTGAATACAAACGATACCGTTTAATCAAAATTTGTCCTTTGAATAATTTAACAATTAAGAACAAATTAGTGCGGAATAAAACTGAAACAATATTCAAGTTAAATATAACTCTATTAAACTTGAAAGGTGTTACAATTCTGATCACTGATTACAATGAACTTGATAAAAAAAATCTAGAATAAATTCGACATGAATTTATCTATTTTTGTAATAAAAAGGATCGAATACTAAAAAGTAGTTCGATATAAAATCTAGGGATTATGATCCGCTAGAAAGTCAAAGCAGTACAAGAGAATCAGTTCTTAATAATTTAATGTTAAGAACCAAACAAGAATTAATTCTCTAATGAAATTAATAGCTCGGACAGTTTGAGGAATTAATGAAGACAGAGTGAATTTGATGATGATGTTTTGTGTCTTTTTTTTTTCTTCTGTAATGAATGTCTGTTTATCTTCAGTCTTCTGTCTTTGTATAAATACAATTGCTTTTCTATTAAGTCATCCCACGTGCAAGTTACTTTTAAACAGAATACATTTGCACTAGGAAGACAAGCAGAAAAACAACCATTTGCTCTTGGAAGACTCTCGGGAAGACAACCCTTTCTATTAAGAAGACAATCGGGAAAACTAGTATTTACACTAGGAAGACAATCGGGAAGACTCACTTGTGAGTCTTCCTAGTTCAAAAAACAGAATCTTCCTAGTTTAAATCTAAGTCTTCCTAGTTCATTTTTTATTCTAATTTAAATAATTAATTAAATAAATTATGTATTAAATTAATTCTTTACAGAATTAAATTAATAAATAATATACTTAATAATATTAATTATTTATAAGAGAATAAATAGAATTAGTTGACTTCTTAAACAATTCCAGAATCACTTAAAACTTAGATAAATAACAAACACAATAGTACGTTGACACTCGATGCACTGTCTGGTTCATGAGTGACTAACGACAATGTCTGTTCTTTATCTGTTTGACTTTAAGTAGTGATTCACTTCCTTCTCATTCAAGAACTCCGTAATCAGTATCTTTTTTTGTCACCACTTGAAATCTCCGTCACTTTAATAAATCCACTGAGCTTGAATACTTCATTGAGGCTTGATCAATAAATTGAGCTTCTTTCAATGTAGAATCACTTCAAGTCTGTAGATGACTTTAATCTTCATTCTTTGACAGATATAATCTTTTGAGATTCCTGTGACAATCTGAATTATTACTTACTTATTACAGACTTGTTTAATGTTGAGTTAATTCCTCGATGTAAACAAATAGGCTAAAACATATGCCTTTCAATCTCCCCCTATTTGTTTGTTAGAGAATAACAAGCAAATACCTAGATGATAACTCAACTAACTAAACAAGTAGAAATAAGATATTAAAAGCTAAGTAAATAATAACACAAAGTTCTGGATTTCATTTAACATTATCCAGATTCAAACATTACAGGTAAGTATAAGATAGATGTTCCTCTAGACTGAACATATGAATACATTTATCCTATCTTGACTCACCTAAGCTCTAAACATTTAATATTTACAAACAGAGCTTCTTCAAATTTCAGACTCAATCATCTCTCCTTCTTCAAGTGCTTCAAGCAAATCCTTGTCCAGAACACGATCAGATTCAGAAGTAATGCCACTAGGTCTGACAGGTTGAGTTGTGACTTTCTTCAGCCTATTCTTCATTTGATGATATCTTTTGATATTTGCTATGCAATAGTCTTGAATCAAATCAGCAACTTCTGTCTTCTCTTGTGTAACAAATCCTGAAGTCCTCAACATGTTCTCCAAGTAGACAAGATGCTTGGCAGGAAAATCTTTCAGAGATATTGGATCCACACCACAAGTCTGAAGTGCCTTTCCTTTAAAAAACTTTACTTCATAAGGCACTTCCACCACTTGTGGACTAGCTTTCATTGCAAAGTCTCTTAGCTGATCATGCAACAGCTCAGCTAATGGAGAAGTTCTTTTTACTTTGCACATGAAGACCCATAGTTCAGAGAGAGTTCTGCTTTCCAGAAGATTGAGAGATACTAAGAAAGTTCCCTCATTATGAGTGTAAACATAGATCTTCAACTCCTCTCTAACTCTGTCATATCCAGTTGTGATCCTTGAAATCTCTACATGAAGAGCTTTCATATATACTGTGTTGTCTGGATTGACCTTCTTGTATCTTTCCAACATCCCAAGAAACTTTGCATCATTGTTAGTTCCTTCTTGATGTGCAAACATCTCTCTAGCCTTGTCCCATTCTTCTCCTTGCTTCAGCCTCACATACAATTTTCTCTCATTGACCTTCAAATTGTTAAGCCTTTGCTTTTCTTGTTGTTCAGCTTTTTGAATGACAAGATGCTTAGAAATGATGTCAGATACCTTTACATTCTCCTCCTCTCTTCTTTTCAAATCAGCCTTCTGTCTCACTAACTCAGCTTCAAAGACAGGATCAACATTTGACTCTTCTTCCCAGTCAGCATAATCAGCTTCTTCTTCAACCTCCACATTACCAAAGATATCTTCAGGGGCTTCTTCAGATTCTACATAGTCAAAATCTCCCTGTTCACCTTGATAATAGTCAGCATCATAAAAAGTTAACTTCTGCTTCCCTTTGTCCTTGTTTGAGTCTCCAGCTTGATTTCCTCCTTGTTTCTCCTCTCCAGCTTGATTTCCTCCTTGTTTCTCCACATTCTCCCCCTTAGTTGAGGAATCCTCTACAGATTTTACTTTAGTAGCTTCAGGATTCACCTCACTTCTTCCCCTTATTGCTCCTTGGTCATCTCTGTTTCCTCCATCTCCTCCTTCATCATCCTCACCCTCATCATCATCATCATCACCCACAAAGAATTTCTTTTGCTCAGCATTGGGTTGATGTGAATTTTTGATCATGTTGTACAAGTGCTTCATCCCTTCATTCAGATGCTCCATCCCTCCTTCTATCTTTGACATCCTTTCTTCATTAAACTTTTGATTTTCATCAGCTGTTTGCAGAACAAAGTTCACCTTGTCAGAAATGGTAGCAATCTCCTTGACACTCTCTGATATTTGAGCATTTGACATTGTAAGATCAGAGATGTCTGAAGCCACAAGTACTTGAGACTGTTGGATGGCATTCAGCTTTGGGAGTAGAGAAACCTTCAATCCTTCCAAATCATCCTTGATAGTACCCAGCTGATTAGTTACAGAGGTGGAAGAAGAAGATCGTTCAACCACTTGTGCTTTGAGAAGATTATTCTCAACCTGGGTTTCTTGTAACTTCCTTTGTAGATCAGCTAGCTGGTTCAACAAAGCAGTGTTTGTGTCAGTGTGTGCACTCACTTCAATTGCTCTCAGTGGTGTATCACTCAACTCACGTGCTTGTGTATCACTCGATGTTTAACTCATATCTCTCACCACTAACTGTCTTTCTAGATTTTCAGAAGATGTACCTGCATGAAAAATCACCCTAGCCCCTTCAAGAGAGGTCAGTGGTGGTGCAATGGGAGTTCGCAATTCCCAATCCCTAATGAAATCCAAATCAGATTGAATTTGAAACTGAATTGCTTCAGTGTGGGATTCATCAGGTTGCCTTCCACTTTCTCCAGTAAAAACTGCGAGTGGAAAATCCCTTAAGGAAGCCAGAGATGTTCCCTCTGGGAGGGGAGAAAATGATTCTATTATAGGTGGCAAAGAATCAGATTTTCCCTCTGATGCCTGTGAAGGCACTTCTACCGTAACAATGGTAGGCTCTGTTTCATAGTCAAAATTAAAGTGCTCTCCTTGCATAGTGTCCTGAGTGTCATCTATTTGGTTATCTTCTCCCATTGTGAGTAATGGGAGAGTGCTGGACTCAGTACAAGATGCCATGGCCCTATGGCGAATTTCAATAGATTCATCCTGTTGAGAGGATGTCTCCAGTAGTGGCCATATCAATGTCCATATCCTTTTGAGAGGATACAGATGGGCTTACAGTTGTCTCCCTATAGGTTTTTCTTTTCTTTAAGGGTGGAGACAGAGCTGTGGGAACACTCATTGCAGCTATTTCACTAACATTTCTTGAACTGGTTTGTACATTAAGCTCAGTTTGTGTATCAGGAGTGTTTGACTCTCTGTTTGGCTCTATGACCTGGGTCAGAGATTGTGGTTCTACAACCTCTGGGTCAGCCCTATCAACCACTTGGGTTTGAATTAAAATACCAGAAGAAGATCCAGGGTTAGGAATAACTACCTATAGTGGAACTGGATGTGGCTGAGGAACTTGTTCACCAAAGATAGGAAGTGTTATGGAATAAAAACTGTGCTTGCGAATTTAATGCTAGGGTTAGAGAGCTTCGAGCTTTAATGGCTGTTCTTGCGTTTCGAGACTAAATCGGTCCTCACAAGATGTCTACGTATCTCAAATCGTTATTGAGAATCAAGCCAAAGACGTAGTTCTTGGTGTTGCCCTCGGGGCTATGGCGACAGGGGCACACCAAGGACGTAGTGACTTGTATGTCCTTATTCGAGGATGAAGTCTAAAACGTTGTAGATGACTTGTATGTCCTTATTCGTGGATGAAGTCTAAAACGTAGTTCTAGGGGTGCCTTTGTGGCTTGTTGCGCCTTCGAGGCGTTGTGACGTATGGAGTTGTGCCCAAAACGTAGTTCTGATTGTAGGATCAGGGTCCTTATATAGGCGTCTGGAGCCTCGTATTTATGGTAGGTTTAGGAGTCTTAGCTAATAAGTCTCTTTTTTGATAAAGGATAAACATTGTATATCTTGCTGGAGAAGTCTTTTCCTTGTTGATAAAGGCTATGACTCATTAATTGCCTTTAATTGGGATTCTGGATCCTTCTTTGATGAATTTACCATATTTTGGAATCTTTTCATGAGCTGTATATTTTCCTTATTTATTAATCTCGTAATTAATAAATAATCAGGATTTTAGGCCTTAAATATTTGGCCTTTCCAAAGAATCAGCAATTATATTTCTATAATTACTTTTCTGTCCATATCAGGAAGATTAATGAATTGACTCATCAATGGTGAAACAAGAACAGGTATGTTGGTGAATTTGGATGAGACATCAAGTCTGGTGTAGAATTTGGTGTCTGTGGTTGGAGAGGTTTCAAATCTTGTTTCTCGAAACAGTTCTACCTGCTCAGTAGTGAGAAGATGATTAATGATAAGAGTTAGAAAGCGAGGGTACCAACACTTTACTTTCACACCATTATCAGAATCTCTCCTAGAGTGAGCAAGCCTGTTGAGCAGTAGGTTCCACAGAATCTCAGCAAAGTTCAATCTACGACCAAATACTATAGCATAAACAATATACTGATTAAGACTAGTAATGCAATGAAAATTTGTTTTTGTGCAGTTACCAAATACCCTTGCTATAGTATCAAATAACAGATCCCATTCCCTTACAACAAAACTCTTAGATAATTTGACCATTTGGAAGGGACCCTGATAATGAATATTCACAAAGAACTGTGATAACTCATCATCAGTGGGTAAAGGATCAAACCTGTCCTTTGGAAAATGCAACACATCACATAATAACTCAAAAGTAACTGTGTATTGCTGGTTTAGAATATTGAAAGTAAAAGATTTTGAATCTCCAGCAATAACAGCACTTGAACACAACATTCTTAATGGATCAATTTTAAGAAGTGCATTGGCACAAATAACATGACTGACACATGTATTGCTATTTAAAAATTGAATCCACGGCCTAAAACGTTCCACTTTGCATTTAGACGGATCAAAATACCCAACATAATTATTTAAAACAAGTTCAAAATTAGGATCCATTTAGAATAAAACAAGAAACTTTTTAATCAATTTAAAATAAAATTAAAATTTTAGGGATTTTTAGAATTAATTAAAATTACTTAAAATCCACAAAATTAAATTTTATCAAAATTAATCAATTTTAAATATTGATCCTAAAAATTCGAACTATAAACTTTGAAAAGCAAATATGAATGGGTAACTTAATCTCAAAACGCACACACACAGCAAGAACACATAAACTTCAAAACACAGTTCAAAATCACACAGAAACAACAAAGATCAGTTAATCACTCAAGAATCACTTAGAAAATCAGGAATACTCAAGTCGGAATTTTGACAGCAATTCGACTCAAGACTTGATTTTGAAGAACAAAATGATTTTGCTAAGTAAAAACTTGAGCAATATGAACAGAATCAAGGAAGGTTTCTGCAGAAAAGATTGGATTCGAAGAGGTTTTCTTAGAACAAAAGAAAAAAATAAGGCAAAACTGTGCAGTGTGTAAGTCTGTGTATATATATATATATATATATATATATATAATAAAAAAATAAACTGTAAAAAGAAAAGATACTGAACGGTTTTTTTTTTTAAAATTGTACTAGGAAGACAATCGGGAAGACTTAAGATAGTCTTCCCGGTAGTCTTCCCAATATAACTTAGAAAGTTTTCCGGAAATAGAATAAAAGAAAAAAACAGAAATAAAACTATTAATTTATAGTCTTCCCGATAGTCTTCCTAGTTCAAAAACTGGGAAGACTTAGGAAAAGACTTAAAATTAAAAGGAAAAAACAAAAAACAAAAAGAAGAAAACCTAAGTTTACCCGGTAGTCTTCCTAGTATAAAACTGGGAAGACTTTCAGAAAAACTCAGAAATAAAATAAAAATAATTACAGAAAAATCGAAATGAAAATTCCTTGTTTTCCCGGTAGTCTTCCTAGTACAAAACTGGGAAGACTTAAGGAAAACTCAGAATTAAATGGAATATTAACAGAAAAATGCATAAAAGTAATAAAAATGCATGAAATATTTATAAAATTCTAGAAAAATTCACAGAAAATTCCATAAATCCTAGAAAAATATGCAGAATAATATAGAAGTGCATAAAAATAATATAAACTTGCAGAAATATTCAAACAACAATATTTACAATCTGAAAAACATCTAAATAATTCTGAATAAATATATTTTCAATAAAAATACATTTCTCCACTAAAAAATATGAGAAAAAATATTTTTAAAGAAAATAAAATATTTAGAGCTATTTAAATTCACAAGCATGTAATACTAAATGAGAATTGGCAGTAAATATCAGTTAAATGACAAGAGAAAATGAATTTTTGAAAGAGCAAACATGACAGAGACATTGTTAATCACTAAGACTGTTTAACATACCCAATTTACCAACTAACTTGATAAATGTGGATTCATCAACAGATTTAGTGAATATATCTGCAGTCTGTTCTTCTGTGGGTACAAAGTGTAACTCCACAGTTCCATTCATGACATGCTCTCTGATAAAATGATACCTGATATCAACGTGCTTCGTTCTCGAGTGCTGCACAGGGTTGTTGGAGATTGATATGGCACTTGTATTATCACACAAAATGGGAATTTTGTCTAATGCAAAGCCATAGTCCTTTAATTGATTCCTAATCCATAAGATCTGAGCACAACAGCTTCCAGCAGCAATATATTCAGCTTCTGCTGTTGAATTAGAAACTGTTTGCTGTTTCTTGCTATACCAGGAAATCAATCTACCTCCTAGGAATTGACAACTCCCAGAGGTACTCTTTCTATCAACAACACTACCTGCATAATCAGAATCTGTATATCCAACAAGGTTAAAACCAGAATCTTTAGGGTACCAGATACCTAGATTAGGTGTACCCTTAAGATATCTCAAGATTCTTTTCACAGCAACGAGATGTACATCTCTAGGGTCCGCTTGGAACCTTGCACACAAGCATGTAGCATACATAATATCTGGTCTACTAGCAGTAAGATAGAGTAAGGAGCCAATCATACCTCTGTAGCTTGTAACATCTACCTTGATAGAATTGTCAGAAGCTCCAAGTTTGATGGTTGTTGAAGATGGATGATAAGTGGATTTTTATCCACTTGGAACGCTTCATATCGGCTTAAATTGATGACTTGAACTCAAGTATGTGGTGTGTTTAATGTGTTTTCATTAAGTTTTGCAGAACCAAGAGTTGGAGGTTAATTTGATTAGAATTCGGATTTTCCGGGTAGGTTGCGCAGTCTTCACTGTTTTGGCCATATCTGGAGTTCTACAAGTCCGATTCTGACGATCTTACAGCTCACGCGAAGAGGACAACATTTTCTATAATTCTGGACAGAAGGTACGGCGCGGCAGCGCCGTGTTTGTGCTTGCTTATGGCGCGGCAGCGCCGTGGAAAAAAGAGCAGAATTTGTCTGGCGCGGCAGCGCCGCTTTCCTGTGTATTTGTGGCGCGGCAGCGCCGGGATGTCTGGCGAAAATTCCTGTTTTAAACCCGATTCGCTGATTTTTCGAGTAGGAGTTAAAATTACAATTCAGTACGACTTGTGGATACCTGGAGGCATATATAAAGAGAAAAAAAAAAACCCTAGAGAAGAGGGAGACACATACCACATATTATATACGGAGTTTTAAAGCACGAAGAAGCAAGGAAGAAGATAGTTTCAATTTATTCTTGTATTCTTTCTATCTTGTGGATGCTTGGTTTGGGTGTATTCTTTAGAACCTTGATATTTATTCAATATAATTCGTTTTCTTTCATCATGTTTACATTAGAACCCATGGTGACGATTAGTTTGATTATGAACTAACTTGTTGTCATGGGGTTTTAGCGGATTTATTCATGAAGTTTATGTGTTGAATTTTCTCGATGCCTATAGTGTGATTGATGCGATATCCTATCATGGTGTTTTAATTCGTTATAGGAGAGTAGCTAACTCCTGTAATTGTGTGTTAATTCTTATTGAAGCGAAAGTGGATCTAAGAGTTTAGAACTTGCCATGCTAGCATAGGTTTATGCGTGAGCATATCATTCGTAATTAGTGTCGTAACTCTAACCGTTTTATGACGACTATGTGATCAATTGAATGCTTGTACTTCAACCATTATGTTTTCAATCTTTATAGACATATAGGGACTAAGCATAATTGGGAGACTAAGTGATTTCTATCTTAATTGTGGATATTATTTAGGATGGTATTTGTGCAACGAAAGTTGGCTTATATCAGTTTTGTGTGTTCGATCAGGTATTAATAAATCACATGAAAAGGCTAGAGAATTGGAAACTATAGATGGATTGTTTAATGAAGTCAGGATCCCATGTTTTCTCTGCATAAGTAATTCGATTCCAAATCTTGTTAGTTAATTAATTCTTAGTTTATTAAATTGCTTCATAGTTAATCTTAGTTATTCAAAACCCTATTTTGTTAATTGTCTTAGCAGTGAATAAAAACCATACATTGTTGCATAGGTACAAAACTATAATAACCAAGCAGTCTCTGTGGGAACGAACTCTACTTATCTCTATATTACTTGTGACCACGTGCACTTGCGTGTTGAGTTTGGTCGTAACAAGTTTTTGGCGCCGCTGCCGGGGAATTCGGTTTTATTTGTTTAGTTTTTCAGTATTTACCATCAGTGGTCATTAAAGTTCGGTGACTAGGACGTTTCTCACCAATTTTCTTGTTGGTGTCATCAGTGGTCGTTATAGATTACTGACTTGAACTGTTTTTTTTATTTATTTGATGGATTATTGGGAGCAGGACTTCGTAATTGTGTGTGAGCTGTGTGCAGGTGGACATTACACTCATCAATGTGAGTATAACAGAAACCGTCCAAATTTCAGCTGGGACTACAATCAGAGTGGTATGGAGCAATCCCAATATCCGTCCTACCCGCTCCAAAATCAGCAGTTTGGAGATGAGCCATACAGTCCATGGGGAACTCAGCAGCAACAGGGGCAACAATTTCAGCATCAGTATGCCCCAGTGCATCAACACTTTCAACCTCCTAAATTTCAGCAGTAGCAATTTCAGACTTGGTCTAACCAACAGTCGACCGAAGAAGCTGAATTAGAAGAATTGAGGTTGATGGTTAAAAGCAATGCATTGTCTCTCCAGACAATAGGAGATCAGATTGGTCAAATTGCAAATGCATTAAAAACATTGAATCAAATTGCAAGTGACACAGAAGGCCTGGCTGTAGAGCAGGAGGACAAGAACCTTCCTATCAGTCTTGACTGGCCTTTCTTAGCCACGGGTGAGACCTTGATCGAAGTTCAGGAAGGAGAGTCTGAGGGCAAAGATGAGGAAGAAGCAGAACATGAAGCTGATAAGGAAGGAGAACCGGAGGCAACCCAATCAGAAAATTCAGAATGTCCAGAAAATTCGGTTCTGATTAATCAGCCGCAACCACTTCCTTTGCAATCTGAAAATTCTGAAGAATCAGCCCAAGATCAAGAAAACTCCAAGGCTCAAGTGGCTATGCTATTTCCTTCGAAGGATGAAGAGGGTCTCAGTGTGGTAATGGTTGATACTGAACACCGTAAGAAGGTTGATCAGCCGTTAAAGTCAAAGTCTGTAGAGAGTGCTTTTCAATGGAAGTTTGACATTGAAGATGATGAATTAGAAGAGCATGTTCAGTTGTTGAATGCCGCTCCGTTGCAATCTGACTTCGACCAGTTGGAGGCCGAAGAGGAAAAGAGCATCACTCCTGCTGACAAATCTACTCCGGAGAGGACTACAGAGAGTATCCAAATCGATTTTCCTCCTCCATATCCACCGAGGCTTCAGAAGCAAACTCTAGCCATGAATTTGCCGGCGGAGGATGAGGAGTGTTTTAGCTTGAAATTGGTTGATGCAGGGCAGAGTAAAAAGTATGACACGGAGAAGGAGAAGGCAAGGCATGGCCAGCTGAGGATTACAGTGCCTTGGCTAATGGGGCTACGTATTCCACATAAGTTGCTTGGAGTGGAAGATCTCTGGAATTCTCAGGTGCGCCTTAAGCCATCATTTGAAGGAGCTCCCAAACTCGAGCTCAACCCATTGCTAGTTCACCTGGGGTATGTTTCTTGTAATTCATCTCCTTTGCTTGCTATTGTTATTGCTGCTAACTTTTCAGGTAGGCGGGAGAATGTTGTTAAGAGATCTGGTGAGGAGCGAAGACGGGTAAAGCTTGTCGTTGAAGATGTCGCCCCAGAAAAGATCCTTAAGTGGCCCTTATAGAGGTGCGGTGTGGAAATTTTTCGAGTTAAAATCGTGGCCGAGTCTAGCTAAAGACGTTAAAGAAAGGCGCTTCGTGGGAGGCAACCCATGTGTTAGGTATGTTTCTACTATCTTTCTTATTACCTTCAATGAGGACATTGAATATGTTAAGTTTGGGGGTGATGTATGGGTTTGTATAGTTAGTGTGTGTTCATGTAGGATTCATATTGCATGTGTAGTTGTAGTTTATTTGTAGTTTTGCATGTTCATGTCATATAGGGCATTCTGTTTGCATAGTTTTTATTTATCATGTGAGTCCATTTTAGTTGCATGCATATTTCATGATCCCGTAGGACTTGACTATTTCCGTTGGTGAGTCGATGTTGATTGGAGTGTGGTTGTGATGAATAGAGGGTTGATTAAGTTTCTAAGTATTGACTTGCATGCCAGAAACAAATCTATTTCATAAGTCTCATTGGTTGCTTTTGAATTTGATCAGACCATGCTTGTTTGGTGTTAGAATTTAACCACTTGTTTACATTTAGAATGTTGGCTAGATTCTTGAAAACGAAGAAGCACTTAAGTCTAAGTTTGGGGGAAAACCAGGGATTTCATGCTAGTTGTAATAAAGGCTAGGCGTCAAATGGCTAGTAGCCGGCTCATTGAAAAGATGAGTAGTCTAGGGTGGGATGAGAAAAAGGCAAAGTGCACTCATTCCGAAATTGTTGAAAAAAAAAGAAGAGAAAAGTTGAAAAGAAAAAAAAAGAGTTGTGTTTGTTTTGTGTTTATGCATAATTGATCAGGTTGAGCTCTTTAATACTCGAGCAAGTAAGTTCTTTGGGGACTTTGTGCCTAGTGACCTAAGACTTTTCCGGTCTGGGATCCACTAACCTAAAGCTCGTTACATGGGTATTATTGTATAAGCCTTTTGGGGTCTCAGCCATTGCACGGTCAAATAAGCATGAGTTTTGTTAGGTGTGTGTAATAAAGCATGAATTCCTGTCTAACTCAGATGGACTGCGAAGGTGTCTCTTAAGAGTTCTTGTGTCTAGTGTTCATTCTGTTTGTAAGCTTGTGGTTGTTTTGGCTAAGAGTAGGTATGGTCTTGATTTAGTTTGGGAGTATATTGGTGAGCATCGCACACACGCACGTTTCTGTGTTTGTCTTGTTGGTCGATGGGAATTTGGTCGAACTCTGTTTGGAAGACTTTGTTCTTTGAGATGTTGGCTTGTTGATTGGTTTTGGTTGGTTTGAAGGGATCGTTGTATTTCCATATAGTTGCATACATGTAGTTAGTTGCATTTGTAGTTGCATGAGTAGATGGATTTTGTGGGTACATTCGCTATAGGCCCTCACGAGACCTTACTCGTCCACTAGGGCTGCCTAGGGGTTTAAAGGGCTTGTTGCATATGCCAAATGCAACCGTGATCACCTACGGAAGTGGTACTAGTTAGTTGTATATAGTTATATTATTTATGCTTGAGGACAAGCATCGGTTTAAGTTTGGGGGTGTGATAAGTGGATTTTTATCCACTTGGAACGCTTCATATCGGCTTAAATTGATGACTTGAACTCAAGTATGTGGTGTGTTTAATGTGTTTTCATTAAGTTTTGCAGAACCAAGAGTTGGAGGTTAATTTGATTAGAATTCGGATTTTCCGGGTAGGTTGCGCAGTCTTCACTGTTTTGGCCATATCTGGAGTTCTACAAGTCCGATTCTGACGATCTTACAGCTCACGCGAAGAGGACAACATTTTCTATAATTCTGGACAGAAGGTACGGCGCGGCAGCGCCGTGTTTGTGCTTGCTTATGGCGCGGCAGCGCCGTGGAAAAAAGAGCAGAATTTGTCTGGCGCGGCAGCGCCGCTTTCCTGTGTATTTGTGGCGCGGCAGCGCCGGGATGTCTGGCGAAAATTCCTGTTTTAAACCCGATTCGCTGATTTTTCGAGTAGGAGTTAAAATTACAATTCAGTACGACTTGTGGATACCTGGAGGCATATATAAAGAGAAAAAAAAAAACCCTAGAGAAGAGGGAGACACATACCACATATTATATACGGAGTTTTAAAGCACGAAGAAGCAAGGAAGAAGATAGTTTCAATTTATTCTTGTATTCTTTCTATCTTGTGGATGCTTGGTTTGGGTGTATTCTTTAGAACCTTGATATTTATTCAATATAATTCGTTTTCTTTCATCATGTTTACATTAGAACCCATGGTGACGATTAGTTTGATTATGAACTAACTCGTTGTCATGGGGTTTTAGCGGATTTATTCATGAAGTTTATGTGTTGAATTTTCTCGATGCCTATAGTGTGATTGATGCGATATCCTATCATGGTGTTTTAATTCGTTATAGGAGAGTAGCTAACTCCTGTAATTGTGTGTTAATTCTTATTGAAGCGAAAGTGGATCTAAGAGTTTAGAACTTGCCATGCTAGCATAGGTTTATGCGTGAGCATATCATTCGTAATTAGTGTCGTAACTCTAACCGTTTTATGACGACTATGTGATCAATTGAATGCTTGTACTTCAACCATTATGTTTTCAATCTTTATAGACATATAGGGACTAAGCATAATTGGGAGACTAAGTGATTTCTATCTTAATTGTGGATATTATTTAGGATGGTATTTGTGCAACGAAAGTTGGCTTATATCAGTTTTGTGTGTTCGATCAGGTATTAATAAATCACATGAAAAGGCTAGAGAATTGGAAACTATAGATGGATTGTTTAATGAAGTTAGGATCCCATGTTTTCTCTGCATAAGTAATTCGATTCCAAATCTTGTTAGTTAATTAATTCTTAGTTTATTAAATTGCTTCATAGTTAATCTTAGTTATTCAAAACCCTATTTTGTTAATTGTCTTAGCAGTGAATAAAAACCATACATTGTTGCATAGGTACAAAACTATAATAACCAAGCAGTCTCTGTGGGAACGAACTCTACTTATCTCTATATTACTTGTGACCACGTGCACTTGCGTGTTGAGTTTGGTCGTAACAATGGAGTCCTTGCTGATGCTGAATCCTCCATGTGATATTTCTTGAGGAGTTCTTTAAGATACTTGGATTGACAAATAAATATACCATTTGTCCTTTGACTTACTTGCAATCCAAGAAAGAACTTCAGCTCACCCATCATACTCATCTCAAACTTACTCTGCATAAGCTCAGCAAATCTCTTACAGAGATTATCATTAGTAGACCCAAATATGATGTCATCCACATAGACTTGGACTAATATCATATCACTTTTGTGTTTCTTTGAAAAAAGAGTTTTGTCTATGATACCTCTAACAAAACCATTTTCTAAAAGAAAACCAGAGAGAGTGTCATACCATTTTCTTGGGGCTTGTTTGAGACCATAGATAGCCTTGAAGAGAAAGTACACAAAGTCCAGCAGCTCCTGATTTTCAAAGCCAGGGGGCTGTTCCACATACACTTCTTCATCCAGCTCACCATTCAGGAATGCACTCTTAACATCCATTTGATAGACTTTAAAATTGGAATAAGCTGCAAATGCTAAGAACATCCTGATGGCCTTAAGTCTAGCCACTGGTGCATAGGTTTCATCATAATCAATGCCTTCAGCTTGAGAATACCCTTGTGCAACCAGTCTTGCCTTGTTCCTTGTAACAATACCATCCTCATCTAGCTTGTTCCTGTATACCCATCTTGTACCAACTACTTTCTTGTTCTTTGGCCTGGGTACCAGCTTCCAGACTTGTTGTTGTTCAAACTGATTGAGTTCATCTTGCATAGCAATCACCCAATCTGGATCACTCAGTGCTTCCTCAGTTTTCTTTGGCTCCATTTCAGATAGAAATGCTGAATAATGACATTCATTCTGAGTTGCACTTCTAGTTTTAACTCCAACACCTGGATCACCAATGATCAGCTCAAAAGGATGAGTTTTATTCCATACAGTCTGTCTTGGAAGATTTGATCTTGATGATTCGCCTTGAAATTCACTTTGATGTTGTGAGTGACTAGATGATCCTTCATTTGCTCCCCCTGAGTTGTTGCTTGATTGCCTTGATGATTCTTCTCCAGTGTTGGTGGTATCTCCATTGTTACCAGTGTTTCCACCACCACCACCATGATCATTATCATCATTGTTATTATCATTACCAGCAATAACTTCAGGTGGGGTTGCATCATCTGATTCTGAGTCTGGCAAGTTATCAAACTTCAGCTTTTCAGATGAGTCATCTTTTTGGATATTAGGGAACTTAGTGTCATCAAAAGTAACATTGACACTTTCCTTTACTGTGTGACTGCCAACCAAGTAGACCCTGTAAGATCTTCTGGAATAACCAACAAAAATAGCTTCTTGTGCCTTTGCATCAAACTTTCCACGTTTCACATTGTCATCTATAAGCACAAAGCATTTTGCTCCAAATACATGAAAGTACTTGACAGTTGGTTTCTTGTTGTTCATGATCTCATAAGGAGTCTTCATTAAGTCCTTGTTGATTAAAGTTCGATTCTGAGTATAACAAGCTGTATTCGCTGCTTCAGCCCAAAAGTATGTTGGAAGTTTGGACTCACTTAACATAGTCCTAGCAGCTTCAATCAATGTACGATTCTTTCTTTCCACTTCTCCATTTTGTTGAGGAGTTCTAGGGGCAGAATACTGTCTTGTTATTCCTTTATCAGCACAAAAGTCATTTAGAATTGCATTCTTGAATTCAGTACCATTATCTGACCTTATGGCTCTAAAAGGGAATCTAGAATCAAGTTCAATCAACTTTACATGGTCAATCACCAGATGTGGGGTCTCATCCTTGGAATGTAGGAATAAAACCCATGTATATTTTGAATAGTCATCAACAATCACAAGTGCATATTGTTTCTTTGACATGGACATCACATTAACTGGACCAAACAAATCCATGTGCAGTAGCTTAAGTGGTTCAGTTATTGATGATGTGTCAGTTCCCTTGTGAGAAGCTTTCTTTGACTTTCCTTTCTGACATGCCTCACACAGTCCTTCCTGTGTAAATTGCATCTGAGGCAAACCTCTAACCAATTCCCTCTTAACTAAAGAGTTCATGGTTTTGAAGTTAAGGTGAGACATCTTCTTGTGCCATAGCCAACTTTCATCTGATGAAGCTTTAGCATAAAAACAATTAACTTCATCTTTGGATCCCGAGTGCAGATCAACTATGAACAAGTCACCTTTCCTTACTCCTTGAAGAGCAGGCTTTCCATTCTTCTTGTGAAGGATCTGACACTTCTCTCTTTCAAAGGAAACATCATATCCTCTGTCACAGAAATGACTGATGCTGAGAAGATTGAACCTCAGACCTTCCACAAATGATACATCTTCAATGATAACATTTCCAAACTTCAAACAGCCATATCCTTTCGTAATACCCTTGCTGTTATCTCCAAAGGTAACTACTGGGCCAGCTTTCTCAACCAAATCTGATAGCAGGGCTCTATCTCCGGTCATATGTGACGCCCCCCAAATCCGGGGTCAGGATTTGGTGCCACTATCGCTCTGAATAAAACATAATTATACAGACGACCCCTCAACAAAGGATCGATCACAGGTTATGGTATGAAACAAGAATCTAAAATATCAAAGTTTATTACAACATCTAATTCAGTTTTATTACAAACCATAAGCCACCATCTAACCGTTGGTGAGAACTAACATGAATTCTATCTGTCTGGCAACATGGAGCCTAAATTCTCGAATCAGGCCTTCTCACTGTCCTCTTAGCGGTTACTCGAAAACGGCATACTCCATTCCTAACTGAAAGGTTAGGGAATAATAAAAACAAGAGTGAGCCAAAAATTGCCCAACAAGTGAAATCAATGTAAGCAGTTTTCATTTGATAAATCCATCAACTAGAAATTCATTAGTAATCGAATGGTAATCAATTGGTAATCAAAAGGAAATCATATGGTACTCAACTGGTAATCAAATGATAATCAAATGGTATTCAACATGGTAACAAGTTTCAAGATATACATTTCTGTTCAAAGAATAAGATTAAGCAATTGAATTGGAACTTCCGATAAGACGGTACGAGCTATACGGGTGATCAGCCACGTAAAGCTCCAGACCATGTTTTCACAAGGTCCTAACATTCAGGATCCATAGGCACACATTGGCCATAAAATAAATACATAAGTAACCAGGACCGCCGCCACGGTCAAAGTTTGTTCCATTCATAAGTAATTCAACAAAGGGATTAAATGAATAAGAGGCTTTCAACATTTCCAACATTCATTTCAGGGTACAAGCTAATTCAAGATTTTCTTGCAAGGGTTTGAAAGTTTGATAATTGAAAGACATGGTAAGTAAATGAGCAAAGGGATAAGTATGCTTCGGGTATTCAAAAGTTAACAAAGGTCGACAAAATATAAGTCAAGAGAAAGGTTTATATGAATAAAGCAAAGGTAAAGGAACAATGGTAGGTTTTATATAGAGTAAGGTGAAAAAGAACACAGTAACATGGTATGGAAATCGATTGCATAATGATAAATAAAGGACAAGTAAGAGTTTAACGTATACTTGCAATAGAATTCCAAGGTAACATTCACATCATAATTTAAGAAAACTACCACTTGAAAAATAAGTGGAGGGAATAGACACTTGCCTCAAAAGCCGATAAACTAACTCAATAACTTGTACACCACTCTGACTTTACGTACACGGGCTCCTTTCCTGGCCTCCTACTTGTACCTATATAAAGGTATAATATCGTCTTAGTCTTTATCACTTAGTACCTCAGCTTTGTTTACGTATCTCTAAGTACTTCTACCCCATCGTCATACAATCACATGTACTTATATATATATATACAATCGAGAAGCACATAGTGTCTTCACAACTTTAATTAACACTTAGACATGTAGTCACTTAACACATATTTGCTTAATGACATCAACAATTCTAGGCAAAATGACCATATAGACTTTCAACACATTCAACCTTTACGACATAACCGACCTTTAATCATTTAACACGTACCATATGATGTCACATGACTTTCCTCAACATATTGATGAAAGGCCTCAAGATAAAGACTTCTAACATTTCTATCTAGTTCCTTTTGACCATAAATAACACTTGATCACATAAAGCCACTTATACTCACAACATGTTTAGTTAACCAGTACATAACAACTTACGACCAATTTATAGTTGACTAACCAAGTCTAGATTCAGGTTACTATAACAATGCTAATTCTAATTAAAGACAACCATATTGGTTCAACACATATGTAATTATTCAAATTACATCATAGCGACGTCTTATACCAATTAAAATACAATTAAGCAACTAACACATAATTGACCATGTATACCACATAAGATCATCAATTAACAAACTACTATACGACACCACCAACTCAACCAATCTTCTCCGCTCTACTTCCTTCTCCCCCTCTTTATTTCTCTCTTCTCGGCCTCTCGGCCTCTTGGCCTAAACCAAAACCAAACACCTAAACACACGCACTTGAACAACACACACTCATATCCTTCCATCTCTCATACTCACCTTTCTCACACAAGAACCCACAATTTTAGAAAAAGACATACTCACACACACCATATATTTTTAAAAGAAGCACTCACACGTAAAAATATTTTTAAAACAAGACACGCTTACACGAAATATATTTTACAAAAATGAAACACTTCCTTTGTGAAAATCTCCTCAAGAACATAGTTTTAAAAGAACTCACACCGAAATTACATTTTTAAACTAACTCACACCTAAGAACACATTTTCAAAATACACACACCCATGAACATATTTTCAAAATACACACACCTATGAACATATTTTCAAAATACACACACCTATGAACATATTTTCAAAATACACACACCTATGAACATATTTTCAAATCATACTCCCATGCTCACAATTTAACACTCAATTTCTTCCCCTCCATCTCTTTCACTCTCGGCTTCTCCCTCACTCTCTCACCATCTCTTCCTCTCGGCCTCTCTCCCTCACTTGATCTCTCTCCCTCTCTCGGCTTCTCTTACTAACCTCCTTCCACCTTAACTCCCATCTTCCAAACCATTTACCATTTCAATCTCAACCCAAAGTTAAATCAACAAATTTTCAATTGTAACTAACATCTATAATATAAATAAAAATCATACTTTCTCTTAAACTAACATGCAACTCACAATACACTTAATTAACATACATACAAGTTCTATTTCATCTCGAAATTAATAACCCATCAACTTTAATACCAAAATCACTAAGATCTTCAAGAATCCCCTACATGCAACAAGTAAAATTATAAATTCCTACTACTCATATCACATACAACATATATACTAAATAAAAATCAAAGCCCATTGTCAAACTTTGATCAAAATCATCATGGGTCACAAAATTAGTGACATGCATCAATCTCTATCACCTAATTAAACAAAATACACTTGAGTTCAACTTGTAAATATAAAAATCAAGACCATGGCTCACAAGGATCATTGCCAATGGTCGGGTTTCTTCTCGGATGAGCCCAAAATAATGGGTCTCACCGAGAATGACCCTAAATACACACAATCGACCTTTGCATGTAAGCTTTATGCATAAAGACCCTTAAATCCGAAAATTCCCAATTTTGAAACCATGATAAAACTCGAAATTAGTACAAGAGGGTTGTAGAGATTTGAGAGAGGAGTGTTTTGGTTACTCACACTTGTAATTTGGATGAGAGAATCACAAGTTATGGTGGTTTTAATTTTGTAAGAGATGAAGAACAAGGGGAGTGTTATAGAGAGAGAAATGGGGTTTTGGGGAGAGAAGAAGAAGAAGAAAGAACGGGAGTGGGGAGCCGATGGGGGTGGGTGGGGGTTTTTATAGGGGAATTAAAAGTAATGTAAAAGTAAACACTTTTTGGTTACTTAATTATTAAATGACAAAATGCCCAATTAAATAAAATACTGAGATAGTAAAAATCAAGGACTATGATGTAAATTCATAATCCCATTTCTAGATCCAATAGAAATATTATTCTACAAATAACTTTTGTAGATTAGATAAATAAAATTACATTTACATAGAAATAATCAAATAAAATGTCTTTTTATCTCAAAAACAATTTTAAATAAAATTTTATTACTCCCTAGGTAAATAAATAAATTACCCACTGAAAATAAATAATCTAGAAGGTGTAGCATCCCTCAAAATAAATAATTAAAATAATTAAGTGCTTATAAAATTTAAATCATGAGTTTAAAACTAAAGTAGAAATAAAATAATGCTAAGAAATATTTTATGCTATTAATTAAATAATTAAAGCATTCTCTAAATTTAATATAAATATTATATGACCCAAATAAATTCTCAGAGCACTTAAATAAAATTTAGAAACCACATTCACAATTAACTAATTATTCACCACACATATAATTTACATTTTAAGCACATAACAATTATGGCACATAAAGAAATTTCAAAATTATAGGACTATATCAAATAATTATTTTTATCTCAAATAAGTATGACTAAAATATGAGCTTACACATAAATCATATTATACCAAGATCATCATTGCTAAGTAAAATTTCAAGAATAAAATCTCAATTGCTATTACTAGCAATAAATATAAAATAATTTTAAATAGCTCTTATTAACAAAATAAATTTAAGGCTACTCAAATTAGCACAAAGAGCCTATTAAACAATTATCATACACATATAAAATTAATGGTATTCACATATTGATAATGATTTACAAGTCAAAAATTCTAAGGCGTTACAACCTTCCCCCCTTAAAAGGATTCTGTCCTCAGAATCTATTACGTAAACAGCTGAGAGTACTTTTCTAACATTTTAGTTTCTAACTCCCAAGTTGATTCTTCAACCCTGGGGTTTCCACAACACTCTTACTAGTACAACTGTTTTATCTCTAAGAACTTTCTCTTTGTGGTCTAAAATTTCTACTGTTTGATCAACATAGTACAAATAAGTTTGAATCTCTATCGACTCATATTCTATTACATGGTTAGATTCGAAATACTACGTCTTAAGCGTAGACACGTGAAATACACTATGGATATGTTGCATAAGGCTAGCTCATACGCAATCTTACCCACGCACTTCAATATCAAAAAAAAAAAAGGTCTAACTGATTTTGGACTAAGCTTTCCTTAATTACCAAATCCCGTTTTCCATGGTGACACTTTAAATAGGACTGACTCTCTTACTCTATAATCTATACCTTCCCTGGTTTAATCATCATATTACAGTCGTCGATTCCGAGTAGCTATTAATCCTTTCTGGATGAGCTCAATAGTTTCCTTGGTCTGATACATTAATTCTGGTTCCAATCTCGTGCATTTATCAACTTCTTTTCAACCTATTGAAGATCTACATCTTTCTCCGTACAAGGCTTCATAAACTGGCATTTCAATATTCGCGTGATAGCTATTGCGGTAAAAGAATTCCACTAATGACAAACGATCATCTCAATTATCTTCAAAATTCATCGTACAAACTCTAAATTTGTCTTCGATTGTCTGAATAGTCTATTAACTTTGACCATACGTGGTACACATGTTCAACTTGGTTTATGAACATGCCAACAACTTTCTCCAAAATCTTGAATAAAATTGCGGGTCTTGGTCAAATTCGTTTAATACTTGAATCATATGCCTCACTACTATCTCTTATAGTCGATAAACCAATTTATCTAATGAAAGTTTCTCGTTGATGGGAAAGAAAGGTACCAACTTGGTAAATCTGTCGATCACAACTCAAATGGCATCATGAGATGTTCATTCTTAAATTCAGGAATTTCTAATGGTTGTAATAGTCCACTAAATCTCTGATGTTCGGTTTTAACTCTCTAACAGGTGAAACACTTACTCATACGAAATCATATTTTGAAATAACACACTCACACTTTTACAAGATTTTGTTTTTGAATGACACACACACACAAAGTCACATTTGTGAAAAGAACACGTTTAAAAGAATACGCACACACACATTTTTAAATCATACTCATAAAATCTTATTTTTGAAAACACACAAAAGTACATTTTAAATTTACACACACAAAACCAACTTAAATCCTCTTTTTTTTTTCTAAGATCTTGCCATTGAATTGCTAACCTTTACATTTCTACTGGTGCCATTCTATATGGTGCCTTTGAAATTCGTTCTAATCCGGGTGCTAAGTCTATAACAAACTCTATTTCCATTTTGGGAGTTAACCCGAAAGATCGTCGAGAAATATATCCGGAAATTTATCAACCACTGGAATCTATTCCCCTTAGGTGTCTCTTTACTGGTGTTAACCACATGTGCTAGATATACTTGACAACCTTGGCGCAATAATCTCCTTCCCTACATGACAAGTTAGAATTTCTTTGTTTGTTTCTAACCTAGGAACACAACTTCTACTTTATCTGTAGCTCGCAATTCCATTTTCCCATACTCTGTTAACCAATCCATTCTTAGAATTTACGTCAAATCTCCCTAACTTGACGTGAATCAAGTCATCCTAAGAGAAATGGTGAGCAATTATATCAATCTCACAGCGAGGAAAAGCTAGATGAATGGATATATGCTCCTGATTAGCTATTCTTATAGTCAAAGCTTTACCTAATAGTTGAATCGTACAACGCGGTTTATGATCAAATTTTATAGAGGTAAAAGACTTGGTAGATCCAAAATAAATTAACACTTTGGCATTTCCGTAATCTATTTGAAACGTATCTGTAACTACATCCTTATTGTCACTATATCGCTCATGGTCATCTTAAGGGTTCTTGTCCATGGGTTGCTTAGTAAATGGTGGTCCATTCATTCTCAACATATTGCTTACTGGGCTTAACGATTGCAATCTCTTAAGAAACGTCACACCTCTCCACGCTTGTTACACGTAACTCTAGCCTTCGGTTTATAGCTCTCATTGGTGTAATGTCCTCTCTGATTACACTTGTCACGTACTATATTGATCTTATTACAAAGTCCCAGTTGTTTATTTCCACAAGTTCTACATTCTGATATCGGAGGTCTCATAGGTCTTTGTTGATCCAAATCTTATGGACGGTTCCCTTGACCATCACTTCCAGTTTCTATTCTTCTATATCCAGCATTCCTATTTGACTGATACTCAGGCCTTATATTGAAACGGTTCTGAAAATTCCTTAATTATTGGTCTTCTTCCCGTGTCTCCACCTTCCCTTTTCTAGCTTCTTTTGTTTGTAATCAATAACTTTACTCCTAATCCATGATCTTACTTCATGTTGGAGTCTCTTAACTCTCTTCTCATCGATTTTCACATATTCGAACACAAACCTGACTAGCTCTATAAACTTTGCTTCATATTACGCTATGCTCAACTTATCCAGCTTCGGCCCTAAAGTTTATATCCAACATTTGGTCTCAAGACGTTCAAAACCTTGTAATGATCTAACTACCATATTCAAAGTGAAATATAGAATAAACAGGTGCTCATATATATACTTGCCCGACAAGTAGAATAACAGTCCTCTATAAACAATAACCAATGCCTCTCCAATATCACTTTATTTCATACTTAATCATGATTAGTATTGGTATATCCTTGTTACCTTCTCCTTATCCATACCAAATTCTCGTTAATAATAAACCTTGTAATCGTGTTGTAAGTCTAATGAGCAATCTGACTCGACGTTCAGTCCTCCTTTTAAAACAATTTCCCAAACTCGATCAAAACAAATTTCCAGTCAATTTAAGTACAGCTTAACACTCAGAATACCGTCATTTTCGCCTTTGCGACTTCTAACCTTTAATGCCTCTAAGAGTCGTAAGAGTTTCCGACAAAATGAACCAATAGATACGAAGGCGTCAATAAATATGGAAATATAGCAAGCATATTTAGTAAGAATTTATGGTAAAAAGAATTTAACTAAGAGATCAATATGATCATCGAACTTTATCAGGTTGCATTTGTCATTTTAAACAACACAGTACAGAAGGTGGCCAACCTTTAGTACTTCCATGACAAACACACAACCAGTGGCGTCCCACCGGACTTCTATCATGTAGATAGAAAGTCCCTGAATCCCCTATATATATAGGGTTGTTCATCTTAGTTACAACAAGGAGGATAAAAAATTTTAAGAGGAATATATGAAAGGTTTAAGAGTTTCAAAAGTTTATAAAATATTGGATCAAGTAGCCCCTGAACAAGAGAGGTATTTCGTAAAGAACAAAATAATAGAAGTGAAAAATTGAATCTTTGAAAAAGGTAAATTGAATAAAATCAATGACTAGTTGTGAACAGACTTATCCTTACATCGAACGAATGGAGGTAATCACGCCTTGTCTCATGTAGGTAGTTCTTAGGGAAGTAAATTTCTAGTCTGAGCTTATAGGTATGTCCCGCTAGTAAATCAATTTGTGCAATCTTGTACAAGGAAGGAATTTACACTTTAGCCGCTCCTCTGGATGAATGTCCCTATCACGGGGGTAAAAATCGTTATCATATCGCAAAGAATCTATATAAGTCTTTCTAAACGTTATCTTAGAGCTTCTACTCTCAATCAACTCTAACTATACTTGGTTTGGAACTCTGTGCGGTGTTTCCTATAGCGTTCGCGATGTAGCCGAAGTCACAGATGAAATTCGGAAAGTACATAAAGATTTACAGGTGATGTCTTCTGAACTGGTAGCCCTGACGCTCCAATTGACTCTTCCAGCTTCGAATTAGTTTCCTCGTCCGTAACCCGATCTTCAGATGGTTCCAGCGTATACTCTCTCGATATGTCGGAATACGATATAACATGGAAGTGCGTAACTTAAGTTAATATTTCTACAAAAAAATTCGGCATGACCTATTCGTAAAGTGGACTATGCCCTGTTTTAACAATATCTCAAATACTTACTCAATCATCCACACATAATCCATAATTCGTTCAATATTCCATCCATCTCCAATCCATTTCATTCTACACGTAAGAAATAACTCTGCCTTGACATGCAGCTATACTATAAGAAAATAAATTTACCCAAGGGGTAATGGAAATCTCCACTTGGTCGGATGCATGCACTGATACTGATATTGACGACTCTGGCTTAGGAAAAGGAATCTCAGTTGAAGGTTAACTCTCAAAACAGCCATTATCTGTAACCACACAATAATAAACCAAGAAGATACTTAAACGGTAAAGGGTTATCTTAATTCTACTAATACTCATCCTAAAGGTAACCTACATCTACAAATCCTATCTTTCCTATGAAGCTTAAGTTCTAGAGCGAACCTATCATATTAGTCAAAACTATATTCATAGATCCTAACTTAAACTCTATGTGAGTTTTCTCATTATTTTTCCTATCTTAGACTCTTCTACCTATTCTTGTTTCAGTGACCAATAACCTGTAGCTCTGATACCAACCTGTGACACCCCCCCAAATCCGGGGTCAGGATTTGGTGCCACTATCGCTCTGAATAAAACATAATTATACAGACGACCCCTCAACAAAGGATCGATCACAGGTTATGGTATGAAACAAGAATCTAAAATATCAAAGTTTATTACAACATCTAATTCAGTTTTATTACAAACCATAAGCCACCATCTAACCGTTGGTGAGAACTAACATGAATTCTATCTGTCTGGCAACATGGAGCCTAAATTCTCGAATCAGGCCTTCTCACTGTCCTCTTAGCGGTTACTCGAAAACGGCATACTCCATTCCTAACTGAAAGGTTAGGGAATAATAAAAACAAGAGTGAGCCAAAAATTGCCCAACAAGTGAAATCAATGTAAGCAGTTTTCATTTGATAAATCCATCAACTAGAAATTCATTAGTAATCGAATGGTAATCAATTGGTAATCAAAAGGAAATCATATGGTACTCAACTGGTAATCAAATGATAATCAAATGGTATTCAACATGGTAACAAGTTTCAAGATATACATTTCTGTTCAAAGAATAAGATTAAGCAATTGAATTGGAACTTCCGATAAGACGGTACGAGCTATACGGGTGATCAGCCACGTAAAGCTCCAGACCATGTTTTCACAAGGTCCTAACATTCAGGATCCATAGGCACACATTGGCCATAAAATAAATACATAAGTAACCAGGACCGCCGCCACGGTCAAAGTTTGTTCCATTCATAAGTAATTCAACAAAGGGATTAAATGAATAAGAGGCTTTCAACATTTCCAACATTCATTTCAGGGTACAAGCTAATTCAAGATTTTCTTGCAAGGGTTTGAAAGTTTGATAATTGAAAGACATGGTAAGTAAATGAGCAAAGGGATAAGTATGCTTCGGGTATTCAAAAGTTAACAAAGGTCGGCAAAATATAAGTCAAGAGAAAGGTTTATATGAATAAAGCAAAGGTAAAGGAACAATGGTAGGTTTTATATAGAGTAAGGTGAAAAAGAACATAGTAACATGGTATGGAAATCGATTGCATAATGATAAATAAAGGACAAGTAAGAGTTTAACGTATACTTGCAATAGAATTCCAAGGTAACATTCACATCATAATTTAAGAAAACTACCACTTGAAAAATAAGTGGAGGGAATAGACACTTGCCTCAAAAGCCGATAAACTAACTCAATAACTTGTACACCACTCTGACTTTACGTACACGGGCTCATTTCCTGGCCTCCTACTTGTACCTATATAAAGGTATAATATCGTCTTAGTCTTTATCACTTAGTACCTCAGCTTTGTTTACGTATCTCTAAGTACTTCTACCCCATCGTCATACAATCACATGTACTTATATATATATATATATACAATCGAGAATTACATAGTGTGAAAGGCATATGTCTAGGCCTATTTGTAAACACCGAGGATTCTACTCAACTTTAATTAAGATGTAATAAGTAAATAATAAAAATCAAATGTCACAGGAATCTCAGAAGATTATATCTGTCAAAGAATGAAGATTAAAGTTATCTACAGTCTTGAAGTTATTCTACACTGGAAGAAGTTCATTTATTTGATCAAGCCTCAGTGAAGTATTCAAGAAAGTGGATCTATTCAAAGTGACAGAGATTTCAGAAGTGTGATGGAGAAAAGTACAGGTTACAGTCCTTGTTTAAATAGAAGGAGTAAAGAATCACAGCTTAAAGTTAAAGATGAAGAACAACCATTAAAGTTAGTCGCTCATGAACCAGACAGTACATGGAGTGTCAACGTCAGTCAGTGGAAGTTCGTCATCAATTTCAGTGGTTCTAAGAATTAGTTTAATTCTCTTTTAATATTATTCTATAAGATATTTAATTTAATCTATGAATTAATTCTTTCAGAATTAATTCATATATTAAATTAATCAATCTAGATCTTAAGTAATTTAATGTATAAATTAATTCTCCAGAATTAATTTATTTATGAAATTATTTGAGTCAGTTATTTAATTTATTTAATCAGTGAATTAATTCTAAAAGAATTAAGTCATTTATTAAATCAATTAAAAGTAGAATAAAATTAAATCAGTTTTATTTCTATTAGTAGTACTAACATTTTATACTAGTAGTACTATCTATATTAGTACTACCGATAGTACTACCAGTACTAAAGGTTAGTACTACCGAGAGTACTATTAATATAAATAGATAGTATTTCAAGTAGAAATGCAAGTGGAGTTTGGCGCGTGAAGAAGGAGTCTGTTGACTTGGTTTAAATAGTTTTGTTTGATCAAAGAGGCAGACCACGGAATTCAATACAGAAGCAAAAACACAGCTTATCATTTTCTCTCTTCTGCATTAAACACGAAGCCAACTGCAAAGCTCAAATTTATTCTTGTAATAAATTCTAGCCATCAAAGTTATATCCAATCCACTAGAATTCAATTACTTGTATTGCTTTGACAATCTAGCGGATCATAATCCCTAGAATTACTATCGAACTACTTTTTAGTATTCGATCTTTTTATTACAAATATAGATAAATTCATGTCGAATTTATTCTAGATTTGTTTTAACAAGAACCTTGTAATCTGTGCACTGAATTGTAACACCCCTCAAGTTTAATAAAGTTTCTATTTAACTTGAATATTGTTTCAGTTTTTATTCCGCACTAATTGTTCTAAACAGTTAAATCATTTAAAGGACAAATTCGACAAAACGGTATAGTTTGTATTCAACCCCCCTTCTACAAACTTATCAGGACCTAACATAGTGTCTTCACAACTTTAATTAACACTTAGACATGTAGTCACTTAACACATATTTGCTTAATGACATCAACAATTCTAGGCAAAATGACCATATAGACTTTCAACACATTCAACCTTTACGACATAACCGACCTTTAATCATTTAACACGTACCATATGATGTCACATGACTTTCCTCAACATATTGATGAAAGGCCTCAAGATAAAGACTTCTAACATTTCTATCTAGTTCCTTTTGACCATAAATAACACTTGATCACATAAAGCCACTTATACTCACAACATGTTTAGTTAACCAGTACATAACAACTTACGACCAATTTATAGTTGACTAACCAAGTCTAGATTCAGGTTACTATAACAATGCTAATTCTAATTAAAGACAACCATATTGGTTCAACACATATGTAATTATTCAAATTACATCATAGCGACGTCTTATACCAATTAAAATACAATTAAGCAACTAACACATAATTGACCATGTATACCACATAAGATCATCAATTAACAAACTACTATACGACACCACCAACTCAACCAATCTTCTCCGCTCTACTTCCTTCTCCCCCTCTTTATTTCTCTCTTCTCGGCCTCTCGGCCTCTTGGCCTAAACCAAAACCAAACACCTAAACACACGCACTTGAACAACACACACTCATATCCTTCCATCTCTCATACTCACCTTTCTCACACAAGAACCCACAATTTTAGAAAAAGACATACTCACACACACCATATATTTTTAAAAGAAGCACTCACACGTAAAAATATTTTTAAAACAAGACACGCTTACACGAAATATATTTTACAAAAATGAAACACTTCCTTTGTGAAAATCTCCTCAAGAACATAGTTTTAAAAGAACTCACACCGAAATTACATTTTTAAACTAACTCACACCTAAGAACACATTTTCAAAATACACACACCCATGAACATATTTTCAAAATACACACACCTATGAACATATTTTCAAAATACACACACCTATGAACATATTTTCAAAATACACACACCTATGAACATATTTTCAAATCATACTCCCATGCTCACAATTTAACACTCAATTTCTTCCCCTCCATCTCTTTCACTCTCGGCTTCTCCCTCACTCTCTCACCATCTCTTCCTCTCGGCCTCTCTCCCTCACTTGATCTCTCTCCCTCTCTCGGCTTCTCTTACTAACCTCCTTCCACCTTAACTCCCATCTTCCAAACCATTTACCATTTCAATCTCAACCCAAAGTTAAATCAACAAATTTTCAATTGTAACTAACATCTATAATATAAATAAAAATCATACTTTCTCTTAAACTAACATGCAACTCACAATACACTTAATTAACATACATACAAGTTCTATTTCATCTCGAAATTAATAACCCATCAACTTTAATACCAAAATCACTAAGATCTTCAAGAATCCCCTACATGCAACAAGTAAAATTATAAATTCCTACTACTCATATCACATACAACATATATACTAAATAAAAATCAAAGCCCATTGTCAAACTTTGATCAAAATCATCATGGGTCACAAAATTAGTGACATGCATCAATCTCTATCACCTAATTAAACAAAATACACTTGAGTTCAACTTGTAAATATAAAAATCAAGACCATGGCTCACAAGGATCATTGCCAATGGTCGGGTTTCTTCTCGGATGAGCCCAAAATAATGGGTCTCACCGAGAATGACCCTAAATACACACAATCGACCTTTGCATGTAAGCTTTATGCATAAAGACCCTTAAATCCGAAAATTCCCAATTTTGAAACCATGATAAAACTCGAAATTAGTACAAGAGGGTTGTAGAGATTTGAGAGAGGAGTGTTTTGGTTACTCACACTTGTAATTTGGATGAGAGAATCACAAGTTATGGTGGTTTTAATTTTGTAAGAGATGAAGAACAAGGGGAGTGTTATAGAGAGAGAAATGGGGTTTTGGGGAGAGAAGAAGAAGAAGAAAGAACGGGAGTGGGGAGCCGATGGGGGTGGGTGGGGGTTTTTATAGGGGAATTAAAAGTAATGTAAAAGTAAACACTTTTTGGTTACTTAATTATTAAATGACAAAATGCCCAATTAAATAAAATACTAAGATAGTAAAAATCAAGGACTATGATGTAAATTCATAATCCCATTTCTAGATCCAATAGAAATATTATTCTATAAATAACTTTTGTAGATTAGATAAATAAAATTACATTTACATAGAAATAATCAAATAAAATGTCTTTTTATCTTAAAAACAATTTTAAATAAAATTTTATTACTCCCTAGGTAAATAAATAAATTACCCACTGAAAATAAATAATCTAGAAGGTGTAGCATCCCTCAAAATAAATAATTAAAATAATTAAGTGCTTATAAAATTTAAATCATGAGTTTAAAACTAAAGTAGAAATAAAATAATGCTAAGAAATATTTTATGCTATTAATTAAATAATTAAAGCATTCTCTAAATTTAATATAAATATTATATGACCCAAATAAATTCTCAGAGCACTTAAATAAAATTTAGAAACCACATTCACAATTAACTAATTATTCACCACACATATAATTTACATTTTAAGCACATAACAATTATGGCACATAAAGAAATTTCAAAATTATAGGACTATATCAAATAATTATTTTTATCTCAAATAAGTATGACTAAAATATGAGCTTACACATAAATCATATTATACCAAGATCATCATTGCTAACTAAAATTTCAAGAATAAAATCTCAATTGCTATTACTAGCAATAAATATAAAATAATTTTAAATAGCTCTTATTAACAAAATAAATTTAAGGCTACTCAAATTAGCACAAAGAGCCTATTAAACAATTATCATACACATATAAAATTAATGGTATTCACATATTGATAATGATTTACAAGTCAAAAATTCTAAGGCGTTACATCATATGCCTTGAACAGCCACTGTCAAGAATCCACATAACACGGTTTACCTGTTTAACTGCCTGCAATATCAAATTGATTAGTCCTTCCTCGGAACCCAAACTTGATTGGGTCCGGCATACTTAAAGAACTGGCCTTTGTCAGGCAAAACAACCTTTTTAGCTACAACTACTTCAACCTCTTTCACAAAAGAGCGTTTCCATTTATAGCCAGCCTTAACACATTTCTGAGTAGGCTTAGGGATAAATGAATCCACTCTAGTCTTAGGAGGACTAGTAGTCTTAGCTTTAACATGCTTCTTATTATTAACATGTTGACGTGGAGCAGTCTTATCACTAGATACATGCTTACTATTAAAATAAGCATACATAACATTGAAAGCACAAGACATGCAATTAATCACACCACATGCTTTATGAGAAGAATTAACAGCAGGCATGTTAGTTTTACAGTTGTTTTGATCCACTTTATGAATGTCTGACTTAGTCTTCATTGCAGAAACAACTTTGACTGGTTTGTTAGACACACACTTGTTGGACTGTTCAACTTTACAAGCAAGATCTTCTTCAAGTATCTCCTCTGCAATGATGATAGAGTATTCATTCAGAGGTTCTCCTTGGGACTCTCTAAAGAAAGGTGTTTCAATACCCTTAAGCACATATGGTATACCCCTTTCTTTAGCACTGACTCTATTAGGGGTATTTATGCTTAATTTACCAATAGACTCATTATAGTCATACCCTATTCCTGTTGTATGACTAATACTTTGTTTATTGATAATTTCTTTAGCCGTCTTACAAGAGTTGAAGTAAGCATTAGCTTTAGTCTTCAGCTCACTAATATGATCCTTGAGAATGGTTTCCAGTTGAATATAACATTTAACCCTATTCTCAAGAAATGCTATTTTCTCAGTAAGTTCATCCTGATTAACATGCACTAGTTTTAATTCTTTTATCTCCTGTTCAAGAGCTGTGTTCAAAAGAATTATTCTATCATTTTCAGTGCGTGCACAAGAAATAGTACCACTAAGATGACGAATCATTTCAGTGTCAGTGAACTTTACCTCTGACATGTATGCAGATGAAGTGTTTGCCTCTTTAGCCACTAAAGCAAGGTTCCTAATCTCACCTGCTTCTTCATCACTGTCCGTGTCATCCCAACTCTTTCCTTCAGCAACATAGGCTTTCCCAATCTTGTTCTTCTTGCTAGAATCAAATGTGTTTCTTGTCACTTGCTTTAGCTTTCTGCATTCAGTAGCAAAGTGACCCAACTCATTGCAATTGTAGCATCTGATTATGCTCCTATCAACAGTTCCAGTTTTGTAGCCACCCCTTGTGCTACTTGAAGAGGAAGATCCACCTCTCTGAAATCTGGGCCTGAACTTAAGATTGGGATTCCTCTTGAATCTGAACTTCCCAAACTTCCTGACTATCAAAGCCAAATCACCATCCTCCAGCTGATCAAGTTCCTCTAAAGAATAGAAGTCACCACCAGATTGATCAATGGATGTTAATCCATATTCAGCATCAATAACATTCATGTTAGAACTGGAAGGTTGAACAGCCTTCACTTCCAGTTTCCGTGGGACTTCAGCAGCCAATGCAGTAGAAGTACTAACTATCCTCCCAGTTCCATATAACTCATCATGTTGAATCTGCTCCAGCTCATAGGTCTTCAGAACACCATACAGTCTTTCCAAAGCAATCTCTCCCAGATCTCTTGCTTCTCTAATGGCAGATATTCTGTGCTCCAAATGACGTGGAAGTGTAAGTAGGAACTTCTTGTTAATTTCCTTGATAGTGTAGCGCTTCCCATTGAGATTCAGATCATTGATTAATTTGTTGTATCTCTCAAAAACCTCAGAGATACCTTCACCAGGGTTTGATCTGAAATGCTCATATTGAGAGGTGAGAATTTCCAGCTTATTCTCTCTAACTTCCTCTGTCCCCTCATTGATTATCTCTATAGTTTCCCAAATGTGTTTGGCAGTATCACAATTTAGGACATGATTATGCATGATAGGATCAAGACAATCAACAAGGATCAACTGTAGACAGGCATCCAAGGCAACATCCTCTTTTTCATCAGGAGTGTAGTCCTTGGGATCCTTAGGGTACATCCTAACAGCCCTAGTAACAATCTGATTCTCTATAAGTTCTCCCTCAATAATCATAGGGACTTTGGGACCATTCTTCAGCACATCAAAGTATTTAGGATTAGCAACTTTAAGAAATAGGAGCATTTTCTTCTTCCACATAGGATAATACTCCTTGCTGAACATTGGGATTTTGACTGCACCCACTTTCTGTGTAGTAGACATCTTTTGAGATTTTTAGGAATAATAAAAATTTCAGAGTTTAAGAAAAAAAATCTCAAAACAATTGGATCTTTGATTTGTATATCAATCAAAAGGCTCTGATGCCAATTGTTAGGTCCTGATAAGTTTGTAGAAGGGGGGTTGAATACAAACGATACCGTTTAATCGAAATTTGTCCTTTGAATAATTTAACAATTAAGAACAAATTAGTGCGGGATAAAACTGAAACAATATTCAAGTTAAATATAACTCTATTAAACTTGAAATGTGTTACAATTCTGATCACTGATTACAATGAACTTGATAAAACAAATCTAGAATAAATTCGACATGAATTTATCTATTTTTGTAATAAAAAGGATCGAATACTAAAAAGTAGTTCGATATAAAATCTAGGGATTATGATCCGCTAGAAAGTCAAAGCAGTACAAGAGAATCAGTTCTTATGAATTTAATGTTAAGAACCAAACAAGAATTAATTCTCTAATGAAATTAATAGCTCGGACAGTTTGAGGAAGTAATGAAGACAGAGTGAATTTGATGATGATGTTCTGTGTCTTTTTTTTCTTCTGTAATGAATGTCTGTTTATCTTCAGTCTGCTGTCTTTGTATAAATACAATTGATTTTCTATTAAGTCATCCCACGTGCAAGTTACTTTTAAACAGAATACATTTGCACTAGGAAGACAAGCATAAAAACAACCATTTGCTCTTGGAAGACTCTCGGGAAGACAACCCTTCTATTAAGAAGACAATTGGGAAGACTAGCATTTACACTAGGAAGATAATCGGGAAGACTCACTTGTGAGTCTTCCTAGTTCAAAAAACAGAGTCTTCCTAGTTTAAATCTAAGTCTTCCTAGTTCATTTTTATTCTAATTTAAATAATTAATTAAATAAATTATGTATTAAATTAATTCTTTACAGAATTAAATTAATAAATAATATACTTAATAATATTAATTATTTATAAGAGAATAAATAGAATTAGTTGACTTCTTAAACAATTCCAGAATCACTTAAAACTTAGATAAATAACAAACACAATAGTACGTTGACACTCGATGCACTGTCTGGTTCATGAGTGACTAACGACAATGTCTGTTCTTTATCTGTTTGACTTTAAGCAGTGATTCACTTCCTTCTCATTCAAGAACTCCGTAATCAGTATCTTTTTCTGTCACCACTTGAAATCTCCGTCACTTTAATAAATCCACTGAGCTTGAATACTTCATTGAGGCTTGATCAATAAATTGAGCTTCTTTCAATGTAGAATCACTTCAAGTCTGTAGATGACTTTAATCTTCATTCTTTGACAGATATAATCTTCTGAGATTCCTGTGACAATCTGAATTATTACTTACTTATTACAGACTTGTTTAATGTTGAGTTAATTCCTCGATGTAAACAAATAGGCTAAAACATATGCCTTTCAACTAACTTCATCTAGGAAGAGCTCCATGGTTGAGTACTGATGTATGTCTGCAATGTACAAAAAGTCTGCCTTGTTCTCAACTGGCTTGACAACTTTTGGTGCAATATTCAGCTTGATTGGTCCTTGTTGAGCTCTCTTAACTGGTTCTCTTTTCCTTGACTTCTTTTCAACTTCAATGATGAAATTAGGAAAACTAGGTTTTCAAACTCCATAGGTTGTTCTTTGGGCTCTACAGGAGTCTCATGGAAGGTGATTTGAGATTGAGATAGAAGCTGGAATTGGATCTTCAAAGACAATTATTCTCCCTGTATATTCTCTTCCACTTTCTCAGGAGAGACAGACCAACATAATATTACCATTAATAATAAATAATATAAAAGTACTAACTAGCTTATTACCTTTTATCATTAAAACACTTTTTTTTAACAAAATCTACTATTTTTACAAAAATATCACGAGAAATTATCTTGATATTAAATGATATATTACCTTTTATAATAAATAATAAAATAATATAAAAATAGTAACTAGGTGATTGCCTTTTATCATTAAAACACTTTTTTGTAACAAAATCTACGGTTTTCAGTCATTTATTCTATTTAATAAATAATAAAATAATATAAAAATAGTCAATAGTTGATTATCTTTTATCATTAAAACACTTTTTGTAACAAAATCTACTCATTTCCAAAAATATCGCGGGTAATTACATTTAAATTAAAACAGATTACATTTTATAATAACTAATAAAATAATATAAAAATAGTAATTAGCTGATTGCCTTTTATCTTTTAAACACTTTTTTGTAACAAAATCTACTCCCTTTTTCAAAAATATCACGTGCAATTAACTTTAATTTAAAACATATTACCATTAATAATAAATAATATAAAAATACTAACTAGCTTATTACCTTTTATCATTAAAACACTTTTTTTTAACAAAATCTACTATTCTTCCAAAAATATGACCGAAAATTATCTTGATATTAAAACATATTACCTTTTATAATAAATAATAAAATAATATAAAAATAGTAACTAACTGATTGCCTTTTATCATTAAAACATTTTTTTGTAACAAAATCTACTCTTTTTCCAAAAATATCACGGAAAATAATTATCTTTAAATTAACATATTACCATTTATATTTGTTTTCACTAAAATCTCCTTTTTACAAAAATATAAATGGAACCCTTACTTATTTATTTTAAAATGTATTTTAATGCTTTTAATTATTTAAAAAAAACTTACCTATTTTAACATGCCAACGTATTTTTCTAACAAATACAATAATATAATTAAAACACTTTTAAAAATATCATGGACAATTACTTTTTTTAATTAAAACATGTTAATTTTTCTATTTGTCCTTATTATTAATATTATTTTAATAAATAATAAAATAATATTAATAATGTCTCATTTATCTTTCTCACCCCATTTATATTATTTATTTATTTATTCTATATTACAATTAATATTTAAATTTTTCATTTTATAATTTATCATATTGATTTTTAATTGTTTTTGATGGTTCGTTACAGGCTAGTAGAGATTATATTGACCAAATACTTGATGACAGTTGACACATACCCATTTGAAAACTTTCTAGTATTTCTCTACGAATAAGCATCACAGTGTGCATATAAATAATATGTTTAAAATATTATTTTTCAGAAGTTCTTGTGTGAATAAAATCTAAATATTAAATTTTAATTTGAAAAAGTATTCCAAAAATAATTAATGAAATTATCTTTTTTATGATTTTAAAATACATGAAAAAAATTGAAAGTTACAAGAATATGGACTATTTCACAATGACTAGATTTGTTTTCTTTATATATCATATAGAAAGTACTTTTTTGAGTAAAATTTAGAATTGAAAATCAGGAAGTGGATAATATGAAAAAGTATTATAAGTTCTTTAATTTAATGAAATACTGGAAAGTACTTTAATTTGAAAAAGTATTCCAAATAGTATCAAAAAGGTGTATCGACTGAGTTGGGCTTGGGCCCGATGGCTATATATAAGTCCTTTCTTTAGTTTTTCGTTATTTGTTACGGGACATTCTAAACTTGGTCATCTTCGTCTTCTCCGATTCTCTCTGGAAGGTGGATAAAAATAAAATGGTGGATACTGAAATCATCTGTATATTCGTCGGTATAATTGGTTCGTACTTGAACTCATGTGTTTACAATTTGGATATAGATCTATACTTGCTTTAAAGTTCTGTATTGGTAGGAACCCTAGAACACAATAGATTGACACCAGAAAATTCAAATTTATATGTTCATAGTACTGATGTTCTAGTGTATGTGTGTGCCTCTCCAATTTAATTTATTGTTTATATTCATACCTTGACCTAATCAGGAAAAAGGTTTTTGGGGATACTGTTTTGATGTTTAACATATATATGCTGCTTGTTAGGGGTGTGCACGGTTCGGCTCGGTTTCTAGCTAAAACCGTTACCAAACCGTGTATTTCGGTTTGGTTCGGTTTCTACCTTATAATCGTAACCGAACCGTTCGGAACTATTTTTTCGGTTCGGTTAAGCGTTTATCGGTTTCGGTTTTTATCTACTTAACACACAAGTTTAACGATAATAATCTTGAAAATTTTATAACATCAAAGAAAATAAAAAAAAATGTAATTTACAATTACACAATTTGTATTATTATAAAATTATTATTGAGTTCCCTGCACGTAGTAGTCTGAGTATTACTATTACCTCAGCTCAATATCCTGTTATATATATCTTAGTAGATGTAGTAAAGGCCTGATCTTGTCTTTAGATTATAGTAAAACAGATGTGATACGCACTTCATGCCTCCTCCTTTTCAAAGAGCTTATTATCACTATCTGGCTTGTGTAAAACAAATATAGCGAAATGAATTAATCAAACTGAAGCATGAGGTAATGAAGGACTCAGGTGATGATTTGTAAACACGGATTCAAAACCACGTGTATAACATAATAACCCTTTAATGTAATAATTTGGAAATTAATAATGTAATTTATATTTATATATTATATTATATTATATTGACGGTTCGGTTTTTCGGTTCGGTTATAAGAGTAAAACCAAAACCGTTATTTAACCGTTCTATCGGTTCGGTTCGGTTACATTTTTTCTCGGTTTCGGTTATTTTCGGTTTTTCGGCTCGGTTTCTTTCTGCTCACCCCTACTGCTTGTTTAATATATTTTCAATGTCATCTTGTATGTTTTTCTTTTCGGACAGGGAATTTCATCTCACTTGGCCTGTTAGCTTGTGCAGTGTAATCTCCCTCTCTCTCTCACACACAATTTTTTTAATTGATATTCACTTATCCGGGGTGAATAAGTGAGTGTGATTTTTTTAATCAATTTTTTGTTTGCTTGGGTAGGCCAACTTTCTCCAAAATAGCAATGAATAATTCGGTGAGAGGGCTCAAACTTGTATATCATCTGGCCATGACGCTGAGCAGTCTCTTCTGGGTGTTATATGGTATGCCGTTTATTCACCGCGGATTCATCCCTGTGCTGACATCTAATGGCATTATCCTTGCTACACAGCTTGCTTATCTCACCATCTCCCTTGTCTATGCCAATGATAATAAACAAAGGGCACGTACCTTGTTCATACCTTAATCACTACTTTTATTACTTTTATGTTGGGTAAATTATATACATGTACTGATCCATATACACACACATGGATATACTACAGATGTACGTAGGAGGTGTATTTCTGATTGAGTTGGTGGTGTTCGGCCTTGCCATTGGATTGGTGATTAGACAATCACCTACATCTAAGACAAGAGAGGAGGTGGCTGGGGTATTTTGCATTGTATCCTATGCACTGATTCTCGTTCCCGAGGCTTTATGCGTGGTACATTTGTTGTTCTGCTTGTATGTATAAAAAAATAAATAGGCGTAATTGTTGTTGAGTCGGTCGACTAGTCGGCTGACAGTACTTTCCTATCGACTAATTGTGGTAACTTGGTGTGTTAGTGTTTTGGGCGACTAGTTGAGCTGACTGGTTTATGACCCAGTCAAAACCTGGTGAAAACCGACTTTAAAAAAAAACCTAGATCTAAACCTAGTTTCATTCTGCTCTGTTTTCTGCAGTAAATCTGCTCTGTTTCTGGCTTTCTGGAGTAAAATGCACTGCTTTTCTTCGTTTCTGCATTAAACTGCACTATATATTTCTGCAATTCTGCTATGTTTCTGCACTTAAACTATCCTATTTTCTGCAATTCTGCTCCATTTCTGCTGTCACACTGCTCCATTTCTGCAGTTAAATTGCGCCGTTTCTGCTATTTTTTTTGTTGAAACTGCATTGATTTATGTTTAGGAATTTGCAAGTTGAATTATTGATTATGTTTTATAAACTTAATGTTTCATTGGAAATTAGAATTTTACAATTGCACTATCTTAGTTACGCATTAGTTGTTAGTTGTTACATAATCACAATTCACAAATACATTGCTTATTTTCTCTTCGGTCTTTAGTCTTTAGTATGGATTAACTGATTGCAGAGTTGATCATTCGGACCTTTCAATACATAGATGTAGATCTCGGACCTATGAATGGGGATATTCCCGAAACTCACACTCTCTAACTTTTAGTATGCATTGTTTCAAGTCCTCATCTGTGAGTTTTGAAATACAACATTATAATAGGTGTTAGAAATCTATATTATATAATATAAATTATTCGTTATTATAATAATAATAATATATTATTTTTTTGGTCGCCTAGCCGAAGGTCCATTGACTCGCCTCAACTTGTCGACATGACCAACATGATAGGCGTAGATGTCTAGAAAGCATAGTAATGCCGATTTGTTATGTAAATCTCTCATGTGTGTATGTGTGACAGGTTGAACTGCAGAAGACAGGGAGTGTAGAGAACGTGCAAACTCGCAATTTGGTGGGTAACATGCTTTATAGACTTTGCTGGACCATCTATGCCTCATTCAAATATGACGTTTTCCTTGGGGTAATAAGATATGTATAAAGATGTTATTCTTATCAAAACAGAATGTAGTTCACAAAGTTAATTATTTGGTGAGAGTAAAATGAAGTATAAAATGTAGCTTTCTCGTGTGAAATATCTTGTTTTCAAGATGTATGTTTAATTAATTCGAACTCTTGTAGGCTGTGAATTTTTCTGGATTTCTTTTTGGAGTCTTCCACATTAAAGTATATGATGTGTACTACAAAAGATATGCAAAATCCGGTGTTGAGAAGAAGCTTGAAACAGCTGAGGTGCAGGTCTGAGGAATGAGCACACGTGCTGATAAGAAGCTAGCCACAGCTGAGCTGCTGCTCCAAGATCAGAAACTGATGGGGTGCAGGTCCAAGATAAAATAACAATGTGTTATATTCAGACTATCTAAAACAAATTTTCCTCCTGACATTTAAATAATCGAATATGATTTGGTTGTACACCTGTACTTGTCACTTATATAATAACTTCATGTGAATTGTTAGTTGTATATTAGTATTGATGATAGTTAACTTTTTAAATCATCTAAATAAGTTGATCTTTTTTTGTTTATTCATATTTCATTACTTGTTTTGCGGAAACATTACGTCATAAATGACCTTCTGCAACCCCTAAAAACCGTTGCAGAAAGTTCAAAAAATGTTGGTATTTGTTAGTTTTTTCACCATTGCCTTAGGCATCAATGCCAACACTTTTCTACCTACGCCAACATATTATATTTGTGTTGCAGTAATAAAAAAAAAGGGTGGGGCCCACAAGAATGTGGACCCGCATGTGTGCTGAATTTAATATTTATAATTTAAAATTATATATATATATATATATATATATATATATATATATATATATATATATAGGGGAAAGATCCAGAGAGAACCTATCTTTTTGAGAGAACCGAGAGAACTAACCAATAACCGTTGATTTACCACACCATCCAACGGCTGATATGTTTTAAAAAATTTCTATTATACTTTTATTAATATTTTAAGATTCTTTTAAGTGTTTTAATAATTTTATAAGATTCTTTTAAGTGTTTTAATAATTATATTAAAATTAAGATTCTGTTAAGTATTCTATAAAGTGTTTATAATATTTTTCAATATAAAATTTATTTATAATAAATTTCAATTGATAATCAAGATTCTTTTAAGTGTTTTATTAAGATTCATTAATTATATTATAGTATATCAACGGTCTTAGAAGGGTTCTCTCGGTTCTCTCGATAAAATGGTTCTCTCTGGAACCTTACTCATATATATATATATATATATATATATATATATATATAGCCCATTACTCCATGAATAACACTCTTATATAAAAAACAATAAAGAACACCATAGAATCTTACATAAATTGCATGTTGATTCTAATTTTCTTACCAAAAAAGGTTTATTACGAATAAAAATAGAATCTAACAAAAAATTAGAATCAAATAAAACATGATTACATGTCATTTCATTGTGATAAATATATATACAAGATTCTGTACTTGATTCTGTACTTGATTATATACTGGATTATATGTATTTTTTATGAAAAATAAAGTGTTTATGATGATGTTTTTTATTGTTCTTTATATAAGGTTATATAAGGTGTTCTTCCTAGAGTGCAACTATATATATATATATATAGAGAGAGAAAGAGAGAGAGAGAGAGAGAGAAATGCCCCTAAGTACGTACTTAGGGAACTTATCTGAGTACGTAGTATATTTTTAATGGCTCACTTGTAATTATATGAATAAATCTTGCAATTACAATTATACCCCGCGTGCATTCATATGAGAAAACGCGTTGTACTCACCTAAGTTAGGTGAATACGTACTTAGGAGCATTAAGCTCATATATATATATATATATATAGACCATTGCTCTATGGAAAACACTTTTATATAAAGAACAATAAAGAACACCATAGAATCTTACATAAATTACATGTTGATTCTAATTTTCTCACCAAAAAATGTTTATTACGAATAAAAATAGAATTTAACAAAAAATTAGAATCAAATAAAATATGATTACATGTAATTTCATTGTGATAAATATATATACAAGATTCTATACTGGATTCTATACTGGATTATATGTAATGTTTAATTTTAAAATTTAGATGAGATTTTACGTTAGATTCGATATGTTAGACTTAATTGTTGTTCAATTTTATGATTCTAATTTAAAAAAATCAATTTTATGAAAAATAAAGTGTTTATGATAATGTTCTTTATTGTTCTTTATATAAGGTGTTGTTTCTAGAGTGCAACTATATATATATATATATATATATATATATATATATATATATATATATATATATATATATATATATATATATATATATATATAAAGAGGGAGCTCAGCACATGAGCAGAGAGATATCTAAGAAGTTTTTATTCCCAAAATATAAGCGCGTTCCAAACTGATACAATATTCTCTTTATATAGAGAATTCAATGGCTTTACTATTCAAGCCAGGACAACAAACTTTTACAGAATTCAAAATAAAACAAACTACTTTAAAAACGATAAAGAAAAAGTAAACATTATTGATACCGGGTGTTCTTTGGGGCCCATCATCAGATCAGATAACGAAACTTTAACACAAACAAACAAACAACTTTATAAAAGCATAAATTATTAAAGCAAATATTGCTCTGCCGAATCTTTTGGTGGCAGACAGCCTATCTTCAGCTTTTCCAGAAAGAATATTCCTTATCTCCAGAGCTAACCTGTAAGGTTATTCCAAATTAGTGACCTTACTCGTAAATTATGTTTCTCATGGAGTCTTCTTTCGAGCTTCATGAGGAGGATTTGAGAGTTCTCAAAATTTTCTCTGATTTCCAGATTTGTACGCCTCCTTTTTTCGGCGTAGGATGCTTGATGATATCTTTTGAATTGTTCATCTATTTGAACTCATAGACTAAAAAATTTTCTGTCTAGCTTTCTGACACGGTAAAAGACCTGATTAAGATGTGTCATTATCCTGTCAGATTGCAAACATGGAGAAGATATTTGTTAAAAGAATTTCTTTTATCCCTTAAGTCTCTGAGTCTTCTTAAATAATTTTTTTAGGCTGTTAAGTAATAGAGGGATAGATATCTTCTTCCTTCTGAAGTCGCCTCAGCATATTTAATATGGAGATCATCCGAAATTTCCTGAAGATCATTAATTTTTTGTTCAAGCTTTTTTAATTTATAAAAAAGCTTATACTGGGGAATCATTTTTTAGTTTGATGGACCCTTTCCTTTATTTGATTGAATTGATCCAATTAACGCATCCCAGAAATCTTCTGGAGTGGGATCGTCAGACTGAGATTCTCCTGTCAAACATTGAAATGAGTTAGAATCCATTGATCCTTGAGACGAAGTAGTTTTCATAGACTCATCTCCATCTTTCCCTGAGTGAGTTGGGAAAGTACTGAAAAACTTTTTTTTCATATGATCCAAAACTCTGACCATAATGTCCTCTGCAGATTCTTGAGGGTATTTATTTTGAAAGTAATATTTCAGGCTAGCCATCGAAGATTGCTGATGACTTTGCTCTTTAGAAATTTTTCCTTTGTCTGCTATAGTGGCAGTTCTAATATTGGAAATTATTTTATGAATATCATCAGAACTCATTCTGTTCCACCATTTGAAAAAGAAATTTCTTTCTAAAATGGGAATATTAATCTTGTCAGAGGAGACTGTTATAGTCCATCTCCAAATCCAAGGAATTTGAAATTGGGCAAAATATAAGAAAGGACATTGTCCAGAGATTAATCTATCAGATTGAACCTTTCGAACTAACGGACTATTTTCACACCATGGGTTATATAAATCCATGATTTCTTTAGGAAATATTTCCAGAGAAGGTCCAAATTTTGACCACCAATTGAAAAACCAATTTGGGACCGGCTTATTAAGCACTTCAGGATTTACCGAAAAGAACCAAAAATGTTTATTCTTGGGGTTTTGGTAATAAAAAGCCTTAGAGAAAGCTTGAATATAATCCCAATAATTGAAGTAAATATATTTACCTTCAGCTATTTTTATAGCTTTGTCTGCATTCGGATTTAAACCCCATTCTCTTGGTAGCAATATCTTATTGATATGGCATTTACTGAAATTTATAAAACTTTCAGGATTATTATTCTGAAAGTGATGAGTAATTGTTACCGATTCGGTAAGGGTTAGAAGAACCTCAAGATTAGGTCTAGATTGACCATGTAACCCAGCATATCCTCTGGTTTCTAAATAACGGGTCTTCAAAGACCATCCATCATTAGATGATATCTGAACATCTTCTTCCTCAATATACAGGATATGTTCCGTAACCGGATTTTTAAAGTATTCTTGATCCGAAGGTGGGTCTGTAACCGCAACGTCTTTGTAAGATATTATTTTAGCAGTAGAAGATGAAGAAGATGCTTCTTCTTTTTTAGGAGGAATAGATGATTGCTGATTCCTGTTACGATGGAATACCATCCAGTCTTCTAATATAGGAACTGTAGTTTCAGGCTGAGGTAACATATTGTTACTCCCACGACCACGGCCATAACCGCGACCTCTTCCCCTATAAGGGGTCATCATTTACCCTGTAAAAATTCTCGGGTTAAATAATCAGCAAGAGAGTTATTTTCTCCTTTTATATATTGAATATCAAATTCAAAGGCAGAAAGCTGAGCCTGCCATCCTGTAAAGATATGTTTTGCTACAAGATTTTTAACATCTTTTTCGATAATTGATTTAGCAGAACTACAATCAATTCTTAACAGAAATTTCTGATTTAGTAACTCGCCTTGAAATTTTGAAATACATTTGATAATAGAAAGCATTTCTTTCTTAATAGTCGGATATTTCGACTGAGTGGGATTCCATTTTCCCGAAGTATATCCGACTAAAACTTCTTTTGAAATATCAGGATTAACTTGTTTTAAAATACCACCATACCCTATATTAGAGGCATCCGTTTCAACTATTTTGAAATATTTCGGATTTGCTAAAGATAAAAAAGGCAAATATTTCACCTTTGATTTAATTTTTCGGGCAGCTTGAGAATGTTCTTCTGTCCAAGGTTTAGGATTTTTCCTAAGACGGGAATACAGTATTGCTGTATCCTGAGCTAAATTCTCATAATAGTCTGAAATATAATTTAGACTTCCCAGAAATCTTTGTAACTGCTTTATGTCAGATATTGTATCTGGAAATTTAGAAGCAAATTCAATACTTCTTTCAATAGGAATTATTTTTCCTTGCTCTATTTGGTGACCCAAAAATCTGACTTTTGTTTGGAATAATTTCATTTTGGGAGCCAATATAACTAGCCCATTTTGGATTATTACATTTTTAAATATTATTATATGTTTCATATGTTGATCTATTGTTCTAGAATATACTAAAACATCATCAATGTAGACTATTATGAATTCTGTATAAGGATTGAATATATCATTCATAATATTTTGAAAGTCAAAAGGGGCATTTTTTTATCCAAAAGGTATTACATTCCATTCGAGTTGTATCCGTTGAGAGTATCTTGATCACATCCGTAGACAGCTAGTACTGCTATCCGTAGACAGTATATTGTCCACATCCGTAGAAGGCTAACATTGTTATCCGTAGACAGTCAATTTTACTTATGTAAAATTACAAGGCATAGACTATTTACAATTAGCCTCCCTATTCTACATATCCATTAATAGTCAACATGACTTATTTAGCCTAAAAAACTAATACTTCAACTTCAACATCAGGATTACAAATCAAGAATACACATCAGGACTGCATATCGGGATTGTACATCAGGATTGCATATCAGGATTGCATGTCAGGAATGTTCATCAGGATTGTTCCTCGGGATTGTATATCAGGATTGCATCTCAGGATTGTACATCAGGATTACACAAGCATGTTACATTGAGTCTTATCCGTAGATAAGCTACCCTTCTACGGATACTGCAAAAGCATGCTATCCGTTGAAGGCTACATTTTACTTATACAATTTTCACTAAGTTAATCTAGTTATCATCAAGAAACAACATAGTTCCTAACAATCTCCCCCAATTTATGCCTGGTTGAGAATCAGACATAAATTAAGAGTCTTGATGATAACAAAACCACTTTTAATAAATAAACAGTAAGCAGTAAAAATTGTATTAAGCTACATTATGGAAATACTAAAGAGTAGAGATAATTACATAGAGAGTGCTCCTCTAGACTGAGCATGTTTAATTCCTTTTCTTCTCTCTTGGAGGCTGAATCTTTTGTCTCCCTTCCTTAGCATAGTTTGCCTTGATTTGATCTTGAAACTTTCTGTAGAATGCATCTTCTTCAGCAATTTTTGGATCCAGCTTGCCTTGCAACCATCTAAGGTACTTGGTGCTAGCTTTAGACAATTGATCTTCAATCCGGAAGAATCTTCTACAGCCCTTTTCATCCTTGAATTCCATCATCCAGTAAGGTTGGAGATGGATTCTTTGTCCATTGTAAGGGATCTTCAACTTTCTTGGCAAACTATCAGGAGAATTCTAGTTGCTCCTGATTTCTTCAATCTTTTTCAGAATGGCACATCTTGCAACCTCAGAAAATCTCCTTATGTTCTTGAAGCCTGAGAAGACTTTCACCAAGGTGGAATATCCTTCATTCAGCACTTGTTGCAAGGGCCATGCTATCACCTTTCCCCCTTTGTAGACAAAGGTTAGTCTTTCAGGCAGATTTATGAATTTGTCTGTGCCTCTTATTTCACTAACTTCATCTAGGAAGAGCTCCATGGTTGAGTACTCATGTATGTCTGCAATGTACAAAAAGTCTGCCTTGTTCTCAACTGGCTTGACAACTTTTGGTGCAATGTTCAGCTTGATTGGTCCTTGTTGAGCTCTCTTAACTGGTTCTCTTTTCCTTGACTTCTTTTCAGCTTCAATGATGAAATTAGGAAAACTAGGTTTTCAAACTCCATAGGTTGTTCTTTGGGCTCTACAGGAGTCTCATGGAAGATGATTTGAGATTGAGATAGAAGCTGGAATTGGATCTTCAAAGACAATTCTTCTCCCTGTATCTCTCTTCTCTTCCACTTTCTCAGGAGAGACAGACCAACATAATATTACCATTAATAATAAATAATATAAAAGTACTAACTAGCTTATTACCTTTTATCATTAAAACACTTTTTTTAATAAAATCTACTATATTTACAAAAATATCACGAGAAATTATCTTGATATTAAATGATATATTACCTTTTATAATAAATAATAAAATAATATAAAAATAGTAGCTAGGTGATTGCCTTTTATCATTAAACACTTTTTTGTAACAAAATCTACGGTTTTCAGTCATTTATTCTATTTAATAAATAATAAAATAATATAAAAATAGTCGATAGTTGATTGTCTTTTATCATTAAAACACTTTTTGTAACAAAATCTACTCATTTTCCAAAAATATCGCGGGTAATTACATTTAAATTAAAACAGATTACATTTTATAATAACTAATAAAATAATATAAACATAGTAATTAGCTGATTGCCTTTTATCTTTAAAACACTTTTTTTGTAACAAAATCTACTCCTTTTTTCAAAAATATCACGTGCAATTACCTTTAATTTAAAACATATTACCATTAATAATAAATAATATAAAAATACTAACTAGCTTATTACCTTTTATCATTAAAACACTTTTTTTTAACAAAATCTACTATTTTTCCAAAAATATGACCGAAAATTATCTTGATATTAAAACATATTACCTTTTATAATAAATAATAAAATAATATAAAAATAGCAACTAACTGATTGCCTTTTATCATTAAAACATTTTTTTGTAACAAAATCTATTCTTTTTCCAAAAATATCACGGAAAATAATTACCTTTAAATTAACATATTACCATTTATATTTGTTTTCACTAAAATCTCCTTTTTCCAAAAATATCAATGGAACCCTTACTTATTTATTTTAAAATGTATTTTAATGCTTTTAATTATTTAAAAAAAACTTACCTATTTTAACATGCCAACGTATTTTTTTAACAAATACAATTAATATAATTAAAACACTTTTAAAAATATCATGAACAATTACTTTTTTTAATTAAAACATGTTAATTTTTCTATTTGTCCTTATTATTAATATTATTTTAATAAATAATAAAATAATATTAATAATGTCTCATTTATCTTTTTCACCCCATTTATATTATTTATTTATTTTTTCTATATTACAATTAATATTTAAATTTGTCATTTTATAATTTATCATGTTGATTTTTAATTACTACTTGATGACAGTTGACACATACCCATTTGAAAACTTTCCAGTATTTCTCTACGAATAACGCATCACAGTGTGCATTAACTCCTTTATATATAATAAGCGTAAGGGAGATCTTATCCAAAACTTTGGTCGGTCACTGTACTACCAAAAGTATATGATCTGTTGGATTATAAAACTACAAATATTCAAATAGATTAGGACCGTTAGATATAATATTAAAAATTGTATTTGATTAATAATAGGATAGTATTTAAATACTAAAAGGTGTATTTTGATAATTTAAACCAATTATAAATGGGTTTTCTATATTGAATAGAAATCTTTATGTAAAATTCGTAATTATCTTTTCTCTTTAGTTTATGGATAGTTCCATTTAGATAAAAATTATTAAACCATAATTAAATTAAAGATAATTTTGTTAGCTTCGCATGGGCTGTAAAATCGTTAAAATCTGTTGTCTAAAACTCAAGATAGAGCCCAAACAGTAAAGTGATTATCTAAATTTTAATAAATATTTTTTTTATTGTAGCACCAATTTAATTTTTTTCCTAATTTTTTTAAATTTATAAATTGTATTTTTATTTCAATAAAATATTAAAATCAATTTAAGAAAAAAGTAAAATCGATCTGGTCCGTGTACGATCACTATACGATCAAATTAATAATTACAGTTAGATCTTAAATAGATCGATGAGAATTGTTAGATCTAATATTAAAACGTGTATCTGATTAATAATAGAATTATATTTAAATACTAAAAAGTGTATTTTGATCATTTAAAAGTTTTCTATGTAAAAATTCTTAAATATCTTTTCTCTTGAATTTATGTATAGTTCCAATTAATTAGATAATAATTGTTAAACCAAATATCAAGATAACAATTTATATTGATTACAATATAAAAAATTATCAATATAATGCTCATGTATATCATACTAACAATGATACATGTGAACCTACAGAGAGAACTCGTGTACATAAATAAACTTAAACACTTTTTTTTCTGAAAGAACATAACAATTTGATTAATCCAAATTATAATTATATTATTTTACATATAACAAACAAAAAAAGGATAATATCAAAATATTATTAAAATATTTAGGGTTTCATATTCATAAACGATAATTTTGAATATAATACCTATATTAAAATGTGTATTTGATTAAATGTATGATTATATTTAAATACTAAGAAGTGTGTTTTGATAATTTAAACCAATTATAAATTGGTTTTCTATATTGAATTGATTTCTTTATGTAAAAATTCTTAACCATCTTTTCTTTTCGGTTTATGGGTAGGTCAACTGGTCAAGTTAGATAATAATTATTAAACCATCATTAAATTAAAGATAATTTCGTTAGTTTCGCATGGGTTGTAAAATCGTCAAAATTCAATTTATAAAACTCAGGATAGAACCTAAATAGTAAAGCGAGTATCTAAATTTTAATAAATATTTTTTTTAGCACCAATTTATTTTTTTTTCCACTAATTGTTTTAAATATAGAAATTTTATGTTTCTTTCAATAAAGTATTAAAATTAATTAAGAATAAATTCAAATCGATAAAGAATATAATAATATGAGAATAAAATTTTATATAATCATAACATAATTTTTATTCTGTTTAATAATTTTTAAGTAATAATGTATTTTAAAATTTTATATACACTGTAAATAAAACTGAAACATTAAAAGTAAAAGCAGTTAGTAAGATACTTATATCAGTATATACTTGATATCCTTATTATATTAAATCCGAGAAAAGTTCTATGGAGACCTAAACTTAACTGGAGACCGAGACCACATCTTACACTATTCGTTTCTATCTAATCCAAGGGTACATATTATTTTGTTTTACACACTTATAAATTGGTTGTATGTAGGCATATAGAGCTTATATGTTCCCAACAACGTTAACTACAATAAGCATTACATTCATTCTCACGTCTTCCATTTTTTTTATTCAAAAAATTTGCACAATTTTAATATTCTATGTTATTTTGTTTGCAAAACTTTCTACTTTCAATTATTGTATTCATAATTTTTTAGTGCAATATATTATTATTTTAATTTAGTGCATTACTTTAGTTGCAAAACATTATTATTTTACTATTTTATTCTTTATTTTTGCATAATTTAACTTTTTACACATTTTTTTCATTGTTATGCAGTAAGCATTAGTTTTTTTTATTTGTAAAACATATTTTTTATATACAGAACTTTTTGTTTATAATATTTGCAGTACGATGTTTAGTGATATAGATCCTCCCAAATCCTCCCAACTTGCTAAATAAAATGTCGGATGTTGTAGGTTTTAAGAACGTGGATGGTTAAAAAGAACAACATGTGTAATTGTGTATAATAATATAATTTTGTTATGTTTAATTTTATGAAGTATAATAAAAAATGATAACTATTGAATTCAAGTTAATCTAATGGTGTAGAATTGGTCTCCAGGTCTCCACCTTTTTGTTAGTCACCGCTGAACCCATATAATAAACATAATAGAGATCTTATCCAAAATTTTGATCGTACGGTCTTGGACAACCAAACTAATAAGGACCATTAGATCTTAACTAGATAAATGAAAATCGTTAGATCAAATATTAAAAAAGTGTATTTTATTAATAATAGGATTATATTTAAATTCTAAAAAGTGTATTTTGATAATTTAAACCAAATATACCAAATATAAATAAGTTTTCTATACTAAATAGAATTCTCCATATAAAAAATTCATGACTTTCTTTTCTCTTTCATGGACAATTCCAGTTATATAAAAATTGTTAAACCATCTTTTAATTAAAGATAATTTAGTTATCTTCATGTGGGGTGTAAAATCGTTAAAATCTAATTTTTAAAACACAAGATAAAACCCAAATTAGTAGAGTGGGTATTTAAATTCTAATAATAATTATTACGACATCATTATTTTAATGCCAATTTAATTACTTTTTTCTAACTATTTTAAATTTATAAATCTATGTTAAAAAATTCAAATCAATCTAAGAAAAATTCAAATCAACAAAGAATATAATAATACGAGGATAAAATTTTATAAATTTGTGCATATTTTTTTATCCTATTTTATTAAATTTTATATCATAACTAATTAAATATTATTTATTATTAAATAATAAATTATACGCAAATGGTGATTTTGTTTTATAAGAACTCATAGAGACCTAATTTTATTGTTAGCAGGACTATATTCATATTTAAAAATACCGTATTTTGAAATTTTAGACTACAGAATAGGCCTAACTTTTTTAACCTATATACATTGTAAATTATTAAATTCTAAACTTTAAAAGTTTGTTAATAAATTAGTATAGTACTTTTTTGAAAAATCGTACTTTATAAAAAATATTATCAAATAACCCATGTTTGCAAGAAAAAAAATGAAAAAAATTCTTATTTTTCAAAAAAACCTGTAAATTTTAATATGTTGTTGGTAGATTCAAACCTTAGATCATTCTATGTGATAATTTTAATGTTATATCTAACGTTTCTCAACAATTTAATTTGAAAGATCCAACGATTATGGATTGAGTGATCAAGCGACCAGACTTATAAGAAAGCTTTCATTATTTAGTCTTTAATATAATAACATAGATATTTACGGGATATACTATAAAAAAAATGAATTTTATATAGAATTTTGTTCGTCACGGTGTACTACTTTAAAAGAAGAACTATTACAAAAAAAATTATATTTTAATTGATAATTTATTTTCTCAAAAGTTCAAAGTTTCCGCATCATTAACATATTACAAAAAAGAGTATATTATATTTTAGCAATAAATATTTAAAAAATATAAATATTAAAAAAAACTAATGATGTTATCCTGGTAGTTTGGTCCTAAATACCGCCAAAACATTCTCAACAGTTAGATCCAATACTTTTAAAAATAGACGATCAAGATTATATCATATAAAAAGAAGTTATTATCTAAAAATGATATAACTTAAAAGATATTATATTAGGATTGAATTTTCCAAAAAGTTAAAACATAAAAATAGTTGTAATTAAATAAGGAAACCCATTTAATATCAAAATAATAAAAATCGTTTAATCTTAAATAGATAGGTGAAAACCGTTAGATTTAACATTAAAAACTGTATTTGGTTAATAAATGGTATTCTAATAATCTAAACTACATATAAGTAGATTTCCTAAATCGAATAGAATTCTCAATACTAAATTTCGTCACTTTATTCTCTTTTTAGTTTTAGAATAGTTTTTAATTGAAAAAGAACTATTAAACCACAACTAAATTAAAGATTATTTTGTGAATTTCATGTGGACCGTAAAATTGGCCAAATCTAACTTTTATAACTCAATATAAACAAATATTAAATTGAGCGTGTAAAATATAATAAATATCAAATTTTTAACTATAATATTTTTTGGCTAAATCTTTTTTAACAATAATTTAATCATGTAAACTAATAACTTTTAAATATTAAAATATTCATAAATAAATATAATTATAAATATTAAAAAAACAATCGTGTGTTACATGGATAATTAAAATATAATTATAAACAAAATAATTATAAATAAAATTTAAGTAACCGTGCATCGCACGGCTATAAGCTAGTATAAATAATATGTTTAAAATATTATTTTTCAGAAGTTCTTGTGTGAATAAAATCTAAATATTAAATTTTAATTTGAAAAAGTATTCCAAAAATAATTAATGAAATTATCTTTTGTATGATTTTAAAATACATGAAAAAAATTGAAAGTTACAAGAATATGGACTATTTCACAATGACTAGATTTGTTTTCTTTATATATCATATAGAAAGTACTTTTTTGAGTAAAATTTAGAATTGAAAATCAGGAAGTGGATAATATGAAAAAGTATTATAAGTCCTTTAATCTATTATATATATAATAGAGCAACTAGGGGGTTGCTTGAGACAATTTAATCGGCGTGAAATTACCAAATTACGCCTACTTATTATATTTATGATAAAAAAGTTGTTCTTAATGGGAGTCGAACCCTTGACCTCTAAATTATAAAGATGACACTTCTAACCACTATGCTACACACGAACTTTGGTTATATCATAAAACTCTTTATCTCTTCTTGTAATCTATTTGGTAAGTTAGATAATCTATTTTCACAAGTGCCTTAAAATCATATATTTGACCATATTAGAGAAAAACTCATGCAAAATAGATATACAAAATGTTATAAATTGAAATTGGTCCATTGAAAAAAAGAATTATATTAATATTTTTATATTGTAAATCATGTTTATTTGCAATAAGTATATATTTGCTCAAATTATATATACTATTAGATTACAAATTCTATATACAATCAATATTTATTAAATTACTAAATTACCCTTTTAATATTATATTTATGAAATCAAATTACTAAATTACCCCACCAATTGCATATTGATGATGTTGGGATTTATGGGTGATAGCATAGAAGCAACTTAACTTTAAATGTACTTAATTTTTTAATTAAGTAGAACATACTGTCACAGCCAAAGTATGTTCTTGTAATCAGTATGTAATGTTATTCTAGTTGTGTAATTTGAAAGAAGTTCACTCATGTGTTCAAGCCTCAAAGAATACATGTTAGATGACAGCATGAATAAAGGTTACTGTCCTAAAGCTGTGACAGTAAGATTACAAGAAGACAGAATGTTGCAAGTCACGACAGCATATTCACTCTGTCAGCAACATTGGCGGAAGACTACGCGACAGCAACTTTAGCCCTCGACAGCAAGCTTGGAATCCGCGACAGCAACTATTGCGGGGAATTCATACTGTCACCAAAAGAACATTCCTGTGACAGCAAGCTTTGCGGCAAAAGTAACTGTCTCAATAAAGATCCTTGTTCTAGGTATCTTTCTCAGTCAAATCCCGTGACAGTCTCAATGTTCAAGAAACAGGCGTGTTGCAGCATCCCTAAGCTGCACCAAGTCTGCAAGACTACGACAGAAGCTTCAAGCACTACAAAACAAAAGCGAATCAATTCAAGAGCAAGGTCAAGTCTGTACCTGCTGAATTGTTTTAGCTGGAAATAGAATGAATCTAGGTTGCTTCCTTTGTAATGTATATCTGACATGTTAGCAATTTAGGAAAGTCACATGGGTAAGGCAATTTGTAAGAAGCTGCCACTTGACAGTGACAGCAGCTTCACAAACCCGTGACTGATAGTGATAGGATTAGTCTTATACCTACTATCAATTCATTCTAGAAAAGTATCGAAGACAAGCTAGTGTCTTGGAGAAAACAGAAGCTCGAGAATTCTTTCTTGAGGTTGTAGCAACACTTTGCAAAATAAATAAAACATTTATTTTGTGAATCTTGTTCTTACTGCATACTGTTCGTGATTGCATATATTGCTGATAACGTTTAATCTTGATTTTAGTTGTTGAAATTTAGATTGAATTTTATCAGTATTGCATTCATCCCCCCCCCCCCCTTCTGCAATACACAAGGACCAACAACTGGTATCAGAGCTTTCAGATTAACATACATATCTGAGATCCCGAAGAAAATGCAGAAATCAAACAGTATCAAGATCCCAGCTTTTGATAAAGAGAACTACAGCATCTGGAAAAGAAAGATCTTGTTGTTTATCAAAGCTGCGAATCCACTGTATCCAGGTATTCTCGAGAATGGTCCCTTCATACCAAGGAAGGAAGTTGAAGCCACAACAGTAAATGGTGAAATCATTCCTGCACATTGGGTTCCCAAAGATCCCTCAGAATTTTTGGAACCTGAGAAGGAGAAAATGGTGCTAGATGATCACCTGCAACTCATCTTGCTCGACTCTCTCACGTTGGATAAAGCCATGTGTGGAAGTGTAATAAGCTGCACATCAGCCAAGGAGATGTGGATCAGGTTAGCCTTACTATGTGAAGGAAGTGAAGAAGTTAAGGGCAACCAAAGGCAAATACTGATATCTCAATATGAGGCATTCATGGCCAAGCCTGGTGAAGACTTAACTTCCATGTTTGAAAGGTTCAGTAAGCTCTTAACTGAACTACAGATACATGGCAAGTACTATGACAGAAAAGAATTGAATGTCAAGTTCCTGCTCACACTGCCTGATCACCTTGAACACAAGACAACAGCCATACGAGAAGGAAGAGATCTCAACAATATAACCTTTGAGACACTTTATGGTATTCTGAAATCTTATGAACTTGAACTCTTTCAAAAGAGAGCCATACAAAATGGAACAAGGAACAAGATGGCCAATATGTCAAGTGCCCTAGTAGCACATGTGCCAAGGATCACACAGCCAAGTGAAGTACTACAAATCACACAACCAACTCCTGCACCAACCTTGAAGATAGAAGAGGTGGTTGAAGATGATGAGAAAGTAGTACTACAGCTCAAGGATGTGGAAGATGAAGACTTCTATACAATAGAAGAACTGGAAAGCATGGACAATCCTACTATGGCTTACATGGCCAAAAAGTTCAAGAACTTCAGGTTCAAGAAGGATAGGTCATACAAGCCCCAAGGCCAAGCATCCAAGTTCATCAAGGGGAGTTCATCAAAGGCTGTTGTGGGAAGCTCAACCAAAGGAGGATACAAGACTGGATTTGTGGATATATCAAAGTTCAAATGTTACAACTGTGGAGAACCTGGTCATTTTGCTACAGAATGCAAGAGGCCCAAGCAGGTTCAAAGATATGAGAAAGGAACTGGTGGATACTCCAAGAAGAATCAAGGTAGAGCCTATGTGGCTGAAGGAAAGTGCTGGGATGACTCTGATGATGAAGAAGAAGAAGAATATGTAAACCTAGCTCTCATGGCTAGCACTGATGAAGTAGCATCAACCTCTTCAAGTCAGGTACCTTCACTTGTCTTACTTGATATGTCCATTGATGAGTATAAGAAAACCATTAAAGACTTAAGTGCTGAAATGTTCAATGTCCTAACTAGCTTATCTACTGCTAATGAGGAAATCACTAGGCTGGGTAAGCTAAATGAAACACTGCAGTCTGAAAATGATTCTCTAGTTCTCAAAACCAGTTCACTAGGCTCTTTAGCTCAAGAGAATGCTAAACTTAAAAATGAATTAAAATGTGCTAAAGAGGTTGAGGTATTCCTGAGAAATGAGATTGCTGAAAATGAGTTTAAGATTAAAGCTTATAGAAACTCATCAAAGATAGTTCAGGATTACAATGATAAGCATACAGAAAATCAGTCTGTTGGTATAGGTTTTTCATATGATAGAAGACCTGGAAAGGAAACTGTGATTCAAGATTGTCCTGGAAATGCTGCTGTCAAACCCACCATTCTCAAGAAAGTTAAAACTCCTATTTTCAAAGCTGCTGAAATTGAGTTTGATGAAGAAGCCATGCTCATCAAACAAGAAATTCTTGATGAGAATGAAGGTACTGACAGCACATCCAAGGATGGAAAGGATACTGTCACAATCCCCAAGACAGTAAACTTACCAAGCAATCAGACAGCAAGTTCAAAAGATGCTGTCACAATTGGCAAGGCAGGATCTTCCAAAGATACTGTCAAGAATGATTCCAAGACAGTAACTTTCAAACCTTCTGCCAAGACAGTAGGAATAAAAGATACTGTCAACGAAAGTTCGACAGCAACTTCTGAACATACTGTCAATCCAGTAACTCCCAAGTCTAAGAACAGGAATGGTAAGGTAGGTGTCAATAAAGGAAATGGACACACAAATGTTGGAGGTGCCTCTAGAAAACTATGTAATAACTGTGGATCTACACATCATTTAACACATGTTTGTAAGAAACCAATTGAGAATAAGATGAATGCTACTGAACTCAATGGTAACTTACACAGAACCCCCCTTATGCATAGAACTATGAGTGTCTGTAATAACATTGATTGTATGCCATGCAAAATCACTGCCATGAGTACATGCTTTAACTTACATGTTCTCTCTACTGAAAAATGCTCATACCTGAACACTGTTGAGACTTCTGAGCCTGCTGGCAACAGCAAAAAGGCTTCATCCACTAAGAAAAGGACCAAGTCCAATTCTAAACCTAAGTGGGTGAAAAGAGAAGTCAAACATGAAGTCTTTGATAATGCTTGTGATGTTGTAACTGAAAGAAACTCAGGAAACACTGAAATTGCAGGACCCAACAAAGATTGGGTACCATATGCAACTTAGAAACATTCTGTTTTGCAGGGAAAGAAGAAAAATCAAGTCATGTGGATCATTGATAGTGGTTGCTCAAGACACATGACAGGTGATATAGCCCTGCTATCACAGTATGTTGAGAAAGCTGGCCCAATCATAACCTTTGGAGACAACAGCAAAGGTTACACAGTGGGATATGGCTGTCTGGAAATTGGAAATGTTGTCATTGAAGACATTGCTCTTGTGGATGGATTGAAGCACAATCTACTCAGTGTCAGTCAATTCAGTGATAGAGGATTCAAGGTTGACTTTGATATGATGATGTGCAACATTTATCACAAGAAGGATGTAAGCCTCTCTTTAAAAGGGGTCAGAAAAGGAAGCTTGTTTGTTGCTGACTTAAACTCAACAAAGAAGGATAAGGTTTACTGTTTTTACAGTAAAGCTACTGTTGGTGATAGTATGCTTTGGCACAGGAAGCTCTCACACCTCAACTTCAAGACAATGAATATTTTGATGAAGAAGGAGTTAGTGAGAGGTTTGCCCCAACAGGAATTCTGTCAAGAAGGACTGTGTGAAGATTGTCAAATGGGCAAACTAAGGAGAGCTGTGCACAAATCCAAGCACCTGAACACCAACACAGAAGCACTCAAGTTGATTCACATGGATCTTTTTGGACCAGTCAATGTACCATCTATGGCCAGAAAAAGGTATGCCTTAGTAATGGTGGATGATTACTCAAGGTACACTTGGGTGAAATTTCTTGAATCCAAAGATGAAGCAGCTCAAGTGATTATTGATCAAGTCAGAGTTCTTGATAGAACTCCAAACTCAAAAGTCCAAATCTTGAGGAGTGACAATGGTATAGAATTCAGAAATGCCACACTTGGAAATTTCTGTAAAGATGAAGGAATTGTACAACAATTCTCTGCTGCAAGGACTCCACAGCAGAATGGAGTTGTAGAAAGAAAGAACATGACTCTCATTGAAGCAGCTAGAACTATGTTGCATGATGCCAAACTGCCAAAATATTTTTGGGCTGAAGCTATCAACACAGCTTGTTATACTCAGAACAGAACCATGATTAACAAAACTCATGCAAGCACTCCTTACTGTCTGTTAACTGGTAAGAAACCTACTGTCAAATATTTTCATGTGTTTGGAAGCAAATGCTTTATGATGAAGGACAATCATGAGAAGAAGGGAAAATTTGACACCAAGGCATTTGAAGGACTATTCATGGGCTACAGCATAGAAAGGACTGCCTACAGAGTTTATGTTATGGAACACAGGATTATTGAAGAAAGTGTTAATGTCACATTTGATGAAACCAAGTTTCCAGGACTGCATGAAGAAGGAAAGATGCAGACATTCAGATTTGAAAATCAAGGATACTTGGAAGTTGAGGAAATTGTGAATGAAGAACCCAGCTTCACTCAAATTGTTGAAGTTGACAAAGATGCTGTCAACACCACTAATGTCAACCAAACTCCAGCTCAATCACACACCATATCATCTAATATTCAGAACAATGATGACTCTGGAGACAATGAAGAACATGGTGAAGACAATGGAATTGGTGAGCATTCAACTCAACAAGCTGAAGCAAATGTTCCTGGTCAATCTAGTAGCTTGCCCAGAATCACCAAGTGGAACAAGGATCACACAAATGACCTTATCATTGGTGACCCCAAGTCTGGAGTGAGGACAAGGAACAATGTCTCTGCTGACAGCATGTTTTCATGCTTCCTGTCTCAAATGGAACCCAAGACAACTGATGAAGCATTGTTGGATTCTGACTGGGTGATAGCCATGCAAGAAGAGCTAAATCAGTTTGAAAGAAACAATGTATGGAAATTGGTTCCAAGGCCTAAGGGAAAGTCAGTTATTGAGACCAAGTGGGTTTTCAGAAACAAGCTTGATGAAAATGGATTAGTGACAAGGAACAAAGCAAGGCTAGTAGCTAAAGGTTACTGTCAACAGGAAGGAATAGATTATGATGAGACATTTGCTCCTGTTGCAAGACTTGAAGCTATAAGAATCTTTCTAGCTTATGCTGCACACTGCAACTTCAGAGTATTTCAGATGGATGTTAAAAGTGCATTTCTAAATGGAGAGCTGGAAGAAGAAGTGTATGTGGAACAGCCCCCAGGGTTTGAGGATGCTGAAATGTATAATTTTGTGTACAAACTCTTCAAAGCTTTGTATGGAATTAAGCAAGCACCCAGGGCATGGTATGACACACTTTCCACCTTTCTTTTGGAAAACCAGTTTACCAGAGGAATTGTGGACAAAACACTTTTCTACAAGCATCATGGCAAGGACATCATTCTGGTACAAATCTATGTGGATGACATCATTTTTGGTTCTTCAAATGAGAAGCTGTGTGAGAAGTTTTCCTCTCTCATGAGTAACAAATATGAGATGAGTATGATGGGAGAATTGTCATTCTTTCTGGGATTACAAATTCTTCAACAATCTGATGGAATCTTCATTTGTCAAGCTAAATACATCAATGAACTTCTCAAAAAGTTCAACTTGGAAGATTCATCACCTGCAAAGACACCAATGTCCACAACCACAAGTCTGGATCTTGAACCTAAGGGAAAGAAAGTTGCCTCAAGCACCTATAGAGGCATGGTAGGAGTCACACCTAGTAGCCATCAAGAGAATCTTTAGATACCTAAAAGGTACTCCTAACCTAGGCCTTTGGTATCCTAAGAACACTGGATTTAACCTAGTTGGCTACTCAGACTCAGACTATGCTGGATGCAAGATTGACAGAAAAAGTACTACTGGTAGCTGTCAATTTCTTGGTGGAAGATTGGTCTCATGGTTTAGCAAGAAGCAGCATTCTGTCTCTACCTCAACTGCAGAAGCTGAGTATATTGCTGCAGGCAGTTGCTGTGCACAAATTTTATGGATGAAGAGTCAACTTCTGGATTATGGTCTAGTGTTAAGAGACATTCCTATTTATTGTGACAACACTAGTGCCATAGCCATCTCTGACAATCCAGTTCAACACTCTAGGACAAAGCACATTGATATAAGACATCACTTTATCAGAGAGCATGTTGAACAAGGAACTGTGAAGCTGATCTATGTCCCAACTGACAAGCAACTTGCTGACATCTTCACTAAGCCATTGGATGAAGCAACCTTCAACAGGTTGGTAAGTGAATTGGGAATGCTGAATCTGGTATGTTAATTTACTAAGGTTTCTAAATTTTCAATTTGAAGCTCATGACAGCATCTTCAAACCTGCTGTCAAGAGAAGTTACTGTCTACTTGGTCTATGTCTTTATGTGACAGCATGTATTGATTTTACTAGTCATGTCTGTATTTTGTGCCAGTCTCATACTTTTAGACTTTGTATGACATTAATGTGGGAAATTGTTTAGTTTGAGAGATAAATGTCTGTTCCATTATACTTTCACACCTTTATGCTTTAACCTGTTGGATTAAAGGAGGGCATGACCATTAATTACTTCTGTGGTAGTTGTATGGGTACTCTAACTGTTGACCATTAGACTTTAATCCTTAGACGGTTTCACCTATAAATTAACCTTAGGTTTCACCAGTCTGCTCTCAGTTTTAAAGTAAATAATGGAAAACAAAGTAGGGATTGAAGTTGGGCTAAAGAAGTGTGATAGTGAACCCTACAATGAAGAGATTGAGGAGCTCTTCGAGGTGCTGTTGGATGCCCTCGATGAGATAGATGAGGAAAAGGAACAGGCAGAGAAAATCAAGGCCGAGGAAGAAGAGAAGGAACTTCAGGCACTTCTCAAGGAAGAAGGTCGCTCTGAAGAAGAGATTAAGGAAGAGATTTTAGGACTAGTTGATAAAATCATAGAATAATGTACTCAATGCAATAATTGAATGATTTTATTAATAAGAATGATGTTTCTTGCTGTTGAGTTTTATCGAGTTTTTATGATTGATTTATCTGTATTAACTGGATAATATCTGTGCTCAGAAATTACATTGCTAAATCCATATTCTGTTAATTCTAGGTTAAGTGTATGAATACAGAATTCTAATAAGTTCCTGACAGAAACAATTTTCCATCAAAGTTACTGTCGCTAAGAAGGATACTGTCTTGTGCGTCTTGACAGCAACCTTCTTGACAGCAGGCAAATACATTCTGTCAAGACTTTTAAAGGATACTGTCATTCAAATGCTTAATGGTGACAGCATGTTTTTGCGCAATAGTTGCTGTCGCGCAAAACCTACTGTCACCACCACTTATTACTGACAGATTGTTTCTAGCGCACAGGTTACTGTCATCAATAGTGGACCGTTGGATTTGGATATTCACCCCACGACTGACAGTGAATAACGGGCAGTAACTTACGTGTATTAAGAGTGGGTTAAGACACGTTCTTTAAGTCCACTTTTTGTGCAAACGTTTGAGATACCTCTTTTATTCCCCAGTTACTCAGACATATCATTCTCATCAAACTCAAGGCAAACTACTTTTCTTCAAGCAAAAAGCTACCTTCTTACTTTCTTCTTCTCTTGAAACCTCCATGGCTCCCAAACAGTCTCTCTCTCAAACAAACTTTGCTGGCATCTTTTCCCACAATGATGCTGGTGAGGGGTTCAAAGGACTCGTGTTTTTCCTGAACAAGTCCTATCTTGGCACTGCCATTACCTCTACACCCATTCTTGACCTAGACAGGATTGAGGCGTTTTGGCAGACTGCTGTTGCTCAAACAGAGGGTGAAAACCCAGCTATTCAATTCACAATTAATGGGCAACAATACACTCTCACAGCTGAGGTCATCAACACTGCCCTTGGAATTACACTTCAAGCTGGCCGGAACTTTTCTCAACTTGCTGATGATGACACTCTAAAGAAGCTCTTCTTGAAGATTGGGTATGCAGGCCCCATTCTTGAAGAGGGAACAACCAAATGGTACCCGTCTGGTGAAATGGATAGGAAGTATCTGAGAAAGGAGTGGAGTATGGTATTTGATGTCATGGTCAAGGTGTTCTCTACCAAGTCTACAGGCTGGAATGGGATACCCTCCTACATCAAGAAACTGACACATTCCCTTGTCCATGGATACAAAGTGAATGTTGGAGCTCTTCTCATGGCACACCTCAGGGCTGCCATAGGTAAGAAGGTATCAATCTACCCTCGCTTTATTATGATGTGTATCAACTCATTTTGTGATTTTAATGATGCTGCCCCTCGTTTAGAGGTTTGCTCTGTCTTGAAAAAGAACACACACACACTATTATCATCACAAAATCTCAATGCACACATTCCACTTTGTTTCACTCAGCACATGGTTGATCAAGTGTCCAACCTTGATTGTCCATTACCTTCTGGTTATGTTTCCTTTACTCTTGAGAATGAAACTGAATTAAACCCAAATTCAGTTAACCCACATTCCACACCATACACTCAGCCTAGGCCCTCTAGACTTCCCAAAGCCCAAAGAGAGGCCTTGCAAGAATCCAGAAAAAGAACCTTGGAAACTGGTGTTGGTGGTAGCTCTGTTAGTCATGAGGGAGACACTGCACCTAGTGCAGCAAATAAGGAAGGTAGTCAAACAGATCCCCCAGTGGTTCCCCCTGAGCCTAAGAAGAAGAGAGCTAGGAGTACCAAAACCACTGTTAGCCAAGCTGCAGTTTCCCAACAAACTGTAGTTACTGAAAGGGAATCAAACACCTCCCTAGATGTGCCTTCTCAACAAGGTGCATCTATTGAAATTGGTCTGTCTCCCAAGGTACCCTGTACAGAGTCTGCACAAACTCATGGTTCACAACCTGAGACAACCCCACTTGAAGAAACACACAGTGAGTTAGGGCACAGTGAGGATTTCTCTGCTCCTATTGATGATTCACATGTTTCTCCTGTGAATCAGCCCCCACTCTCTACTACACTTTCACCTTCTTCCTTCCCTACACATTCTTTTGTTTCTTCTCCACAACCTAGAGAAGGGGACAGTCCCAACCCTTCAGGTTTTGATCATCCATCTCCTATCATGGATGAGCCCCCATCTAGTGGTCCACAAGAACCCATTTCTCAAAGTGAAATGGATCCCACTCCTCCAAACACTGAGCAAGGGCAAAGTGGTATTTTGTCAGAAAATGAAACAGCCAACACTTTGTCTAACCTCCAAGGAGCATCTTACCTTCAGGAAGATGCTGTCACAGCCTCTGTTGCTGTCAAAGACACTGGGAATGCTACTGTCCTGGACACAGCTGCTGTCATAGGTGGAGAGAAAGATACTGTCACTACAGAACCTACTGTCACTCCACATCCAGAACCTGCTGTCCAGACCCCAACTGACAGTAACATTTCTCCTCAAGATGCTGTCAAGTCCTCCCAGCCTGATTTTGATGCTGTACTTATTGAGGATGCCTCTGATGATGACCTACCTCTTGCCAAACTCCTAAAGGTACATTCTAAATCTTCTCCTTCCATGCATGTTAGTACTGCTCATACCCATGCATCTAGGTTGAGTGAGGGTGTGCAAAAGAAAAGAGAGATAAAAGAAAAGAGAGGTGAGCATAAAAATGAGAGGCAGCCAAATGAGCTGGCAAAAGGAGAGGGACTTGAGCATGTCCAGAGAGATATTGAGGGAGCCCACACTATTCAGGCACTAGGCCTTGAGAGTCAAACTGTGAGGGGTGATGAGATCACTCAAAAACACCCTGAGAGTGTGAGAACCCCCATAGCCTCCAGGCCCCTATCTTTTCCTTCCCCTCCAAGAAGGTTAAGGTATGGTGGCCCCTCTGCTACTTTTGGTAACAGGATTACAGTTCTTGAAGGACAGTGTGCTACTTTGAACTCCAAACTGGATTCTCTCTCTCAACTGGTGGTTGATGGTTTTGCTGCTACTCAACTCTCTATTCAGTTCCTTACTGACCTAGTAGCTGCCAACTCAACTAAGGGGGAGAAGGTAGCAAGATCAGAATCATTGCCTATTCAGGAATCAGGTGGAACTCAGGGGGAGCAAGTATCCGTGAAGCCCAAAGGGGGAGCAAAGCAAGTTTCAGGAGTTAAAAGGAAAGCAAGGACTAAGGGGGAGCAAGCCAAACCAAGCAATGAACAACCACAGGATAAAGCTGAAGACCTGGTTGAAGCTGAATTGGATGGTGAACAGGTGTTGATGTCAAAGGCAACTCAAGATGCAATGCAAAGAAGACCTGCATCTAGACACCCAATCTTGCCTCCTGTGGTGATTAGAGAACCTACTCCAGGAACTCAAGAAACCTCTCTACAGAAGAAATGGAGAGAGATGGAGGAACAAAACAAACTTGGGAAAGGTAAAGGGAAACTGCCTGAATCCATCCAGAAGGGAATTATTTGGTCAAATGGCACTGAATTTGATCAAGAAGAAGCCAATGTTCTGATGGTGGATTACAGGGAGAGCACATTACACAACCATGACAGTGAATTTAGCAGTATGGTGGAAGAAGCAATGAATGCTCCAAGCAACCGTCCAACCAACACCACAACACTGCTAAAGGGTCAAATCACTAGTGTCAGTGTAATGGTGAATGATGAGAAAAGATGGGCTGTAAGTATTTATCTTACTTCTGGCATATCTTATTTCATCACAATGCAGTTATTGCAGAGTCTGCCAGCAAAGGTGTTAGTTGCTGTGAAGGGAAAGATCAGAGCAACTCAAACACCATTCAATGAAATATTGGATATGCAAATCCAGAACCTGATCACACAGAAGCTACCTGAAGTCTACTCAAATCCACCAAGTGTTTTCTACAGATCCAAAACTAAGGATGGCATAAGAAGGAACAGCTTCATGAATTTGGTTAGCCCATCCAGAATGGAAACCAAGTCAATTCTGAATGTACTAGATGGAATACTCAGTTCAAATGCCAATCCAGGAAGAGTTCATGTTGTTCAAGAGATCTACAAAATGCTGGTGTTGAGAGACAAGGCACTGGGAGCTAGAGTGAAGGAGCTAATCACTAGAGCCAATGCCAAAAGAAATGATCAAGGTGGAAGCTGTCTCTATAACATTCCTCCTCATGATGATGATGATGATGATGATGAAGATGGTGAGGATGGAGGTGGTGAAGCTTCTGGAAATGCTGGAAATGCTGGTGGAAGTAATTCTGGGAATACTGGTATTCAATCTCAGAATGAAAACAATGAAGAAACTCCTAGCCAGGAAGAGAAAGATGCTGGTGCAACAGATGAAGAGGAGTCAAGAATACTGGAAGCTTTGGAGGCAAGCATTCTTAGATGTGCTATTGACTGCATAAATGCAGAAAAAGATGCTGTCACCAAAGGTACTGTCGACAAGGATACTGTCATAGAAGATGCTGTCTTGGAAGATGCTGTCGACAAAGGTACTGTCAAGGAAGGTTCTGTCAAGGATGAAGCCAAAGCTACTGTCAAGCCCAAAAGACTGAAAGCTAAAGCAAAAGCCTGGTTCTCTAGACAGAAACCTGCAGGAAAGCACAAGTACTCAGGAAAGGAAAAGGCCACTGGATTTGGGAGAAATCTTAAGATGCCAATTCAATCAACTCTTCCCAACAGTCTTAAGATTCAACAGATGCAATCTAAAGAAATCAAGAGTGTTGAGGTTAAGATGAATGCAAATCAAGAGGCTACTGAGTACATTCTGTGGTGGGAAGAATCAAGATCTACCAAGGTTGATAAGGACTTCAACCTGGTGTCCACATCAACCAGTGGCAGTACATCAACCATAGACAAAAGGAGAATTGACTTCTTCTACCTGGAAAGAATGGTAGAGTTGCTGGAGAGCTATGATAATGTTCCAAAGTCTGTCATGGAACATATTCTGGAATATCAGGCTGATAGGGATGCTGAATTCTATCAGAAATTTGGCTACAATTTTGCAGATTTTGATGATGCTGATATTCTTACTGATCTCCCAGCCTCTCCTATACCATATCACTGGTACTATGAGTTTGCTGATTTACCCCCAGAAGTAGGGCAAACCCAACCAAGTCAGGAAGGGCAACCCCAGCCAAGCAGAAAATCTGAACCTTCTCAACATTCTCAAGCACAGTCAGAACTTGAAAAGATGGAAGCTGAACTCCTGGAAAAATCCAAGTCTATCAACAAGACAGAAAGTGAAGCTCCAGATTATCGAACATGTATGCTGGAAAATCCCTTAAGGATGAGGTACCTCAGAGAAGAAATCTATGTTTGCAGCTTGCACAAGCTAAAGACAACCATTCTGAAGGATTTGCTGTACATGGTAGCTGGATCAATTCATCCCTTGGAACAGATTTGTTCTGATGAGATAGAGAAATTGTTGGAAGGGAGAAAAGGAGAAGATTCAAAGCTGGACAAGCAAAGGAGGATGTCACTCAATGCTTATCCTGGAAATAGGTTCAAGCTCATCAATGAAGAACTTCACTTCAGAAGTTATCCATATGACCAAGAGCAATGGTTGAATCTCAGGGATGCTGGTTCTCTTATCTCTCCCACTATCAAGAAGCTCATTGAAGAAATAGAAGATGCTGCAGTTACTGCTGCTGAAATATCTCTTGTAGAAGGTCTAAGAGGCTGCTTGGAAGAAGCTCTCAAAAGAGAGGATGTAGCAAGACAGAAGAGGAAATCTCAAGCTAAGTAAAAATTCTTAATCCATTCTGATCTTGTTAGTTAAGTTGTCAGCACATATTGTAAATTTGTTGTTATTATCCATAAAAACAAATTGGGGGAGATTGTTGGGATTTATGGGTGATAGCATAGAAGCAACTTAACTTTAAATGTACTTAATTTTTTAATTAAGTAGAACATACTGTCACAGCCAAAGTATGTTCTTGTAATCAGTATGTAATGTTATTCTAGTTGTGTAATTTGAAAGAAGTTCACTCATGTGTTCAGGCCTCAAAGAATACATGTTAGATGACAGCATGAATAAAGGTTACTGTCCTAAAGCTGTGACAGTAAGATTACAAGAAGACAGAATGTTGCAAGTCACGACAGCATATTCACTCTGACAGCAACATTGGCGGAAGACTACGCGACAACAACTTTAGCCCTCGACAGCAAGCTTGGAATCCGCGACAGCAACTATTGCGGGGAATTCATACTGTCACCAAAAGAACATTCCTGTGACAGCAAGCTTTGCGGCAAAAGTAACTGTCTCAATAAAGATCCTTGTTCTAGGTATCTTTCTCAGTCAAATCCCGTGACAGTCTCAATGTTCAAGAAACAGGCGTGTTGCAGCATCCCTAAGCTGCACCAAGTCTGCAAGACTACGACAGAAGCTTCAAGCACTACAAAACAAAAGCGAATCAATTCAAGAGCAAGGTCAAGTCTGTATCTGCTGAATTGTTTTAGCTGGAAATAGAATGAATCTAGGTTGCTTCCTTTGTAATTTATATCTGACATGTTAGCAATTTAGGAAAGTCACATGGGTAAGGCAATTTGTAAGAAGCTGCCACTTGACAGTGACAGCAGCTTCACAAACCCGTGACTGATAGTGATAGGATTAGTCTTATACCTACTATCAATTCATTCTAGAAAAGTATCGAAGACAAGCTAGTGTCTTGGAGAAAACAGAAGCTCGAGAATTCTTTCTTGAGGTTGTAGCAACACTTTGCAAAATAAATAAAACATTTATTTTGTGAATCTTGTTCTTACTGCATACTGTTCGTGATTGCATATATTGCTGATAACGTTTAATCTTGATTTTAGCTGTTGAAATTTAGATTGAATTTTATCAGTATTGCATTCATCCCCCCCCCCCCCCCCCCCCTTCTGCAATACACAAGGACCAACAGATGATAAAAAAAAACTATTTTCATAATTGCCTTAAAATCATATATTTGATCATATTAGAGAAAAACTCATGCAAAATAGATATACAAAATGTTATAAATTGAAATTGGTCCATAGAAAAAGAATTATATTAATATTTTTATATAGTAAATCATGTTTATTTTCAATAAGTATATATTTTCTCAGATTATATAGACTATTAGATTAAAAATTCTATATACTATCAATATATATTAAATTATTAAATTACCCTTTCAATATTATATTGATGAAATCAAATTACTAAATTACCACACCAATTGTATATTGATGATAAAAAAAATTGTTTTTAATGTGAACTAAACCATGACCGGTGATAGTGTGACAAATGTTGATATTTATAGTCACCACCACTTATTATTTTCTCTTTTAATATTTATTTTAAAATTTAAAACTATCGACATATTTACACCTTTCCAATTATATCCTTATATGTAATAAGCGTAAAATGAATTTTATTGATGATATCAAATTACTAAATTACCCGACCAATTGTATATTGATGATAAAAAAATTGTTCTTAATGAGAACTGAACCATGACCGGTGATAGTGTGACAAATGTTGACATCTATAGTCACTATTACTTATTATTTTCTTTTTTAATATTTATTTAAAAATTTAAAACTATCAACATATTTATACCTTTCCAATTATATCCTTATATGTAATAAGCGTAAAACGAATTTTATTCATTATTTAACTTTTATTACTGCTTCATTATAAGATATTAACAACTTATAATTATATACGCATTTTTGATATTTTAGTTACCAATATAAATTGAAACTGTAGTTTTATTATGATACTATATATCATAAATCTCGTCTTCAATAAATGAATTTTATACATTGATCATTTTCAGAAAAATACACTATTAGTATATAAAGTGTTGAAACCGAAAAATGCAAAAGAGTTTTCTCTTTGTATACTAATAAAATAATATGAAGTAAATAGAATAAATTGTTGAAAAGTTATTTTATACTTTGAGGGTATAATCGTCTTTTAACGGTGAACAAATTGGCTCAATGTACAACCAAAGAGATAGTAAAAGAGGGATAAGAAAGATAAGAGAGGGGTCTCCAGAGAGTGACGTTGAAAATAGAAGGCAACCATCGTAGGAGGGGCATGAAGGGGGGGGGGGGGGGAGAGAGAGATAAAAAAACAGATCCAAAACAAAAGTTGAGAAGAAAAAAGTGGATGAGACGGAGAAAAAGGAAAGAAAAAGCCAAAGAGATAGTAAAAGAGGGATAAGAAGGATAAGAGAGGGGTCTCCAAAGAGTGACGCCGAAAATAGAAGGCAACCACCACCATAGGAGGAGGCATGAGAGAGAGAGGCAAATAACATAAATAAATTAACCCCCAAAAAAGTACAAACTCGACAATATCGACAAAGAACAATTTGTCACTGCCAGCTCAAACAACAATCCATGACAAATATTTACTTTAATGAGCAGACCAACTCCAAGTGCATTTACATGCACAAAGCCTACAAAATTGGTTCAAGCATTCCATCAAACACATAATACACACTCTAAATAAACACAAACTAAACAGTCAAAGAATGCATTTGAGTAAACAATTATGACGCACCCTAAATAAACGAAACATAACATGCATTTCAGTAAATGTGTTGTAATATATTACGTCTTCCCGATGATCATCACATGAGATAGGGGTCTCTAGAGAGTGACACCGAAAATAGAAGGCAACCACCATTGGAGGGGGCATGAAAGGGGAGAGAGAGAGAGATCAAAATACAGATCTTAAACAAAAGTTGAGAAGAAAAGGTGGAAGAGACGGAGAGAAAGAAAATAAAATTCAAAGAGACAGTAAAAGTGAGATAAGAAGGATAAGTGAGGGGTCTCCAAAGAGTGATGTCGAAAATAGAAAGCAGCCACCACCGTAGGAGGGGGCATGGGAGGGGGGGGGGGGATTTCAGGATGGGGTGGAGAATGCAATAATTTTTCAATGAACTAAAAATTTCAATGAGTCAATTTATTCAATGTGAAATAATAATTATACTCTCAAATTTCAAAATGACATTTTAATCTATATTATAATTATCTCATATCAATATATCGGTAACTCATAAAATACGTTGAAATTAAAGAAATTTACGCAATATTCAAGAACATGCCCGTGCCTCGCAAGTTTAATGAAATACTGGAAAGTACTTTTTTTTTTTTTTTTTTTTTTGACAAAATGCAAATTCATATCATTAAATTAAAACAAGTCTAGCCGGGACAAATCCCCAACTGACAATGCAATCAGGTTGATAAACAATAAAGCGAGCTAAACAAATAGTCGCATTGTTTCCAGACTGTTTAACACACTGAATCCATGGATTCTTGAAATTGAAAATGAATACAAAGGCTTCTCGAGTAATCCAGCCAACATCGGTCCCGAAAATGGTAGCTTCACAATTGACCTTCACAATAGTTCCATGGCTGTTGCGGTGTTCAGGCGACTCAGTTACAAAAACTAAGCAATGAGGAACAATAGTCCTCGAATAATGAACAACTATAATTTGTGAAAGGTGAGCACATGCGGTCACAACCATTCCAAGCATACCCCAGCTATCTACATGCCGGGATCCAGCTATAGACATGCCGAAGGCCCGAAAGTTCCAAGCATACCCCAGCTATCTACGTGCCAGAATCCAGCTATAGACATGCCGAAAGCATAACTGATGTGGTAATCCAGATCTCCCAAAACCCCATCAAAATCATTCTCATTGATAACACACAAACTCGCATAAAGCGAGAAAACACACATAAAGCGAGACGAAAACAAAACACGCATAAAGCGAGACAAAAAACAAAACACGCATAAAGCGAGACAAAAGCAAAGCTAATCGATTTTATTGAATCTGGAAAAACAAGATCGGAAGAAAATGAGGGAGGAAGGAGGAGAGAGGCGGAGGGAAGAGAGAGGAGAGAGGCGAATGGGGGGGGAGGGGGCAGGGGGGAGGGGGCAGGGGGGGAGGCGGCTCAGACGACTCTCATTAGGGTTTTAATTATAGGAGGAACAATTTTAGTAAACAGTCGAAATTGGTTCTGATTAAATACTGGAAAGTACTTTAATTTGAAAAAGTATTCCAAATAGTATCAAAAAGGTGTATCGACTGAGTTGGGCTTGGGCCCGATGGCTATATATAAGTCCTTTCTTTAGTTTTTCGTTATTTGTTACGGGACATTCTAAACTTGGTCATCTTCGTCTTCTCCGATTCTCTCTGGAAGGTGGATAAAAATAAAATGGTGGATACTGAAATCATCTGTACATTCGTCGGTATAATTGGTTAGTACTTGAACTCATGTGTTTACAATTTGGATATAGATCTATTCTTGCTTTAAAGTTCTGTATTGGTAGGAACCCTAGAACACAATAGATTGACACCAGAAAATTCAAATTTATATGTTCATAGTACTGATGTTCTAGTGTATGTGTGTGCCTCTCCAATTTAATTTATTGTTTATATTCATACCTTGACCTAATCAGGAAAAAGGTTTTTGGGGATACTGTTTTGATGTTTAACATATATATGCTGCTTGTTAGGGGTGTGCACGGTTCGGCTCGGTTTCTAGCTAAAACCGTTACCAAACCGTGTATTTCGGTTTGGTTCGGTTTCTACCTTATAATCGTAACCGAACCGTTCGGAACTATTTTTTCGGTTCGGTTAAGCGTTTATCGGTTTCGGTTTTTATCTACTTAACACACAAGTTTAACGATAATAATCTTGAAAATTTTATAACATCAAAGAAAATAAAAAAAATGTAATTTAAAATTACACAATTTGTATTATTATAAAATTATTATTGAGTTCCCTGCACGTAGTAGTCTGAGTATTACTATTACCTCAGCTCAATATCCTGTTATATAAATCTTAGTAGATGTAGTAAAGGCCTGATCTTGTCTTTAGATTATAGTAAAACAGATGTGATACGCACTTCATGCCTCCTCCTTTTCAAAGAGCTTATTATCACTATCTGGCTTGTGTAAAACAAATATAGCGAAATGAATTAATCAAACTGAAGCATGAGGTAATGAAGGACTCAGGTGATGATTTGTAAACACGGATTCAAAACCACGTGTATAACATAATAACCCTTTAATGTAATAATTTGGAAATTAATAATGTAATTTATATTTATATATTATATTATATTATATTGACGGTTCGGTTTTTCGGTTCGGTTATAAGAGTAAAACCAAAACCGTTATTTAACCGTTCTATCGGTTCGGTTCGGTTACATTTTTTCTCGGTTTCGGTTATTTTCGGTTTTTCGGCTCGGTTTCTTTCTGCTCACCCCTACTGCTTGTTTAATATATTTTCAATGTCATCTTGTATGTTTTTCTTTTCGGACAGGGAATTTCATCTCACTTGGCCTGTTAGCTTGTGCAGTGTAATCTCCCTCTCTCTCTCACACACAATTTTTTTAATTGATATTCACTTATCCGGGGTGAATAAGTGAGTGATTTTTTTAATCAATTTTTTGTTTGCTTGGGTAGGCCAACTTTCTCCAAAATAGCAATGAATAATTCGGTGAGAGGGCCACAAACTTGTATATCATCTGGCCATGACGCTGAGCAGTCTCTTCTGGGTGTTATATGGTATGCCGTTTATTCACCGCGGATTCATCCCTGTGCTGACATCTAATGGCATTATCCTTGCTACACAGCTTGCTTATCTCACCATCTCCCTTGTCTATGCCAATGATAATAAACAAAGGGCACGTACCTTGTTCATACCTTAATCACTACTTTTATTACTTTTATGTTGGGTAAATTATATACATGTACTGATCCATATACACACACATGGATATACTACAGATACACACATGGATATACTACAGATGTACGTAGGAGGTGTATTTCTGATTGAGTTGGTGGTGTTCGGCCTTGCCATTGGATTGGTGATTAGACAATCACCTACATCTAAGACAAGAGAGGAGGTGGCTGGGGTATTTTGCATTGTATCCTATGCACTGATTCTCGTTCCCGAGGCTTTATGCGTGGTACATTTGTTGTTCTGCTTGTATGTATAAAAAATAAATAGGCGTAATTGTTGTTGAGTCGGTCGACTAGTCGGCTGACAGTACTTTCCTATCGACTAATTGTGGTAACTTGGTGTGTTAGTGTTTTGGGCGACTAGTTGAGCTGACTGGTTTATGACCCAGTCAAAACCTGGTGAAAACCGACTTTAAAAAAAAACCTAGATCTAAACCTAGTTTCATTCTGCTCTGTTTTCTGCAGTAAATCTGCTCTGTTTCTGGCTTTCTGGAGTAAAATGCACTGCTTTTCTTCGTTTCTGCATTAAACTGCACTATATATTTCTGCAATTCTGCTATGTTTCTGCACTTAAACTATCCTATTTTCTGCAATTCTGCTCCATTTGTGCTGTCACACTGCTCCATTTCTGCAGTTAAATTGCGCCGTTTCTGCTATTTTTTTTGTTGAAACTGCATTGATTTATGTTTAGGAATTTGCAAGTTGAATTATTGATTATGTTTTATAAACTTAATGTTTCATTGGAAATTAGAATTTTACAATTGCACTATCTTAGTTACGCAATAGTTGTTAGTTGTTACATAATCACAATTCACAAATACATTGCTTATTTTCTCTTCAGTCTTTAGTCTTTAGTATGGATTAACTGATTGCAGAGTTGATCATTCGGACCTTTCAATTCATAGATGTAGATCTCGGACCTATGAATGGGGATATTCCCGAAACTCACACTCTCTAACTTTTAGTATGCATTGTTTCAAGTCCTCATCTGTGAGTTTTGAAATACAACATTATAATAGGTGTTAGAAATCTATATTATATAATATAAATTATTCGTTATTATAATAATAATAATATATTATTTTTTTGGTCGCCTAGCCGAAGGTCCATTGACTCGCCTCAACTTGTCGACATGACCAACATGATAGGCGTAGATGTCTAGAAAGCATAGTAATGCCGATTTGTTATGTAAATCTCTCATGTGTGTATGTGTGACAGGTTGAACTGCAGAAGACAGGGAGTGTAGAGAACGTACAAACTCGCAATTTGGTGGGTAACATGCTTTATAGACTTTGCTGGACCATCTATGCCTCATTCAAATATGACGTTGTCCTTGGGGTAATAAGATATGTATAAAGATGTTATTCTTATCAAAACAGAATGTAGTTCACAAAGTTAATTATTTGGTGAGAGTAAAATGACTTTCTCGTGTGATATATCTTGTTTTCAAGATGTATGTTTAATTAATTCGAACTCTTGTAGGCTGTGAATTTTTCTGGATTTCTTTTTGGAGTCTTCCACATTAAAGTATATGATGTGTACTACAAAAGATATGCAAAATCCGGTGTTGATAAGAAGCTTGAAGCAGCTGAGGTGCAGGTCTGAGGAATGAGCACAGGTGCTGATAAGAAGCTAGCCACAGCTGAGCTGCTGCTCCAAGATCAGAAACTGATGGGGTGCAGGTCCAAGGAATGGGCACAGGTGTAAGAAGCCAACTGAGCTGCAGCTCCAAGATAAAATAACAATGTGTTATATTCAGATTATCTAAAACAAATTTTCCTCCTGACATTTAAATAATCGAATATGATTTGGTTGTACACCTGTACTTGTCACTTATATAATAACTTAATGTGAATTGTTAGTTGTATATTAGTATTGATGATAGTTAACTTTTTAAATTATCTAAATAAGTTGATCTTTTTTTGTTTATTCATATTTCATTACTTGTTTTGCGGAAACATTACGTCATAAATGACCTTCTGCAACCCCTAAAAACCGTTGCAGAAAGTTCAAAAAATGTTGGTATTTGTTAGTTTTTTCACCATTGCCTTAGGCATCAATGCCAACACTTTTCTACGTACGCCAACATATTATATTTGTGTTGCAGTAACGTAGACTCTACCGTAAAAAAAAAGGGTGGGGCCCAAAAGAATGTGGACCCGCATGTGTGCTGAATTTAATATTTATAATTTAAAATTATATATATATATATATATATATATATATATATATATATAGCCCATTACTCCATGAAGAACACTCTTAAAAAATCAATTTTATGAAAAATAAAGTGTTTATGATAATGTTCTTTATTGTTCTTTATATAAGGTGTTGTTTCTAGAGTGCAACTATATATATATATGCAATTGTTCCAGGGAGAACCATCTTAGAGAGAGAATTGGGGAGAACCATCTGCATTAATCTCAGCCTTAGGATTGAAATTAATCCAACGGTCAATATGACTTCAGCAATTACAATATTTATAAAATAAACTAGTCGTTGGTATGTCTACGTGGCAGTCGTTGAAATACAATCTGTTACTTCTTCTCTGTCCGACATTCTCTCTGCATCATCAATCTCTCCTACAATCTCTCCCGACCTGATTTCTCTCCGTTAATCTCTTCACTGTATATCTTTCCTTACCTCGTCTCTCTCTCATTAATTCTTCACTGTGTTTTCACTGTATCTCATCGATTTTTCTCAAAATATCTTCGGTTTTTGACGGAAAAAATGGCGTCTTCTTCGAATCAAGCTCAAAACTTTGATTATACTGTTGATATCGAGTCTTCATCAGGTTTACTTTTTCATCCTTCTTTATTATATCTTAATTTTTGTTGAATTCTACTTCGTTATAATCTTCACATGTTTTATTTGTAATTGACTTGTCGTTGTAAATTTGTTCTTAAACTTTCGATTCCACAAGTTATAAGTAAATTCTGCAGTAGAATCGCACAATATGCTTATTAAGTAATTCAGTAATTTCTACATTTTGTGATTCTAGTATAGAAATTTTTACCTGGATTTGAATGTATTTGACTTTTAGTTTTCAAGGTGTAAACTTTTTGCTTTTTAAAATTCTGTCATAGAATTGAACTATATGTTTAGTGAATAAATTGTGTATTTTTTGTGATTCTAGTATAGAAGTTTTAATTGACTAAAATGTATTTGCCTTGTAGTTTTCAAGTTTTATATTGTGTCTCTGTATATTTTTTTTAGGATTCCGGTTCTATAAGTTTTCAGTTTATCTAATTTTTTAAAATTCTGTCAGAGAATTGAACTATATGCTTTTGATTATATTCTACAGCTTTTGATTCTAAAATAGAATTAGAATTCTAATTTTTTATTCTACAGTTGAATCATAATAGATGTAGTGTGTTATAAATATTAGTTCTAAAATAGTTTGTATTTGGAATTATATGTCGATGCAATTGTTTGTTGATCCAATTGAATGTAATTGGATGTCTATCTATTTGTTTCAGGGAACATTCTCAATAATCAAAACAATGTTTTCATCGAAGGTGTTTGTGATTCAACTGCAACTAGTGTGATTGAAAATTTTGTGGATGTGTTTGATGATTCTTTCAGTAGGACCACTAATCTTTGGAAGCCTAAAGTCTCTGATCCCAATTTAAAACCCTACTCCGGTCAGTGGTTCAAGGATATTGAATCATGTTTTCAGTTCTACACCCAATATGGATTGCAAGGTGGCTTTAATGTTCGTAAGTCAACGCAAAAGGTGAAGAATAAAAAAATAGTCACAAAGTACATTATTTGTTCGCATGGAGGACATCATGAGACTTCAATTTCAAAACTGTCAAAACATTCTGATGATGCTATGTCTGAATCATCACATACATCTAGTGTTGTTGGCGACCAAGTTAGAAGGAGGAATACCATTACAAAAAAGTGTGAATGCAGTGCAAAAGTAATTCTAAAGTCCTTGGGTCCCTTGGATTCAGATCCATATGTTGTGTCCTGTTTTATAGAGGTTCATAACCATCCATTAGCTTCTGAATCAGGAAAGGAATTCCTCCGTGCAAATCGATCTATGACTGCACTTCAGCGACATTTTCTTTTGGATGCTTCAAAGTCAAACCTCAGCGCTTATAGAGCTCATGGCATTTATAAGTCCTGTTTTGGTTTGTACTCTGATGTCGGTCCCACTGCCGTGGATTTTCAAAATTGGATGAGGGATATCAAGTTATACATAGGAAAGCATGATGCTGATATGTTACTTCAGAAATTCAGAGACAAGAATGAGACATCAGATGGAGGATTTTGTTACGAGTATCAGACAGATTCAGACGGACACCTAACTCGTCTTTTTTGGGCTGATGTTCGAGGTCGAAAAAATTATGATGTTTTTGGTGATGTGGTTTCTTTTGATGCTACTTACCGTACCAACAAGTAAGTTTGTCAAAAGCTTTCATCTTATTATATGTCTTCGTTTTTTCGTTTTTTCCGTTGTAAAAGTTATAAATTTTCCAAATCATGAAATTTTCTACTTCTAAATCCCTAAAATTTTTAACTTGTTTGTTAATATTAGTAATGATCCATCAAGTTTGAAAGTAATTATAAGATCCTTCTTTTAACTGAGCTTAAGCTAGTCCTCACATCATTTTTATTTCTACTACAGGTATGGTATGGTTTTTGTGCCATTCATTGGTGTCAACAATCATTGGAAGAGTGTTACGTTCGCTTCAGCCTTGCTTGACCATGAGAATGAAACAAATTTTACATGGGCCTGTGAGATGTTTTTAAAAGTCTTTTGTCGACCTCCAAAATGCATAATAACTGACCAGTGCCTTGCAATGAAAGTTGCAATTCAAAAGACGTTTCCAGATTCCATTCATCGATACTGTATGTGGCATATAATGCAGAAGTTTCCGGCCAAGGTAATTATACTCGATACTGTACTTCAACACATTTTATTGACCTATGATAATTGATTAATAATTTCTCTTTATTTTGATTCCATAGTAGAACCAAAATATTTTTCAGATTCTTTCTTTTAATTGTACTGCAAAAAGAAATTTTGATTCTTGAGTAGATTTTTAAATATCTACTTGATTTTGAAAATACCCTTTGACTCTGTTTTAGAACATTTGATTCTACTACAGAGCTCAGATTATATTAAGTCATTTTCCATAAATCATGGTGCATTGTTCTTATGCTTAAAATTCTATAATTTCTTTTTTTACTGTAAAACAAATTTTAATTTGGTTACATTTTTAAATTTAAATTAAACATCGATCAGGTGTAATTTGTTTTTCCATTTTTCATGTATTCTAACTTTTAATTATGCTTGTTTTATATAGATTGGTCCTGTCTTTTGTGCGGAATCTGCTTTTATGGAAAAACTAAACAAATTTGTTTGGTCATCACATCTGACAGTAGCTGAATTCGAAGAAGGATGGAATGCTATGTTGAATGAATTTGGTTTGAGCAACCATGTATGGTTGAATGAGATCTATGGTATGAGGAAATCATGGATTCCGGCATTTTTCAGAGACAAACCAATGGGAGCGTTACTTAGAACAACATCCAGGTCGGAAAGTAGTAATTTTTACTTTAATCACTTTGTCCAGAAAGGAGACACACTCTCTGAATTCTATATGTGTTATGAGAGTGCCATTGACAAACAAATCCATGAAAACAAGAAACTCACTAATGGAGACACATGTGTACCGCAATCTATAACTGAGAAGGAAATTGAAAAGCATGCAGCTCACCTTTACACTCGTACTATGTTCTATAAGGTTCAGAAACAGATTAAGGTTAGCTGTTTTCACATGAGCTTGGAAAACCAGCCGATTGTTGTTGATGGGGTGAATAAATATGTTGTTCGAGATAGAAGTTTGAATGATAAACTGTTTGAGGTTGAATTTTGTTTCTCGAAAAATGATGTTTGCTGCTCTTGTAAGCTTTTTGTGCGAGTAGGTTATCTTTGTAGACATTGTTTTTATATTCTAGGACTTTGGGGTGTGGAAAGAATTCCAAATCAGTTCTTGTCTAGATGTTGGTTGAGAAATGCGGAGGAGAGATTTTGCAGTCTAAAGTTTCCTGATGACTTACAAAGCAGCAATGGCCATATAGTTAAAGATACTTCCAAGAAAATATTGACCGAGTTCCAAAACTGTTATGGCAAGGTTTCAAATCATATCGAGGGATTGAATTTTATGTTGGAGGAGATGAAATGTTTGAACATCAGGATATAACAAAAATTCCATAAATCTGTTGTAACAAAAGATGATATGCTTGAAGAACATTTTGGTGTTAGGCCTTCAGGTGCAAGTAGTGTTCTTCCGCCTCTACAAAGTAATAACAAAGGAAGCCGAAAAAGGATTCTCGGTCCTGCAGAGATAAGTTGTGATGGAAAAAAGAGAAAAATGAAGAACTGTAGAAATTGTAAGGCATTAGCGTTTCATGATTCACGTAATTGTCCGCAAAAGGGTAAACAGGTTCAACAAAACTCTTTACTCCAGAATGTTCAGAGTACATTAAATCAGGGAATGGAATCTCAAACTGTTCATGGTCAGAATGTTCATGGAAATGGAACCCTCAATTCTAATATTGAAATACAAACAGGTATCTCATCTTATGTTTTGCTCGGTTACTTTCATGTTGCATGGTGTGATAACTGATGGTAGTTATTATTTCTAGCTGCGTTTTTTGATTAGGTAGTTCTAGTCGGACTACTATAGTATGTGTTTGGGTTGCGGAATTTGATTGAATTGGTTTTGAATATCTGAGTTGCTATGTTATACTTTTATAATCTATGTTGTATAACAAAACAACATTTTATGATTATACTAACTGATGGTATGTTTTCTTGTTTTAAACTTTGTAATCAACTAATTTTTAGCATATAGGTACCAAGTAATTACTGATTTTAATAATTTCTTGAATGAAGTTTTGTTAAAATTGTTCGCTGGTTATATGTCGACTATGGAGTCGAGATTGTGTTCCTTGAAATGATAGGCTTTCCTGTTTTAACATGACTGGTGGACTTCTCTTATGCAGTTAGTACGTTCTTTTGGCTGATGAGTATTTTTTATAATGGTGCTCTCTTTTTCTTTGCAGTTCAAGAAGCTTCAAAACCAGAAGGCGAAGTCAATGAAAAGATTGGCGAGAAAACTAAAGCAGTAACCATCCGAAAAGAAAGCAGAGGCTAGCACATGAGTATATGCTCACTAACATAATGCACCTTGTTTCTAGCATAGTTTTCTTGGTCTAATGATTGGACGTGAGCACTTTTATTGGCAGCGCCCGCTTTCGCCAAGTACTATAGTTTGTAAAACAATTTTATGCTTTGGAACAATTTTAAAACAATTTTAGATCATATCCCTACCTTGTGAACTTGAGTTTGTGTTTTTCATTATGATTGTAATATGGTTACAGTAGTGCACAGGTTTTTTGGATGGATATTATGATAAACTTTTATTGCTATAGTTGAAATTTTATGTTAAATGCTATTCCCACACCATTATGTTTCTATGATTTATGTTTTAGAGCTGCACTGTTTATAGTTTTGAGTTTCTCAGATTTTACAGAAATTATGTATTCATTAAGGAAAATCAAATATAATCTTTGATTCTACTGTAGAACCAGGTGCACCTTTTAGTCATTTTCCCTTGGTGGTTGTTCAACATAATTTTCCATTCTATAGTAGAATATCACTACATAAATTTTGATTCTGTGAGAGAATTTTGTTTTCTTCCTTTTTAGGGTTTTAAACTAAAATTTTGATTCTACTATAGAAATTACACTAAATTGGAAATGCATTTTTTTCTTTAAATAAAATTTATAATTTGATACTTTGGGTTTTTGTAATTTTTAAGAATACTTTAATTTTTTGTAATTTTTAAGAATACTTTTGTATTTTGTTGAATTTACGAGGTTCATATTTTTAAAAATAAAATTTTAAATGCATTTAAACACATCACTTTATCAACCTTCCGCTGCACACGTTTGACACAGTCATTAAATTATATCTTGGAAGTATGAAACTAATTATATTCCTGACTCGTGAGTCGTGACCAATGCATTACATGCATTTGAACTCTTCATTTTTTAATTGTGCCTCCTCAGTTTCCTTTTAGTCTGCCTATATAAACTGAAATTCCTTAAAGTATAATCTCATCACATAATCTCAGTTTTTACTTAAAGTTCTTTTACTCAACACTTTTAAAGAAGAAATGTCAGGAGATAAGATGAGAGTCACGCCTGAGGAAGCCAGAACTTTGCCGTGGTATGAGATATGCAATCTTCACTGGCAAAGAGTGGAGGCTGAAAAAGAGGAGCAAAAACCAGAGGATGAGAATGCTCATATATGGGCAAGTATGGATGAGGCTCTTCTTGATCAGCGCAAAGAAGAGGTGAGAAAAGCTTTTGCTGCCAGAGTACGAGCACAAGCAGAGACTGAGAGAAAAGAAGGAAATGAACTATTTTTGCAATGGATAGTGGAGGAAGAGGAGGAGAAGGCCAAGGGCAACCCTGCAAGCGCTGCATCAAAAGCAGTTTAGATTAGGATTAATTTTTTTGTCTTTTCATTTTGGGCTTCAAAAAAAATGTCCTTTCCTTTTCCATTGTAATGATATTTATGAATGAAATTTGATTTTTCTGCAATATGATTCTTCTTTAATTGTATTTTTCTTTTATGTTTTAATGATATTATCAATCAAGTTCCTTTTTTGTCCAATATGATTTTTGTATTAGAACTGTTAAATTAAACATTTGAACAAGTAAATCACTGATTATCTATTCAAATAAATTGATCAATGATGAATTTTTAAATGTAGTAAAACAATGATAATTTGTTCATAAGTAACAAATATTACTTCTTCGTTTTCATGTTTTAGTATTTTACTTTGTTTACTCTAATGTCCAATGACTTACCCCTTCTGCTGTAGAAACAATATAAATTTTATCTAATTTGCTTAATGTACTCTCCCATACTAATTTGGTTCTACAATGGAATCAAGAGAAATTATTTATCCATTAAATAAAAATGAAGTACATCATTTTCATTTTAGTAAACATTACCAAGGTCCCCTACTCATTCAACTGTAGAACCAGTTGTACTTTTAGTAAATTCCCCTTTATGATTATTTAATATAATTTTTGATTCTATAAAAGAAATAATTTTTTTTACTCTACTAGAGAACCAAAGGAACATCTAGTCATTTCCCCTTGATGGTTGTTCAGCATAATTTTTAAACTTATTGTCTTGCTGAGGAACTTTGTTTCCATGTGATTTTTAATGATCAAATTGTAATTTTGATTCTACTGTATAATTATGTTTACATTTTAACATTTCCATTTAATGGTTGTTCAACATAACTTTCCATTCTATAGTTGAACATTAATACATAATTTTTTATTTTATAGTAGAATGAACATCTTTGTTATCTACCATGGATTCTAATGAATTGTTTTGGTGATCCTGATTCAACAGTATAATCAAAACATATAAAAAGAATATTATAACAGAAAGTACTATTTACATTCATAAAAATGATTCTAAAGTTCAAATGATTCAAGTAAAGAATAATTTTTGAAAACCCTCTTACAAAAGAACATGGCCAGATATATACCACAGCTGACAAGAACAAGTACCACACAATATTTAGATCAATATTGCAAATGTAAGATCAAGAACATCCACTTTCAGATACTGTTTTGTCATTTTTCACATGCAGACTTTATCTCAATCAACATTCTGTCTTTCAAATAATTGATACAGGAGTATATGATCTTTGCAGCATAAATTTGACGGGCTTTCTCTAGTTGCTTTTTCTGCTCGTTACCCTGCACCAACAATAGATGATCTTATTATTAGCATAAATGTATTACACCGCTCAATTGCAGAAATTTAAATAAAACATCATAACCGGAGGCATTACTAGCATTGTGATGTTGTGCAGTATTGGTTTTAATAATTTTTTACCTAATTTACAACATATAGTTTTTTACCTATCAGAAATATGTAGCGTGATATGAACCAATGTTTTTTGAGATAAGGCAGAGCATTCATACAGTTTGGTTAATGAAACAAATATTTTAGGTAAATACGAAGAGCTGAGGTAGCATGTTGATAAAGCAATGAGATGAAAAGTAGTATTGTTTTTACTTACCTCTTCGCTAGTAAATTTGTAGTCCCAATTACGAAGACTATTCCCCATATATGTCTCCATATGATTCATAGAAAAAACTCTACAGTCTTTGTTAATTCCATTTGTGCGCCATTTCATTTGCAGACGTACAATTCGTGCATTTCTTAACTGCCTGCTCTTTCTTTCGTTAAATTTTGCCATGTAGTCCACAAAATTGTCTTTCTGCAGTAACATATTGATCGTACTTTTTAAATAACATGAAATATATAGGTTTAAGTATTCATAAAGTAAGTACAGAACATTACCAAACTCTCTGGCACACTATCATAAATTGAAGTAGCAGCTTCACCAATTTTGTTATTATCTATAATCTCAACTGCAATATTTTTCAGATTGAAACACACCACGTAGAAGTGTTCTACGTAATGTATTGGAAAAAATATCTACACATAAAACATAGATGTCAAAATAAATATGAAAATGGCACATCAACAAAAAATTGAAATGTAGATGATATATATCATTTACCAGATCAACATCATTGATATTGACATTATGTCTGTGAAGAACAAAATCCAAATTTGAACAGAATCTTACAAACTTCATGGTCTTGTCCATTGAATCTGATCGGACATGATTCGTTACCGTTAGAGTTCCCATCTATAACAATACAAGTACAAAATAGTTATTAGTAAAATAATACTTTGTAAAAAAAACTTAATTTTATAACTAAACTTGATTGTAATTTAAAATAAGTTGTAAGAACAAGTATACCGTTGTCATGGTGTTGCAAAAGAATCTATGCGGGGAGTCAGGTGACCTATACATTTCCTCCTCGTTTAAAATAGTTGTAAAAACATCAACAACATTAGTGTATATTTTTTCACCAATCTTCAAACTTTGGATTTGATGTTTCAAGCATATAGAATTATTCCAGAAAAAAATCTCTTCCCTGCAAAAAAAAGATAATCAATTTAGATTTCATTATAAAACATAAACACACATTGTTCTATAATAAAAGACACACAACAATAAAATACAAATACACTTGTAATTTAAATTATTCTTACATTGGCTTTTCTCGCTTTCCATTAATCCAGATCCAAACTTCCTCTTCCGCCTTTGAAAGTTTCGGCTTGTTGAAATCAATCGCTCGATTAAGGAAAGGTGATTTATGGAATTCCCCCAGCTTCTGCTCCCTCTTTGGTTTGGTGACAACGATGTCTACTCCTGTTATGCTTTTCTCTGAATTTTGTCTTGTAGATCTAAGAAAATCAACAGTTTGCCCACCTATAGTTAGTTCTCCAAGAAAATCGTCAAAATCATGAAGTTTATTGTAAGCTCTGTCCATTTCGTTTAGTCCTAAGATATCAATTATTTTCCAGTCCTTGGCTGAAAATTCAGGACATTCAAGCCAGTCCTTGTCCAACGGACATTTGGTCCAGCATTTGGACAATAATTCTGGACATTCTGGCTGGTCATTGGCTGACAAATCAGGAAATTTTTGACATTCCATGGCCAACAATTCAGGACATTCAGGCCAGTGCAGTTCAATTCTGCTTGCGTGAAAAATAAAAAAATTTTGCAATTAAAAAACAATGTACAAAAATGGTCCATCACCACTTGTACTTGTATATGCAATCAAGAATAAAAATACCTTTCTGCTACGCTCTGGCTTGGACTTGATAATTGACATATCTTCACCAATCTTTCTTCCGCCTCTTTCACATTTTCATTGTTTGGGAAAAGATCATTTGCATGCTTGAAGCTGAATTTCAAGTTTTTATGCATGGTCTCCAACTGATTAATTTTAATCTTTAGTTGGGATATCATTTCCTAGTTTCATAAGAGAAAAAATCAATTAATACAAAATAACGAGAAATAGGCAAGTAGGTATATAAGAACAGAGCCATGTATATAAGAATATGATTTCACATTTCAATAAAAAACTACAAATAACAAAAGAAATTTAAACAACTTTGTACCTCCTCCGTCATTACATCATCAGTGGAATGGTCCTTTTGTATTTCCCTTGCAATTGATATGATACCACTGCCCACCCCATCTGATTCAGAAACCATTCCATATGATTCTACTCCTTTCAATGTTTCTTCTGGAGTGCTCCAGTTGTCATTGAGATGTAATGCCTGTATTGAACAGTTTAAAAAGCAAAATAGAACAGAAAAACAAAAATTATCAATTAAACCACTAATAATCTTGCTCAGGTTCAATTTTATTTGGAAAGCATCTCCTATATAAGACTAAATTTACCTGGTCCACATTTTCTTCATTTTCTTCAGCAACATTGCCATCAACATCTTTGAATACACTGAGCTGGATCATCTTCGAAAAATGGGGAGCAATATGATCATGGGGAGAAATATGATCAGTGTCGTTTTCATCATTGACTTGAGCTGGATCTGGATCTGGAATATTATTAACGTTCTTTTCCTCCCCTTTTTTCTGCATCTCTTCCTCTTTTTTTCCGATGTTAAAAATTTTAAGCTGCATTGTAAAAATGAGTGCAAACAGATATTCATAAGAAACTTATTCACCTAAATATTAAAACTTGCACTATATACAGTAACAAATATATTTGAACAGTGATGATATAGTCTTTTGTAAATGTTTGAGTCAGCAAAATATTAATATTTTCAACTAGATTATATACACTTACTATTTGCCCTTTCACAAAACTCTCATCATACATCTCAACTTCACTTCTCTTTGCAATAAGTGATGTCTTCCAAGCAATGTAAACTGGTCTAGTCCTTTCTACTTTGATTTGATCATTTGTAGTTCGATCAAGGTAGAGAAACTAAAATTTAACACAAAAATTAAAACTCATATTAGTGTATCATAGAGGGAAGGATAATTATCTTGAAAATCACAAAATAAAAGGTTTTTTGTTTACTTACAAGTAGAAACACGAGGGAACCAGTATAGTATTGCGTAAGTGGATTTTCAAACCAAAGCTCATGTGCTTCCTTCAGATTTTTAAGGACTTCCTTGCACCAGTTGTATTCTTCTGCTTTGTCAAAATCTCCCTTGAAACTCATTGCATACTGATCAACAAAGCTCGATTTATTCGTTCTTACAAACAGATTGGTCATTAGGACCATAAAATTCTGTTTGAAGAATAAATCTGCATCTTCGGATCGTCCAATTGCATCACAGATCATCTTCTCCGTGATTTTTGAATCATCTTTCCTCATTGGAAACCTTTCCCTCCATTCTTGCACTTTTTCATCATCCTTTTTCTTCTCCGTCTTATATTCAACTTCTTTTTTACCTCTTGGTAGACCCAATATATCATTCACATCTTCTTCAGTAATTTTAATTTTTCTGTCGTTACCAAAGCTCATCTCATAATTCAAGTGGTCGAACCACCATACGACATTAATTACAATTTCATGTGGAATTGCCCTTAAAGAAAAAGACAAGAGAGACCCGAAACCTACTTTACTCACCCACTCTTTTTGAGCATTTGACAACCCATCTATAACCTTTGAGAAAGTTGATGGGTAAGCTCTAAATTAGCAATTTCTTTGGCATTCCATGAACTTTTTCAGATTCATTCTTTGGTTTGTCAATCTTTTGTTTCTTTCCATTTTTCTGTTCAGCCTGAAAGAGGTCAGAAAAAAAAAGATTTATGAAGTAAGATTACAAATTGTTGTTTATGATCCTACTATAGAATTACACGAATGTATAGTTTTAATACCTGGACCGAATTTTTTCTTTTTTTCCCTTGAGATTTTTCTCCCACAGTTGTACCTCTTGCTTTCCTAGGCGATTTTCTTGGAAGAGTCTCCTCGAAATCGCTGTCACTGTCATCATTTATGGTGAATGAAGCTTTCTTATTCTTTCCTCCATTTGCATTTGTTTTAGTCTGATAGAAACCAAAAAAAAAAGATTTTTAGTAGATAAATGATGTATATGTCTAATTACACTGTTACACCAGAAATAACTATTGTGGAACCCCTGTTTTTGGTTCCCCAAATTGAAAATGAAGGAACTACTAGATTAATCTATTATTCTATAGCAGAATCAGATATACATGTTATAGCATCTTAAACAATCTGTTTCATGAAAGTAGGTTTTTTACCTCATCATTTGACTTGGCATTCACAGTCATGAGTCTTGGAGATTTTCGTTTTTCCTCCAACTTTTTGTGGTCTCTCCTTTTCTGTCTTCGAACTTCTTGAGCCTGATAGAAGCCGAAAAAGAAAAATATATAACAATATTTAGTATATAAACAAACAACAGAAACTCGAACACTCATATACATAAAGACAGTCTCCCACGTATTTATCAGAAAGTGGACTAGTATACTAGACCTGTGGTTCAACATTTGTTCGTTCTTCAACTGCTCTATCATTTGTTTCAATTATGAAAGAACTTCTTTCTTTTATGACCTTTATTTTCAGTTTCCTTTTCGTTGTCTTTTCCTGGCACTGGAAATCCGATTTGGTAATTACACTCACAGAGTTTTCCTTATCATTTTTCTTTTCAATCGGAATTTCTTCAACTGCTTCAGGGGTGTCATTGTTTGCACCTTTAACATAACAAATTTATAAGAAATAATACTTTCATTTGGTTAAAAATAAGCAAGTTCCATTAATAATAATTGTGGTATGAATGCTTACATGAAACTAATGGCAGAACTGTATTTGGTTTCTCTTGGGAGCTGTCTGGGCTGTATAAAAATAGTGCTCGGAGAGCATCAAATGGTTCAAACACTGGTGGAAATTGTAATGAATCATTTTCGCTTTCAACATTTTTACCAAAGCCAGTTTTTTCACCTACAAAATTGCAACAAGTCATTAATATTCCTTTACACAAATCAGTATTGTTGTAAAAGACTGTAAATTAACCAAAACAGAAGATGAGATTAAAAAAGGTTTTGGTGAACAATCAAAGTATAAAAAGGTTTTGGTTTAATCATTCATGTTTTATGCATGAATTAGTCATACCCTTTGCGAATTCTTCTTCATTGTCAACTTCTTTGTCACTTATATATTCTGCTTCTGGAAGCATCTGTGCAACCAAGGATGGTAGACTTTCACAAAATGTTTCAAATTCTCTATCTGTGAACCAATTTTTATCCAGCTATTATGAACAAAATAAGAAACAAAATCAGAATGACATAGAAAAACAATAAAAATAAATGGAAATAATAATCATTTTCAACTTACAAAGCTTGGATAATCTTTATCAACATTGAAGTGCTCTGGACATGACATAATGAATTTGTAGATGTAATATAGAACGTAGTGCCCACATCGTACACCATCTTTTTGTTGGGGGACTTTTGGGACCTTGAACGGGAAGTCAGACACTACATCAAATTCTTTTATCTTCTGGCTTTTGTATATATCCTTGACAAAGCTGTAGAATATATAATTTAATTGTCAACTGCCACAAACTGTACCTAACAAACACATAATTACTTTTTAATTATAAAAAAAACATACTCTCTAATTTCTGGTTCAAGTCTTTTAGGGTCTGCTGCATGAAGTGAGTCAAGTAGTAATATACAAGGACTTCTTTCACTTTCCAATTTATGTCCCAAGTTGCATAATACTAGCAGATTCCAATGGCTCCTATGATTAGACAAAATTCAACTTTTTCAGAATTATGAAATGCAAATAAAATAAAATAAAAACAAAAGATTCTTAAATGTTAACTTACGATTGACACATTGGAATGAAGAGATATTGGTTTTTAAAACATTATCACGTGAGATCCATTTCATTGCTGTAGCTTTTGAATTGTTTTTGTAAGCAACGAACCATAAAGGGTCTATACATTCACATCCTTTTGTTTTACCACGGAGTAGTGTTTTCCAGAAGGCCCTAGAAGAAACAAATATATTAGCAATTCAAAATAATTTGTCTAGTAAACCAATAAATAGCAACTTTATATGGTCTTTTTCCTTTAACCAGCTTTATAGCATTAATAACAACTTTGGACAGTTTCTCCCACAAGGACAACAACTATTTTTCATTTCTAACATATATGTGCTTCTGTTCTAGTAATTGAAGCTTAGTATGAACGAGGACTACATGGTCATGGTTATATTTGTTCTAGTAACATATGCTTTTATAGTAATGAAGTTTCTACAGTGGAATCAAACATACAAATACAAATAGACGTATTTTTCTAGAGTAGAATAAAGAAAATGATATTAAAAATCTACAACAAAAACTATACAGATAGTGTGTCTACTATAGGATGAAATTATGATTCTAAAGCATAAAATTATTCTTTTAACTCATAAATTTATGTTTCTATAGTAGCATTACATTCTATTGTCGAATCAAAGTTTTTACACATAAAATTTGTGACTAGGCATTTCCTTTAAACGTGTAGGGGATACTAGTAGTTGAGTCTACTGAATTGTGAAGATAAAAGAAAATCAATACTTGCACATAAAAACATCTCACAGATGATAACAAATAACAATTCAAGTTTCTATAATGCTTTTAAGTCAAGTTTCTTAAAAGCCATCAGTGAATAACCAGATTCAATGCAAGTCAGTAATTCAATCACTTATACATATAAAATGACTTTTCTTAAAACAATACATAATTTGTTTTTTAATTACCTCCGATACTCATCAAAATCTTTTGTGGTCAATTTTTCTTCTGCATCACAATTCTTGTTTTCTGTTTGTGATTTTTGTCTTCTCCTCACTGTAGAACCTTTTGAAGCAGATGTTTTTGGTCTATTCCTCAATCTATTGCTCGATCGTTTTCCTGAAACATTTTAAAAATACTAAGACCAGTAAAAATACAACATAATGGTAATGCACAGAGCAATCAAGAATATGATGAAAATACTAGCATGAAAAACAAAAAACAGTTTTGTAGAATCACATAACACAATAGCACATATGAATACATGTTCCAAATTTCACCTTAGTCGTTGCTTATATATTTCACAAACATAAATTTGCTTCTATAGAATATTAAAAACACATAAAATTATGCTTCTACTGCAGAACCACAACCTACAGTAGAATCACATACTACAAACAAAAAAACATATAAAATTATGCTTCTAACTCATAAATTCATGCTTCTACAGTAGAATCACATACTACAAACAAAAAAAACATATAATATTATGCTTTAAATTCATAAATTCATGCTTATACAGTAGAATCACATACTACAAACAAGGAAAACATATAAAATTATGCTTTAAATTCATAAATTGATGTTTCTATAGTAGAATCACATACTACAAACAAGGAAAACATATAAAATTATGCTTCTACTGCAGAACCATAACCAACAAACAAGAAAAACATATAAAATTATGCTTCTAACTCATAAATTCATGCTTCTACAGTAGAATCACATACTACAAACAAAAAAACATATAATATTATGCTTCTAACTATTAAATTCATGCTTCTACAGTAGAATCACATAGTACAATCAATAAAAACATATAATATGCTTCTACCGTAGAAGATAAAAACAACAAGTACAAAAGGAGATCTAGTGAGTATAAAATTTACTAAAAAACAAAAATATTGCTTACCTATGCGGCGGAACATCGTTAAATGACAAATCAAGCTAAAATTAACCTGAAAAAACGAATTGAAGAACGAATCAAAAGCTTATTATGATGAATCAAACAATAAATATACGAATTTAATATTAGTATCAAATTTGATATAATAACAAAGATTGTTTACCTTTTTGAGATGTAATCGTCGAATCTGAAGATGTAATCGCAGATAGGAAGCTCGATTTCTGTTTCTCTCTCTACACTTGCTATTTCTGTGCGTAATTATGTGTGACTGTATGTATAGGTGGTTGGGTGATCATTTATGTCCCTAACCGTTCATGTAATGGGGGTGTCATTTTTTTTAATTAAAATTTTGTCATTAAAATTTTAATTAAATCCTGATCGTTAAATATATAAAACTTAAATTAATGGCTTAGATTGTGGTTCTCTCCAATTCTCTCTCTAACTTATTCTCTCTAGAATGGGACTATATATATGTTAGATCAGAATTCAATGATTGTCAGGAGCTAGACTCAACTGATCAGGATTGCTGACGTCATCAGGATTACATGGTCGTCAGGATCAGAATGTGGAAGCTGGTCAGGATTCCTACTCAGAATATGATCAGGATTGATCATCAGAACTTGAAGCTGATCAGGATTCCTACTCAGAGTTATATTTGGAGTCTAGATAAACATGGAAGTTTATTCTGTCGGTTCCTGGTTTGTAGAATGTAGCTATCGATTAAGGATATGTTTCTATCTTTGTAATTGATTAGGACTTATCTTATTATTGATAGAGAAGTTGTGTGTAGTATATAAACACAGTTTTGGTTTCGATTTATGTACGTGAACATAAACAAATCAAGATAGAAGCTCTTGAGAACATATTATCTCTTGAGAGAGTTTTTGTAAGCTTGTAATAGCTTAGCAGCTCTCAAGAACATCAGAATTTCTTGAGAGAGTTTGTAACAGTTTTATATCAGATTTAATAAAGCTGTTATCTTTCTTTCATATTTGAGATATATACTTTAAGAAGTCGATTATCTTATACTATTGTATTCAACCCCCCTTCTACAATAGACTATTACTGGGCAACAATTGGTATCAGAGTAGACTGATTTAATTTTGAATCAGAGACGATCTAAAGATGTCGACAACCAAGTATGAAAGCATGAAGATTCCCATCTTGAAGATATCAGAATATCCTACATGGAGGGTAAAGATGTTGATGTACCTGGAGGCTATGGATCCTGACAACTTGGACAGGATTCGTGATGGACCGTATATTCCTACAAAGTTCGTAGAACGAACAGATACAGTTCCTGAACATTATGCGGTCAAAGCTAAGGCTGAATGGACTCCAGAAGAAAAAGCTCATGTACTCAGGGAACCAAAGATAAAGAATATCTTGCATAACGGTCTTGATGCTGTCATGTCAAACAGAGTGATTGCATGCAAGTCTTCAAAAGAAATTTGGGATACTTTGGAAACTCAGTGCCAGGGATCTATATCTGTCAAGAAAAACAGAAGGGCTCTTTTGATTCAAGAATATGAACAATTCGATGCAAGACCTGATGAGAGCCTGACTGATCTATATGATAGATTTCTGACACTATTGAACAGCTTATCCTTAGTTGACAAAGTATATGAAACTGAAGATTCGAACACCAAGTTTCTAAGAGCTTTACCTGAAGAATGGGACACTCAGACCTCTATCATTAGACACCAGTATGATCTGAACAACGTGTCTCTTGATGAGATCTATGGGATGCTAAGAACTCATGATCTTGAAGTTCAACAGAGAAAGAACAAGAGAAGCAGCAAGGCAAAATCAATTGCTTTGAAAGCAGAGGCGAAATCAAAAGGCAAAGCTATGGAGGTCTCTAGAAGGAAATCAAGAGTAGCTGAATCAGATCTTGAAGACTCTTCATCAGATTCTGATGGCAATCCGGATGCCAATACTGATGGTAATTCTTCTGATTCAGATATGGAAGAGATGGTTGCTATGTTTGTCAGAAACTTCAGAAGGATGAAGTTCAGGAAGAATAGAAGACAAGGCAACTTCCAGAAAAAGACCTTCAATGCAGACAAAGACAAAAATATCAAAAAGGACAGCAAGGGTAGCAAATTTGACAAGTCAAAGGTTAGATGCTACAAGTGTAATGGCATGGGTCACTTTGCTTCAGAGTGCAACAAGACGAAGGCACTCATCACATCAAGCAAGGATTGGATGGACTCTTCCTCAGAATCTGAAACTGAGGTAGTCAACTATGCTTTAATGGCCTATGCTGATGTAACTGCTGCTCCTGATGATAAGGGTAAAAAGAAAAATGTGTTAGTCATGGATAGTGGATGCTCTGTGCACATGACTGGAAACAAAGCCCTGTTATCAGAATATGAGGAAAAAGCTGGCCCAACTGTGTCTTATGGAGATGGCAACATTGGACAAACCTTGGGATATGGCAATATAATCATTGGAAATGTCATCATTGAAAAAGTAGCTCTAGTGAAGGGACTAAAACACAACTTGTTGAGTATTAGTCAAATCACTGACAGAGGTTATCATGTCAACTTCTATTCCACACATCGTGAAGTAGTCAGCAAAGAATCAGGAAAGATAGTTCTAACTGGCTACAGGCATGGTAACATTTATGAAGCCAACATTCACTCAAATACTGATGGCTCCCCTACATGTCTCATCAGTAAAGCTTCAGTAGATGAAAGTTGGAGTTGGCACAAGAAGCTTTCTCATCTCAACTTCAGCAACATCAATGAGTTGGTAAAGAAAGATTTAGTTAGAGGATTACCTAATGCCTTATACTTACCTGATGGTCTCTGTGATGCATGTCAGAAAGCAAAACAAAGAAGGACATCATTCCAGAGTAAATCAGAATCCTCGATTGAAGAACCATATCACATGCTACATCTTGATCTATTTGGTCCAGTCAACATCATGTCCATCAGTAAGAAAAGGTACACTCTTGTTATTGTTGATGAATATTCTAGATTCACCTGGGTGTACTTTCTGCATAGAAAAGATGAAACTCCTGAAGTTCTGTTGGATCATGTGAGAATGATTGAGACAACCACAAAGTTCAAAGTCAAGATTCTGAGAAGTGATAATGGCACTGAATTCAAGAATTCAAAGATGGAAGAGTTCTGCAAATACAAAGGAATCATTCAACAATTCTCTGCTCCTGGCACACCCCAGCAAAATGGAGTAGTTGAAAGGAAAAATAGAACTCTTATAGAAGCTGGCAGAACTATGTTGGAAGAGGCTAAATTACCTACATATTCTGGGCAGAAGCAGTCAACACAGCATGCTATACACAAAATCTCACATTGATAAACAGACATGGTGTTACTCCTTATCAGTCACTCAAGGAAAAGAAACCAAGTCTAAAGCATTTGCATGTGTTTGGCTGTAAGTGTTTTGTTCTCAGAACTCATCCTGAACATCTAGGAAAATTTGAGACAAAGGCTGATGAGGGAATTTTCATTGGATATCCTGCATCAAGAGCCTTCAGAGTTTTTAATTTGAGAACAAGAACTGTCATGGAGTCAATACATGTATCTTTTGATGATAAGAAGATAACAGGAATCATTGAAGACTCACATGATAGATTGATTTTTGAAAATGAAGCTTTCAAGGAACCTGAAGAAACTGAATCAGATCCTGTCAACACATCAGACCCTGATGGGTCACCAAATCCTGATGACACACCAGATACTGATGATGCTAATGCTGATGATGCAAACAACAGTAATACAACTAGTAGTGCTAATGTTGAGGGGGAGCAACAGCATTCGACTACAAGTACAGAGTCAACTCAATCATCAGGGCAGAATTCTTCAGATACTGATTCAAGTGATGATCCTGATAATTCATCAGGAAGGGATTTTAATAATTCAGGGAGAGCTTCAAGTCAAGCAAATTCTTCTAATCAAGATAACACCAATCCAGGGGGAGCATCTACTTCAAGAAACAATTTAACACCAGCAAGGAAATGGACAAAAGATCATACTCCTGACTTGATAATTGGAGATCCTGATGCAGGTGTTCAAACAAGAAGTGCAACTCAGAATGAATGTCTATACAATAACTTTCTGTCCAAGGAGGAGCCAAAGAAAGTTGAAGATGCACTTAAAGATGCTGATTGGGTTACTGCAATGCAAGAAGAACTGAATGAATTTGAAAGAAATGAAGTCTGGAAACTGGTACAAAGACCAAAGAACAGATCAATTGTTGGTACAAAGTGGATTTTCAAGAACAAGACTGATTCTGATGGAGTTATTATCAGAAACAAAGCTAGACTAGTTGCAAAGGGGTATTCTCAACAAGAGGGAATTGATTATGATGAAACTTTTGCTCCTGTTGCAAGATTAGAAGCCATCAGGATATTTCTTGCTTATGCAGCACATAAGAAATTCAAGGTTTTCCAGATGGATGTTAAAAGTGCTTTCTTAAATGGAGAACTGGAGGAAGAAGTGTATGTTGAACAACCTCCTGGTTTCATTGATCCTAAATATCCAGATCATGTCTACAGATTGGATAAGGCACTTTATGGACTAAAGCAAGCTCCAAGAGCATGGTATGAAACCCTAGCTTTATTCTTATTGGAAAGTGGATTCAAAAGAGGTGCAATTTATAAAACTCTATTCTATTTGAATCATGGTAAGGACTTGCTGTTAGTTCAGATTTATGTTGATGATATCATATTTGGGTCAACAAACAATAAGCTTTGTGAAAAGATTTCTAAGCTTATGCAGTCAAGATATCAAATGAGCATGATGGGAGAAATGAGTTACTTTCTTGGTCTTCAAGTTAAACAGACTGATGAAGGGATTTTTATCAATCAGTCTAAATATACAAGGAATTTATTGACAAGGTTTAACATGCAAGATAGTTCTCCTACTACAACTCCCATAGCTACAACTACCAAACTTGATCCTGATCAAGGTGCTGAGGTAGATGTAACTCACTACAGAGGAATGATTGGCTCTTTACTATATCTCACTGCAAGTAGACCAGATATCATGTTTGCAACCTGTCTGTGTGCAAGATTTCAAGCAAAACCAAGAGAACCCCATCTGATTGCAGTCAAAAGAATTTTCAGATATCTCAAAGGCACTCCTTCACTTGGCCTTTGGTATGCAAGGGAATCAGATTTTGGGTTATGTGGTTATTCAGATGCTGATTTTGCAGGATGCAAAATAGACAGGAAAAGTACTTCAGGAAGCTGTCAGTTTTTGGGTGGAAGACTAGTTTCTTGGTTCAGTAAAAAGCAAAAATCTATTTCCACTTCAACTGCAGAAGCTGAGTACATTGCTGCAGGAAGTTGTTGTGCTCCGATAATGTGGATGAGAAATCAGTTGTTAGATTATGGCCTGTCATACTCAAAGATCCCTATTTATTGTGATAACCAGAGTGCTATTGCAATGACAGGAAATCCAGTTCAGCATTCTCTTACTAAACACATCAGTATCAGATATCACTTCATAAGAGAACAGGTTCTGGAAGGAACAATTGAACTTCACTTTGTTCCTACTGATCAACAACTAGCTGATATATTCACCAAGCCACTGCCTGAAGCTACTTTCAATAAATTGGTGAATGAACTAGGAATGATGAATTTTGAGAATTTCTGAGGAAAGTTACAGAGAGGAAATCCTGATAACTGTCACATCCTGATGGTTAGTCAGAAAGGTATGTTCTCTTTGATCAAATCCTGATAGGATGCAATCCTGACAGGAAGTCAAATGGTCAATCCTGATGCTCAGAAATTGAAGCTGGATTAAACACCAGAGGTTCTATGCTAATTTGTCATCAACACTCCTGGTAAACTCTGGAATATAAGATTATTACTTAGTCCTTGATTAGGTTTTTGATCTTAATTCTCAATTTCTATTTAATTTCTATCAGAGTTTATTATTCAATATTTTATATGTCAATAGCAGTGTTATTAACAAATTGTGCAGGAGCGTAAAGAAAGAACAAGTTGGAAAATAAGACAAATTTCATTAATTCTTGAAGATTTATTACAAATGAAAATGGAAATTACATATTTTTTTTCCCTAGTCTATTTTTCTACTCAGGAACACGAGCCCTGCAAATAAGCATGAATGCTCCTGAGCAGCTTCACAGTCCATCAGGAATGGAAGCTCTTGTTCCATCCTTAAAGGACAAGAAGAGGAGCTGATGCACTTGAAGGTGGCTCGTCCCCATGATCACCGGGACGCTTCCAAGCCTCCAACTTGCAAGACCTTAGAGAATCCAAGATCTTCTTCCTTCTCCTCTCAAGCTCCCGTATGAGCTCTTCATCCTCATCCTCTTCATCATCCTCATCGTCTTCATCCTCTTCATTGACAAAGACGAGGTTGTCAAGAGGATTCCAGTCAGGATTGGCCTGCTGGAAGTTGTTCCAAACAACATCAAACATTGCGTTCATAAACGCTTCATGTTCCCGAGGGTCAGGAACTGGTTGTGGCTCAATCTCAGCAAGAGCCTCATCCATCTCTTGCCATAGTATATCGAGCTCTACATCAGGTATGTTGTTTTGATCGTTGGCAGCCATTGAAAAACAAAGAAGGTGAAAGGTTTTCGTATGTTTTTCTTTGGAGAGGGTTTGTGTTTTAATAAATATATGCTGTTTATGCTTAACAAGTTCTATTTTATAGAGAATGTGTGTTAAGGATGCAGGTCTTTTTATCAATATCGAGGCGACTGTTCAGTTTCTCATAATTACTTTGCTTCGGTAATTGGTAAGAATGGTTACATGGGTATTATGCTATTTATTTTGTAATCATTTTTAAAAAAAAAATGCATTTATCAGGATTGTTAAAATATATTTTGTTTTCTTAAATAAAATTTTATTTTTCTTCATATTAAAAAATTGCATTTTTCAATCCTGATACGGCAAATGGTTTCATAGGGAATGCTTTTATTCCTGATGAGGTCAGGTTTTTCTTACATAGGAAAATGCCTACTCGTTATGGTCTAATTTCTAATGCTATGGGGCAAGGCCAATCACACCTTGTTCCTATCCCAAGCATTCATCCTAAACAGACTAAACAGTCCACAACCACCTCTAATGTCTCTCAAAAGACTTTAGTTGTAAAATCAAAGAAATCAGCTAGAACTGATGTGTCAGGAAGGCAATCAGGTTCAAAGGATTTTTCTTCTACACCAATCACTCAAAAGAAGTCACAAGGGGGTGTACAAGGGGTCCTGGTGAAGAAAGCTGCAAAAGGTGTTGAGGCTGTTTATGTTAAAAGAAAATTAGTTCTCAGGGATGAGACTGATTCAGAGGATGAGTTACCTATATCCTCTATAATGAATGTGAATAAGGAAGTTGCTGATACTGCTACTGTAGCTGTGGTTCCATTATCATCACCACAGAAGAGAAGGAGATTAACTAAAAGCAGGTATCATATTCCTTTGGAAAAGAAGCAGGATACTGATTCACAGGAAACTTCAATTCTAAATGAGTAATCAGCTTCAACTGCTCAAGCAAATCCTGATGATAGTTTTCCTGTTGCTGCACCAAGTCAAGTGGTTAATATTTCAGACTCTCCAGCACAAGACTCTCCAACGAAAAGATGTGTTGATATTTCATGGGAGAAGTTAGTTGCTGCTGCTTCCAATCTTGGGATAAAACGTCCAATTGAAAAAGTGAGGAAAGCAGAAGAGTTGGTCTATAAGAGACAGAAGAAACTGAAGGGATCAAGCCCACAAGAACCTGAACCTCAAAGTGGTTCAGTAGCTATTTTTGATGATCCAGCCACACAAGAACCACTCAATCAAAGTTTGGGTGAAGGCTTAGCTCGTGGAATGGTCACACAAGAACCATTTTCTCAAAGGGAGAATGAAGACATCAACATTCCAGCTACACAAGAACCATCTTCTCAAAGTGAAGATGCAGGCAGAGCTACAGTTTCTGGTGCAGATGAAGTTAAAAGATTGGTCGAGGACACTGTCAATGAGGGAAGCACACAAGAACCTTTAACTCAAAGTGTTGAAGCAGCTTCTGAACCTCAAGCTCCACAAGAACCATTGGTAGCAAATACTGATGCAAGCATATCAAATCCTGATGGTGTTACTCCTGACGCTAGTGGTGCTCCTGCTAATGAGCCTACTTTGATACAACCACTTCGTTCAAGACCAATGGACCATCCTATCTCAGACTCACAGGATAAACTAAAAGGTATTGTTATATCTGATCCTGATATTTCTCCTGATACTGATGATGATGACTCTGATGATAGTGATGATGATGTCAATCGACAAGAAAAGGAACAGCTTGCTACAGCACTCAAAATTAGTCGTGGAACTACTTTTGGTTCGTCAAGTACTTTTATGGCTGGCAATGCTGACACTGGGAAAGATCAAAGACAAGATTTTTCTATTCCTTTCTTTAACCCTGCTGAGGCATTAAGACAGAATGAATGGAACAATTCCTGGCACAGATCTGATGAATCTATAAGTTATTCTGCTGCTTTGGAACATGCCTATGATGCAGTGCAATCTATAGAGAATCAAGACTTGAAGAATCATCTAAAGGCTACAACTTTGTTATCCAAGAGCCTGAAAAGTGAGATCGATTCAATCAAGAATTCAACTGAGTTGGTGAGGAATGATATTTCTCAAAACTTTACAAAGATGCCTACTACTCTTCAGTTCAGGGTGGTAGAATCTCAAGTGAAGTCTGTTATTTCTGAACAAACCTCCATCAACAACCGGATTAATTCTCTGGATGCTAAGGTAACTGACATTCAAACCTCTCTTTCCTTGATTTTGAATTTATTGTCAAATCCTGATGTCAAAAAGGGGGAGAAGGTTAGCCAGACAAAATGTACACCTGATCTAGTATTAAGGAATAATGATGATGATGATACTGGAGATGATGGTCGTGACAAAGTGAAACAAGGAGAAACCTCTGATGCTGTTGTTTTGAAGTCTACAATTCATACTTCTCAAAATCAAACAACACAGTCAACTCATGTTTCTGATTCTGGAGTTAAGACAGTAAGAACATTGGTGCAATCTCAGATCCTGACGGAAGAACAGATCCTGACATCTGGTCATGGACATACTCTTGCTACAATTCCTGAAGGTGATGAAGATATTATAATTGATAATCCTGAAGATGCATCAAATCTATTCCAGAAGTTTTCTACAAAGGATGGTAGAATTGTTACTCTATATCATACTGATAAAAGAGTTCAACAATTGTTTGCCAGAAAAGCACTCTCTACAGCAAATGAAGAATATCCAGATCTCTCAAATGAAGAATTTTTGAAACTACAAAAAGAGATGATGGAAACCTATTCTGTTTCTACTAGAGGTAGAGAAAGCAGAGGTAGGAGAGGTGCTAGAAGAAGTAGAAGAGGTTCTTCAACTCAAACAGTACCTAGACAGACAAGGTCTAGAGGGTTAAGAATTGAAGAAATTCCTGAACCTATTCAAACTCTAGTAGTTCCTGACAGATCTACTTTTGGTGATGATGGAGTTGTTGAAGAAGAACCAGAATTGAGAAGAAAATCAAGTCTCTGCAATACAAATCAAATTGAAGAATCTAATCCTGATGTTATTCCTGATAATCAAGATCCTGATGATTCTGAAATTCTGCAAGAGATTGATTTAATAATCTTATCTACTGTGGTTGATTCTCACAACAAAGAAGTAGATGAAGAAGAAGAAACCAGAAGAACAGAAATTATAAGAAGAACAGATAGAGAATTCAATCTCTATATTCAGAGGGTTAAACTTTCAAATGAAAGAAAGTGGTGGAACCCAAGCAGACAAGAATCTTTACTTGAAAGAAGCTATGCTCTTGAAAAGGAGAAAGACAAGAAGTGGAAACATATTAGTACACTGAGGTGTGATACACCTGTCAATTTTCAGTCTGGTGGAATTATTACAACTGCTTCAAGTGTAGTTGATTTATCTGATATGGTTAGATCAAAAACACTCTGGCTACGAATGTTTTCAAATCTGAAGCAATTATCAAGTAATACAAGAGGAGGTATTGGACACAGAGATGCTGAATATTTGAACATAACTTATGTTGATCCATACTCTTTGACTGAAATTGGAGGTACTTTAACTTCTGAAAACCTGAACAATTTACTAGCTGTTGATATAGTTATAGATTGTCATGATGGTTTGGATAAGAAAGAAAAGCTTCTGTACTTCATGAAAGATGGTAGTGTGAAGATTATATCTATTCAAGATCTGCTGATGAAAACTACACAGGAACTGAAATATGTTCATTATCTTTTGAAAAAGAAGAATCAAATGTGCAAAGTGTGGAGTGACATGATTTTGTCAACAATTCGAAGAAGACTGAATGGTGATAGATATTTCAATGGTAATTATATTCCCATGTATTTAAATCTAAGAGATCAGGATGTGGAAATGCAAAGAGGTACTGCTGTTAAAGAAGTAACTTTTGGCATAACTCGACTTACTCTCAATCCTGATGGGAAGGAAATTGCTTATCTTTTGCTTGAAGAGCACAGTCTACAGAGAAGCTCCATACAGAATCTCAGAGCAGCTATCTACCAGATTAATGAGGAAGATGAAGAACTCAGAAATCTAAAGGAAAGACTGATTCAAATTCTTGAAGAAAAAGAAGAAAATTTGTTATCCAATTTCTTGAAGATGAATCTGTTCTATCAAAGAATTTAAACAGATAAGTTGTTACTGCAGATACTTGTACATTTTGTATATATGTTTTTGACATCATTGAATCTTAGGAATCTATACTTTATTTCACAAAGTATGAGATTGGGGGAGATTGTTAGATCAGAATTCAATGATTGTCAGGAGCTAGACTCAACTGATCAGGATTGCTGACGTCATCAGGATTACATGGTCGTCAGGATCAGAATGTGGAAGCTGGTCAGGATTCCTACTCAGAATATGATCAGGATTGATCATCAGAACTTGAAGCTGATCAGGATTCCTACTCAGAGTTATATTTGGAGTCTAGATAAACATGGAAGTTTATTTTGTCGGTTCCTGGTTTGTAGAATGTAGCTATCGATTAAGGATATGTTTCTATCTTTGTAATTGATTAGGACTTATCTTATTATTGATAGAGAAGTTGTGTGTAGTATATAAACACAGTTTTGGTTTCGATTTATGTACGTGAACATAAACAATCAAGATAGAAGCTCTTGAGAACATATTATCTCTTGAGAGAGTTTTTGTAAGCTTGTAATAGCTTAGCAGCTCTCAAGAACATCAGAATTTCTTGAGAGAGTTTGTAACAGTTTTATATCAGATTTAATAAAGCTGTTATCTTTCTTTCATATTTGAGATATATACTTTAAGAAGTCGATTATCTTATACTATTGTATTCAACCCCCCTTCTACAATAGACTATTACTGGGCAACAATATATATATATATATATAAATTACAAATATATATATATATATATAAAGAGGGAGCTCAGCACATGAGCAGAGAGATATCTAAGAAGTTTTTATTCCCAAAATATAAGCGCGTTCCAAAATGATACAATATTCTCTTTATATAGAGAATTCAATGGCTTTACTATTCAAGCCAGGACAACAAACTTTTACAGAATTCAAAATAAAACAAACTACTTTAAAAACGATAAAGAAAAAGTAAACATTATTGATACCGGGTGTTCTTTGGGGCCCATCATCAAATCAGATAACGAAACTTTAACACAAACAAACAAACAACTTTATAAAAGCATAAATTATTAAAGCAAATATTGCTCTGCCGAATCTTTTGGTGGCAGACAGCCTATCTTCAGCTTTTCCAGAAAGAATATTCCTTATCTCCAGAGCTAACCTGTAAGGTTATTCCAAATTAGTGACATTACTCGTAAATTATGTTTCTCATGGAGTCTTCTTTCGAGCTTCATGAGGAGGATTTGAGAGTTCTCAAAATTTTCTCTGATTTCCAGATTTGTACGCCTCCTTTTTTCGGCGTAGGATGCTTGATGATATCTTTTGAATTGTTCATCTATTTGAACTCGTAGACTAGAAATTTTTCTGTCTAGCTTTCTGACACGGTAGAAGACCTGATTAAGATGTGTCATTATCCTGTCAGATTGCAAACATGGAGAAGATATTTGTTAAAAGAATTTCTTTTATCCCTTAAGTCTCTGAGTCTTCTTAAATAATTTTTTTTAGGCTGTTAAGTAATAGAGGGATAGATATCTTCTTCCTTCTGAAGTTGCCTCAGCATATTTAATATGGAGATCATCCGAAATTTCCTGAAGATCATTAATTTTTTGATCAAGATTTTTTAATTTATAAAAAAGCTTATACTGGGGAATCATTTTTTAATTTGATGGACCCTTTCCTTTATTTGATTGAATTGATCCAATTAACGCATCCCAGAAATCTTCTGGAGTGGGATCGTCAGACTGAGATTCTCCTGCTAAACACTGAAATGAGTTAGAATCCATTGATCCTTGAGACGAAGTAGTTTTCATAGACTCATCTCCATCTTTCCCTGAGTGAGTTGGGAAAGTACTGAAAAACTGATTTTTCATATGATCCAAAACTCTTACCATAATGTCCTCTGCAGATTCTTGAGGGTATTTATTTTGAAAGTAATATTTCAGGCTAGCCATCGAAGATTGCTGATTACTTTGCTCTTTAGAAATTTTTCCTTTGTCTGCTATAGTGGCAGTTCTAATATTGGAAATTATTTTATGAATATCATCAGAACTCATTCTGTTCCACCATTTGAAAAAGAAATTTATTTCTAAAATGGGAATATTAATCTTGTCAGAGGAGACTGTTATAGTCCATCTCCAAATCCAAGGAATTTGAAATTGGGCAAAATATAAGAAAGGACATTGTCCAGAGATTAATCTTTCAGATTGAACCTTTCGAACTAACGGACTAATTTCAAACCATGGGTTATATAAATCCATGATTTCTTTAGGAAGAATTTCCAGAGAAGGTCCAAATTTTGACCACCAATTGAAAAACCAATTTGGGACCGGCTTATTAAGCACTTCAGGATTTACCGAAAAGAACTAAAAATGTTTATTCTTGGGGTTTTGGTAATAAAAAGCCTTAGAGAAAGCTTGAATATAATCCCAATAATTGAAGTAAATATATTTTCCTTCAGCTATTTTTATAGCTTTGTCTGCATTCGGATTTAAACCCCATTCTCTTGGTAGCAATATCTTATTGATATGGCATTTACTGAAATTTATAAAACTTTCAGGATTATTATTCTGAAAGTGATGAGTAATTGTTACCGATTCGGTAAGGGTTAGAAGAACCTCAAGATTAGGTCTAGATTGACCATGTAACCCAGCATATCCTCTGGTTTCTAAATAACGGGTCTTCAAAGACCATCTATCATTAGATGATATCTGAACATCCTCTTCCTCAATATACAGGATATGTTCCGTAACCGGATTTTTAAAGTATTCTTGATCCGGAGGTGGGTCTGTAACCGCAACGTCTTTGTAAGATATTATTTTAGTAGTAGAAGATAAAGAAGATGCTTCTTCTTTTTTAGGAGGAATAGATGATTGTTGATTCCTGTTACGATGGAATACCATCCAGTCCTAATATAGGAACTGTAGTTTCAGGCTGAGGTAACATATTGTTACTCCCACGAACACGATCACGGCCATAACCGCGACCTCTTCCCCTATAAGGGGTCATCATTTACCCTGTAAAAATTCTCGGGTTAAATAATCAGCAAGAGAGTTATTTTCTCCTTTTATATATTGAATATCAAATTCAAAGGCAGAAAGCTGAGCCTGCCATCCTGCAAAGATATGTTTTGCTACAAGATTTTTAACATCTTTTTCGATAATTGATTTAGCAGAACTACAATCAATTCTTAACAGAAATTTCTGATTTAGTAAACCGCCTTGAAATTTTGAAATACATTTGATAATAGAAAGCATTTCTTTCTTAATAGTCGGATATTTCGACTGAGTGGGATTCCATTTTCCTAAAGTATATCTGACTAAAACTTCTTTTGAAATATCAGGATTAACTTGTTCTAAAACACCACCATACCCTATATTAGAGGCATCCGTTTCAATTATTTTGAAATATTTCGGATTTGCTAAAGATAAACAAGGCAAATATTTCACCTTTGATTTAATTTTTCGGACAGCTTGAGAATGTTCTTCTGTCCAAGGTTTAGGATTTTTCCTAAGACGGGAATACAGTATTGCTGTATCCTGAGCTAAATTCTCATAATAGTCTGAAATATAATTTAGACTTCCCAGAAATCTTTGTAACTGCTTTATGTCAGATATTGTATCTGGAAATTTAGAAGCAAATTCAATACTTCTTTCAATAGGAATTATTTTTCCTTGCTCTATTTGGTGACCCAAAAATCTGACTTTTGTTTGGAATAATTTCATTTTGGGAGCCAATATAACTAGCCCATTTTGGATTATTATATTTTTAAATATTATTAAATGTTTCATCTGTTGATCTATTGTTCTAGAATATACTAAAACATCATCAATGTAGACTATTATGAATTCTGTATAAGGATTGAATATATCATTCATAATATTTTGAAAGTCAAAAGGGGCATTTTTTAATCCAAAAGGTATTACATTCCATTCGAGTTGTATCCGTTGAGAGTATCTTGATCACATCCGTAGACAGCTAGTACTGCTATCCGTAGACAGTATATTGTCCACATCCGTAGAAGGCTAACATTGTTATCCGTAGACAGTCAATTTTACTTATGTAAAATTACAAGGCATAGACTATTTACAATTAGCCTCCCTATTCTACATATCCATTAATAGTCAACATGACTTATTCAGCCTAAAAAACTAATACTTCAACTTCAATATCAGGATTACAAATCAAGAATACACATCAGGACTACACATCAGGATTGTACATCAGGATTGCATATCAGGATTGCATGTCAGGAATGTTCATCAGGATTGTTCCTCGGGATTGTATATCAGGATTGCATCTCAATATTGTACATCAGGATTACACAAGCATGTTACATTGAGTCTTATCCGTAGATAAGCTACCCTTCTACGGATACTGCAAAAGCATGCTATCCGTTGAAGGCTACATTTTACTTATACAATTTTCACTAAGTTAATCTAGTTATCATCAAGAAACAACATAGTTCCTAACAATCTCCCCCAATTTATGTCTGGTTGAGAATCAGACATAAATTAAGAGTCTTGATGATAACAAAACCACTTTTAATAAATAAACAGTAAGCAGTAAAAATTGTATTAAGCTACATTATGGAAATACTAAAGAGTAGAGATAATTACATAGAGAGTGCTCCTCTAGACTGAGCATGTTTAATTCCTTTTCTTCTCTCTTGGAGGCTGAATCTTTTGTCTCCCTTCCTTAGCATAGTTTGCCTTGATTTGATCTTGAAACTTTCTGTAGAATGCATCTTCTTCAGCAATTTTTGGATCCAGCTTGCCTTGCAACCATCTAAGGTACTTGGTGCTAGATTTAGACAATTGATCTTCAATCCGGAAGAATCTTCTACAGCCCTTTTCATCCTTGAATTCCATCATCCAGTAATGTTGGAGATGGATTCTTTGTCCATTGTAAGGGATCTTCAACTTTCTTGGCAAACTATCAGGAGAATTCTAGTTGCTCCTGATTTCTTCAATCTTTTTCAGAATGGCACATCTTGCAACCTCAGAAAATCTCCTTGTGTTCTTGAAGCCTGAGAAGACTTTCACCAAGGTGGAATATCCTTCATTCAGCACTTGTTGCAAGGGCCATGCTATCACCTTTCCCCCTTTGTAGACAAAGGTTAGTCTTTCAGGCAGATTTATGAATTTGTCTGTGCCTCTTATTTCACTAATGTTAGGTCCTGATAAGTTTGTAGAAGGGGGGTTGAATACAAACGATACCGTTTAATCGAAATTTGTCCTTTGAATAATTTAACAATTAAGAACAAATTAGTGCGGGATAAAACTGAAACAATATTCAAGTTAAATATAACTCTATTAAACTTGAAAGGTGTTACAATTCTGATCACTGATTACAATGAACTTGATAAAACAAATCTAGAATAAATTCGACATGAATTTATCTATTTTTGTAATAAAAAGGATCGAATACTAAAAAGTAGTTCGATATAAAATCTAGGGATTATGATCCGCTAGAAAGTCAAAGCAGTACAAGAGAATCAGTTCTTATGAATTTAATGTTAAGAACCAAACAAGAATTAATTCTCTAATGAAATTAATAGCTCGGACAGTTTGAGGAAGTAATGAAGACAGAGTGAATTTGATGATGATGTTCTGTGTCTTTTTTTTTCTCCTGTAATGAATGTCTGTTTATCTTCAATCTGCTGTCTTTGTATAAATACAATTACTTTTCTATTAAGTCATCCCACGTGCAAGTTACTTTTAAACAGAATACATTTCACTAGGAAGACAAGCAGAAAAACAACCATTTGCTCTTGGAAGACTCTCGGGAAGACAACCCTTCTATTAAGAAGACAATCGGGAAAACTAGTATTTACACTAGGAAGACAATCGGGAAGACTCACTTGTGAGGCTTCCTAGTTCAAAAAACAGAATCTTCCTAGTTTAAATCTAAGTCTTCCTAGTTCATTTTTATTCTAATTTAAATAATTAATTAAATTAATTATGTATTAAATTAATTCTTTACAGAATTAAATTAATAAATAATATACTTAATAATATTAATTATTTATAAGAGAATAAATAGAATTAGTTGACTTCTTAAACAATTCCAGAATCACTTAAAACTTAGATAAATAACAAACACAATAGTACGTTGACACTCGATGCACTGTCTGGTTCATGAGTGACTAACGACAATGTCTGTTCTTTATCTGTTTGACTTTAAGCAGTGATTCACTTCCTTCTCATTCAAGAACTCCGTAATCAGTATCTTTTTCTGTCACCACTTGAAATCTCCGTCACTTTAATAAATCCACTGAGCTTGAATACTTCATTGAGGCTTGATCAATAAATTGATCTTATTTCAATGTAGAATCACTTCAAGTCTGTAGATGACTTTAATCTTCATTCTTCGACAGATATAATCTTCTGAGATTCCTGTGACAATCTGAATTATTACTTACTTATTACAGACTTGTTTAATGTTGAGTTAATTCCTCGATGTAAACAAATAGGCTAAAACATATGCCTTTCAATCTCCCCCTATTTGTTTGTTAGAGAATAACAAGCAAATACCTAGAGGATAACTCAACTAACTAAACAAGTAGAAATAAGACATTAAAAGCTAAGTAAATAATAACACAAAGTTCTGGATTTCATTTAACATTATCCATATTCAAACATTACAGGTAAGTACAAGATAGATGTTCCTCTAGACTGAACATATGAATACATTTATCCTATCTTGACTCACCTAAGCTCTAAACATTTAATATTTACAAACAGAGCTTCTTCAAATTTCAGACTCAATCATCTCTCCTTCTTCAAGTGCTTCAAGCAAATCCTTGTCCAGAACACGATCAGATTCAGAAGTAATGCCACTAGGTCTGACAGGTTGAGTTGTGACTTTCTTCAGCCTATTCTTCATTTGATGATATCTTTTGATATTTGCTATGCAATAGTCTTGAATCAAATCAGCAACTTCTGTCTTCTCTTGTGTAGCAAATCCTGAAGTCCTCAACATGTTCTCCAAGTAGACAAGATGTTTGGCAGGAAAATCTTTCAGAGATATTGGATCCACACCACAAGTCTGAAGTGCCTTTCCTTTAAAAAACTTTACTTCATAAGGCACTTCCACCACTTGTGGACTAGCTTTCATTGCAAAGTCTCTTAGCTGATCATGCAACAGCTCAGCTAATGGAGAAGTTCTTTTTACTTTGCACATGAAGACCATAGTTCAGAGAGAGTTCTGCTTTCCAGAAGATTGAGAGATACTAAGAAAGTTCCCTCATTATGAGTGTAAACATAGATCTTCAACTCCTCTCTAACTCTGTCATATCCATTTGTGATCCTTGAAATCTCTGCATGAAGAGCTTTCATATATACTGTGTTGTCTGGATTGACCTTCTTGTATCTTTCCAACATCCCAAGAAACTTTGCATCATTGTTAGTTCCTTCTTGATGTGCAAACATCTCTCTAGCCTTGTCCCATTCTTCTCCTTGCTTCAGCCTCACATACAATTTTCTCTCATTGACCTTCAAATTGTGAAGCCTTTGCTTTTCTTGTTGTTCAGCTTTTTGAATGACAAGATGCTTAAAAATGATGTCAGATACCTTTACATTCTCCTCCTCTCTTCTTTTCAAATCAGCCTTCTGTCTCACTAACTCAGCTTCAAAGACAGGATCAACATTTGACTCTTCTTCCCAGTCAGAATAATCAGCTTCTTCTTCAACCTCCATATTACCAAAGATATCTTCAGGGGCTTCTTCAGATTCTACATAGTCAAAATCTCCCTGTTCACCTTGATAATAGTCAGCATCAGAAAAAGTTAACTTCTGCTTCCCTTTGTCCTTGTTTGAGTCTCCAGCTTGATTTCCTCCTTGTTTCTCCTCTCCAGCTTGATTTCCTCCTTGTTTCTCCACATTCTCCCCCTTAGTTGAGGAATCCTCTACAGATTTTACTTTAGTAGCTTCAGGATTCACCTCACTTCTTCCCCTTATTGCTCCTTGGTCATCTCTATTTCCTCCATCTCCTCATTCATCATCCTCACCCTTATCATCATCATCATCACCCACAAAGAATTTCTTTTGCTCAGCATTGGGTTGATGTGAATTTTTGATCATGTTGTACAAGTGCTTCATCCCTTCATTCAGATGCTCCATCCCTCCTTCTATCTTTGACATCCTTTCTTCATTAAACTTTTGATTTTCATCAGCTGTTTGCAGAACAAAGTTCACCTTGTCAGAAATGGTAGCAATCTCCTTGACACTCTCTGATATTTGAGCATTTGACATTGTAAGATCAGAGATGTCTGAAGCCACAAGTACTTGAGACTGTTGGATGGCATTCAGCTTTGGGAGTAGAGAAACCTTCAATCCTTCCAAATCATCCTTGATAGTACCCAGCTGATTAGTTACAGAGGTGGAAGAAGAAGATCGTTCAACCACTTGTGCTTTGAGAAGATTATTCTCAGCCTGGGTTTCTTGTAACTTCCTTTGTAGATCAGCTAGCTGGTTCAACAAAGCAGTGTTTGTGTCAGTGTATGCACTCACTTCAATTGCTCTCAGTGGTGTATCACTCAACTCACGTGCTTGTGTATCACTCGATGTTTGACTCATATCTCTCACCACTAACTGTCTTTCTAGATTTTCAGAAGATGTACCTGCATGAAAAATCACCCTCGCCCCTTCAAGAGAGGTCAGTGGTGGTGCAATGGGAGTTCGCAATTCCCAATCCCCAATGAAATCCAAATCAGATTGAATTTGAAACTGAATTGCTTCAGTGTGGGATTCATCAGGTTGCCTTCCACTTTCTCCAGTAAAAACTGCGAGTGGAAAATCCCTTAAGGGAGCCAGAGATGTTCCCTCTGGGAGGGGAGAAAATGATTCTATTATAGGTGGCAAAGAATCAGATTTTCCCTCTGATGCCTGTGAAGGCACTTCTACCGTAACAATGGTAGGCTCTGTTTCATAGTCAAAATTAAAGTGCTCTCCTTGCATAGTGTCCTGAGTGTCATCTATTTGGTTATCTTCTCCCATTGTGAGTAATGGGAGAGTGCTGGACTCAGTACAAGATGCCATGGCCCTATGGCGAATTTCAATAGATTCATCCTGTTGAGAGGATGTCTCCAGTAGTGGCCATATCAATGTCCATATCCTTTTGAGAGGATACAGATGGGCTTACAGTTGTCTCCCTATAGGTTTTTCTTTCCTTTAAGGGTGGAGACAGAGCTGTGGGAACACTCATTGCAGCTATTTCACTAACATTTCTTGAACTGGTTTGTACATTAAGCTCAAGTTGTGTATCAGAAGTGTTTGACTCTCTGTTTGGCTCTATGACCTGGGTCAGAGATTGTGGTTCTACAACCTCTGGGTCAGCCCTATCAACCACTTGGGTTTGAATTAAAATACCAGAAGAAGATCCAGGGTTAGGAATAATTACCTGTAGTGGAACTGGATGTGGCTGAGGAACTTGTTCACCAAAGATAGGAAGTGTTATGGAATAAAAACTGTGCTTGCGAATTTAATGCTAGGGTTAGAGAGCTTCGAGCTTTAATGGATGTTCTTGCGTTTCGAGACTAAATCGGTCCTCACAAGATGTCTACGTATCTCAAATCGTTACTGAGAATCAAGCCAAAGACGTAGTTCTTGGTGTTGCCCTCGGGGCTATGGCGGCAGGGGCACACCAAGGACGTAGTGACTTGTACGTCCTTATTCGAGGATGAAGTCTAAAACGTTGTAGATGATTTGTATGTCCTTATTCGTGGATGAAGTCTAAAACGTAGTTCTAGGGGTGCCTTTGTGGCTTGTTGCGCCTTCGAGGCGTTGTGACGTATGGAGCTGTGCCCAAAACGTAGTTCTGATTGTAGGATCAGGGTCCTTATATAGGCGTCTGGAGCCTCGTATTTATGGTAGGTTTAGGAGTTTTAGCTAATAAGTCTCTTTTTTGATAAAGGATAAACATTGTATATCTTGCTGGAGAAGTCTTTTCCTTGTTGATAAAGGCTATGACTCATTAATTGCCTTTAATTGGGATTCTGGATCCTTCTTTGATGAATTTACCATATTTTGGACTCTTTTCATGAGCTGTATATTTTCCTTATTTATTAATCTCGTAATTAATAAATAATCAGGATTTTAGGCCTTAAATATTTGGCCTTTCCAAAGAATCAGCAATTATATTTCTATAATTACTTTTCTGTCCATATCATTTGCCCCCCCAACTTCTGGGAAAATCTCCTTGGGGTTTTCGTAGAAGTTATAGCGTGTTTTTCCTCAAAATTTTCTATTTTAAGGGTATTTTCGACCTCAAAATAGGTCATTTTCGACCTCATTTTCGACTAGGATTTAGGTCATTTTCGACCTCATTTTCGACCAGGATTTAGGTCATTTTCGACCAGGATTTCGGTCATTTTCGACCTCGTTTTCGACCTGAACTGGTGTGAGGTCAAAGGTTTCGACCTCGATTTCCCAGTCTTTTTCGACCTCGATCGTTCGACCTCGATCACATATACTTTCGACCTCGTTTTGGTGTGAGGTCGAATGCTTCGACCTCAATTCTTAGTATGTTTTCGACCTCAGGTCTTCGACCTCGAACCTATACATTTTCGACCTCAATTTGGTGTGAGGTCGAAGGGTTCGAGCTCAATTCTCAGGTGTTTTTCGACTTCGAGTCTTCGAACTCGATCTAAGGTGTTTTCGACCTTAGTTTCATTATTTTTCGTTCTTTCTTGGGCCTTAACTACCCCAAATTTTAATTGGACTTCAATTTATTCCAGCCTTGGGCCTTATTGGGCCTTAAATTGTTTAGGTTTTGAATTCGCCGGAGTTTCAATTTGTTTGGGCTTTGATTTTTGTAATCCATAAATGGATTTTTGGGCCTTAACTGGCCATAGACGGTTGCCCTTCCCTTAACCGGTTGGGTGACCGGTTGTCTCGATTATAAAAGAGTGGGATTTCCACTATCACTCTTCATTTCATACTTTCACTTTCTAAAAATTTCTCTCTTCTTATTCCGTAGTAAGGCGATTTCCGGCGAAGTTTCCGCGGTTGTATTCTTTGATTTTCTGGGTTCAATCTTCATCTTTTGAAGATTTTCTGGGTACAATCTTCATCCTTTGAAGATTTCATAGAAGTTATACCGGTCTTTCTCGAGACTTAGGGTCTTTTTATCCCTTACCTGGGACTTACTACCCTTTTTGGGGATTTTAATATACACTAGTGTTTCACGAGTATCGTCTTGGTGTAAAGTGTGGAGCGACCTACACATTTACGACGCTTTTGCCTTATTCGAGGCTAACTTGACATTTGCATAAGCCTTTTATGTCTTATACCGTCTTGTTTTGGCTTCAAGCCTTTCATTGAGCATATCGAATGATGGGGTTTGGACTGAATGTCTTAGGTTTCTGGGGTTTCAACCCTTCACCCTTACGAGTTCTTACTGATGGCTCCACTCGTAGTGATTCATTCTCAAGTCTATCATATCAAACTTCTCTTGAGCTTCAAATTTTTGCTAATTAACAATAAGCATCTTAGGCTTTCTTTTGTATGTTTATTAGCAACATTCACCCTTCGGGGTTCGTTGTATTCAGCTCTATTTGTGTAGTTGACATGCATATTTTGTATGTTTTCCTTTGCATTCATTTGTAGTTTGTCTTGGCAATGCTTTGAGGATGTTTCTACCAATCAAAACGGGTTCAACCCTTCATCTGCTTTCTAGGAAGCTCATGATTTCATCGAACCTTATTTCTACTTAGCCTCACTAGCGGATCCTTTTAGGATGCACTAAACATAATAAACTTTTAAGTTTGAGGCATGCCAAGTCTTTGGCACATCGCCCTTCGAGGGTTTCTAATTTGTATGAGCCTCGACCAAATACGTTCTTGACGCGATATGGTCCTTCCCAATTTGGGGCCAACTTGCTTTTTTGTCCAACCCCGGATGCCTCAATCTTTCGGAGGACTAAGTCTCCTTGACGGAAGAATCTCTCTTTAACCCTTAGGTTATAGTAGAAAGATGCCCTTTTTTGATGTTCAACTATTTTAGCATTTGCCTCATCTCTAACTTCATAAATTAGATCTAAGGCCAGCCTCATGCCTTCTTCATTTGTCTCTGGCTCATAAGCTTCGATTCTTGGAGATGTGTGAGTAATCTCCACTGGAACCACTGCCTCTACCCCATATGCCAGCAGAAAGGGGGTTGCTCCAGTGGTGACTTTACAAGTAGTACGATATGACCATAGTATGGGGAGCAATTCGTCTACCCAAGTGTTTCTAGAGCGTTCAACTCTTTTCTTAAGTCCATCCAGGATAATTCGATTAGCAACCTCAGCTTGCCCATTTGCTTGAGGATGGGCAACAGAAGTGAAGCGTAACTTGATATCATTCTCATCATAATACTTCTTGAATTCCTCGTTGTTGAACTGAGTTCCATTGTCTGTGACCAAGATACGTGGAATCCCGTATCTGCATATCACATTTTCCCAGAAGAAATGCATCACCTGCTTGGTGGTTATCTTGGCTAAAGGCTTAGCCTCAATCCACTTGGTGAAGTAGTCGATTGCTACTATCAAGAATTTTCTTTGCGCACTTGCCATTGGAAATGGTCCAAGTATATCTATCCCCCACATGGCGAATGGGATAGGTGAGTTTATGGATGTCATCATCTCTGTTGGTTGTCTAACCACCGGTGCATGCTTTTGGAAACGTTCATATTTTTTCACGTAACTCTTAGCATCTGCAAGTATGCTTGGCCAATAGAAACCTAGACGAGTGACTTTATGGGCAAGGGCTCTGCCCCCAAGTGCTGCCCACAAAATCCTTCATGTACTTCCTTTAGGGCCAATTCTGCCTCTTGGGGTCTCAAGCATTTCAGATACGGAACAATGAAAGACTTTTAGTATAGGATTACCTCAATCAGGGTATACCTTAGTGCTCTCACATATAGCTTTCCTGCTTCTGAAGTGTCGTTGGGTAACCACCCAGTTTCCAGATGAGATTTGATGGGATCCATCCAACAGCTGGCAACATCAATGGGTGCTACCAACTTTCCATTGATGTTTGGGGTCTTCAAGACTTGGAAGTATACACTTCCTGCATAGTTTTCAATTTCAGAAGAAGCAAACTTAGACAAGGCATCAGCCTTCATGTTTTCTTCCCTTGGAATGCGTTCCACATAGCATTCGTCGAACTGAGTCATGATGGCCTTGACAAGTTTTAAGTACTTGGCCATGACTTCATCTCTAGCCTCAAATTCCCCATTTACTTGGGAAACTACTAACCTCGAATCTCCACATACTTTCAGAGTTTTGACCCTCAAGGCTCCAGCCAGCCCTAAGCCAGCTATCAGAGCTTCATATTCAGCTTCGTTGTTTGTCGTTGGGAAGTCCAGTTTTAGTGCGTACTCTATGAGGAATCCATCAGGACTTTGTAGCACTAAACCGGCTCCACTTGATTTTGTTTTTGATGCTCCATCAAAATAGAGCACCCAACATTCTTTGGAGACCATTTCTTCATCTTCCTTGTCTTCCACTGATACTTCCTGCCCCCCGACTTCTTGGTTGTCAATGGTGCATTCAACCATGAAGTCAGCGAGTGCTTGAGCTTTGATGGCCGTTCGAGACTTGTACATGATGTCAAATTCCCTAGTTCAATGGCCCATTTGATCAACCTTCCACTAACTTGAGGGCTGTGCAAGATGTTTCTTAGAGGTTGATTGGTCAAAACCTCTATCTTGTGTGCCTGGAAGTATGGGCGTAGCTTTCTTGAGGCCATTATCAAGGCTAAGGCAAACTTCTCAATCATAGAGTAGTTTATTTCTGCTCCATGTAGGATCTTGCTCACATAGTAGATGGGTTTCTGAACCTTCAATTTTGTTTTTACCAAAACAGCTCCGAGGGCAGTGTTGGATACTGCCAAGTATAGATAAAGAACCTCTCCTGGTTTTGGTTTGGCCAATAGTGGTGGCTCGGCCATGTACTTCTTCAAGGCTTCAAAGGCCTCTTGTCTTTCAGCTGTCCATTCAAAACTTTTCACATTCTTAAGTGCTTTGAAGAAAGGTAAGCACTTCTCTCCTGACTTGGAGATGAATCTTCCCAATGCTGCCACTCTTCCAGTTAGCTTCTGGACTTCCTTAATAGTCCGTGGTGGTTCCATGTCTAGAATTGCTTTGATTTTGTCGGGATTAGCCTTGATTCCTCTCTTGGAAACCATTAGGCCTAAAAACTTTCCCGAGCCTACACCAAAGGCACACTTAGCTGGATTCAACATCATTTTGTGGTGCCTTAGCACTTCAAATGCCTCTCGGAGGTGCTCAATGTGGTTGGCCTTATCGAGGCTCTTGACTAGCATGTCATCTACGTAGACCTCCATGGTTTTTCCAATTAGGTGTTCAAAAATTTTGTTCACCAACCTTTGGTATGTTGCCCCTGCATTCTTAAGTCCAAATTCCATGACTAGATAACAGAAAACACCAAAGTCAGTGATGAATGATACCTTGGAGATGTCATCTTTGTGCATCTTGATTTGGTTGTATCCGCTGAAGCCATCCATGAAACTTAGCATCTCGTGCCCAGCTGTTGCATCTATTAGAGAATCAATCCTTGGTAAGGGAAAACAATCCTTAGGACATGCATCGTTCAAGTCGGTGAAGTCGACGCACATCCTCCATTTTCCGTTGGTCTTTTTGACCATCACTGGGTTAGCCAAGCATTATAGGAATTGAATTTCCTCTATGAACCCGGCTTCTAAAAGCTTTTCAACTTCTTGTTTAATGGCCTCTTGCCTTTCTGGAGCAAAATTTCTCTTCTTTTGTTTCACCGTCTTCCTTTCAGGATCCACATTTAATTTGTGAGTTATCAATTGGGGATCAATCCCTGGCATGTCGGTCGCTGTCCAAGCAAAAACGTCATTGTTCTCTTGAAGAAAAGATATGAGTTTGTTTTTCAATGGTTCAGGTAACAAAGCCCCAACGTAGGTCACCTTCTCTGGCTCACCTGGGACTAAGGGAATTGGGACCAAGTCCTCGGCTGGTTTCCCCCTTAGGTCCTCATTGTCACTTGTATTCATGTCTTCAATGGGGAGAACCTTCCCCCCGATTCCATCAGGCCTTAACGCGGCTACATAACAACTTCTAGCCATTTTCTGGTCTCCTCGTTCTTCACCAATCCCATTCCTCGTTGGGAACTTGACTTTCAAATGATAAGACGAGGCAACAGCCTTAAACGCATGAAGACCAGTCCTTCCAAGGATCGCGTTGTAGGTTGAAGTTGCCTTTATGACTACAAGGTTCAGCATTTGAGTAGATGTATTAATTCCTTGCCCCATGGTCATTGGGAGTTGGATAGTTCCTTCCACCTTTGACTCCACTCCATTGAACCCATATATGGGCATATTCGAGGGTGTCAACTGAGAATCAGTGTAACCCATCTTGATAAAAGCATCGTGGAACAAGATATCCACTGAAGCTCCATTGTCAACTAGGACTCTCTTTGTTTCAGAATTGCCTATCACAGGTACGATGACAAGAGGATCATCGTGGGGGAACTTCACCCCTTCCAAGTCGGAATCATCAAAACCTATCGACACTTCTGTTCTGGAACGCTTTGGTGCTTCTCCAACCACAGTCATTACCTCTCGGTCATAAGCTTTTCTTGAGTTCCGGGAGGACCCAGCAGCAGTTGGTCCTCCAAATATCATGTTGATGACTGGCCTTCGGGGCTTAGGGTTACGATCTTGGTCGTTGTCCCTTCTGTCGTAATCCTTTCTTTCATAATTTCCACTATGACTTCCTTGATTTCCATCCTTGGTAAATTTGCTGAGTTTTCCTCTTCGTATCAGAAACTCAATCTCATCTTTCAGTTGCCTACAATCGTCGGTGTCATGACCAACTTCTTTGTGGAACCGACAAAATTGGTTTTGATTTCGCTTGGACATGTCAGCCCTCATTGGCTTTGGCCATTTGAGATCCTCTTCCTTTGCTATCTCCATCAGAATTTGACTCCTGGGAGTATTCAATCTTGCATACTCTGTAAACTTTGGCCCAAAATTGCTTCTCTTAGGTGGAGAATCAGAGCCCTTTGACGTTCTAGGAAATTTCTCCTTAACATCATATTCCTGGGTTTCCTTCCTCTTCTTTCAGTTTCCATTACCACCAGTAGTGGGTTCATGCATTCTCATGCTTTCTTCAGCCTTAATGTATTTGTCAGCTCTATCTTGGAGCTTTAACATGCTCTCGGGTGGATGTTTTGCCAATGATCTTTTGAAGTGATCATCAGTAGTTCCTTGTTGTAGGGCTATCATAGCCACTTTGTCCTCCAAGTCTGGGACTTTTAGAGCCACTACGCCATAAGTGCTCATATGCAACGCTTTTTGTGAGCGTTGCAACCAAAGCATTGCATTAGCTATACTTCTTTTTGGTCTTTTGCAACATTACTAGAAAAGCATTGCATTTGACGTGAATGCAGTGTTGCAATGACAATTCTAGTGTTGCAACGTGCAACACCATTTAAAAATGTTGCATTACACTTAATTATATTTTGAAATTACAAAAATTTAATGTATTATTAAAATATATATAATGACACTTAAATCTGGAACTATTTCTTATTTAAAATTTTACTTATAATATATTATATATTAAAACTATTTTTACATATATAACATATTATTTACTAAAACTATTTTTACATATATTTTATCTAATTTTGTTTCATATTTTTAATTTTCTTAATGCTTCATAAATTTAAAATTAAAAAAATATAATTTCAAAAAAAAAATAATATCACACAACACTCACACTGTTGCACAGATTACAAGACAAAAATTTTTGGTGGAAAATTTCCCCCTAAACGTAATAATTGGCACTATATTTTCCCCCCAAAACATTACTACATCCCTCCTACTTCCACACTCCTCTCTCTTTACAGACCCGATCCACAAACAAACACTCCTCCACTCGGCCAACTCGATTTACAAACTCTACGCCTCCACTTGAAAAACTCAATTAATTAACTCACATCTATAGACTCTTATAGCTCCAACTGGTAATTGAGCACATATTAGGGCTTTTCATCTAGGGATTTCATCTAGGTAAGCATATTTAATTGATTTGGGCTTTCAATTTTACTAATTTGGGTTTTCTACGTATTTACACACAATCATCTTCTCTGGACTCGCTTTTATTTATTTTATTTTGCAGGTAAATAGGGATTTGAACTCGGGGCTTTAATTTTACGACTTTTGATTTAGGGCTTTTATCTAGGTAATCATATTTAGAGTAAATTGCAAAATGGTGATCGGACTTTACCCGCATTAGCATTTTGGTGGTCACACTTTCAAATTTGTAATTTGGTGGCCAGATATTGTTTTTTATTTTCAAAAAGGTGGCTAAGAGCCACTTTTTTTAGAACTTTATTTTCAAAAAAGTGGCCCTTAGCCATCTTTTCGAAAAATAAAAGTAATGTTTGGCCACTATATTGCAAATTTAAAAATTTGGCCACCAAAATACAAAATAAGGTTAAGTTCAGCCACGAATTTGCAATTTACTCTCATATTTATTGATTTGGGTTTTGAATTTGACTAATTTTGATTTTCTACGTATTTAATGAGTCGTCTTTTGCTTTTTCTGATTTGGATATATCTATGTGTTTATGTAATTTACGTACAGAGCTTATAGTATTTTACGTGCTTATGATGCCTTGGTTTTGTTAACTGTCCTATTAGTTATTGTATTTTGAGTATAATTTTATATGTTCTCTGTTAGTGTGGTATAGTATATAGTATTGAACTCTTTGAGTATAATTTTCTTAATTGATTGTTTATTGTTGGTGTAGATATGGTGATGGTGAACCAATGGACAACGCAACTAGATTTTGCAAGTGGTTTTCAGAGGTGAATTTCGGTAGCCTTTTATATGATTTTTACTTGTCGATGTTAAAATGAGATCCAATTATATTTGGTGGAATTTCATGTTCCTATGCTAATTGTAAAACAAATTCTAATTGATGTCAAGTTTGTCTATATTTTCCGACTTGCGAATGAGTTTTACTTGTAGGATTTTCTTTCTAGTCCTAAATGTTTCAAAGAATTATCTTGCTTCAATGTTTGCGAGAAGATACCAACTTTAGATGATAAGTTTCACGTTTGCTTAGTACTTTTCAAGATATAAATATTGGTCCATAGGGTCCTGACGGGAGCACGGTTGAATGATATTCCGTAAAAACTAATCAGTGGGCAAAAAAGCAAGACATTTAGATCAATGCATCATAAAAAAATAGTCTAATATGATGAGACCATGAGTTGATGATTAAGCAAAGAAGAAAACTTCTAGTCTATATTGTTAGAACCACGATGGCATGTACTACAATGACAGAGTGACATCTTCATTTCTGTCGATATTTCGAACATCTTCATGGATCTCGGGTACCAGAACTAAGAAGGCTAATTTTATCTGCAGCTTTGATAGAGTTGCTTGTATAATTAGTAAATGCATAAATTGATTCAGGTCTTCATTTCTAATTTTTCAATTTCGTAATTTATTTTCTGACCAGGTACTACATAGCTTTGATTTATAAAATTTTAGACTTCTACTCTTTTGTCTCAGTATCTTCTTTTATTTATTTTTTATTTCTAAAATAAACTTATAAGTTCATACAGGATGAAATGATGAATCATGTGGAATTCACACTTAACACTCATGGCTTCACCTTCTACCTGATATTTTCTCAAGATCGTTGGTTACGCTTGGATTCTCCCATGTATTCTATACATTATACAATGACGCGGAAGGAATTTGTAAATGGCCTGCTCTACAAGTCGGTTGTCTAAGTCACAGTGCAGGATCGTGTTCTGCCGTCTAGAGATAAGTATGCAAAGTGCTGAATGTCACTGTAAGTCACTGTCTAGCACAGATTTCTGCTTTTGTATTGTTTGATATTTTCAGGGCACCTTTCCTTTATTGTCTTAAGAGAATCAACCTGGTGATCAGATATCTGGACATGTCCGCTCTTAGATTTTATTATCTATGAATTAATGATTTTGGCTTTGAGAGGGGAAAGGGGGAGGTATTTACTGCGTAGAAGTATGTAGACCATATAATATACTCATAGATTTCTTTGAGTTCTTATGTAGTGACAACATTGTGGTAGAGTGTTTCTACATCAACCCATGTCAGGATTAATTATCGTCATGAGCACTCCTCGTTTTATGCCAAACTTTATTTACTGAGGTACCGTATCAAATGTTGAATCGGAACAGAGTTGCAGCCTGCAGGAGACTCCGTGGTCTTCGTTCTGCACTTCTTTCTTATGTACAACAATCACCTTAAATTCAAATTGAACACAAATGAAGGATACTCTAGCACTCTCTGGCCTGTAAATAAAGTATTTTGTTGCTATGGTTTTTTAACTGGGCCTTGTACCCTATTAAAATTAATGTAATTTTTAGGATCCCGTTCACAAAATTAGTAGTTTAGTGCACTTTCGTACTTATGAATTATGATGTTCCCATGAATGTCAGATTTGTTGTGCTTGTTCAGGTTTTTTTCCAAATTCTCGATGGTGATATCCCATGCATATCAGAATCAATATATCAAAGGCTTGCGCACACACATAAGCATGCGTGCACGTGCACAAAGACACACTAAGAACATGACATTTTGTTTTCTTTCCACTTTAATGTCGCTTTGACTTGTTATTCTTGTATGTCATAAATTACAGTACACGAAAACTTTAGGAGTGACAATTATATGCTAACAGAGGGGTATCTGGAATGCCATTGATACAAACATTTGCTTTATGGATTGCATTATAACTTTAAGTTATTTTCTTAATTGTTGGGGGTTGCAGATCAAATTCTTACGCTTGTCCCAAACGTGGAGGTGGATGTAGTGATTCAGTCTATTCTTAACTGCGACTTTTACATTAATTTTCTGACTCAAAATTGATCAATTTTACATGAAATAAGCATGTACTGCTGGCTTTTCATTTAATGTACTGCTGACTGTCGTAAACAAATGAATTTGAATGATGGTTGCAGTTATAAATTGCTTCTATTGATCAATTCAGCTTTACGATTGTAATTTGGAGACAGTTTTTCTGATTCAGGTGTTGAGCATACTACAGATGCTGAACCGAAGAATTTGTATGCTGAGAATGCTGTGCATACAGTGGAGGAAACTTTTCCCACCAACTGTTCTGCAGTTACTTCCTGGATGTAAGTACTTTTATTATATGCCAGCCAGAATATTCCTTGCCTAAATACTTTTGTGATAACTCTGTTTTGTTACAATTTGTTGTATGCAATAGAAATACCGAGTCTATATTCACACTATTAAATTCCATATAAAGTAATTTAAAAGTATAGAGAGTATAATTGATTATCAATCAAGTCATGGATTTGGATCCGATATTTTTGTCATTACCACATTTATTGACGTGTTCCCTTATGTACACTATCAGGTGCATAAGTACCTTTAGGTTATTGACTTAGCTTAATCAGTTATTCAATTTGCCTATAGCTTTGTATTATTTCATAGCCTAAGGTGACTCTGTTCTTCACATGTATATTGCAGAATGCAAATATATATTAGTTTAAGCATTATAAGGGTTAGACACTCATTTTATTAGAGTACCAATTTGCTTTACTGCCTCTTTCTGAGTTGGGAAATCCGTTTGCATTTCCTGCTCAGTCAAACTTTAGAATTCCTTTTTGTCATGGACATGCACTTATATCTGATGAACTTTATGAGGTCTTCTATTCGTGACAGCTCCAGATTCTTGAATGAATGTATAATATATGTCAATAATATAACAAAAACTTTCTAATAACTTCCTCAGTCATTAAAGAAAAATAATTGTGGCTTGGATGATGAGAAATCTGATCCTGACAGTGCAGAATGTTCACGCGATTTAGAGGCTTTCAAGAAGGTTAGCTACTAAGTTTAAGTCTGGTAATCTTTTGACACTTTATATTTACAGGGTACCATAGGGACATGGAGTAGATGCAACACCGTAACTCTAGATTTTGAAACTCTGATTTGGGACGTTAGACCATATCATGAGAATCTCAGCACAAAGGGTTTTAGATCTCTTATATACAGGTCAGTTCGTATGCTAGAAATTTTTTAAATCCTTTGTCTTTACTGTGTTGTGGCTGAGTAATGTTTTGATGTGTGTCCATTGTGCATCTTGCTTTGACATTAGTTTTTGTGGAGACAAAAAGGGGAGCAGATGCGCTTGAACACTGGTTGTGCAGGAATGGTTACCCAGCTACACAATTCATGGTGACAAAGTTGTTCTAATACTTCTGATGAAAAGAAGACGGGTCGCCTACGCACCAGATTTGATATGCTTCCTTTGACTTCCATACAACGCGCAGGGGAAGTGAATAATGAAGAGAAACTGATTCCGAAGAATTCAAAAATTGAGGGACTATTAGAAGCGGAAGCTATTGCGGAGAGGGGGATGTGAGATTCCCAAGTACCAAGGAACTCCACAGCTGGCTTTATCTCACAAAAAGCAATCAATTTTTAGTTTTAGTACATGTTGGTAAGAATTTGTAAAATTGTTATTCAGTATTTGGTTAGTACATGTTGGTTTGGACAGGATGGTTTTATGTATAAACAAAGCAGCCATTTCAAATTTTTTGTAAAAAGTGTTGCATTTGACCCTATTTGATGTTGTAGTAGTGTATATTTAGTGTTGCTAAAATTATGTTTGATGTTGCAAAAAAAAAATGATGTTGCATTAGACCAAACTAGCATTGCATTAGATAGTGGTCCCCACTGCTGACGTGGCACCTTGGTGGGGCCCACTGCTGACGTGGCACCTTGGTGGGGCCCACTGCTGATGTGGCACCTTGGTGGGGCCCACTGCTGATGTGGCACCATGTGGAGCCTGAAATCTTATGCAACACCATGTGGTGTTGCCTTTATGTGCTTTTGGTGTTGCAATATAGGCCTTACGCAATACTTTCATGGCGTTGCAATAGCTAGTAAAAGCGTTGCGTTAGATGTCTTAGGCAACGGCCGTATTGGCAACGCTGCCATGGTGTTGCCTTTTACCTTAGGCAACGCTATTCAAGCCTTATGCAACACTAAAGAGGGGGTTGCGTATGCTCACTTATGGCGTAGTGAGCCTCTCTAGTAAATCGATTAATGTAATCTCTCAAGGCTTCATTCTTTCCTTGCTGAATTCCCATGAGGGATGCAGAGCTTTTCTCGTGTACCCTCCCACTTACGAATTGGTTGATGAACGCCTTGCTCAACTCCTTGAAGGATCCAATAGAATTGGGAGGCAAACGGCTGTACCAACGTTGTGCCATGCCCGCCAGGGTTTGTGGAAACGCTCAGCACTTAACCGCATCATTGGTTGGCTACAACAGCAGTGCGTTGGAGAAGGTTCTCACATGGTTAACGGGATCTCCCGTTCCATCATAAGCCTTGATTGTCGGCATCTTGAATTTTCTAGAGATGTTGGCTTTCATGATGTCTTGAGTGAAGGGCGGTGTTGGATCATCAGGATCTCCTAGGGGCAACAAAACGGTGGGATCACCTCTTGGGGCCTCAGCCCTTTTGCTTCTTCTAGGTGCTGGATCCAAGTTGATTATCGGGACTCCTCCCGTTCCTTGGTTTTGTGTCCTTATGGCTTCTTCTTCGGCCAGTAGCTTTTTGAGCCTTGCAGTCTCGGCTTCAAGGGCCGCAAGTTTTTCCTTAGTAGTTTGGTGTTGTTCCCGATTGGTTTGGGAGGAGCGTCTCCTTCTTGGGGCAACGTCCCTCTCATCTCCTGTTGAGTAATTCTCATCCTCGGTGTAGGGACCTGAGTAGTCTTGAAAAGGGGTTCGCAGATTTTGGGGTCCCAGACCTTAAATATATGGGGGCACATATGCCTCATGATAGATGGGGTTTGCACCGCTACTGCCCACCGGGGGTCGAGGAGGCATACCATAGGTTGGCATACCGAGAGTTTGAGTCGTGTATTGGGGAAGATCCGTGGTATGAAGTTGGAGGCCACGTGGGGCGTTTGCGAGCAGTGAAGAGGTTGTGATTGGTTGCTGGTGAACGATCTCTTGTGGATTTGGCCCATGAACGACCATTTGTAGGGGATTCGTCCCTTCAGCAGTAATTGGGACTTCCGGTCCTTGAGTGGTAGTGATGGGGATATATGTCCCTTCAGCGCCAGTGATTGGCGGTGGTTGGCTTCCATGAGTCTCTGTTGCAGAGGTAAGAGGAAGTCCATCAGAAGTATGAGGATCGCGAATTGTTCTTCGTGTGTTTGTCATGGTTGATGTTGTTTTCCCACAGACGGCGCCAAATGTTATGGAATAAAAACCGTGCTTGCGAATTTAATGCTAGGGTTAGAGAGCTTCGAGCTTTAATGGCTGTTCTTGCGTTTCGAGACTAAATCGGTCCTCACAAGATGCCTACGTATCTCAAATCGTTATTGAGAATCAAGCCAAAGACGTAGTTCTTGGTGTTGCCCTCGGGGCTATGGCGGCAGGGGCACACCAAGGACGTAGTGACTTGTATGTCCTTATTCGAGGATGAAGTCTAAAACGTTGTAGATGACTTGTATGTCCTTATTCGTGGATGAAGTCTAAAACGTAGTTCTAGGGGTGCCTTTGTGGCTTGTTGCGCCTTCGAGGCGTTGTGACGTATGGAGCTGTGCCCAAAACGTAGTTCTGATTGTAGGATCAGGGTCCTTATATAGGCGTCTGGAGCCTCGTATTTATGGTAGGTTTAGGAGTCTTAGCTAATAAGTCTCTTTTTTGATAAAGGATAAACATTGTATATCTTGCTGGAGAAGTCTTTTCCTTGTTGATAAAGGCTATGACTCATTAATTGCCTTTAATTGGGATTCTGGATCCTTCTTTGATGAATTTACCATATTTTGGACTCTTTTCATGAGCTGTATATTTTCCTTATTTATTAATCTCGTAATTAATAAATAATCAGGATTTTAGGCCTTAAATATTTGGCCTTTCCAAAGAATCAGCAATTATATTTCTATAATTACTTTTCTGTCCATATCAGGAAGATTAATGAATTGACTCATCAATGGTGAAACAAGAACATGTATGTTGGTGAATTTGGATGAGACATCAAGTCTGGTGTAGAATTTGGTGTCTGTGGTTGGAGAGATTTCAAATCTTGTTTCTCGAAACAGTTCTACCTGCTCAGCAGTGAGAAGATGATTAATGATAAGAGTTAGAAAGCGAGGGTACCAACACTTTACTTTCACACCATTATCAGAATCTCTCCTAGAGTGAGCAAGCCTGTTGAGCAGTAGGTTCCACAGAATCTCAGCAAAGTTCAATCTACGACCAAATACTATAGCATAAACAATATACTGATTAAGACTGGTAATCCAATGAAAATTTGTTTTTGTGCAGTTACCAAATACCCTTGCTATAGTATCAAATAACAGATCCCATTCCCTTACAACAAAACTCTTAGATAATTTGACCATTTGGAAGGGACCCTGATAATGAATATTCACAAAGAACTGTGATAACTCATCATCAGTGGGTAAAGGATCAAACCTGTCCTTTGGAAAATGCAACACATCACAGAATAACTCAAAAGTAACTGTGTATTGTTGGTTTAGAATATTGAAAGTAAAAGATTTTGAATCTCCAGCAATAACAGCACTTGAACACAACATCCTTAATGGATCAATTTTAAGAAGTGCATTGGCACAAATAGCATGACCGACACATGTATTGCTATTTAAAAATTGAATCCACGGCCTAAAACGTTCCACTTTGCATTTAGACGGATCAAAATACCCAACATAATTATTTAAAACAAGTTCAAAATTAGGATCCATTTAGAATAAAACAAGAAACTTTTTAATCAATTTAAAATAAAATTAAAATTTTAGGGATTTTTAGAATTAATTAAAATTACTTAAAATCCACAAAATTAAATTTTATCAAAATTAATCAATTTTAAATATTGATCCTAAAAATTCGAACTATAAACTTTGAAAAACAAATATGAATGGGTAACTTAATCTCAAAACGCACACACACAACAAGAACACATAAACTTCAAAACACAGTTCAAAATCACACAGAAACAACAAAGATCAGTTAATCACTCAAGAATCACTTAGAAAATCAGGAATACTCAAGTCGAAATTTTGACAGCAATTCGACTCAAGACTTGATTTTGAAGAACAAAATGATTTTGCTAAGTAAAAACTTGAGCAATATGAACAGAATCAAGGAAGGTTTCTGCAGAAAAGATTGGATTCAAAGAGGTTTTCTTATAACAAAAGAAAAAAATAAGGCAAAACTGTGCAGTGTTGATATGGGCTAAAAATAACCCTAGATATGTAATTAATGATATATTAATTAGACCTAGTTCGGTCCAAGAATTAGGCCCGATAAAAAGGCCCGAAACCCTAATCATTTATTAATTTCGTAATTAATAAATAAGGGAAATTACCAGCTCATTAAATGAGTCCAAAGCATATTAAACTCTTCAAGAATCAGCAATCAAGACACACAAACCAACTAGGAGTCAGTCTCCTACAAAATAGGATTCACAATCCTGATCTAAGAAGGCGACTTGGCCCCCAAGTCACCTAATTCTATTCTAAATGCAAGGCTCCTGACGCCTATATAAGGACCCTGATCCTACAATCAGAACTACGTTTTTTTTTGGCTTGATTCTCTACATAACAGAGATACGTAGGCATCTTGTGAGGGCCTGTTTAGTCACGAACCACGAGAGCAGCCATAAAGACACGATTGTCCACCATCATTCATTGAATACAGTCGTCAACATCTAAATCTATTTTTCATTCCATAACATTTGGCGCCGTCTGTGGGAAGACGACATCAACCATGGCTAGAACACGAAGAACAGCAACCGCTACTGAATCAACTGTCACCACCACTGTTCCAACCAACACGGAACCAGGGTCCTTACCCCTCACGACAGTGGTTTCTCAACCACTAGGGACGTTTCCCATCACCACAGAGGTAGTGTCTCAACCACAAGGGACGAATCCCCAAGCTTCCATACCTCAGAACGAGACGAACCCTCTTCAGATGGTTGTCTCGCCCCTCGACCATAACCTTCCCCATGGAGCACAGATCTCCACAACCGTGCTTCCTATGAGCACAAATCCAGCATATGGACTGCCCAACTATCCCCCTGAAGCCGGAAGGAGTGGCCATGCCCCATACGAACCAACCTACATTCGAGGATTGGGACCCATCCCTGAAGGAAGATACTTGGATTATTCTGGGCCCTACTCTGAAGACAACTCGTCTGAGGAAGGACGAGATCGAGCACCCAGAAGAAGAAGAGCCAGCAAAGAGCCCCTTGGAAGAAGGAATCGGGGGGCAACTACAAGGGCACCTATGACTGCCATGGAAAGGATAAGGGCTCATGAGGCCGAGATCCAGAAACTAAAGAAAAACATGGAGATAGAGCAACAAAGGAGGCAGACTCAGCCTTCGAACCAAGGGGCAGGAGATGTCCCCCTAATTGATTTAGGAACACCTTCAAGGAGGCAAGAAGGAGCTAGGGCTCCAAGGACGGAGATTCCCAGGTCAGATCCCCGTGTTTTGACACAACTGGGTGACCCAGACGATCCTATTCCACCTTTTACTGAAGAGGTAATGGACGCTCATGTATCAAGGAAATTCAAGATGCCTACTATCAAGGAATATGACGGAACGGGTGATCCCGCAACTCATGTAAGGACTTTTTCGAATGCACTGTTGCTGCAACCAGTTACTGATGCTCTTAAATGTAGGGCGTTTCCTCAAACCCTGGCTGGCATGGCCCAAAGATGGTATAGCCGCTTGCCGCCCAACTCTATCAGTTGTTTCAGAGATCTGAGCACGGCCTTCATCAATCAGTTCATCAGTGGACGAGTACATGAGAAAAGCTCTGCTTCACTCATGAACTTAACTCAAGGAAAGAACGAGACGTTGAGAGATTACCTCAAACGTTTCACCAAGGAGACATTAAACATACCTGATCTAGACAACAAGGTAGCTATGATAGCCCTTCAACAAGGAACCACAGATGTCTTTTTCAAGATGTCATTGGCTAAACACCCCCCTGAGAGCATGACTGAGCTCCAACAAAGGGTTGGAAAGTACATCAAAGCTGAGGAAAGCATGAAGAAAACCGACGCAGGTGGTGGAAATAATGGTGGCTCGAATAAGCGAAAGATGGAGCAAGAGTATGATGTCAAGGACCAATATCCTCGTACGACTAGAGACTCTGATCCAGATGCGAAATTTACTGAATATGCAAGGTTGAATGCTCCAAGGAGTCAAATCCTCTTTGACATTGAGAAAGATAGGGACTTTCGATGGCCGAAGCCACTAAGGGGAGATCCTGAGAAGCGAAACAAGAACAAGTACTGTAGGTACCATAAAGACTCAGGCCATGATACTGATGATTGTAGGCAACTCAAGGATGAGATCGAGTTCTTAATCCGAAAAGGAAAACTCGATAAATTCACTAAGGATGGGAATCGAGGAAATCAGCATGGAAACTATGAAAGGAAAAATTATGATACGAGGGACGACGACCAAGATCGTAATCCTAAGCCCCGAGGGCCTGTTATCAATATGATATATGGAGGACCAGCTGCTACGTTAAAGCCTGATAGAGTCGGGGGGCAGGTTCTCCCAATCGAGGTTATGGATTCAAGAGATGACGAAGAAATAAGGGACTGAGATGCCAGGAACATGGCATGCCCCAAATTTGAAAGTTTATTATGTTTAATTGTTTCCTAAAAGGATCCACTAATAGTACAAGTAGCAATAAGGTCGATGAAACCATTATGAGCTTTTCAGCTCTTAGTAGGAAGTAAAGCACTATGTAAGGGTCGAACCCTCTTTTTTAAGAAAATATTCAAGTTCTTTTTCACTATTTTATTACTTATCTGTGTTTGAGCATTTCCTTATTGTTTTTATAAAGAGCAAGTTGTACCAATAGCATTCGATCAATATGCCAGCCCATTCAAGAGGCCAAGTACTAGGAATTGCCTTACAAAAGATAAGTAAATAAATATAAGTGAGCAAACAAAACAGATATAACAAAAATAGCATGCATAGATGGAAGGTCCCGAAGGATCAAAGAGTTACAAACGCCAAATAAAATCCTAAAGTCCATAAAAGGACCTTAAATAAAAACAAGATATAGAGAGCCACGCAGGGCCAATAAAATCTACTCTAAGTCATCAGCGGGTCCTTGTCAAGAACAAGGGCATCCCCACGAGGGACGGCTATTAAAGCCCAGGCATTAGCTGACTTCGTGGTTGAATTTACCATTAACAACCAAGAAGTCGGGGGGCAAGAGATAATACCCCATGAATACCCGAAGTTGGGTGTTCTATTTTGATGGACCATCAAAAACAAAATCAAGCGGAGCAGGTTTAGTGCTACAAAGTCCTGATGGATTTTTTATAGAGTATACACTAAAACTTGACTTCCCAACGACAAACAATGAGGCTGAGTACGAAGCCCTGATAGCTAGCTTAGGGCTAGCTGGAGCATTGAGAGTTAAAACCCTGAAAGTAGGTGGAGACTCGAGGCTAGTGGTTTCCCAAGTAAATGGGGAATTTGAGGCTACAGATAAAGTCATGGCCAAGTACTTAAAAATTGTTAAGGCCATCATGACTCAGTTTGATGAATGCTATGTAGAGCACGTTCCGAGGAAGGAAAACGTGAAGGCTGATGCCTTGTCTAAGTTTGCCTCTCCTGAAATTGAAAACTATGTAGGGAGTGTATACTTCCAAGTCTTGAAGACCCCAAGCATCAACGAAAAGTTGGTAGCACCCATTGGTATTTCCAGTTGTTGGATTGATCTCATCAAAGCTCATCTGGAAACTGGGTGGCTGCCCAACGACACTTCAGAAGCACGAAAGCTATACGTCAAAGCACTAAGGTATGCCCTAATTGAGGGAATCCTATACAAGAAGTCTTTCATCATTCCTTATCTGAAGTGTTTGAGACCCCAAGAGGCAGAATTGGCCCTAAAGGAAGTACATGAAGGAATCTGTGGGCAACACTTAGGGGGCAGAGCCCTTGCACATAAAGTCACCCGTCTAGGTTTCTATTGGCCAAACATACTTGCTGATGCTAAAAGCTATGTGAGAAAATGTGAACGGTGCCAGAAACATGCACCAGTGGTTAGACAACCACCTGAGATGATGACATCCATTAACTCTCCTATCCCTTTTGCTATGTGGGGAATGGATATACTTGGGCCATTTCCAATGGCGAGTGCTCAAAGAAAGTTCTTGATAGTGGCAATTGACTACTTCACCAAGTGGATTGAGGCTAAGCCATTAGCCAAGATAACCACCAAGCAAGTGATGCAATTCTTCTGGGAAAATGAGATATACAGGTATGGAATTCCCCGAGTCCTTGTTACGGACAATGGAACTCAATTCAACAATGATGAGTTCAAGAAATATTGTGAAGAGAATGATATCCAATTACGCTTCACTCCTGTTGCTCATCCTCAAACAAATGAGGTCTACGGTGTTAGAACTCAAGTTAGTTCTTGTATCTATAAGCCACGTTTGGCATTGTTGAAAACCCAAATGAGGTCTAAGGTGTTAGAACTCAAGTTAGTTCTTGTATCTGTAAGCCACGATTGGCGTTCTTGAAATCTCAAAAATGAGGTCTAAAATACCTCAAAAAATCGAGGTCGAAAATACCTCAAAATGAGGTCGAAGGAGACTGGGTTTGAGATCGAACGATCAAGGTCGAAAAAGCACGGAAAAACGAGGACGAGGACTTCGACCTGGGACCTTTCGAGGTCGAAAATGAGGTCGAAAACGACTGGGCTCGAGGTCGAAAATAAGGTCGAAAACGACTGAGCTCGAGGTCGAAAATGAGGTCGAAAACAACTGGGCTCGAGGTCGAAAATGAGGTCGACAATACCTCAAAAAATTGAGGTGCCAAAAACTTGGCATGCCTCAAACTTGAAAGTTAATTATGTTTGGTGCATCCTAAAAGGATCCGCTAGTAGGACAAGTAGAAATAAGATTCGATGAAATCAAGAGCTTCCCAGAAAGCAGATGAAGGATTGAGCCCGTTTTGATTGGTAGAAACATCCTCAAAAGCTTTGCCAAGACAAACTACAAATTATTGCAAAGGAAAACATACAAAATATGCATGTCAAATAGAGTTGAATACAACGAACCCCGAAGGGTGAAGGGTTGAAACCCCTGAAAATTCGAGGAAGTAGAGCTCAGAACGAGCTTCGATTCGATATACTGGAAGCTCAAAATTAAAGAAACGAGTGAAATGTTATGTCTATCTTCGTTCATGAAGACCCCTCAATGTGTTTATTACTTTTCATGATCCAATCATGAATAATAAATAAACAAAGCATATGTCACAAGCACAAATTAAAACAAAGCCCTAACCCGCGGTGAGGTCGCTGGGGAGGTTCGGGGGGGCAGCGCGCCCCCCGATGGCGGAAAATTTTGCAAAATCATGTATTAGAATACAAGCAAAATCATGTATCAGTATACACACGACCCAAATTCCAGGTTGAAATATCCTGGATTCCTGGTCGAAAAATCCTGTTCGAAAAATAGCTAGGATTCCTAGTCGACATAGTCGACCTCGCCATCCTTTCTGGTCGATGTCGACCAGGATTCTTGCTCGAATTTACATTGCATACTGGTCGAACAAACCTGTTCGAAAATGAACTAAAAAATGAGTTCGACACGTTCGACCTGAAGACAGTTTGAGGTCGAAATCGACCTCGATTCCTGGTCGAAATTACACGAGGCTGAGGTCGAAACCTTGAGCTCGAAAAAGCACTGTGATTCCTGGTCGATGTTGTCGACCTCGTCCCCATTTCAGGTCGAAATCGACCTCGATTCCTGGTCGAAAATTTGAGGTCGAAAAAGGCCTAAACTTCCTGGTCGAAGTGTTCGACCTCAACACTGTTCTGGTCGAAAATTTCTGCTCGAAAATACAAAGAAACGAGGTCGAAAATTCCTGCTCGAAAATGCAAAGAAATGAGGTCGAAAATTTGAGGTCGAAAAAGACCTAAATTTCCTGGTCGAACTGATCGACCTCATTCCAGTTCAGGTCGAAATTGACTTGACTTCCTGGTCGAAATTGACTTGACTTCCTGGTCGAAATTGGCTTAATTTCTGGTCGAAAATACTCTGAAAAAATGGAAAATTCCTGGTCGAATTTATACTAAAATTCCTGGTCGAACCATTCGACCTCACCCCAGTCCTGGTCGAAAATGACCTAGAATTCTGGTCGAAAATTCCTAAAATATTAGGAATAAATGTTAAAAATACCTGTGGGTACACGAAAATTCCTAAAATATTAGGAATAAATGTTAAAAATACCTGTGGGTATACGAAAATTCCTAAAATATTAGGAATAAATGTTAAAAATACCTGTGGGTACACGAAAATTCCTAAAATATTAGGAATAAATGTTAAAAATACCTGTGGGTATACGAAAATTCCTAAAATATTAGGAATAAATGTTAAAAATACCTGTGGGTATACGAAAATTCCTAAAATATTAGGAATAAATGTTAAAAATACCTGTGGGTACACGAAAATTCCTAAAATATTAGGAATAAATGTTAAAAATACCTGTGGGTACACGAAAATTCCTAAAATATTAGGAATAAATGTTAAAAATACCTGTGGGTACACGAAAATTCCTAAAATATTAGGAATAAATGTTAAAAATACCTGTGGGTACACGAAAATTCCTAAAATATTAGGAATAATTCATATAAATGTCAAATTAGCCTCGAATAAGGCAACAAACGTCGTAAATGTGTAGGTCGCTCCACACTTTGCAATAAGGCGATACTTGTGAAACACTGGTGTTAATAAAGTCCTAGGTAATGGATAAAAAGACCCCGAATCTCGAAAAAGGTCAATATAATTTCTACGAAAACTTGAAAAGTTTTCCGAGAAATTGGGGGGCAAATGATATGGGCTAAAAATAACCCTAGATATGTAATTAATGATATATTAATTAGACCTAGTTCGGTCCAAGAATTAGGCCCGATAAAAAGGCCCGAAACCCTAATCATTTATTAATTTCGTAATTAATAAATAAGGGAAATTACCAGCTCATTAAATGAGTCCAAAGCATATTAAACTCTTCAAGAATCAGCAATCAAGACACACAAACCAACTAGGAGTCAGTCTCCTACAAAATAGGATTCACAATCCTGATCTAAGAAGGCGACTTGGCCCCCAAGTCACCTAATTCTATTCTAAATGCAAGGCTCCTGACGCCTATATAAGGACCCTGATCCTACAATCAGAACTACGTTTTTTTTGGCTTGATTCTCTACATAACAGAGATACGTAGGCATCTTGTGAGGGCCTGTTTAGTCACGAACCACGAGAGCAGCCATAAAGACACGATTGTCCACCATCATTCATTGAATACAGTCGTCAACATCTAAATCTATTTTTCATTCCATAACAAGTGTGTAAGTCTGTGTATATATATATATATAATAAAAAAAATAAACTGTAAAAAGAAAAGATACTGAACGGTTTTTTTTTTAAAATTGTACTAGGAAGACAATCGGGAAGACTTAGGATAGTCTTCCCGGTAGTCTTCCCAATATAACTTAGAAAGTTTTCCGGAAATATAATAAAATAAAAAAACAGAAATAAAACTATTAATTTATAGTCTTCCCGATAGTCTTCCTAGTTCAAAAACTGGGAAGACTTAGGAAAAGACTTAAAATTAAAAGGAAAAAACAAAAAACAAAAAGAAGAAAACCTAAGTTTACCCGGTAGTCTTCCTAGTATAAAACTGGGAAGACTTTCAGAAAAACTCAGAAATAAAATAAAAATAATTACAGAAAAATCGAAATGAAAATTCCTTGTTTTCCCGGTAGTCTTCCTAGTACAAAATTGGGAAGACTTAAGGAAAACTCAGAATTAAATGGAATATTAACAGAAAAATGCATAAAAGTAATAAAAATGCATGAAATATTTATAAAATTCTAGAAAAATTCACAGAAAATTCCATAAATCCTAGAAAAATATGCAGAATAATATAGAAGTGCATAAAAATAATATAAACTTGCAGAAATATTCAAACAACAATATTTACAATCTGAAAAACATCTAAATAATTCTGAATAAATATATTTTCAATAAAAATACATTTCTCCACTAAAAAATATGAGAAAAAATATTTTTAAAGAAAATAAAATATTTAGAGCTATTTAAATTCACAAGCATGTAATACTAAATGAGAATTGGCAGTAAATATCAGTTAAATGACAAGAGAAAATGAATTTTTGAAAGAACAAACATGACAGAGACATTGTTAATCACTAAGACTGTTTAACATACCCAATTTACCAACTAACTTGATAAATGTGGATTCATCAACAGATTTAGTGAATATATCTGCAGTCTGTTCTTCTTGGGTACAAAGTGTAACTCCACAGTTCCATTCATGACATGCTCTCTGATAAAATGATACCTGATATCAATGTGCTTCGTTCTCGAGTGCTGCACAGGGTTGTTGGAGATTGCTATGGCACTTGTATTATCACACAAAATGGGAATTTTGTCTAATGCAAAGCCATAGTCCTTTAATTGATTCCTAATCCATAAGATCTGAGCACAACAGCTTCCAGCAACAATATATTCAGCTTCTGCTGTTGAATTGGAAACTGTTTGTTGTTTCTTGCTATACCAGGAAATCAATCTACCTCCTAGGAATTGACAACTCCCAGAGGTACTCTTTCTATCAACAACACTACCTGCATAATCAGAATCTGTATATCCAACAAGGTTAAAACCAGAATCTTTAGGGTACCAGATACCTAGATTAGGTGTACCCTTAAGATATCTCAAGATTCTTTTCACAGCAACGAGATGTACATCTCTAGGGTCCACTTGGAACCTTGCACATAAGCATGTAGCATACATAATATCTGGTCTACTAGCAGTAAGATAGAGTAAGGAGCCAATCATACCTCTGTAGCTTGTAACATCTACCTTGATAGAATTGTCAGAAGCTCCAAGTTTGATGGCTGTTGAAGATGGAGTCCTTGCTGATGCTGAATCCTCCATGTGATATTTCTTGAGGAGTTCTTTAAGATACTTGGATTGACAAATAAATATACCATTTGTCCTTTGACTTACTTGCAATCCAAGAAAGAACTTTAGCTCACCCATCATACTCATCTCGAACTTACTCTGCATAAGCTCAGCAAATCTCTTACAGAGATTATCATTAGTAGACCCAAATATGATGTCATCCACATAGACTTGGACTAATATCATATCACTTTTGTGTTTCTTTGAAAAAAGAGTTTTGTCTATGATACCTCTAACAAAACCATTTTCTAAAAGAAAACTAGAGAGAGTGTCATACCATTTTCTTGGGGCTTGTTTGAGACCATAGATAGCCTTGAAGAGAAAGTACACAAAGTCCAGCAGCTCCTGATTTTCAAAGCCAGGGGGCTGTTCCACACACACTTCTTCATCCAGCTCACCATTCAGGAATGCACTCTTAACATCCATTTGATAGACTTTAAAATTGGAATAAGCTGCAAATGCTAAGAACATCCTAATGGCCTCAAGTCTAGCCACTGGTGCATAGGTTTCATCATAATCAATGCCTTCAGCTTGAGAATACCCTTGTGCAACCAGTCTTGCCTTGTTCCTTTTAACAATACCATCCTCATCTAGCTTGTTCCTGTATACCCATCTTGTACCAACTACTTTCTTGTTCTTTGTCCTGGGTACCAGCTTCCAGACTTGCTGTTGTTCAAACTGATTGAGTTCATCTTGCATAGAAATCACCCAATCTGGATCAGTCAGTGCTTCCTCAGTTTTCTTTGGCTCCATTTCAGATAGAAATGCTGAATAATGACATTCATTCTGAGTTGCACTTCTAGTTTTAACTCCAACACCTGGATCACCAATGATCAGCTCAAAAGGATGAGCTTTATTCCATACAGTCTGTCTTGGAAGATTTGATCTTGATGATTCGCCTTGAAATTCACTTTGATGTTGTGAGTGACTAGATGATCCTTCATTTGCTCCCCCTGAGTTGTTGCTTGATTGCCTTGATGATTCTTCTCCAGTGTTGGTGGTATCTCCATTGTTACTAGTGTTTCCACCACCACCACCATGATCATTATCATCATTGTTATTATCATTACCAGCAATAACTTCAGGTGGGGCTGCATCATCTGATTCTGAGTCTGGCAAGTTATCAAACTTCAGCTTTTCAGATGAGTCATCTTTTTGGATATTAGGGAACTTAGTGTCATCAAAAGTAACATTGACACTTTCCTTTACTGTGTGACTGCCAACCAAGTAGACCCTGTAAGATCTTCTGGAATAACCAACAAAAATAGCTTCTTGTGCCTTTGCATCAAACTTGCCACGTTTCACATTGTCATCTATAAGCACAAAGCATTTTGCTCCAAATACATGAAAGTACTTGACAGTTGGTTTCTTGTTGTTCATGATCTCATAAGGAGTCTTCATTAAGTCCTTGTTGATTAAAGTTCGATTCTGAGTATAACAAGCTGTATTCGCTGCTTCAGCCCAAAAGTACGTTGGAAGTTTGGACTCACTTAACATAGTCCTAGCAGCTTCAATCAATGTACGATTCTTTCTTTCCACTTCTCCATTTTGTTGAGGAGTTCTAGGGGCAGAATACTGTCTTGTTATTCCTTTATCAGCACAAAAGTCATTTAGAATTGCATTCTTGAATTCAGTACCATTATCTGACCTTATGGCTCTAACAGGGAATCTAGAATCAAGTTCAATCAACTTTACATGGTCAATCACCAGATGTGGGGTCTCATCCTTGGAATGTAGGAATAAAACCCATGTATATTTTGAATAGTCATCAACAATCACAAGTGCATATTGTTTCTTTGACATGGACATCACATTAACTGGACCAAACAAATCCATGTGCAGTAGCTGAAGTGGTTCAGTTATTGATGATGTGTCAGTGCCCTTGTGAGAAGCTTTCTTTGACTTTTCTTTCTGACATGCCTCACACAGTCCTTCCTGTGTAAATTCCACATGAGGCAAACCTCTAACCAATTCCCTCTTAACTAAAGAGTTCATGGTTTTGAAGTTAAGGTGAGACATCTTCTTGTGCCATAGCCAACTTTCATCTGATGAAGCTTTAGTATAAAAACAATTAACTTCATCTTTGGATCCCGAGTGCAGATCAGCTATGAACAAGTCACCTTTCCTTACTCCTTGAAGAGCAGGCTTTCCATTCTTCTTGTGAAGGATCTGACACTTCTCTCTTTCAAAGGAAACAGCATATCCTCTGTCACAGAAATGACTGATGCTGAGAAGATTGAACCTCAAACCTTCCACAAATGATACATCTTCAATGATAACATTTCCAAACTTCAAACAGCCATATCCTTTCGTAATACCCTTGATGTTATCTCCAAAGGTAACTACTGGGCCAGCTTTCTCAACCAAATCTGATAGCAGGGCTCTATCTCCGGTCATATGCCTTGAACAGCCACTGTCAAGAATCCACATAACACGGTCTACCTGTTTAACTCCCTGCAATATCAAATTGATTAGTCCTTCCTCGGAACCCAAACTTGATTGGGTCTGGCATACTTAAAGAACTGGCCTTTGTCAGGCAAAACAACCTTTTTAGCTACAACTACTTCAACCTCTTTCACAAAAGAGCGTTTCCATTTATAGCCAGCCTTAACACATTTCTGAGTAGGCTTAGGGATAAATGAATCCACTCTAGTCTTAGGAGGACTAGTAGTCTTAGCTTTAACATGCTTCTTATTATTAACATGTTGACGTGGAGCAGTCTTATCACTAGATACATGCTTACTATTAAAATAAGCATACATAACATTGAAAGCACAAGACATGCAATTAATCACACCACATGCTTTATGAGAAGAATTAACAGCAGGCATGTTAGTTTTACAGTTGTTTTGATCCACTTTATGAATGTCTGACTTAGTCTTCGTTGCAGAAACAACTTTGACTGGTTTGTCAGACACACACTTGTTGGACTGTTCAACTTTACAAGCAAGATCTTCTTCAAGTATCTCCTCTGCAATGATGATAGAGTATTCATTCAGAGGTTCTCCTTGGGACTCTCAAAAGAAAGGTGTTTCAATACCCTTAAGCACATATGGTATACCCTTTTCTTCAGCACTAACTCTATTAGGGGTATTTATGCTTAATTTACCAATAGACTCATTATAGTCATACCCTATTCCTGTTGTATGACTAATACTTTGTTTATTGATAATTTCTTTAGCCGTCTTACAAGAGTTGAAGTAAGCATTAGCTTTAGGCTTCAGCTCACTAATCTGATCCTTGAGAATGGTTTCCAGTTGAATATAACATTTAACCCTATTCTCAAGAAATGCTATTTTCTCAGTAAGTTCATCCTGATTAACATGCACTAGTTTTAATTCTTTTATCTCCTGTTCAAGAGCTGTGTTCAAAAGAATTATTCTATCATTTTCAGTGCGTGCACAAGAAATAGTACCACTAAGATGACGAATCATTTCAGTGTCAGTGAACTTTACCTCTGACATGTATGCAGAGGAAGTGCTTGCCTCTTTAGCCACTAAAGCAAGGTTCCCAATCTCACCTGCTTCTTCATCACTGTCCGTGTCATCCCAACTCTTTCCTTCAGCAACATAGGCTTTCCCAATCTTGTTCTTCTTGCTAGAATCAAATGTGTTTCTTGTCACTTGCTTTGGCTTTCTGCATTCAGTAGCAAAGTGACCCAACTCATTGCAATTGTAGCATCTGATTATGCTCCTATCCACAGTTCCAGTTTTGTAGCCACCCCTTGTGCTACTTGAAGAGGAAGATCCACCTCTCTGAAATCTGGGCCTGAACTTAAGATTGGGATTCCTCTTGAATCTGAACTTCCCAAACTTCCTGACTATCAAAGCCAAATCACCATCCTCCAGCTGATCAAGTTCCTCTAAAGAATAGAAGTCACCACCAGATTGATCAATGGATGTTAATCCATATTCAGCATCAATAACATTCATGTTAGAACTGGAAGGTTGAACAGCCTTCACTTCCAGTTTCCGTGGGACTTCAGCAGCCAATGCAGTAGAAGTACTAACTATCCTCCCAGTTCCATATAACTCATCCTGTTGAATCTGCTCCAGCTCATAGGTCTTCAGAACACCATACAGTCTTTCCAAAGCAATCTCTCCCAGATCTCTTGCTTCTCTAATGGCAGATATTCTGTGCTCCAAATGACGTGGAAGTGTAAGTAGGAACTTCTTGTTAATTTCCTTGATAGTGTAGCGCTTCCCATTGAGATTCAGATCATTGATTAATTTGTTGTATCTCTCAAAAACCTCAGAGATACCTTCACCAGGGTTTGATCTGAAATGCTCATATTGAGAGGTGAGAATTTCCAGCTTATTCTCTCTAACTTCCTCTGTCCCCTCATTGATTATCTCTATAGTTTCCCAAATGTGTTTGGCAGTATCACAATTTAGGACATGATTATGCATGATAGGATCAAGACAATCAACAAGGATCAACTGTAGACATGCATCCAAGGTAACAACCTCTTTTTCATCAGGAGTGTAGTCCTTGGGATCCTTAGGGTACATCCTAGCAGCCCTAGTAACAATCTGATTCTCTATAAGTTCTCCCTCAATAATCATAGGGACTTTAGGACCATTCTTCAGCACATCAAAGTATTTAGGATTAGCAACTTTAAGAAATAAGAGCATTTTCTTCTTCCACATAGGATCATGCTCCTTGCTGAACATTGGGATTTTGACTGCACCCACTTTCTGTGTAGTAGACATCTTTTGAGATTTTTAGGAATAATAAAAATTTCAGAGTTTAAGAAAAAAAATCTCAAAACAATTGGATCTTTGATTTGTATATCAATCAAAAGGCTCTGATGCCAATTGTTAGGTCCTGATAAGTTTGTGTTGACTCGTAAACACGCAAGTATACGCGATCACAAATAGCAAGTGATAAATAGAATTCGTTCCGCAGAGACTAGGTGTAAATGCCAATTAAATACCTATGCAACAGTGTATGGTTACTTCTTAATGCTTGACCAATTATCAAATTGAGTTGTTGATTATTACTTAACTAATAAAACAATTATCAACTATGAGTGGATTAACAAACAAGATTACTTATGTAAGAGAAAACATGGAGTTCCAATTTCATTGAATATTTCACTAAGGGCTGACACATAGAATTGATATAGGTGATAAAACTTGATAATTAATCAGATAACACGACAAGAATATGAGTTATCTTTCAATATACTCATATCAAACCACTTAACATCCACAATAGTTAGAAGTTAAGAGGACACCACATCACGTTCAAATTATATATGTCTATACAATCTGGAAACACAACTGGTTTAAGCACAAGTTATCTATAAGATTACATGGAGCAATATATATTGGTCAAATCATATCACTAATCATGAACATCAAATTAATTCATGAACCCATGCTAGTATGGCAAAATCCCAATCCTAGAATCCACTTTCGCAATCATCAAGGATTAAATAAATTAGATGCTAGCTACACATCTATCAATTAAATCAACCATATTAGATTATCACAATTAAATCACCCAACAATCAATTACATGTCAAACACAATAATTACGTAAACAAATCCATTAGAACCCCATGATAATGATTTAGTTCATAATTAAACTAATCACCATCATGGGTTCTAAAGAAATCATAGATCTAAAAACAATTAATAATGAATAATAAAAGAGAAATTGAGAGCAAAATAAATCCTCAATAATGTAGAGAAGAAATACAAAAGATGAAATCAATAGGCCTCCTTGCTTGTCACGAGCTTGAAGAACCCTCGAAATTAATCTCTTGTTCCTAGAATAATAATAATGATGATGATAGATAATAACCTAATGATAGATGTTTTTTTTAAAGTCTAAGATATTACATAATAAACCAAAGCTACTTGCCCTAAAAAATTAAGCCCAACACATTCTGACCCGGTTTGGAAATAATGAGGCAAATAGCGCTCTTGCGCTACCATACTGCGCCGCAGCGCCTAGAGTTCCCTGGCTATGCTGTGAACAAACTCAAACCGCGCTCTTGCTCGAGCAGATGGCGCTCTTGCGCGAGCCTATGGCGCTCTTGCGCGAGAATATGGCGCTCTTGCGCCCTACAGCTCCTGGAAACATGCTGTTGCTCCTGGAAACGCGCTCCTACGCCTTGCAGCTTCTGGAATCAGCACACAACTCGAGCCCTTGCCAACATTCCATTTTTCTCTTGGTTTACACTTCATCCGTGAACTCCAGTCCAAGCTACGATCCACAGAAATCGCCCACCAACACTGACGATCTACACTTTTGCACAACTAGACGAAAACACATCAAATTACAATGAAACTCAAGAACTTGCAAACGTCTTAAGTCCGAACGGAAGGTAAACAGTGGATATGTTAGATATAATTGCTGACGTTTGTTTTCAGTGTTTAAGCAACAGGTACTGACCAGAGTTTATCAGAAGCCGGTCAGAGTTTAATTAAACTCTGACAGGGTGAAGAGTTTAAAGGAAGCCGGTCAGAGTTTATTTAAAGTCTGACAGGGTGATAGTTGAATTAGCTGTCGGTGCAGAATTGAAGATTCTAGAAGCAATATATTCTGAAGATGGAAAGAAGCAGAATATATTGATACAGCTAAGGAAACAGAATAGAAGATAAGAAGCAATCCTTAATTGATACGAATTGTATAGCTAACTTATAGGAATATCAATTAGAGACGGATTGTATGTAGCTGTGTACTATATAAACACAGATAGGTTATCCCTAGAAGGGACGCGAATATTGAGATATTATTCTTGTAACCTAGAAGCTCTTTGTGATTCATTAACATCATAAAGAGAGAAGCTGTTAATACGATTACAGTTTTATTGATTCATAAACAGTGTTCTTGATTATTGTTATTCTCATATATACTTGATTATATTGTGTATTCGGCCTAACAATTGGTATCAAAGCCAAGGCTGTTTAATATATACAGTTTTACGATTCAAACACAGTAATAATCATGTCTGAAGAAAATCAAGCTACTCCCAAGGTTGAACAGGTTAAACCTAACTCTGTGAGTCGATATGAAACAATCAGGGTTCCAATTCTCAGGCCAGTAGAATATCCTATTTGGAAGGTCAAGATGACTATGTTTCTGGAAGCTACAGATCCAGAATATCTTGACAGAATTTACAATGGTCCTCATAACCCAACGAAATTGTCTACTGTTATTGCTGATGAAGAGCAGAAACTGATTCCAAAGGAAAAGAAAGATTATACTCCTGAGGACATCTCATCTCTTGCAAAGGATGCAAAGGTTAGACATCTTCTCCATAGTGCTTTAGATAATGTTATGTCCAACAGGGTAATTGGTTGCAAAACTGCAAAAGAGATCTGGGATGCTTTGGAAGTCAGGTGCCAAGGAACCACTGCTATAAAGAAAAACAGGAAGACAATACTCACACAGGAGTATGAGCACTTTGATTCGAGACCCAATGAAACCTTGACTGAGACTTATGACAGATTCTGCAAATTGCTGAATGATTTGTCTCTTGTTGATAAAGAGTATGATCTTGAAGAATCAAATCTCAAATTTCTATTATCTCTACCTGAAAGATGGGATTTGAAAGCAACAACAATAAGAGATAACTATGAACTTGCTGATACTGAACTTGATGAGATTTATGGGTTACTGAAAACTCATGAATTGGAGATAGAACAAAGAAACAGACGGTCAAGCAAGAAATCAAGATCTGTTGCTCTCAAAGTCGAGGAGAAGCCCATTGAAAAGAAAATCTCAAGGAAGAGAGCCAAAGGAAAAGCATTGGTTGTAAACTCTGAAAGTGAGTCATCAAACTCTGATGATGACTCAAACTCTGATGAAGCTTCTGACTCTGAGGATGATGAAGAGGAGTTGATGCAAATGGCTGCCTTGATGGTTAAGACATTTAAAAAGATGGGATTCAAGAACTTCAAGAAGGGTAAAAGATTCTCAAGGAAAGATTCAAATTCTGAGAAGAAGAATTTCAGAAAGTCTGATGGAAGGGATACCAAGTCTGGAAAGAAGGACAAATCTGAGATCCAGTGCTACAAGTGCAAGGAGATGGGTCACTACGCTCCAGAGTGTAAGAAAGGAAAAACTGAAAAAGCACTCATCTCTAAAGGCAAAGACTGGGCAGATACTTCAGACTCTGATGATGGAGTAAATTATGCTCTTATGGCAACTGTCAAAGATGAGACTGAATCATCAGAAAATAAGGTACCCCTAACTACTTATGCTTATGATACTGATAATATTTCTGAATTAAGAATTTATCTTAAGAACATACATGTTAGTTATAGGGATCAGACTTTAGAGAATGAAAGGATTAAATCTGAGAATCTTAGTCTTAAAGATAGAAGCAAGTTTCTTGAAAGAGAACTTGAGAATATGAAGCAGATTCAAAAAGAAAGAGATGATGCTGTTTATGTTGAACAGGAGTTGCTTAAAAGGTATAGGCAACTAGAATCTGATTTAGAGAAGGAAAGAAAAATAATTAAAACTTGGACTAATTCTGGTAGAGATACACATCAAGTGTTTCAGACAGATTCTGTAGGTTTAGGGTACAGTGAGGAAGATGAACTTAGATTTCAGGACAAAATCAAGTTTAGAGCATTCACAAGTTCATATTCAACTCCTGTAACATTTGTTCCTGAATCTAGCAAGCTAAAATCTGTAGTTGTGAAAGAAGCTGTTATGGAGCCAGTTGAAGCTTGTGTTGAACAAGTGGATATTGAATCTAAAACAGAGAAGCCTGTTGAGCCAGAAGCTGTTAAAGAACCAATTAAAGTCTGTGAGAAACAGGTTAATGTTGGTTTAATGACAGGAAAACAGTTTAAACATAAGCTCAAAGAGGTAAAGTCTGCCATGAAACCAAAAGGGTCCAAGAAGAATAGGAATGGCAAGATAGGCATAAATAATAGAAATAATCATTTGCCTAATGCTGGTGCTTCAAGGAAAACATGTTACAATTGTGGTAGTTCTAATCATCTTGCTAGATTTTGCAATAAGAACAAACATATTAATTCTTTACCTTCTACTTCAGAAGTAAAGAATGATTATGTTAGAGTAAGACCACAAACTTTATGCACACATTGTGGGAGCACTTGGCATTCTATTTACACATGTAAGAGTTATCATGCCATTTATCATAATTATTATGAGCTAAAACCCAACTTGAAATGGGTTAGAGCAAACTCTGCTAGTGTAAAGTCTGACAATGTTAGTTTAAACTCTGATAATACTGATTCCGCTGCAAAAGCTAACACTGTTAAGAAAGGCAAAGGATCCAAGCAAGTCTGGATCCTTAAAACTAACACTTAGTGTTTGTTTGTGATTGCAGGGCATAAAAGAGAGCACCCTTATCTTGGACAGTGGATGCTCAGGACATATGACTGGAAATAAAGCCCTGCTATCAGACTTTGAGGAGAAGGCTGGACCAAAAGTTTCCTATGGAGATGGCAACATAGGACACACTCTGGGATATGGCAATATTAATCTTGGAAGTGTCATTATCACAAATGTAGCTCTAGTCTCAGGACTCAAGCATAATCTGTTATCTGTGAGTCAAATCTGTGACAGAGGAAACCATGTAGATTTTCATAGTGAATACTGTGAAGTTATCAGTAAATCTACTGGAAAAGTTGTTCTAGTTGGACACAGGCGCAACAATATTTTTGAAGCAAGTTTGGTAACAAACTCTGATGGAAAAACAGTGTGTCTGACTGCAAAAATGTCAAATGAAGAGAGTTGGAATTGGCATAAGAAGCTCTCTCATCTCAATTTGAACAACATCAATGAGCTAATAAGAAAGGATCTTGTAAGAGGACTCCCAAAATCAATACTCAGTCTAGATGGCCTATGTGATTCTTGTCAAAAGGCCAAGCAAAGGAAGTCATCTTTCAAGAGCAAATCTGAATCTTCAGTAGTGGAACCTTATCATCTTCTACATGTTGATCTCTTTGGACCAGTGAATATAATGTCAATGGGCAGAAAGAAATATGCTCTAGTAATTGTTGATGAATATACTAGATATACATGGGTGTATTTCTTATCAAAGAAGGATGAAACTGCTCAAACTCTGATGGAACATGTAAATCTACTGGACAAAGGATCACAGCACAAAGTCAAAATAATAAGGAGTGATAATGGAACTGAATTCAGAAACTCAATCATGGAAGATTTCTGCAAGGAAAGAGGAGTGAAACAAGAATTTTCTGCACCTGGAACTCCACAGCAAAATGGTGTAGTTGAAAGAAAGAACAGAACTTTAATTGAAGCAGCCAGAACTATGCTTGAAGAAGCAAAATTACCAACTTATTTCTGGGCAGAAGCTGTTCAAACTGCTTGTTTTACTCAAAATGCTACACTGATCAACAAGCATGGGAAAACACCATATGAGATGGTGAAAAATAAGAAGCCAAATTTGAAATATTTTCATATATTTGGATGCAAATGCTTTGTGTTGAAGACTCATCCTGAACAGTTGACCAAGTTCGAGTTAAAAGCTGATGAAGGAATCTTTGTTGGTTATCCATTGTCAACAAAAGCATTCAGAGTCTACAATCTGAGAACTAAAGTGATCATGGAATCCATTCATGTGTCGTTTGATGACAAGAAAATAACTGGACTTGAAGACAAGGATGAATATGATCAACTACGTTTTGATAATGAAGATTTATTCTCTGATGATGTAAACTCTGATGAAGCAGGGTTGACAAACTCTGACGAAGCATACTCTGAACCTCTACTGGTAAATACTGGAGAAACTGAAAATTCTCAAATTGAACAAAATAGAGAACCAGTTGAGGGGGAGCGTGAAGAAGCTCAACAAGACACAGCAAGTGAGTCAGTTGAGGAAACTGATTCAAACTCTGACAGTTCAAACTCTAAGCCATCCAATTCAGGGGGAGCCTCAGATGCTACAGAAAGTCAACATATGAATCAGGAGAGCATGGATCAAGGGGGAGGATCCAATAATGATGCAAGAAACCACTTACCAACAGCAAGAAAGTGGACACAGGCACACACACCTGATCTCATAATTGGAGATCCTGATGCTAGTGTGAGAACTAGAAGTGCAACAAATAATGAGTGTCTGTATCATGCTTTCTTATCTCAAACAGAACCAAAGAAAGTGGAGGAAGCTCTTCAAGATGCTAATTGGATTACAGCAATGCAAGAAGAGTTAAATGAATTTGAAAGAAATGAAGTCTGGACACTTGTACCTAGACCAAAGAATAGATCAATTGTAGGTACAAAGTGGGTTTTCAGAAACAAGACTGACAGTGAAGGTGTGATTACAAGAAACAAGGCTAGACTTGTGGCTAAAGGTTATTCACAACAGGAAGAAATTGACTATGATAAAACCTTTGCTCCAGTTGCAAGATTGGAGGCCATAAGGATTTTTCTGGCCTATGCTGCACACAAGAAGTTTAAAGTATTTCAGATGGATGTAAAAAGTGTTTTTCTCAATGGGAAGCTTGAAGAAGAAGTGTTTGTAGAGCAACCACCAGGATTTGTAGATTCCAAGCATCCAGATTATGTCTACAGGCTTGACAAGGCATTATATGGACTAAAGCAAGCACCAAGAGCATGGTATGAAACTCTGGCTCAATTTCTTTTAGAAAGTGGGTTCACTAGAGGTACAATTGACAAGACTTTGTTCTATTTCAATACTGGTGATGATTTGCTGTTAGTTCAAATCTATGTGGATGACATAATTTTTGGATCTACTAATGACAAACTCTGTAAGAAATTTGCAAAGCTTATGCAGTCAAGATATCAAATGAGCATGATGGGAGAGCTTAGTTACTTTCTAGGCTTACAAGTCAAGCAAACAGATGATGGTATTTTTATCAACCAAGCAAAATATACCATAAATCTACTCAAGAAATTTGGTATGCTTGATAGTTCATCTGCTACAACTCCCATGGCTACTGCAACAAAGCTAGACAAAGACACAGGAGCCTCAGTAGATATGACAAACTACAGAGGAATGATAGGGTCATTACTATATCTTACTGCAAGTAGACCTGACATCATGTATGCAACATGTCTTTGTGCAAGATTTCAAGCAGATCCCAGAGAGCCTCATCTAACAGCTGTGAAGAGGATTTTCAAATATCTCAAAGGAACCATAACTCTTGGTTTGTGGTATCCTAGAGAATCAGAGTTTAAGTTACTTGGTTACTCTGATGCAGACTTTGCAGGCTGTAAGATAGACAGAAAAAGCACAAGTGGAAGCTGTCAATTTTTAGGTGACAGATTAGTTTCTTGGTACAGCAAGAAACAGAAATCAATTTCTACATCCACAGCAGAAGCAGAGTATATAGCAGCTGGTAGCTGTTGTGCACAGATCTTATGGATGAAGAATCAATTGCTGGATTATGGGTTAAGTTACTCTAAAATACCTATTTTCTGTGATAACCAAAGTGTTATTGCTATGACAGGTAATCCAGTACAGCATTCCATGACCAAGCACATCAGCATCAGATATCATTTTATCAGGGAACATGTGGAAGAAGGAGATATTGAGCTTCATTTTGTGTCTACAGACCAACAACTTGCAGATATCTTCACCAAACCTTTGAGTGAAGCTACTTTTACAAGATTGGTAAATGAACTTGGAATGATCTCTGGTTTCGACTAGAGATACGGGTTAGACTCAAAAACTATACATGTTTGCTTTTTATTCTCATGATTTCCTGCATGTGTTAACTGTTATGTGCACCAGCATGTTAACCTCTGATGGTATACTCTGATATTAAACTCTGTCAGTAAACTCTGTGAAGTGTCAGTCATACTCTGTTGATTAAAATCTGATGCTAAACTCTGTTAGTCATAAAATATTGATCATACTCTGATTGTTACAGTCTAATTCTATACTCTGATTGTAATTTTGTCTGAAACATATGGACCAATGAAGAAATGTGTATGAAGCATAATTCTCAGTAAGTAATTGTGAATCCTTAAGAGTTGTATAGATTCTGATCTCAAATATGTGCAGTAAGCTAACACAGCATGATACTGTCTCTATATTTATAGCATCTCTTAGTTTATTGATCCTATACACTGAGTCTGTATTAGCTGTTTGCATTTTCTCTCATAAGTTAATTATATTTACTGATGAAAAGTCTAAACTCTGATTATTAATTACAAATAATTCACCCTCAAATTAAAAGATGCCAAACAGAGCACAAATTCCTTTGAGATCATGTTGTGCCTAGGAAGATCCAGGAACTTATTGTATGAAATAAGGGCTAAAATCTTTGATTTTTGGTGACTAGTGCCAACCACTGATTACTGGAAAAATAAAAAAATAATAAAATAATAAAATATATATATATATATATAAAGGGGGTGAAAAATAAAAGACATATCCAAATGAAAGGATATCAGTAATACAGAGTTTAGATATAAAAATCAGATTTTATGTTATACATGAGAGTTTATAAGGCAACCAGTTTTTACTAATTTAGTTTGTGGATTTTATGCACTTTGAGATGATCTAAATATTGATTTCGGTAAACTCTGCTATTGCACACACAATTATTCACACCTGTACAGTTTGAGAAAAGAGTTTATTGACAAAGAAGGACAAATGGTAAACACTGATGTATTGTGTGACATATGCCGAGGTAACTTTGTTTTAATCTCTGATGGTTAAAATAATTTCTTTGTTTCAGACATTTTATAATTTTGAGATTAGAAATTTGTTTTTCGAAAAAGTATGATTGGTAACGGATCTATTTTGCATTAAACAGAGAAAAGAAAGAGTGTGTTTGATAAGTCCTGATGGTGATTAGTAGCGCTGATGAGTATGTTAGTTTACTGTTTAAAGTGATATCATTTCTTTCACTTTACAATTACTATGAGATACTGATGACTGTAGTTCTGATAATTCATTTATGATTATACATTCATCATAACATTGATACTGATATGTAAAGCAAAACAATGGATCTTTTTCATTAATTGATTCAAACTTTATTTACATTCAGACAATTTCATACTCATGTCTAGCTAATTTTTCTGGTGAACACTAATCACTATGGTTACAAAAGAGATGATCTATTTAACCAGGATAAATATACTAAATGCTACATCAGAAGCAGAAGAGCTAGAGCCAGAAGCTATTGTGTTCTATTACTTCTGATGATAGCTACTTGATTGGTTATCTGGTCATTATACCATCTGGGATTTCCAAGGCTTGACAACCCCCTGATGTTGAATCATCATCATCATCCTCTCGAATTCTCTTTCTGGATTGCAGCTTGCAGGATTCCAAGAAGAATTTCTCCTTCGAACCCGTCAAGTAGCTCTGATGAAAGAGCATCATACAAATCTCCACAGCTTGATCATCTGCAAGGATGGGCACATCATATGGACCAGGACGAATGATGTACACATAAGGATTGGAGATAGGTCCTTCAGCTATTTCATCATCAGCAATGAGACCTTCATCATTCAGAAATGACAAAACAAGAAACTCATCAATAATATAGTTTGCTTGTTGACGCCAGCTCATATTCAAGAATGATTCTACATCCATGAATTCAAAGGTTCCTGCCATTTGATGTATGGTAATTTTGATATATGAATTGCCTGTTGTTACAATGCTTCGGCTTTTAAAGCATTCAACAGGGCAACTGAAAGGTTTTGCTTGGCTCGAAGTATTGGGACAGTAACGTGCGGAGTTCCAAGACAGTCATTATTCTTCTGACTGTTGAGCTCCTTCGTACTTCGTTATTATGTTTCTGAAATATTAAAATCGATAATTTTAATATTATTGATTTTTTTTACATAGCCAATAAGCGGATATTTTGAGTGTTTTATGTGATGCCAGGTGTCTCCACGTCTGCACGTGTGTATTGGAAGTTGTTAAATACAGCTGTCAGCGTATGCACGTTTGACATCTGTCCCACTCACACACTTTTCAAGGATGCCTGCTGTGTGTAGTAATGATTAAAACGTTTGGATTTTAATCTTCACAGTTATTATTTAAATACACTACACATAAACGGTTCAATCTTTTTCACACCTCAACTTGTGATAAGCTTTTACTCACACACAAACACTCAAACACTTTCTGAGCCAAAATTATTCTCTGATTTCTTTCTCAATTCGTACTAATGGCTACAACAGCGTTTGTTGCTTTTGAGTTAGAATTTGTCCCAAACAACTACTCAGCTCCTGTAGCAAATGAGAACGCACCGGAGGCGTTTCATTTGACTCAGAGTTTCTTGTCAAACTCTGATATCGGCACTGCTCTCACCGCACCGTCGAAGCTGTCTGCAACTCAAATCAAATCTTTCTGGCAGACAGGTGTTTATGATAATGGAGGGGAGAATGGGTCACCGTCCATCTTGTTTGAATATGAGGATCAAGAGTTTGTGGTAACTCCCACAACTGTTCGTGATGCTCTGGGTCTTGAAGATTTCAATGCATTCACAATCTCTGTTGGAGACTCTGAGTTAGTCAGGATGATGAGAGAGATAGGATACTCTGGACCTTTGACAAAGATAGGTCAACTCAAAAGGCCATTTTTGCGCAAGGAATGGAGCTTCTTTTTCGATTGCATTACACGGGCTTTTGGAAAGAAGTGCACTAATTGGGATGTGATTCCCACGGATAGTCTGCAGATCGGGTATTCTCTTCTCTATGGCAGTAATTTCGATGTTGCTAGATTAGTTTTAACTAATATTGGTGAGAAGATGCTAGAGAATAGGAATGTTGTTTATTTCTCTAGGTTTTGTCAGTTAATATTCAACTTTTGCTGCCCTAATGTTGAGATAGAAGATAATGATGTTATTCTCTCATTTAAACTGCACAAATGTATATTCTCTGATCTTACCAACAAGGACAACAAGAAAGGAGATGTTGGTTTCTTAATGTTGCCTGACTCTGTGCAACAATTCATAGTCAACCAACAACAACCACAGCTAGCAAACTCTGAAGCTGGACCTTCTGTATCTCAACCACAGAGGTCAAAGAAATCTAAAGTTAGAGCTGTTAAGTCTGTGAGGATAAACACTGAAGCTGGGGCATCAAATGTTGATGATATGCCTCAGAGAAGAAGAATGAAGAAAAGACGAGCCCATAGGGCAAAGTCTGTTGGTGTTGATGCTGTTGCAGCCTCAGAAACTGAAACTGATGAAGAGACTCTTCATCAGAGAAAGAGAAGATTGGTAGCAGCACATCTATTTGGTGCTGAAAATATTTCCGCAACGGTTGTTGAAAATTTTGATGATCTTGAGATTCAAGAAGATGAAACTGTCTTTGAAGACAGAGTTTCTGAGGAAATTGTAGCTCCTAAAGAAATTATTCAAGAGGAGATTTTGGACACTACTGTGCCTAATGAGGACAGAGTGTTTGTAAACACTGAAGCTCCTGAAGCGTTTGTTCAGGAGGATGCTGCAAATACTGAAGCTGTCAATCCAGACAGGATAAATACTGATGCTAACATGATGGATTTGGATATAGAAGCTCCTACATCAAAGGCTAATGATGTAGTTGAGGAAGCTGCTACTCTTTCTGATAGCAGAGTTGTTGATTTTGAAGCACACACCTCTATACATTCTGATCATTATACAGAGGGTGTGGAAGCTGCTCAAGTAACTGATCAGATAGAAGAATCTCTGGCCACTCACACTGAAATTATTTCTTGTGATCTTGACAAAGGTGAGGAGGTTAATCAGATGATAAAAGTCACAGAGACAATTCTTGATGAAGCTGTGATAGAAAAGGAACAAGAGGCTGCTGATGAGCTAAACTCTGAGAATATTATTCTTGAAGCTTTGCAACAATCTGTTGTTGAGATTGTTCAAAGAGAAGCAGAAGTTTTTGCTCAAGTTAATTCTGATATTCCTGAAGCTGTAGCAGAGGAGAAAATTGATGAAGCTGCACAGTTTACTGCTGAAAATATTCTTACTATAGATGAAGCAGCAGATAATGAAGAAGCTGGAAATGATGCTGAGGGTTCTCATTCACACCCTAGTATTCAAGTTTCATTGGCTGATGATGTAAATAGTGATGAAGCAAGGGAAGTCAATAGACAGACCAATGAGCATTTCCAGAATATGTACTACAACAAATGGGCTGATGCAGATTGTGTCTTCTCAGCACAAAGGGCTGCAGATTTTCTATCTGATTCTGTCAAGAAGATCTCAAATTCTGATGTACTTACAAGCTTACAGGCAACTGTTGTTCAAGTCAAATCTCTTAATAATAGATTTGATGAGAATCAACAAATGCTTACAAATCTAAGGAATGAAGTAAGTATGAGGGATCTTACCCTCAAGACTGACAGAACGTATTATTCTACCATGTTCAAGCAGCAAGCCAAGGATTCTGAGGAAATCAAGAAGAGGCTTGGGAAAGTTGAAGAAAATCAGAATGCAATGTCTACTCAACTGAATTCCATTTCTACTGCTATTGAATTGCTGACATCAGTACTACTTTCTGATGATGTCAAAAAGGGGGAGAGTGTACCTAAAGACAAATGCAAAGACACTCAAGCTCTGAGACGGAGGGATGATTCTACTGATGGGGGAAGCAGAGAAAATGAAAGAAAGATTCTTGCTCAAAGGCAAAGAAGGTCAAGAGTAAACTCTGAAAGACAAACAAACTCTGACAGAATAAACTCTGGTGGACAATCTTCTTCAAAACTCAAGAGTTTAGCTGTTTCAGCTAATCCATCTACTGATGAAGAGATTGCTGCTAAGATATTCATGAAAGAACATGGAAAAGATGTTACTATTGAAGATATCCAGGCTGAAGAGCAAATGCTTGCTGAGGAACACAAGAAAAATCTTGAAGCTGGAATCTACAAGAAAAAGGAAATCAAGGCTCCTAGGAAGAAAGAAGTTGGTATTTCTATCAAAGAGAATACGCAACAGAGTATACAAGATATAAGGAGACCTGTGATTGGAAACTCTGATAAGGGTAAGGGTATACTGATTGAAGATGAACAGTTACCTAAGAAAGAATATTCAACCTCTGACATTGCTCAAGTTGAAACAAGATTAGCTAAATCAACCTTTGACGCTGCTCAAGTTGATGTTACTACCAAAGTTATGACAACCTCTGACGTTGCTCAAGTTGTACAGAAATCTACACTACTTCCAGGATTCAGCAAACCAAAAATTCTTGAAGACTTAAAGCTTAAAGCTGTGAATTTCTCAGCAACCAGAACAGTATTGGGAAGAGAAGCCTTTGATAAATCTGGACTGGGTTCACACAGAGAGAGAAGAACTAATAACAGATCTCAAGATAACATTTCACTGGCAGTATCTGGTATTATTACTCAAGAAAATCTTGATATGCTAGACTCTGTTCAAATGATCTTTCATAAGGTGTTGAAGAAGGAATTTTTGTTATACTTCATGAGTGATGGAAGAGTTTATAAGGTTGCAGAGTCTGATATAAATCTCAAATCTTATCAAGAATTGGAGTATGTTCTGTACTTGTTAAAAGTCAAAAATAGAAATACTCACAATGCTGCTTCAGTTATCAGAGAAAAGATGCTAAGATCGAAGATGATGCTTGGAGGAGGAGTATCAAGTGCTTACATTCCAAAATATAGAGATGCACATGGAAAACTTGTTGAAATGAAAAGAAACAGTGCTAAGTTCAGAACAGCACTGGGTACAAAATTTCTTGAATTCAATCTGGAGTCAGATAAAGCTTACTATATCAAGCTAGGGAATGAGATGAGGAAGAATTCCATCTATTCTCTGAGAGCTGCAATTTATCAGACTGGAGAATCTGATCCAGAGTTGAAAGAAGTAAAGAAGGTCATGGTGGAAGAGCTAGAAAGAGCTGAAAAGAAATTGCTATCAGACTATATCAGGACAGTGCCTGATATTCAAGAAATCAAGTAAAGTCTGACTGTAAGTTTTTAATATTTTCTATTCTAAGTCAAATTTAAACTCTGTTTTAAATTAAACTCTGTTATATGTTAAACACTGCATTTGTTAAATGTTTTTGACATCATCAATTATCTGTTTAACTTGTACATTTTTTTTATGCACAAGTTGGGGGAGATTGTTAGATATAATTGCTGACGTTTGTTTTCAGTGTCTAAGCAACAGGTACTGACCAGAGTTTATCAGAAGCCGGTCAGAGTTTAATTAAACTCTGACAGGGTGAAGAGTTTAAAGGAAGCCGGTCAGAGTTTATTTAAAGTCTGACAGGGTGATAGTTGAATTAGCTGTCGGTGCAGAATTGAAGATTCTAGAAGCAATATATTCTGAAGATGGAAAGAAGCAGAATATATTGATACAGCTAAGGAAACAGAATAGAAGATAAGAAGCAATCCTTAATTGATACGAATTGTATAGCTAACTTATAGGAATATCAATTAGAGACGGATTGTATGTAGCTGTGTACTATATAAACACAGATAGGTTATCCCTAGAAGGGACGCGAATATTGAGATATTATTCTTGTAACCTAGAAGCTCTTTGTGATTCATTAACATCATAAAGAGAGAAGCTGTTAATACGATTACAGTTTTATTGATTCATAAACAGTGTTCTTGATTATTGTTATTCTCATATATACTTGATTATATTGTGTATTCGGCCTAACAGGATATAAAAATCCACTTATCAAACCCCCAAACTTAAACCGTTGCTTGTCCTCAAGCAATGCAAACTCAACCCTAAAATGATAAATGAATGCAACTAAAAACTAAATGTCATGATAATGCAGCAATGTCCTAATGCAATGATCCCACATAAATTACCGAAACCAACTCAACACGCAAACGCCTCAAGGAATGTGACAGTTCCAAACAGAGCTCGACTAAGTCCCCGTATACTAACAATACATGCCCGGAAACGTGGTGTGTGCAATTCTCACTAGATATACTCTCGTAACTAGATCAAAGGCATAACCAATTCTTCGCCAAGACAATCACATGTTTATAAACAGAATAAACTCTAGACACAAGAAACCACTTAAAGACACCTCAATATCCACTCGAGTTAGACAGGAATTCATGCTTTTATTACAAAACAACATACTAAACACAATACGCATGCTTATTTGACCGTGCAATGGTTGAGACCCCAAAAGGCTTATACAATAATACCCATGTAGCGAGCTTTAGGTTAGTGGATCCCAGACCGGAAGAATCTTAGGTCACTAGGCACAAAGTCCCCTAGAACTTAATTGCTCGAGTATTAAAGAGCTCAACCTGATCAATTTTGCATAACAACTAACAAAACACTTTTTTTTTTTTTTTCGGAATGAGTGCGCTTTGCCTTTTTCTCATCCCACCCTAGACTACTCATCTTTTCAATGAGCCGGCTACTAGCCATTTGACGCCTAGCCTCTATTGACAACTAGCATGATATCCCTGTTTTCCCCCAAACTTAGACTTAAGTGCTTCTTTCAATTTCAAGAGAATAGAAAACATTCTAAATATAAATAGGTGATTAAAACTCAACAGCCAAACTATGTATGACTCAATCTAGCCCAAGAGCAACCAGTGAGACCGTGAAAAGATTGTGTTCCCGACACACGCAAGTCAATTTCATAAGAACTTAAATCAACCCTCTATTCATTGTCATTACACTCAAATTAACGTCGACCTATCGAGCCAGAAACAACCACTCATATGGAATCATGTGATATGCATGAACAAAATGATATACAATCCTAAATAATTCTATATGACATGGCATACTAAATGCAAAATTTCTAATATGAACTAGCATGAATATGCAACTATATGCAATGCAATGATTCTTGATACCCTAAAATCACCCCCAAACTTATTAGTTTCAATGTCCTCATTGAAGGTAAATTAAGATATTAGTTTCATGAATTTCTTTTTTTTTTCTTTTTTTTTTCTTTTTTTTTTTTTAAAAAAAAAACACACCACTCTAAGAAATGCTGGCAAACATGGGTTGCCTCCCACGAAGCGCTGTCGTTAACGTCATTTAGCCGGACTTGACTAACCAGAATCACGTTATACTGCCACCCTGAGTGGTTGGTGGCCCAAACGGAGGATCCTGATGGTGCTCTCCAAATTCACTTCCTGACAAATTGTTAGCAACAATAACAGGAAAAATAGATGACTGTCCAAAATATGCATACCTCAGATGATTTGATGAAGATTTAAGAACGAGATTAGTAGTTTTTTTAAATGACGGCTTAAGCCGCACCTGAGAGTTCAAGAGCTCTGTCAAACCAAGCGACTCGTTTGGCATATCAAATTTCCTCTTCCAAGGAACTGCATTTAACATCTGAACATGCTCTGCTTTTACCTCCTCAGTACGAGGCTTGCTTAGTACACAGACATCGAATGGATCCGACTTCAACAACTGATCAAACGGTTTATTCTGACCAGTATCAACCTCTTCCACTCTAAAACACTTTTCATCGTCTTCCGGAACATTGATGGCCTTAAACACATTAAAGGAGACAGTCTGATCTTGCACTCTCATTGTGAGCTCTCCTTTTTGGACATCGATCATCGTTTTGCCCGTGGCTAAAAATGGTCTTCCCAAGATGATTGGGATGTTCTTATCTTCCTCAAAATCCAAGATGACGAAGTCGGCGGGAAAAATTAGTTTATCCACTTTGACTAAGACGTCTTCCACTATTCCACGAGGATATGTGACCGAACTGTCAGCTAGCTGCAAGGAGATATTGGTAGGTTTTGGGTCGGGGAGTCCAAGTGTCATGAAGACGGAGAGAGGCATCAGATTAATGCTTGCACCAAGATCACACAAGCATTTGTTGAATGACACGTTGCCAATAGTGCAGGGAATAGTGAAGCTCCCTGGATCTTTAAGCTTTGGAGGTAGTTTTTGTTGCAAGATCGCACTACATTCCTCCGTCAATGCAACCGTTACAAAATCAGCTAGCTTTAACTTCTTCGAGAGAATTCCCTTCATAAATTTGGCGTAACTAGGCATTTGTTCCAAAGCTTCAGCAAATGGGATGTTAATATGAAATTTTTTAAATACCTCCAGAAATTTGCCAAATTGCTGATCCAGTTTCTGTTTCTGCATCCTTTGAGGAAACGGTGGAGGTGGATAGACTGCAGGATTGGCCGCTGAAGGCACCATATGCATGGCTGGTTGTTGGAGTGGCTGCTTTTCCTTTTCTGCAACTTCCTCTTGCTCTGCCTGTTTTGAATTCTGTTCAGATTCTGTGCCCCCTGTGACTTTTCCTGACCGCAGAGTAATGGCTTGTACCTGTTCCTTGCCATCATTTTTCCCTGGATTAGGCTCTGTATTGCTAGGCAGACTTCCTTGTTGCCTATGAAGTAGGGCATTTGCTAGTTGTCCAATCTGGTTTTCCAGAGTTTTGAGAGATGATGCCTGATTCTGGAGTGATACCGCTTGACTCTTGACCATCGATCTCAATTCTTCTAATTCAGATTTTTCATTAAACTGCTGCTGAAAGCCCGGAGGCTGATATTGCTGCCTTGGAGCATACTGCTGCTGCACGTTGTTCTGACTGTTACCCCAGCTAAAGTTAGGGTGATTCCTGTTGTTTGGATGATATGTGTTAGGAACTGGCTGTTGTGGCCTTTGAAAATTGCTCACAAACTGGGCTGACTCATGAGATATGGCACATTGACTAGTGTCATGCCCACCTGCACATAGCTCACAGATGCTAGCGACCTGTTGCCTCCCAAGATTAGCCAAAGAATCTACCTTCAGGGTTAGAGCTTCTAACTGAGCTGACAGAGCAGTAGCGGTATCAACTTGAAGAACTCCTGCTACTTTGCCTTGCTGCAATCTCTACGAAGGATTTTGGTACTCATTCACAGCCATCATCTCAATCAGATCATAGGCTTCCTCGTAGCTTTTAGCCCACAACGCTCCACCAAAAGCAGCATCTACCATAGGCCTAGATTGGCTTCCCAGTCCATTATAGAAGCAATTAATGATCATCCAATCTGGCATCCCGTGATGGGGGCATTTTCTGAGCATTTCTTTATAACGCTCCCAAGCTTCACACAATGACTCACCCTGTGCCTGGGCAAACTGAGCAATAGCATTCCTTATGGCAGCTGTTTTCGCCATAGGAAAGAATTTGGAGAGAAATTTTTGTGCAAGCTCTTCCCAAGTAGTGATAGACCCAGCCGGTAAAGAATGTAACCAGCCTTTAGCTTTGTCCCTCAAAGAGAAGGGAAAGAGTCTCAGTTTCACAGCATCATCTGAAACACCATTGAACTTGAAGGTGTCACAAATTTCGATGAAATTCCTGATATGCATATTAGGGTCCTCAGTTGCACCACCCCCAAACTGGACTGTGTTCTGCACCATTTGGATAGTACCAGGCTTAATCTCGAAGGTATTCGCTGCGATAGCTGGCCTGATGATACTCGATTGAATATCATTTATCCTTGGTTGCGAATAATCCATGAGTGCTTTTGGAGGTACCTCTGGATTAGGATTAGCATCTCCCATTGTAACAACCGGTCCAACTTCTTCTTCTAGTAACTCTATCTCTTTCTTCCTTTCTAGTTCCGCTTTGGTTTGAGATCGTGTTCGCATGCACGTTCAAATACCTGAAACACGAAGGACAGGAAGACACAAGATAGGTAAGTAACACGAATCAAGTCAGTAATCTATAACGACCACTGCTGACAAGCACATAAATGCCAAATAACACCGAAGTCCTCGGCAGCGGCGCCAAAAACTTGTTGACTCGTAAACACGCAAGTATACGCGATCACAAATAGCAAGTGATAAATAGAATTCGTTCCGCAGAGACTAGGTGTAAATGCCAATTAAATACCTATGCAACAGTGTATGGTTACTTCTTAATGCTTGACCAATTATCAAATTGAGTTGTTGATTATTACTTAACTAATAAAACAATTATCAACTATGAGTGGATTAACAAACAAGATTACTTATGTAAGAGAAAACATGGAGTTCCAATTTCATTGAATATTTCACTAAGGGCTGACACATAGAATTGATATAGGTGATAAAACTTGATAATTAATCAGATAACACGACAAGAATATGAGTTATCTTTCAATATACTCATATCAAACCACTTAACATCCACAATAGTTAGAAGTTAAGAGGACACCACATCACGTTCAAATTATATATGTCTATACAATCTGGAAACACAACTGGTTTAAGCACAAGTTATCTATAAGATTACATGGAGCAATATATATTGGTCAAATCATATCACTAATCATGAACATCAAATTAATTCATGAACCCATGCTAGTATGGCAAAATCCCAATCCTAGAATCCACTTTCGCAATCATCAAGGATTAAATAAATTAGATGCTAGCTACACATCTATCAATTAAATCAACCATATTAGATTATCACAATTAAATCACCCAACAATCAATTACATGTCAAACACAATAATTACGTAAACAAATCCATTAGAACCCCATGATAATGATTTAGTTCATAATTAAACTAATCACCATCATGGGTTCTAAAGAAATCATAGATCTAAAAACAATTAATAATGAATAATAAAAGAGAAATTGAGAGCAAAATAAATCCTCAATAATGTAGAGAAGAAATACAAAAGATGAAATCAATAGGCCTCCTTGCTTGTCACGAGCTTGAAGAACCCTCGAAATTAATCTCTTGTTCCTAGAATAATAATAATGATGATGATAGATAATAACCTAATGATAGATGTTTTTTTTAAAGTCTAAGATATTACATAATAAACCAAAGCTACTTGCCCTAAAAAATTAAGCCCAACACATTCTGACCCGGTTTGGAAATAATGAGGCAAATAGCGCTCTTGCGCTACCATACTGCGCCGCAGCGCCTAGAGTTCCCTGGCTATGCTGTGAACAAACTCAAACCGCGCTCTTGCTCGAGCAGATGGCGCTCTTGCGCGAGCCTATGGCGCTCTTGCGCGAGAATATGGCGCTCTTGCGCCCTACAGCTCCTGGAAACATGCTGTTGCTCCTGGAAACGCGCTCCTACGCCTTGCAGCTTCTGGAATCAGCACACAACTCGAGCCCTTGCCAACATTCCATTTTTCTCTTGGTTTACACTTCATCCGTGAACTCCAGTCCAAGCTACGATCCACAGAAATCGCCCACCAACACTGACGATCTACACTTTTGCACAACTAGACGAAAACACATCAAATTACAATGAAACTCAAGAACTTGCAAACGTCTTAAGTCCGAACGGAAGGTAAATAGTGGATAGAAAAATCCACTTATCAGTTTGTAGAAGGGGGGTTGAATACAAACGATACCGTTTAATCGAAATTTTTCCTTTGAATAATTTAACAATTAAGAACAAATTAGTGCGGAATAAAACTGAAACAATATTCGAGTTAAATATAACTCTATTAAACTTGAAATGTGTTACAATTCTGATCACTGATTACAATGAACTTGATAAAACAAATCTAGAATAAATTCGACATGAATTTATCTATTTTTGTAATAAAAAGGATCGAATACTAAAAAGTAGTTCGATATAAAATCTAGGGATTATGATCCGCTAGAAAGTCAAAGCAGTACAAGAGAATCAGTTCTTATGAATTTAATGTTAAGAACCAAACAAGAATTAATTCTCTAATGAAATTAATAGCTCGGACAGTTTGAGGAAGTAATGAAGACAGAGTGAATTTGATGATGATGTTCTGTGTCTTTTTTTTCTTCTGTAATGAATGTCTGTTTATCTTCAGTCTGCTGTCTTTGTATAAATACAATTGCTTTTCTATTAAGTCATCCCACGTGCAAGTTACTTTTAAACATAATACATTTGCACTAGGAAGACAAGCGGAAAAACAACCATTTGCTCTTGGAAGACTCTCGGGAAGACAACCCTTCTATTAAGAAGACAATCGGGAAGACTAGTATTTACACTAGATAAATAACAAACACAATAGTACGTTGACACTCGATGCACTGTCTGGTTCATGAGTGACTAACGACAATGTATGTTCTTTATCTGTTTGACTTTAAGCAGTGATTCACTTCCTTCTCATTCAAGAACTCCGTAATCAGTATCTTTTTCTGTCACCACTTGAAATCTCCGTCACTTTAATAAATCCACTGAGCTTGAATACTTCATTGAGGCTTGATCAATAAATTGAGCTTCTTTCAATGTAGAATCACTTCAAGTCTGTAGATGACTTTAATCTTCATTCTTTGACAGATATAATCTTCTGAGATTCCTGTGACAATCTGAATTATTACTTACTTATTACATACTTGTTTAATGTTGAGTTAATTCCTCGATGTAAACAAATAGGCTAAAACATAAGTCTGCCTTGTTCTCAACTGGCTTGACAACTTTTGGTGCAATGTTCAGCTTGATTGGTCCTTGTTGAGCTCTGTTAACTGGTTCTCTTTTCCTTGACTTCTTTTCAACTTCAATGATGAAATTAGGAAAACTAGGTTTTCAAACTCCATAGGTTGTTCTTTGGGCTCTACAGGAGTCTCATGGAAGGTGATTTGAGATTGAGATAGAAGCTGGAATTGGATCTTCAAAGACAATTCTTCTCCCTGTATCTCTCTTCTCTTCTTCCACTTTCTCATGAGAGACAGACCAACATAATATTACCATTAATAATAAATAATATAAAAGTACTAACTAGCTTATTACCTTTTATCATTAAAACACTTTTTTTTTAACAAAATCTACTATTTTTACAAAAATATCACGAGAAATTATCTTGATATTAAATGATATATTACCTTTTATAATAAATAATAAAATAATATAAAAATAGTAACTAGGTGATTGCCTTTTATCATTAAAACACTTTTTTGTAACAAAATCTACGGTTTTCAGTCATTTATTCTATTTAATAAATAATAAAATAATATAAAAATAGTCAATAGTTGATTGTCTTTTATCATTAAAACATTTTTTGTAACAAAATCTACTTCTTTCCAAAAATATCGCGGGTAATTACATTTAAATTAAAACAGATTACATTTTATAATAACTAATAAAATAATATAAAAATAGTAATTAGCTGATTGCCTTTTATCTTTAAAACACTTTTTTGTAACAAAATCTACTCCCTTTTTCAAAAATATCACGTGCAATTACCTTTAATTTAAAACATATTACCATTAATAATAAATAATATAAAAATACTAACTAGCTTATTACCTTTTATCATTAAAACACTTTTTTTAACAAAATCTACTATTTTTCCAAAAATATGACCGAAAATTATCTTGATATTAAAACAAATTACCTTTTATAATAAATAATAAAATAATATAAAAATAGTAACTAACTGATTGCCTTTTATCATTAAAACATTTTTTTGTAACAAAATATACTCTTTTACCAAAAATATCACGGAAAATAATTATCTTTAAATTAACATATTACCATTTATATTTGTTTTCACTAAAATCTCCTTTTTCCAAAAATATCAATGGAATCCTTACTTATTTATTTTAAAATGTATTTTAATGCTTTTAATTATTTAAAAAAAACTTACCTATTTTAACATGCCAACGTATTTTTTTAACAAATACAATTAATATAATTAAAACACTTTTAAAAATATCATGGACAATTACTTTTTTTAATTAAAACATGTTAATTTTTCTATTTGTCCTTATTATTAATATTATTTTAATAAATAATAAAATAATATTAATAATGTCTCATTTATCTTTCTCACCCCATTTATATTATTTATTTATTTTTTCTATATTACAATTAATATTTAAATTTGTCATTTTATAATTTATCATTTTGATTTTTAATTGTTTTTTATGGTCCGTTTACAGGCTAGTATAGATTATATTGACCAACTACTTGATGACAGTTGACACATACCCATTTGAAAACTTTCTAGTATTTCTCTACGAATAACGCATCACAGTGTGCATATAAATAATATGTTTAAAATATTATTTTTCAGAAGTTCTTGTGTGAATAAAATCTAAATATTAAATTTTTATTTGAAAAAGTATTCCAAAAATAATTAATGAAATTATCTTTTGTATGATTTTAAAATACATGAAAAAAATTGAAAGTTACAAGAATATGGACTATTTCACAATGACTAGATTTGTTTTCTTTATATATCATATAGAAAGTACTTTTTTGAGTAAAATTTAGAATTGAAAATCAGGAAGTGGATAATATGAAAAAGTATTATAAGTCCTTTAATTTAATGAAATACTGGAAAGTACTTTACTTTGAAAAAGTATTCCAAATAGTATCAAAAAGGTGTATCGACTGAGTTGGGCTTGGGCCCGATGGCTATATATAAGTCCTTTCTTTAGTCTTTCGTTATTTGTTACGGGACATTCTAAACTTGGTCATCTTCGTCTTCTCCGATTCTCTCTGGAAGGTGGATAAAAATAAAATGGTGGATACTGAAATCATCTGTACATTCGTCGGTATAATTGGTTAGTACTTGAACTCATGTGTTTACAATTTGGATATAGATCTATTCTTGCTTTAAAGTTCTGTATTGGTAGGAACCCTAGAACACAATAGATTGACACCAGAAAATTCAAATTTATATGTTCATAGTACTGATGTTCTAGTGTATGTGTGTGCCTCTCCAATTTAATTTATTGTTTATATTCATACCTTGACCTAATCAGGAAAAAGGTTTTTGGGGATACTGTTTTGATGTTTAACATATATATGCTGCTTGTTAGGGGTGTGCACGGTTCGGCTCGGTTTCTACCTTATAATCGTAACCGAACCGTTCGGAACTATTTTTTTCGGTTCGGTTAAGCGTTTATCGGTTTCGGTTTTCATCTACTTAACACACAAGTTTAACGATAATAATCTTGAAAATTTTATAACATCAAAGAAAATAAAAAAAATGTAATTTACAATTACACAATTTGTATTATTATAAAATTATTATTGAGTTCCCTGCACGTAGTAGTCTGAGTATTACTATTACCTCAGCTCAATATCCTGTTATATAAATCTTAGTAGATGTAGTAAAGGCCTGATCTTGTCTTTAGATTATAGTAACACAGATGTGATACGCACTTCATGCCTCCTCCTTTTCAAAGAGCTTATTATCACTATCTGGCTTGTGTAAAACAAATATAGCGAAATGAATTAATCAAACTGAAGCATGAGGTAATGAAGGACTCAGGTGATGATTTGTAAACACGGATTCAAAACCACGTGTATAACATAATAACCCTTTAATGTAATAATTTGGAAATTAATAATGTAATTTATATTTATATATTATATTATATTATATTGACGGTTCGGTTTTTCGGTTCGGTTATAAGAGTAAAACCAAAACCGTTATTTAACCGTTCTATCGGTTCGGTTCGGTTACATTTTTTCTCGGTTTCGGTTATTTTCGGTTTTTCGGCTCGGTTTCTTTCTGCTCACCCCTACTGCTTGTTTAATATATTTTCAATGTCATCTTGTATGTTTTTCTTTTCGGACAGGGAATTTCATCTCACTTGGCCTGTTAGCTTGTGCAGTGTAATCTCCCTCTCTCTCTCACACACAATTTTTTTAATTGATATTCACTTATCCGGGGTGAATAAGTGAGTGTGATTTTTTTAATCAATTTTTTGTTTGCTTGGGTAGGCCAACTTTCTCCAAAATAGCAATGAATAATTCGGTGAGAGGGCTCAAACTTGTATATCATCTGGCCATGACGCTGAGCAGTCTCTTCTGGGTGTTATATGGTATGCCGTTTATTCACCGCGGATTCATCCCTGTGCTGACATCTAATGGCATTATCCTTGCTACACAGCTTGCTTATCTCACCATCTCCCTTGTCTATGCCAATGATAATAAACAAAGGGCACGTACCTTGTTCATACCTTAATCACTACTTTTATTACTTTTATGTTGGGTAAATTATATACATGTACTGATCCATATACACACACATGGATATACTACAGATGTACGTAGGAGGTGTATTTCTGATTGAGTTGGTGGTGTTCGGCCTTGCCATTGGATTGGTGATTAGACAATCACCTACATCTAAGACAAGAGAGGAGGTGGCTGGGGTATTTTGCATTGTATCCTATGCACTGATTCTCGTTCCCGAGGCTTTATGCGTGGTACATTTGTTGTTCTGCTTGTATGTATAAAAAAATAAATAGGCGTAATTGTTGTTGAGTCGGTCGACTAGTCGGCTGACAGTACTTTCCTATCGACTAATTGTGGTAACTTGGTGTGTTAGTGTTTTGGGCGACTAGTTGAGCTGACTGGTTTATGACCCAGTCAAAACCTGGTGAAAACCGACTTTAAAAAAAAACCTAGCTCTAAACCTAGTTTCATTCTGCTCTGTTTTCTGCAGTAAATCTGCTCTGTTTCTGGCTTTCTGGAGTAAAATGCACTGCTTTTCTTCGTTTCTGCATTAAACTGCACTATATATTTCTGCAATTCTGCTATGTTTCTGCACTTAACTATCCTATTTTCTGCAATTATGCTCCATTTCTGCTGTCACACTGCTCCATTTCTGCAGTTAAATTGCGCCGTTTCTGCTATTTTTTTTGTTGAAACTGCATTGATTTATGTTTAGGAATTTGCAAGTTGAATTATTGATTATGTTTTATAAACTTAATGTTTCATTGGAAATTAGAATTTTACAATTGCACTATCTTAGTTACGCATTAATTGTTAGTTGTTACATAATCACAATTCACAAATACATTGCTTATTTTCTCTTCAGTCTTTAGTCTTTAGTATGGATTAACTGATTGCAGAGTTGATCATTCGGACCTTTCAATTCATAGATGTAGATCTCGGACCTATGAATGGGGATATTCCCGAAACTCACACTCTCTAACTTTTAGTATGCATTGTTTCAAGTCCTCATCTGTGAGTTTTGAAATACAACATTATAATAGGTGTTAGAAATCTATATTATATAATATAAATTATTCGTTATTATAATAATAATAATATATTATTTTTTTGGTCGCCTAGCCGAAGGTCCATTGACTCGCCTCAACTTGTCGACATGACCAACATGATAGGCGTAGATGTCTAGAAAGCATAGTAATGCCGATTTGTTATGTAAATCTCTCATGTGTGTATGTGTGACAGGTTGAACTGCAGAAGACAGGGAGTGTAGAGAACGTGCAAACTCGCAATTTGGTGGGTAACATGCTTTATAGACTTTGCTGGACCATCTATGCCTCATTCAAATATGACGTTGTCCTTGGGGTAATAAGATATGTATAAAGATGTTATTCTTATCAAAACAGAATGTAGTTCACAAAGTTAATTATTTGGTGAGAGTAAAATGAAGTATAAAATGTAGCTTTCTCGTGTGAAATATCTTGTTTTCAAGATGTATGTTTAATTAATTCGAACTCTTGTAGGCTGTGAATTTTTCTGGATTTCTTTTTGGAGTCTTCCACATTAAAGTATATGATGTGTACTACAAAAGATATGCAAAATCCGGTGTTGATAAGAAGCTTGAAACAGCTGAGGTGCAGGTCCGAGGAATGAGCACAGGTGCTGATAAGAAGCTAGCCACAGCTGAGCTGCTGCTCCAAGATCAGAAACTGATGGGGTGCAGGTCCAAGGAATGGGCACAGGTGTAAGAAGCCAACTGAGCTGCAGCTCCAAGATAAAATAACAATGTGTTATATTCAGATTATCTAAAACAAATTTTCCTCCTGACATTTAAATAATCGAATATGATTCGGTTGTACACCTGTACTTGTCACTTATATAATAACTTAATGTGAATTGTTAGTTGTATATTAGTATTGATGATAGTTAACTTTTTAAATCATCTAAATAAGTTGTACTCCAATGGTGTTAGCTATAATGGTTAACTATATTTCAAAAACAATATTTTATTATTATTTCGTGATTATTCTGTAATTCGTGATTATTCTGTAATTCGTGATTATTACAGATCGATCTTAATTGTGGGAATATATTTTTGAAATTCTAAATTAAATTTTGTTATTAAATTTTAATATATAAACATTAACACTAATTGATTTTAACTGTGGTCAAGCATTCCCTGCATATTTTGTTAAGCTATTCGAGCAACAATAATCGAAAATCAATTGTTTTCAATCAGGTAACTAACAAGTGAGAATAGATTTTTGCACCACCTAAATTAACTTTGAAAACCACCGCAAAACAGGAAAAAGTAAGTTGCTAAGTGTCAAAAGAAAACATAAAGATGATGAAGTGTCAAAAGAAAACATAAAGATGATGAACACTTCTTTCGGACAATTAGTCAAACACCTTATGCTATCTCAAATACAAAGAAAAACACTTTATAAATTTGATTTTGAGAGATTCCCACAAATCATAGATCCCTTTTTATGCAATAATCACAAACCTAATTCCTAATTTGAAGGAAAAATAAACAAAAAAGAAGATTGAAGATACATAATTGTACTTGCAAATCAAGTGGCGGGAGTGACGAATGAGAGCAGCAGTAGAGGGAACAAAAGCAGCGGGAAATGATGTGGCAGCTGAGCTACAGATCTGTAAGCCTTCAACAAATATAGCCAAGCATAAATGGATGGCTATAATTATACCTAAAGGGAGTTATCCGTTGGAGAGGTGAATTTCATAGAAATTGGCTATAATTAGTACTATTCATTCATCTGCCAGCTGTAAGTTTTAGCTAAGGGCTCCCAAGGGTTGGAGATGCTCTAAGAAGCCAACTGAGCTGCAGCTCCAAGATAAAATAACAATGTGTTATATTCAAATAATCTAAAACAAATTTTCCTCCTGACATTTAAATAATCAAATATGATTTGGTTGTAGACCTGTACTTGTCACTTAAAAATTTAATGTGAATTGTTAATTGTATATTAGTATTGATGATAATTAACTTTTCAAATCATCTAAATAAGTTGATCTATTTTCGTTTGTTCATATTTCATTACTTGTTTTGCGAAAACACTACGTCATAAATGACCTTTTGAAACCCTTAAAAACCGTTGTATTGTTGCAGAAAGTTCAAAGCATAGCCTCAAAAATCTCAAAGACAACAATTTTCATTTGTTAATTTTTTCACCATTGCCTTACCATTGCCTTAGGCATCGATGCCAACACTTTTCTACCTACGCCGACATATTATATTTGTGTTGCAGTAAGGTAGACTTTGCTGGAAAACAAAAGATGGGGCCCACCAGAACATGGACCCGCATGTGTGCTAAATTTAATATTTAAAATTTAAAATTTATTATATATATATATACACACACATATATATACATGTATCTTACAGAACACAAATGTAACAATATTAAAATCTCTTCTTTTCATTTCACAAACATAATCATTAATACCATTACAAAATTTATAATCCTCAACTCTAAAACAAAACAAGAACATAAAATAGAAGTTTACAAGTTATGCAAAAAAGGAAAAAAAAAATCTACATAAATGTCTAACACCAAATAGTCAAATTCATATTTTTCTAGGATCTAGTTTGTCTTGGACCTTCCACTCCATCAACAATACCTGCCTTATCTTTTTTGTCAAATTTGTCTCTGCGAGAATGCACAAATAATGACTTAGTAATGCCATGTACATAATACTTTTTGAACATGTGAAGGCACAAATTAGTAATGCCATGCACAGATATAGAACATTATATTATTTGTCAGATTTTCATTAAGCTAGGTCTATTCATACATAAAGTAGCGGTCTGCTTTGTATTGGTCACCTATTTTTGTATTCGATAAACAACTTCTTACAAGCAATAAGAACCCTGCTCCTCCAATCACTTCGGATACATCAATCAATGAATAGTTAAAAACAAAAGGTTGCATTTAAAAAGTAAGGAAAAAAGAACTTACAAGGAAGCAATATATTACCTTAACGACAAGATTACAAAAAACGACACTAATAAGCTGGGGACCAGCAATTGGCACAACTATCAGAATGCAGAATAGCTATCAGTTGAAGCAAGTAATTTGTTAGCGCCTTTGTAATCTATACCTTTGGCTCCATATCGATGGCTACTCCTAAGGTTTCCAAAACATCTGCACTTCCACAAGCAGATGAACTTTATCGATTTCCATGCTAGAAGAAGTTGTCAAAAAATCACTTCAACTTTCTTTACCGAGATTATGCATTAGCTGAAGTCTGAGTTTAAATAGAAAAAGTATGGTACCTCTACAGAAAATAAACCCGCAGGTGCTTGCTTGTCACAATAATCTGCAATTTTATTAGCTCTACAACAAATGAACCCGCATGTGCTTGCTTGTCACAAGAATTTGCAATAATTTAACTAATTGACATGTTCCAAAAATTTGAATATTCAACGAAAAGCTTATAGTTTAGCTAATCGAGCCAAACTCGAGTCGAGCTCACAAAAACTCGGCCCCGCTCGAATTTTTAATTGAGTCCAAAAATTTGTTCAAGCTCGAGCTCGATTAAAATTTCGAGCCGAGTCAAGCCGAGCTAATCGAACTGAACTCAAAAAAACTCGGCTCAAATTACAGCCCTATAATGAAGAGGGATAACAACAAATTTCATTTATGTTTATATAATGTTAGATGTCAATCAATCGACATTATGTCTAACAAATTAAAGGTGTTTTGATTTAACCACATCACAAAGCCATTTAATTAAACTTTATGAAGTCACTAATCATCATCAACATTCTCAAGAGTCAAGATTAACGGAATCTCCCTTAAACATCTTTATAAAATGTGGGTTTCAAAAAGGAATAATGCTAGAGGTACCGAATTTGGTACAAAAATAGGTACAAAATGACACATGTCATTATTTAACTGGCTATAAATTAATGGATTCCCTGCATTAACATCAATATCACCAATTAAAACATTTCAAATTGATACCTTCACATCATTCGGTACCTAAATTTTGTACCTCAATTCGATACCTCTAGCATTACTCTTCTAAAAATGTCAATTATTTTGTCAAAAAGTTTTGAAGCAGTTAAACATTTTTATAAAATACGGGCTTCTTAGATTGTGGGGTTTTTAATAAATCCATAATTTGTAGTAGTTAAGTAGTTTCTGAATAAATAATTGCCGTCTGATTTTGCACAATTCTGTTTTTTCATGTAGAATGTAATATGTATTTTAAATTTTCTGGCTTTAGCCCTTGGTTGTGTGGTATAATTCACCCTGTTCTTGCTAATCATCAGCTAGTCAAAATCCTAATACTTTTGAGATGAATGGTATCTGTTGCTCAAGATAATTCAAACTTTTGTTGTACATGTACTAGATCTTGGGGCGCTGCTAAAATGCAGTTAGTGTATATTATCTTTGTACTCTTATGTGCAATACCCTATTAAATACTTAAATGCATGCATGACATACATATAAAATTAAATATGTGTTATAATGTTTTAATAATTTAAATTTAAAATATAATATGAAATTATGTTTTGTTAAAATTGTTTTAATATAATTTATTTTATAAAGATAAACATGTGTTATAATGTTTTAATATTAAAAAAGCATTTTTAATGAGTGAAACATTATTTTTATTAATTTATAAAAAATAATAATTATCATGTTTCTATATTAAATACACGAAAACAATAAATAAGTATCAAAAAATTATTTAAAAAATTACATATATGTGACAAAGTTACATATTAATATCTAGGTACGTATTGATTTCCATTCATCAATTCTAAGTTTTAGAGGAGCATCCCATCCATTTACAGAATCTTCGTGAAATTTGAACCAAAATCCATTGATCTCTAGGATAGGACAATTATCGATCATAGGGACATGTAAAAAAATAATTATAATATTAATAGAGTATGTTTTGCGTTAATAATCCAAATATTATATTTTCTTAGATATGTACGTACCGAAACAAAATAATTATAACTTCTTAGAAATGCTATACAGATGAGTTTCTCCGGGCCAATGATGCCTTCTGAAACATACAGTGACAAATATGTCAAAGTGCCCATTTGTATCGGATCCAAAGCAACTAAAATCACATTATACAAAGTTGCAATTACTGGATCCATTTCATCCATAGACATCCAGTACTTATATGAACATGGACTTTCACAATAGTTGACTATGCGTAATGTGGTCCATGCTTCATTTATACTTTTATGCCATATTTTCGTCCAATAATCTAAACGACTCTCTATGAAATCATGTAAATCTGTGCGCACCCTTCTCCATTGATCTTCTGACCCATAAATTTGATGGGCTACTGATCTATACCCACAATTACCATCCGCAGAAACATTTTTATATTCATGAATATAAGGAACAACAAATCGTGGAACTTCTGAAGGAATAGATTCTTCCTTTGTCTGAGCTTTACGTTTATTACCTGATTTAAGCGTAGAAGTTTTTTTTTTATCAACATGCTCAAAGTAGGACGGATCTCTTTTCGTGGAACTTCTACTTGTCGGACGACCTTTACTTTTTCGGTCACTAAAAGGCTCTTCCAACGTAAGTGCTTCCGGATGTATCATCTTCTCCAACTGAGATATATACATTTTCTTTGCTTCCGGTGATTGTTTCATCATTACACTAAAGTAATGCCATAAAATCTCATCATCATCTTTGCCTCCGTTAGAAAGTATTAAGAAGGAAATTGAGAATTTATATAATATTATAAAGGCAAGAATATTAAAATTGTATATTTACTTTCATCCATTAATAAAAATTTTAAGGCAATTAAGATATTTTCTAATAAAATAATTTAGGAGACTATTAAAATTGTATATTTAATTTTTCCATTAGTAAAGATTTTAAAGGCAAGAATATTAGAATTGTATATTTAGTTTCCTGCATTAATAAAGATTTTGAAAGCAAAAATATTATAATTGTATATTTAGTTTCATGCATTAGTAAATTTTTTTAAATCAATTAAGATATTTTCGAATCTTTTACATTAATTATTCAAAAATTTAAAAAAATTAAAAAATATATCGAAACGATTTAAGAAGCGCCATGTCACCGCCCTCGTATTCTCCTTGGTATAAGTATATATTCATTATAATAAACCATAAAGATAAAGAAGATATTGATATCGATAGTTATATCTAGACTAGTTTTGAAAACCGCGCTTCGCGGCGGTGTTATAGTTTTTTTTTTAAAACTCTATAAATTTAATTATAACAATTACTTGTTCCTCCCTAATAAGCCGTATTCCCGTAAAACACGCTTTCTTAGTTAAGATCGAAATTCCAAATTTTATATTAAATACTTATCTTATATGTTAATTTCTATGTTAACATATTCATTTCTAATAAGTCGCTCTCGTTGAAAAAATAACTAGATAAATTCACACTTCTACTTTACTTCCAATAAAACTTTACTTAATTATATGCATTTTCTATATTTCAAACTTTTCTTCTCTATAAATTTACACATATATTCAATTTTCAATAGAACTTTTAATTATATATTACAAACACCTATTTTACTTCTAATAAAACTTTTAATTGTATGTACTTTTTATAAATTCGAACTCTTCACCTCTATAAATTCGAACATCTATTCTACTTTTAATTTTATGAGCAACTTATAAATTTGAACACATATTCTACTTCAAATACAACTTTTATTCATATGTGTTTTCTATAAATTTGAACTTTTTTCCTCTATAAATTCAAACACCTATGCTAAAGAATATTTTTTGATTTATTAGTATTTAAAACTCTAAAATTCCAAACAATTAAAAAAATAAATTGAGATGATCGTAGAAGCACCAACCTCCCGCGTATCCTCCTTTATGTACATTGATTCAAAATCACATTCTAAATTTAAACATAATAAGTGCAAAAATATTGCAAGTCACAATTAAACAAAACTCAAGTTCTTAAATAAAGAAACATAAAAACATTCTTGTAAAAATAAAGTTGTAACAATCCTCAAACATGTCAATTCATCACGTAAATCTCGAAGAAGTTAAAAAAAAAAATAGAATCTCAAAATATTGAAGTGAGAAGTTGGTATGCGACTAAAAAAATGATAAGCCGGTAAAAGTAAACACTTGTTTTGTCTCGTATTTCTCTTCCTCGTCTTGCCCATCTTACTCTGCAACTAAAAAAATACTCTTAAAAAACAAGTTTAGTACATTGATACAAACACAAATACACCATCTTAAACCCATAACAAACAATATAAATTTAGAGCACCTTATAATCCAGCCGGTACGTCTTCATCTTACAAAATTAATGATTAGATAATGTTACAACTTACAATCTTAGACTCCAAAATTTGTGATCTTGGATTCTCTGCTGATCAATTCCCATTATTAGCTCTCGATCTAATAACAATAAATGTTAATAAAATATTACAATGCAAGCAGAAGTTGATAAGCTAAACATATAAGAAAAATAATGAAAAACTTCCACAGAATATGTGTACCAGACATAGATGATTGTTATTCATTGAAAAAGAACATTTATAGAAAAGTGCATTATAAGGTTAAAAAACTCTGGATAAAATTATCAAACAAAATAAATTAGGCCGTAGTAAACATTTATGTGAATGTCTGGTAATATAGTCAATTTGAAGAGATGAATCTTCTTAAATTTCGAGTGGCATATTTAAAAAAGGGGTAGCATGCAAATAGAGCATATTATATACTTGTGTAATTAGATTTCGTTTTCTATAAGAATAAGTAACACAAATTCTCGTTCACCTTAAATTAGAATATGTTTTCTACTTCAAATATGTTATGTTAGATTAAATTTTAGTTGTATGTTTTCTTTATAAAATTGAACTCTTCTCTTATGTAAATTCGAATAAATTTTCTATTTATAATAGGTTATCTACTTACGACACTACAACAAATCTGGCCAATTATGACGGAAAAATTAACACTGAAATCGTCATAATTGGTCCAATTACGACGAAAAATTTTCGTCATTTTTGCTCAAGTCTTAAGTTCGGATATTCGTCACAAGTATACTTTTCGTCTTAAGTTACATTTTCGTCACAAGTATACATTTCGTCTTAAATTCAAATTTTCGTCACAAGTACAAATTTCGTCTTAAGTTCGAATTTTCGTCACAAGTATAAATTTCGTCTTAAGTTCCAGCAATGTTCGTCATAAGCTCAGAAGCGGGACCCAGTTTTACAGGCAAGTCAGGCAAGTCGTTTCCCGGGACATCACCTGGATCCTTTTCAGTCTGAATGCCTTTAAAAAATTATGGAATATGTGAATGAGGTGCATATGGTCACAAAAACCAACAACAAAGCAATCACAATTTACAGGGAAAAAATTAAAAAAATGTGTTGTGTCCGAACAAAATCATTAAAAAAAAGGCCAATGAAACATGCAATGGAGGGGGAGATTAAGGCCATGCTTTTAGATATCAAACCATTAAACTATAGTTTCCATAACTATATGGCTAGTAATCAGGTACATAGGGACTTTTAGAGAGGACTGAAGACTCAAGAACCCAACAACTATAATAGTGATTATTATTAAAAGAGTGTAAAACAGTTAGAATCATCCAAGCAGGAAGAAAAAATTATATACAAAAAATATGTTCGACTTATTCAACAGATGCAGAACTGGTTTACAGAAAATTACGATGCATGTAAGTGGATATTTTACCTTACCATGGAACCTATTAAGGCAGCAGCTTTCTCATGTAATACTTGTGCATCTCTCTCTATATTAGTATAGTTTCGAGTTGTATGCCTCCTGTAACATCAAGATCCTTGAGAGAGAGACATAACAAATATATATAATTTTCGAAGTACTTATAATAACATTTGATTACTTAACTTTGCTCATATTATACTATATTATTTACAAATATTTCTAATTTTGTTTTGAAGAAACTTGAACAAATATAAGTAGTTGAACAGAGACTTGCAGGATGCTATTTTTTTTTGGCTAAATAAATTCCAGGATATTGGTTCATTAATCTACAAATTTGGCATACCAGTAAAAAATAAATCTAAATGGGACGTCACTTTTGTACATAACTAGAATAATCAGAATCATATTTCATATCCAATAGTTCTTTAAGGTTGAGCACAATAATATTATTTCTTCTATCAAACAATTTGAAGCTATTCATAACTGTATTATCTGATCAACACTGTAATATTGTACCTTTTGCCTTAATAGGTCCACTTGCGCCAACAGTAATTGCTCCTGAAATAAATGAACATTCTGTTTAGAAAGTCGTCTTTCTGCATAAAACACTTCACTTTATAGATATTGAGTAACAGGGAGACACGTAACAAACCTTCTTTTCCTTAATAGATAATAACCCTTCATTTAGAAGCTGCTCCTACTTCTGCAATTCCTTCAAGCCCAAACCACTAAGGTCCTTCCCCAATATTTGCCTACAAAGTGAAAAACATGACAGCAATAAATATCTTCTTCCAAATACAAGTGTTGGACTACTTCACAGCTAAAAGGAAACTTACATATTTTTCAGCTGGAGATCTGCAATCTCCTGTTTCAGACATTCCACCTCCCGAACGTCCTTCTTCTGAATACATTACATCCAGACAAATAAACACCAAACTATATAAATAAATTAAACTAGAAGAAATATTGAACTACAATGAGCATCTCATACATTGTTTCATAGTTATGATTTACATGTTAGTGACTATTTGGATTTTAGAGTAATAACAATGACCTATAAGGAAATTACGCATCGTATAGAGTACTATAAATGACTAGTAAAGAGCCCATCATTGTTAACAATGACCAGTAAGGAGTGTAATAAATTGGAATGAATGAGAAAACCAAATGATATGTTATGACTCACTTCCTCAAAACCTCAAGGTTTTCGGACAAGCCACTAATAAGACTGTATATATTTAACATCGTTAACATCAGCATTGAAGCACCATGTCAGCAGACACTAAAAAAATCAAGATTTAGAAAGCAAACTTTGTATCCATTCTAATACATCTTAAGCCGTCGGGTAACATATTCATCTTAGCATTTGTGCCATTAATTGACAGAGAAGAGAAAAGCCAAAAACATTTGGAAGAAATTACATACCGGTACCTCATGTTCAATAGCAGAATTTTCAGATGATTCTACACACTTGCTGTATCAGTCAACAATTTAATCAAAAAAAGCCTTTGTTATCAAGCTCAATTGCTCTCTTATATGCAATCAAACATTCATTCAGATATCTTCTCGGGTTTTAAAAATTGTCCCTCAACTTTAAAGATTGCTCAAATATATGGGGTTTGACTCTCACTGATACAGAGCAACAAAGCAACACATTGTTCATATCCAAACATGTCAACTCGAATAATACAAATACCAAACATCCAAACCCATAAAAAAAAGAGAAGAGAAATTGAAGCTTATACCTAGTATCATTGCAAGGAGCGTTATAATCATCTAGGAGAAGCTTGCAATCCGTTGGCAAACCGGAGATTTGTTATTGCAGCGCAGCTGCGGCACTAGCATCAGCAGAGAGACTTATAATAGAAAGTAACAACATAAAGGAGTGTTATTTTAGGGTTGGATTGCTACGACGCCGTATAAGTAATTTTGGGCGCCCAATTCTAATTTTCCCCAAATTTTTGCCTCCATTCCGTGCTATAGATTCAGTCTGCTTTATATTGGAAAATAAAATTATTTTTTTTAATTTTTTATAATATCACTCAAATATTTAAATTTTGACATTATTAAAGAGTAACTATCAAATCACTAGTTGACTTTTGTAATCTCAAAACAAATAAATTTAATTTTAAAAATCAAAATATTAATTCGGGACTAAACACTAGTTAAAAGTACTAATCCAATCACTAGTTGACTGTTATTATCTCAAAATATATAAATTTATTTTAATTTTAATTTTTTGTAATATCAATCAAATAAATAAATCTTGATATCCATACGGTTAGATCGTCAAAAAATATTTTTAAAAAAATTGAAACATCAATCCGGGATTAAACACTTTTTAGAAGTGCTAATCAAATGACTAGTTTGTTGTTATAATCTTAAACCAAATAAATATACTATTTCCTAAATTTTTGAAATATTACTCAAACAAATGAATCTTCATATCAGTACGGTTGGATTATCTGGGAATATTTTTTAAAAAATCTAAATACAACCGGAAGTAGTACTATTCCAGCGTTTCTAAAAAGATACGGCACAACCGGGCCTTTATATTTTTTGATGATATTTTCCCAACACTAGAATGAGTACTGATTAACATCCATACGGTTGGATCATCTAAGAAATCATTTAAAAAAATTATTTAGTGAATCTGACACGTGTCCCGTTCCCGGAAGCACTACTGTTCCAACAGTTTTGGGAAGATGCGGCATAACCGCATCTTTTTATTTTTTGATTATTTTTTCCCAACACTAGAATGAGTACTGATTAACATCCGTACGGTTGGATCGTCGAAGAAATCATTTAAAAAAAATATTCAGTGAATCTGACACATGTCCTGTTCCTAGAAGTAGTACTGTTCCAACGTTTTTGAAAAGATGCGGCACAACCGGACCTTGTTATTTTTTGATTATTTTTTCCCAACACTAGAATGAGTACTGATTAACATCCGTACGGTTGGATCGTCGAAGAAATCATTTAAAAAAATATTCAGTGAATCTGACACATGTCCCGTTCCTAGAAGTAGTACTGTTCCAACGTTTTTGAAAAGATGCGGCACAACCGGACCTTGTCATTTTTTGATTATTTTTTCCCAAGACTATAATGAGTATTTATTAACATCCGTACGGTTGGATCGACAAAGAAATCATTTAAAAAATTTATTTAGTGAATCCAGCACGCGCTCCGTTACCCGAATCAGTATTAATACTACATTTTTGCTATAAAACCGGACATCCCGGCCTTTATATTTTTTGATTATTTTTTCCCAAGACTATAATGAGTATTTATTAACATCCGTACGGTTGGATCGTCAAAGAAATCATTTAAAAAAATTATTTAGTGAATCCAGCACGCGCTCCGTTACCCGAATCAGTATTAATACTACATTTTTGCTATAAAACCGGACATCCCGGCCTTTATATTTTTTGATTATTTTTTCCCAAGACTATAATGAGTATTTATTAACATCCGTACGGTTGGATCATCGAAGAAATCATTTAAAAAAATATTCAGTGAATCTGACACATGTCCCGTTCCCAGAAGTAGTACTGTTCCAACGTTTTTGAAAAGATGCGGCACAACCGGACCTTGTTATTTTTTGATTATTTTTTGCCAACACTAGAATGAGTACCGATTAACATCCGTACGGTTGGATCGTCGAATAAATTAATTAAAAAATTATTCGGGTTTAGGGTTCGGGTTTAGGGTTTAGGGTTAAAAATTAGAAAAATTAATGGGCCCACTTTTTTCTGTGGGGTCCACCTTTTTAAATATTATTTTTTAATTAAATCGGGGGATCTTGACATCCATATGGTTGAATCATTGAAAAACATTTTCAAAAATAAATTAAAACAGCAATCCGGGACTAAACACTAGTTAGAAGTAATAGTTAAATCACTAGTTGACTACTATAATCTCGAAACAAATAAATTTATTATTTTTTAATATTTTTGGAATATCACTCAAACATATATATCTTGACATCCATACGGTTGGATCATCACTAAATATTTTTTTAAAAATCAAAATGTCAATATGGGTCTAAACACTCGTAAGAAGTACTAGTCAAATAACTAGTTACTATTATAATCTCAAATCAAATAAATTTATCTAAAATTTTTGATATCCATACGGTTAAAAATCTTAACATTCATACAACTGGATTGTCGAGAAATATATACAAAAAATTAGAACTTCAATCCTAGACTAAACACTAGATAGATTAATAATCAAATCACGAGTTGATTGTTATAACCTTAAACAAAATAAAGGTAATTTTTCCTAAATATTTTAAAAATATCACTCAAATATATGAATTAGTTGAATCGTCAAAAAAATTGAAACACAAAAAGTGACGTGTTAATCCCAAATGACCTAACAGAATTGTAGAAGGGGGGGGGGGGGGTTGAATACAATTCTATATATTTTAAAACTTAAAAACAACTTTCGAAATTAAACTGAACTTGTAAAATAAAAACACAAGCAATTAAATAATTTCAGTTGGATTGTTTGATGATCCAACTGAAGTGTTTTTATTGCGGAAATAATCTGTGATACAAATTGTACACAGCTGCTCAGTTACAAGAATGTAGAGAAGAAGTGCTCTCAAAGATAGCTAATACAAACTATTTGTTTTTCTTCTCTCCTACTAAAGTAACTGCTACACTTGGTTATATAACCCAAGTTTACAACACTACGTTTGGCTAAACTAAAGTACAATAGTAGTAACCATCAGTAGTTTGCTTTTCATCCTCTTTGTCCAATGGTCCTTGGAAATCTTTGCTTTTGACTTCATGCATATTATAATCATTCCCAAGAGCCTTATTGGAAATTGGAATGTTTCCTTATTTCCAGTAACCATTTTGATGGCTTCCAATGCAAAGTACACTTCCATATCTCCTTTAGATCTGTTCAGTAAACTGTCACTATCACTTTATCAATTATTGATAAAGCAATAGTGATTCGTTGATAGTATGGAGATGTGTTTCGTTGATAGCTTTATTCTTCATTCCGTTGATGGTGTTTCCCTCGTTTCGTTGATGAGTAAACTCCATACCGTTGACAGAGTAATCTTCATACCGTTGACATGTCTTCACTTAGGCAAAATTACAAGGCATAATATATTTACAATTAACCAACCTATTTTGCCTATCTAGTACTTAGTCAACATGACTTAGAAGACCTATCTAAAACATATAACAGAATGCCTATCATACTGAGAAGTATTGTACAATGCAATTGCTACAACACTCATTTCGTTGATGAGCTACCTGTCAACGAAACACTGCAAAGCATGCTATTTCGTTGACAGTTACAAAATGACTCTACACAAATTCTACTAAGTGTTTTATGTTTATCATCAAGAACAACATATTCCTAACAATCTCCCCCAATTTATGACTGATAGAATAACAGCCATAAATCAAGAGACTTGATGATAACAAAAACACTCAGATACATCATAAATTACAAAAGTAGAAAATGTATTAAGCTTCAAAATTTTATAGACAAAATACAAGACTTACAAGACTAATGCCCACAAGTGCTCCTCTAGTCTGAGCAAATGTTTCATCTGTGACTTCTTTGTGGCATAGTCTTCTTCCCTTTCTTGGAGTTGTTTTCCTCAATCTGGACCTGCAGCCTTCTGTAGAAGATTTTCTCCTCTTCATCTTGATCACCAAGCTTGGATTGCATCAGTTTTAGAGTTTGATTAGATGCCTTATCCAGCTGGTCTTCCATTCTGAAGAATCTTTTGCAATTGTCCTTGTCCTTAAACTCCATCATCCAATAAGGTTGAAGATGGATCTTCTTTCCTGTTGAGGGAACTCTAAGCATCCTGGGAAGAGCCTCAGGCTTGTTCCAGCTAGCCTTTAACTGACAGATTTTGGAGACCACCTCAGACTTGGCTGTTTTGGTGAAACCAAAGTCCTTTTTCAAGCATCTAAACACTGAGAGTAGTGTTTGATAGTCTTCTCCTAAAATTCTGTAGAGAGGCCACACTTGTTCTCTACCACCCTTGAATATGAACACTAGTCTTTCAGGCAACTTTTGAGAAGTTGCAATTCCCCTTACTTCCACCAGGTTGTCTAAGTCAAGATGTAGACTGGATTCTTCCCTGATGTCAGCAATGTACATGCAGTCCTCTGGATTTGCAGGGGGTTTATGAGATTGTGGCTTTCTCACAAAAACAGGCTTTGCTTTGACAGACCTCTTCTTTGTCTTCATTGGTTGGTCCTTCTCTAACAGGAACTTTGGAAAGTATGCTTCATCAAATTCAAAAGGTTCCTCTTTTGGCATGATTGGATGATCATGAAAGTTGACAGGATGTGCAGGATCACAAGCCAACTTTCCCTCAATAGGTAGATCACCAGGGATTTGATGTGCACTTGTTGTGGAAGAGTCTTGAGCAGTTTCTTGAGAATCATCTTCATCAAAGTTCAGATTCCTCTTAGCTCTAGCCTTTGGCTGACTTGTTCTCTTCTTCTTTCCAGCTTCCTTAGCTTCATCCTTGGCCTTTTCCTCCTGTAGGGCTTCTTCATCTTCAAGTGATTGAGCAACTGCAAGAGCTTGCATTGCTGCCCTTTCACTTTCTTCAGCTTTGGCCTTAGCAAAATTTGGGTGACCAACCCAAATGTAGATTTCCTTGCTATCCCTGTAGATGAGTGCCCTCTTGTTCCTTATGCTTGGATGATTGCTTTCTTTGCTCTCCTTGATCTGCTTCCCTAAGACTTTGAACTCATCTGGCCTTGGTGGAGGATAAGCTATCCTTGCTATGTTCTTGCCTTTGGGTTTTATGGGAGATAATGGAGATTTCCCTCTTGCATCCACATTCCTCAAACATGAAGCTTGTCCTTTCTCATGCCTTGAATCTTGAAAGGCTCCATGCTGAAGGGGTTCCATGACATAGGAACTCTTGAATTGTGGCTCCCATTCCGTTGACGTTACAACCATGGCATTTGTTGATGGTTGTTCCGTTGACGGTTGATTCGTTGATGGCTGATTCGTTGATGGATCTAGGCTCTTTGTAGTTCCAGCAATTTGCTTGATCTTTGTTTCTATGTTGGACCATTGATTTTTAATTTGTTCTGCAAGTCTCATCCTCATAGAAGCTTCCTGTATAAGATCAATACCATCCTTTTTCTTCTTTCCTAGCTCCCCCATTGCTAGTGGCTCATCTGGTAAGGAAATGGCTGGGACCAAAACCTTTGTGACTTGTATATCCCTCTCTAGCTCTTTCTCCCCCTTTTTGTTAGCATCAAGGGAGATGATAGGGAGGCCTTGGGCTACCAATAGCTGGGTGAGTAGCTGAGTTTGCTTCTCCTGTTCCTTTTGCATCTTAAAAAGTGTAGCCTCAACTTTGTCCACTCTAGAGGAAAGAGTCTTCAAAGATGATGACACTTCAGGTTCCTTGGAGAAAAACCTGTTCATCTTGGACACAGTGAGAGGAGGAAGCTTTTCATCTAGCCTCCTGTCATTAGCATCCTTGAGGTTGCTAATTGAATCTTTGATCTGTGTAGCTTCAATCCTTGTCTGCAACATCTGTAGCCTCTGAATTTCAAGGGAATCCATGATGGCCTTGTAGAATTTCTTGTCCCTTGCATTTGCAGACTCATGAGCTAGATATGCCTCATTGTACTGCCTTGAGATGGCAGCATCCAAGTTACATCTTCCATGCATATCCTGAGAAAGCCAGTTTGGTGTAGGGGGCACCACAGAAGTCCCAGTCTGTGTAGTAGTGGCCACCTGTAGATTGTCACCATGGCTGTCCTCATCATCAGAAAAGTCAAAGTCTCCACTTGCTGCAGCTTCTGAAGGTAGATTGGTCAAAGCATCATTTGCTCTTTGCATTGATGCAGTTGTATGAATTAGATTTAGTGACCTCTCTGCCTCCACATTGCCCTGTTGAGCCATAATTTGATAGGCTGACACAGGATGAGTAAAGGTCTCAGGATCCAGGGAAATACTATCCAGAGTTTGTTGATAATGCTCTTGGAAAGTAAGTTCCCTTTCTCCCTCACTGACCCCCATTAACTCACTAGCAATGGCTGCTTCCATCCTTGCTGCTCCTGTAGTCCCTTCTCTCTCTCCACTATGTTCTTGCATCATGGGCTCCCCATGGCTCACACTTCTCACACCCTCACCTTCACCTACTAAGGTGGTACTCTCAAGCTCTCCTTTTGCCTGGCTGGAAGAAATAGCCAGCCTCTCACTCTCATTCTCTCCTTTTGCCTGGCTGCAAGCCAGCCTCTCATTTTCACTCCCTCTCAATCCTAAAAGTGTCTCAACTACCACCAGGTCATCTACACTAGTTGTGGAAACAACTTGATTTTCGAAGAATGGTGTAGAATGGCCTATCAACGAAATGGTAGATTGAACTGTCAACGGTATGGATACCGTTGATGGAGAAACACTTGTCAACGAAATAGGCTGTTTCGTTGATGAGGTCAATGAAGCATTTTGAGAAAGTGAAATCACAATTGAATCTGTGGCGATTGATTTGAGATTGGGGTCCACAGATCCTCCTGCAACTTCAGAAAAAATTGGTTGTTGGCCCAACAAATCACTTAATAAGTGATGACCATCAACTTCAGAGTGGGGCTTCTCCAAGATAAGAGTTGGAGAATCAGGAATAGATGAATGGATCATGTCCACATCTAAAGATTGAGTAGGTGAATTTGGTGGAGATAATTCAAGATTGATGTTAAGAGAATGGGACTGTAACCCCAGAGTAATAATGGGGGTTACATCAAACTGAATTTGAGAAACTGGAAGTGTTGCTTCCAGTGTGTGTGCACCCTGTGTACCCTTGGATTTTTGCTTCACTCTCCTTTGGTATTGGGAAAATGTAGACTGTGGGCTTGATGTGTCCCTTACCCTCTTGGATTGTGCTCTTGGTGGAGAGCTTGTTTCAATAATCACATCCTTTTGGGAGGATGCAACTAGACTTATGTTTAAATCCATGTTACTCATTGTGCCTTGTTGGGAAGACACAATGGGGCTAGGCTTTGACACTCTATCCTCTCCTTCCTTATCCTTGGGGTTTCTTTGATTTTCACCCCTTCCCTCACCTCTCACAACTCCAGAAACACTCCCCTTTGGTTGAGAAGTAGTTTTTGCAACAGGTGCCTTTTGAGAAGCACCTGAGGTTGGCTTTGAGGATTTCTTAGATTTAGATTTTGTTGCTGGGGCAGGAGCCTGTTGGGACACAGCTACAGACTCCATGGCAACATGGGTGGGTGAAACAATAGAAGTAACAATTACACTAATAGGGTTAGATGTAGTTACCTCAATGATGGGCAGATACACCACTGGGACATCACCATTGTGGTTAAGTCTCAGTATATCTGTCAGGACCCTCTTCTCTTGCACAAAACACTCAAACCTGGAAACAGGGTTAGAGATAACTAATGGTGCTGGACTAACATGGTTAGCCAACATCATCAGAAACCTAGCATAATAGATATTCTTTTTCCTATTTGCTTTGTCACCCAACTTAGCACCAATTTCATACATAAGTTGGGTGCTAAAGTTGTAATATCTATCAGTTAGGAGCATGGTAAACAGAATTAACATAGAATTAGTTAATGCATCAAAATTACTAATCTTTCCAGAAAAGACTTTAATGAATGCATCAGCTAAGTAACTGTATTCCCTAACCAAACCTCTCCTAATTATTTTACCCAAATTATCAGTAGGCAAAGAGTAGTTTATAGAATTTAGCATGGTAATCATTTCAGCATATGTAGGCAAAGCATTACAATTATTTTCAGGAATATGAAGACATGCTTGCAGTACATCAGAATTGACTATATACTCATTACCTTGAATGGTGAATTGGAGTGTGCAGTTTGTTCCACTATACTCACATGAGGTCCAAATTTCCTCAATTATCTCATTGCAGAGTGGTATAGTGAAACATTGCATAGCTCAACTTGCAATTCTTCATGAAATCCATCATTTTGAAAAAGATTCTGTTCGGGTTTTCCTTGACCACAAATGGGATGGAGTTGTTCTTCTCGTAGATGAACCCTCCAGCAGACATAAGCTTGACTATGGGTGCCATTGTTGAGTGAGAAAAAGCTTTGAACTGAATTGCTTGTTAGAGAGAAGAAGAAAGAAAGCCCTTTGAAATTTTTGAGAACAGGTAGAAAAGAATTAAAGAAAAATAGAATTCCTTAAATACTCCCCCAAAAATTCTCAAAAACTAAGTCCAATAATACTTGTAAATTACTGGATTGGCTTAAAAAAAAATATAACCGTTACAGATAAAGAGTTACCATGATTTATACTTACAGGGGTGTACGCATAGATCGTGGTAAAAGACGTGCAATTTCAACGGTTCAGATTAAAGGCGCAATATCAACGAATCAGATTAAAGGCGTTTTAATGTCCCATCTATTTCGTTGATAAAGCTATGTTTCGTTGATAAAAAGGTACTATCAACGAAACATCCAGAAAAGTACTAAGGCTATCAACGAAATGGTGCGTTTCGTTGACATAGTAAATTTTGACTTAGACAAAATTTCACTTTTTCCTTAGAAAATTAATTCACAGAAAAACCTAGCAAATTCCTGGCTGCATTTTAACTTGCAAAAATCTCAAAATAATTAAGAGAAATTTAGCATACCTAGCTCACTTACTAATCTTGAGAATGTTGATTCATCAAGTGGCTTGGTAAAGATGTCTGCAAGTTGTTGTTCACTTGGAACAAAATGTAACTCCACAGTACCATTCATAACATGTTCTCTAATGAAATGGTACTTGATGTCAATGTGCTTGGTCCTTGAATGCTGCACTGGATTCTCAGTAATGGCAATGGCACTAGTGTTGTCACAGAAAATAGGAATTTTCTCAACTCTTAATCCATAATCAAGAAGTTGATTTTTCATCCATAAAATCTGTGCACAACAACTTCCAGCTGCAATATACTCAGCCTCAGCTGTGGAGGTGGAAACTGAGTTTTGTTTCTTGCTGAACCATGACACAAGCTTGTTTCCTAGGAATTGACAGGTTCCTGTTGTACTTTTCCTGTCAATTTTACATCCTGCAAAATCTGCATCTGAATAACCAATTAGTTCAAAGCCAGATTCTCTAGGATACCAAATGCCAAGGTTTGGTGTTCCTTTGAGATATCTGAAAATCCTTTTAATAGCAACTAAATGGGATTCCCTAGGATCAGCCTGAAATCTAGCACATAGACATGTAGCAAACATAATGTCAGGTCTACTAGCTGTTAAATATAAAAGTGAGCCTACCATGCCTCTGTAACTTGAAATGTCCACAGATTTTTCCTTAGTATTCAATTCAAGTTTGGTGGCAGTAGGCATGGGAGTTTTGGCAGGAGAGCATTCCATTAAGTTAAACTTCTTTAATAAATCATGAATATATTTTGTTTGACTAATGAAAATGCCTTCATTAACTTGCTTTACTTGAAGACCAAGAAAGTAAGTTAATTCTCCCATCATGCTCATTTCATATTTACTTTGCATAAGCTTGGCAAACTTTTGACAAAGTTTCACATCTGTAGACCCAAAGATTATGTCATCTACATAAATTTGAACAAGTAAAGTAGAGCCATTTACAACCCTGTGAAAAAGAGTTTTATCTACAGTACCTCTTGTGAAATGATTCTCAAGGAGGAACTGTGAGAGTGTGTCATACCAGGCTCTAGGTGCTTGTTTCAAACCATAGAGTGCTTTGAGAAGGAAGTACACATAGTCTGGAAAATCATCATCTTCAAAACCAAGAGGTTGACTCACATACACCTCCTCTTCCAATTCCCCATTTAGAAAAGCACTCTTCACATCCATTTGATAGACTTTGAAATTGGCATGGGCTGCATAGGCTAGGAAAATCCTTATTGCTTCTAGTCTAGCAACAGGAGCAAAGGTTTCATCAAAATCAATTCCCTCTTCCTGTGAATAGCCTTTTGCAACCAATCTAGCTTTGTTCCTTGTGACTATGCCATTTTCATCCATCTTGTTTCTGAACACCCATTTTGTGCCTATAACACTCCTGTCATTAGGCCTGGGCACCAGCTTCCAAACATTGTTTCTCTCAAATTGGTTTAGCTCTTCTTGCATGGCTAAAACCCAATCTGGATCTAGAAGTGCATCCTCAACTTTCTTTGGCTCATCTTGAGACAGAAAGCTGCTATATAGACATTCTTCTTGAGTTGCTCTTCTAGTTTGGACTTTTGAAGAAACATCACCTATAATAAGTTCAAAGGGATGATCTTTAGTCCATTTCCTTGAGGGAGGTAGATTTGCTCTTGAAGACGTGGCTTCATGATCATGATTGCCTTGATTGGATATTTGTCCTTGAGAAACTCCCCCTGAGTTTGTTGTCCCTAATTGATCACTTCTAGAAGCATTTCCATGACTGTCAACGGTATGACCATTTTGGTTGTCAACGAAACGCTCATTTTGACTGTCAACGAATCCACCATCATGACTGTCAACGAAATGACCATTTGGTCTGCTAGCAGCTATCCTTTTCAATCTTAATGCAGCAATTTCATCTTCACTGCTGCTTTCATCTATGCTAGATACAACAACTCTAGGCTGTTTCTCAGTAGCCTTATCATGATTCACTTGATCTCCTTCCTCATTCTCAAAAGAAAGACTTTCATGGAAACCTTCATCACGGAGACCTTGAATTTTGAGATCATCAAAAACAACATGTACAGATTCCATAACAATGTTGATTCTGAGATTATAGACTCTGTAAGCTTTCCCTGCGGCATATCCCACAAATATTGCTTCATCTGCCTTTGCTTCAAATTTCCCCAAATGCTCAGCTTGATTTCTCAGAACAAAGCACTTGCATCCAAAGACATGAAGAAAATCCAATAGTGGCTTCTTTCTTTTGAGTAGTTGATAAGGGGTCATTCCCTTGGCTTGATTAATCAAAGAAATATTCTGAGTGAAGCAAGCTGTGTTAACTGCCTCAGCCCAAAAATAAGTTGGTAACTTTGATTCATCTAGCATTGTCCTTGCAGCTTCAATAAGTGTTCTGTTTTTCCTTTCAACTACACCATTTTGCTGTGGTGTTCTTGCTGCTGAAAACTCATGCAAAATACCATTTTCTTCACAGAACACCTTCATGCTTGAATTCTTGAATTCTGTCCCATTGTCACTCCTAATCCTTCTTACTTTGAAAACAGGATGATTGCTTACCATCTTGATGTGATTGATAATGATTTCACTTGCCTCATCTTTAGAGTGCAAAAAGAAAGTCCATGTAAATCTAGAAAAATCATCAACAATCACAAGACAGTATTTCTTCTTTGAGATGGACATGACATTTACAGGGCCAAACAGATCCATATGAAGCAACTCAAGCTGTTGGACAATTGATGACTCTGTCTTGCTTTTGAATGATGCCTTCTTTTGTTTCCCTTTTTGACAGGCATCACACAAACCATCCTTGGAGAATTCCACTTGAGGAATTCCTCTAGCAAGATCTTTCCTCACCAAATCATTCATAACTTTGAAATTCAGATGAGACAGTTTCTTGTGCCATAGCCAACTTTCATCCTTGCTTGCCTTGCTGAAAAGACAAGTGATGGTGTCTGAACTTGTGCTACTGAAATCAGCAATGTACACATTCCCTCTTCTGAATCCAGTCATGACCACATTGTTGTTTCCTACCTTAGAAACAACACAGGCTTCTCTTGAAAAGGTAACTAAAAATCCTTTGTCACAAAGTTGGCTGATACTAAGCAAATTGTGCTTAAGACCATCCACCAATGCAACCTCATCTATGATGACATTTTCTTTTGAAATCAAGCCATATCCCTTAGTGTAGCCTTTGCTGTCATCTCCAAAAGCAATACAAGGGCCAGCTCTTTCCTGAAACTCTGTGAGCAGGGTGGAATCACCAGTCATGTGTCTTGAACAACCACTATCCAAGTACCAAAGATTCCTTTTGTCTCCCTGCACACAATAAAACCAAATCAAGTTGATTTTGGTACCCAAGTTTCCTTGGGTCCTGTTTTGTTAGCCTTTGCTTTTCCTTTCTTATCATTTTTCACCTTTGGTGTTGATTTCTGAAGGTTGCTCATATTTTCATTCATAGCATGCATAGTTGGAGGAACAAACATGTTATTCACATTCCATGGCATTTGTGGCACATTAAACATATTCATGTATGGATTGGGCACAAATGACATGTTAGCATATGGATTCTGAAACTGTGCATATGGAGCAAACATGTTAGGCATAACAGGCATTGTAGGCATAGAAGCATTCATTGTGGGCTTGGGCATTTTCACATTGGCAGTTTTCTTAACAGATTTGCAGTTAGTAGATAAATGATTAACACTACCACAATTGACACATGTCTTTCTAGGAGCATATTTATCAGGTGTGTAATTGTTGTGTTTGTTAATCCCTACTTTGCCATTCCTGTTATTCTTTTTATTACTCACAGCCTCATCTTGAACTTTTTCCACCTTGTCTTTTAATTGCTTATTAGACAAGTGACCTACATTAGCTCTCTCAACAGGCTTCTCAACTTTCTTAGATTTACTAGACTCACCTTGAACAAAGTTCTTGGTGACAGGACCATACTTGTCATTAAGTCTAGTGAGTTTCTCTTTTCTTTTCTCTGTCAACGAAACATCCTGATCCGTTGATGGTTCATCTATCAACGAAACAGGGCATTCCGTTGACAGATCAACCTTCAACACATGATCATTGTTGTTTGTTGACTCATATTCTGATTCTAAGGTTTCACCAACATACCCTAGCTTCTCTTTGTTCTTTTTCCATGATTGTTCACAGAAAGACTCCATACCTTGAACATTAATGATGTTGTTGGCAACATTCCTGGCATCTTTCCATTTAGCAATCACGTTTTGTTCTATTTCAAGTTGTGTCTTAAGAATTTCTTCTCTTTTTAACACGTTCTCAAGTTCCTTCTTAGCATCCCTACTAACACACCTCATTTTCTCAAATTCAATGAGCTGTGCTTCTAACATTGCATTCCTATCACTTAAGAGCAAATTAGTCTCTTTTATTCTTGAATTCTCTTTGGTAAGTGATTTAAGAGTAACACGCAAATTATATAGCACAGTAGACATTTCATTTACTGCACTATCGCATTCCTCTTTAGAAAGCTCAGAAAGATTAGTAATTGTTACCTGGTTGCTTGAGGAGCTTGCTTCCTGCTCATGATTATTAGCCATAAGTGCCAAGTTGACATACTCAACATCATCATCCGAATCTTCACCATTACCAGCCCAATCATACTCCTGAGACATGAAAGCCTTTTCTTTTTGCTTGAGAAGTTCAAAGTATTTCTTTATATAATCAACAGGCTCAAAATTCCTGTTGCCCTTCTCAACCCTGGGCTTTCTGCAGTCCCCAGCAAAGTGACCAAGTATTCCACAATTGAAACATTTGGCTTTAGACTTTTCAATCCAATTGTTTTTGCTTGGTTGAAAGTCTTTCCTTGGTGGCCTTGCTTCTGAGTTCCTCTTGAATTTGAACTTAGAAAATTTTCTTGACAGAAAAGCAATGTGCTCATCAATCTCATCTAAGTCATCCAAGTTGGCTGGTTCTGATTCTTCTTCTTCTGTCATCTTGCCTTTACCTTTGCTAACATCACTTCTACAACTAGCTTGACTAGTTGTGACTTTTGCAGCTTCTTTATTGTCAACTTCCAGTTGGTTTTCAGATGCAACCAATGCAATAGATCCACCTTTCTTCTGTACCTTTTCAATTTCTTCATCTTGCTCCATTTCCAACTCATATGTCTTTAAGGTTCCATAAAGCCTTTCAAGAGTGTAATCTTTGTACTCTTGAGTGTTTCTGAGAGAAACAGTCATAGGCTTCCACTCTTTTGGAAGAGCTCTAAGAAATTTAAGGTTTGAATCCTTAGTTTGATAGATCCTCCCATACAACTTCAATCCATTCAAAAGCTTTTGAAATCTACTAAACGTGTCATTTAGAGTTTCACCAGCTTTAAAATGAAAATGCTCATATTGTTGTATAAGGAGCTGCATTTTGTTTTCCCTTACTTGCTCAGTTCCTTCACAGAGAGTTCTAACAGTGTCCCATACTTCTTTGGAAGTTGTACAGTTTATGACATTGTCAAACATCTCTTGCTCCAAACCATTAAACAGAATGTTCATGGTTCTTTTGTCTTTATGGATTTCTGCAATATCTTCAATAGTCCATTCTGAGACAAGTTTTGGAATTTCTACATCAGGAGCATCATCTGGCACACCAACTCTAGATGCAACCTTCATGGGAACGTGTGGACCTTTCTCAATGCAGTCTACATACCTCTCATCCATAGACATGAGATGTAAATGCATCTTTACTTTCCAGTGAAAGTAATTGTCCTTATCAAGAACTGGTATCTTCACACCTGCATCCTTCTTCACCATGGTTTCTGTTCTTGGTCTTGATCTTTAAACTTCTTGTATGTTAGAAGCTTGCTCTGATACCAATTGTTAATCCCAAATGACCTAACAGAATTGTAGAAGGGGGGGGGGGGTTGAATACAATTCTATATATTTTAAAACTTAAAAACAACTTTCGAAATTAAACTGAACTTGTAAAATAAAAACACAAGCAATTAAATAATTTCAGTTGGATTGTTTGATGATCCAACTGAAGTGTTTTTATTGCGGAAATAATCTGTGATACAAATTGTACACAGCTGCTCAGTTACAAGAATGTAGAGAAGAAGTGCTCTCAAAGATAGCTAATACAAACTATTTGTTTTTCTTCTCTCCTACTAAAGTAACTGCTACACTTGGTTATATAACCCAAGTTTACAACACTACGTTTGGCTAAACTAAAGTACAATAGTAGTAACCATCAGTAGCTTGCTTTTCATCCTCTTTGTCCAATGGTCCTTGGAAATCTTTGCTTTTGACTTCATGCATATTATAATCATTCCCAAGAGCCTTATTGGAAATTGGAATGTTTCCTTATTTCCAGTAACCATTTTGATGGCTTCCAATGCAAAGTACACTTCCATATCTCCTTTAGATCTGTTCAGTAAACTGTCACTATCACTTTATCAATTATTGATAAAGCAATAGTGATTCGTTGATAGTATGGAGATGTGTTTCGTTGATAGCTTTATTCTTCATTCCGTTGATGGTGTTTCCCTCGTTTCGTTGATGAGTAAACTCCATACCGTTGACAGAGTAATCTTCATACCGTTGACATGTCTTCACTTAGGCAAAATTACAAGGCATAATATATTTACAATTAACCAACCTATTTTGCCTATCTAGTACTTAGTCAACATGACTTAGAAGACCTATCTAAAACATATAACAGAATGCCTATCATACTGAGAAGTATTGTACAATGCAATTGCTACAACACTCATTTCGTTGATGAGCTACCTGTCAACGAAACACTGCAAAGCATGCTATTTCGTTGACAGTTACAAAATGACTCTACACAAATTCTACTAAGTGTTTTATGTTTATCATCAAGAACAACATATTCCTAACATGACGGTAGGGTAAGAAATGGGTGGTGGATATTGCCCAGGCTAACTTACGACAGAAACAAATTCCGTCATAAGTATACTTACGACGAAATTATCGTCATATATTCAATTTGTAAACGACGTCGTTTCCTTCTACGCAAAATTTATTCATTTTATAATTAAATCTAATTACGAAAAAATAATAAAATATTAAACTTCCGACGGAATAGCAAATCCGTCGTAATTTAATACTTATGACGAAATTTAAGATTCCGTCGTAAGTATTTTTAAAAATATTATTTTAAACGGCTAAGTATACGGAGTAACTTACGACAGAAAATATTTCCGTCATAAGTATACTTACGACGAAAATATCGTCGTATATTCAATTTGAAAACGACGTCGTTTTCCCCCACACACAATTTATTCATTTTATAATTAAATCTAATTACGAAAAAATAATAAAATATTGAACTTGCGACGAAATTATATTTTCGTCATAAGTATACTTATGACGAAATGTTCATTTCCGTCGTAAGTAAGGCGCGCCCAACATTTCGTCATAAGTTTTCCGTCATAATTGCCCAGATTTAATAAACTTGCGACGAAATGTTTTTTCCGTCATAAGTATACTTATGACGAAATGTTCATTTCCGTCGTAAGTAAGGAGCACCCAACATTCCGTCATAAGTTTTCCGTCATAATTGCCCAGATTTAATAAACTTGCGACGAAATATTTTTTCCGTCATAAGTATTTGCGACGAAAGGTTAATTTCCGTCGTAAATAAGGCGCGCCCAACTTTCCGTCATAAGTTTTCCGTCGTAATTGGCCAGATTTGTTGTAGTGCGATAAGTTAAAGAATATTTACTATTTAAAATTGTGAAATTACGAGAAAATTAGAAAAAATAGATTCAGATGATTAGAGATGTCACATCACCTCCCGCGTATCCTCCTTTATATATACTAGCTTATAGCCCGTACGATGCACGATTACTTAAATTTTAATTATAATTATTCTGTTTATAATTATATTTTTATTAACCATGCAACACACGATTGTTTTTTTTAATATTTATAATTATATTTATTTATGAATATTTTAATATTTAAAAGTTATTAGTTTACATGATTAAATTATTGTTAAAAAAGATTTAGCCAAAAAAAATTATAGTTAAAAATTTGATATTTATTATAATTTACACGCTCAATTTAATATTTGTTTATATTGAGTTATAAAAGTTAGATTTGGCCAATTTTACGGTCCACATGAAATTCACAAAATAATCTTTAATTTAGTTTTGGTTTAATAGTTATTTTTCAATTAAAAACTATTCTAAAACTAAAAAGAGAATAAAGTGACGAAATTTAATGTTGAGAATTTTATTCGATTTAGAAAATATACTTATATGTAGTTTAGATTATTAGAATAACATTTATTAACCAAATACAGGTTTTAATGTTAAATCTAACGGTTTTCACCTATCTATTTAAGATTAAACGATTTTTATTATTTTGGTATTAAATGGGTTTCCTTATTTAATTACAACTATTTTTATGTTTTAACTTTTTGGAAAATCCAATCATAATATAATATCTTTTAACTTATATCATTTTTAGATAATAATTTCTTTTTATATGATATAATCTTGATCATCTATTTTTAAAAGTATTGGATCTAACGGTTGAGAATGTTTTGGCGGTATTTAGGACCAAACTACCAGGATAACATCATTAATTTTTCTTAATATTTATAATTTTTTTTAAAATATTTATTGCTAAAATATAATATACTCTTTTTTGTAATATGTTAATGATGTGGGAACTTTGAACTTTTGAGAAAATAAATTATCAATTAAAATATAATTTTTTTTGTAATAGTTCTTCTTTTAAAGTAGTACATGTTAGGCTCAAGACATGTCTGAATACCACTATTAACAAGCCTACACTATGTGACAATGTCACACTACATGACCTAGTGATTTCTATCACTGGGATATAGTATAGGTCTCTAAATGTACTTGTCTTGTTCTCATGAACATTAGCTTGATCATGTATGCTCAGACTTATAATGAGCTTAGTAAGTTTCTTGCTATCTAGAATGTATATAGGCCATTGAATAATTGTCCTGGTAGAAGTTCAGAATTGTTCATGCAGCAGGATAGAGATGAATAAGGCCATGAAGAAATAAGTTGCAGAAATTTGTCCAAGGAATTATATAGCAAAGTCAGAAGAAAGCTATGTCGTGAAGTCACCAATATCCATGTCGTGAAGTGCTATATCGCATAGTCCATTTTGTACTATGTCGAGAAGTCCTCAAGACTCATGTCGTGAAGTGTTGAAGTCAGCAAAGTCAAAGAAGCCTAGATCGTGAAGTCATCAAGTGACTTATGTCGCATAGTCATCAAGTGACTTATGTCGCATAGTCGTCAAATGACTTATGTCGCATAGTCGTCAAATGACTTATGTCGCATAGTCGTCAAATGACCTATGTCGCAAAGTCTTCAAAGGCTATATCGCGTAGTCCTCACAAGGGAGATCGCGAAGTCAGGAATGAAGTGGAGTTCACGATATCAGCACTTAGTCGTTTATAACAAGACAAATCAAAGTACAGAACCAAGAATCAAAAGAGACAAATACTGAAGCATTTGTTCTGGCAAAGTGGTCCAAAGAACAGATGGAAAATCTACAGCTAATCTTGGAGAGAAAGACAAGAGACAAGCAGCTACAGAAACGGGAAAGACTCCGAAAAGCAGGTGGTCCTTCCTGACACAGTTAACATCTTATGGCAGGACATGTTTGACTTTCAGCAAGGGGTAACTGTGTAAAAATAGGTGTGTGCACTAGTGTGTATAGGGCTTATATATATCATGCACACCCTATTGTTAGCTGCAAGAGAGATACACATAGTTTTTATCTTAAGCTCTTTTCTCTGTAAGCAAGCAAGTACGAGCTGTTCTTGTTTAGAAGCCAGAAATTCGATTGTGAATTTCCTGGAAAGCTGTAGTATTTAATTTGCTTATACAAAGTAGATTAAAGTGATTGTGTGTGTTATTTACTTTCTGCATATTACATATCATAATCATATACAGCTTATATTTAGTTTCAAGAAAACGAAAATCCATCAAACTATCCATTCACCCCCCCTCTGTCTAGTTTCTAGGTGATATTCATTCCTAACAAGTGGTATCAGAGCAGGCTGTTAACTTACAAACAGTAAAAGATCAAGAATGAGTTCTCAGAAACTAAGTAGTATCAAGATTCCTCCCTTCAACAAGGAGCACTACAGCTTATGGAAGAAGAAGATGTTAATTTTCATCAAAGCTTCCAATCCCATGTACTTAGATATTCTAAAGCATGGTCCCTTTACTCCAATGATTGAAATTGGTGAAACAACAGTAGGCACTGAGATAATACTAGCAAAGCATGTTCCTAAAGACCCCTCAAAATACACTGATCCTGAAAAGGAGAAAGTAGCACTGGATGGACATCTCCAACTTATCATCTGTGAATCTATGGATTTCAACATGTATGGCACTGTTGCTCACTGCAGTAGTGCAAAGAAGATGTGGGATCTCATAGAAGTGCTGTGTGAAGGAACTCCTGAGGTGAGGAAGAACAAAAAGCAGATTTTAGTCTCACAGTATGAAGCATTCATGGCTCAACCAAAGGAGGGAATCACAGAAGTATTTGAGAGGTTCAACAAGCTGATAAATGAGCTTAAACTCTATGACAAACACTATGAGACAGAAGAGCTTAACATGAAGTTTTTGCTAACTCTTCCAGATCACCTGGAACCAAGAATCTCTTCCCTCAAAGAAAGAGATCTAACAAAGATTGGTTTTGATGTGCTGTATGGTGTGTTGAAGACATATGAGCTAGAGCTGTTTCAGAAGAGATCTATTCAAGCAAAGCAAGGATTAATGGACAATACCTCTTGTGCCCTTATTGCTGACAATCTAGGTCAAAGAATGGAATCTCTGAAAGTCAGTCAAGTCAAGATTGAGGAACTGGAAAATGATGACACTGGTGATGAAACTCAGATTGTTTATGATTTGCCTGAGGAGGATGAGTTCTACAGCATAGATGAGCTGGACAAGATGGAAAATAAATCTTTTGCTTATATGGCTAGGAGATATCCTAACATTAGGTTTAAGAGGAAACAACCATTCAAGTCTAGATTCAATGGTGGAAATGCTGGTGGGTCAGGTAGCTCAAACTCCTTCAACAAAGGAAAAGGGATTGCTGGTGCAGTTAAAGGAGGATACAAATCTGGGAGTGTGGATAGGTCCAAAATAAGATGCTATAACTGCAATGAACTTGGGCACTTTGCCACAGAGTGCAAGAAGCCTAAACAGATCAAGAAGGATAAAGCATACTTAGAGCTTGAAGCTAAGTATGCGGCACTACTCAAGAAACAACAGGGTAAAGCTTTTATTGCTGAGGGAAAATGCTGGGATGACTCTGATGAAGAAGAAGAACAAGAGTACTCAAACTATGCCTTGATGGCATTTTCTGATGATGGTGAATCAAGTCAGGTACCTATTCTTACTTCTCTTGAAATGACTCCCCTTCAATATAAGCAGACTGTTGAAGACATGAGCACTGAAATGTTTAATATTCACACTAGCATGTTAGCTGCTAATGAAGAAATTGACAGGCTAACTGCTAAGAATCTTGAGCTTACAGAAAAGAATGAGGAACTTGAGTTATTAGCTGTGAGCCTTGATGGTTTGAATAAGGAAGTTGAGTATCTCAAAAATAAAGTAATTTGTGCTGAACAAATAGAGAAAGCTCTTAGAGAACAAATTGCTGAAAATGAATTAAAACTAAGAAGCTACAGAAACTCATCTGAGCTTATTCAAACCTATCACAAGGAACACACTGAAGACTGCAAGGTTGGAATTGGTTTTGACTATGAGAATGATAAAGGAAGGAAGAAGGCAAAAGGCAAAGGAAAAGAATCCTTTTCAAACAAAAATGCCCCATCCACTCTGTCTAATGTTGAAAAGCCCATCTTCAAAAAGAGTGTTGTTGAGTTTAATGAAGAACTCTTGGTCATCAAACAACAACTTCTTGAAGAAGATGAGGCTGCTAAGGACACCTCTTCCCTTCCTGAATCTGTCAGTCAGAAAGAGACCAAAGACAAACTTGTCAAAAGTCCTAAAGTACAGAAAGAAGTTGTTAAGAAAAAGAAACAAAACAGAAATGGTAAGGTAGGTGTTAACAAGGGTAACAACTATACTTATGTGCCAAATGCTCCCAGGAAACAATGTCAAAAATGCCTATCTGTTAATCATTTGACTCATAAGTGTAGCAAGCCTGAAATTGTTGAAATCAAAAACCTGAGTAACCATTCTGCTAGCATGCTTTCTAGTCATGATTCATTCTGTGGCAAGCCAAATTGCATGACATGCTATGTGACTGTGATTGCTAACTGTTTATCTCTTAAGCATAAACTTGACACTGCACAATCCTGTGAATCACACACACATGTACACACTCACAGGACAGAATCCCCTACTGTGAGGAATGAAGTTTATGACAGAAAATTTTTTAACAAAAATGTTTCTAAATCAACTGGACCCTACCAAGTGTGGGTACCAAAAACAACTTAGTCACTTTGTGAATGCAGGGCAACAGGAATAAAAGAGTCATATGGATCTTGGACAGTGGATGCTCAAGTCACATGACTGGTGATATAGCCCTGCTAACACATTTTGAGGAAAAGGCTGGCCCATCAGTAACCTTTGGAAATGACAACATTGGTTATACAATGGGATATGGCAGTGTTGAATCTGGAAATGTCATTATTGAAGATGTAGCATTTGTTGAAGGACTGAAGCATAATCTCTTGAGTATTGGACAATTCACCAACAGGGGCTTCAAAGTGGAATTTGATGAAGATCTTTGTTCAATCTCAAAAAGGGAAAGTGGTGAAGTTGTTCTAACTGGTGTGAAGAAAGGAAGCTTGTTTGTAGCTAATCTCAAGGCTGCAGATAAGGGAGAAATTTGTTGTTTCTACACTAAAGCCACAAATGAAGAATTCTGGCTATGGCACAAGAAGCTGTCTCACTTGAATGTTCAGGCAATGAACTCTCTAACCAAGAGAGAACTCATCAGGGATTTGCCTGCCTTGGAGTTTGTGCAAGATGGAGCATGTGAAGCTTGTCAGAAAGGGAAGATTAAAAGATCAAGTCACAAGAACAAGTTGCTCAACTCAAACTCAAAACCTCTGCAGCTAATTCACATGGATTTATTTGGCCCTGTGAATGTAATGTCCCTTTCCAAAAAGAAATATGCTCTAGTGATGGTTGATGATTATTCAAGATATACTTGGGTGGAATTCCTATTCTCCAAGGATGAAGCACCTCAAGTCATAATAGAGCATATCAAGAGAGTTGACAGAGAAGCACAAAGCACTGGTTCCTCTGTAGTTGCTTTGAGAAGTGATAATGGGACTGAGTTCAGAAATTCAACATTGTATGAGTTTTGCAAAGATAAAGGAATTTCTCAACAATTCTCAGCTCCTAGAACACCTCAACAAAATGGAGTAGTTGAGAGAAAGAATAGAACCCTCATTGAAGCTGCAAGGACAATGCTGTTGGATGCAAAGCTGCCCACTAGCTTTTGGGCTGATGATGTTAACACATCATGCTATGTGCAGAATAGAACATTGATCAATAAGAAGTCTGGCAAAACTCCTTACTCATTAATGACTGGAAAAAGAGCATCCTTCAAGCATCTGCATGTGTTTGGAAGCAAGTGTTTTGTGATGAAAGATACCTCTGAGCATGTTGGAAAATTTGATGCAAAGGCATTTGAAGGTATCTTCATTGGATACTCTCTGGAAAGGACAGCATACAGAGTGTTTGTACCTGAGCAACACAAAGTCATGGAAAGCATGGATGTTACCTTTGATGACAAGAAGACTCCTGGACTTAAAACAAGTGATCAAGACAATGTGCCATTGAGATTTGAGAATCAAGGTTATCTTGAGGATTCTGAAAGTGAAGATGAACCACCTGTTCAAACTGTTCTAGAAAATGAAATTCTTGAAGTTGACAATCTTCTTCAAACACCTGTGCAAGGGTTCACAAACACAGGGGGAGAAGAAGAAAATGCAACTGTCAACCAAAATGAGTCTGGAACAGATCAAGGAAATGAACAGGGGCACACAAGGAAATGGGACAGAGCCCACACTAGGGATCAAATCATTGGAGATCCCAGTGAGGGAGTTAGAACAAGAAGGACAACAATTAATACATGTCTGTACAGCTGCTTTCTGTCACAAGAGGAACCTAAAGTAGTAGAAGAAGCTTTGAAGAATTCTGATTGGATTGTTGCAATGCAAGAAGAATTGAATCAATTTGAGAAAAACAAAGTATGGGAACTAGTGCCACCTCCAAAAGGAAAGAATGTTATTGACACCAAATGGGTGTTCAGAAACAAGATGGATGAAGAAGGAGTGGTAATTAGAAACAAAGATAGGCTGGTTGCCAAAGGATACTGCCAGCAAGAAGGCATTGACTATGATGAGACATTTGCACCTGTAGCTAGACTGGAAGCCATCAGAATCTTTCTGGCTTTTGCAGCTCACTCAGATTTCAAGGTGTATCAAATGGATGTGAAAAGTGCATTTCTCAATGGTGATCTTGCTGAAGAAGTTTATGTGTCCCAACCACCTGGTTTTGAAGATGGAAACTTCCCAAACTTTGTGTATAGACTGCTTAAGGCACTCTATGGACTCAAACAGGCACCTAGAGCCTGGTATGAAACTCTATCTCAATTTCTTCTTGAGCATCAATTTACCAGGGGGACAATTGACAAAACCCTATTCTTCAAGAAGCATGGAAATGATATCATTCTTGTTCAAATCTATGTGGATGATATCATCTTTGGCTCTTCAAATGAAAAACTCTGTGAAAGGTTCTCTAAGTTGATGCAAAGTAAATATGAGATGAGTATGATGGGAGAGTTAACCTACTTTCTAGGTCTGCAAGTACATCAAAAGGAGGATGGCATCTTCATAAACCAATCAAAGTATGTCAAAGATCTTTTAAAGAACTATGGTTTAGAAGACTCATCCCCTGCAAACACTCCCATGTCCACTGCTATCAAGCTTGATGAAGACAAGAAAGGCAAAAGAGTAGACATCAAGGTTTACAGAGGCATGGTTGGATCACTACTCTATCTCACAGCTAGCAGACATGATATCATGTTTGCCACATGCCTTTGTGCAAGGTTTCAGTCTGATCCCAAGGAATCTCACATGATGGCCATCAAAAGAATTTTCAAATATCTGAAAGGGACTCCTAATCTTGGGCTATGGTATCCAAAGGGCACTGGGTTCAACCTGGTTGGTTACACAGATTCTGATTATGCTGGATGCAGAATTGACAGGAAGAGCACCTCTGGAAGCTGTCAATTCTTAGGTCAAAGGTTAGTGTCCTGGTTTAGTAAGAAACAACAGTCCACAGCAACATCCACAGCTGAGGCTGAATACATTGCTGCTGGAAGTTGCTGTGCTCAATTGCTTTGGATTAGAAATCAACTCATGGATTATGGACTATTGTTAGAACACATTCCTTTAATGTGTGATAATACTAGTGCAATATCCATAGTTTCCAATCCTGTTAATCATTCTACTACAAAGCACATTGAGATCAGGTACCATTTCATTAGGGAACATGCTGCAAATGGTACCATAGAAGTCTCTTATGTTCCAACTGAGAAACAATTAGCTGACATATTTACTAAACCTCTGAATGAAGCAGTCTTCAACAGACTTGTGAGTGAAATTGGAATGCTCAATCCTTCATTTAGTTGTTCCAAGTAAGTATGCTAGTTAATTGTTGCAGCAGTAAATTTTCACTGTATTTAAATGCTCTATTTGTTTGGAGTGAAAATTAGCTGAGATATGATTTATAAATATTTCAGTATTTTACTGCATATTTTTCAAAATCATATTTGGTGAAGTTGTGAGCTTTTGAGACATCTCGATATAGATGATTTTCAGAGTTCACGACACAGTTCAAATAAAACAGACTTATATCGCAAACTGTTGAGATTGTGAGACTTCGCGATATAGTTCATTTCATGAGTTTGCGACATAGTTCATTTTATGACTTCGCGACTTAGAATAACTATATCGACAAGTCTCCATACTTGACAGAATTTTGATTTAAATTACCTTTATTTCAAAATTGATAAAAGTCTGACAAATTCTTAAAATTCCCAAAAGAGAGTTTTAGACAGGGTATTTCTACTATATCGCAAAGCCTCCCCGATCCTTTCATTTTGAGGACTTTGCGACATAGTTCATTTTTGAGACTATGCGATATACTTTGCAAGACTTTGCGGTACAGGCTATTTTTGACTTCGCGACATACATACAGACTGTACATATTCATAACTCCATATCGCAGTGTCTCTGTCATATAAATACCCTTTTCTAACCGTTCACAACTTTTCATCTTGTCTATTGCTCTCAAACTCTCAATTCTAAGCACAAATTCTCTACTCTCTTCTTCTCTATCTCTTTTGAAATGGCACCCAAATCTCAAACAGTAGCATCCTCAATCCCCTTAACCATTCCCAGAGAAACAAATCTTCTCACCATTCCCTCTGAGGCTGAGGCTAAACCAAGGTACAAGTGTTTTGTACGGTTCTTGAACACTTCCTACCTAAGCCAAGCCCTGACCCTGAACCCTACATTGTATGTCGATGTGTTGGAAGGATTTTGGCGAACGGCGTTGGTATCAACTATGGCCAGGGAAGATGGAACTTCATTCCAGGAGGTTACTTGTTCAATTGGAGGCAAACACTTCCAGTTTGGGGAAAAGGAAATCAATGAAGCATTGGGGTTCAAGGTGGAGGGTCATGACCAAGAAGCTACTGATGCTCAAATTGTAGACTTCATGACCCTCATTCGGTATGCAGATGAGATAGATACTGGAAAGCTCAACAAGAAGTTTGTGAGAAGGGAGTGGTCATTCCTATTTGATGCACTCCAGAAGGTGTTTCTATGCAGAAAGACAGGATGGGACCATATCAGTCACATTGCTGTGAAGCTGGCCTATTCCCTAGCCTACAATCAAGAAATCAATGTTGGTGCAATAATCCTCAAGGAGTTGGCTCAAAGGCTAGGGAGGACAGTTCGTGGAAGAGGTAATGACATCTTCTACCCTCGTTTTCTTCAAGTTATTTTAAATTCTCTTGATGCAAATATCCATGAATTGGAGGGTATAGATAAAACCAAAATGGCTTATTCCAAGTCCATGTCCAAAATTCTATTTGGTTCATTGGACACAAGGAATCAAGTGGATGTGATTCTAAGTGTGACCAAGCATATGCAGGACACATTTGAGTCTTATCCACTTGATAAGCCCACATACCATGAACTTTCCTGGACAGGGGAGGCTAAGACTGAAGGAGCTTCACAGTCTAACCCCAGCCTTCCTATCCCATCCAGTAACCCCACTGAAAACACCACTCTAGAGGTTAGGCAGCCAAGTGCATCAATTTCTCAAAAGGTTGATGTTAATAAAAAGAAGTCAAAGAAGAGAGCCCTAGCAGTGATCAATGAATCTGTAGAGATAGAAAGTGAGAATCCTGAGTCACCTCTCACCAGACAAAAGAAGAAGTCAAAATCTAAACCTACCACTGGATCCTCCCAACAGGATTCAGATGTGGAAAAAGGGGTACACCTACTACTGTCAATGGCCTCCCAACAGGTTATTGGCATTGAAAAGAGTAGTCTCCCCACTACAACCTGTACTGAGTCTGCACAGGATCAAGAACTCACTCTTGATCCTAGGAGTGATAAGGTTGATCATTCACAGAGTGGAGAGCACATCACTGTTGAAACCCCTCCTATTTCTCAGGGAGAGTTGACAAAATCTAATCTGAACCCCACTTCTCTCTCAGATTCTTCCATCAAAATTTCTTCTGAACAAGAGAGTCATTCTAATGACAATCTTGCCCTTGATCAATCACAATTCACTCCTGTGATTGAGCCAATTTCAAGTGACATGGTGCATGACACTGTGCTCACCACTCAGGACCCACATCTTGTTGGTCAGGGAATGCATGCTGAGGCATATCCTAATGACACCAACACAAACATGGAGGATTCACCAGTTTTTACTGGAGACTCTATGCCAAATTCTCCCATCCTTAGGGATGTGGAACTGTCTTCACAGACAAATAGGGCTGATGTTGTAACACATCCCATTTCAATGGAGACAACATCAGACTCTACAGCCATTCCAAGGCTGGAGGAGACTCAAAATCTCACATCTCATGAAGTGCCTAGCACTAGCTCTCACTTGGCTCAGGCCACCATGTCAGAATGGCTGAAGCTTGTGCACCATGACAGGCCTTCAGGATCATCATCTGTGCCTTCCAAAATGACAGAAGAAGCCATACAAGATCTCCATGTGGCACAGATTGATGAGTTCTCAAAGATAGCTCAACATCTCCTCACCTCAAATCTCCCAAATGCTGATTATGAAGCCATTTTACTCTGCCACAAGGAGGATGTTGAAGCTCAGCAGGAGAAGATAGTGGATGCAGCTGAACCAGAGGGAAATGTGGATGCCTGGTTGGATGCTAAGAGGACTCTCAAGCTCAAGGATGCCCTAGCTTTTCTAAGAGAAGAATACCTAACTTCTCTGGGCTCCAATGCAAAGGATCTCTCTCCTGCTGCCATTTATGATGCTGTTAATGATGTCTACAGGAATCAATTAAAGGCTCTACACTATCTTGGGAAAGGGCTTCAATCAGAGATCTCTTCAATCCAGGAGGAGACAGACAGATCCCTCACTAAGCTAAGCAACTCCTATCTCTCTGATTTTCCCAAGGTGGATGGCATCCTCAAAGAAGTCCAGAAAACCTCCTCCAATGTCACCATGATGGATGTGTCTCTTGCCTTGGTCACAGACAACATCAAGAAGCTGGCTACCACACTGGAAAATCAAGTCAAGACAAACATCACTACCAATGCTATGCTGAATGTTATGTGGAAGAATCAGTATGGTGATAAATTGGTGGATGAGGTTCCTATGTCAGATATCTCAAAATTTGACTTTGCCAGGGTCAAAGACCAATCTCTTAATTCTTTCAAGTCTCAGCAAATATTCTCCAAAGTGGATGCTCTAGAAAGAGAAGTGGCCTCTCTAAAGAATGAAAACAAGATGCTATCTACATCCCTGAGCCAACTCAATGACAAGCTGGATGATCAAGGCAACAACACCTCCAATATCCTGCTGGTGCAACAACAAATGCTGACTTCTATGATGAGACAGATGAACCTGCCTATCCCTGGGGAAGCTCAAGACATCTTGTCTGATCCCAAGCCTAAGGGGGAGAAACAAAAGGAGGTCATTCTGAAAAAGAAAGGGGGAGTACCTGCCAAACAACTGAAGCTAAAGGGCAAACTTACTGAAGAAACTATCAAACCAATAATCCTTCCCCCTGTAGAGGTCATTAGTGCAGAAGGCCAGAAGAGCACAATCTCAACCACCTACTATCCATCAACAATGCCCAAAGACATCTCAACTCCTCAACCTGCTCAACCTACTCCAAATGCTAAACCTGTCAAAGCTGCAATTATTACAGAGGCCAAGCTACAGGAAGTTGCCAATTCAAACATCTATCATGATGAGGCCTTCCTGGAGTTTCTGAAAGCCATCTACAGTAATGCTCAAGGAGATGCAAGAAGTTACAGACAGAAGATCAAGGAAAACATAAAGTATTTCACAGTTGCAGTAAGGAAAATCAAGGATGTCCATCTAAGAGAGATAATCATGGTGTGCAAGGATAATTGCTTGTGGCACCTAGCATTTCAAACTCTAGAGAAACTGAGATTTACTGAGCTGTCAATCATTCTGGATTTGATTGAAAAGCATGGGATGAACAATGAAAGTCTTTATAATGACTTGAAGATGGACCAGAATAAAAGATTGCCTGAGGTTATTTCCAAGCCAAGGACAATAATTTACCAAAGCCTATCTCAAGACAGTAATATTGACCAACTAGTAATTCCCTCAGACCTAACAATGAAGAACAATGCAAAGATCAACCAGGTGTTGCAAATGCTAAGATCCAAGAGAGGAGCTAGGACAGCTGAGGAACTTGAAATGATCCACACTCTACAATCTTTTCTGATTCATGGAGTCATTCCTGAATCTGTCAAAGAAAAGAGCAGGAAGAAGGATGGTGAAGATGATGATGAGGAGAAAACCTACAGAAGGAGATCTCATTCTAGGAGTGATAAGGATGGACCAAGTGACAGCAGCAGAAGCAAATCCTCAAGGAAGACAAAAGATGTTGATGATGACAAGAGAGATTCTAAGGGAACTAAGGAAACAGTCAAGAGAACAAGGAGTGGAATTCAGCAAGTCAAGGACATTGCTAGCAGTACTTTAACCACAACACAAGACTCTAAGTCTAGGGTGGGTACTGTTAGTAATGATCCTCCAAAATCATTATCTAAGACTTCTGAACCTGAATTGCCACAAAAGAAAGATGAAGCCACAAAAGGAACATCAAGAAAACACTTCCACAAAGTCACAGCTAGTGGAGTGTTACAGTGGATCAAGGGTAAAGGAATGAAGCTGCTTCCAAGTGATGTGGCACTGAAGACTAATTCTCCCTGCTCCACAAAGCTACCTCAAGTGAAGCATATGAAGATCAAGAGGGCAGCTAAGAGGACAAGGATAACAAAGAAGAATGGGGAAATCACTAATGTTGTAGGGATCAAAGTGCTTCCTCTTGATGAAGACTATGATGAAGATACCCTAGCATTTTTGAGAGCTCAAAGAATCTTTGAAGTCAAGGTGAAGCTAGATCATCTAGAGATCAAGTACACTGATGGAAGAGAAAGGATTATGAAGCAGGGAGGATGGCAACATTTTGACACCTATGAGCAAGAAAGGATAAATGCCTTATTAAATTTTGAAGAAAAGGAAGAAAGGATGTGGAAAATAGAGATTTCCAGATTCATGAAGATGCACTCAGACTATAAAGAAAATCTACAGAAACTGAATGAAGAAAAGAGGCATCAGAAAGAAAAGGAGATGGCTGAGATGGAAGAAAGAGCAAAGGAGCTGAGAAGGAAAGGGCTGTGCAGGGTAAAGCAAAATCCTTATATTGTGGAGTACAAAAATCATTATGGAGGTCAAAGCAAGATAAGGATGGAGTTCATACATTCATATGTGGAAACTGCCCTCAGAACAGCAGCTGAAGATCTAAAGGACTCTCCTCTCATTGAAGAAATGACTGCTAGAGATGATATTCTAATGGCCATCTCTGAAATAAAGAAGAATGAAGAAATAAGGAAGAAGAAGGTCTATGATGATTTCCTAGAGAAACAATTGGAAACCTAAAGCTAGGCAGCTCAAGGAGAAATTCTGTAAGCCTAAATTTCCAAGTTGTTATCAAACTCTGTGCTTAAATGTATCTTCTTTATGTTTGTTCTTTTTATGCTAGTTAGGCTTGTTATCAGACATGAAATTGTGCCTAAGGGTCTTACTCACAATTTGGGGGAGATTGTTAGGCTCAAGACATGTCTGAATACCACTATTAACAAGCCTACACTATGTGACAATGTCACACTACATGACCTAGTGATTTCTATCACTGGGATATAGTATAGGTCTCTAAATGTACTTGTCTTGTTCTCATGAACATTAGCTTGATCATGTATGCTCAGACTTATAATGAGCTTAGTAAGTTTCTTGCTATCTAGAATGTATATAGGCCATTGAATAATTGTCCTGGTAGAAGTTCAGAATTGTTCATGCAGCAGGATAGAGATGAATAAGGCCATGAAGAAATAAGTTGCAGAAATTTGTCTAAGGCATTATATAGCAAAGTCAGAAGAAAGCTATGTCGTGAAGTCACCAATATCCATGTCGTGAAGTGCTATATCGCATAGTCCATTTTGTACTATGTCGAGAAGTCCTCAAGACTCATGTCGTGAAGTGTTGAAGTCAGCAAAGTCAAAGAAGCCTAGATCGTGAAGTCATCAAGTGACTTATGTCGCATAGTCATCAAGTGACTTATGTCGCATAGTCGTCAAATGACTTATGTCGCATAGTCGTCAAATGACTTATGTCGCATAGTCGTCAAATGACCTATGTCGCAAAGTCTTCGAAGGCTATATCGCGTAGTCCTCACAAGGGAGATCGCGAAGTCAGGAATGAAGTGGAGTTCACGATATCAACACTTAGCCGTTTATAACAAGACAAATCAAAGTACAGAACCAAGAATCAAAAGAGACAAATACTGAAGCATTTGTTCTGGCAAAGTGGTCCAAAGAACAGATGGAAAATCTACAGCTAATCTTGGAGAGAAAGACAAGAGACAAGCAGCTACAGAAACGGGAAAGACTCCGAAAAGCAGGTGGTCCTTCCTGACACAGTTAACATCTTATGGCAGGACATGTTTGACTTTCAGCAAGGGGTAACTGTGTAAAAATAGGTGTGAGCACTAGTGTGTATAGGGCTTATATATATCATGCACACCCTATTGTTAGCTGCAAGAGAGATACACATAGTTTTTATCTTAAGCTCTTTTCTCTGTAAGCAAGCAAGTACGAACTGTTCTTGTTTAGAAGCCAGAAATTCGATTGTGAATTTCCTGGAAAGCTGTAGTATTTAATTTGCTTATACAAAGTAGATTAAAGTGATTGTGTGTGTTATTTACTTTCTGCATATTACATATCATAATCATATACAGCTTATATTTAGTTTCAAGAAAACGAAAATCCATCAAACTATCCATTCACCCCCCCTCTGTCTAGTTTCTAGGTGATATTCATTCCTAACAGTACACCGTGACGATCAAAATTCTGTATAAAATTCATTTTTTTATAGTATATCCCGTAAATATCTATGTTATTATATTAAAGACTAAATAATGAAAGCTTTCTTATAAGTCTCGTCGTTTTGTTTGATCACTCAATCCATAATCGTTGGATCTTTCAAATTAAATTGTTGAGAAACGTTACATATAACAGTAAAATTATCATGTAGAATGATGATCTAAGATTTGAATCTACCAACAACATATTAAAATTTACAGGTTTGTTTTTCATTTTTTTTCTTGGAGACATAGGTTATTTGATAATATTTTTTGTAAAGTACGATTTTTCTGAAAAGTACTATACTAATTGATTAACAAACTTTTAAAATTTCGAATTTAATAATTTACAATGTATATAGGTTAAAAAAGTTAGGCCTGTTCGGTAGCTGAGTCTAAAATTTCAAAATACAGTTTTTTTAATATGAATATAGTCCTGCTAACAATGAAATTAGGTCTCTATGAGTGCTTATAAAACAAAATCACCATTTGCGTATAATTTATTATTTAATAATAATATTTGATTAGTTATGATCTAAAACTTAATAAAATAGGATAAAAAAATATGCACAATTTTATAAAATTTTATCCTCGTATTATTATATTCTTTGTTGATTTGAATTTTTCTTAGATTGATTTTAATTTTTGAATATGAAACCCTCAATATTTTAATAATATTTTGTTATTATCCTTTTATGTTTGTTATATGTAAAATAATATAATTATAATTTGGATTAATCAAATTGTTATGTTCTTTCAGAAAAAAAAATGTTTAAATTTATTCATGTACATGAGTTCTCCTAAGTCTCTTATTATAATGTAGGGTCCACATGTATCATTGTTAGTATGATATACCCATTATATTAATAATTTTTAATATTGTAATGGATATGAATTGTTATCTGATATTTGGTTTAACAATTATTATCTAACTGTAACTACACATAAATTAAAGAGAAAAGATATTTAAGAATTTTTACATAGAAAAATTTTAAATTATCAAAATACACTTTTTAGTATTTAAATATAATTCTATTATTAATCAGATACACTTTTTAATTTTAGATCTAACAATTTTCATCGATCTATTTAAGATCTAACTGTAATAATTAATTTGGTCGTATAGTGGTCGTACACGGACCAGATTGATTTTAATTTTTTCTTAAATTGATTTTAATATTTTATTGAAATAAACATAGAATTTATAAATTTAAAAGAATTAGGAAAAAAAAAATAAATTGGTGCTACAATAATAAAATTTAGATAATCACTTTGCTGTTTGGGCTTTTAGACAACAGATTTTAACAATTTTACGGCCCACGCAAAGCTAACAAAATTATCTTTAATTTAATTATGGTTTAATAATTATTATCTAACTGGAACTATCCATAAACTAAAGAGAAAAAATAATTACGAATTTTTACATAAAGATTTCTATTCAATATAGAAAACCCATTTATAATTGGTTTAAATTATCAAAATACACCTTTTAGTATTTAAATACTATCCTATTATTAATCAAATACAATTTTTAAAATTATATATAAGGGTCCTCATCTATTTAAATATTTATAGTTTTATAATCCAACGGATCATATACTTTTGTTAGAAAAAAATTAAATTGGTACTACAATAATAAATTTTTTTTTATTAAAATTTAGATAATCACTTTGCTCTTTGGGCTCTATCTTGAGTTTTAGACAACAGATTTTAACAATTTTACAGCACACGCAAAGCTAACAAAATTATCTTTAATTTAATTATGGTTTAATAATTATTATCTAACTGGAACTATCCATAAACTAAAGAGAAAAGATAATTACGAATTTTTACATAAAGATTTCTATTCAATATAGAAAACCCATTTATAATTGGTTTAAATTATCAAAATACACCTTTTAGTATTTAAATACTATCATATTATTAATCAAATACAATTTTTAAAATTATATCTAATGGTCCTCATCTATTTGAATATTTATAGTTTTATAATCCAACGGATCGTATACTTTTGGTAGTACAGTGACCGACCAAGTTTTGGATAAGAGGTAAGGAGTTAATATATTGATGATTTTAATAAATAACAAAAGCCCCAGAAATTGAAATGAAAATTAACATTCCTAAAAAATTATAAGCAGCAAAGTGGATAAGCCTTCCTCATAAATATTGAGATGACTTCGTCGCCCATGGCTTCGATTACTGCAAAGGTAACGCTAACGCCGCACCTGGTATATCGAAAAACACAAAAAACATCATCTTCTCCAAGTCTTCAACTACAGTCATCTCTTAATGCTGTATGTAATTCATCTCGTTGCTCTGTCGTCTCCAGAGCAGCTTCGTTCGAGACTCGCAACACCGCTGATGCTTTCAATCAAGTTAACATATTCACTGCTTCCGGTGAGTCTGTCATGTTTAAGGATCTCTTGGGTGAGAACGAGGTAATATCTATGCATGTTTATGCTGCTATTTTCTTTTTTCAGCTAGTACTCAATCTGTTATTACATGTTCCAGTTCGATTTTTTTTTATCATTAAATTTTTAGCAGGGTACTAGCTAGTACACAATATTTCAAATAGCTCAAAACAGATTAAAATGAATGCAGAGCGTTGTATTGGTTTGAACATTAATTTAGGATTTAAATAATTTAGGGAAATGTTATTTCCAAAGCGTTTTTTTTTAAATTTCAGAGCCATATGTAACATTTGGTGTTAGAATATGCTAGAAATTGCGAATGCAACACATATTGCTCTGGAAATAAAAAAAAGTGCTCTGGAAATAACATTTCTCATTTATTATATGAGTACCAATAGTTAAGTCAGATTCGAATCACTTTTTCAGCCTTAATTCCTATACTTCTGTATTGGCAATCAATACTTCCACAGAGTGTACAGTGTTGAAATAGATAGTTTATGAACAATGACTTAATTTCAGAAGATTTTCGAGTTGGGAACAGAGACTTCTCAGGGTCAACCTTCTAACTGATTTTTCTTCCATACAGAAATCCTTGAGGGGACTTTCTTTTACACACAGTCCAGTCCCTCTTTTGTGTGGAAATGGTAGGAAACACAGAATCTGTGTTTGTATGTGCCTCCTTTTTACTATTTAATTGTAATAGAATGCTCATATTTAAGAATCTGACACAGTAGCCTACCATCAAAATTAAAAAGAAATGCCAGGCTGCAGATACCAACATAATTAAGTGTTTCATGTAACCGCAGTGCATTTTTTAGCTTACTGGTTGTTATAGTTCTGGTATTGATAAGAATTGATGTTAAACTACCTAGACTGGGTACATTTCAATCTGTTGATAAGCTATGACTCATGTTAGAAATCTTAATTGAACTGGTGTATGTATCTATTAATCTATATAGTTTATGATCTTGATTATGTTAAGATTTAAAGTTGTACGCCAATATAAGATGCACTAACGCTTTACAATCTATTTCAGGAAATTGCGGTTGTTTCTCTTTTGAGGCATTTTGGATGCCCGTGCTGGTGGGTATTTTGTCTTCTTGGTATAAAAGCTTGTTAGTTGGAAATATTGGGCTGTCATTATCAATATTCTTTCTTTACTGTAGTTGGGAACTTGCTTCAGCACTTAAGGAAGCAAAGGCCAGATTTGACTCCGCTGATGTGAAGCTGATTGCCATTGGTGTAGGTGGTCCGGAAAAAGCTCAGATTCTTGCTGAAAGGGTAATAACTAATATCTGTTTCTATCTTTAATCTTCATGAACTCCTTGAGCAGAGTCGGTCCCTGTAAAAACTATTAACCATTTCTGTGACGCCCTCCAAACCCGGGGTACAGATTTGAGGAGTCATCCGACCAATGGAACACTATTTAACACATGCATAATATATATAAAGACACAAATACCCCTTAACCAAGACCGTATCCAGATTATGGCAATGAACACAAGCTACTACAATCTTTTATTAATACAATACCAGTTTTATTAGAGTTATTACATCACAACTAAAGTTCAAATCTAGACATCTAATCTAGAAATGCAAAACAACAACTACCCTGCCAATGACAGTGACTCGAGGGGCTCTCCTGGCTGCTGGTGAACTATCGGTCACGCTATGCCGACTCATACTCTCGCTTCACTGGAATAGGGTTAGAAAACAACAAGCAAGAGTGAGCCAAAATTGCTCAGCAAACATCAATGAATCATTTCTAGTAAAGATGTAAGGATATGAATTTATGATATCAGAATCAACAATATTTAGCTAACACATGCTTTATATAAATAACAATTTAAGGAAAAGAATTAGAATTTGGCTTATATATTTTATTCAAATCAAAGGTTGTGCCGCTGGCCAGCCACACATCAACCCCGGACTAGATCACGTCATAGTCCTCTACTGGATCCTAGGCCAATCTGGGCCTTAAGTTATTCCGACCATAAATATGGTCCATTTTAAAAACAAAACATGCCAAATCTATCATAGGGTATAAACAATAATATGCTCAATAAGATAAACTCAATGTAGAATAATTGCAAAAGAGCTTCAACTGCTCAGTATCAAATGAAGATCGAGAAATAATCATGGAATAATTTCAACGGTACAGTGTACTCATTCAATAAGGGAATCAATATTGGTAATCGATAATCGATGACCGTAATCAATAGTCAACGATGGAAGTCAAATGATCAATGGTTGTCAATAATAATCAAAGGATGATAATCAATAATAAATGGTGGTAAACAATAAGCAAGTGAATTGGAAATAAGGGTTTCCGATGCAGATCAAATCAAAGAATCAAGAATTTCTAAGGAAATGGAATCAGTTGTCCAAATGCGGTTAAAAGATTGATAATTTGAACTGTTCTGGGGATAACGGTATTCAAGTAATCAAGACAATAATAATTTTTATCACAAGTAAAGGCACATATACTTGCCTGGTCTAAGCTGCTGTCGGATCGACTCTGCTCACTCTACCTTTCCCTTTCCCTTGCTCCGGGAACTCGATTCTATAATTAAACAACTCATCACAATAAGTCTAACTATTCTCGTTCTACTCTCGACACTTATTCAATCAATAATCACATTTAAACAAGTAACCGGTTACGTATCGAACGTCCGGCATTATTTACGATATTTAAAACTCAGCTATTTGCCCTAGTACGGGCATATACAGACTATAAAACACAACACACAATTAATATGAACCATATAACACTTATAAACATTTTTAAAACATCATACGAAACTTATTTGAATTTTAAATAAGTCAGGATAAATTTTTAAATCAAAACTCGGATTTTTAAATCCAATATAAACATTTAAATGCAAATAAATCAATTAATAAAATTAATTGACACTCTTTAAATACTCAAACTATTTTTAAATAAATAAATAGGCTTGAAAATAATTAAACTGAATTTTTAATTAATTAAATCTAATTAATAATTAATTTTTAAGAATTAATTGATTAAAAGAAATAACCAATTAATTAATAAATTAATTATTAATTAAAAATAATTAAAATAATTAAGTTTAATCAATTTTCGGATTTAAAATAATAAATATAATTTTCCAGAATTTTTCTGATATTAAAATATATTTTTAAAATAAAAATATGAATTTTTAAAGTTTTTAAACTATTTTCGAATTAAATTTTAAAAATAAATCCAAAAACAGTTTTCAGAAATCGAATTAGGGTTTTAGAAGATTAAAACCGGGTCAGAAAACGGGTAAACGGGTCGGGAAGAACGAATTCGGGTCGCCAAGAACAACCCACCGGATTCTGGGTTTTCTAGAATCCGGCTGGCGTCCGGCGACCGGAATCCTCAATTCCCGATCAAAAACAGCCAAACAAGAGGGGTTTTGTTCGCCTTTGCAAGACAAACACAACCCACACAAAAACATCTCTGTCCCATGCCGGAATCGAGCCCAGAATCCGGTCAAAGAAACCTTCGGGCAAAACTCCGGCCGGAAACCCGATCTCCTTTATTTCTACCTGAAACTCTAAGATTAATACACCAAAATGAAGCTTATAACTCATACAATCAAAGCCCCATATCATAATCAATGTCAGATCAATATCAAGAACGAACGAAGCAAAAGAAGAATTCGGGTCAAAAACCCGAAAATCAAACCCATCAAAATTGAACTTAGACATGAAATTAAATCATGGTTTCTTGCTAATTAGAACCCTAGGAACATGTTAGAAGCAACCAATTGAACGGAGAATCAACAGATTGAAAATCCCCAAATCGACCAAGAACCCTAATTTTAATTCGAAGGTTGAAAAATTCATATAAAATCGAAAACTTACCAGATGATGATGAGGTTGGAAGATTCTGAAACTAGAAGTCAAGAGCTTTGATTTGAGTACAAGAACTTCAGATTTGGATTTCAATAACACCTTGAACGAATGGATTGAAGCTCAAGAACACGAAGAACACGGTTCGGGAATTTTTAATTTTTGAGCTAAATAACTGCAGATCTTTTGAGTTTCAAGATACGATTCGTCTTTTTAAATTTTTGGAAAAAATAATACCCCAAACAACATTTTTGGATCGATATAGATCCTCTGGTTCATTTAAAAACCCTAATTAGGTTAAAAACACGTTTTACGAGGAATAATCAGTTAAAAAGGTTGATGATCATCCAATGGATATATATATATCATTATATAACTAATGCTCAAGAATACTGGGGCTATAACAAATGTAATATTCATATAAAACGATATATCCGTCCCCTTAAGCAATTAGGGTTCGGAACAATTTTTCCTTTTTGAACAAAACGAATTATTCTTGCAGAATCAAATAGGTAGGAATGAAATGATACGAATATCTCTCCCGATAATGATTCGAATATGAAAGACGAAGAGATAATAATTAATGTACGAAATTCCAACGGGGCCCTTGAATTATCAAAACGGGGCTCAGATTTGAAGAAAATTCCAAATGACGAAATATTTGAAAAGGGCTTCTGACTCACCAATTAGCACATAATCACACAATAATTATCATTTAATAATATTCCAATACTCCATAACAAATATATATTTTTATATTAAATATATCATTTATTTAAATAATAAAATTCACGGATATTACATCCTTCCCCCCTTAATAGGATTCTGTCCTCAGAATCAGATCAAGGAAACAACTGGGGATACTTCTCTAACATCTCACTCTCTAACTCCCAGGTAGACTCTTCTATTTTAGGATTCCTCCATAAAACTCTCACTAACGCTACCGTCTTATTCCTTAGTACTTTCTCCTTACGGTCCAATATCTGAATCGGTCGTTCTACATAAGATAAATCTGCCTGGACCTCTATGGGTTCATACTCTATTACATGGTTCGAATCTGGTCGATACCTCTTAAGCATAGATACATGAAATACATTATGAACGTGCTGCATATGCGGTGGCAATGCTAACTCGTAAGCTACCTTGCCCACTTTCTTCAAAATCTCAAACGGTCCAACATATCTCGGACTCAACTTCCCTTTCTTTCCAAACCTAACTAATCCTTTCCACGGTGAAACCTTTAGTAACACTTGCTCTCCTTCTTCGAATCCCACATCCTTTCTGGCTAGATCCGCATACTTTTTCTGTCGGTCCTGAGCTGTTATCAATCTTCTTTGAATCAATTGAATCACTTCCTTTGTTTGTTGCACTAGTTCTGGTCCTATCATCTTCCGTTCACCAACTTCTTCCCAATACACTGGAGATCGACACTTTCGTCCATACAAAGCTTCGTAAGGTGGCATTCCGATTCTCGCGTGAAAACTATTATTATATGAAAATTCCACCAAGGGTAGATGATCGTCCCAACTGCCTTCAAAGTCAAGTGCACATGTCCTAAGCATATCTTCAATGGTCTGAATTGTTCTTTCGCTTTGACCGTCCGTCTGCGGGTGATAAGCCGTACTCATTCTTAACTCGGTGCCCAAACATTCTTGAAAACTCCTCCAAAACCTTGAATTGAATCGAGGGTCTCGATCAGACACTATCGATACTGGAACTCCATGCCGTACTACGATTTCTTTTATGTAAATATGAACTAACTTATCCAGCAAGAATCTTTCGTTAATTGGAAGAAAATCCGCAGAGTTCGTCAATCGATCCACGACAACCCAGATGGCATCATGGTTAGTCTTTGTTCTTATCCTACCACAAAGTCCATCACAATATGTTCCCACTTCCATTCAGGAATTTCCAATGGTTGAAGTAATCCACTTGGTCTCTGGTGTTCCGCCTTGACTCTTTGGCATGTAAAACATTTACTCACCAATTCAGCAATCTCCCTTTTCATATCTGGCCACCAAAAGTTCGTCTTAAGATCTCGATACATCTTCGTACTCCCTGGATGAATTGAATACTTCGAGTTGTGCGCTTCGTGCAAAATTTCATTTTTCAGTTCCGCGACATTAGGTACCCATATCCGAGAAGCAAATCTCAAGATCCCTTTGTCGTCCGGTTGGCTACATATTTCCTCACCTGTCATCTTGTTCACATCATCATTCATAACTTGCTCTTGGCATTTCCATATCTTCTCCAACAATTCCGGTTGAAACGTCATGGTATAAATCATTTACGCCGCATCCTTCGGAATACTTACTTCGATCTCTAATTTCTCAAATTCCTTGTATAACTCTTTGGCCATCGTCAGTGTATTTAATCTCTCTTTTCTGCTCAGTGCATCTGCTACCACATTTGCCTTGCCGGGATGATAGTTGATAGAAACGTCGTAGTCCTTGATTAGTTCTAACCATCTTCGTTGCCTCATGTTCAGCTCTTTCTGTGTAAAGATATACTTCAAACTCTTATGATCAGTGTAAATTTCACATCTCTCTCCATACAAGTAGTGTCTCCATATCTTCAAAGCAAACACAATCGCCGCTAATTCCAAATCGTGTGTAGGATACTTCTGTTCGTGGGGCCTCAACTGTCTTGACGCGTAAGCAATCACGTTGTCATGTTGCATAAGTACGCAACCCAATCCTTTGTACGACGCATCACTATAGATTACGAATTGACCTTGATCGTCTGGTAACATCAATACTGGTACCGTAGTTAGTCTCTTCTTTAACTCTTGGAAGCTTTCTTCGCATTTATCGTTCCATATAAATCGCTCGCTTTTCCTTGTCAGCTTGGCCATTGGGGTAGCTATCTTCGCAAAATCTTGCACAAATCTCCGGTAGTATCCGGCTAATCCCAAGAAACTTCTGACTTCAGTCGGTGTCCTTGGTCTCTCCCAATCTTTCACTGCCTCTATCTTTGTTGGATCCACTTTGATGCCTTCGCTGCTTACCACGTGTCCTAAGAAATGAACTTCTCTCAACCATAATTCACACTTGGAAAACTTCGCGTATAGTCTTTCTTGTCTCAATGTTTCCAACACAATCCGCAAATGGTCTGCATGCTCTTCTTCTGTCTTTGAGTATATCAAGATGTCGTCGATGAATACCACTACAAACTTGTCCAAATATCTCTTGAAAATCCTGTTCATTAAGTCCATAAAAGCTGCGGGTGCATTTGTTAGTCCAAACGCCATTACTAAAAACTCATAGTGCCCATACCTTGTTCGAAAGGCTGTCTTCGGTATGTCTTCTGGTTTAATCTTCAGTTGGTGGTATCCTGACCGTAGGTCAATCTTTGAAAAATGTACCGCTCCTTTCAGCTGGTCAAACAGATCATCTATTCGAGGTAACGGATGTAATAACCCGAATTTTTGGTAAAATTAAAACTTTTCTTATTATGATTAAGTGCATCAGTGAATAGTGAATTTGGTGGATGAATAGTGATTTTGAGGGTTAAGAAAATTTTTCATGCCACCTATGTATGAGACGTAGTGTGGATGTTCCGAAGTCGTATTAGTGATCTACGATGTAAATGAAGGAATGCAAAAGCTGTCAGAATCGGAAAAATAGCATTTCTGTTTTCTCCGAAATTTCACCAATAACGGACGGATTAATCATTATTTGAGAATATTGAAGGATTTAAATTATCAATTCCATGGATATGGATTAATAAAAGAGTTAGAGATATCAAGAACATTTACAGAAAACTACTTCGATAGAACGCTTAAGAAACCCTGGGAACATTTTACGAGATTAAGCGGTGACGGACAAGGCAACATTCACAGGATTAAATATAGACATGGAAGTAACATGTAACAAGATTAATTCGAGGGATGCAACATTTGGATCATCCATGTGAAAGGAAACGAACCAGTAAAGCAAACCCGTAAAGCTACTTTAGCCAACCTCCTGCATGCTTGACACATGTCCAATGACTAAGCAATAAAGGTGATGACTCACCCCCTTTAACCACAAAATATCTAGATAATTATCAATCCACCAAGTCAAAAAGAAAAAGCAAAACTCTTCCATCTTGAAGAAGAAAACCGAGAGGAAATGAGGAGGAAAATGGTGGAGAAAGAATTGATCATAACTTGAGTTTCTCTTGGCGGTTTTTGGCGTTCCACCACTCAAATCGAAGCTCTCGGGAAGCCCGACGTAACCATGGTAAGCGCTCGCCTCACCTCTGTGTTTTACCCATCTGATTTTAGTGATTAAGAAAGATGATGAATAGTAACTACTTGTTTTTATGGTTTTGTTTCCATGAGTTCAAGCTATATAAGGATCATCCAAGCACCCCAAGCCTAGATTAGCCATTGTTGATGCTTGGGAAGCTTCAAGGAAGGTATAAAAACCTCTGCCCCTTTTTGTTTATATGAGTTTTATGGTTGAAATAATGATTAGAGTCGTTATTTGTGTTATCGTTAAGATCCGTGAATCTTATGTTCGATTTGAGGATGAATGATTTTTTGAAGCTTGATTTAGTGTATGAGAATGTTTAGAGGCTGTTTTGGATGTGTTAATGAAGTATGTTGGTTGTTGGATTGGTTGGTTGTGTTTGTGGTAGCGTTTAAATTTTGGAATCGTTAAAACATAGCCGTTGTAATGCCCGATTTTCGGTAATGCTATAAACTGCCTAGAATCCGAAAATCTAACTGCCTCTTTTGGTTCAATGATGAACATGAGTGTGTAGATCCTTGTTTCTAGTTTACGTGAGCGCAAGGATCATATTAATCCGATTTACGGTTTAGGAGAAAAGTGAGTTTTAGTAAACGCCGTTTGGAAGAACAACCCATCTCTGGTCAGTCACTTTGAGGCTATTTTTGGACCACTTAAAAGCCATATTAAAATGTGAAACTTTGAGGAATAATACTAGAGACAGTTAGGAAGGCTCACGAAAAAGATTCGTATTAAAAAGATTATTTTTCGATTTTATAAAAATGTGTTAACCGAGGTTGCGCAAGTGAAAACCACTAAGAACATGACTTAGAAACCAATGTTGTAAATGGTTAAGTATAACTTGTATTCGAGGATCGATTTCGGACTAAACCTTCGACTTAAGTAATTGTCGATTAACATGGACTTAGTATGGGCCTATAACGAGCTAGTAATGCCTTGGTTGTGTTTCGCTTACGTGTTTAAGCATTGAGTACAAGTGGATTATCCAGGGGATTAATCGTGCGTTTTCTTTGACTTTGTCTAGATTGTCCGGCATCGTCACGAACCCCTATCACTTCTCGAGCATCAGGCAAGTTTCTAAATTCATACTTTGAAGTATTAATTATATAACACTGCCTTTGCCATGTATAGTGTTGTATAGTTTTGAGATAAATGATTATATCGTGTTAAATAGAATTTGACTTTTGGATATTATACGAGCTTTGAGATAATGTACTTACGAACCGGTATACCTTGTAGCTCTATAGATAAGAGTATGTTCATTGTTTCGACTCTAGACCGGGAGTCGATATTTTTGTTATATAGATAGTCGTGGAAACCCGGAGGGATTCCAGCGGCAGAGTACTATTCATCTTGAGGAATATTATTAATAATCATTATTTATGTTCCGGAAAGTATTTATTACTTGGAAATGATTTGGTAATTGGCTTATAAGCTAGATATCGGGTAAATGTTATGCGAGGATTAATTATTTATTTAAAGAATATTATTTATGAATATTCATTTGAGGATTATTGACTTAAAGAATATTATTTATGAATATTCATTTGAGGATTATTGACTTAAAGAATATTATTGTGAATATTCATCTGAGGATTATTTAATGAATATTATTTGTGAATATTCATTTGAAGATTATTTATTTATTTAATGAATATTACTTTTGAATATTCATTCTAGGATTAATTATTCATTTAATGAATATTATTTGGAATATTCATTTAAGGGTTATTTATCTAATGAATATTACTTTTGAATATTCATTTGAGACTTAATTATTTAATGAATATTATTTTCGAATATCCATTTGAGATTTATTAATTAATGAATATTATTTTGAATATTCATTTGAGGTTTACTTATTTGAGGAATATTATTTTGAATATTCATTGGAGGTTTACTTATTTGAGGAATATTATTTTGAATATTCATTCGAGGTTTATATTATCTTGAATATTCATTCGGGGTTTATTAGTTAATGAATATTATTTTAAATATTCATTTAATCCTTATTTATTTAATGAATATTATCTTTGAATATTCATTTAATCATTATTTACTTAATGAATATTATTTTCGAAGATTCGTTTAATGTTTACTTATTTAATAAATTTTATTAATTGTTTTTAAATAAAAAAGAGGTTCCCAAAACAAAGTTTTCCATTTAAGTCCGTCTTTTAAGAGGATTTAAATGCTCGCTCAACTATCAAAAATATGGGAAACCTGATTTAAGTGTTTGCTACTCTTTTTAAACTCTCAAACTCAAAAACTGTCAGGGGACAGATATTTTCTCGAAGCAATTTAGTTGCTGCAAGTCGAATATTGTGTTACCACCTCAACGCTCGAGGGGTAAATTCCTGGAACAAGTCGATATCCATTAACGAGCATCGCTTGGGAAATATTGGAGAATCTTCCTTTACAACCTAGATATAACTACTTAGTGGAGTCGTATCAACAAGTATTACACTTGGGGAAAGGAGGACGATCCTTACGTTTCAGAGTCATGGATTTCATCCGAACTAGGAGTGGTGTAAGTGGTCGAGTTGCGCCGACCCATCCATTATTTTTGCCCCAAATGGGCCGAGAAATCACCGTAAGGCGGTAGACAATGTCAGGCCGTCGTGATTATTCCATCTACATGTAGAAAACATATTTTGTTGTACAACCTGCTACTGATCATAGTAAGGTTGGTACATCGGGCGTGGTAGCAACTCCTGTATTGGTTCATCATCCATTTTGGATAATTTTGCAACATGTACTGAAAGGGACCACGGATGACTCCATTGGTACAGGTTTACCGATCATGTTGGCGGAGGGATTCTGCAGCATGTATTGAAAGGGACCAAGGATGACACCGTGGTACAAGTTTACCGGTCATGTTGGCAGAGGTCAAAAAGTGTTCAAAATAAAGTTACAATAAATCCTTGCAATTTCATCGTTGATTTTATGAGTATGACTCTGACAAAACCTTACTCAGATTATATATGCATAAGTGGATTTTGGGTTACAGAAACCTTATATTGAATTTTCCTCGTAACTTCATCTTTTAAGTTATATGTTGATAGTCTGCTTATATTTTATATAGCAGATATTTTACGGAAAGGATATACTGAGTTACCTTGTTACTCCATCTTTTATATTATACTAGAACTTTGTTCATAGTATGAATATCGAAAGTTTGCAGAAATATTATGGAAATGATATTTGAAATACAACTATGGTACTGTTTTTGGAATATTCCGATAAGGAAATAATTTCAGTATCGAGATATTTTGACAAATTATTGTCTCATACCCGCTTATTTCTGGATTGAATTAAAGGCAGAATTATGCCATACTTTCATTACCTTGCTGAGCTATCGCTCACTCTTGCTATTGTTTTATATGTATTATATAGCAACGAAGCAGGATGCCAATGGGACGGCACATACCCGCAAGGCGTTTCCATAAACAGTTTCGAGCAGTGATCCCGAGAGTAGTACGGACCAATCGAATCAGGCTACAGCTTTTGGTATTCAACTTATGTATAGACATGAATGGTATGAGAGGATTGTGAGCATCAGAAGGCTAAGTTGGTAATGTAACATTACTTAGAAATTGTATCAGTGACAGATTCAAAAGACATTTGGGTATTGTAATAAAAATTATTTATTCCGCAGTTGTTGTATCGTGTCGTTTCTGAGACTCTAACCTGTGTGTGTGTGTGAGACATATATTGTGGGGTCATGAGCAGGTGAATTATGAATGGTGTGAGTAATACAGGTAAGGCAAGTAGTAAATGGATCGTGACTAATCTAAATCCCTGACCCCGGATTTGGGGCTGTTACAGAAATGGTATCAGAGCATTAGGTTACAGTCCTCAGAAACGATAGGAGATCGAGTCTTACAATACGCTTAATAATGATAAGAACATCTAGAGCTCAAATTAAGTTCTTAGTCGGGTTAGAGGACATGACCCTGACTGTTTCAGATGAAGCCCGAGAGGGGACTTCTTCTGGGAAACCGTACTTAGGACTTCATGGTTAGTCACCTCGATTCGTATGAGTTATAGATTGATGGGATTCTGAGATACCAGACCCTGAGGCCTTCGAGTAGCCAATTGATGATGCGTTCCTTGAAATGAACGGAGACCCGCTAAAGGAAGATCCATAGGAGGATCTAGAGGAAGACCCCATAGTGGGTCAAGGAAAGAATCTTGTAGAGGACGTGTTGATTGATAAAGATGTAGTATGTTACTTGAGGTCGTACAATAGGACCGGACGAACCTTCAGAGGTCAAATAAGTGCCGATACGAGAGTTTAGGATCGTTATGATTCATCAAGAGATATGACAAAGAAAATGGAGTAGAGTCTCCAAAAGCAGAAGAGGTAGAGGCAGTATAGCCAGTATCAGTGAATTGATTCGAATTGAACGAAACTTGTTACTCGTAGTCGGTTATAGTTGCCCATAAGGAGGCGGCATACGTAAGAACCAAGATGTTCAGATTTTCACGAACGATTAAGGGTACTTAGTTGCCTAGAATAGTGAAATGAATTGCTTTGGCTATGAGGTTTCAATCCCCCATGACCAGCGATTCCACTGGAAATAGTGTCTATTACATCATTAAGGGATTTTATTATCTCAAGGAGAATTTTGGGTATATGCACCATGCAAATGTTATTGTAAAACAAGCACGCTAAGACGGAATCGAGAACGAGATTTACCACCCTCAGGAAACCAGGAAGGAATTATGAGGATAGAACAGAAAGGTCGGAAATCAGATCCGAGTATTACTAGTGGGTAAATAGATTGATCAAATTCCCCTGATTTTGGAAAGAAATTCAGCAAATTTTGGCAAACCTTGTATTTCTGATTACCAGAGGATGTCACCAAAGAGAGTGGAAACTAGAGCGAACCCTGTGGATTGGGTAAGATGGATGCTATATGGGTTGGTGGACAGACCCGATTGCTACAATTGATTGTAGAGATAAAATGATGAAGTTGAGATTGGACGGTAAAGGCGAAATATATTTAAGGACCAAGACGGACTGAGAAATTCCGGGATTGACTTAAATGAAAAGGCTATTGTGCCAAAAGTGTTAAGCTTAGGTAGCACACGGGATTGATATGGGAGAAGGAATATTGGGTATAAGGATGATTGAAATAGAGACCGAATTTAAGCTTGTAGTTTCTAACGATCTTCCGAAGTACCGCCCAGTCGACATGTGGAATTGTCGTTGCTATGGGCGACAACGGTATCGAAGTCTTCTTATAGAACAGAACGCTTACTGGAGATGTTTGCGCCTAGTCGAATAGAACTCCCTGCGATTGCAAATGTTGATGGTTGAATTCTTAGCGACTATTATAAGTCGGCAATAACGTAAGTATCGAACACCTTAGGGTGCGTGGAAAAGAAAAGCTTTGGAATTGAACAATTATCCATTAGAGGAGCCGACATAAAAGGCATCCGTAGAGACCTTGGTAGGACCCTCCCCATTTGCAAATTATGTGGGGTACTTCCCCAATCTATGATCTATCTTGACCTCTTTCCAAGAAAGAATTCTGATAAAGGGCATATTCCCTCTTCGAAGTTATTTTATAACACTTGTGTTAAACCATATTTAGTTTCAATTGTGCTAGAGGCTGTCACAATGCCTACTTTCAGGTTTTCAAAGCCCTGTCAAATGATGTTATTCAAGCTTCCACTTTTCTTCAAATAATGAATAACCCTTGCTTGTTAAGTACCAGTATCTTTTTGGTCATTCTTTTCTTTGGAAACCGCACCTTTGGAATCTGTTCAATTTTAATCCAAGGTGTTCCTTTAAGAAATATTGTCGAAAGACGATAATCATTAAATTGATCTCGAATTACTTTCATACTTTTCAACATCCACTGAGATGAACAACCCTATACTTATAGGGGCTACAAGGACTATCTGTCTGTGTGATAGAAGTCTGATGGGACGCCATCACTTGTAAGTTGTGAAATACAAGAAGGCTAATTACCTTTAGTAATGTCTCAATCGAGGAACACAACGTGGAGTTCTTATGATCATGTTGATCTCTCGGTAAATTCTTTTACCTCCAATAAGGTTACCTTAAAACTCATAACCTTATGATCACTAGTGTGTGACTTTTTCCTTGATATGGGAGCTGTCTTTTCAAGGCCCCATAATTTTTGTTATCCTCATTGAATTCTAAGGGGAGGCCAACCAGGTCAAATAAGTCAAAATTCGCTGATAGGAATTAGATTCGCAACGAAATCGCCTATGACAGGAGCGAATCCCTAAGACGAATAGAATGTTAGTGACATATCAATGAAATTGGTTTATTCTCCCAAGGATATTATGATAATGGAAAGCGTGTCAATCGATATATGTGAAAGGAATAGCGAGGTGCCGTGAACTCCAGTGACAACGGTGTTAGATAGATGCCCTATAGTAGAATTGAAATTTTGGAGGAGTTGTTTACGAATGGACACTACCTCTGGGTTAGCAAGATAAGTACTGGCGATGGAGTCAGAAGGAGCTGGTATTGTGACTTGAGAGAGGTGCAGTGTGTTGTTATTAGAGGAATAATTTTCGGAAATATATGGAGACCCGGATGAAAATGAAAGTTAAAGAGTTAAAACAAGAAACCATGACTGTGACCGAGTATGAGGCCAAGTTTTCCGAATTATCAAGGTTTGTTCCGGAGTTTGTGAACACAGAGTAAAAGAAAGCGAGTAGGTTTCAACCAGGGCTACCTCCAACCAGCAGCCCACTGTCAGGACCTTTAAATAGCAGGTAACCTTCTATACTATTTAGACAGAGCTAATGTATCGTTGTATATCAAGAAGTTGCATGACAATTAAACCTTAAGGCTGAGCCGCTAAGGGAATAATTACAAGTAGAAATAGTCAATCGAGGGGTTTTCCCATAAGACTGGTACATCCAGGTGTGAACTAGAAATATGAGGTCGACACTTTTGATAGACCTGGTTCCTTTCAAGTTGGGAGAAGTTGATATTATAATAAGGATGGGTTGGTTGACACCCAATGGAGCCCAGACTGATTGTAAGGGAGAGAGAGTAATAAATAAAGGATGGAGACAGATTCAGAGATTCTTGAATATAGTTCAAACAAAGAAACTATTACGCTAGAGATACGAGGCTTAATTAGCTCTTATGGTTGACGCCAAGAAAAGAGACACCAAGTACAAAGGAAACTACAGTGGTTTTGGGAGGCTGTACAAGATCTTAATGCACTACCAAATATCGATTGGGATGACATGAGAATGAATAACGAGTATTCAGATTATAGTGCCGCATCTCCTGTTAGCCTCAGTGGGAATGAAAGAGTTAGCGACTCAGTTACAAGAATTGCTGGGCAAGGATATGATAAGACCCACTATACCACCGTGGAGAGCCCGATGTTGTTGTAAGAGAGAAAGATGTTAGCACAAGATTATGCATCGAACCTCGAGAGTTGTATGAGTTCGACATGGAGAATATGTACCCTTGTAAATGATTGTTTGATCAGCGGAAGAACGATGTGTATTTCCAAATTTATTTAAGAACTGGATATCACCAGTTGGAAGTTAAATCCGAGGATATACCCAAGACTGCGATTCGTACTAGGAATAGACACTTCGAGTTTTCAGCGAGGTTATTTTGGGTTGACTAATGCACTCACAATTTTTTTTTATGGAATGTAATGAATTGGCTTTGAGTTACCCGTGATAGTAGATAACATGAGATGGAGAAATGGCTAGAATTGACCTAGGATTATGACTATGAGATACACTACCATCCGGGGAAGGCCAATGTGGTGGCCGATACCCTTAATTAAAATAAGATAGAGATGGATTCTGAATGATCGGGAATTAAATGATGAGATTTTACACAAAACCCAAGTTAGTCCAACAAACTAGAAAGACAAAAGATTTCACCAACAAGCGGCTAGTGACAGCCAAGACAGACAGAGAAAGTATGCGGACTAAGCCCGCGAGTAGAGAGATAGTACTGCTATTGATAAGCTAAATGGCATGTTGATGAATGACAAGCAAGTTTATGTTGGTGTATTTTCTGTACAAACAAGATAGAGAATATGAGGTTAGAGATTCGTGATGCCAAAAGATATCCTCGTGGAAGGAATTAATGAGATTTGGAAAGAAAGGGAAGTTGAGCCCGAGATTCATTGGGCCATCTGAGATTTTAAAACGCGTCAGGAAGGTGGCCTACGAGACGTAGTGTGGATGTTCCGAAGTCGTATTAGTGATCTACGATGTAAATGATGGAATGCAAAAGCTGTCAGAATCGGAAAAATAGCATTTCTGTTTTCTCCGAAATTTCACCAATAACGGACGGATTAATCATTATTTGAGAATATTGAAGGATTTAAATTATCAATTCCATGGATATGGATTAATAAAAGAGTTAGAGATATCAAGAACATTTACAGAAAACTACTTCGATAGAACGCTTAAGAAACCCTGCGAACATTTTACGAGATTAAGCGGTGACGGAACAAGGCAACATTCACAGGATTAAATATAGACATCGAAGTGACATGTAACAAGATTAATTCGAGGGATGCAAAATTTGGATCATCCATGTGAAAGGAAACGAACCAGTAAAGCAAACCCGTAAAGCTACTTTAGCCAACCTCCTGCATGCTTGACACATGTCCAATGACTAAGCAATAAAGGTGATGACTCACCCCCTTTAACCACAAAATATCTAGATAATTATCAATCCACCAAGTCAAAAAGAAAAAGCAAAACTCTTCCATCTTGAAGAAGAAAACCGAGAGGAAATGAGGAGGAAAATGGTGGAGAAAGAATTGATCATAACTTGAGTTTCTCTTGGCGGTTTTTGGCGTTCCACCACTCAAATCGAAGCTCTCGGGAAGCCCGACGTAACCATGGTAAGCGCTCGCCTCACCTCTGTGTTTTACCCATCTGATTTTAGTGATTAAGAAAGATGATGAATAGTAACTACTTGTTTTTATGGTTTTGTTTCCATGAGTTCAAGCTATATAAGGATCATCCAAGCACCCCAAGCCTAGATTAGCCATTGTTGATGCTTGGGAAGCTTCAAGGAAGGTATAAAAACCTCTGCCCCTTTTTGTTTATATGAGTTTTATGGTTGAAATAATGATTAGAGTCGTTATTTGTGTTATCGTTAAGATCTGTGAATCTTATGTTCGATTTGAGGATGAATGATTTTGTGAAGCTTGATTTAGTGTATGAGAATGTTTAGAGGCTGTTTTGGATGTGTTAATGAAGTATGTTGGTTGTTGGATTGGTTGGTTGTGTTTGTGGTAGCGTTTAAATTTTGGAATCGTTAAAACATAGCCGTCGTAATGCCCGATTTTTGGTAACGCTATAAACTGCCTAGAATCCGAAAATCTAACTGCCTCTTTTGGTTCAGTGATGAACATGAGTGTGTAGATCCTTGTTTCTAGTTTACGTGAGCGCAAGGATCATATTAATCCAATTTACGGTTTAGGAGAAAAGTGAGTTTTAGTAAACGCCGTTCGGAAGAACAACCCATCTCTGGTCAGTCACTTTGAGGCTATTTTTGGACCACTTAGAAGCCATATTAAAATGTGAAACTTTGAGGAATAATACTAGAGACAGTTAGGAAGGCTCTCGAAAAAGATTCGTATTAAAAAGATTATTTTTCGATTTTATAAAAATGTGTTAACCGAGGTTGCGCAAGTGAAAACCACTAAGAACTTGACTTAGAAACCAATGTTGTAAATGGTTAAGTATAACTTGTATTCGAGGATCGATTTCGGACTAAACCTTCGACTTAAGTAATTGTCGATTAACATGGACTTAGTATGAGCCTATAACGAGCTAGTAATGCCTTGTTTGTGTTTCGCTTACGTGTTTAAGCATTGAGTACAAGTGGATTATCCAGGGGATTAATCGTGCGTTTTCTTTGACTTTGTCTAGATTGTCCGGCATCGTCGCGAACCCCTATCACTTCTCGAGCATCAGGCAAATTTCTAAATCCATACTTTGAAGTATTAATTATATAACACTGCCTTTGCCATGTATAGTGTTGTATAGTTTTGAGATAAATGATTATATCGTGTTAAATAGAATTTGACTTTTGGATATTATACGAGCTTTGAGATAATGTACTTACGAACCGGTATACCTTGTAGCTCTATAGATAAGAGCATGTTCATTGTTTCGACTCTAGACCGGGAGTCGATATTTTTGTTATATAGATAGTCGTGGAAACCCGGAGGGATTCCAGCGGCAGAGTACTATTCATCTTGAGGAATATTATTAATAATCATTATTTATGTTCCGGAAAGTATTTATTACTTGGAAATGATTTGGTAATTGGCTTATAAGCTAGATATCGGGTAAATGTTATGCGAGGATTAATTATTTATTTAAAGAATATTATTTATGAATATTCATTTGAGGATTATTGACTTAAAGAATATTATTTATGAATATTCATTTGAGGATAATTGACTTAAAGAATATTATTGTGAATATTCATCTGAGGATTATTTAATGAATATTATTTTTTAATATTCATTTGAAGATTATTTATTTATTTAATGAATATTACTTTTGAATATTCATTCTAGGATTAATTATTCATTTAATGAATATTATTTGGAATATTCATTTAAGTGTTATTTATCTAATGAATATTACTTTTGAATATTCATTTGAGACTTAATTATTTAGTGAATATTATTTTCGAATATCCATTTGAGATTTATTAATTAATGAATATTATTTTGAATATTCATTTGAGGTTTACTTATTTGAGGAATATTATTTTGAATATTCATTGGAGGTTTACTTATTTGAGGAATATCATTTTGAATATTCATTCGAGGTTTATATTATCTTGAATATTCATTCGGGGTTTATTAGTTAATGAATATTATTTTAAATATTCATTTAATCCTTATTTATTTAATGAATATTATCTTTGAATATTCATTTAATCATTATTTACTTAATGAATATTATTTTCGAAGATTCGTTTAATGTTTACTTATTTAATAAATTTTATTAATTGTTTTTAAATCAAAAAGAGGTTCCCAAAACAATATTTTCCATTTAAGTCCGTCTTTTAAGAGGATTTAAATGCTCGCTCAACTATCAAAAATATGGGAAACCTGATTTAAGTGTTTGCTATTCATTTTAAACTCTGAAACTCAAAAACTGTCAGGGGACAGATGTTTTCTCGAAGCAATTTAGTTGCTGCAAGTCGAATATTGTGTTACCACCTCAACGCTCGAGGGGTAAATTTCTGGAACAAGTCGATATCCATTAACAAGCATCGCTTGGGAAATATTGGAGAATCTTCCTTTCCAACCTAGATATAACTACTTAGTGGAGTCGTATCAACAAGTATTACACTTGGGGAAAGGAGGACGATCCTTACGTTTCAGAGTCATGGATTTCATCGGAACTAGGAGTGGTGTAAGTGGTCGAGTTGCGCCAACCCATCCATTATTTTTGCCCCAAATGGGCCGGGAGATCACCGTAAGGCGGTAGACAATGTCTGGCCGTCGTGATTCTTCCATCTACATGTAGAAAACATATTTTGTTGTACAACCTGCTACTGATCATAGTAAGGTTGGTACAGCGGGCGCGATAGCAACTCCCGGATTGGTTCATCATCCATTTTGGATAATTCTGCAACATGTGTAATAACCCGAATTTTTGGTAAAATTAAAACTTTTCTTATTATGATTAAGTGCATCAGTGAATAGTGAATTTGGTGGATGAATAGTGATTTTGAGGATTAAGAAATTTTTTCACGCCACCTATGTACGAGACGTAGTATGGATATTCTGAAGTCATATTAGTGATCTACGGAGTAAATAAGTGAATGCAAAGACGATCGGAATTCAGAAATTCCAAATTTTATTTTGGTGTAATATTTGACAGGGCAGTTAATTATATATTATTATATTCAAGAAATGAGATATTAAATTTGAGGACTTGAGGATTTAATATTTTGGAATTTTATTATTTTATTAAAGTCGATTTAAAGATTCGATTGTTGAGTGAATAGTGAATAGTTACTATTCACTACGAGAATCGCGTAGAGTTTTATTCGCTCTTTTTAGGAAATATTTTCGAATCGTTTCAAGTGGAACAAAAACAAGGATGAATAGTAACATTGATGAATAGTACTCCAAGGTGAATAGTAAAATTTTATAGTCTCCGATTGATCCTACATTTCAGCGGAAGTTCAGGAATAATAAACGGTTACTAATCGCGTAGTCAGAAATCGCAAACGAAAACGAGAATCGAAAATCCGTTCGAAGGAGCAACCTTGGACGTATTATAACTTAGGAAATAAAGAATAAGATATGTATTAAAATAAAAAGGGAAAAAAAGGAAGTGGTGGAAGAAGTGTGTTAGAGAAGCTTGTAAGCTTAACCAAACTTGAGGGGCTAACTTGCATTTTGTTAAAACAAAATATCTACCATATCACCAAACCTCCTCCACACATTAAACACACAAAGGACCAGCCTCTCACACTCATTTTCTTCAAGAAAAACCGTGGCTAAGAAGAAGAAGAAGAAGAGGAAGCAAAAACTCCATGGATTCTTGGTCGTTTCTCGAGTTCTTATGCTTAAAACGAAGAAGAGCTCAAGCCCATTCTTTTAAAGGTAACATCTCCATCACCCACCATCTCTAGCATGATCTTTTATTGAGTTTAAGAAGATGATGAATAGTGTTTTCAAAAAGTTTTGTGTTTATAATTTAAGTTTGAAAGCATGTATGTGTAGTATATGTAATGGGTTGATGTTTTAAGTGATTAGATGAATTGATTGGTTGAGTTTGGAGGATGGGTTATGAATTTGTTTTGATTATTCATGGAGGATTTGACTGAGTGGAGGGAGTATAAGGTGGATGATGAGTTTGGGATTGATTGGTATTGATTTGGTTGTGTTTTGAAAATGGAAAACGTTAAATTTTAAGCCGTCGTAATGCCCGATTTTCGGTAACACTATAAACTGCCTAGAATCCGAAAACCGAACTGCCTCTTTTGGTTCAATGATGAACATGAGTGTGTAGAGCCTTGTTTATAGTTTACGTGAGCGCAAGAATCATGTTAATCCGATTTACGGTTTAGGAGAAAAGTGAGTTTTAGTAAACGCCGTTCGGAGGAACAACCCATCTCTGGTCAGTTACTTTGAGGCTATATTTGGACCACTTAGAAGCCATATTAAAATGTGAAACTTTGAGGAATAATACTAGAGACAGTTAGGAAGGCTCACGGAAAAGATTCGTATTAAAAGATTATTTTTCGATTTTATAAAAATGTGTTAGCCGAGGTTGCGCAAGTGAAAACCACTAAGGACATGACTTAGAAACCAATGTTGTAAATGGTTAAGTATAACTTGTATTCGAGGATCGATTTCGGACTAAACCTACGACTTAAGTAATTGTCGATTAACATGGACTTAGTATGAGCCTATAACGAGCTAGTAATGCCTTGGTTGTGTTTCGCTTACGTGTTTAAGCATTGAGTGCAAGTGGATTATCCAGGGGATTAATCGTGCGTTTTCTTTGACTTTGTCTAGATTGTCCGGCATCGTCGCGAACCCCTATCACTTCTCGAGCATCAGGCAAGTTTTCAAAACCTATACTACTGTTGTTGTGATAATAACTATTTTCATAAATGATATGCAAATGCGATATATAAATTGCGTACTTGTTTTCGGATTGATGTCTATAGTAACATTTGAGGTTATGACTTGATGTGGGGCTTATAAGCTAGATATGGGATATCAGTTATAAGCCAGTTTTATAAATAATGCCTTAGGATAAGGGCGGACGATTTTCTCTAAGATCAGAAGTAATTATATTTCGGTATATGTTAAAGATTATTTTCCGATAAAGATATCGGGTAACGGTTATTCGAGAACTGATTATTTATTTAATGAATATTATTTTGAATGTTCATTTAAGGATAATTTATTTAATGAATATTACTTTTGAATATTCATTTGAGATTTAATTAGTTGATAAACATTATTTTCGAATATTCATTTGAGATTTATTAATTAATGGATATTATTTTAAATATTCATTTGAAGATTATTGACTTAAAGAATATTATTTATGAATATTCATCTGAGGATTATTTAATGAATATTATTTATGAATATTCATTTGAAGATTATCTATTTATTTAATGCATATTATTTTCAAATATTCATTTGAGGATTTATTTAATGAATATTATTTTCAAATATTCATTTGAGGATTTATTTAATGAATATTATTTTCAAATATTCATTTGAGGATTTATTTAATGAATATTATTTTCAAATTCATTTGAGAATTATTTAATGAATATTATTTTCAAATATTCATTTGAGGATTTATTTAATGAATATTATTTTCAAATATTCATCTGAGGATTTATTTAATGAATATTATTTTCAAATATTCATTTGAGGATTATTTATTTAATGAATATTATTTTCAATTATTCATTTGAGGATTACTTACTTAATGAATATTATTTCCAAATATTATTAATTATTTTCAAGTCAAAAAGAGGTTCCCATAACAATGTTTTCCATTTAAGTCCGTCTTTTAAAGAAGGATTTAAATGTTCGCTCAACTATCAAAAATATGGGAAACCTGATTTAAGTGTTTGCTACTCTTTTTAAACTCTCAAACTCAAAAACTGTCAGGGGACAGAGATTTTCTCGGAGCAATTTAATTGCTGCCAGACAAGTATTGTGTTACCACCTCAACGCTCGAGGGGTAAATTCTTGGAACAAGTCGATATCCATTAACAAGAATCGCTTGGGAAATATTGGAGAATCTTTCTTTCCAACCTAGATATAACTACTGAGTGGAGTCGTATCAACAAGTATTACACTTGGGGGAAAGGAAGACGATCTTTACGTTTCAGAGTCATGGATTTCATTTGAACTAGGAGCATGTGTAAGAGGTCGAGTCGCGCCGATCCATCATTTTATTGCCCCAAATGGGCCGGGAGATCCAGAAAGGCGGTAGACAATGTCAGGCTGTCGTGATTCTTCCATCTACATGTAGAAAACATATTTTTGTTGTACAACCTGCTACTGATCATAATAAGGTTGGTACGACTGGCGCGGAGAAGGCTCCAGTATTGGTTCATCATCCAATTTGGATATTCCTGCAACATGAATTGGGGTGAAGAACCAACCATCTTGGCAGGGGTCGAAAAGTGTTTGGAAATGAAGTTACAATAAATCCTTGCAATTTCATCTTTGATTTTATGAGTATGACTCTGATAAAACCTTACTCAGATTATATATGCATAAGTGGATTTTGGGTTACGGAAACCTTATATTGAATTTTCCTTATAACTTCATCTTTTAAGTTATATGTTGATAGTCTGCTTATATTTTATATAGCAGATATTTTTACGGAAAGGTTATAATGAATTACCTTGTTACTTCATCTTTTATATTATACTAGAACTTTGTTCATTGTATGAATATCGAAAGTTTGTAGAAATATTATGGAATGATATTTGAAATACAACAATGGTACTGTTTTTGGAATACATTCTGATAAGGAAATAATTTCAGTATCGAGATATTTTGACAAATTATTGTCTTATACCCGCTTATTTCTGGATTGAATTAAAGGCAGAATTATGCCATACTTTCATTACCTTGCTGAGCTATCGCTCACTCTTGCTATTGTTTTATATATATTATATAGCAGCGAAGCAGGATGCCAATGGGACGGCACATACCCCGCAAGGCGTTTCCATAAACAGTTTCTAGCAGTGATCCCGAGAGTAGTACGAACCAATCGAATCAGGCTACAACTTTTGGTATTCAACTTATGTATAGATATGAATGGTATGAGAGGATTGTGAGCATCAGAAGGCTAAGTTGGTAATGTAACATTACTTAGAGATTGTATCAGTGACAGATTCAAAAGACATTTGGGTATTGTAATAAAAATTATTTATTCTGCAGTTGTTGTATCGTGTCGTTTCGGAGACTCTAACCTGTGTGTGTGTGTGTGTGTGAGACATATATTGTGGGGTCGTGAGCAGGTGAATTATGCACGGTGTGTGTAATACAGGTAAGGCAAGGAGTAAATGGATCGTGACTACTCTAAATCCCTGACCCCGGATTTGGGGCTGTTACAGAAATGGTATCAGAGCGTTAGGTTAAAGTCCTCAGAAACGATAGGAGATCGAGTCTTACAATACCCTTAATAATGATAAGAACATCTAGAGCTCAAATTGAGTTCGTAGTCGGGTTAGAGGACATGACCCTGACTGTTTAAGATGAAGCCTGAGAGGGGACTTCTTCTGGGAAACCGTACTTAGGACTTCATGGTTGGTCACCTCGATTCGTATGAGTTATAGATGGATGGGACTCTGAGATACCAGATCCCGAGGCCTTCGAGTAGGCATTTGATGATGCGCTCCTTGAAATGGACGGAGACCCGATAAAGGAGGATCCATAGGAGGATCTAGAAGAGGACCCCATGGCGGGTCAAGGGAAGAATCTTGTAGAAAATGTGCCAATTGATAAAGATGTGGTGTGTTACTTGAGGTCTAATAATAAGACCGGACGAACCTTCAAGGGATAAATAAGTGACGAGACGAGAGTTTAAGGATCGTTCATGATTCATCAAGAGATATGACAAAGAAAATGGAGTAGAGTCTCCAAAGCAGAAGAGGTAGAGGCAGTATAGCCAGTATTAGTGGATTGATTCGACTTGAACGAAACTTGTTACTCGTAGTCGGTTATAGTTGCCCATAAGGAGGCGGCATACGTAAGAACCAAGATGTTCAGATTTTCACGAACGATTAAGAATGCTTAGTTGCCTAGAATAGTGAAAGGAATTGCTTTGGCTATGAGGTTTCAATCCCCCACGACCAGCGATTCCACTGGAAATAGTGTCCATTACATCATGGAGGGATTTTATTATCTCAAGGAGAATTTTGGGTACATGTACCATGCAAATGTTATTGTAGGACAAGCACGCTAAGACGGAATCGAGAACGAGATTTACCACCCTCAGGAAACCAGGAAGGAATTATGAGGATATAACAGAAAGGTCGGAAATCAGATCCGAGTATTACTAGTGGGTAAATAGATTGATCAAGTTTCCCTGATTTTGGAAAGAAATTCAGCAAATTTTGGCAAACCTTGTCTTTCTGATTACCAGAGGATGTCAGCAAAGAGAGTGGAAACTAGAGCGAACCCTGTGGATTGGGTAAGATGGCCGCTATATGGGTTGGTGGACAGACCCTGATTGCTACAATTGTTTGTAGAGATAAAATGATGAAGTTGAGATTGGACAGTAAAGGCGAAATATATTTAAGGACCAAGACGGACTGAGAAATTCCGGGATTGACTTAAATGAAAAGGCTATTGTGCCAAAAGTGTTAAGCTTATGTAGCACACAGGATTGATATGGGAGAAGGAATATTGGGTATAAGGATGATTGAAATAGAGACCGGATTTAAGCTTGTAGTTTCTAACGATCTTCCGAAGTACCGCCCAGTCGACATGTGGAATTGTCATTGCTATGGGCGACAACGGTATCAAAGTCTTTCTATAGAACAGAACGCTTACTTGAGATGTTTGCGCCTAGTCGAATAGAACTCCCTGCGATTGCAAATGTTGATGGTTGAATTCTTAGCGACTATTATAAGTCGGCAATGACGTAAGTATCGAACACCTTAGGGTGCGTGGAAAAGAAAAGCTTTGGAATTGAACTATTATCCATTAGAGTTACCGACATAAAAGGCATCCGCAGAGACCTTGGTAGTATCCTCCCCATTTGCAAATTATGTGGGGTACTTCCCCAATTTATGATCTATCTTGACCTCTCTCCAAGAAAGAATTCTGATAAAGGGTATATTCCCTCTTCGAAGTTATTTTATAACACTTGTGTTAAATCATATTTAATTTCAATTGTGTTAGAGGCTGTCATGATGCCTACTTTCAGGTTTTCAAAGCCCTGTCAAATGATGTTATTCAAGCTTCCACTTTTCTTCAAATAATGAATAACCCTTGCTTGTTAAGTACCAGTATCTTTTTGGTTATTCTTTTCTTTGGAAACCGCACCTTTTGAACCTGTTCAATTTTAATCCAAGGTGTTCCTTTAAGAAATATTGTCGAAAGACGATAATCATTAAATTGATCTCGAATTGCTTTCATACTTTTAAACTTCCACTGAGACGAACAACCCTATACTTATAGGAGCTACAAGGACTATCTGTCTGTGTGATAGAAGTCTGATGGGACGCCATCACTTGTAAGTTGTGAAATACAAGAAGGTTAATTACCTTTAGTAAAGTCTCAATCGAGGCACACAACGTTGAGTTCTTATGATCATGTTGATCTCTCGGTAAATTCTCTTACCTCCAATAAGGTTACCTTAAAACTCATAACCTTATGATCACCAGTGTGTGACGTTTTCCTTGATATGGGAGCTGTCTTTTCAAGGCCCCATAATTTTTGTTATCCTCATTGAATTCTAAGGGGAGGCCAACCAGGTCAAATAAGTCAAAATTCGCTGATAGGAATTAGATTCGCAACAAAATCGCCTATGACAGGAGCGAATCCCTAAGACAAATAGAATGCTAGTGACATATCAATGAAATTGGTTTATTCTCCCAAGGATATTATGATAATTGAAAGCGTGTCAATCGATATATGTGAAAGGAATAGCGAGGTGCCGTGAACTCCAGTGACAACGGTGTTAGATAGATGCCCTATAGTGGAATTGAGATTTTGGTGGAGTTGTTTAAGAATGGACACTACCTCTGGGTTAGCAAGATAAGTACTGCGATGGAGTCAGAGGGAGCTGGTATTGTGACTTGGGAGAGGTGCAGCGTGTTGTTTTTAGAGAAATAATTTTCGGAAATATATGGAGACCCGGATGAAAATGAAAGTTAAAGAGTTAAAACAAGAAAGCATGACTGTGACCAAGGATGAGGCCAAGTTTTTCCGAATTATCGAGGTTTGTTCCGGAGTTTGTGAACACAGAATAAAAGAAAGCTAGTAGGTTTCAACCAGGGCTACCTCCAACCAGCAGCCCACTGTCAGGACCTTTAAATAGTAGGTACCCTTCTATACTATGTAGACAGAGCTAATGTATCGTTGTATATCAACAAGTTGCATGACAATTAAACCTTGAGGCCGAGCTGCTAAGGGAATAATTACAAGAAGAAATAGTCAATCGAGGGATTTTCCCATAAGACTGGTACATCCAGGTTGTGAACTAGAAATATGAGGTCGACACTTTTGATAGACCTGATTCCTTTCAAGTTGGGAGAATTTGACATTATAATAAGGATGGGTTGATTGACACCCAATGGAGCCCAGACTGATTGTAAGGGAGAGAGAGTAATAAATAAAGGATGGAGACAGATTCAGAGATTCTTGAATATAGTTCAGACTAAGAAACTGTTACGCCAGAGATACGAGGCTTAATTAGCTCTTATGGTTGACGCCAAGAAAAGAGACACCAAGTATAAAGGAAACTACAGTGGTTTTGGGAGTCCGTACAAGATCTTAATGCGCTACCAAATATCGATTGGGATGACATGAGAATGAATAACGAGTATTCAGGTTATAGTGCCGCATCTCCTGTTAGCCTCAGTGGGAATGAAAGAGTTAGCGACTCAGTTACAAGAATTGTTGGGCAAGGATATGATAAGACCCAGTGTACCACCGTGGAGAGCCCGATATTGTAGTAAGAGAGAAAGATGTTAGCACAAGATTATGCATCGAACCTCGAGAGTTGTATGAGTTCGACATGGAGAATAAGTAGCCTTGTAAATGATTGTTTGATCAGCGGAAGAACGATGTGTATTTCCAAATTTATTTAAGAACTGGATATCACCAGTTGGAAGTTAAATCCGAGGATATACCCAAGACTGCGATTCGTACTAGGAATACACACTTCGAGTTTTCAGCGAGGTTATTTTGGGTTGACTAATGCACCCACAAATTTTTATGGGATGTAATGAATTGGCTTTGAGTTACCCGTGATAGTAGATAACATGAGATAGAGAAATGGCTAGAATTGACCTAGGATTATGACTGAGAGATACACTACCATCCGGGGAAGGCCAATGTGGTGGCCGATACCCTTAATTAAAATGAGACAGAGATGGATTCCGAATGATCGGGAATTAAAGGATGAGATTTTACACAAAACCCAAGTTAGTCCAACAAACTAGAAAGACAAAAGATTTCACCAACAAGCGGCTAGTGACAACCAAGACAGACAGAGAAAGCATGCGGACTAAGCCCGCGAGTATAGAGATAGTACTGCTATTGATAAGCTAAATGGCAAGTTGATGAATGACAAGCAAGTTTATGCTGGTGTATTTCTGTACAAACAAGATAGAGAATATGATGTTAGAGATTCGTGATGCTAAAGATATCTCCATGGAAAGAATTAATGAGATTTGGAAAGAAAGGGAACTTGAGCCCGAGGTTCATTTGGGCCATCTGAGATTTTAAGACGCGGCAGGAAGGTGGCCTACGAGCCAGCCTTACACCCCCCCAAACTTGTAGAATGGTCATAACGGGGTTCATGTGTCAATGCTACGTCAGTATACTATAGATGCCCGACATATGTTAGAGTACGAGCAGGTAGATATACAACCTGGTCTGACTTACAAAGAGCAACCTGTGGAAATCACGGATAGAAAAGAGCAAGTGCTAAGAGACAAGGTTGCGAAGCTAGTGAGAGGTTCATGGAAAATCAAGAAGTGGAAGAATCCATTTGGGAGTTAGAAAGTGCAATGGGAGAGAAGTACCCCCACTTATTCCTAAGCTGATTCCGGGACGGAATCCTTTTAAGGAGGGGAGACTGTAATAACCCGAATTTTTGGAAAAATTAAAACTTTTCTTATTATGATTAAGTGCATCAGTGAATAGTGAATTTGGTGGATGAATAGTGATTTTGAGGATTAAGAAAATTTTTCACGCCACCTATGTACGAGACGTAGTATGGATATTCCGAAGTCATATTAGTGATCTACGGAGTAAATAAGTGAATGCAAAGACGATCAGAATTCAGAAATTCCAAATTTTATTTTGGTGTAATATTTGACAGGGCAGTGAATTATATATTATTATATTCAAGAAATGAGATATTAAATTTGAGGACTTGAGGATTTAATATTTTGGAATTTTATTATTTTATTAAAGTCGATTTAAGGATTCGATTGTTGGAGTGAATAGTGAATAGTTACTATTCACTACGAGAATCGCGTAGAGTTTTATTCGCTCTTTTTAGGAAATATTTTCGAATCGTTTCAAGAGGAACAAAAACAAGGATGAATAGTAACATTGTTGAATAGTACTCCAAGGTGAATAGTAAAATTTTATAGTCTCCGATTGATCCTACATTTCAGCGGAAGTTCAGGAATAATAAACGGTTACTAATCGCGTAGTCAGAAATCGCAAACGAAAACGAGAATCGAAAATCCGTTCGAAGGAGCAACCTTGGACGTATTATAACTTAGGAAATAAAGAATAAGATATGTATTAAAATAAAAAGGGAAAGAAAGGAAGTGGTGGAAGAAGTGTGTTAGAGAAGCTTGTAAGCTTAACCAAACTTGAGGGGCTAACTTGCATTTTGTTAAAACAAAATATCTACCATATCACCAAACCTCCTCCACACATTAAACACACAAAGGACCAGCCTCTCACACTCATTTTCTTCAAGAAAAACCGTGGCTAAGAAGAAGAAGAAGAGGAAGCAAAAACTCCATGGATTCTTGGTCGTTTCTCGAGTTCTTATGCTTAAAACGAAGAAGAGCTCAAGCCCATTCTTTTAAAGGTAACATCTCCATCACCCATCATCTCTAGCATGATCTTTTATTGAGTTTAAGAAGATGATGAATAGTGTTTTCAAAAAGTTTTGTGTTTATAATTTAAGTTTGAAAGCATGTATGTGTAGTATATGTAATGGGTTGATGTTTTAAGTGATTAGATGAATTGATTGGTTGAGTTTGGAGGATGGGTTATGAATTTGTTTTGATTATTCATGGAGGATTTGACTGAGTGGAGGGAGTATAAGGTGGATGATGAGTTTGGGATTGATTGGTATTGATTTGGTTGTGTTTTGAAAATGGAAAACGTTAAGTTTTAAGCCGTCGTAATGCCCAATTTTCGGTAACACTATAAACTGTCTAGAATCCGAAAACCTAACTGCCTCTTTTGGTTCAATGATGAACATGAGTGTGTAGAGCCTTGTTTATAGTTTACGTGAGCGCAAGAATCGTGTTAATCCGATTTACGGTTTAGGAGAAAAGTGAGTTTTAGTAAACGCCGTTCGGAGGAACAACCCATCTCTGGTCAGACACTTTGAGGCTATATTTGGACCTCTTAGAAGCCATATTAAAATGTGAAACTTTGAGGAATAATACTAGAGACAGTTAGGAAGGCTCACGAAAAAGATTCGAATTAAAAAGATTATTTTTCGATTTTATAAAAATGTGTTAGCCGAGGTTGCGCAAGTGAAAACCACTAAGGACATGACTTAGAAACCAATGTTGTAAATGGTTAAGTATAACTTGTATTCGAGGATCAATTTCGGACTAAACCTACGACTTAAGTAATTGTCGATTAACATGGACTTAGTATGAGCCTATAACGAGCTAGTAATGCCTTGGTTGTGTTTCGCTTACGTGTTTAAGCATTGAGTGCAAGTGGATTATCCAGGGGATTAATCGTGCGTTTTCTTTGACTTTGTCTAGATTGTCCGGCATCGTCGCGAACCCCTATCACTTCTCGAGCATCAGGCAAGTTTTCAAAACCTATACTACTGTTGTTGTGATAATAACTGTTTTCATATATGATATGCAAATGCGATATATAAATTGCGTACTTGTTTTCGAACTGATGTATATAGTAACATTTGAGGTTATGACTTGATGTGGGGCTTATAAGCTAGATATGGGATATCAGTTATAAGCCAGTTTTATAAATAATGCCCTAGGATAAGGGCGGACGATTTTCTCTAAGATCAGAAGTAATTATATTTCGGTATATGTTAAAGATTATTTTCCGATAAAGATATCGGGTAACGGTTATTCGAGGATTGATTATTTATTTAATGAATATTATTTTTAATATTCATTTAAGGATTATTTATTTAATGAATATTACTTTTGAATATTCATTTGAGATTTAATTAGTTGATAAACATTATTTTCGAATATTCATTTGAATATTCATCTGAGGATTATTTAATGAATATTATTTATGAATATTCATTTGAAGATTATCTATTTATTTAATGAATATTATTTTCAAATATTCATTTGAGGATTTATTTAATGAATATTATTTGCAAATATTCATTTGAGGATTTATTTAATGAATATTATTTTCAAATATTCATTTGAGGATAATTTAATGAATATTATTTTCAAATATTCATCTGAGGATTTATTTAATGAATATTATTTTCAAATATTCATCTGAGGATTTATTTAATGAATATTATTTTCAAATATTCATTTGCGGATTATTTATTTAATGAATATTATTTTCAATTATTCATTTGAGGATTACTTACTTAATGAATATTATTTCCAAATATTATTAATTATTTTAAAGTCAAAAAGAGGTTCCCATAACAATGTTTTCCATTTAAGTCCGTCCTTTAAAGAAGGATTTAAATGTTCGCTCAACTATCAAAAATATGGGAAACCTGATTTAAGTGTTTGCTACTCTTTTTAAACTCTCAAACTCAAAAACTGTCAGGTGACAGAGATTTTCTCGGAGCAATTTAATTGCTGCCAGACAAGTATTGTGTTACCAACTCAACGCTCGAGGGGTAAATTCCTGGAACAAGTCGATATCCATTAACAAGAATCGCTTGGGAAATATTGGAGAATCTTTCTTTCCAACCTAGATATAACTACTGAGTGGAGTCGTATCAACAAGTATTACACTTGGGGAAAGGAAGACGATCTTTACGTTTCAGAGTCATGGATTTCATTTGAACTAGGAGCATGTGTAAGAGGTCGAGTCGCGCCGATCCATCATTTTATTGCCCCAAATGGGCCGGGAGATCCAGAAAGGCGGTAGACAATGTCAGGCTGTCGTGATTCTTCCATCTACAGGTAGAAAACATATTTTTGTTGTACAACCTGCTACTGATCATAGTAAGGTTGGTACGACGGGCGCGGAGAAGGCTCCAGTATTGGTTCATCATCCAATTTGGATATTCCTGCAACATGAATTGGGGTGAAGAACCAACCATCTTGGCAGGGGGTCGAAAAGTGTTTGGAAATGAAGTTACAATAAATCCTTGCAATTTCATCTTTGATTTTATGAGTATGACTCTGATAAAACCTTACTCAGATTATATATGCATAAGTGGATTTTGGGTTACGGAAACCTTATATTGAATTTTCCTTATAACTTCATCTTTTAAGTTATATGTTGATAGTCTGCTTATATTTTATATAGCAGATATTTTTACGGAAAGGTTATACTGAATTACCTTGTTACTTCATCTTTTATATTATACTAGAACTTTGTTCATAGTATGAATATCGAAAGTTTGCAGAAATATTATGGAATGATATTTGAAATACAACAATGGTACTGTTTTTGGAATACATTCCGATAAGGAAATAATTTCAGTATCGAGATATTTTGACAAATTATTGTCTTATACCCGCTTATTTCTGGATTGAATTAAAGGCAGAATTATGCCATACTTTCATTACCTTGCTGAGCTATCGCTCACTCTTGCTATTGTTTTATATATATTATATAGCAGCGAAGCAGGATGCCAATGGGACGGCACATACCCCACAAGGCGTTTCCATAAACAGTTTTTAGAAGTGATCCCGAGAGTAGTACGAACCAGTCGAATCAGGCTACAGCTTTTGGTATTCAACTTATGTATAGATATGAATGGTATGAGAGGATTGTGAGCATCAGAAGGCTAAGTTGGTAATGTAACATTACTTAGAGATTGTATCAGTGACAGATTCAAAAGACATTTGGGTATTGTAATAAAAATTATTTAATCTGCAGTTGTTGTATCGTGTCGTTTCTGAGACTCTAACCCGTGTGTGTGTGTGTGTGTGTGTGACATATATTGTGGGGTCATGAGCAGGTGAATTATGCACGGTGTGAGTAATACAGGTAAGGCAAGGAGTAAATGGATCGTGACTACTCTAAATCCCTGACCCCGGATTTGGGGCTGTTACAACATGTACTGAAAGGGACCACAGATGACTCCATTGGTACAGGTTTACCGATCATGTTGGCGGAGGGATTCTGCAGCATGTATTGAAAGGGACCAAGGATGACACCGTGGTACAGGTTTACCGGTCATGTTGGCAGAGGTCGAAAAGTGTTCAAAATAAAGTTACAATAAATCCTTGCAATTTCATCGTTGATTTTATGAGTATGACTCTGACAAAACCTTACTCAGATTATATATGAATAATTGGATTTTGGGTTACGGAAACCTTATATTGAATTTTCCTCGTAACTTCATCTTTTAAGTTATATGTTGATTGTCTGCTTATATTTTGTATAGCAGATATTTTACGGAAAGGATATACTGAGTTACCTTGTTACTCCATCTTTTATATTATACTAGAACTTTGTTCATAATATGAATATCGAAAGTTTGCAGAAATATTATGGAAATGATATTTGAAATACAACTATGGTACTGTTTTTGGAATATTCCGATAAGGAAATAATTTTAGTATCGAGATATTTTGACAAATTATTGTCTTATACCCGCTTATTTCTGGATTGAATTAAAGGCAGAATTATGCCATACTTTCATTACCTTGCTGAGCTATCGCTCACTCTTGCTATTGTTTTATATGTATTATATAGCAACGAAGCAGGATGCCAATGGGACGGCACATACCCGCAAGGCGTTTCCATAAACAGTTTCGAGTAGTGATCCCGAGAGTAGTACGGACCAATCGAATCAGGCTACAGCTTTTGGTATTCAACTTATGTATAGACATGAATGGTATGAGAGGATTGTCAGCATCAGAAGGCTAAGTTGGTAATGTAACATTACTTAGAAATTGTATCAGTGACAGATTCAAAAGACATTTGGGTATTGTAATAAAAATTATTTATTCCGCAGTTGTTGTATCGTGTCGTTTCTGAGACTCTAACCTGTGTGTGTGTGTGTGTGTGAGACATATATTGTGGGGTCATGAACATGTGAATTATGAATGGTGTGAGTAATACAGGTAAGGCAAGGAGTAAATGGATCGTGACTAATCTAAATCCCTGACCCCGGATTTGGGGCTGTTACAGCGGATACTTGTTCTTAATAGTCAGCTTGTTCAATTCCCGATAGTCTATACACAATCTCATGCTTCCATCCTTTTTCTTGACAAACAATACTGGTGTTCCCCATTGCGAAACGCTGGGTCTAATAATTCCTTTCTCTAGCAAATCTTGCAGTTGATTAGCCAATTCCTTCATCTCCACTGGTGCCATCCTGTAAGGGGCCTTAGATACTGGCTCCGCGCCTGGTACTAAGTCTATCGCAAATTCAATCTCTCTATCAGGAGGTAAACCTGGTAATTCTTCCGGAAAAACATCTGGAAACTCATTTACAACTGGAATATCTTCTAATTTAGAAACTTCCTTATCTATATCTATTACATAAGCTAAATACGCCTCACAACCTTGCCTTAATAATCTCTTAGCCTGAATCATCGTCAGGAACCTCTTTCTCTGCCTCTCTCCTTTAAATATTATTTCTTTCTTTTCTAGGGTAATCAAAGTAACCCTCTTATTCTTACAGTCAATATTCGCATCATACTCAGTCAACCAATCCATCCCTAATATCACATCAAATTCACCTAACTTAAAAGGTAACAAGTCAACATAAAAACGATTTCCCAAAATCTCTATCTCGCAACGAGGATAATATGAACTGACCGCTATACGATCCTGATTAGCTATCTCTATATTCAACACTCCACTTAAGGGTTTCATTACGCAATTCAATCTACGAGCAAACGTTTCAGAAATAAAAGACTTCGTCGCTCCCGAATCTATTAACACTTTAGCAGGAATAGAATTTACTAGAAGTGTACCTGCCACCACGTCGGAATCTCTCACTGCTTCTCCCATTGACATATTGTAGGTCCTGGCTAACGGCTGGACATTAACAACTGGGGGTGCTTCAATTGCCTGAATCATATTGTTCACGGTTACTGGTGCTCTGCAGTCTTTAATCATGTGGCCTGGCTTCTTACACCGATGACACACAATGCCTATCTTGCAATCCCGGGAATAATGTCCCTTCTGATTGCATTTAAAGCATGTGACATTCAATCGATGGCATATCCCTGGGTGTCGCTTCCCGCATGTCTTGCATTCTGGTAGTGGGGGTCTAGAAAGTCCCTGCTGACTGCTGGCTGTTAGACGATTGCCTTGTCCTACGCTCCCGGCATCTGGTTTCCTGAAACTTGTATTCCTTCCGGGCTGAAATCCCGGTTTCTTATTTGATTGCCCTTGAAAACTTCCCTGTTGCTGTCCCTTATCGGGTATCCCTGCTTTCCTTTTCTTGTTCTCCCTCTCTTTCATGTAAGAATCACTCTCCGCCTCTGCGATCATTGCCTTTTGGACCACCGCTGCATTGGTGTCCAACTCTAATATAGCTAACTTACTACGAATCCAAGACCTCAGTCCCTGCTGGAATCTCTTAGCCTTCTTCTTCTCCGTATCCACATAAGTTGGAACAAACCTTGACAACTCCGTAAACCTTGTTTCATATTGGGGCACTGTCATACTTCCCTGCTTTAACTCCAAAAACTTTAATTCCATCTGATCTCTCATATAATCCGGAAAATACATTTCCAAAAACAACTCTGTAAATCTTGCCCACGTAATCAATCCTTCGGGCTCCATAGTCCTACTCGTTTCCCACCAATAACTGGCCTCATTCTTCAAAAAATAGCTTGCATACTCCGTCTTCTTATCCTCTGCCACTTCTATCAAGGCAAAAGCCTTTTCTATCTCCTTCAACCATGCCTTAGCCTCTACAGGGTCTGCTGATCCTTTAAATTCTGGAGGTTTTGCTGCTTGGAAAGATTTGAACGTAACCGCCGGTGCTGCTTGCTGGTGATGCTGTTGATGCTGCTGATGCTGATGTTGTTGCTGCTGTTCTAAGAGCTGTTGCTGAAGTGCTTGTTGCTGCTGTGCTAATGCGGCAGTCTGTTGAGTAAGAGTATTTAACAACTGGATTACCATCGGGTCCATGTGGCCCGTGGGAGGTGTATTCTGTTGACCTTCTTGGTCAGAGGTATCAGTTGAACGGGTTTGTCGTCTAGAAGCCATATCGCTGATGAATAAACAATAATTGGCTTAATTAAACAGTTCATATAAGAGAAGGAAGGATCACAATTGATATTTCGAAGGTTTACAGGTTTTCTCAACGGTGTATGGGTATACTCGTTGTAACAAGTTGAATAACAGTTATGATGCTGGAAATGAGTGACAAGGGAATAAATACATTTCTATAAAAGAGGTTTATCATACATATATATATAGATAGAGTCAGTACAAGCGTAGAATGCTTCAAAAGAAAATATATCATGGCTGAACCATAACTGCCGACCAGCAATACAACAAAAATGCAACAACAACCCGAGGCACTGCTGATACTACAATATGCATCTATATACTACAATATGCATCTATATACTAACTATCTAGAAACCATACATCCATGTCACATCTGTCTATTCCTAAACCTGCTCACAGATCACCTGCTCCTGTCTGCCATAACGCGGGTCCTGCAATCCCTACAATCTCACCCATCGCATAATCCAAAATCTGTCTCATCCCTGCTACTGTCTCTCCCTCTCGACTAGAAGCTAATCCGTGCAATCGAGTCTCAACCAAGGTCCTCGTAACCCTAAGCCTCATCTGAATGTCCCTTATCTGATCTCTAAGTCTGTCCCTCTCTCGGCTAGCGGCTGCCTCAATCGAACGAATCTTTCCCATCTCCATAACCTGTCCATAAAGGTAATCCCTCTCTCTACTCACCCTCTGATACTCATGGTGTGGAACTGGTGGCTCACATAACTGATACAAAGGCCCACAAACTGATGTCTGAGACACTGGTGCTGGGGCTACTCGTCGGAGTGGAATAGGACAAGGTATCCGATCTCTTCTGACTACCGGATGCTGATGCCTAGGCTGATATCGCACTGGCCGAGACGGTCCTGCTCTCTCAACGGGTGTAAGTATATCTGCTATCGTATCCTCGGAAGGGTCTGAGTCTGAACTAGAACTAGGGGGCTGCAATTATAACCACATTTAATTACTACGCATAATATCCCTAGTTGACCTCCTAATATTCTTAAGTGAATTCCTAACTCCCTATGTTATCCTGGACCCTAAGTCCTAACTTGTTTCAATTGCCATAACCTGTTGCTCTGATACCAACTATGATGCCCTCCAAACCCGGGGTACAGATTTGAGGAGTCATCCGACCAACGGAACACTATTTAACACATGCATAATATATATTAAGACACAAATACCCCTTAACCAAGACCGCATCCTGATTATGGCAATGAACACAAGCTACTACAATATTTTATTAATACAATACCAGTTTTATCAGAGTTATTACATCAAAACTAAAGTTCAAATCTAGACATCTAATCTAGAAATGCAAAACAACAACTACCCTGCCAATGACAGTGACTCGAGGGGCTCTCCTGGCTGCTGGTGAACTATCGGTCACGCTATGCCGACTCATACTCTCGCTTCACTGGAATAGGGTTAGAAAACAACAAGCAAGAGTGAGCCAAAATTGCTCAGCAAACATCAATGAATCATTTGTAGTACAGATGTAAGGATATGAATTTATGATATCAGAATCAACAATATTTAGCTAACACATGCTTTATATCAATAACAATTTAAGGAAAAGAATTAGAATTTGGCTTATATATTTTATTCAAATCAAAGGTTGTGCCGCTGGCCAGCAACGCATCAACCCCGGACTAGATCACGTCATAGTCCTCTACTGGATCCTAGGCCAATCTGGGCCTTAAGTTATTCCGACCATAAATATGGTCCATTTTAAAAACAAAACATGCCAAATCTATCATAGGGTATAAACAATAATATGCTCAATAAGATAAACTCAATGTAGAATAATTGCAAAAGAGCTTCAACTGCTCAGTATCAAATGAAGATCGAGAAATAATCATGGAATAATTTCAACGGTACAGTGTACTCATTCAATAAGGGAATCAATATTGGTAATCGATAATCGATGACCGTAATCAATAGTCAACGATGGAAGTCAAATGATCAATAGTTGTCAATAATAATCAAAGGATGATAATCAATAATAAATGGTGGTAAACAATAAGCAAGTGAATTGGAAATAAGGGTTTTCGATGCAGATCAAATCAAAGAATCAAGAATTTCTAAGGAAATGGAATCAGTTGTCCAAATGCGGTTAAAAGATTGATAATTTGAACTGTTCTGGGGATAACGGTATTCAAGTAATCAAGACAATAATAATATTTATCACAAGTAAAGGCACAGATACTTGCCTGGTCTAAGCTGCTGTCGGATCAACTCTGCTCACTCTACCTTTCCCTTTCCCTTGCTCCGGGAACTCGATTCTATAATTAAACAACTCATCACAATAAGTCTAACTATTCTCGTTCTACTCTCGACACTTATTCAATCAATAATCACATTTAAACAAGTAACTGGTTACGTATCGGACGTCCGACATTATTTACGATATTTAAAACTCAACTATTTGCCCTAGTACGGGCATATACAGACTATAAAACACAACACACAATTAATATGAACCATATAGCACTTATAAACATTTTTAAAACATCATACGAAACTTATTTGAATTTTAAATAAGTCACGATAAATTTTTAAATCAAAACTCGGATTTTTAAATCCAATATAAACATTTAAATGCAAATAAATCAATTAATAAAATTAATTGACACTCTTTAAATACTCAAACTATTTTTAAATAAATAAATAGGCTTGAAAATAATTAAACTGAATTTTTAATTAATTAAATCTAATTAATAATTAATTTTTAAGAATTAATTGATTAAAAGAAATAACCAATTAATTAATAAATTAATTATTAATTAAAAATAATTAAAATAATTAAGTTTAATCAATTTTCGGATTAAAAATAATAAATATAATTTTCCAGAATTTTTCTGATATTAAAATATATTTTTAAAATAAAAATATGAATTTTTAAAGTTTTTAAACTATTTTCGAATTAAATTTTAAAAATAAATCCAAAAACAGTTTTCAGAAATCGAATTAGGGTTTTAGAAGATTAAAACCGGGTCAGAAAACGGGTAAACGGGTCGGGAAGAACGAATTCGGGTCGCCAAGAACAACCCACCGGATTCTAGGTTTTCCAGAATCCGGCCGGCGTCCGGCGACCGGAATCCTCAATTCCCGATCAAACACAACCAAACAAGAGGGCTTTTGTTCGCCTTTGCAAGACAAACACAACCCACACAAAAACATCTCTGTCCCATGCCGGAATTGAGCCCAGAATCCGGTCAAAGAAACCGTCGGGCAAAACTCCGGCCGGAAACCCGATCTCCTTTATTTCTACATGAAACTCTAAGATTAATACACCAAAATGAAGCTTATAACTCATACAATCAAATCCCCATATCATAATCAATGTCAGATCAATATCAAGAACGAACGAAGCAAAAGAAGAATTCGGGTCAAAAACTCGAAAATCAAACCCATCAAAATTGAACTTAGACATGAAATTAAATCATGGATTCTTGCTAATTAGAACCCTAGGAACATGTTAGAAGCAACCAATTGAACGGAGAATCAACAGATTGAAAATCCCCAAATCGACCAAGAACCCTAATTTTAATTCGAAGGTTGAAAAATTCATATACAATCGAAAACTTACCAGATGATGATGAGGTTGGAAGATTCTGAAACTAGAAGTCAAGAGATTTGATTTGAGTACAAGAACTTCAGATTTAGATTTCAATAACACCTTGAACGAATGGATTGAAGCTCAAGAACACGAAGAACACGGTTCGGGTATTTTTAATTTTTGAGCTAAATAACTGCAGATCTTTTGAGTTTCAAGATACGATTCGTCTTTTTATATTTTTGGAAAAAATAATACCCCTAACAACATTTTTGGATCGATATAGATCCACTGGTTCGTTTAAAAACCCTAATTAGGTTAAAAACACGTTTTACGAGGAATAATCAGTTAAAAAGATTGATGATCATCCAATTGATATATATATATATATCATTATATAACTAATGCTCAAGAATACTGGGGCTATAACAAATGTAATATTAACAAATGTAATATTGATATAAAACGATATATCCGTCCCTTTAAGCAATTAGGGTTCGGAACAATTTTTCCTTTTTGAACAAAACGAATTATTCTTGCAGAATCAAATAGGTAGGAATGAAATGATACGAATATCTTTCCCGATAATGATTCGAATATGAAAGACGAAGAGATAATAATTAATGTACGAAATTCCAACGGGGCCCTTGAATTATCAAAACGGGGCTCAGATTTGAAGAAAATTCCAAATGACGAAATATTTGAAAGAGGCTTCCGACTCACCAATTAGCACATAATCACACAATAATTATCATTTAATAATATTCCAATACTCCATAACAAATATATATTTTATATTAAATATATCATTTATTTAAATAATAAAATTCACGGATATTACAGTTTCTATCTTTATTCTTCATGAACTCCTTGAGTAGAGTCAGTCCCTGTAAATTTATCATGTACATGCCAAATGGTGATTAACCATGATAGTATTTAAACCTTATCTTTGAATAGATATTATCATTGATAATATCATATTACATGATTTCTCTTCTTTCATCATTGCGTTTATAACCTTATCTTACTGAATTATATGGCCAGTTACCATTTCCGATGGATTGTCTTTATGCTGATCCAGAGCGCAAGGTAAGAATGATAGTCTTCATAACTGCATCCAACAATATTGGTTTAAAATGTATCCGTATGATTCCAGGAATTTTTAACATTAATTTTAACCTCAGGCATATGATGTGCTCGGTTTGTATCATGGTTTCGGCCGGACTTTTTTTAACCCAGCCAGCGTAAGATTCTCTGTCTTTAGCCAAATATTTTCCATATCAATAAAATACTTTTTGGCTTTGGCCAAATACTCTTGGCTTACCATTAAGTTGTTTAGGCCAAAGTACTTTCAAGATTTGAATCACTAAAACAAGCTGTAAAGAACTATAGTATTGAAGCTACCCCAGATGACAGAAGGGGAGTCCTGCAACAGGTTTGATATATCTTACAATGTAATATCTGTTTCATCTAAACAATGTTAATTACACTTTTCATCCCAAATTAACTGTCCGTTTCTTATATAATTATCAATATGATTATTCCGCGTAGGGAGGTATGTTTGTGTTCAAAGGAAATGAAATGATTTATTCACATAAGGATGAAGGAACTGGTGATCATGCTCCTTTAGATGAGATCTTTGATATCTGCTGCAGAGTGCCTGTTACATAATTACCTTTTTAACAAGTCCAACTCCAGTTTCTGCTCCACTGCAACTGCAAGTGTCCACAACACATGAAGATCGACACTTACAGAGGTTATTGTAATATATAGAATGATATAATGAGAGCACAATAAGTATTTCAGAATAGTTGTATATTTTCTACCTGCCTGGACTCCACATTTTATACAGATGAGGTGATATAGTGGTTACCTATACAAATCTGTACTAATAATTATAGATCCCTGTAATCACTCTACTTCCTATACATAACAAGATACATACGATCAAATCCCATAAATCAAGGATATAATGACAGGGAAAGCTTAGCTCATGCCAACACTCCTCCTCAAGTTGGTGCGTAAATATCAATCATGCCCAACTTGTCAAGTGAGCTACAAAAAACATTTCCGGAAACTGCCTTTGTCAAGACATCTGCTAATTGAGCTTGTGAAGAAACAAAAGGAAAATTAATGGTACGCTTGTCAAGATGATCTCTGATAAAGTGTCGATCTACCTCTACATGCTTGGTTCTTGTTGCCCAGTAAATAATAATTGTAGAAGGGGGGTTGAATACAATTGTATAAGATTCTCGACTTAATCAAGTATATATCACAAATATGAAAGAAAGATAACAGCTTTATTAAATCTGATATAAAACTGTTACAAACTCTCTCAAGAAATTCTGATGTTCTTGAGAGCTGCTAAGTTACACAACACTCGTGTATACAACTGATTCAATGAGCTCTCTCAAATCGAAACCTAAACTGTGTTTATATACTACACAGTTTCTCTATCAATAATAAGATAAGTCCTAATCAATTACAAAGATTGAAACCTATCCTTAATCGATAGCTACATTCTACAAACCAGGAACCGACAGAATAAACTTCCATGTTTAACTAGACTCCAAATATAACTCGAAGTAGGAATCCTGATCAGCTTCCAGTACTGATGATCAATCCTGATCTCAGTCCTGATATTTATCCAGATCCTGATGATCATGCAATCCTGATAGATATGCTTTACTGATGACGTCAGCAATCCTGATCAGTTGAGTCTAGCTCCTGACGATCATTGAATTCTGATCTAACAATCTCCCCCAATCTCATACTTTGTGAAATAAAGTATTGATTTCAAAGATTCAATGATGTCAAAAACATATATACAAAATGTACAAGTATCTTCAGAAAAAACTTATCTGTTTAAACTCTTTGATAGAACAGATTCATCTTCAAGAAATTGGATAATAAATTTTCTTCTTTTTCCTCAAGAATTTGAATCAGTCTTTCCTTAAGATTTCTGAGTTCTTCATCTTTCTCATTAATCTGGTAGATAGCTGCTCTGAGATTCTGTATGGAGCTTATTTGTAGACTGTGCTCTTCAAGCAAAAGATAAGCAATTTCCTTCCCATCAGGATTGAGAGTAAGTTGAGTCATGCCAAAAGTTACTTCTTTAACAGCAGTGCCCCTATGCATTTCCACATCCTGACCTCTTTGATTTAACTACATGGGAGTATAATTACCATTGAAATTACTGTTTCCATCCAGTCTTCTTCTTATTGTTGACAAAATCATGTCACTCCACACTTTGCACACTTGGTTCTTCCATCTTAACAGATAGTGAACATATTTCAGTTCCTGTGTAGTTTTCATCAGCAAATCTTGAATAGATAGAATCTTCACACTACCATCTTTCATGAAGTACACAAGCTTTTCTTTCTTTTCAAAACCATCATGACAATCTATAACTATATCAACAGCTAATAAATTGTTCAGATTTTCAGAAGTTAAAGTACCTCCAATTTCAGTTAAGGAGTAAGGATCAACATAAGACATGTTCAGATATTCAGCATCCCTGTGTCCAATACCTCCTCTTGAATTACTTGACAATTGCTTCAGATTCGAAAACATCTTTAACCAGAGTGCTTTTGATCTAACCATATCAGATAAATCAACAACACTTGAAGCACTTGTTATAATTCCTCCAGTCTGAAAATTGATAGGTGTATCACACCTTAGTGTACTTATATGTTTCCACTTCTTGTCTTTCTCCTTTTCATGAGCATAGCTTCTTTCAAGTAAAGATTCTTGTCTGCTTGGGTTTCTCCATGTTCTTTTATTTGAGAGTTTAAGCCTTTGTAGATAGAGATTGAAATCTTTATTTGTTCTTTTTGTAATATCTCTTCTTCTGGCTTCTTCTTCTTCATCTACTTCTTTGTTGTGAGAATCAACAACAGTAGATAAGATTATCAAACCAACCTCTTGCAGAATTTCAGATTCATCAGGATCTTGAACATTGTCAGGATTAGAATCTTCAATTTGACTTGTATTGCTGAGAGTTGATTTTCTTGATTTTCTTCTCAATTCAGATTCTTCTTCAATATTTCCATCATCACCAAAAGTAGGTCTGTCAGGAACTACTAGAGTTTGAATAGGTTCAGGAATTTCTTTAATTCTTAACCCTCTAGATCTTGTTTGTCTAGGTACTGTTTGAGTTGAAGAACCTCTTTTACTTCTTTTAGCACCTCTCCTACCTCTGCCTCCTCTACCTCTAGCAAGAGCAATATAGCTTTCCATTGTCTCTCTTTGTAGTCTCAAGAATTCTTCATGTGAGAGATCTGGATATTCTTCACTTGCTGTAGAGAGTGCTTTTCTAGCAAATAATTGTTGAACCCTTTTTATCAGTGTGATAAAGAGTAACAATTCTACCGTCTTGTGTAGTGAACTTCTGGAATAAATTTGATGCATCTTCAGGATTATCAATAATCACATCTTCATCACCTTCAGGAATTGTAGCAAGAGTATGTCCATGACCAGGTGTCAGGATTTGTTCTTCCGTCAGGATCTGAGATTGCATCAATGTTCTTACTGTCTTAACTCCAGAATCAGAAACATGACTTGACTGCGTTGTTTGACTTTGAGAAGTTTGAATTGTAGACTTCAAAACTGCAGCATCAGAGGTTTCTCCTTGTATCACTTTGTCACCACCATCATCTCCAGTATGATCATCATCATCATTATTTCTCAATACTAGATCAGGTGTACATTTTGTCTGACTAACCTTCTCCCCCTTTTTGACATCAGAATTTGATAATAAATGCAAAATTAAAGAAAGAGAGGCTTGAATGTCAGTTACCTTAGTATCCAGAGAATCAATTCTTTGATTGATTGAGGTTTGTTCAGAAACAACAGATTTCACTTGGGATTCTACTACCCTCAATTGTAAAGCAGTAGGCACCTTTGTAAAATTATTAAAGATATCAGTCCTAACTTTATCAGTTGAACTCTTGACAGAATCAATCTCACTTTTTAGGCTTTTGGATAACAGAGTAGTGGCCTTCAGATGATTCTTCAAGTCTTGATTCTCTATAGATTTCACTGCATTATAGGCATGATCAATAGCAGAAGAAAAACTAATAGATTCAGCAGAGCTGTGCCATGAATTATAACGACTCGGAAAAACGTTTGTACTATATTAATATTTAATAATATTTGAGATCTTTGATATGTGAATATTGTGTGAAAGGTGGATATTTGAAAATGTGTTAATTAGATGTTTACTTGGTGAATGGTATGGATTAAAATATATGTGAATGCTTTTAAATGCATTTTATATGAATTTCTTATTAAAAATCAATTCTTTTTGACCTTCCGGGAATTTTATAAAATCATCGGAGACTCTTTTTATTGTGAAATCTTTTCCACAACCTTTAGTTTATATTCTAGTACTTTCTAAAATTAGTGGAGGAATTTATTTGTGGCTTTAAGGATTTAAAAACGATTTTATGAGTTAAATGTCATTTAAGTGCTCAAAACTTTGAAAATTCATATTTAATTCAATTTTGATCACAAAAATATTTTAAAAATATGGGTGAGCTTGTAAATTCGTATTCTTTATTTTAAAAATAAAATTTGGATTTTTAGACATTACCTTCAGTTTATTTCGAATTTTAGAAAAGCATTTGTGTTGGTTTTGTTTATTAGAAAATCAGATTTTGTAATTATGTAGTTACTAAAATACCCCTGGGCTTATAAAACCCCTGCACCCATTTCCCTTTTCTCACTTTGCTGATCATCTCTCTTTTCTCTCTTGTCTCTCTCGACCTCTCTCTCTAGGCTATCTCTCTCTCTCGATTTTCTTTGTAAAATCTCTCTCTCTATCAACTATATTGATGATTATGATTATACATACATATATATATATGTGTAATCGTGTGTGTATGTGTATGCCGTGTGTATTGTGTGTATCGATTGTTGCATGCAAGGGGTTTCGGAAATTTTTGTTTTAATTCGAACCCAAAGGCTTGCTTGTGATGATTTTGTGATTAGTTGGTTGATTAATATTACTTATTGGTGAGGTTGTGAAGGAAACCCGGATTTTTCATATTTTCCGGGCACCTCCGACCATTGCCGCCGTCGGCAATGAGCTCCGGCGAGCCGACGGGGACGATGATGATGCTTTTGAGTCCGATTAATGTGTTAATACCTATATTTAGTTCGATTTTGAGTTGCATGTGAAGAAATCGAAATGCATGTTCAAAATTCGATTTTTTCCCTTTTTAGAATTCGGTTTTGGAAATTTGTTTATGATGTTGTTTAATTGTTAACTTCGGTTTATAATGAATGCATGTTGATTTATTGTGTTAAGTGTGGTTAGTGTGAGATTTTGGATAGTTAAAAGTATAGATTTGGGAATTGTAGTGAAATTTCAAGTAATGGAATTGTTAACTTGTTTATTTGATAAATGCATGTATAAGTTTAGTGATTCTTGAGAACATGAGTTCTAGTTGTAATATTGGATGGTTAGTTGTGAATGAGTTTGTGTTTGGAATGATTTATAAAGAAAAACATCATGCTGAATTTTTCCAGAAAAACTGCCTGTTCTGTTTTGCCATATTTCGAAATGTTGCTACCTGTTTTAGACAGAGGTCTTTGGATGTCAATGTTCTAAATTGAATCTAGTTTGTGCACGTGCTAACTTTGTGTCGATAGGATTTACGGATAAAAAGTTATGTATGTTTTACTAAAAGTTGCGCAGCAGGGATTTTTCTGTGCTTAGTACCTACTCTATACAGTTCGTTTTTATACTAAATAAAGTGTTCTGAAGTTGAAACTTTTATGCTAAGTTGGTTTTGTATTCAGGAAGTAGCCTGTCAAATTTGGTAATTGTTTGATTATTTTTGGATTTATGAAAAATGTTTTGGTAAAGTATGCGCAGTTGATTTTCTGCTTTTTGAGATGAAACATTGTTGTAAAAGTGTTAAGGTTATGGATGGCATGATCAAATTGAGTTAAGGGATACCCAGTGTGGTATGATTTGGAAAGATATATGATTATATATACATAAGTATAAGGAGCATGTTATGTGTATTGAAATGACAATGTGCGTTTATATGGTTGATTGCATATTACGTGGTTATAATTATTTTGTGGTATAACTATTATGTGTTTACGCGTATAGGATACGTTGGGTAGTTTAGAATAAAGGATTAGCGTTTTAGAGAGGACCTACTAAGATAGAAAATATTCTTTTGTAGAGTCCAAGGAAGTGGAACTTAGAGAGTCCAAGGAAGTGGAACTTAGAAACAAGGGAAAGACTAAGGTGGAAAATCAGTGATTGCTCATTACCCTTTATCTACTTAAGGCAAGTAATACAAACTTGCTTTCGTATTTTGATTCCATTGTTTCATTTTGACATATATGAATTGTTACCTTGCCTTGATATACCTTTAATTCTGAAAACGCTTATTGATCATTGAAAACCCTTATCTTTGTTCATATATATACCATGTTGAATTATATACCATGCTTTGTTTAGTTCTTGATCCCTAAACCTTGATACCCTAATCATATACATGAATTGAAACCTGATGACCTATAATTCTATAACCTGAAATTGATCATATACTTATTCAAACTCGTTTATACCTGAAAGTGAATACACCTATACCTCATTATAGTACATTTCCAGAACATACCCAATGATAAATATTTCTTAAATTCCACTAATAGAAATCCAGATTGTTTTGATTGAACTTATCTGATTTCCAAAGGACTTCTTTATATCTGAATATGTTTTAAAAAGGAATAAAGTTTGAACTCATTTAAATTCTGATTTATGGTTTCCACGGATTCCTAAGATTGGAGGCGTAAGAGGCCGAGTAACGCCGGTCCAGCACTTTTTAATTATAATAAATGGACTAGGGATGGACTAGTCTAAAGGCCAATGTGTTGCCTAATGGGACCCAATACAAGGACCAGAGGGACTGTGTGTCCGGTATGGGGACTTTACGTGGCTGATCACCCGTATTGTCCGGTGCGTTGTGAAAAATCTCCAAAATTATTTATTGTTTTCTTGAAACGGATATCTTGATAATGTAATTGGTTTACCCTTTGAAATTGCATATTTATGCCATTGTTCTGATAATTCCTTATTATGGATTCTGCTTAAACATTGCCATATATATTGATATTGGAAACTGTTTTGAAATTGTATATTCAAATCATTGATTCTGATAATCCTTTGATACGGACTTTGCTATACCCATGTTATACATATTGATATTGAAACTGTTTCCCAGTGGATAACTGTTGGTCATATTATTACTTGCTGGGCATTTGGCTCATTCTTTTCCTACTCTAACCCACAGTTAAACGAGAAGATGGTGCGCACTTTGCTAACAGCTAGGAAATCTTCCTATAGGGTTGTTTTTGAGATGCCAGCTCAGGTAGGTGATGGCCACTGGTAGAAGGTGTTTTGTAAGGAGAGGACATAGAACTTTTAAGTCATGGTTTGTAATAACTTTTGAGACATATGTTATGTATTAATGAATTAGATAGTGGATGCTTGTTTCATACCATTAATTGTTTAAAGATCCAGGGTAGAGTTGGGGTCGAGTCTGCATGCTTTTATTATATTGTTTAAGGGTTTATTATATAGTGTTTGTAGTGACTCCCCGATCATGACCCCAGATTGGGAGGGCGTCACAGGTTGGTATCAGAGCTGTCAGTTTTTGGTCACTGAAACAAGCAAGGATTAGGATCCCTATTAATAAAAGGTGATTAAGATAGTTATGAAAGGAGTAGGAATCTGTTAGGATATTAGATTGATAGATGCTAAGTAGCAACGTTAGAAGTAAGTGCTTTCTTTTAAGTTAAGTCTTTAGGATTAAGATAACCTGTTATTGTATAAGTATCTATATCTATATTGTTATCGCAGGAGATGGACGTTATTGGTGGAGACACACCCCCTCACCCATCTATCACATTATCTGACCCAGTGGAGATAGGTAGTCCTAGTGTTCAGTCCGTTGAGACACCATTTGCACCTGTACCTGTTCAGACTACTATCCCCTGGAGAGCAGCATCTGTTGATTCTCGTATTTCAGTCATGGGAGATCCTGCACCTATATTTCATCATGCTCATGTAGACCTTGCTAGAGATCTAGAGACCCTATCAGGACAGAATGCCGAGCTTCAGGCCCTTATAGATCAGATGTCTGAGGAGGCGGACCGTCGTGTTGCTGTTACTGAGGCGGAGTGGCAGGATAGGATCCGTACTGTAGAGGAGACAGCGCGAAAGCGCCTAGCTGAGGGACCAGTCACTGTTGATGCATTAGAGGAGGCCAGGAGAGTGACTAGGATTGTTAGCTGGATGTTGTGTGAGCTGAGAGCTGTTCGTGGCGGCCGAGACTAGCTATGGTTGGATTCTGAGAGTGGGACATTTGTTAGAGCCCATTGGTTTTAGTACTGGTTATTTGCACGCTTGACTTCTAGCTACTAGGATGTTTTCCCTTTTTCCTAGTAGGCATTATTATATTATCTGCTTTGACTTTGACTTTGCTACGACTTTATGGGGTGATCATGTACCCTGTCGTCTATTGTACCTGACTTTTATCTTTACATTATGCACGAACTTTTTCTTATACCTTGCTTTAAACTGTTATACCATTTATTGTTAACCTGTTCCTATAATACCTATGTTTACCCTGTTTACCCTGTTACGGAGACGAGCAAGTTATCTAACAATATGGCTAAAAGTTTTTTTAATTTTTTTTTTTTATGTTACATACAGTTTTATAAACGTTTTCAAAGAGAGTTTACATTGTGGTTTATATATGCATATTGTTTCATAAATTGCTTATCTCTTATCAGAAAAATGCCACCAAAGAAAAGAACTACTGCTTCTACTCAACAAACAACCGATACCGGAGCCCAGAACCCGGTAGACCCAACTATAACTCAGATACTTCAATTACTTCAACAACAAACTGCTGCCTTGACACAACAACAACAAAATGTTCAACCATTGACAACTTTTAAATCATTTCAAGCTGTCCACCCACCTGAATTCAAAGGTACTCTAAACCCTGTTGAGGCGAAATCGTGGTTAATCGACATTGAGAAAGCTTTTGCGTTAGTTAAGGTTGGAGAAGATCAGAAAACGGAATTTGCTAGTTACTACTTGAAGGCAGAAGCTAATTTTTGGTGGGAATCTGTGAAGTTAGGAGAAGGAGAAATTACTTGGCGAAGATTTACGGAATTATTTCAGGAGAAGTATTTACCAAGGTACCTACAAGATCAATTGGAAGTTCAGTTCTTAGAATTAAAACAAGAAGGGATGAGTGTGGCGGAATACGAAGCCAAATTTACCGAATTGGCAAGATTCGCACCTAGGTACGTAGGAGATGATGTCAGTAAGGCTAGAAAGTTTCAGCACGGATTAAAGCCATGGTTAAGGAGTAGAGTTGCAGCTTTTGAGTTGAGAAATTATACTGCGGTAGTACAGAAAGCGATGATCATTGAGGGCGAAAGCGAATTAGTTCAAAAGGAGAAATTTGGAAAGAAGCGAAAGTTTGGAGGATCGGAAAGAAGCCAAGGTGATGAAGGACAAGGAAGTTCTCAGAATAGGAGAAGGTTTGGAAATCAATCAGGAGGAGATAGGAATTTTCAGAAACAGAGGAGTGGATTTGGAAGTTCAGACAAGAAACCTCAAGGAGGGAAGCCACCAACTATCACGGGAAAGCCATCTATACCAGAGTGCAAGACGTGTGGTAAAAGACATTCGGGAATCTGTAACAAGTTGAACATCACATGTTTCAAATGCAACAAGAAAGGACACTATGCTGATGGATGTCCAAGTTCAAAACCTGGAGGACTAACATGTTTCAAGTGTGGAAAAGCGGGACATTTTGCGCGGGAATGTAAGGAACCGGTCCAGTCTGCTAATGTGCTTAGACTCACTGCACCACCAACACGGTCACAGTCATCTCAACCTCGAGCAAGAACTTTTAATATGTCAATCAATGAAGCGATTCAGGACAGAGATGTAGTAGCAGGTACGCTTCCTGTGAATTCTGTTAAGCTAAAGTGTTAATTGATTCTGGAGCAACTAGATCTTTTATATCTGAAAGATTCCTTGATAAATTGAAATGTGAGATAAAACCATTGGAAAGGACGTTAGTAATAGAAGTGGCTAACCAGGATAGAGTTCCCGTAGACCAAGTGTGTCCTAACTGTAAAATAGAGATCGATGGATATCTTTTTCATGCGGATTTGATACCGTTCAAGATGGGAGAATTCGATGTTATCCTAGGAATGGATTGGTTAGTAGATTGCGATGCGCAGATTGAATGTAGGAAAAAGCAAGTAAGATTGCGTGTGGACGAAGATCAAGAAGTTGCGTTTCAAGGACAAAGGCAAACTAGGAAATTCTTAACGTTTATGCAAACGACACGGCTACTGCGACAAGGATGTGAAGCTTATTTGGCTCATGTTGTAGATATGGAGAAGCAAGTGTTGAAAATGGAGGAGATACCAGTTGTAAATGAGTTCCCTGAAGTTTTTCCTGACGAATTACCCGGATTACCTCCAGATCGAGAAGTAGAATTTACGATTGATTTGGCACCTGGAACGGAACCAGTATCAAAGGCACCTTACAGAATGGCACCGGCAGAAATGAAGGAATTGGCTACGCAGCTACAAGATCTTTTGGATAAAGGAGTGATAAGGCCTAGTATATCGCCGTGGGGAGCGCCAGTATTATTTGTCAAGAAGAAGGACGGAAGTATGAGATTGTGTATAGATTATCGAGAACTTAACCGGTTGACGGTAAAGAATAAGTACCCGTTACCGCGAATCGATGATTTATTTGATCAACTCAAAGGAGCAGCATATTTTTCAAAGATTGATTTAAGATCTGGATACCATCAACTGAAGATCAAACCTGAAGACGTTTCGAAAACTGCTTTTCGCACGAGATATGGACATTATGAATTTTTAGTGATGCCATTTGGATTAACTAATGCCCCGGCTGTGTTTATGGATTTGATGAACCGAGTTTTTCGAACGTATCTGGATAAGTTTGTGATTGTATTTATTGATGACATCCTGATATATTCAAAGTCTTCGGAAGATCATGCGGAACATCTAAGGATTGCATTGGAAGTCTTGAGAAAGGAAAAGTTATATGCAAAGTTTTCGAAGTGTGAATTTTGGTTGGAGGAAGTACAATTTCTTGGACACGTTATTAGTCGAGAAGGAGTAAGAGTAGACCCTGCCAAGATTGAAGCTGTGGTTAATTGGGAAAGACCAAGGACCCCCACTGAAGTGAGAAGTTTTCTCGGATTAGCTGGATACTACCGGAGATTTGTTCAAAATTTTTCAAAGATAGCTACACCGTTAACTGCACTGACTCGGAAGAATGAGAAGTTTGTTTGGACTGAGAAATGTGAAGAAAGTTTCCAAGAGCTGAAAGGAAGATTAGTGACAGCACCAGTATTAGTCTTACCAGATGATCAAGGAAATTTCGTTATCTACAGTGATGCTTCACACAAAGGATTGGGATGTGTTTTAATGCAACATGGAAAAGTGATCGCGTATGCTTCACGACAACTCAAACCGCACGAACAAAAGTACCCGACTCATGATTTGGAATTAGCAGCTATCGTGTTCGCACTAAAGATTTGGAGACATTACCTCTACGGAGAGAAGTGTGAAATCTACACAGATCATAAGAGCTTAAAGTATATATTCACTCAGAAGGAGTTGAACATGAGGCAACGGAGATGGTTGGAGCTAATTAAGGATTATGATTGTAGTATTAACTATCACCCGGGAAAAGCGAATGTTGTGGCGGATGCGTTAAGTCGAAAGGAGAGATTGAATTTGTTCACAATACCCAAAGAATTGCTTCAAGAATTTGAGAAGTTGAAACTAGAAGTTTGTGATTCGGAAGTTACCAACGAAGTTCTCAATGCTATGACGTTTCAACCAGAATTGTTGGAAAAGATACGGAGATGTCAGGAGGAGGTTATGAATCAAGAGATGAACACGTTGACTGGTGAAGAGATCTGCACCCAAAGGGATGACAAAGGAATTTTGAGATTTTCTACGAGGATATGGATTCCAAATGTGACGGAATTGAAGAACGAAATATTGCGGGAAGCCCATAGTTCACAGTACTCAATTCACCCTGGTAGCACGAAGATGTATCGAGACTTGAAGGAACATTTCTGGTGGCCTGATATGAAGAGAGAAATTGCTGAATGGATAAGTAAGTGTTATACTTGTCAACGAGTCAAAGCCGAACATCAAAAGCCAAGCGGACTATTGCAGCCATTGGATATTCCTGAATGGAAGTGGGAACATCTTGCCATGGATTTTATTGTTGGACTACCAAGGACAAAAGCTAATCACGATGCCATATGGGTAATTATAGACCGTCTGACCAAGTCTGCACATTTTCTCCCAATCAATGAAAGATTTTCACTGGATAGGTTAGTACATCTATATCTGAAGGAAGTTGTGACACGCCACGGAGTTCCAGTAACCATTGTGTCGGACCGTGATCCAAGGTTTAACTCCCGATTTTGGAGACAATTTCAAGAATGTCTGGGTACCAAGCTTAAGATGAGTACCGCTTATCATCCACAAACTGATGGCCAAAGTGAACGAACAATTCAAACCATTGAAGACATGCTTAGAGCTTGTGCACTGGATTTTAAAGGAAGTTGGGATGAGCATTTACCGTTAGTAGAGTTTTCGTACAACAACAGTTATCACGCGAGTATTGGAATGCCACCGTATGAAGCTTTGTATGGAAGGAAATGTAGATCGCCTGTATATTGGGAAGAAGTTGGAGAACGAAAAGTTTTAGGCCCCGAGCTGGTACAGCAAACGAAGGAAAAGATTGAAATCATTCGGAAGAGGCTAGTTACAGCACAAGACAGACAACGGAAGTACGCCGACCAAGACAGGAAGGATATAAGCTTTGAAGAAGGAGATCAAGTGTTGTTAAAAGTGTCGCCATGGAAAGGAGTTACAAGATTTGGCAAGAAAGGGAAACTTAGCCCGAGATATGTAGGACCGTTTGAGATACTGAGACGTATTGGAAAAGTTGCATATGAGTTAGCGTTACCACCGCACATGGAGCATATTCATAACGTTTTTCATGTATCGATGCTTAAGAGATTTAATCCCGATGCAAATCAAGTGATCGAATATGAACCTTTTGAGATTCAACCTGATTTGTCATATGTAGAACAACCTGTAGAAATTCAGGATCATATGGATAGAAAATTAAGGAATAAGATTGTTAAGATAGTTAAGGTTTTGTGGAGGAATCCCAGAGTTGAAGAATCGACTTGGGAACTTGAGAGCGAGATGCTTGAAAAGTATCCGCATCTATTTTCATAAGGTTAGATTCTGAGGACAGAATCTTTTTAAGGGGGGAAGGTTATAACGACTCGGAAAAACGTTTGTACTATATTAATATTTAATAATATTTGAGATCTTTGATATGTGAATATTGTGTGAAAGGTGGATATTTGAAAATGTGTTAATTAGATGTTTACTTGGTGAATGGTATGGATTAAAATATATGTGAATGCTTTTAAATGCATTTTATATGAATTTCTTATTAAAAATCAATTCTTTTTGACCTTCCGGGAATTTTATAAAATCATCGGAGACTCTTTTTATTGTGAAATCTTTTTCACAACCTTTAGTTTATATTCTAGTACTTTCTAAAATTAGTGGAGGAATTTATTTGTGGCTTTAAGGATTTAAAAACGATTTTATGAGTTAAATGTCATTTAAGTGCTCAAAACTTTGAAAATTCATATTTAATTCAATTTTGATCACAAAAATATTTTAAAAATATGGGTGAGCTTGTAAATTCGTATTCTTTATTTTAAAAATAAAATTTGGATTTTTAGACATTACCTTCAGTTTATTTCGAATTTTAGAAAAGCATTTGTGTTGGTTTTGTTTATTAGAAAATCAGATTTTGTAATTATGTAGTTACTAAAATACCCCTGGGCTTATAAAACCCCTGCACCCATTTCCCTTTTCTCACTTTGCTGATCATCTCTCTTTTCTCTCTTGTCTCTCTCGACCTCTCTCTCTAGGCTATCTCTCTCTCTCGATTTTCTTTGTAAAATCTCTCTCTCTATCAACTATATTGATGATTATGATTATACATACATATATATATATGTGTAATCGTGTGTGTATGTGTATGCCGTGTGTATTGTGTGTATCGATTGTTGCATGCAAGGGGTTTCGGAAATTTTTGTTTTAATTCGAACCCAAAGGCTTGCTTGTGATGATTTTGTGATTAGTTGGTTGATTAATATTACTTATTGGTGAGGTTGTGAAGGAAACCCGGATTTTTCATATTTTCCGGGCACCTCCGACCATTGCCGCCGTCGGCAATGAGCTCCGGCGAGCCGACGGGGACGATGATGATGCTTTTGAGTCCGATTAATGTGTTAATACCTATATTTAGTTCGATTTTGAGTTGCATGTGAAGAAATCGAAATGCATGTTCAAAATTCGATTTTTTCCCTTTTTAGAATTCGGTTTTGGAAATTTGTTTATGATGTTGTTTAATTGTTAACTTCGGTTTATAATGAATGCATGTTGATTTATTGTGTTAAGTGTGGTTAGTGTGAGATTTTGGATAGTTAAAAGTATAGATTTGGGAATTGTAGTGAAATTTCAAGTAATGGAATTGTTAACTTGTTTATTTGATAAATGCATGTATAAGTTTAGTGATTCTTGAGAACATGAGTTCTAGTTGTAATATTGGATGGTTAGTTGTGAATGAGTTTGTGTTTGGAATGATTTATAAAGAAAAACATCATGCTGAATTTTTCCAGAAAAACTGCCTGTTCTGTTTTGCCATATTTCGAAATGTTGCTACCTGTTTTAGACAGAGGTCTTTGGATGTCAATGTTCTAAATTGAATCTAGTTTGTGCACGTGCTAACATTGTGTCGATAGGATTTACGGATAAAAAGTTATGTATGTTTTACTAAAAGTTGCGCAGCAGGGATTTTTCTGTGCTTAGTACCTACTCTATACAGTTCGTTTTTATACTAAATAAAGTGTTCTGAAGTTGAAACTTTTATGCTAAGTTGGTTTTGTATTCAGGAAGTAGCCTGTCAAATTTGGTAATTGTTTGATTATTTTTGGATTTATGAAAAATGTTTTGGTAAAGTATGCGCAGTTGATTTTCTGCTTTTTGAGATGAAACATTGTTGTAAAAGTGTTAAGGTTATGGATGGCATGATCAAATTGAGTTAAGGGATACCCAGTGTGGTATGATTTGGAAAGATATATGATTATATATACATAAGTATAAGGAGCATGTTATGTGTATTGAAATGACAATGTGCGTTTATATGGTTGATTGCATATTACGTGGTTATAATTATTTTGTGGTATAACTATTATGTGTTTACGCGTATAGGATACGTTGGGTAGTTTAGAATAAAGGATTAGCGTTTTAGAGAGGACCTACTAAGATAGAAAATATTCTTTTGTAGAGTCCAAGGAAGTGGAACTTAGAGAGTCCAAGGAAGTGGAACTTAGAAACAAGGGAAAGACTAAGGTGGAAAATCAGTGATTGCTCATTACCCTTTATCTACTTAAGGCAAGTAATACAAACTTGCTTTCGTATTTTGATTCCATTGTTTCATTTTGACATATATGAATTGTTACCTTGCCTTGATATACCTTTAATTCTGAAAACGCTTATTGATCATTGAAAACCCTTATCTTTGTTCATATATATACCATGTTGAATTATATACCATGCTTTGTTTAGTTCTTGATCCCTAAACCTTGATACCCTAATCATATACATGAATTGAAACCTGATGACCTATAATTCTATAACCTGAAATTGATCATATACTTATTCAAACTCGTTTATACCTGAAAGTGAATACACCTATACCTCATTATAGTACATTTCCAGAACATACCCAATGATAAATATTTCTTAAATTCCACTAATAGAAATCCAGATTGTTTTGATTGAACTTATCTGATTTCCAAAGGACTTCTTTATATCTGAATATGTTTTAAAAAGGAATAAAGTTTGAACTCATTTAAATTCTGATTTATGGTTTCCACGGATTCCTAAGATTGGAGGCGTAAGAGGCCGAGTAACGCCGGTCCAGCACTTTTTAATTATAATAAATGGACTAGGGATGGACTAGTCTAAAGGCCAATGTGTTGCCTAATGGGACCCAATACAAGGACCAGAGGGACTGTGTGTCCGGTATGGGGACTTTACGTGGCTGATCACCCGTATTGTCCGGTGCGTTGTGAAAAATCTCCAAAATTATTTATTGTTTTCTTGAAACGGATATCTTGATAATGTAATTGGTTTACCCTTTGAAATTGCATATTTATGCCATTGTTCTGATAATTCCTTATTATGGATTCTGCTTAAACATTGCCATATATATTGATATTGGAAACTGTTTTGAAATTGTATATTCAAATCATTGATTCTGATAATCCTTTGATACGGACTTTGCTATACCCATGTTATACATATTGATATTGAAACTGTTTCCCAGTGGATAACTGTTGGTCATATTATTACTTGCTGGGCATTTGGCTCATTCTTTTCCTACTCTAACCCACAGTTAAACGAGAAGATGGTGCGCACTTTGCTAACAGCTAGGAAATCTTCCTATAGGGTTGTTTTTGAGATGCCAGCTCAGGTAGGTGATGGCCACTGGTAGAAGGTGTTTTGTAAGGAGAGGACATAGAACTTTTAAGTCATGGTTTGTAATAACTTTTGAGACATATGTTATGTATTAATGAATTAGATAGTGGATGCTTGTTTCATACCATTAATTGTTTAAAGATCCAGGGTAGAGTTGGGGTCGAGTCTGCATGCTTTTATTATATTGTTTAAGGGTTTATTATATAGTGTTTGTAGTGACTCCCCGATCATGACCCCAGATTGGGAGGGCGTCACATGAATTGTTCCATTCATTCTGTCTAAATGCCTCAGCAGGATTAAAGGAAGGAATAGAAAAATCTTGTCTCTGATCTTTCTCAGTGTAAGCATTGCCAGCCATATATGTACTTGAGGAACCAAAATTAGTTCCAAGACTAACTTTGAGTGCTGTAGCAAGCTGATCCTTCTCTTTTCGATTCTCATCATCATCATCACTATCATCAGAGTCATCATCATCAGTACCATGAGTAACATCAGGATCAGGAATAGCTATACCTTTCAGTTTATCCTGTGAATCTGTGATAGGATGATCCATTGGTCTTGAACGAAGTGGCTGTATCAGAATAGGCTCAGCATCAGGAGCACCACTAGCGTCAGGATGAACACCGTCAGGATTTGATATGCTTGCATCAGTATTTTCTACCAATGGTTCTTGTGGAGCATGAGGTTCAGAAGCTGCCTCAACACTTTGAGTTAAAGGTTCTTGTGTGCTTCCCTCATTGACAATGTTCTCGACCAATCTTTCACCAGAAGCTGTAGCTTTGCCTGCATCTTCACTTTGAGAAGATGGTTCTTGTGTGACTGGAATGTTGATGTCTTCATTCTCCTTTTGAGAAAATGGTTCTTGTGTGACCATTCCACTAGCTAAGCCTTCACCCAAACTTTGATTGAGTGGTTCTTGTGTGGCAGGATCATCAGTAGCTGCTGAATCACTCTGAAATTCAGGTTCTTGTGGGCTTGATCCTTTCAGCTTCTTTTGTCTCTGATAGACTAACTCCTCTGCATTCCTCTTTTTCTTTGACTAAGGTGTAAGTCCAACCAAGGAAGCAGTTTTAGAAACCTTCTCCCATGAAATTTCTCTGATCTGCTGAGATGGAGAGGCTGGAGAGTCTGATATAGAGACAACTTTTGTTGATGCATCAAGAATACTAACATCAGGATTTGCTAGAGCATCAGGAGTAGATGACTCATCAGGATTTGATGTCTGAATATCAGTATCCTTCATTTGCACTGTCAAAGGAATATGATACCTGCTTTTTGATAATTTCCTTGTCTTTTGTGGTTTTGATGAAGGTACCACAGCTTCAGTACCAGTATCAACAACTTCCTTGTTCATATTCATCACAGAGGATATTGGTAAATCATCCTCTGAATCACTTTCATCAATTAACCTTAACTTCCTTTTCACAGGAACATCCTTAACAACCTTACCAGCTTTCTTCACCATGACCCCTTGTACACCCCCTTGTTTCTTCTGTTTAGTGAGTGGTGTAGAGGAAAAATCCTTTGAACCTGATTGCCTTCCAGACACATCAGTTCTAGCTGATTTCTTTGATTTTACAACTAAAGTCTTTTGAGAGACAGTAGAGGTGGCTCTTAACTGTTTAGACTGTTTAGGTTGCATGCTTGTGTCAGGAACAAGGGGTGTTGGGCCTTGCCCCATAGCATAAGAAAGTAATCCATAACAAGTAGGCATTTCCTCTAAAACCATTTGCCGTATCAGGATTGAAAAATATTTTCGATAAAATTAAAATAAAATTTTATTTAAGAAAACAAAATTTATTTTAACAATCCTGAATAACGTTTTTTTGAAAAAAAAACCAAATTAATGGCATAAATATCATTAAAACACGCTTACCAGCAAATGAGACAAAAATAGTTATAGAAAACTGAACCATGAAACTAGTCTTCCACCAAAAAACTGACAGCTTCCTGAAGTACTTTTCCTGTCTATTTTGCATCCTGAAAAATCAGCATCTGAATAACCACACAACCCAAAATCTGATTCCCTTGCATACCAAAGGCCAAGTGAAGAAGTGCCTTTGAGATATCTGAAAATTCTTTTGACTGTAATCAGATGGGGTTCTCTAGGTTTTGCTTGAAATCTTGCACACAGACAGGTTGCAAACATGATATCTGGTCTACTTGCAGTGAGATACAATAAGGAACCAATCATTCCTCTGTAGTGAGTTACATCTACCTCAGCACCTTGATCAGGATCAAGTTTGGTAGCTGAAGCTAAGGGAGTTGTGGAAGGAGAACTATCTTGCATGTTAAACCTTGTCAATAAATTCCTTGTATATTTAGACTGATTAATAAAAATCCCTTCATCAGTCTGTTTAACTTGAAGACCAAGAAAGTAACTCATTTCTCCTATCATGCTCATTTGATATCTGGACTGCATAAGCTTGAAAAACTTTTCACACAGCTTATTGTTTGTTGACCCAAAAATGATATCATCAACATAAATCAGAACTAACAGCAAGTCCTTACCATGATTCAAATAGAATAGAGTTTTATCAATAGCACCTCTTTTGAATCCACTTTCCAGTAAGAATTGAGCTAAAGTTTCATACCATGCTCTTGGAGCTTGCTTTAGCCCATAAAGTGCCTTATCCAATCTATAGACATGATTTGGATATTTAGGATCAATGAAACCATGAGGTTGTTCAACATAGACTTCTTCCTCCAGTTCACCATTTAAGAAAGCACTTTTGACATCCATCTGGAAAACCTTGAATTTCTTATGAGCTGCATAAGCAAGAAAAATCCTGATGGCTTCTAGTCTTGCAACAGGAGCAAAAGTTTCATCATAGTCAATTCCCTCTTGTTGAGAATATCCCTTTGCAACTAGTCTTGCTTTGTTTCTGATTATTACACCATCAGAATCAGTCTTGTTCTTGAAAATCCACTTTGTACCAACTATTGATCTATTCTTTGGTCTTGGTACCAGTTTCCAGACTTCATTTCTTTCAAATTCATTCAATTCTTCTTGCATTGCAGTAACCCAATCAGCATCCTTAAGTGCATCTTCAACTTTCTTTGGCTCCTCCTTGGATAGAAAGTTATGATAAAGACATTCATTCTGAGTTGCACTTCTTGTTTGAACACCTGCATCAGGATCTCCAATTATCAAATCAGGAGTATGATCTTTTGTCCATTTCCTTGCTGGTGTTAAATTATTTCTTGAAGTAGATGCTCCCCCTGGATTGGTGTTATCTAGATTGAAAGAATTTGCTTGACTTGAAGCTCCCCCTGAGCTATTGCTATCTCCTCCTGATGAATTATCAGGATCATCACTTGAATTAGTATCTGAAGAATTCTGTCCTGATGATTGAGTTGACTCTGAACTTGTAGTAGAATGCTGTTGCTCCCCCTCAAAATTAGCTCTACTAGTTGTATTACCATTATTTGCATCATCAGTATTACTTCCATCAGTATCTGGTGTGTCATCAGGATTTGGTGACTCATCAGGATCTGATGAATGGACAGCTTCTGATTCAATTTCTCCAGGTTCCTTGGTAGCTTCATTTTCAAAAATCAATCTATCATGAGAGTCTTCATTGATTCCAGTTATCTTCTTGTCATCAAAAGATACATGTATTGACTCCATGACAGTTCTTGTCCTCAAATTAAAAACTCTGAAGGCTCTTGATACAGGATAGCCTATGAAAATTCCTTCATCAGCCTTTGTTTCAAATTTCCCTAGCTGTTCAGGATGAGTTCTGAGAACAAAACATTTACAGCCAAACACATGCAGATGCTTCAAACTTGGTTTCTTCTCCTTGAGTGACTGATAAGGAGTAACACCATATCTGTTTATCAATGTGAGATTTTGTGTATAGCATGCTGTGTTGACTGCTTCTGCCCAGAAATATGTAGGTAATTTAGCTTCTTCCGACATAGTTCTGCCAGCTTCAATAAGAGTTCTATTTTTCCTTTCTACTACTCCATTTTGTTGAGGTGTGCCAGGAGCAGAGAATTGTTGAATAATTCCTTTGTATTTGCAGAACTCTTCCATCTTTGAATTCTTAAATTCAGTACCATTATCACTTCTGAGTATCTTGACTTTGTACTTTGTGGTTGTCTCAATCATTCTCACATGATCCAACAGAACTTCAGGAGTTTCATCTTTTCTGTGCAGAAAATACACCCAGGTAAATCTAGAATATTCATCAACAACTACAAGAGTGTACCTTTTCTTACTGATGGACATGATGTTGACTGGACCAAATAGATCAAGATGTAGCATGTGATATGGTTCTTCAATAGAGGATTCTGATTTACTCTGGAATGATGTCCTTCTCTGTTTTGCTTTCTGACATGCATCACAGAGTCCATCAGGAGTATACAAAACTTTAGGTAATCCTCTCACTAAATCTTTCTTAACCAACTCATTGATATTGCTGAAGTTGAGATGAGAAAGCTTCTGGTGCCAGTTCCAACTTTCATCTACTGAAGCTTTACTTATGAGACATGTAGGGGAGTCATCAGTATTTGAGAGAATGTTGGCTTCATATATGTTACCATGCCTGTAGCCAGTCAATGCAATTTTTCCTGTTTCTTTGCTGACTACTTCACAATGTGTGGAATAGAAATTTACATGATAACCTCTGTCAGTGATTTGACTAATACTCAACAAGTTGTGTTTTAGTCCCTTCACTAGAGCTACTTTTTCAATGATGACATTTCCAATGATTATATTGCCATATCCCAAGGTTTGTCCAATGTTGCCATCTCCATAATACACAGTTGGGCCAGCTTTTTCTTCATATTCTGATAACAGGGTCTTGTTTCCAGTCATGTGCACAGAACATCCACTATCCATGACTAACACATTTTTCTTTTTACCCTGCATCAGAATTCCAAAACACTAGTTAGAATGTTTAGGAACCCACAGTTGTTGGGTCCCCATGTCATGCATTTTATTAATTTTCACAGCAGAAGACTTTTTGACTTTAGCAGTCCTGATAGGATTTACTCCATCAGGATTTGCTTTGTCAGAATCAGTATTAACAAAAGCATGCTTCACTATGACATTCTCAATTCTATCAGACTTTGTACTCCTATCAAATTTAGGCAATGGATCATAAAAGTTATAGTACAAATCTATTCCTAACATCAGACATAGGAATTTCAGCAACCTTCTTATCACTCTTCTTACAGTCAATAGTAAGATGATTAGAGTTACCACAGTTAAAACAACTCTTTCTAGGTGCATTTGGGATATATTTATAACCATTCTCTTTATTGATCCCAACTTTACCATTTCTTAAGCTGTTTTTGAGACAATAGACCTACATTCTTATTGACTTTATTCATGACAGGTTTAGACTTTATTATTTTAATACTATGATCAGAAGTAGATCCCTTTTCAAAAGTAGAATTGGAATCCTTTCCAAAAACAAAATTAACAGGAGTAATCTTAGTTTTGGTTTCATCTAAAACATGTCTATAGGTCTTTGGACTGACTGTCTCATCTATGACAATTTTCTCTTTCAATTTCTTATCTTCATCTGACTTATATCCTAGACACTCTTTCCAATTCTTAGAGGTATTAATCTCATGAAATTTCCTACCAGAGTCTGTCCAGGTTCTGATTTTCTCATTAGCATATTCAAGTTTCTTTTCAAGAGAAGTATATTTAGATTTCATCTCTGAGTTCATGTGTTTAGCATTATCACATTCTTTTTGTACTTCTTGCATACGAGAAAATTCAGCTTCTAATATCTCATTCCTTTTTCTAAGGTCAGACATCTCAGATAAGATTCTAGTATTTTCAGCAGTTTGACTTCTAAAGCTAATATGCAATGACTTTAGAAAACGTCTTAACTCAGAAGCATTATCACTATCAAAATCAAAGACAGTATTTGATACCTTATCATTAGGAGCAGCAGTTACATCAGCATTGGCCATTAAAGCATAGTTGACCACTTCAGTATCAGATTCTGAAGAAGCGTCCATCCAATCCTTGCTTGATGTAATAAGTGCCTTTGTTTTCTTGCATTCAGAAGCAAAGTGACCCATACCATTACACTTGTAGCATCTAACCTTTGACTTGTCAAATTTGCTACCCTTGCTATCCTTTTTGTTATACTTGTCTTTGTCAGCATTGAAGGTCCTTCTCTGGAAGTTGCCTGGTCTTCTAGCCTTTCTGAACTTCATCTTTTTGAAGCCCCTGACAATCATAGCAACCATCTCTTCCATGTCTGATCAGAAGAATCGTCATCAATATTGGCATCAGGATTGCCATCAGTATCTGATGAAGAGTCATCAGGATCTGACTCAACTATTCTTGTTTTCCTTCTAGAGACCTCCATAGCTTTTCCTTTTGATTTAGCTTCTACATTCAAAGCAATAGACTTTGCCTTGCTGCTTTTCTTGTTCTTTCTCTGTTGAACTTCCAGATCATGAGTTCTAAGCATTCCATAGACTTCATCAAGAGACACAGTGTTGAGATCGTACTGATGTCTAATGATCGAGGTCTGAGTGTCCCATTCTTCAGGTAAAGCTCTTAGAAACTTGGTGTTTGAATCTTCAGTTTCATATTCCTTGTCAACTAAAGACAGACTGTTCAAAAGTGTCAGAAATCTATCATATAAATCAGTCAGGCTCTCATCAGGTCTTGCATCGAATTGTTCATATTCTTGAATCAAAAGAGCCCTTCTGTTCTTTTTGACAGATGCAGATCCCTGGCACTGTGTTTCCAATGTATCCCAGATTTCTTTCGAAGACTTGCCTGCAATCACTCTGTTGGACATGACAGCATCAAGACTATTGTGCAAGATATTCTTTATCTTTGGTTCTCTGAGTACATGAGCTTTTTCTTCTAGAGTCCATTCACTTTTAGCCTTGACCACATAATGTTCAGGTACATCTTCTGTTCGTTCTATGAACTTTGTAGGTATATATGGTCCATCACGAATCCTGTCCAAATAGTCAGGATCCATAGCCTCCAGGTACATCAACATCTTTACCCTCCATGTTGGATATTCTGATTTCTTCAAGATGGGAATCTTCATGCTTTCATACTTGGTTGTCGACATCTTAGATCGTATCTGATTCAGATTTAAATCAGTTTGCTCTGATACCAATTGTTGCCCAGTAAATAACAATTGTAGAAGGGGGGTTGAATACAATTGTATAAGATTCTCAACTTAATCAAGTATATATCACAAATATGAAAGAAAGATAACAGCTTTATTAAATCTGATATAAAACTGTTACAAACTCTCTCAAGAAATTCTGATGTTCTTGAGAGCTGCTAAGTTACACAACACTCGTGTATACAACTGATTCGATGAGCTCTCTCAAATCGAAACCTAAACTGTGTTCATATATGTTAATCCCAAATGACCTAACAGAATTGTAGAAGGGGGGGTTGAATACAATTTTGATATTTCTTTAAAACACTTTATAAAATTAAACTGAACTGAATAAATAAAAACACAAGATATAAATAATTCAGTTGGATTGTTTGATGATCCAACTGAAGTGTTTTTATTGCGGAAATAATCTGTGATACAAATGTACACAGCTGCTCAGTTACAAGGTTGTTGAGAAGAAAAATGCTCTCAAAGATAGCTAATACAAACTCTTTGTTTTTCTTCACACCCTTTAAAGTAACTGCTACACTTGGTTATATAACCCAAGTTTACAACCCTATTTTTGGCTATTCTAAAAGCATAATGAGTAACCGCCAATAGTTTGCTTTTCATCCCTTTGTCCAGTGGTCCTTGGAGATCCTTGCTTTTGTCTTCATGCTTATTATGATCACTCCCAAGAACCCAATTGGAAACTGGGATGTTTCCTTATTCCCCATGTCCATGTTAATGGTTTCCAATGCAAAGCACACTTCCACATCTCCTTTTTGATCTGTCAGGAACCTGTCACTATCACTTTGTCAATTGTATAGAAAAGCAATAATGATTCGTTGATAGCATAGAGACGTGTTTCGTTGATGGTGTTTCCCTTGTTTCGTTGATGAGTAAACTCCATACCGTTGACAGAGTAATCTTCATACCGTTGACATGTCTTCACTTAGGCAAAATTACAAGGCATAATATATCTACAATTAACCAACCTATTTTGCCTATCTAGTACTCAGTCAACATGACTTAGAAAACCTATCTAGTACTCAACAAACTGCATATCAAACTATGAAGTATTGTACAGTGCAATTGCTACAACACTCATTTCGTTGATGAGCTTCCTGTCAACGAAACACTGCAAAGCATGCTATTTCGTTGACAGTTACAAAATAACTTAATACAAAATCTACTAAGTGTTTTTATAATTATCATCAAGAACAACATATTCCTAACAATCTCCCCCAATTTATGACTGATAGAATAACAGCCATAAATCAAGAGCCTTGATGATAACAAAAACACTCAGGCATATTACACATGATAAAAGTAAAAATTGTATTGATCTTCATAAAGTTTTAGAAATAATGCAAGACTTACAAGACTAATGCCCAAATGTGCTCCTCTAGACTGAGCAAATAATTCATCTTTGTCTTCTTTGGGGCATAGTCTTCTTCCCTCTCCTAGAGTTGTTCTCCTCAATCTGAACCTGTAGCCTTCTGTAAAAGATCTTCTCTTCTTCATCTTGATCACCAAGCTTGGATTGCATAAACCTTAGAGTTTGATTAGATGCCTTGTCCAGCTGGTCTTCCATCCTGAAGAACCTTCTGCAGTTGTCCTTGTCCTTGAATTCCATCATCCAGAAAGGTTGAAGATGGATCTTCTTTCCTGTTGAGGGCACTCTTAGCATCCTGGGAAGAGCCTCAGGCTTGTTCCAGCTAGCCTTTATTTGACATATTTTGGAGACCACCTCAGACTTGGCTGTTTTGGTGAAGCCAAAGTCTTTCTTCAAGCATCTAAACACTGTGAGTAGTGTTTGGTAGTCTTCTCCTAGAATTCTGTAGAGAGGCCAAATTTGTTCTCTACCACCCTTGTATGTGAGAACCAATCTTTCAGGTAGCTTCTGAGAAGCTGCAATGCCCCTTACTTCCACCAGTTTGTCTAAATCAAGATGCAAACTGGATTCTTCCCTGATGTCAGCAATGTACATGCAGTCCTCTGGATTTGAAGGGGGTTTTTGAGGTTGTGGCTTTCTCACAAATACTGGCTTTGCCTTGACAGCCCTTTGCTTCAATTTCTTCTTTGGATCCATCTCAAAAAGGAATTTAGGAAAGTTTGCCTCATCAAACTCAATTGGCTCTTCCTTTGGCTCAATTGGCTGATCATGAAAATTAACAAGATGTTTGGGATCACAGGCTAACTTTAAAGATGGATCAGGAATTGTTGGAGGTACAGAAGAGTCTGATGCAATACTCTGAGAGTCATCATTTTCAAAGGTTATGTTTCTTCTAGCCCTTGCCTTTGGTTGCCTTGTACTCTTCTTTTCACTCCTTTCCTTTTGGGCTTTTTCTTCTTGCTGTCTTTCTTCTTCATCAAGAGATTGAGCAACTGCAAGAGCTTGCATTGCTGCTCTTTCTGATTCTTCAGCTTTAGCTTCAGCAAAGTTTGGGTGACCAGCCCAAACACAAATTTCTTGTCCATTCCTGTAGACAATTGCCCTTTGTTTCCTTATCTCATAATCATTGCTTTCCTTGCTTTTTGTGATGAGAAGTCCAAGTACCTTGAGCTCATCTGGATAAGGTGCAGGATAGAAAGTTCTTGCTATGTTTTTGCCTTTTGGTTTAGCAGGAGACTTGGGAGATAAGCTTCTTTGTAATGTAGCTTCTTCCACATCCCTAATGCATGAAGTTTGTCCTTTCTCCTTTCTTGGTCCTTGAATGACTCCATGTAGAAGGGGCTCTATAGCATAAGAGCTCTTGAACTGTGGCTCCACTTGTACAGTCACCATTGCATTTGTTGATGGCTGATCTGTCTTTGAAGATTCAGTAATTTTCTTGAACCTTGCTTCTATGTTGGACCAATGATCTTTGATCTGTTCTGCAAGTTGCATCCTCATAGAAGCTTCCTGGATCAAGTCAATGCTATCCTTATTCTTCTTTCCAAACTCCCCCATTGCTAGTGGCTCCTGTGGCAATGTGATGGCTGGGACCAGCACCTTTGTGATTCGAATGGTTAGCTCCTGAGATTTCTCCCCCTTTTTGTTATCATCAAGAGAGACAACTGGGAGTCCTTGAGCTGCCACTAGCTGGGCCAAAAGTTGAGTCTGCTTCTCCTGTTCCTTTTGCATTTGAGATAAAGTAGCTTCCACCTTGTCCACTCTAGAAGAGAGAGTCTTCAAGGAGGTAGCCACTTCAGGTTCCTTAGAGAAAAACCTGTTCATTTTGGACATAGTGAGAAGAGGGAGCTTTTCATCCATCATCCTGTAGTTAGCATCCCTGAAATTGCTAATAGAGTCCTTGATTTCTGTAGCCTCAATCCTTGTCTGCATCATTTGTAGCCTTTGAATTTCCAGAGAATCCATGATGGCCTTGTAGAATTTCTTGTCCCTTGCATTTGCAGACTCATGAGCTAAGTAGGCTTCATTGTACTGCCTGGAGATAGCAGCATCTAGAGTGGCTCTACCATGCATACCTTGAGAAAGCCAGCCTGGTGTAGGAGGCACCACAGAAGTCCCAGTCTGTGAAGTGGTGGCCACCTGTAGATTATCACCATAGCTGTCCTCATCATCAGAAAACTCAAAATCTCCACTTGCTGCAGCTCCTGAAGGTAGATTGGTCAGGGCATCCTTTGCTCTTTGCATTGATGCAGTTGTATGAATTAGATTTAGTGACCTTTCTGCCTCCACATTGCCCTGCTGAGCCATAATTTGATAGGCTGGCACAGGATGAGTAAAGGTCTCAGGATCCAGGGAAATACTATCCAGAGTTTGTTGATAATGCTCTTGGAAAGTAAGTTCCCTTTCTCCCTCACTGACCTCCATTAACTCACTTGCAATGGCTGCTTCCCCCCTTATAGCTCCTGTAGTCCCTTCTCTCTCTCCACTCTTTTCTTGCATCATGGGCTCCCCATGGCTCACACCTCTCACACCCTCACCTTCACCTACTAAGGTGGTACTCTCAATCTCTCCTTTTGCCTGGCTGGAAGAAATAGCCAGCCTCTCACTCTCAAGCTCTCCTTTTGCCTGGCTGCAAGCCAGCCTCTCAATTTCACTCCCTTTCAAACCTAGAAGTGTCTCAACTACCACCAGGTCATCTACACTAGTTGTGGAAACAACTTGATTTTCAGTAAGAGGTGTAGAATGACCTATCAACGAAATGGTAGTTTGAACTGTCAACGGTATAGGTACCGTTGATGGAGAAACACTTGTCAACGAAAGAGACTGTTTCGTTGATGAAGTCAATGAAGCATTTTGAGAAAGTGAAATTACAGTAGAATCTGTGGTGATTGATTTGAGATTGGGGTCCACAGATTCGCTTGCAGTTTCAGAAAAACTTGGTTGATGGCCCAACAAATCACTTAACAAGTGATGACCATCAACTTCAGAGTGGGGCTTCTCCAAGATTAGAGTTGGAGAATCAGGAATAGATGTATGGATCATGTCCACATCTAAGGATTGAGTTGGTGAATTGGATGGAGATAAATCAAGATTGATGTTTAGAGAGTGGGACTGTAACCCCAGAGTAACAATAGGGGTTACATCAAACTGAATTTGTGAAGCTGGAAGTGTTGCTTCCAGTGTGTGTGCACCCTGTGAACCCTTGGTCTTTTGCTTTACCCTTCTTTGGTATTGGGAAAATGTAGACTGTGGGCTTGAAGTGTCCCTTACCCTCTTGGACTGTGCTCTTGGTGAAGAGCTTGTTTCAATAATCACATCCTTTTGGGAGGATGTAATTAGACTTGTGTTTAAATCCATTTTACTCATTGTGCCTTGTTGGGAAGACACAATGGGGCTAGGCTGGGAAACACTTATCTCACCTTCCTTATTCTTGGGGTTTCTTTGATTTTCACCCCTTCCCTCACCTCTCACAACTCCAGACTCACTCCCCTTAGGTTGTGTGGTAGTTTTTACAACAGGTGCCTTTTGAGAAGCACCTGAGGTTGGCTTGGAGGATTTCTTTGATTTGGATTTAGTTGCTGGGGCAGGAGCCTGTTGGGTCACAGCTACAGACTCCATAGCAACAAGGTTGGAGGAGACAATAGAAGTAACAGCTACACTAACAGGGATAGTAGTAGTTACCTCAATGATTGGCAGATACACCACTGGAACATCACCATTGTAGTTCAGCCTCAGTATGTCTGTCAATACTCTCTTTTCTTGTACAAAGCACTCAAACCTGGCATTAGGGTTAGTGATAACTAATGGTGCTGGACTAACATGATTAGCCAGCATCATCAGAAACCTTGCATAATAGATATTTTTCTTCCTATTTGCCTTATCACCCATCTTAGCACCAATTTCATAAATAAGTTGGGTGCTAAAGTTGTAATATCTATCATTTAGAAGCATGGTTAGGAGAATTAACATAGAGTTAGTTAATGCATCAAAATTACTAATCTTTCCAGAAAAGACCTTAATGAATGCATCAGCTAAATAACTGTATTCTCTAACCAAGCCTCTCCTAATTATTCTACCCAGATTATCAGTAGGCAAAGAGTAGTTTATAGAATTTAGCATGGTAGTTATTTCAGTGTTAGTAGGCAAAGCATCACAGTTATTATCAGGAATTTGTAAACATGCTTGCACAACATCAGAATTAACTATGTACTCATTACCTTGGAGAGTGAATTGCAGAGTGCAATTTGTTCCACTATATTCACATGAGGTCCAAATCTCCTCAATTATTTCATTGTAGAGTGGTGTAGAGTGGAACATTGCATAGCTCAACTTGCAATTCTTCATGAAATCCATCATTTTGAAGAAAAGTCTGTTCGGGTTTTCCTTTGCAACAAACGGGATGGAGTTGTTCTTCTCATAGATGAACCCTCCAGCAGACATAAGCTTGACTATGGGTGCCATTGTTGAGTGAGAAAAGAAAACTTCGAACTGAGTTGCTTGTTTGAGAGAGAAAGAGAGAGAAAAGCCTTTGGAATTTTTGAGAGTAGGTAAAAAGAAATTAAAAGAAAATAGAATTCCTTAAATACTCCCCCAAAAATTCTCAGAAAATGCGTCCAATAATAAAGGTAAATTACTGGATTGGCTTAAAAATATAACCGTTACTCTTAAAGTATTACCATGATTTATACTTACAGGGAAGTATGCATAGATCGTGGTAAAAGACGTGTCAGTATTCAACGGTTCAGATTAAAAGCGCTAAATCAACGAATCAGAATTGGGCGTTTAAAGTCCCGTTTGTTTCGTTGATACAGCTGTGTTTCGTTGATATAAAAGAGCTATCAACGAAACACCCAGAAAAATGCTAATAATGTCAACGAAATGATTTGTTTCGTTGGCATAGTTATTTTGACTTAGACAAAATATTACTTTTTCCTGAGAAAATTAAATCACAGAAAAACATAGCAAATTTCTGGCTGCATTATGACTTGCAAATATCTCAAAAATAATTAAGAGAAATTTAGCATACCTAGCTCACTTACTAATCTTGAGAATGTTGATTCATCAAGTGGCTTGGTAAAGATATCAGCAAGTTGTTGTTCACTTGGAACAAAATGTAACTCCACAGTACCATTCATAACATGTTCTCTAATGAAATGGTACTTGATGTCAATGTGCTTGGTTCTTGAATGCTGCACTGGATTCTCAGTAATGGCAATGGCACTAGTGTTGTCACAGAAAATAGGAATTTTCTCAACTCTTAATCCATAATCAATTAGTTGATTTTTCATCCATAAAATCTGTGCACAACAACTTCCAGCTGCAATATACTCAGCCTCAGCTGTGGAGGTGGAAACTGAGTTTTGTTTCTTGCTGAACCATGACACAAGCTTGTTTCCTAAGAATTGACAGGTGCCTGTTGTGCTTTTCCTGTCAATTTTACATCCTGCATAATCTGCATCTGAATAACCAATTAGTTCAAAACCAGATTCTCTAGGGTACCAAATGCCAAGGTTTGGTGTTCCCTTGAGATATCTGAAAATCCTTTTAATAGCAACTAAATGGGATTCCCTAGGATCAGCCTGAAATCTAGCACATAGACATGTAGCAAACATAATATCAGGTCTACTAGCTGTTAAATATAAAAGTGAGCCAACCATGCCTCTGTAACTTGAAATGTCCACAGATTTTTCCTTAGTATTCAATTCAAGTTTGGTGGCAGTAGGCATGGGTGTTTTGGCAGGAGAGCATTCCATTAAGTTAAACCTCTTTAATAAATCAAAAATATATTTTGTTTGACTAATGAAAATGCCTTCATTAACTTGCTTTACTTGAAGACCAAGAAAGTAAGTTAATTCTCCCATCATGCTCATTTCATACTTACTTTGCATAAGCTTGGCAAACTTTTGACAAAGTTTTTCATCTGTAGACCCAAAAATTATGTCATCTACATAAATTTGAACAAGTATTGTAGAGCCATTAACAATCCTATGAAAAAGGGTTTTATCTACAGTACCTCTAGTGAAGTGATTCTCAAGAAGGAACTGTGAAAGTGTGTCATACCAGGCTCTAGGTGCTTGTTTCAAACCATAGAGTGCTTTGAGGAGAAAGTACACATACTCTGGAAAATCATCATCTTCAAAACCAGGAGGTTGACTTACATACACCTCCTCTTCCAGTTCCCCATTTAGAAAAGCACTCTTAACATCCATTTGATAGACCTTGAAATTGGCATGGGCTGCATAGGCTAGGAAAATCCTTATTGCTTCTAGTCTTGCAACAGGAGCAAAAGTTTCATCATAATCAATTCCTTCTTCCTGTGAATAGCCTTTTGCAACCAATCTAGCTTTATTCCTTGTGACTATGCCATTTTCATCCATCTTGTTTCTGAACACCCATTTTGTGCCTATGACACTCCTGTCCTTAGGCTTGGGCACCAGCTTCCAAACATTGTTCCTTTCAAATTGGTTTAGCTCTTCTTGCATAGCCAAAACCCAATCTGGATCTAGAAGTGCATCCTCAACTTTCTTTGGCTCATCTTGAGACAGAAAGCTGCTATATAGACATTCTTCTTGAGTTGCTCTTCTAGTTTGGACTTTTGAAGAAACATCACCTATAATGAGTTCAAAGGGATGATCTTTAGTCCATTTTCTTGAGGGAGGTAGACTTGCTCTAGACGAGGTAGCTTCATGATCATGATTGCCTTGATTGGACATTTGTCCTTGAGAAACTCCCCCTGAGTTTGTTGTCCCTAAATGATCACTTCTAGAACCATTTCTATGACTGTCAACGGTATGACCATTTTGGTTGTCAACGAAACGCTCATTTTGACTGTCAACGAAACCACCATCATGACTGTCAACGAAATGATCATTTGGTCTACTAGCAGCTATTCTTTTCAATCTTAATGCAGCAACTTCATCTTCACTGCTGCTTTCATCTGTGCTAGTTACAACAACTTTAGGCTGTTTCTCAGTAGCCTTAACATGATTCATTTGATCTCCTTCCTCATTCTCAAAAGAGAGACTTTCATGGAAACCTTCATCACAGAGACCTTGAATTTTGAGATCATCAAAAACAACATGTACAGATTCCATAACAATGTTGGTTCTGAGATTATAGACTCTGTAAGCTTTTCCTGCTGCATACCCCACAAATATTGCTTCATCTGCCTTTGCTTCAAATTTCCCCAAATGCTCAGCTTGATTTCTCAAAACAAAGCACTTGCATCCAAAGACATGAAGAAAATCCAATAGTGGCTTCTTTCTTTTGAGTAGTTGATAAGGGGTCATTCCCTTGGCCTGATTAATCAAAGAAATATTCTGAGTGAAGCAGGCTGTGTTAACTGCCTCAGCCCAAAAATAAGTTGGTAACTTTGATTCATCTAGCATTGTCCTGGCAGCTTCAATAAGTGTTCTGTTTTTCCTTTCAACTACACCATTTTGCTGTGGTGTCCTTGCTGCTGAAAACTCATGCAAAATACCATTTTCTTCACAGAACGCCTTCATGCTTGAATTCTTGAATTCTGTCCCATTGTCACTCCTGATCCTTCTTACTTTCAAGTCAGGATGATTGTTTACCATCTTGATGTGATTGATAATGATTTCACTTGCCTCATCTTTAGAATGTAAAAAGAAGGTCCAAGTAAATCTAGAAAAATCATCAACAATCACAAGACAATATTTCTTCTTTGAAATAGACATGACATTTACAGGGCCAAACAAATCCATATGAAGTAACTCAAGCTGATGGACAATTGATGACTCTGTCTTGCTTTTGAATGATGCCTTCTTTTGTTTCCCTTTTTGACAGGCATCACACAAACCATCCTTGGAAAACTCCACCTGTGGAATTCCTCTAGCAAGATCCTTCCTTACCAAATCATTCATAACCTTGAAATTCAGATGAGATAATTTCTTGTGCCATAGCCAACTTTCATCCTTGCTTGCTTTGCTGAAAAGACAAGTGATGGTGTCTGGACTTGTGCTACTAAAGTCAGCAATGTACACATTCCCTCTTCTGAACCCAGTCATTACCACATTGTTGTTTCCTCCTTTAGAAACAACACAGGCTTCTTTTGAAAAAGTAACTAAAAATCCTTTGTCACAAAGTTGGCTGATACTAAGCAAATTGTGCTTAAGACCATCCACCAATGCAACCTCATCTATGATGACATTCTCTTTTGAAATCAAGCCATATCCCTTTGTGTAGCCTTTGCTGTCATCTCCAAAAGCAATACAAGGGCCAGCTCTTTCCTGAAACTCTGTGAGCAGGGTAGAATCACCAGTCATGTGTCTTGAACAACCACTATCCAAGTACCAAAGATTCCTTTTGTCTCCCTGCACACAATAAAATCAAATCAAGTTGATTTTGGTACCCAAGTTTCCTTGGGTCCTGTTTTGTTAGCCTTTGATTTTCCTTTTGATTCATTTTTCACCTTGGGCTCAGATTGATTTAAATCAATTTTTACTCTTGGTGTTGATTTCTGATTATTGCTCATATTTTCATTTACAGCATGCATATTTGGAGGAACAAACATGTTATTCATATTCCATGGCATTTGTGGCACATTAAACATATTCATGTATGGATTTTGCACAAATGACATGTTAGCATATGGATTCTGAAATTGTGCATATGGAGCAAACATGTTAGGCATAACAGGCATTGTAGGCATAGGATTATTCACTGTAGGCTTGGGAATTTTCACATTAGCAGTTTTCATAACAGATTTGCAGTTTGTAGATAGATGATTAACACTTCCACAATTGACACATGTCTTTCTAGGAGCATATTTATCAGGTGTGTAATTGTTGTGTTTGTTAATTCCTACTTTGCCATTTCTGTTATTCTTTTTATTTCCCTTAGCCTTATCTTGAACTTTCTCTACCCTGTCTTTCAATTGCTTGTTAGACAAGTGACCTACATTAGCACTCTCAACAGGCTTCTCAACTTTCTTTGAATTACTAGACTCACCTTGAACAAAGTTCTTGGTGACAGGACCATACTTGTCATTAAGTCTAGTGAGTTTATCTTTTCTTTTGTCTGTCAACGAAACAGCCTGATCGGTTGATGGTTCATGTGTCAACGAAACATTGCATTCCGTTGACATATCAACCTCCAGCAAGTGATCATTATTGTTTGTTGACTCTGTTTCTGATTCTAGGGTTTCACCAACACACCCTAGCTTCTCTTTGTTCTTTTTCCATGATTGCTCACAGAAAGATTCCATACCTTGAACATTAATTATGTTGGTAGCAACATTCCTGGAATCTTTCCATTTTGCAATCACACCTTGTTCTATCTCAAGTTGTGTTTTAAGAATTTCTTCCCTTTGTAACACGTTCTCAAGTTCCTTCCTAGCATCCCTACTAACACATCTCATTTTCTCAAATTCAATGAGCTGTGCTTCTAACATTGCATTCCTATCACTTAAGAACAAATTAGTCTATTTTATTCTTGAATTCTCCTTGGTAAGTGATTTAAGAGTAACACGCAAATTATATAGTACAGTAGACATTTCATTTACTGCACTATCGCATTCCTCTTTAGAAAGCTCAGAAAGATTAGTAATAGTTACCTGGTTGCTTGAGGAACTTGCTTCCTGCTCATGATTGTCAGCCATAAGAGCCAAGTTGACATACTCAACATCATCATCAGAATCTTCACCATTACCAGCCCAGTCATACTCCTGAGACATGAAAGCCTTTTCTTTTTCCTTGAGAAGTTCAAAGTATTTCTTTTTATAATCAACAGGCTCAAATTTCCTGTTTCCCTTCTCAACCTTGGGCTTTCTGCAGTCTCCAGCAAAATGACCAAGCATTCCACAATTGAAACATTTTGACTTAGACTTTTCAATCCTGTTTGTTTTGCTAGGTTGAAAGTCTCTTCTTGGTGGCCTTGCTTCTGAGTTTCTTTTGAACTTGAACTTAGAGAATTTCCTAGACAGAAAAGCAATGTGCTCATCAATCTCATCTAAGTCATTCAAGTTGGCTGGTTCTGATTCTTCTTCTTCTTCTGTCATCTTGTCTTTACCCTTGCTAACATCACTCCTACAACTAGATCGACTAGTTGTGGCCTTTGCAGTTTCTTTATTGTCATCTTCCAGTTGGTTCACAGATGCAATCAATGCAATAGATCCACCCTTCTTCTGTACCTTTTCAATTTCCTCATCTTGCTCCATTTCCAGCTCATAAGTCTTCAAGGTTCCATAAAGCCTTTCAAGAGTGTAGTCTTTGTACTCTTGAGTGTTTCTAAGAGAAACAGTCATAGGCTTCCATTCTTTTGGAAGAGCTCTGAGAAATTTAAGGTTTGAATCCTTGGTTTGATAGATCCTCCCATACAGCTTCAATCCATTCAAAAGCTTCTGAAACCTACTAAATGTGTCATTTAGGGTTTCACCAGCTTTAAAATGAAAATGCTCATATTGTTGTATGAGGAGTTTCATCTTATTTTCCCTGACTTGCTCAGTTCCTTCACAGAGAGTTCTAACAGTGTCCCATACTTCCTTAGAGGTTGTATCTTTAACCAGAGTGCCATCCACAAAGCCAAGCTTTCGTTTTGAAGACAAGGCAATCTCCATAGAACTTTTCCAAGATCGATAGTTCGACGATCCTTGCAGTTTTTTAATGGCCATGAAGTTATTGACATCTGAAGGATGGAGATACAGAGGGCTTGAACTATCAATGGTTGTTGTTGCTGCTCCTGTTGTCATTCTTGATACTCATTGATGGCTGAGATAACTTTGAGATAATAGCTAAACTTAAACAGATAGAAATGGGGTTAAAGAGATGTGTATATATTGAGCCATAGCTCTGATACCATGAAAACAAATAAAGTTAAAGATTTCCAGGAACTGTTTTCTTCTTCATTTCATCTCAATGTTCAAACAAAGATAAAGTCCTCTTTTATATTAGAGGTTGTTACAAAGAATCTGGACCATGGTCCTTACTACTGCAATGCAAAGACAAATGAAATTAACTACCAACCTAGGACAAGACAAATCCTAGGAGGACAAAGAAACAGCTACTTAAGACAGCTAAACACCATGCTAGCAGAAATATTATTGGGCCTAAACTCTTGACCTCTTGGGCTATAAGATAACAGCAGAAGGACTTGGGCTATAGCCTTTAACAAAGTCCTAATCAATTACAAAGATTGAAACCTATCCTTAATCGATAGCTACATTCTACAAACCAGGAACTGACAGAATAAACTTCCATGTTTAACTAGACTCCAAATATAACTCGAAGTAGGAATCCTGATCAGCTTCCAGTACTGATGATCAATCCTGATCTCAGTCCTAATATTTATCCAGATCCTGACGATCATGCAATCCTGATAGATATGATTTACTGATGACGTCATCAATCCTGATCAGTTGAATCTAGCTCCTGACGATCATTGAATTCTGATCTAACAGTTCTATCATGGTGAACCCGATTATTTGCGATTGTAATGGCTACTTTATTGTCACAATATAAATTCATAGGCTTTGAATGCCTCACTCCCAAATCACGTCAAATTCGTTTAATCCATAAAAGTTCACACCCCCCGTAAGCTATTCCACGAAACTCCGCCTCAGCACTTTATCTTGCAACCGCCTTCTGTTTCTTACTCCTCCAAGAAACCAAGTTGTTTCCAACAAACATAAAGTATCCTGAAGTCGATTTTCGATCCGTCTGATCACCTGCCCAATCTGCATCTGTATATCCACTTGTACACTTATCTGCATCGGTCTTTATTTGTTGGAATCTGGTCTTGCTAAATTTCTAACTTATGATTCATTTCCGTAGGTGTTTTAGCAGGTTTACAATCAAGCATTCCAGTTTCCGTTAACAAATCTAGTACATATTTTCGTTGACAAAGAGAGATACCTCGAGCTGATCTTGCAACTTCAATGCCTAGGAAATACTTTAAGTCGCCTAGATCTTTAAGCTCAAACTCCGTTTCTAGGTTCTTTTGAAGTGAAGCTATTTCGGCAGGATCATCTCCTGTAACAACCATGTCATCAACATATACAACAAGAGTAGTGGTCTTGCCTTCCTTATGTTTTGTGGATAAAGTATGATCTGCATTGCTTTGTTTGTACCCGATTCTTTTTATGAATTTTGAGAATCTTTTGAACCATACCCGCGGAGACTGCTTCAGTCCGTATATCGATTTAACCAACCTGCCTACTTTACCAACATAATGTGTACCAGGAGGAAGGTCCATGTACACTTCTTCCTTCAAAGTTCCATTCAAAAAAGCATTTTTTTACATCGAATTGACGTAAAGGCCAGCCACGTTTTGCTGCTATAGAGATAATAATTCGAATGGTATTTATTTTTGCCACGGGAGCAAAAGTATCTCCATAATCAATTCCATATTTTTGCGTATAACCCTTTGCAACTAATCTCGCTTTATAACGTTCAACCTCTCCACAAGAATTAAGCTTTACACTAAATACCCACCTACACCCCACCGTTTTCTTTCCTTGGGGCAAATCCACAAGCTTTCATGTGGAGTTTTTCTGTAAAGCTTCCATCTCATCATTCATAGCTTTTCTCCATTTTGGATCTGCTAAAGCTTCCTGCACATTACTAGGAATAGATATATTGGATAATTGATTAACAATTAGTGCACGCGATCTTGATAATCGATGGGTAGAGGTATAATTGCTCATGGGGTATTTTGTTTTTGCAGTAAGACTAGGATCATATTGACGTTTCGGGATACCTCTATTTGTCCTAGATGGGTATCGTGTTTCACAGTTGTGTCAATATACAAGCGAGGGTAAAACAGATACCTGAGGAGACAAACCTAAAGATTCTGTAATCGTTGGTGAAGACTGAGATGTTGAACTATCTTGATTTTCATGGCCTTCGTCACAAATTGGATCTTGAGGTGGACATGTACTCACTTCTTGCCTCTTTACTCTGTTCATGTATATCAGCTGATGTATAAGAATCATTACATGGTAGTGAACAAAACAAAATATCATCATTATGCATGCTCTCTTCATTAAACTTATTCTCCCCTTGAAGTGAGCATCCATGATTTTGAAAAAAATGGGGTATTTTCGTGAAATGTTACATCTCGAGTTACATGCATTTTTTTAGTAAGAGGATCATAGAAACAATACCCTTTTTTAAAATCTGCATATCCAACAAAAATGAATCGAATTGCCCGAGGATCAAGCTTTCCGATGGATTGATAAACAAATGCAGCACAACCGAACACTCTAGGCTCAAGATTTGGAAAAGGTGGATCAGATACAAGATTTTGAAGTTTCTGGCATGGTGTTTGAAAATCAAGAACTCGTGATGGCGTACGATTAATGAGATAAGAAGCAGAGCAAACAGCTTCCCCCCAATATTCTTGTGGTACATTCATGCCACATAAAGAAGCACGAACGACCTCCAAGAGTTGTCTGTTCTTGCGCTCTGCAAGACCATTTTGTTGAGGGCTGTTGATGCAAGTAGTTTGATGTCGAATCCCTTTGGTTTGAAAAAAAACACTAAAATCTGAATTAATATATTCCCCCACTATTATCAGATTGAAGAACTTGGATTTTACATCGATATTGAGAGGTAAGCATGCGATAAAATTCTTGAAAAACTGAACAGACTTCATTCTTATGACGTATAACAGAAATCCAAATCATTCGAGTACATTCATCAATAAAAGTCACAAAATATCGAGCACCGGATAAAGTGGGAATCCGAGAAGGCCCCCATACATCTGAATGAATTGTCATGAAAGGTCTAACATTTTTATTAGGACTTGGCAAATATGATATACGATGACTTTTTGCCAATTCACAAACTTCACACTTTAAATATGAATCATCCAAATTTGTAAACAACTCAGGTCTAAGTTTGAAAACAAATAAAGTTAAAGATTTCCAGGAACTGTTTTCTTCTTCATTTCATCTCAATGTTCAAACAAAGATAAAGTCCTCTTTTATATTAGACCATGGTCCTTACTACTGCAATGCAAAGACAAATGAAATTAACTACCAACCTAGGACAAGACAAATCCTAGCAGGACAAAGAAACAGCTACTTAAGACAGCTAAACACCATGCTAGCAGAAATATTATTGGGCCTAAACTCTTGACCTCTTGGGCTATAAGATAACATCAGAAGGACTTGGGCTATAGCCTTTAACACTCCCCCTCAAGCTAAGTGTGTAGGAGCAAACACACCTAGCTTGTTTAACAGGTATTGATGCTGATCAGTAGTGAGCACTTTAGTAAAAACATCAGCTACTTGATCTACTGTGGAGACATAAGTAGGCTTAATTTGACCTGCAACAACTTTTTCCCTTATGAAGTGACAATCAATTTCCATATGCTTAGTTTTTTCATGATGAACTGGGTTAGCTGCAATAGCTAAGGCAGCTTTGTTGTCACATAATATTGTAGTAGTTCCTAGATGTGTGAGTCCTAGATCTTTGAGAAGCTCCTTCACCCATAAGACCTCACAAACTACCATAGCTAGGGATCTGTATTCTACTTCTGCTGTTGACCTTGCCACAACAGATTGTTTTTTAGATTTCCAAGCAATGGGAGATTTACCCAGGAGAATACAGAATCCAGAGGTGGATCTTCTAGAGTTAGGGCACCATGCCCAATCACTATCACAATAAGCCTGCAATTCAGCTACAGAATTAGAGGCAAGAAGAATGCCTTGGTCTCTACAGCCATCAAGATATCTAAGAACTCTTTTTGCAGCTTGTAAGTGCACAGAAGTAGGACTGTGCATGAATTGACTCAGTACATGTACAGTGAATGCAATGTCTGGTCTGGTAATTGTGAGATAGATCAATTTCCCAATGAGTTTCTGATAAGTGTCAGGATTAGGTAGTTCACCTGAAGTAGAAAGAAGCTTCACATGGGCATCCATTGGCAATCTCAGAGGCTTGCATTTTGACATCTTAAATTCTTCAAGAATGTCATCAACATATTTTTTCTGTGAAAGGAAGATGCCTTGGTCATTTCTGTCCACTTCAATTCCTAGGAAGTATCCGAGCTCTCCTAGATCTTTCATCTTGAATCGAGAGCTTAAAAATAGCTTTGTTTTCTCAATATGAGGCATGCTATTTCCTGTCACAATTAAGTCATCCACATAAACCAGAACAGCTGTGAAACTTTCATTTTCTTTCTTAGTAAAGAGAGTGCTATCTGCTTTAGACTAAGAGAATCCATCCTTCTTGAGTGCTGAGCTGAGTTTGTCAAACCACAATCTAGGGGATTGTTTAAGTCCATAGAGAGTCTTCAGTAATCTGCACACCTTGGTTTGAAGAACAGAATATTTTTCATAGTTTTCTGGAGATGTGATATCAAACCTAAAACCAGCCCCTTCATATCCTGGTGGAAATTTCATATACACCACTTCTTGAAGATTCCCATGCAAGAATGCATTTTTTACATCCATTTGATGGGTGAACCAACCTTGAATTGCAACTACAACCAGTAAAGATCTTACTGTATTTGACTTTGCTACATGAGCAAATGTCTGGTCATAATCAATCCCATACCTCTATTTATTTCCCAAAACTACTAGTCTAGACTTGTACCTAAGAGTCTGTCTTTGAGGATCAAACTTGGTTGTGTATAGCCATTTGCATCTAATGGCAGTTTTTCCAGCAGGTAGATCAGTAATTTCCCAAGTCTGATTGCTTTCCAAAGCATCAAGCTCTTCATTCATGGCTTAAAGCCAATGACCATGTTTAGCTGCATCTCTGAAACACTTGGGATCAGGAAGTTTGAATACTGTATTCATGAAGCAAGAGAATTGAGAACTGACAGGAGTTTTAGTCACCTTACTAACACAGTTGGCACTTATGTGATAATCTTTGTGCCAAGTAGGAGTTCTGTGTTCTCTGTTAGACCTCCTAACAATTGGTTGTTCTGTATGAGGGCTTTCTTGTTCAGATATTATTCCTTCATTACTTTCATTTGCAGACATCTCATATTCATAATCATCCCAAGTAACTTGAGCTTCTCTGACTTCTTCTTGTTGTATTTCTGAGTTCTTCACCTTGGTGGACTGAAACACATGATAAGGATATATTGACTCATAGAATCTTACATATCTGGAAACAAAAGGTACACCAGTGAGTAAATTATGCAATCTATATCCTTTCTGAGATGGTGAGTATCCTATGAACACACATGGTACCCCTCTTGCTTGAAATTTATCTTTCTTTCAGCTGGGATTATAAGCAAAAGCAAGGCATCCAACAGATCTCAAGTGTCCATAGCCTGGTTTTCTTTCATACAACAGCTCATATGGGGTTTTTCCCTTCAAAACTACACTAGGAAGCCTATTAGTTATGTGTGTTGCAGCAAGAACACAGTCTCCCCAGAATTTGAGAGGTAAAGCACCCTGGAACCTCAATGCTCTAGCCATCTCAAGAATATTTATGTGCTTCCTCTCTACCCTTCCATTCTGTTGTGGCCTATCAGCACATGAAGTCTGATGGATGATCCCTAATTTTGAAAACAAAGACTTACATTTATAGTCATCAAACTCTAGGGCATTATCAGACCTTATAGTCTTCGCATTCTCTCCAAACTGATTTTTTTACCATTCTTATAAAACTACTAATTGCACTGTAAGCATCAGACTTATGTTGAAGTAAGTGCACCCAAGTTACTCTTGAACAGTCATCAACAAATGTGAAGAAATATCTGAATTTTCCTCTATATTGGACTTTATATGGCCCCCATGTGTCAATGTGCACTAACTCAAACACTCTTCCTGCTCTTGATTCATTTTTAGTGAAGGGGAGCTTGGTGAATTTTGCTAAAGGACAAGCTAGACACACATCCTGATTACTTTCCTTAATTTCCAGTCTATCAATCAACATCATTCTTTTCATAGGTATGTGTCATAGTCTTTGATGCCACAAGGTTTCCTTGCTCAGTTTTGAAACTCCTTTGATTATTGTAGGCAACTTTTCAGCAATGTTAGTAGTCATCGCCACTTTAGTATCATTACTTGCCTTAATTTCATTACTTATATCAATGGTCTGAGCCTTTATGTTTCTCACAGTTTTCTGAAGTGGCTCATTGATTAAGTAATACAGTCCATTCTCTCCCTTGCCAATGCCTCTAACTTCACTAGTCATACTGTCTTGAATAACACAATAACTCTCATGAAAGACTACAGTGCATTTTTCATCATGGCATAGCTTGTTTACAGACAACAGGTTATGTTTGAAAGCAGGGATATACAACACATTTTTCAACTCTAAATTATTCTTTAAGTTCACTTTTCACAATGTGTAATCAAAGATTTTTCACCAGTAGGCAAGTTGATTTGAGTATGTTTTTCACATGCAACAGTATTATTTAAGACATTAATCATTCCAGTCATGTGGTCAGATGCACCTGAGTCTATAATCCATTCACCATGTTTAGATGTATCAGCAAAGTAGCATGAAACCATACCTGCATAAGTGCCCTCAATTTCATCATCTGTATCTCCTCCCCCTCTTGAAGAGCCTGGTAACATCCTTAACAGTTGCTCCAGTTTCTAAGAAGTAATAGTAGTTGTGCTACTTGATACAGATCTAGTGTCATGTGTTGGCGCTTGAGCATTTACAGCAATTCTGGCTCCAGAATTAGATCTTCCCTTGTTCCACCTTTGCTGATTAACATTGCCATTACCTCGACCCTTAGTCCGGTGAGGTGGTTGCATTTGTGGCTTTGCTTTAGCATGCCAGCTAGGGTAACCCACAACAGACCAACATTTGTCTGAACTGTGACCAAACTTGCCACATGCACCACATTGTGTTGTTGTTTGTACATTAGCAGAGATGCCATGAACATTAGGGGAGATGCCCATTGTGCCTTTACTGTACATCACTAAACCTTCAGTTTCTTCCTTGGTTTGTCCAAGAACCTCCCTCTGTGCTTCTTCTTGTTCAATATAGCTGCAAGCTATCTCAACAGAGGGAAGTATGGGCATCATGAGCATTTGACTTCTTTGGGCTCCATATGCATCATCAAGACCGTTTAAGAATTGGAAAAGTTTTTGTTCTTCTCTTTGTTGAGCAAGACCAGTGATCAGGGTTGTGATTTCAGTGGTTGCTGAACTGATGTTTGGAAGAGTGTTTAAGGACTCTAATTCTTCCCATAGAGACCTCATATGAGTGTAGTATTCACTAACTGGCTTTCCTTGCTGTTTAGTTTCATACAACTCCTTGTTGATTTTATATTTTCGTGAGCCATTTGTGAGAGCAAAACGCTGCTCAAGGTGTCTCCAGATCTGGTGAGCATTGCTCACAAACATTATTGATTTCTTGATAGAGTCTGAAACAGACCCTAAGATCCAGGAGATAATCATATTGTTACATGTATCCCAGGCATCCATTTTATAGCATCAGTTGCATCTTTAACCAGAGTGCCATCCACAAAGCCAAGCTTTCGTTTTGAAGACAAGGCAATCTCCATAGAACTTTTCCAAGATCGATAGTTCGACGATCCTTGCAGTTTTTTAATGGCCATGAAGTTATTGACATCTGAAGGATGGAGATACAGAGGGCTTGAACTATCAATGGTTGTTGTTGCTGCTCCTGTTGTCATTCTTGATACTCATTGATGGCTGAGATAACTTTGAGATAATAGCTAAACTTAAACAGATAGAAATGGGGTTAAAGAGATGTGTATATATTGAGCCATAGCTCTGATACCATGAAAACAAATAAAGTTAAAGATTTCCAGGAACTGTTTTCTTCTTCATTTCATCTCAATGTTCAAACAAAGATAAAGTCCTCTTTTATATTAGAGGTTGTTACAAAGAATCTGGACCATGGTCCTTACTACTGCAATGCAAAGACAAATGAAATTAACTACCAACCTAGGACAAGACAAATCCTAGGAGGACAAAGAAACAACTACTTAAGACAGCTAAACACCATGCTAGCAGAAATATTATTGGGCCTAAACTCTTGACCTCTTGGGCTATAAGATAACAGCAGAAGGACTTGGGCTATAGCCTTTAACAAAGTCCTAATCAATTACAAAGATTGAAACCTATCCTTAATCGATAGCTACATTCTACAAACCAGGAACTGACAGAATAAACTTCCATGTTTAACTAGACTCCAAATATAACTCGAAGTAGGAATCCTGATCAGCTTCCAGTACTGATGATCAATCCTGATCTCAGTCCTAATATTTATCCAGATCCTGACGATCATGCAATCCTGATAGATATGATTTACTGATGACGTCATCAATCCTGATCAGTTGAATCTAGCTCCTGACGATCATTGAATTCTGATCTAACAGTTCTATCATGGTGAACCCGATTATTTGCGATTGTAATGGCTACTTTATTGTCACAATATAAATTCATAGGCTTTGAATGCCTCACTCCCAAATCACGTCAAATTCGTTTAATCCATAAAAGTTCACACCCCCCGTAAGCTATTCCACGAAACTCCGCCTCAGCACTTTATCTTGCAACCGCCTTCTGTTTCTTACTCCTCCAAGAAACCAAGTTGTTTCCAACAAACATAAAGTATCCTGAAGTCGATTTTCGATCCGTCTGATCACCTGCCCAATCTGCATCTGTATATCCACTTGTACACTTATCTGCATCGGTCTTTATTTGTTGGAATCTGGTCTTGCTAAATTTCTAACTTATGATTCATTTCCGTAGGTGTTTTAGCAGGTTTACAATCAAGCATTCCAGTTTCCGTTAACAAATCTAGTACATATTTTCGTTGACAAAGAGAGATACCTCGAGCTGATCTTGCAACTTCAATGCCTAGGAAATACTTTAAGTCGCCTAGATCTTTAAGCTCAAACTCCGTTTCTAGGTTCTTTTGAAGTGAAGCTATTTCGGCAGGATCATCTCCTGTAACAACCATGTCATCAACATATACAACAAGAGCAGTGGTCTTGCCTTCCTTATGTTTTGTGGATAAAGTATGATCTGCATTGCTTTGTTTGTACCCGATTCTTTTTATGAATTTTGAGAATCTTTTGAACCATACCCGCGGAGACTGCTTCAGTCCGTATATCGATTTAACCAACCTGCCTACTTTACCAACATAATGTGTACCTGGAGGAAGGTCCATGTACACTTCTTCCTTCAAAGTTCCATTCAAAAAAGCATTTTTTTACATCGAATTGACGTAAAGGCCAGCCACGTTTTGCTGCTATAGAGATAATAATTCGAATGGTATTTATTTTTGCCACGGGAGCAAAAGTATCTCCATAATCAATTCCATATTTTTGCGTATAACCCTTTGCAACTAATCTCGCTTTATAACGTTCAACCTCTCCACAAGAATTAAGCTTTACACTAAATACCCACCTACACCCCACCGTTTTCTTTCCTTGGGGCAAATCCACAAGCTTTCATGTGGAGTTTTTCTGTAAAGCTTCCATCTCATCATTCATAGCTTTTCTCCATTTTGGATCTGCTAAAGCTTCCTGCACATTACTAGGAATAGATATATTGGATAATTGATTAACAATTAGTGCACGCGATCTTGATAATCGATGGGTAGAGGTATAATTGCTCATGGGGTATTTTGTTTTTGCAGTAAGACTAGGATCATATTGACGTTTCGGGATACCTCTATTTGTCCTAGATGGGTATCGTGTTTCACAGTTGTGTCAATATACAAGCGAGGGTAAAACAGATACCTGAGGAGACAAACCTAAAGATTCTGTAATCGTTGGTGAAGACTGAGATGTTGAACTATCTTGATTTTCATGGCCTTCGTCACAAATTGGATCTTGAGGTGGACATGTACTCACTTCTTGCCTCTTTACTCTGTTCATGTATATCAGCTGATGTATAAGAATCATTACATGGTAGTGAACAAAACAAAATATCATCATTATGCATGCTCTCTTCATTAAACTTATTCTCCCCTTGAAGTGAGCATCCATGATTTTGAAAAAAATGGGGTATTTTCGTGAAATGTTACATCTCGAGTTACATGCATTTTTTTAGTAAGAGGATCATAGAAACAATACCCTTTTTTAAAATCTGCATATCCAACAAAAATGAATCGAATTGCCCGAGGATCAAGCTTTCCGATGGATTGATAAACAAATGCAGCACAACCGAACACTCTAGGCTCAAGATTTGGAAAAGGTGGATCAGATACAAGATTTTGAAGTTTCTGGCATGGTGTTTGAAAATCAAGAACTCGTGATGGCGTACGATTAATGAGATAAGAAGCAGAGCAAACAGCTTCCCCCCAATATTCTTGTGGTACATTCATGCCACATAAAGAAGCACGAACGACCTCCAAGAGTTGTCTGTTCTTGCGCTCTGCAAGACCATTTTGTTGAGGGCTGTTGATGCAAGTAGTTTGATGTCGAATCCCTTTGGTTTGAAAAAAAACACTAAAATCTGAATTAATATATTCCCCCACTATTATCAGATTGAAGAACTTGGATTTTACATCGATATTGAGAGGTAAGCATGCGATAAAATTCTTGAAAAACTGAACAGACTTCATTCTTGTGACGTATAACAGAAATCCAAATCATTCGAGTACATTCATCAATAAAAGTCACAAAATATCGAGCACCGGATAAAGTGGGAATCCGAGAAGGCCCCCATACATCTGAATGAATTGTCATGAAAGGTCTAACATTTTTATTAGGACTTGGCAAATATGATATACGATGACTTTTTGCCAATTCACAAACTTCACACTTTAAATATGAATCATCCAAATTTGTAAACAACTCAGGTCTAAGTTTGAAAACAAATAAAGTTAAAGATTTCCAGGAACTGTTTTCTTCTTCATTTCATCTCAATGTTCAAACAAAGATAAAGTCCTCTTTTATATTAGACCATGGTCCTTACTACTGCAATGCAAAGACAAATGAAATTAACTACCAACCTAGGACAAGACAAATCCTAGCAGGACAAAGAAACAGCTACTTAAGACAGCTAAACACCATGCTAGCAGAAATATTATTGGGCCTAAACTCTTGACCTCTTGGGCTATAAGATAACATCAGAAGGACTTGGGCTATAGCCTTTAACACTCCCCCTCAAGCTAAGTGTGTAGGAGCAAACACACCTAGCTTGTTTAACAGGTATTGATGCTGATCAGTAGTGAGCACTTTAGTAAAAACATCAGCTACTTGATCTACTGTGGAGACATAAGTAGGCTTAATTTGACCTGCAACAACTTTTTCCCTTATGAAGTGACAATCAATTTCCATATGCTTAGTTTTTTCATGATGAACTGGGTTAGCTGCAATAGCTAAGGCAGCTTTGTTGTCACATAATATTGTAGTAGTTCCTAGATGTGTGAGTCCTAGATCTTTGAGAAGCTCCTTCACCCATAAGACCTCACAAACTACCATAGCTAGGGATCTGTATTCTACTTCTGCTGTTGACCTTGCCACAACAGATTGTTTTTTAGATTTCCAAGCAATGGGAGATTTACCCAGGAGAATACAGAATCCAGAGGTGGATCTTCTAGAGTTAGGGCACCATGCCCAATCACTATCACAATAAGCCTGCAATTCAGCTACAGAATTAGAGGCAAGAAGAATGCCTTGGTCTCTACAGCCAGCAAGATATCTAAGAACTCTTTTTGCAGCTTGTAAGTGCACAGAAGTAGGACTGTGCATGAATTGACTCAGTACATGTACAGTGAATGCAATGTCTGGTCTGGTAATTGTGAGATAGATCAATTTCCCAATGAGTTTCTGATAAGTGTCAGGATTAGGTAGTTCACCTGAAGTAGAAAGAAGCTTCACATGGGCATCCATTGGCAATCTCAGAGGCTTGCATTTTGACATCTTAAATTCTTCAAGAATGTCATCAACATATTTTTTCTGTGAAAGGAAGATGCCTTGGTCATTTCTGTCCACTTCAATTCCTAGGAAGTATCCGAGCTCTCCTAGATCTTTCATCTTGAATCGAGAGCTTAAAAATAGCTTTGTTTTCTCAATATGAGGCATGCTATTTCCTGTCACAATTAAGTCATCCACATAAACCAGAACAGCTGTGAAACTTTCATTTTCTTTCTTAGTAAAGAGAGTGCTATCTGCTTTAGACTAAGAGAATCCATCCTTCTTGAGTGCTGAGCTGAGTTTGTCAAACCACAATCTAGGGGATTGTTTAAGTCCATAGAGAGTCTTCAGTAATCTGCACACCTTGGTTTGAAGAACAGAATATTTTTCATAGTTTTCTGGAGATGTGATATCAAACCTAAAACCAGCCCCTTCATATCCTGGTGGAAATTTCATATACACCACTTCTTGAAGATTCCCATGCAAGAATGCATTTTTTACATCCATTTGATGGGTGAACCAACCTTGAATTGCAACTACAACCAGTAAAGATCTTACTGTATTTGACTTTGCTACATGAGCAAATGTCTGGTCATAATCAATCCCATACCTCTATTTATTTCCCAAAACTACTAGTCTAGACTTGTACCTAAGAGTCTGTCTTTGAGGATCAAACTTGGTTGTGTATAGCCATTTGCATCTAATGGCAGTTTTTCCAGCAGGTAGATCAGTAATTTCCCAAGTCTGATTGCTTTCCAAAGCATCAAGCTCTTCATTCATGGCTTGAAGCCAATGACCATGTTTAGCTGCATCTCTGAAACACTTGGGATCAGGAAGTTTGAATACTGTATTCATGAAGCAAGAGAATTGAGAACTGACAGGAGTTTTAGTCACCTTACTAACACAGTTGGCACTTATGTGATAATCTTTGTGCCAAGTAGGAGTTCTGTGTTCTCTGTTAGACCTCCTAACAATTGGTTGTTCTGTATGAGGGCTTTCTTGTTCAGATATTATTCCTTCATTACTTTCATTTGCAGACATCTCATATTCATAATCATCCCAAGTAACTTGAGCTTCTCTGACTTCTTCTTGTTGTATTTCTGAGTTCTTCACCTTGGTGGACTGAAACACATGATAAGGATATATTGACTCATAGAATCTTACATATCTGGAAACAAAAGGTACACCAGTGAGTAAATTATGCAATCTATATCCTTTCTGAGATGGTGAGTATCCTATGAACACACATGGTACCCCTCTTGCTTGAAATTTATCTTTCTTTCAGCTGGGATTATAAGCAAAAGCAAGGCATCCAACAGATCTCAAGTGTCCATAGCCTGGTTTTCTTTCATACAACAGCTCATATGGGGTTTTTCCCTTCAAAACTACACTAGGAAGCCTATTAGTTATGTGTGTTGCAGCAAGAACACAGTCTCCCCAGAATTTGAGAGGTAAAGCACCCTGGAACCTCAATGCTCTAGCCATCTCAAGAATATTTATGTGCTTCCTCTCTACCCTTCCATTCTGTTGTGGCCTATCAGCACATGAAGTCTGATGGATGATCCCTAATTTTGAAAACAAAGACTTACATTTATAGTCATCAAACTCTAGGGCATTATCAGACCTTATAGTCTTCGCATTCTCTCCAAACTGATTTTTTTACCATTCTTATAAAACTACTAATTGCACTGTAAGCATCAGACTTATGTTGAAGTAAGTGCACCCAAGTTACTCTTGAACAGTCATCAACAAATGTGAAGAAATATCTGAATTTTCCTCTATATTGGACTTTATATGGCCCCCATGTGTCAATGTGCACTAACTCAAACACTCTTCCTGCTCTTGATTCATTTTTAGTGAAGGGGAGCTTGGTGAATTTTGCTAAAGGACAAGCTAGACACACATCCTGATTACTTTCCTTAATTTCCAGTCTATCAATCAACATCATTCTTTTCATAGGTATGTGTCATAGTCTTTGATGCCACAAGGTTTCCTTGCTCAGTTTTGAAACTCCTTTGATTATTGTAGGCAACTTTTCAGCAATGTTAGTAGTCATCGCCACTTTAGTATCATTACTTGCCTTAATTTCATTACTTATATCAATGGTCTGAGCCTTTATGTTTCTCACAGTTTTCTGAAGTGGCTCATTGATTAAGTAATACAGTCCATTCTCTCCCTTGCCAATGCCTCTAACTTCACTAGTCATACTGTCTTGAATAACACAATAACTCTCATGAAAGACTACAGTGCATTTTTCATCATGGCATAGCTTGTTTACAGACAACAGGTTATGTTTGAAAGCAGGGATATACAACACATTTTTCAACTCTAAATTATTCTTTAAGTTCACTTTTCACAATGTGTAATCAAAGATTTTTCACCAGTAGGCAAGTTGATTTGAGTATGTTTTTCACATGCAACAGTATTATTTAAGACATTAATCATTCCAGTCATGTGGTCAGATGCACCTGAGTCTATAATCCATTCACCATGTTTAGATGTATCAGCAAAGTAGCATGAAACCATACCTGCATAAGTGCCCTCAATTTCATCATCTGTATCTCCTCCCCCTCTTGAAGAGCCTGGTAACATCCTTAACAGTTGCTCCAGTTTCTAAGAAGTAATAGTAGTTGTGCTACTTGATACAGATCTAGTGTCATGTGTTGGCGCTTGAGCATTTACAGCAATTCTGGCTCCAGAATTAGATCTTCCCTTGTTCCACCTTTGCTGATTAACATTGCCATTACCTCGACCCTTAGTCCGGTGAGGTGGTTGCATTTGTGGCTTTGCTTTAGCATGCCAGCTAGGGTAACCCACAACAGACCAACATTTGTCTGAACTGTGACCAAACTTGCCACATGCACCACATTGTGTTGTTGTTTGTACATTAGCAGAGATGCCATGAACATTAGGGGAGATGCCCATTGTGCCTTTACTGTACATCACTAAACCTTCAGTTTCTTCCTTGGTTTGTCCAAGAACCTCCCTCTGTGCTTCTTCTTGTTCAATATAGCTGCAAGCTATCTCAACAGAGGGAAGTATGGGCATCATGAGCATTTGACTTCTTTGGGCTCCATATGCATCATCAAGACCGTTTAAGAATTGGAAAAGTTTTTGTTCTTCTCTTTGTTGAGCAAGACCAGTGATCAGGGTTGTGATTTCAGTGGTTGCTGAACTGATGTTTGGAAGAGTGTTTAAGGACTCTAATTCTTCCCATAGAGACCTCATATGAGTGTAGTATTCACTAACTGGCTTTCCTTGCTGTTTAGTTTCATACAACTCCTTGTTGATTTTATATTTTCGTGAGCCATTTGTGAGAGCAAAACGCTGCTCAAGGTGTCTCCAGATCTGGTGAGCATTGCTCACAAACATTATTGATTTCTTGATAGAGTCTGAAACAGACCCTAAGATCCAGGAGATAATCATATTGTTACATGTATCCCAGGCATCCATTTTATAGCATCAGTTGCATCTTTAACCAGAGTGCCATCCACAAAGCCAAGCTTTCGTTTTGAAGACAAGGCAATCTCCATAGAACTTTTCCAAGATCGATAGTTCGACGATCCTTGCAGTTTTTTAATGGCCATGAAGTTATTGACATCTGAAGGATGGAGATACAGAGGGCTTGAACTATCAATGGTTGTTGTTGCTGCTCCTGTTGTCATTCTTGATACTCATTGATGGCTGAGATAACTTTGAGATAATAGCTAAACTTAAACAGATAGAAATGGGGTTAAAGAGATGTGTATATATTGAGCCATAGCTCTGATACCATGAAAACAAATAAAGTTAAAGATTTCCAGGAACTGTTTTCTTCTTCATTTCATCTCAATGTTCAAACAAAGATAAAGTCCTCTTTTATATTAGAGGTTGTTACAAAGAATCTGGACCATGGTCCTTACTACTGCAATGCAAAGACAAATGAAATTAACTACCAACCTAGGACAAGACAAATCCTAGGAGGACAAAGAAACAGCTACTTAAGACAGCTAAACACCATGCTAGCAGAAATATTATTGGGCCTAAACTCTTGACCTCTTGGGCTATAAGATAACAGCAGAAGGACTTGGGCTATAGCCTTTAACAAAGTTTGCGCAAATAATTAAATGACAAATGTCCAAGACGACGATGCCATAACCACACTAAATTATTATTAGCATGACTTCCTTGAATAGCATTAGCTTCTCTTTTCTGTTGAATATTTGACCCATTCAAATCAAGATAGTACAAATTTCCAAGTCTCACACCAAAGCCAAGAATATTTTGCGTTGCAGTATCCTAAAACATACAATGATTCGGCCCAAAATGTACACTACAATTTAAGGTAGATGTGAGTTGGCTAACTGATAAATGATTAGATGTAAGGGATGGAAGAAAGAGAACAGATTCAAGATTTATAGATTTGGATAAAGAAACTGAGCCTTTACAAGAAACATGAGCAAATTCCCCACTAGCGGTCAAGATATGTTTTTGACTTGATGGCCAAATATTTTGAAGGTTATCACTGTCATTTGTCATATGATCGGTAGCACCTGTATCAATAATCCACATATTATTCGTAGTATTATGAGTAAAAAGTTTACCTGGATTATTAGAAATGGAGACATGAGCAGCAGCTATATTTGAATAGGGTTCATGTGTTGCAGCGGAACTAATTTTTTTCCGAGGTTTCTTGGAAAAATCCCACCATTGTTGTAACACCCCCAGACCCGGGGTCGGGAATCTGGGTTGTCACGCTCCATCAATTATACAATACCTGCATTACTTAAAACATTCTAATAATATAACTCCAAAAGACCCCAATCACTTACACACACACACACAAGTTATAGCCTTGGAAATGAGCAACAATAAGTAACATTTGTTATTACAAATCAAATGTACTATCCAGGATCTCATCTATCATTTACAACCTCTACCTGAAGTTAAAATAATAGACCTCACAATTCTATACAAGGTTTAATAATACAAACCTACTCGAAAACAACTCTTACTAAATCGAGCTGCAACTATTCTACTAACTCCGGCAGTATCCATCATGCTGAACTAACTCAAGGGTGGTCTCTCCATTCCCTTGCTCTCGTAACACGAGGTGAATCGGCAATGTTTCCTCCATGATGAAATATTTAATAAATCAAGAATGATCTAATAGTGCTCAGCAAGAAATCTACCCAAGTTTAAATCTTTAAACCTTTAAGGTAAATAATGTTAGTGCTTGTGCCCTAGAGACAATACTATAATGTTCTTAGGGAAGACATTTTGATTATTAATAAATATGTTCTATGGATTTTCTTTCAATTATTTATTATGTCTTTATTAACTGCGATATAAATATTAGAATAATAAATGTCCTTGGAATATAAGCATGAATTCTATATCTCCAAGTATGTGACTTAGAAATGAGATTATATGAGTAGTGTTTATAATCCTAAAAGATCCCTAGTCGAGTATTATTACTTGAGGACAATAATAATGCATTAAGACTAGTATGTTTGTTGACTGATGACCACATCTCATTGGTCATAAGTATGGTGATGCTAAAGTCAAAGACATAAGTGCATGTTAGCAGAACATGACACTGGATAGACCCACCGTGTGAATTCTTCATGGTAAATATTATCAGGTGTCATAAGCAATTCTCACAATGATAATGGTGTAATGATCCTTAGACTTGAAATCATTATATTTCTATATGAGAATTAATATACTTTGATTCTACTCAAAGTTACCTTTGACCGGGTAATGATAAAGGTGGACATTGGGTATATTATGAATCATATGAGAAATATGAATGAGAGATATAGGATTTAACCCTCCTATTTTAGGAGTGTTATTATTGGCCTCTTGATTGAGTGAGACTATGAAATGCATGGCCATGCTCAAATTGTGATTTGTTTAATAGTCTACTCATCGATCAAGTAAACCGGGATTAAATGTTGAAGAGGATGACATAAACCATGCCTCGAGTTTAATCTATAATATAAGGTTAAAAGGATTATATTACATGGAACATTATTCATTAAAGGTTTAATTGGATCACCAATTATTATTATTACTTGGGTAGCAATGATGTATTACTAGATGCCGCTCATTGTTTATAATTTTATTATGAGATATTAAAATTATTGCCAACGTAATAATAACCTAAAGGGTTACACATAAAGAACGTTTTAAACGGAGCATTAATTAAATTTCGAATTTAATTGAATTATTATTATTATTGAATTATTGGATTAATTAAGTAGGACTTGATTAATTATATAATAATTCGAATATAATAAATAATACTACTAATAATCAGATTGGGTTTTGGAAGCCCAATCAGATTAGGTATAGGCCCAGAATTCTCTCCATATAAATACATTAAGATGTATTATTTTCGGGTTAAGAAATTGAAAAAACGTTTTTCTTAAAAAACCCTAGCTGCTCTACATCAAAGAGAGGCTAGAGAGAGAGAGAGAGAGATAGAGTTCCGAAGGCATTTCTTGGCTAGTACCAACTCCGGTGATCGTTGGACGATCGGGCGTTCGTGTGGACTAATTAGAGACGTGTATCGCAAGGCGGGACACGTGGTGATCATATCAAAGGACCTCCATTAGTCAGCCGTTCGTAAAGCTTCAAAAGGTAAACGATTCTATTCACGAATTAAATATCGTTTTTCGCATGGATCTTGCGGAGGGTTTCGTTAATTTTTCTGTTTTACGCGTTTTTCCGTTACGTTTTCATGCCCGAAACCCTTCAATGGTATCAGAGCTACTTGTGAAAAGTGTTTAATTCGTTTATATGTTTACTGTTTTGATGATAAAATCATGTTTGCGACTATCATGATTGATGCGTTGTTTTTATGAAAACATGAATATTGTATTGATGTATATACATAAATTGTATAATAATGATGATTGAGATGATCATATGATGATCATATAATCTGTATGTATACTGATATATACATGATATATTTTTGTTCTTGTTATGAGAATCGTATTCGATACGATTTCTGACTGGCTGCGCAGATTTTGTGAAATTTGCATACTGTCTCACAAATTCGCCGAAAATACCTTTTCGGAAAGGGAAACGGGCGTCTGAACAATACTGACTTTGTCACTCGTTCATCTGTAAGGCGTTTGACGTCGTTTACTGTCTGTAAACAGCGATTTATTGTTTTCATAATTCTGATTTTAATTTTCTGATTTACACTTTATTTGACTTTGTGATTGGATCATGAAAAATATGATATGGTGTGATATTCTTAACTGTTAATTGAGCATGGTGTATGGTTATGGCCCTAAGACCCATAGGTTAGTGGTTTTTGATTATGGTTTTGGTTTTAAATACGACTTGCATGTCGTTCATTCTTGTAATGATTAAATCTCGAATGTAACTCGAGTTTCTCTTGTAAGTTTATTAGATTAGCTTTTCATATTATGTAATTGATGATATGAAGACATGGAGGCATGCCAAGGAGGCGATCAAAGGAGACATTACAAGGAAGCATGAAGACATGTGTAATTTATTCTGTATTATGTTGTATTTGATACCACCATAGATTGACCTTGATTTTTCCTTAGCTTGGAAAAATCGCATAGGATTGGGCCATAATCAAGCACGTTTACTTTACGCACTTTACATATATGATGCATGTGATGATGGTATGTATGCGTAGCTATATTGATGCATGTTTTAATTAGATTAAACATGTATGTATTAGATACATCACCCATGCCATGCCTGCTAAACAAGATAAAATCTGTAACGATTCAAGATTTTAAAATTGAACAAAACGAACATGAGATTCCTGTGTTTATGAAACACGGAAATAAGTATGATTTTTCGATTTTTTGATATGGGGCGATTTTGACAAAAATACAAGCAGCGCTTGTAAGAAAGGCGGATTTTAAGTGAGACCACTATGACTCCTCCGTTGGACTGGAAATCAAACCATTGATGAATTTTGAATTGAAGTACTTAGTTCAAGGAAAAATTGGGAATCTCTTGATGATGGGATCATGGTCGTTTTAATAATAAAATCCCTAAATTTAAAATATTAAGTCACTTAGATGCCTTCCAATGGGCAACACTCGTCAAGACCTAGATCGAGAAAGAGTGAGTTCGCCAAAGCGAAGCACTCCAATCTATCGTGGTAAGGCGCGATGAAGTAAATGTGATACTTAAATGTTAGACCATTGGGTTAGAATTAACTAAGTTACCACAATATGATTGTGAACTTAGAGGCATGGAGTTTGGTATGATTTATTGGATAAATATGGACAAATGTTGTTCTACCAAACTTTCCAAGAGTTATATATGATATAATTGACAAGAGTTGTCTACCTAAATAAATCATGTTTTGGGAGTAAAGCCAAAGCTGACCTTAAGCATGACGAAATATGGATCTTGGCTCACTAGAAGGATTTAGAGTAATGCCTTCCGAATTAATAGTTAGGGCTATTGATTTGATAAAAATAGCGAGAGATATATATTGTGAATATATATGGATAATCACTTGAACATGATTTAATAAATCTGCAACTAACTTATTTTATGCATTTTAACATTGTAGATATCTAAATGGCAACCTCAAACAATTTCTCTGTGCGATCAGTCCTTGAGAAGGAAAAGCTGACAGGAACCAACTTCCTTGATTGACAAAGGAATTTGAGGATTGTCCTCAGGCAGGAGCGAAAGATTTATGTCCTTGATATTCCTCACCCTGGACCTCTTGCTGTGAAGCAACCGAGGCTCAACAAAATGCTTATCAGAAGCATCTTGATGATTCTATGGATGTTTGTTGTTTGATGCTAGCGACTATGAGTCCTGAGCTTCAGAAACCACATGAGCGTATGGACGCTTATGACATGATAGAGCACCTCAAAACGATGTTTGAGGGTCAAGCTCGTCAAGAGAGGTTTGATGTAAGCAAAGCGTTGTATGCATGCAAACAGGGAGATCGTGACCCGGTTGGACCGCATGTTCTAAAGATGATAGGGTATTTGGAAACCCTTGAGAATTTGGGTTACCCGGTTTTACCGGAACACCAAGCAGATTTGATGTTGCAGTCTTTGAACAGCAACTACACTCAATTTGTTATAAACTATATTATGAGTGAGATAGACAAAACACCTACCGAACTATTGGCATTATTGAGGACAGCTGAGACCAATATGTCAAAGGCTAACCCTGCTCCCATAATGATGGTGAATAAAGGGAATGCAAAAGGAAAGGGGAAATGGAAAGGCAAGAAGAAGATTGGATCTAAATCTGCTAATCCGAAGCCTGCTTTCAAAAAGGCTTTGAAGCCTACTGGAGGTGTTGCAAAAGGTGCTGCAAAGGGTGATGTATGTCACTTTTGCACGAAGCCTGGTCATTGGAAGCGTAATTGTCAAGCTTATTTGGAAGATCTGAACCTGAAGGGAATGAAGTCTGTGAAGATTTCTGATTCAGGTATGTATGTTATAGAAGTCAATTTGTCTACTTCTACATCATGGGTATTAGATACTAGATGTGGTTCTCACATTTGTATAAATGTGCAGGAACTGCGAAGGAGTAGGACTTTGGCAAAATGAGAAGTCGACCAACGCGTTGGCAATGGAGCAAAGGTTGCTGCTTTGGCTGTAGGGACTTATAATTTATCGTTGCCTACTGGGCTTATTTTAGAACTTGAGAACTGTTTTTACGTGCCTGCGATTTGCAGAAACATTATTTTTGTTTCTTGTTTGGACAAGAAAGGTTTTTACTTTACAATTCAGAACAATAGTTGTTCCTTTGGTTTGAATAATGTTACCTATGGGGTTGCACGTTTATTTAATGGTTTATATGTTCTTGATCTTGATATTCCTGTCTATAATGTAAATAATAAACGTATTAAGGCTAATGAATCAAATCAAACATACCTTTGGCATTGTCGTTTAGGCCATATAAATGAGAAACGCATTTCCAAGTTACATAAGGATGGATACTTGGATAAGTTTGATTTTGAATCATACGAAGAATGCGAACCTTGTCTCATTGGAAAAATGACTAAAGCTCCTTTTACCGGAACTGGTGAGAGGGCCACCGAACGATTATAACTCATACATAGTGATGTATGTGGTCCAATGCGTACGATGGCAAGAGGTGGCTTTTATTACTTCATAACCTTTACTGATGATTTTAGTAGATACAGATATGTGTATCTTTTGAAGAACAAATCCGAATCATTTGAAAAATTCAAAGAGTACAAGGCAGAAGTGGAAAAGCAAATAGGCGGAAGTATTAAAACTCTACGATCTGATCGTGGAGGTGAGTACTTAAGCTTAGAATTTAAGAATTACTTAAAGGAGTGTGGTATTGTATCACAGCTCACACCTCCTGGAACACCACAGTGGAATGGTGTATCTGAAAAGAGAAATCGTACCTTGTTGGACATGGTGCGATCGATGATGAGTCTAGCGGATCTTCCAATTAGTTTTTGGGGTTATGCTCTAGAAACGGCTGCACACACACTTAACCGAGTTCCTACTAAATCGGTTCAAACTACACCATATGAGATATGGACTGAGAAACGTCATAGCATGTCCTTTTTGAAAGTATGGGGATGCGAAGCGTTTGTGAAACGTTTAGTCACTGACAAGCTAGGACCGAAATCAGACAAATGTAATTTTGTGGGATACCCAAAAGAAACTAAAGTGTATTATTTCTATAATCGTACCGAGAGCAAAGTGTTTGTTGCTCGTACTGCTGTATTTCTTGAAAGAGAACTATTCTCTAAGAAAAACAGTAGGAGTATGATAGATCTCGATGAAGTTCGAGAACCACAAAATGACATTGAACCAGAGTTGGAACATGAGCACGAAGAACATGAAAATGTTACTGCTCAAGAAACACAGGTTGTTCGTAGATCTGGTAGGATTCGCCACGAGCCTGAGAGATATTATGGATTTCTCTTAACTCAGACTGGCGATGTAATGCTTATGGATGAAGATGAGCCTCTTACCTATCAGGATGCTATGAATAGTCCATATTCTGAGAGATGGCGGGAAGCTATGAAATCTGAGATGGATTCCATGTATGAAAACAAAGTATGGACTTTGGTTGAACCACCTGGAAGCTATGAACCCCAATCACTTACGCACACACACACAAGTTATAGCCTTGGAAATGAGCAACAATAAGTAACATTTGTTATTACAAATCAAATGTACTATCCAGGATCTCATCTATCATTTACAACCTCTACCTGAAGTTAAAATAATAGACCTCACAATTCTATACAAGGTTTAATAATACAAACCTAATCGAAAACAACTCTTACTAAATCGAGCTGCAACTATTCTACTAACTCCGGCAGTATCCATCATGCTGAACTAACTCAAGGGTGGTCTCTCCATTCCCTTGCTCTCGTAACACGAGGTGAATCGGCAATGTTTCCTCCATGATGAAATATTTAATAAATCAAGAATGATCTAATAGTGCTCAGCAAGAAATCTACCCAAGTTTAAATCTTTAAACCTTTAAGGTAAATAATGTTAGTGCTTGTGCCCTAGAGACAATACTATAATGTTCTTAGGGAAGACATTTTGATTATTAATAAATATGTTCTATGGATTTTCTTTCAATTATTTATTATGTCTTTATTAACTGCGATATAAATATTAGAATAATAAATGTCCTTGGAATATAAGCATGAATTCTATATCTCCAAGTATGTGACTTAGAAATGAGATTATATGAGTAGTGTTTATAATCCTAAAAGATCCCTAGTCGAGTATTATTACTTGAGGACAATAATAATGCATTAAGACTAGTATGTTTGTTGACTGATGACCACATCTCATTGGTCATAAGTATGGTGATACTAAAGTCAAAGACATAAGTGCATGTTAGCAGAACATGACACTGGATAGACCCACCGTGTGAATTCTTCATGGTAAATATTATCAGGTGTCATAAGCAATTCTCACAATGATAATGGTGTAATGATCCTTAGACTTGAAATCATTATATTTCTATATGAGAATTAATATACTTTGATTCTACTCAAAGTTACCTTTGACCGGGTAATGATAAAGGTGGACATTGGGTATATTATGAATCATATGAGAAATATGAATGAGAGATATAGGATTTAACCCTCCTATTTTAGGAGTGATATTATTGGCCTCTTGATTGAGTGAGACTATGAAATGCATGGCCATGCTCAAATTGTGATTTGTTTAATAGTCTACTCATCGATCAAGTAAACCGGGATTAAATGTTGAAGAGGATGACATAAACCATGCCTCGAGTTTAATCTATAATATAAGGTTAAAAGGATTATATTACATGGAACATTATTCATTAAAGGTTTAATTGGATCACCAATTGTTATTATTACTTGGGTAGCAATGATGTATTACTAGATGCCGCTCATTGTTTATAATTTTATTATGAGATATTAAAATTATTGCCAACGTAATAATAACCTAAAGGGTTACACATAAAGAACGTTTTAAACGGAGCATTAATTAAATTTCGAATTTAATTGAATTATTATTATTATTGAATTATTGGATTAATTAAGTAGGACTTGATTAATTATATAATAATTCGAATATAATAAATAATACTACTAATAATCAGATTGGGTTTTGGAAGCCCAATCAGATTAGGTATAGGCCCAGAATTCTCTCCATATAAATACATTAAGATGTATTATTTTCGGGTTAAGAAATTGAAAAAACGTTTTTCTTAAAAAACCCTAGCTGCTCTACATCAAAGAGAGGCTAGAGAGAGAGAGAGAGAGATAGAGTTCCGAGGGCATTTCTTGGCTAGTACCAACTCCGGTGATCGTTGGACGATCGGGCGTTCGTGTGGACTAATTAGAGACGTGTATCGCAAGGCGGGACACGTGGTGATCATATCAAAGGACCTCCATTAGTCAGCCGTTCGTAAAGCTTCAAAAGGTAAACGATTCTATTCACGAATTAAATATCGTTTTTCGCATGGATCTTGCGGAGGGTTTCGTTAATTTTTCTGTTTTACGCGTTTTTCCGTTACGTTTTCATGCCCGAAACCCTTCAATGGTATCAGAGCTACTTGTGAAAAGTGTTTAATTCGTTTATATGTTTACTGTTTTGATGATAAAATCATGTTTGCGACTATCATGATTGATGCGTTGTTTTTATGAAAACATGAATATTGTATTGATGTATATACATAAATTGTATAATAATGATGATTGAGATGATCATATGATGATCATATAATCTGTATGTATACTGATATATACATGATATATTTTTGTTCTTGTTATGAGAATCGTATTCGATACGATTTCTGACTGGCTGCGCAGATTTTGTGAAATTTGCATACTGTCTCACAAATTCGCCGAAAATACCTTTTCGGAAAGGGAAACGGGCGTCTGAACAATACTGACTTTGTCACTCGTTCATCTGTAAGGCGTTTGACGTCGTTTACTGTCTGTAAACAGCGATTTATTGTTTTCATAATTCTGATTTTAATTTTCTGATTTACACTTTATTTGACTTTGTGATTGGATCATGAAAAATATGATATGGTGTGATATTCTTAACTGTTAATTGAGCATGGTGTATGGTTATGGCCCTAAGACCCATAGGTTAGTGGTTTTTGATTATGGTTTTGGTTTTAAATACGACTTGCATGTCGTTCATTCTTGTAATGATTAAATCTCGAATGTAACTCGAGTTTCTCTTGTAAGTTTATTAGATTAGCTTTTCATATTATGTAATTGATGATATGAAGACATGGAGGCATGCCAAGGAGGCGATCAAAGGAGACATTACAAGGAAGCATGAAGACATGTGTAATTTATTCTGTATTATGTTGTATTTGATACCACCATAGATTGACCTTGATTTTTCCTTAGCTTGGAAAAATCGCATAGGATTGGGCCATAATCAAGCACGTTTACTTTACGCACTTTACATATATGATGCATGTGATGATGGTATGTATGCGTAGCTATATTGATGCATGTTTTAATTAGATTAAACATGTATGTATTAGATACATCACCCATGCCATGCCTGCTAAACAAGATAAAATCTGTAACGATTCAAGATTTTAAAATTGAACAAAACGAACATGAGATTCCTGTGTTTATGAAACACGGAAATAAGTATGATTTTTCGATTTTTTGATATGGGGCGATTTTGACAAAAATACAAGCAGCGCTTGTAAGAAAGGCGAATTTTAAGTGAGACCACTATGACTCCTCCGTTGGACTGGAAATCAAACCATTGATGAATTTTGAATTGAAGTACTTAGTTCAAGGAAAAATTGGGAATCTCTTGATGATGGGATCATGGTCGTTTTAATAATAAAATCCCTAAATTTAAAATATTAAGTCACTTAGATGCCTTCCAATGGGCAAAACTCGTCAAGACCTAGATCGAGAAAGAGTGAGTTCGCCAAAGCGAAGCACTCCAATCTATCGTGGTAAGGCGCGATGAAGTAAATGTGATACTTAAATGTTAGACCATTGGGTTAGACTTAACTAAGTTACCAAAATATGATTGTGAACTTAGAGGCATGGAGTTTGGTATGATTTATTGGATAAATATGGACAAATGTTGTTCTACCAAACTTTCCAAGAGTTATATATGATATAATTGACAAGAGTTGTCTACCTAAATAAATCATGTTTTGGGAGTAAAGCCAAAGCTGACCTTAAGCATGACGAAATATGGATCTTGGCTCACTAGAAGGATTTAGAGTAATGCCTTCCGAATTAATAGTTAGGGCTATTGATTTGATAAAAATAGCGAGAGATATATATTGTGAATATATATGGATAATCACTTGAACATGATTTAATAAATCTGCAACTAACTTATTTTATGCATTTTAACATTGTAGATATCTAAATGGCAAACTCAAACAATTTCTCTGTGCGATCAGTCCTTGAGAAGGAAAAGCTGACAGGAACCAACTTCCTTGATTGGCAAAGGAATTTGAGGATTGTCCTCAGGCAGGAGCGAAAGCTTTATGTCCTTGATATTCCTCACCCTGGACCTCTTGCTGCTGAAGCAACCGAGGCTCAACAAAATGCTTATCAGAAGCATCTTGATGATTCTACGGATGTTTGTTGTTTGATGCTAGCGACTATGAGTCCTGAGCTTCAGAAACAACATGAGCGTGTGGACGCTTATGACATGATAAAGCACCTCAACACGATGTTTGAGGGTCAAGCTCGTCAAGAGAGGTTTGATGTAAGCAAAGCGTTGTATGCATGCAAACAGGGAGATCGTAACCCGGTTGGACCGCATGTTCTAAAGATGATAGGGTATTTGGAAACCCTTGAGAATTTGGGTTACCCGGTTTTACGGAACACCAAGCAGATTTGATGTTGCAGTCTTTGAACAGCAACTACACTCAATTTGTTATAAACTATATTATGAGTGAGATAGACAAAACACCTACCGAACTATTGGCATTATTGAGGACTGCTGAGACCAATATGTCAAAGGCTAACCCTGCTCCCATAATGATGGTGAATAAAGGGAATGCAAAAGGAAAGGGGAAATGGAAAGGCAAGAAGAAGATTGGATCTAAATCTGCTAATCCGAAGCCTGCTTTCAAAAAGGCTTTGAAGCCTACTGGAGGTGTTGCAAAAGGTGCTGCAAAGGGTGATGTATGTCACTTTTGCAAGAAGCCGGGTCATTGGAAGCGTAATTGTCAAGCTTATTTGGAAGATCTGAACCTGAAGGGAATGAAGTCTGTGAAGATTTCTGATTCAGGTATGTATGTTATAGAAGTCAATTTGTCTACTTCTACATCATGGGTATTAGATACTAGATGTGGTTCTCACATTTGTATAAATGTGCAGGAACTGCGAAGGAGTAGGACTTTGGCAAAATGAGAAGTCGACCTACGCGTTGGCAATGGAGCAAAGGTTGCTGCTTTGGCTGTAGGGACTTATAATTTATCGTTGCCTACTGGGCTTATTTTAGAACTTGAGAACTGTTTTTACGTGCCTGCGATTTGCAGAAACATTATTTTTGTTTCTTGTTTGGACAAGAAAGGTTTTTACTTTACAATTCAGAACAATAGTTGTTCCTTTGGTTTGAATAATGTTACCTATGGGGTTGCACGTTTATTTAATGGTTTATATGTTCTTGATCTTGATATTCCTGTCTATAATGTAAATAATAAACGTATTAAGGCTAATGACTCAAATCAAACATACCTTTGGCATTGTCGTTTAGGCCATATAAATGAGAAACGCATTTCCAAGTTACATAAGGATGGATACTTGGATAAGTTTGATTTTGAATCATACGAAGAATGCGAACCTTGTCTCATTGGAAAAATGACTAAAGCTCCTTTTACCGGAACTGGTGAGAGGGCCACCGAACGATTATAACTCATACATAGTACTGATGTATGTGGTCCAATGCGTACGATGGCAAGAGGTGGCTTTTATTACTTCATAACCTTTACTGATGATTTTAGTAGATACGGATATGTGTATCTTTTGAAGAACAAATCCGAATCATTTGAAAAATTCAAAGAGTACAAGGCAGAAGTGGAAAAGCAAATAGGCGGAAGTATTAAAACTCTACGATCTAATCGTGGAGGTGAGTACTTAAGCTTAGAATTTAAGAATTACTTAAAGGAGTGTGGTATTGTATCACAGCTCACACCTCCTGGAACACCACAGTGGAATGGTGTATCTGAAAAGAGAAATCATACCTTGTTGGACATGGTGCGATCGATGATGAGTCTAGCGGATCTTCCAATTAGTTTTTGGGGTTATGCTCTGGAAACGGCTGCACACACACTTAACCGAGTTCCTACTAAATCGGTTCAAACTACACCATATGAGATATGGACTGAGAAACGTCATAGCATGTCCTTTTTGAAAGTATGGGGATGCGAAGCGTTTGTGAAACGTTTAGTCACAGACAAGCTAGGACCGAAATCAGACAAATGTAATTTTGTGGGATACCCAAAAGAAACTAAAGTGTATTATTTCTATAATCGTACCGAGAGCAAAGTGTTTGTTGCTCGTACTGCTGTATTTCTTGAAAGAGAACTATTCTCTAAGAAAAACAGTGGGAGTATGATAGATCTCGATGAAGTTCGAGAACCACAAAATGACATTGAACCAGAGTTGGAACATGAGCACGAAGAACATGAAAATGTTACTGCTCAAGAAACACAGGTTGTTCGTAGATCTGGTAGGATTCGCCACGAGCCTGAGAGATATTATGGATTTCTCTTAACTCAGACTGGCGATGTAATGCTTATGGATGAAGATGAGCCTCTTACCTATCAGGATGCTATGAATAGTCCAGATTCTGAGAGATGGCTGGAAGCTATGAAATCTGAGATGGATTCCATGTATGAAAACAAAGTATGGACTTTGGTTGAACCACCTGAAGGGGTAAAACCTATTGGGTGCAAATGGGTTTTCAAGAAGAAAACAGACATGGATGGTAATGTAACGACCTACAAAGCAAGACTAGTGGCGAAAGGTTTCAAACAAATTCATGGTATTCACTATGATGAAACTTTCTCACCACGATACACGGTGATCAGCCGTTATATCGTAACGTAACTTTTCTACTAGTAGAATGACGACTTCCTATTTGGTTATCACCCTGGCCACATACGAGCCACTATGCTAAGAGATCACTACCTCGGCGCCTATTTCATCAACGGGCAAGCCTTAGCACGCAAGAGATCACTACCTCGGCGCCTATTTCATCATCGGGCAAGCCTTGCTATTTTTTGGCACTACCCCGGCACTTGTTTCATTGCCGTGTAAGCCCTTCCAGTTCCCATGATGAAAATATCAATAATACGGAAATCGGAATTTAATTCCATTTTTCCCAAGTACAAATACTTGTCAAAACTTTGTAACCGTTTAGAATTCCTTACTCCAGAGTATTTGAGAGGAGTAAGTCAAAATGTGGGTTGACCTTAGTCAACGAAACTACAGATGATTACCGCGTATTTTGAAATTATGACCAGGGAGTTTTTGTAAAATACCTTTAGTTCTGATAAATCAGAACTCGAAAACATATTCACTTTTAATGAAAGAGGCAAGTGACATCATATGTTCACTTCCTGAGATGGATTCCCAATTTTTGATAAGTTCAAAATCTTATTCCTCATTTGGGATAAATAATTTAAAAGAAGTTGGAAACCCCTGCTATAGTCACATAAATCTCTTTTGAGATCAGAAAATATTTTAAATAACTATTAGAGCCTTACGTAATATTTAAATAAGGTTCTATGATTTTAAATCATTTTTGGAATAATTAATAAATATTTAAATAACAATTATTGAATCATTATTCAATATAAATCCACTTAAGTGAATATTCCAAATAATATTCACTTAATCAAATAATTATTCAAATAATAAATATTGAATTATCACTCAACAAGATTCTACTTAAGTGAATAATATTCACTTAATTAAATAATATTTAAATAATATATATTGAATTATTATTCAATAAAATTCCTCTTAAGTGAATATTCCAAATAATATTCACTTATTTAAATAAATATTCAAATAATATATAATAATATTATTTAAATATCTCACATTAAATATCCAATGATATTAATATTGGAATATTTATTCAATATTTAACATATAGCTGTCTCTGGACCCTCCAGCTTATGATAGTATAGTCAACACAAAATAATAATTTGACTTCCGGTCTAAGTTTTAAAATCTTCGTACGAGTGCTCTACCCTTAGAGCCTTTATAAAACCTTGGTTTATATCTAATATAATCATAGCATATAAACCATAATATCATATGTAACAGCCCCAAATCCGGGGTCAGGGATTTAGAGTAGTCACGATCCACTTACTTCTTGCCTTGCCTGCTTTACTCACAATAGACACAATTCATCTGCTTATGACCCCACAATGTATATATTTCTCACACACACACACACAGGTTAGAGTCTCAGAAACGACACAAATACAACCAATGCGGAATAAATAATCTTTATTACAATACCCAAATGTCTTTTGAATTTTCTACTGATACAACTTCTAAGTAATGGTACATTACCAACTTAGTCTTGTAATACTCACCACCCTCTCATACCATTCATATCTATACATAAGATGAATACCAAAAGCTCTAGCTTGATCTGACTGGTTCACACTACTTCCAGGATCACTGCAAGAAACTGCTCATGAGAATGCCTTGCGCTTACCACTCGCCTGAGGGATGTGCGCCGAATCCTTGGTATCCCGCTTCGCTACTATATAATATTTATAGAACAATAGCAAGAGTGAGCGATAGCTCAGCAAGGTAATAAAAGTATGGCATAATCCTGCCTTTAACTCAACCCAGAATAAAGCGGGTATAAGACCATAATTTGTCAAAATATCTCGATACTGAAATTATTTCCTTATCGGAATGTATTCCAAAAACAGTACCATTGTTGTATTTCAAATATCATTTTCATAATATTTCTGCAAACTTTTGCTATATTATGAACAAAGTTCTAGTATAATATAAAAGATGAGGTTTCAAAGTAAACCCATATAACCTTTCCGAAAAATATCTGCTATGTAAGCAGAATATCAACATATAACTTAAAAGATGGAGTTACGAGGAAAATTAATATAATGATTCCGTAACCCAAAATCCACTTATGCATATATAATCTGAGTAAGGTTTTATCAGAGTCATAACTCATAAAATAAAAGATGAAGTTACAAGGATTTATTGCAACTTCATTTTTGAACACTTTTCGACCCTCTGCCAACATGATCGGTTAACCTGTACTAAGGGGGCTACCCTTAGTCCCTTTCAATACATGTTGCAGAATTATCCAAATTGGATGATGAACCAATACCGGAGTTGCTACCGCGCCCGTCGTACCAACCTTACTATGATCAGTAGCAGGTCGTACAACAAAAATATGTTCTCTACATGTAGATGGAAGAATCACGACAGCCTGACATTGTCTACCGCCTTTCCGGATCTCCCGGCCCATTTGGGGCAATAAAATGGATGGGTCGGCGCAACTGGACCTCTTACATCACTCCTAGTTCGGATGAAATCCATGACTCTGAAACGTAAAGATCGTCCTTCTTTCCCCAAGTGTAATACTTGTTGATACGACTCCACTAAGTAGTTATATCTAGGTTGGAAAGGAAGATTCTCCAATATTTCCCAAGCTATTGCTTGTTAATGGATATCGACTTGTTCCATCAATTTACTCCTCGATCGTTGAGGTAGTAACACAACATTTGACTTGCAGCAATTAAATTGCTCCGAGAAAATATCTGTCCCCTGACAGTTTTTGAGTTGAGAGTTTAAAATGAGTAGCCGTCACTTAAATCAGGTTTCCCATATTTTTGATAGTTGAGCGAGCATTTAAATCCTCTTAAAAGACAGATTTAAATGGAAAATAGTGTTTTGGGGACCTCTTTTTGATTTAAAATAATTAATAATACAACTTAGAGTATCCTTCGTAATTATTGAAGGTCAAGGATAAACTTTAAATAACATTTCTCATTTTTAAAATGTGTTAAAAGTATTTAATAAATAATCGAATAATATTTATTAAATAAGTAAACCTTAAACGAATATTCGAAAATAATATTCATTAAGTAAATAATGATTAAATGAATATTCAAAAATAATATTCATTAAATAAATAAGGATTAAATGAATATTCAAAATAATATTCAGTAAATAAATAAGGATTAAATGAATATTCAAAATAATATTCAGTAAATAAATAAGGATTAAATGAATATTCAAAATAATATTCATTAAATAAATAAACCTTAAATGAATATTCAAAAATAATATTCATTAAATAAATAATCATCGAATAACCGTTACCCGATATCTTTATCGGAAAAATAATTTTTAACATATACAGAAAATATAATTACTTCCGGTCTAAAGAATAAAATCATACGCCCTTTACCTAGGGCATTATAAAAACCTGGCTTCTAACTAATATCCCATATCTAGCTTAGAAGCCCATAATCAAATCATAAAGCAAGTATCACAATGTACTTTCGAAAACAGTTATGCCTTCCATTAGCATATATAACTGAAATAGTATTCAAATAGTATTTCTCGACTGAGATAATACTCAAATAACATTCTTTGAAAGATATAGTAAGCAAATATCATTCCTCGAATGATATCATACTCAAATAACAATCCTCAAAATACATAGTATTCTGCCGATGGAATCCCTCCGGGTTTCCACGGCTATCTACTTATCTCAAAATACCGACTCCCGGTTTAGAGTCGAAAACAATGAATATGCTCTTATACTTAGAGCTACCAGGTAAACCGGTTCATAACTACTTAACTCAAAAGATTTTATATAATCCAAAGGTCAAATCTATTTCAACAAGAAATAAGATATACCGCAAAACTGTCCAATTTTTATACATGGCAAAAGCAGTATTATATAGTCAATACTTCAAAGTATAAATTTAGAAACTTGCCTGATGCTCGAGACGTGATAGGGGTTCGCGACGATGTCGGACAATCTAGACAAAGTCAAAGAAAACGCACGATTAATCCCCTGGATAATCCACTTGTACTAAATGCTTAAACACGTAAGCGAAACACAACCAAGGCATTACTAGCTCGTTATAGGCTCATACTAAGTCCATGTTAATCGACAATTACTTAAGTCATAGGTTTAGTCTGAAATCGATCCTCGAATACAAGTTATACTTAACCATTTACAACATTGGTTTCTAAGTCATGTTCTTAGTGGTTTACACTTGCACAACCTCGGCTAACACATTTTTATAAAATCGAAAAATAATCTTTTGGACTCGAAACCTTCGTACAAACTTTCATAACTGACCTTGGCACTTCAATACAAAATTTCATATTTTAAAACAACTCTTAAGGGTCTCAAACATAGCCACAAAGTTGGTACATTTCTGCAATCTCATTCCTTGAACCACTTTCACTAAAATGGTCATATCTCTTAAACCGTAAATCGTAATGACATGATTATTGCGCTCACATAAACTAGAAACAAAGCTCTACACACTCATGTTCATCACTGAAACAAAAGAGACGGTTAGGTTTTCGGATTCTAGGCAGTTTTTAGAGTTAACGAGAATCGGGCATTACGACGGCTTAAAACTTAACGTTTTCCATTTTCAAAACACAACCAAATCAATACCAATCAATCCCAACCTCACCATCCACCTTATACTCCCTCATCTCAGTCAAATCCTCCATAATTATTCAAGATAATTTCATAACCCATCCTCCAAACTCAACCACCAATTCATCTAATCACTTAAAACATCAACCCAGTACATATACTACACATACATGCTTTCAAACTTAAATTATAAACACAAAACTTTTTGAAAACACTATTCATCATCTTCTTCATATCAAGAAAAGATCATTCTAGAGTTAGTGGGTATGGGTGATGTTACCTTAGTTAGAACAAGCTTGATTCACTCTTTCTTTTAAGCCCAAGAACTCAAAGTTTGGTGGAGGTTTGATAGCTTTGCCATCTCCTTTCTTCATCTTGCTCTCCATTCGGGTTTTCTTCAAGAAATGGGGGAGGAGGCTGTTGATATTTGTGTAGGAGAGGTGTGGCACATGTGTGGTTATAAGGTTTAGATATTTGTTTGCCAAAATGCAAGTTAGTCACTGCAAACTAGTCCCTCAAGTTTGTTAAGTAACAAAGCTTCTTCCACACACTTTTTCCACCCATTCTCTTTCTTTTAATACATATCTTCTCTTTTATTTCCTAAGTTATAATATGTTCAAGGTTGCTCCTTCGAACGGATTTTCGATTCTCGTTTTCGTTTGCGATTTCTGACTACGCGATTAGTAACCGTTTATTATTCCTGAACTTCCGTTGAAATATAGGATCAATCGGAGACTATAAAATTTTACTATTCACCTTGGAGTACTATTCATCCTTGTTTTTGTTCCTCTTGAAACGATTCGAAAATATTTCCTAAAAAAAGCGAATAAAATTCTACGCGATTCTCGCAGTGAATAGTAACTATTCACTATTCACTCCAACAATCGAATCCTTAAATCGACTTTAATAAAATAATAAAATATAAAATCCTTGGATTCTCAATTTAAATAAATCACTCTCTTGATCTCATCGATATGCTCTTCACTGCCCGATCAAATACTACACCAAAATAAAATTTGGAATTTCTGAATTCCGATCGTCTTTGCATTCACTTATTTACTCCGTAGATCACTAATATGACTTCGGAATATCCACACTACGTCTCGTACATTGGTGGCATGAAATTTTTTCTTAATCCTCAAAATCACTATTCATCCACCAAATTCACTATTCACTGATGCACTTAATCATAATAAGAAAAGTTTTAATTTTACCAAAAATTCGAGTTATTACATCATACAAAAGTTTTTACTCAAAAACATAAATCCGCTCATAGTTCTTTTTAAGATAATAAAACAGTTATACCACAACCACAACGATATATCACAACAGTTTTATTGCAACCGCATCTATATAAGATATAGGGTTTTTAAAACTTGCATGCATCTATCATATGCATATTACAGTCTCAACATTTTTAAATACAACCACATCTATATATGATGTAAGGTTTGAAAGCATGCATAACATCATATGCATATTATAATCTCCATAGTTTAAAATCCAACCACATCCATATACGATGGGCGGTTTGAAAGCATGCATAACATCATATGCATATTATAATCTCCATAGTTTAAAATCCAACCACATCCATATACGATGGGCGGTTTAAAGCATGCATAATTACATATCACATGCATCATCAGACTATTTTACTTTAAAATAAAGCATGGAATGGGAAAATTTGCCTCGGGTCCTTGGTTATTAGGGGTTCAAGAACTTGCCGGGAAATCTATAAACAAAGAAATACCCGATCAGTCCCCTGGCTTAATCATTTAAAGTGCATTAATCTTAAGCACTAACTTTCTATTAACGAACATCAATTGTCTCGCTCTTGGTTACTTATAATCTCATGACATTCCTTAAACTCTTAAGTCACAAGTTTGGGTGAAAATCTATTAACAATTCCCAAGTACTTTTCCTTTACCATTTCCTTGTTTTTAACCATCCCCTTAAGGGTATTTCACTCGCGCAACCTTTGTTCTCGCGTTTTTCTAAAATCACAAACTTATCGTTTTAACACGAAACCTTCTAGGTTCCTTTCTAGACTATCCATACTAGTATCCATTTTAATATCTCGACTCAATTCCATTTTTAAAGGGCTTGATCACTATCTCAAAGTTCATACAATGAACTATTTAGTTACGTGAAACCGCTTTCACTAAAACGGACGTTTCTCCTAAACCGTAAATCGAAACGACACGATTCTTTCGCTAAAACAGACTAGGAAACAGGGCCTACATGCTCATGGTCAGAGACTTCATGTTTATGCCCTTAAGGTATTCGTGATCTCTTTCAAAACATCCTAAATAAAATTCGACATGGTAACGACGCTTAATTGCGATTCCCGTGTTTAAAACACTCAAATTCATCCATTAACATCAACCAATCATTAATACTTCTCATTCATCATCTAAACCAACTCATAATCTTTAACCAACAACTCCATTCAAACATATACTAGTTCAACCATCAAGACAATCACTAAACAATCATTATATCCAAGGAATCAACCTTTAATCCATACTATCTCAAACTATCATCAAACTAATCATAAAAATCGAATTATAACTAAGGGTTGGAGATGTTTATACCTTCCTTGATGCTTGGTAAGGACTATCAATAGCTTATATATCCTTGCTTGATCCTTAAACATCCTTAACCAACCTAAATAGCTCTGCTCATGTTTGGTCTTTTGCAACGCTGCTCAAATAGTGTTGTAATAGACATACATTTGGTGTTGCATGGGATTAGTGGCGTTTTAAGGTGCAACGCATATTTCATGGTGTTGCATTAGATTTAAATTTTTATAATTATTAAATCTAAATATATATTTCCAAGAAAATGAAATTTAAATTTTCTTATGTTGCTTACTTTTCGAGTTTGATATATAATATATTATAAATATATACCTATTTAACATATATTTAATATAAATAAATATCACATTTTTTATTTTATAATTAATTAAAAATATAAAAGTTTTTTTATAGTTATTTGTTGAATATTATAAAAAAAATAAAAATATTATTAGAAAAATACAAAACTTTGATACTCCTATATCATAGATTTCAAATTTTTAGAAATTTTAATTTGTATTACAAATGTTTATTACAAATACATATTATATTATTATTATTAAAAAATTAAACTTTTTAATTAAAAATTTTAAAATCATTTTAAGACAACACTGACGAAAAAGAAAGACACCTGCTAAGATCCGGCTCATAATTTTGCTCCTTTTGTTTTCAACTTTTCATCACCCGCTCAGTGCTCTCCTACACAACTCTCGATAATTATCCTAATAATTATCCTTTTGTTATCTTGTGGAGCAACTCGGGACTTGATAGTACCCATTTTAGCTATTCTCTAAAATTTCTAGGACTCCAACCGTCTCCTCCTGCTGGATTCTTCTTCTCCCGCTACTTCATTTTTCCTCCCGCTACTTTGATTTTTCTCCTGCAGAAGTATGTTGCATCTGTAATCATTTAATTTTATCTTCAATTAAGGTTATCGATTTCTTCTATATTCCATTTGATTTTATCACTGTTTGTTTCAATAGAGAATATATATATATATATATATATATATATATATATATATATATGTATAAAATTAGGATTTATGTTCTTCAGAAATTTGGGGATTTTTCAGAAATATGGTCTCAAAGTTACAGTTATTTAATGTCTTTTCTAATTTTAGTTGCAATTTGTAAATTGTTAATCTTGCTGTATGGAGTATGAAAAAGATGAGTTTACCAGTTGATTTTAGGAGAGTATTTCGTACCTGTTACTATTTGTTATTCCCAAATGACCTAACAGAATTGTAGAAGGGGGGGGGGGGGTTGAATACAATTCTTGATATTTTCTTGAACTTAAAACTCTTTATAAAATTAAACTGAACTGAATAAATAAAAACACAAGATATAAATAATTCAGTTGGATTGTTTGATGATCCAACTGAAGTGTTTTTATTGCGGAAATAATCTGTGATACAAAAGTACACAGCTGCTCAGTTACAAGGTTGTAGAGAAGAATGCTCTTAAAAATAGCTAATACAATCTATTTGTTTTTCTTCACTTATCTAAAGTAACTGCTACACTTGGTTATATAAGCCCAAGTTTACAACTCTACGTTTGGCTAAACTAAAGAATAGTAGTAACCATCAGTAGCTTGCTTTTCATTCCTTTTGTCCAAAGGTCCTTGGAGATCTTTGCTTTTGTCTTCATGCTTATTATAATCATTCCCAAGAGCCTTATTGGAAATTGGAATGTTTCCTTATTTCCAGTAACCATTTTGATGGCTTCCAATGCAAAGTACACTTCCATATCTCCTTTTAGATCTGTTCAGTAAACTGTCACTATCACTTTATCAACTGCTCAAAAAGCAATATTGATTCGTTGATAGCAAGGAGATGTGTTTCGTTGATAGCTTCATTCTTCATTCCGTTGATGGTGTTTCCCTCGTTTCGTTGATGGGTAAACTCCATACCGTTGACAGAGTAATCTTCATACCGTTGACATGTCTTCACTTAGGCAAAATTACAAGGCATAACATATTTACAATTAACCAACCTATTTTGCCTATCTAGTACTTAGTCAACATGACTTAGAAAACCTATCTAAAACATATAACAGAATGCCTATCATACTGTGAAGTATTGTACAATGCAATTGCTACAACACTCATTTCGTTGATGAGCTTCCTGTCAACGAAACACTGCAAAGCATGCTATTTCGTTGACAGCTACAAAAATGACTTTACACAAATTCTACTAAGTGTTTTATGTTTATCATCAAGAACAACATATTCCTAACAATCTCCCCCAATTTATGACTGATAGAATAACAGCCATAAATCAAGAGACTTGATGATAACAAAAACACTCAGATACATCATTAATTACAAAAGTAGAAAATGTATTAAGCTTCAAAATTTTATAGACAAAATACAAGACTTACAAGACTAATGCCCACAAGTGCTCCTCTAGTCTGAGCAAATGTTTCATCTGTGACTTCTTTGTGGCATAGTCTTCTTCCCTTTCTTGGAGTTGTTTTCCTCAATCTGGACCTGTAGCCTTCTGTAGAAGATTTTCTCCTCTTCATCTTGATCACCAAGCTTGGATTGCATCAGCTTTAGAGTTTGATTAGATGCCTTCTCCAGCTGGTCTTCCATTCTGAAGAATCTTCTGCAATTGTCCTTGTCCTTAAACTCCATCATCCAATAAGGTTGAAGATGGATTTTCTTTCCTGTTGAGGGAACTCTAAGCATCCTGGGAAGAGCCTCAGGCTTGTTCCAGCTAGCCTTTAACTGACAGATTTTGGAGACCACCTCAGACCTGGCTGTTTTGGTGAAACCAAAGTCCTTTTTCAAGCATCTAAACACTGAGAGTAGTGTTTGATAGTCTTCTCCTAAAATTCTGTAGAGAGGCCACACTTGTTCTCTACCACCCTTGAATATGAACACTAGTCTTTCAGGCAACTTTTGAGAAGCTGCAATTCCCCTTACTTCCACCAGGTTGTCTAAGTCAAGATGTAGACTGGATTCTTCCCTGATGTCAGCAATGTACATGCAGTCCTCTGGGTTTACAGGGGGTTTCTGAGATTGTGGCTTTCTCACAAAAACAGGCTTTGCTTTGACAGACCTCTTCTTTGTCTTCATTGGTTGGTCCTTCTCTAACAGGAACTTTGGAAAGTAGGCTTCATCAAATTCAAAAGGTTCCTCTTTTGGCATGATTGGATGATCATGAAAGTTGACAGGATGTGCAGGATCACAAGCCAACTTTCCCTCAATAGGTAGATCACCAGGAATTTGATGTGCACTTGTTGTGGAAGAGTCTTGAGCAGTTTCTTGAGAATCATCTTCATCAAAGTTCAGATTCCTCTTAGCTCTAGCCTTTGGCTGACTTGTTCTCTTCTTCTTTCCAGCTTCCTTAGCTTCATCCTTGGCCTTTTCTTCCTGTAGGGCTTCTTCATCTTCAAGTGATTGAGCAACTGCAAGAGCTTGCATTGCTGCCCTTTCACTTTCTTCAGCTTTGGCCTTAGCAAAATTTGGGTGACCAACCCAAATGTAGATTTCCTTGCTATCCCTGTAGATGAGTGCCCTCTTGTTCCTTATGCTTGGATGATTGCTTTCTTTGCTCTCCTTGATCTGCTTCCCTAAGACTTTGAACTCATCTGGCCTTGGTGGAGGATAAGTTATCCTTGCTATGTTCTTGCCTTTGGGTTTTATGGGAGATAATGGAGATATCCCTCTTGCATCCACATTCCTCAAACATGAAGCTTGTCCTTTCTCATTCCTTGAATCTTGAAAGGCTCCATGCTGAAGGGGTTCCATGACATAGGAACTCTTGAATTGTGGCTCCATTTGCACTGTCACCATTGCATTTGTTGATGGTGGTATTGAAGTAGCTTGTACAGTTGATGCCTTTTTAGTGTCAGCTAGCTTCTTGACCTTTGCTTCAATATTTGACCAGTGATCCTTGATTTGTTCTGCAAGTTTCATCCTCAAAGAGGCTTCCTGGATCAGGTCAATACTGTCCTTTTTCTTCTTTGCAAACTCCCCCATTGCTAATGGCTCTTCTGGTAAGGAGATGGCTGGGACCATAACCTTTGTGATCTGAATGTCTAGCTCCTTAGATTTCTCCCCCTTTTTGTTAGCATCAAGTGAGATGATAGGGAGCCCTTGAGCTGCCAGAAGCTGGGTGAGTAGCTGAGTTTGCTTCTCCTGTTCCTTTTGCATGTGACTAAGTGTAGCCTCAACTTTGTCCACTCTAGAGGAAAGAGTTTTCAAAGATGAAGACACTTCAGGTTCCTTGGTGAAAAACCTTGACATCCTGGAGACAGTGTGAAGAGGAAGCTTTTCATCTAGCCTCCTGTCAGTAGCAGCCCTAAGGTTGCTAATTGAGTCCTTGATTTCTGTAGCCTCAATCCTTGTCTGCAACATTTGTAGCCTTTGAATTTCCAGAGAATCCATTATGGCTTTGTAGAATTTCTTGTCCCTTGCTCCTGCAGACTCATGAGCTAGATATGCTTCATTGTACTGCCTTGTGATAGCAGCATCCAAATTGCATCTACCATGCATATCTTGAGAAAGCCAGTTTGGTGTAGGAGGCACCACAGAAGTCCCAGTCTGTGCAGTAGTGGCCACCTGTAGAATGTCACCAAAGCTATCCTCATCATCAGAAAAATCAAAGTCTCCACTTACTTCAGCCCCTGGAGGTAGATTGGTCAAGGCATCCTTTGCTCTTTGCATTGATGCAGTTGTGTGAATTAGTTGTAGTGACCTCTCTGCCTCCACATTGCCCTGTTGAGCCAAAACTTGATAGGCTGACACAGGATGAGTAAAGGTCTCAGGATCCAGGGAAATACTATCCAGAGTTTGTTGATAAACCTCTTGGAAAGTAAGTTCCCTTTCTCCCTCACTGACCTCCATTAACTCACTAGCAATGACTGCTTCCATCCTTATTTCTCCTGTAGTCCCTTCTCTCTCTCCACTCTGTTCTTGCATCATGGGCTCCCCATGGCTCACACCTCTCACACCCTCACCTTCACCTTCTAAGGTGGAACTCTCAATCTCTCCTTTTGCCTGGCTGGAAGAAATAGCCAGCCTCTCACTCACATTCTCTCCTTTTGCCTGGCTGCAAGCCAGCCTCTCAGTTTCACTCTCTCTCAGTCCTAGAAGTGTCTCAACTACCACTAGATCATCTGCACTAGTTGTGGGAACAACTTGATTTTCAATTAGAGGTGCAGAGTGAACTATCAACGGAATGGTAGTTTGAAATACCGTTGATGGAGAAACACTTGTCAACGAAATAGACTTTTTCGTTGATGAAGTCAAGAAAGCACTTTGAGAATGAGAAATTACAGTAGAGTCTGTGGTGATTGATTTTAGAGATTGGTCCACAGATCCCCTTGTAACTTCAGGAAAAATTGGTTGATGGCCCAACAAATCACTTAACAAGTGATGGCCACCAGCTTCAGAGTGGGGCTTCTCCAAGATTAGAGTTGGAGAATCAGGAATAGATGTATGGATCATGTCCACATCTAAAGATTGAGTTGGTGAATTTGATGGAGATAATTCAAGATTGATGTTTAGAGAATGGGACTGTAACCCCAGAGTAATGATAGGGGTTACATCAAACTGAATTTGAGAAACTGGAAGTGTTGCTTCCAGTGTGTGTGCACCCTGTGTACCCTTGGACTTTTGCTTCACTCTCCTTTGGTATTGGGAAAATGTAGACTGTGGGCTTGAAGTGTCCCTTACCCTTTTGGACTGTGCTCTAGGTGGAGAGCTTGTTTCAATAATCACATCCTTTTGGGAGGATGCAATTAGACTTGTGTTTAAATCCATGTTACTCATTGTGCCTTGTTGGGAAGACACAATGGGGCTTGGCTGGTACACACTAACCTGTCCTTCCTTATTCTTGGGGTTTCTTTGATGTTCACCCCTTCCCTCACCTCTCACAACTCCAGACTCACTCCCCTTAGGTTGTGTGGTAGTTTTTACAACAGGTGCCTTTTGAGAAGCACCTGAGGTTGGCTTGGAGGATTTCTTTGATTTTGGTTTTGTTGCTAGGGCAGGAGCCTGTTGGGTCACAGCTACAGACTCCATAGCAACATTGGAAGGTAAAACAATAGAGGTGTTAGCTACACTAACAGGGATAGTAGTAGTTACCTCAATGATTGGCAGATACACCACTGGAACATCACCATTGTGGTTCAGCCTCAGTATGTCTGTCAATACTCTCTTTTCTTGCACAAAGCACTCAAACCTGGCATTAGGGTTAGAGATAACTAATGGTGCTGGACTCAAACCTAGCATAATAGATATTTTTCTTCCTATTTGCTTTGTCACCCAACTTAGCACCAATTTCATACATAAGTTGGGTGCTAAAGTTGTGATATCTATCATTTAGAAGCATGGTTAGGAGAATTAACATAGAGTTAGTTAATGCATCAAAATTACTAATCTTTCCAGAAAAGACCTTAATGAATGCATCAGCTAAATAACTGTATTCCCTAACCAAACCTCTCCTAATTATTCTACCCAGATTATCAGTAGGCAAAGAGTAGTTTATAGAATTTAGCATGGTAGTTATTTCAGTGTTAGTAGGCAAAGCATCACAGTTATTATCAGGAATATGTAAACATGCTTGCAAAACATCAGAATTAACTATGTACTCATTACCTTGAAGAGTGAATTGTAGTGTGCAGTTTGTTCCACTATACTCACATGAGGTCCAAATCTCCTCGATTATCTCATTGTAGAGTGGTGTAGAGTGAAACATTGCATAGCTCAACTTGCAATTCTTCATGAAATCCATCATTTTGAAGAAGAGTCTGTTCGGGTTTTCCTTGACAACAAAGGGGATGGAGTTGTTCTTCTCATAGATGAACCCTCCAGCAGACATAAGCTTGACTATAGGTGCCATTGTTGATTAAAGGAAAGCTTCGAACTGAATTGCTTGTTAGAGAGAAGAAGAGTGAAAAAGCCTTTGGAATTTTTGAGAACAGGTGAAAAGAAATAATGAAAATAAAATTTCTTAAATACTCCCCCAAAAATTTCCAGAAAATGAGTCCAATAATAAATGTAAATTACTGGATTGGCTTAAAAATATAACCGTTACTCTTAAAGTATTACCATGATTTATACTTACAGGGGTGTATGCATAGATCGTGGTAAAAGACGTGTCAAAATTTCAACGGTTCAGATTAAAAGCGCTTTATATCAACGAATCAGAATTGGGCGTTTAAGGTCCCGTCTATTTCGTTGATAAAGCTGCGTTTCGTTGATACAAAAGAACTATCAACGAAACACCCAGAAAAAGTGCTAAGACTGTCAACGAAATGGTGCATTCCGTTGGCATAGTAATTTTGACTTAGACAAAATTTTACTTTTTCCTGAGAAAATTAATTCACAGAAAAACATAGCAAATTTCTGGCTGCATTTTAACTTGCAAATATCTCAAACATAATTAAGAGAAATTTAGCATACCTAGCTCACTTACTAATCTTGAGAATGTTGATTCATCAAGTGGCTTGGTAAAGATGTCTGCAAGTTGTTGTTCACTTGGAACAAAATGTAACTCCACAGTACCATTCATAACATGTTCTCTAATGAAATGGTACTTGATGTCAATGTGCTTGGTCCTTGAATGCTGCACTGGATTCTCAGTAATGGCAATGGCACTAGTGTTGTCACAGAAAATAGGAATTTTCTCAACTCTTAATCCATAATCAAGAAGTTGATTTTTCATCCATAAAATCTGTGCACAACAACTTCCAGCTGCAATATACTCAGCCTCAGCTGTGGAGGTAGAAACTGAGTTTTGTTTCTTGCTGAACCATGACACAAGCTTGTTTCCTAGGAATTGACAGGTTCCTGTTGTACTTTTCCTGTCAATTTTACATCCTGCAAAATCTGCATCTGAATAACCAATTAGTTCAAAACCAGATTCTCTAGGATACCAAATGCCAAGGTTTGGTGTTCCTTTGAGATATCTGAAAATTCTCTTAATAGCAACTAAATGGGATTCTCTAGGATCAGCCTGAAATCTAGCACATAGACATGTAGCAAACATAATATCAGGTCTACTAGCTGTTAAATATAAAAGTGAGCCTACCATGCCTCTGTAACTTGAAATGTCCACAGATTTTTCCTTAGTATTCAATTCAAGTTTGGTGGCAGTAGGCATGGGAGTTTTGGCAGGAGAGCATTCCATTAAGTTAAACTTCTTTAATAAATCATGAATGTATTTTGTTTGACTAATGAAAATGCCTTCATTAACTTGCTTTACTTGAAGACCAAGAAAGTAAGTTAATTCTCCCATCATGCTCATTTCATATTTACTTTGCATAAGCTTGGCAAACTTTTGACAAAGTTTCACATCTGTAGACCCAAAGATTATGTCATCTACATAAATTTGAACAAGTAAAGTAGAGCCATTTACAACCCTGTGAAAAAGAGTTTTATCTACAGTACCTCTAGTGAAATGATTCTCAAGGAGGAACTGTGAAAGTGTGTCATACCAGGCTCTAGGTGCTTGTTTCAAACCATAGAGTGCTTTGAGAAGGAAGTACACATAGTCTGGAAAATCATCATCTTCAAAACCAGGAGGTTGACTCACATACACCTCCTCTTCCAATTCCCCATTCAGAAAAGCACTCTTCACATCCATTTGATAGACTTTGAAATTGGCATGGGCTGCATAGGCTAGGAAAATCCTTATTGCTTCTAGTCTTGCAACAGGAGCAAAGGTTTCATCAAAATCAATTCCCTCTTCCTGTGAGTAGCCTTTTGTAACCAGTCTTGCTTTGTTCCTTGTGACTATGCCATTTTCATCCATCTTGTTTCTGAACACCCACTTTGTGCCTATAACACTCCTGTCATTAGGCCTGGGCACCAGCTTCCAAACATTATTTCTCTCAAATTGGTTTAGCTCTTCTTGCATGGCTAAAACCCAATCTGGATCTAGAAGTGCATCCTCAACTTTCTTTGACTCATCTTGAGACAGAAAGCTACTATATAGACATTCTTCTTGAGTTGCTCTTCTAGTTTGGACTTTTGAAGAAACATCACCTATAATAAGTTCAAAGGGATGATCTTTAGTCCATTTCCTTGAGGGGGGTAGATTTGTTCTTGAAGACGTAGCTTCATGATCATGATTGCCTTGATTGGATATTTGTCCTTGAGAAACTCCCCCTGAGTTTGTTGTCCCTAATTGATCACTTCTAGAAGCATTCCTGTGACTGTCAACGGTATGACCATTTTGCCTGTCAACGAAACGCTCATTCTGACTGTCAACGAATCCACCATCATGACTGTCAACGAAATGACCAGTTGGTCTGCTAGCAGCTATCCTTTTTAATCTCAATGCAGCAATTTCATCCTCACTGCTGCTTTCATCTGTGCTAGATACAACAACTTTAGGCTGTTTCTCAGTAGCCTTATCATGATTCACTTGATCTCCTTCCTCATTTTCAAAAGAAAGACTTTCATGGAAACCTTCATCACAGAGACCTTGAATTTTGAGATCATCAAAAACAACATGTACAGATTCCATAACAATGTTGATTCTGAGATTATAGACTCTGTAAGCTTTCCCTGCTGCATAGCCCACAAATATTGCTTCATCTGCCTTTGCTTCAAATTTCCCCAAATGCTCAGCTTGATTTCTCAGAACAAAGCACTTGCATCCAAAGACATGAAGAAAATCCAATAGTGGCTTCTTTCTTTTGAGTAACTGATAAGGGGTCATTCCTTTGGCCTGATTAATCAAAGAAATATTTTGAGTAAAGCAAGCTGTGTTAACTGCCTCAGCCCAAAAATATGTAGGTAACTTTGATTCATCTAGCATTGTCCTTGCAGCTTCAATAAGTGTTCTGTTTTTCCTTTCAACTACACCATTTTGCTGTGGTGTTCTTGCTGCTGAAAACTCATGCAAAATACCATTTTCTTCACAGAACACCTTCATGCTTGAATTCTTGAATTCTGTCCCATTGTCACTCCTAATCCTTCTTACTTTGAAATCAGGATGATTGCTTACCATCTTGATGTGATTGATAATGATTTCACTTGCCTCATCTTTAGAGTGCAAAAATAAAGTCCATGTAAATCTAGAAAAATCATCAACAATCACAAGACAGTATTTCTTCTTTGAGATGGACATAACATTTACAGGGCCAAATAGGTCCATATGAAGCAATTCAAGCTGCTGGACAATTGATGACTCTGTCTTGCTTTTGAATGATGCCTTCTTCTGTTTTCCCTTTTGACAGGCATCACACAAACCATCCTTGGAGAATTCCACTTGAGGAATTCCTCTTGCAAGATCTTTCCTCACCAAATCATTCATAACTTTGAAATTCAGATGAGACAACTTCTTGTGCCATAGCCAACTTTCATCCTTGCTTGCCTTGCTGAAAAGACAAGTGATGGTGTCTGAACTTGTGCTACTGAAATCAGCAATGTACACGTTTCCTCTTCTGAATCCAGTCATGACCACATTGTTGTTTCCTACCTTAGAAACAACACAGGCTTCTCTTGAAAAAGTAACTAAAAATCCTTTGTCACAAAGTTGGCTGATACTAAGCAAATTGTGCTTAAGACCATCCACCAATGCAACCTCATCTATGATGACATTCTCTTTTGAAATCAAGCCATATCCCTTAGTGTAGCCTTTGCTGTCATCTCCAAAAGCAATACAAGGGCCAGCTCTTTCCTGAAACTCTGTGAGCAGGGTAGAATCACCAGTCATGTGTCTTGAACAACCACTATCCAAGTACCAAAGATTCCTTTTGTCTCCCTGCACACAATAAAACCAAATCAAGTTGATTTTGGTACCCAAGTTTCCTTGGGTCCTGTCTTGTTAGCCTTTGCATTCCCTTTTGTACCATTTTTCACTTTGGGCTCAGAGTGATTTAAATCAATCTTTACCCTTGGTGTTGATCTCTGAGAATTGCTCACACTTTCATTCACAGCATGCATAGTTGGAGGAACAATCATGTTATTCATGTTCCATGGCATTTGTGGCATGTTAAACATATTCATGTAAGGATTAGGCACAAATGGCATGCTAGCATATGGATTCTGAAATTGTGCATATGGAGCAAACATGTTAGGCATAACAGGCATTGTAGGCATGGAACTGTTCATTGCAGGCTTGGGCATTTTCACATTAGCAGATTTCTTAACAGATTTGCAGTTAGTAGATAAATGATTAACACTTCCACAATTGACACATGTCTTTCTAGGTGCATATTTATCAGGTGTGTAATTGTTGTGTTTGTTAATTCCTACCTTGCCATTTCTGTTATTCTTTTTATTTCCCTTAGCCTCAACCTGAACTTTCTCTAACTTGTCTTTCAATTGCTTGTTAGACAAGTTACCTACATTAGCTCTCTCAACAGGCTTCTCAACTTTCTTTGATTTACTAGACTCACCTTGAACAAAGTTCTTGGTGACAGGACCATACTTGTTATTAAGTCTAGTGAGTTCATCCTTTCTTTTCTCTGTCAACGAAACAGCCTGATCGGTTGATGGTTCATCTGTCAACGAAACATTGCATTCCGTTGACATATCAACCTTCAACAAATGATCATTGTTGTTTGTTGACTTAATTTCTGATTCTAAGGTTTCTCCAACATACCCTAGTTTCTCCTTGTTCTTTTTCCATGATTGTTCACAGAAAGATTCCATACCTTGAACATTAATGATGTTGGTGGCAACATTCCTGGCATCTTTCCATTTTGCAATCACATTCTGTTCTATTTCAAGTTGTGTTTTAAGAATTTCTTCTCTTTCTAACACGTTCTCAAGTTCCTTCTTAGCATCCCTACTAACACACCTCATTTTCTCAAATTCAATGAGCTGTGCTTCTAACATTGCATTCCTATCACTTAAGAGCAGATTAGTCTCTTTTATTCTAGAATTCTCTTTAGTAAGTGATTTAAGAGTAATACGTAAGTTATATAATACAGTAGACATTTCATTTACTGCACTATCGCATTCCTCTTTAGAAAGCTCAGAAAGATTAGTAATTGTTACCTGGTTGCTTGAGGAGCTTGCTTCCTGCTCATGATTGTTAGCCATAAGAGCCAAGTTGACATACTCAACATCATCATCAGAATCTTCACCATTACCAGCCCAATCATACTCCTGAGACATGAAAGCCTTTTCTTTTTGTTTGAGAAGTTCAAAATATTTCTTTTTATAATCAACAGGTTCAAATTTCTTGTTGCCCTTCTCAACCTTGGGCTTTCTGCAGTCCCCAGCAAAGTGACCAAGCATTCCACAGTTGAAACATTTAGACTTAGACTTTTCAATCCAGTTAGACTTGTTAGGTTGAAAGTCTCTCCTTGGTGGCCTTGCTTCTGAGTTTCTCTTGAACTTGAACTTAGAGAATTTTCTTGACAGAAAAGCAATGTGTTCATCAATCTCATCTAAGTCATCCAAGTTGGCTGGTTCTGATTCTTCTTCTTCTGTCATCTTGCCTTTGCCTTTGCTAACATCACTCCTACAACTAGCTCGACTAGTTGTGGTCTTTGCAGCTTCTTCATTGTCATCTTCCAGTTGGTTCACAGATGCAATCAATGCAACAGATCCACCTTTCTTCTGCACCTTTTCAATTTCTTCATCTTGCTCCATTTCCAACTCATATGTCTTCAAAGTTCCATAAAGCCTTTCAAGAGTGTAGTCTTTGTACTCTTGAGTGTTTCTGAGAGAAACAGTCATAGGCTTCCATTCTTTTGGAAGAGCTCTAAGAAATTTAAGGTTTGAATCCTTGGTTTGATAGATCCTCCCATACAACTTTAATCCATTCAAAAGCTTTTGAAACCTACTAAACGTGTCATTTAGGGTTTCACCAGCTTTAAAATGAAAATGCTCATATTGTTGTATAAGGAGCTGCATTTTGTTTTCCCTTACTTGCTCAGTTCCTTCACAGAGTGTTCTAACAGTGTCCCATACTTCTTTGGAAGTTGTACAGTTTATGACATTGTCAAACATCTCTTGCTCCAAACCATTGAACAGAATGTTCATGGTTCTTTTATCTTTATGGACTTCTGCAACATCTTCAATAGTCCATTCTGAGACAAGTTTTGGAATTTCTACATCAGGGGCATCATCTGGCACTCCAACTCTAGATGCAACCTTCATGGGAACGTGTGGACCTTTCTCAATGCAGTCTACATATCTTTCATCCATAGACATGAGATGTAGATGCATCTTTACTTTCCAGTGAAAGTAATTGTCCTTATCAAGAACTGGTATCTTCACACCTGCATCCTTCTTCACCATGGTTTCTGTTTTTGGTCTTGATCTTTAAACTTCTTGTATGTTAGAAGCTTGCTCTGATACCAATTGTTATTCCCAAATGACCTAACAGAATTGTAGAAGGGGGGGGGGGTTGAATACAATTCTTGATATTTTCTTGAACTTAAAACTCTTTATAAAATTAAACTGAACTGAATAAATAAAAACACAAGATATAAATAATTCAGTTGGATTGTTTGATGATCCAACTGAAGTGTTTTTATTGCGGAAATAATCTGTGATACAAAAGTACACAGCTGCTCAGTTACAAGGTTGTAGAGAAGAATGCTCTTAAAAATAGCTAATACAATCTATTTGTTTTTCTTCACTTATCTAAAGTAACTACTACACTTGGTTATATAAGCCCAAGTTTACAACTCTACGTTTGGCTAAACTAAAGAATAGTAGTAACCATCAGTAGCTTGCTTTTCATTCCTTTTGTCCAAAGGTCCTTGGAGATCTTTGCTTTTGTCTTCATGCTTATTATAATCATTCCCAAGAGCCTTATTGGAAATTGGAATGTTTCCTTATTTCCAGTAACCATTTTGATGGCTTCCAATGCAAAGTACACTTCCATATCTCCTTTTAGATCTGTTCAGTAAACTGTCACTATCACTTTATCAACTGCTCAAAAAGCAATATTGATTCGTTGATAGCAAGGAGATGTGTTTCGTTGATAGCTTCATTCTTCATTCCGTTGATGGTGTTTCCCTCGTTTCGTTGATGGGTAAACTCCATACCGTTGACAGAGTAATCTTCATACCGTTGACATGTCTTCACTTAGGCAAAATTACAAGGCATAACATATTTACAATTAACCAACCTATTTTGCCTATCTAGTACTTAGTCAACATGACTTAGAAAACCTATCTAAAACATATAACAGAATGCCTATCATACTGTGAAGTATTGTACAATGCAATTGCTACAACACTCATTTCGTTGATGAGCTTCCTGTCAACGAAACACTGCAAAGCATGCTATTTCGTTGACAGCTACAAAAATGACTTTACACAAATTCTACTAAGTGTTTTATGTTTATCATCAAGAACAACATATTCCTAACACTATTCAAGTATATAAGAACTACGTAGATGTTGAACAATCTCTTATCTCAACTTCATTGTTGAGTCCTAATAAACAAATGTTGGCAATTAGTTTCTGTGTGTCTTAATATGCAATTAGTTTCTATGTGTCTGTCTTAATATGCAATTGTTGTTGTCGCCGTCGTCGTCGTCGTCGTTTCCGTTGATGAAATATCTCATTTCATGGTTTCTACTCGCGGCGGTCTTGCTGTTTACATCGTCCTCTTAATAACTCCTTTTATTTTTACGTCTTAATATTTTTTTGACCTAAAAACAATTGTTTTGCACTTTTAATATTATTATGTGTTTGGATTGAGAATACTCATGGCTTGTTTGGATGATTTGTTAATGGTGTAGTGATGTGTCCGTTATACTATTATCAGCAGAGGCATCCATTGAATCTTATTCTACTCGGATTGTTTACGATATCGCTTGCGTTAATGATTGGTTTATCATGTGCTTTTGCTAACGGTATGTTTGCTCTTTCTTCGTCATCACTGCATTGTCAATTGTGCTTCCAATTGTATTTATATGTGTTGTAATGTTCTATCCGTGATCAGCTGTTCGATTAGTTACGTTTTATTATTTTTTTTTTTTAGTTTATAATTTAGTTAAGTTTATAGTTGGTTTAGCTTTTTGATAATTTGTTTTCCAAAAGTGGTGATCATATTTTCGGTGAAGAACACAGTCCAAACAAAGTCTTGTAACTTGTAAGCGAGGGAAGTAGTTATAAGTTTTTGTAAGCTAAGCATATTTTTCAAAGACGGTAGTACAAGATGGAGAATAATACATTTCTCTCAAATTCTTTACCAGTGTCTCTTTTAAAAGTTCTTGGGTTTTCGTACTCTCTCAAACATGTCGAATTATTATGTTGCAACAAAATTATATTCTACAAGTAATATTTCCATAGAAACTTACTTCCTGTGGCAAACCAAACAACCACTTAGCATCAACCAAATTTTTTCCAGATTCGAGTTTTTATAAAATATATGAGTTCGTATGTTAGTCCTCCAGATGAGTTTCAATAAAAATGTTATTGTACAAAGGCCTAACATTTTGGCCATTGTTCTAGCATCATCATTGTCCAGCTTTTAGCTTGTTACATAGCTGTCAATGAGCCCTTTAGCACGTGGTCTTCCCTTTTCTTCATTCTAATAATATGTCTTGTCTAGTGTCCAATTGTTCCGTGTAAGGCTAATAAATTAACTCCTTCACCGAAGACAATAGTTACTGTCATTGTGTCCATATCAGTAGAATGAATCCCCGTTGTTACTTCTAACACAATTGAACTTGATTACTGCCAACAAAATATAATACTGACCAATTCTGAAGAAGATAGACTAATCTTCCTCTTTTTTCTCTCTTGAACGTGCTGTCAAAACGTTAAAGCACCACCATGTTCTGAACCTTGTGAGCAGGTCCTGGAAGCAATCCAGCTTTTCAGTAGGGTAGAGTTTCTACTCCAGTGCCTGAAGCGCTATTTTATTCTTCCATTCACCGCTTAAACGTCATCTCAAAACTGTCTAGATATGCTAAATTGCTGATCATAAAAAATCTGGGACCTTATTAAAATATCTGGTACTCTAGTACAATCAATCAGGCTTTCTTCACTTCATAAGGATATAGTTTACACATGAGCTAAAGAGCAAATTTATATGTTAGACAAACTTCTTAACTTTTTTCTAATCAAAGTAGTAGTACATTTTATAGCAGGGTTTATTATTACTTTTAAATTTGGTCTTCATCGCAAACAATAAAATAATACTGTGTGGCATCAGTATGGTTGACTAAAAAACTTGGCAATTACCACTTAATACAATGAACACTGGTGTAGATTCAATTTGGTTTTTTCTACGAAGATCTTTACTTCTATTTGATGGAAATGACTTGCTTGATATCACTGTCATGCATTAGGTTATGGACATGCTTCTGCTTCAGGCTCATTGAAAGATGTAACATTCCCATGGTGGCGATAGCCACGGTAAGCAAGTTGTACATGTAATTTTAAATGTACTTCACAAATGACTCAGATTGTACAATGTAAAGATTCACATTTGTTGCATATCAACCATCAAAAATAATAATTTCTAGTTTGAATCGATGGCATGTCTATGAGATTACGTTGTCAAACTTTGGGATGACGTGTTGTTTCTCTCAATGAAAATTATGTAAACTAATAACTAATTACACTGGACCTTTTTTCTTGAACAAAAGGAGCATGTATTTTTTTTCCAAATCAAAGGAGCATGTTTTTTTAACAATTTCTTGTGTTCCGGAGCAGTTTCCGACTGGTATGGCCTTGGCAATTGAAAAAAAGAGTAGGCGGATTGAGATATCGCTTTACTAGTCTTGCACGGGCCATTGAAAGCTTCTTCACATGTATGGGTGACATTGGATATTTACCAGCACAGTCAAAGAAATTAAAAAGAGCTGATGTGGTGGTTTTTAGCATTTCAACAGCAATCATAATGCATTGCTATGCAATGGAGAGGGATGTCTTCCGATCAAAGTACCTCAATGTTCTTGATTGGGTGTTTGGTGTGCCACTTCCTCTAGATGAAGCAACTCCACGCAAGGGTAGATGAAAGTAGAGGGGACAAAGACGAAGCAGAGAATATTAGGATCGATAGGTAGTCTTCAGCTAAATCAGATTACATGGCTAAGAAGATGATGGGACCAAGGTTGAATGGTGGGGCTGAGAGGATTAAAACCCTGTAGAATGATCAATGATGCTTGCAAAAAGCATATGGCCAGAATCTTATGTAAACACATCCACAATTTAAGAGTGCACATGTAAGACCAGGGTATCTCAAATTATTCTTTTCTTCCATTCTTTTAGGTTTTAGTGTTTTAAAAATTTGCTTTACTTTTGAGAGAACTAGATTGCTGTCATGTCTGTTCATTAGAGTAGGAGGAACAAGGATGATGAAATTTAGAAAAGAAATGTAATATTTACAACTGATAGATTTACTGGTTGACTAGACAACAGCAGCAGCAGCTATTGACAGTTTCTTACTCATTTGTCCTTTCAGGTAGTGGCTACAGAAGTCGTTGGTGGTGCAAAGTTTTACGTCCAATTAGCAGCTGATCAGAAAGAGGCCTCTAAAATTCAGCAGAAACTTGCTTCTTTGAAGCTTCAGGAAGCTCCAGCACTTGGTTCCTTCAATCCCGAGAAGGGTGAACTTGTCCTTGCACAGTTCAAGGGAGATAATGAAATATTGCCTAATTTTCCACATAGTAAGGCGCTAGACTTGCATCTGTTTAGTGCCATTAATATCTCCTAGAAGTTTTTGGTACCATGTTCTGAACTTATGAATTAAATAATTTATATTGCGCACTATCATAATTTCAGGTTGTTCAGAGAAAACGCTTCCATGACTCTGTGAAGACAAATGATGTTGGTTTTGTTAGGTCCAAAGTATCGTAGAAGGGGGGGGGGGGGTTGAATACGATACTCACCAATAATTCAATTTCTTTCGTGGATTAATCATTCAGTTCTATAACGAAATCAAACACACCAAATCAAACCAAGAGTCGGGGAATATATCTTTTTATAAATATAAACCTCGAGGGGTGCTACAATTTCTAATCTGTAGATTAGCTTCAATGAGTTTAAGGTTACACAAATTCAATACAATGATCAAGTTCTGAGCACTATTAATTCTCTGATAATTTCTCCGGCTCAATTCTCTCTCTCAGTAATGTCTCTGTGTGTTTTGCCTTAACTGAAGAAGACACTTCTTCATCTCTGTATTAACTGCAGACTTTGGTTTGAAAAACCATCGAACCAAATTAGTTGAATTAACCTTGGCCGTTGGATCTTCATCAACCTGACAACAAACAAACTTTCCACCTGCTCCCATATTAAAAAACCATCGAATGGAATAAAGAATTTTACCATTCGATAGTTTTTAAATAAAAACTATCGAAAACAAAATTACTTTCCATTTGGTTTTCTTTTAACTTCTTGTATCATGTTCGATGGTTTTCTTAAAAGAAAAACCATCGAACTCTTTTCTTGCCTTTGACTTTTAAGAAAAGATTCTGAGCTCCTGGGTGTTTAAGTTTTGGACTATATCAATTTCTTCTGAGACGATAAAACAACTTGATCTTTTAAGTGCCGTCAACTAGTGCAACTGGTCTGGTTTACAGATGAATAACACTTGATCAATTCTTCTTTTATGTCTTCAATTCAATGTTGCTGATAAGTCCTTTGTCGTTCTGGTTGCTTCGATTAAATCACAGGAATCCCGTGGTACTTAACCCTAAATCATTCACATACTTCTGTCGTCTTGCAAGTCTTGTTTCTTTTGCTGTCACTGAGGCTTGAACATTTTCATGAACTTCTTTCCGTGACCTGTTTACGGACTTCAAGAATACATAACGTATTTTGATTTTTTGAGTTTACCTTTTCTTCTTTGATTCTGAATTCCCGTGCTTCTGTTAATATTATTGTATGTCTTGTCCTTTGTTGAGTTGTAGTTATCTCTTTTACATCTTATGTTACATTATGCTTTACAATCTCCCCCTATTTGATTGGATAGAGTTTGACAAGCAAATACTTCGAGGATAACTCAACTAACTAAGGAAACATTAAACTAATTAAAGTAAGACAGCGTAATAATATTAAATGCATTCTAGATCAGATATATATACATTTCCAGATTTCATAAATCAAAAAACAATTAAACTTTATACAATGAAGTTGCTCCTCTAGTCTGAGCTGATAGTTCTTTTGTTCTTTGCTTCATTCTTCAGTCCATCTCAATCTCACCTTCTTCTATCACAGGATTGGAGTTAGCAGTCTGATAATCAATCACAGAAGGATAGTACAGTGGTTCTCCAAGTTTAAGGATTGATCCTTGAATGTGTCTTCCAATGTATTCAACCTCTTGTCCCACTCCAGCCCACAACCATGCAATGTTAACATCTTTCTTGTTTAGCTTTGGCATGTTTGGTAGTCTGGGATGCACTTCCAATCCTCTTTCCACTCTCTTCCTATAGTAAGGAACATTCTCCATTAGAAATCTTCTTAGAGTGTCTGCTGCTTTGTCCTTCTCCGTTGATGAGAATCCAGTGGATCTAAGATACTTCTCAACTGAGATTAGATAGTTGCTTGGGTAGTCTCTCAGTTTGTCCTCAGCCAAATAGAAGATTCTGAACAAGTCATTCGCCATGAATCTAACCATTGGAGGATCTTCAGTAATCTCTGGACCGACTTTCATCAAGATCTCTTTAACATGCTCACGAAGCAGTTCATTCAGCCTTGTCGTCCTTTGAATCTTGATGAGAATAGCCTGCAATTCTGTGTATGTCCTCTGTTATAAAAACTTAGTGGAAATCACAAATGTACCTTTCTCTAAAAAATTGATCAATAAGCTCCAGGCTCCATTTGCTTTAACCCCAGCTTTCAGAAAGATCATAGAGTTTCTCAATGCTGTGAAGTAAGTGTGACGCCCTCCCAATCTGGGGTCATGATTGGGGGAGTCACTACAACCTCTATACTTATAAACCTGTGAATAATAATATCAACATGCAGACTGTAAAGAATAATGTAACATAAGATCTAAAAGAGATAACTACAACTCAACAAAGGACAAGACAGACAATAATATTATCAGAAGAACAGGAATCCAGAATCAAAGAAGAAAAGGTAAACTCAAAAAATCAAAATACGTTATGTATTCTTGAAGTCCGTAAACAGGTCACGGAAAGAAGTTCATGAAAATGTTCAAGCCTCAGTGACAGCAAAAGAAACAAGACTTTCAAGACGACAGAAGTATGTGAATGATTTAGGGTTCAGTACCACGGGATTCCAGTGATTTAATTGAAGCAACCAGAACGACAAGGGACGTATCAGCAGCATTGTATTGAAGACATAAAAGAAGAATTGATCAAGTGTTATTCATCTGTGAACCAGACCAGTTGCACTAGGTGACGACACTAAAAAGATCAAGTTGTTTTATCGTCTCCGAAGAAATTGATACAGTCTATTTCTTAAACACCCAAGAGCTCAGTGGAATCATTTATGGACTAAAGACAAGAAAGAGAAATTCGATGGTTTTTCTAATTGGAAAACTATCGAATGGTAGGTGAAATGATTAATTGAAAACCAAAGTAAATTGATTTGGTATTCGATAGTTTTGATTTAAAAACTATCGAATGACAAATTAATTTATTTAATTCGATGGATTTTTTAGTCATTCGATGGTTTTTAATTCGTGGAGCAGGTGAAAAGAATTCCTTTTCTGACAGGTTGAAGAAAATCCAACGGCCAGGATTGTTTCTACAATTCTCATTCGATGGTTTTTCAAAACAGACTACAATTAATACAGAGAGAAGATTGTGTCTTCTTCAGCTAAGGCATTCAATACAGATACATTACTGAGAGAGAGAGAAGAGCCGGAGAAATTATCAGAGAAATTCATAGTGCTCAGAACTTGATTATTGTTTTGTATTTGTGATACCTTAAACTCATTGAAGCTAATCTACGGATTAGAAATTGTAGCACCCCTCGAGGATTATATTTATAAAAAGATATATTCCCCGAAACTTGATTTGGTTTGGTGTGTTTGATTTCGTTATAGAACTAAAAGAATAATCCGCGAACGAAATTAAATTATTTGTGAGTATCGTATTCAACCCCCCCTTCTACGATACTTTGGACCTAACAATTGGTATCAGAGCTACTTGATTGACATACAAATCAGATCCGGTGAATGAGACCAAAATCAAACGTAGCGTGAAAATTCGAAGCAAATTTTTTAACTTTCAAAATTTTTCATTTAATTGGAATTTCTTGAATTTTAAACAATTTGAAATTTTCAGAAACCATGAGTGCTCCAAAGACAAACGCTGGTATTAAAGTTCCCCCGTTTACTAGAGATGATTTCGGGTTGTGGAAGATGAAGATGCTGTTATTTATCAAGGCATCTAATCTGTTGTATATTGGCATTTTAGAGAACGGACCGTTTGTACCAATGAAATCAGTTGGTGAATCTACAGCTCATGATGGTAGCAGGATTCCTCAAGGCACCCAGCCTAAGGATATTAGTGAATACACAGATTCTGACAAAGAACTGATTAGATTGGACACCGGTTTAATGTTGATATTGGCGGACTCCGCAGACAAGGAAATGAGCTATCAGTTGATGAACTGTATAAGTGGGAAACATATGTGGGATACCATTAATGTAATAATGGAAGGAACTGAAGACGTGCAGGAAAACAGATTGGACATCCTGACTTCTCAATATGAAGCGTTTAGGTCACTGCCAGGAGAAAGTATAACTCAGGTCTTTGAGAAATATACTAAGTTACTCACTGAATTGGCAATGAAAGGAAAGACCTATCCACTGAGAGAAACAAACAGGAAGTTCATGATGACGCTGCCCCATCATGTAGAACACAAGTCATCATCCATAAGGGAAAGAATTGACTTCACAAAGATGCCATTAGAGATGATCTATGGGAAGTTGAAGACCTATGAGATGGAACAGGAACAGAGAGGAATAATCTACGGATCAGGGACAGTGGAAAGCAAGCACAATGCACTTGTGAAATCAGCAGCACTTGTAGTGGATGAACCAACAAATTCTGAGATCCAGGTTCAAACCTCTAGAGCTGGAAAGGAGGTGATAATAGAAGCAGAGATGGATTCTGTGAATCTGGGTGTTGATGAAAGTGATTACTACACCCTAGAAGAGCTTGAGCAAATGGAAGACAAAACCATGGCGTACTTAGCTGCAAAGTTTAGTCATATTCGTTTCAAGAGAAACCCTAAGTACAAGTTCAAGGGCTCAACCAACAGATTCCAGAAAAGCAATTATACACCTAGTACAGGCTTTAAAGGAGGCTACAAGACTGGCATGATTGACAGAAGTAAATCAAGATGCTACAACTGCAATGAGCTAGGGCATTTCACCACTGAATGCCGGAAGCCTCGTCAAGCAAGAGACATGAAAGATGTCTATGGAAAGAAGGATTCTTATGATGAGTTGAAAAAGGAGAATGCCAAGCTTAAACAGCAACTGGAGGCACTCTCTGAAAAGCAGAAAGGGAAAGCTTATATAGCAGAGGGAAAACATTGGGATGATACTGATTCGGATGAAGAGGAGGAATATGTAAATGTTGCTCTAATGGCTGACTCTTCAGAGGAATCACCACAATCATCTCAGGTACCTATCTTAACTACAATTGATATGTCTAACTCTGAGTACAAGAAAACTGTGCAAGATCTTAGTGTAGAATTGTTTAATGTACATACAAGCATGCTAGCATCTGAAATGGAAAATGCTAGACTAGTTCTTAAGATTAAAAATCTAGAATCTAAAAATGAAGAACTAGAGCTTGTAGCTGTCACAGTAGAAGATCTTAAGCAAAAGAATGTGTACTTAGAGAACAAAGTCAAGTGTAATGATGAGATAGAGACCATCCTTCGGAAGCAGATTTCAGACTTAGATTTGAAACTGAATGCTTTTAAGAATTCCGCTCTTATTGCCAAGGAGATCATTGATACTCAGGCTGTAGAGAATAAAACTGCCATAGGACTTGACTATAACAAGAAAGCTGGTAAGAAGATTTTGGAATTCCCTGTGACACCTTCAGTTGTCAAAAGGAATACTCCACATGTTCTTAAGAATGTTGATAGTCCAGTGTTTGTTAAGCCCTTTGCTCCACTTTTTCATGAGGATGATCTTTACATAGCACAAGAATTGCTTGAGGAGGATTTAGTGAAGGAAAAAGAGGTAAAGACTAAGTTGCCTAGGAAATCAGCAAAAAATGAATTACCTAAATCTGATTTACCTAAAACTGAAGTAGGTGGCTCAGTTAGTAATGTTAAAAAGAACAGGAATGGGAAGAAGAAGATTGTTAATCAGGAATCTGTTCCATTTTCTCCCATTGCATCTAGGAAGTTTTGTACTGTTTGTAATTCTACTGGACACCTTACACATGCATGTAAAAAGGTTAAAGTAGAAACTGCCAATACTTCTGAAATGCATAACATGTCTGACATGCCTGATCTTCATAAACCCTGTGGAAAGAAAGAGTGTTTGCTATGTAAGTACAACATCATGCATGCTTATTTTAAGTTGATGAATGAAACTAGCAAAAGCACTGATAATGTGAAATCCACAGATTCTATGAATGTCAAACAGGATAAGACTAAATTGAATGTTACTCCTGTTAAATCATCTAAACCTTCAGGACCCAAACAATTTTGGGTACCAAAGTCCGCTTAATCAATCTGTGATTGCAGGGTAAGGTTAAAAACTCAAAGGTCGTGTGGATTCTGGATAGTGGCTGTTCTAGACACATGACAGGTGAAGAGTCCCTGCTTACAGAGGTGGTTAAGAAGACCGGCCCGATTGTAACCTTTGGAGATGACAGCAAAGGATTTACTACGGGATATGGTAAATTGAAAGCTGGAAATGTCATCATTGAAAACATCTCTCTTGTTAAAGGATTAAAGCACAATCTTCTAAGCATCAGTCAGTTCTGTGATAAAGGCTACAATGTAGACTTCAGAAAGGACAAGTGCTTGATCTCCAACAGGAAGGATGAGAAGCTTACTCTACTGGGAGTGAGAAAAGGAAACCTGTTTATAGCCGACTTAAGTTCTACCAGTGAAGGAGAAGTTACATGTTTCTATGCAAAGGCATCTTCAGAACAAAGTTGGCTATGGCACAAGAAGCTCTCACATCTGAACTTCAAAACTATGAACTCTTTGGTAAAGAGAGAGTTAGTGAGAGGGTTGCCCCTGATGGAATTCAATCAGGGGGGACTATGTGAAGCATGTGAAAAGGGGAAGTCGAAGAAAGCATCACATGGAAGCAAAGGAATGACAAGCATTACTGAACCATTACAGCTGATTCACATGGATTTATTTGGTCCAGTCAATGTCATGTCACTTTCAAGAAAAAGATATGCATTGGTGATGGTGGATGACTACTCCAAGTACACGTGGGTGTTGTTCATACAATCAAAGGATGAAGCAACACAACTAATCATTGATCACATCAAGAAGATAGAAGTGGAAGCTAAGCTACCTGTGCGGACAATCAGATCAGACAATGGAACTGAATTCAAGAATGCAGTTCTTAATGATTTCTGCTCAGAGAAAGGAATATCAAGACAGTATTCAGCACCAAGAACTCCTCAACAGAATGGAGTAGTGGAAAGGAAGAACAGGACCTTGGTTGAAGCAGCAAGGACTATGTTGAGTGAATCAAAACTTCCCACTTACTTTTGGGCTGAAGCAGTGAATACAGCTTGCTACACTCAGAATCGTACCCTGATTAACAAAGATCATGAAAAGACTCCGTATGAGTTAATGGCCAACAAGAAGCCAACACTGAAGTATTTTCATGTGTTTGGTGCAAAGTGCTTTGTACTTAAAGATGGAGAACATCTTGGCAAGTTTGATGCCAAAGCAGATGAAGGCATTTTTCTGGGCTATTCTCTGGAATCTAAGGCCTTCAGGGTATATGTGATTGAAGATAAGAAGGTGTTGGAAAGCTTTAATGTAACATTTGACGACACCAAGAGACCAGGCCTGCAAACTGGAGAGAACTCTGAATCCTTGGTATTTGAAAATCTATCAGGAGATCTCTCTGACAATGAAGAAGTACCTGAAGTTGTTACAGTTATTAACAATAATGATAATGATAATGACTCTGGACAAAGTGGTGACCAAAGTGGAGATCCTCAAAATTCTACAGGATCCACTAGTCAGTCTACAGAATCATCAGATCAAACCGTCAACAACTCAGGGGGAGCAGGAGAAGGATCAACTAGTCACACTCTACAACATCTAGAACAAGGAGAATCATCAAGATCGCATCTGCCAAGACAAAGGGTATGGAATAGAGATCATCCCTTTCACTTGATCATTGGTGATCCGGACACAGGAGTGAGAACTAGGAGAACATCACAAAATGAATGTCACTATTCTGGGTTTCTTTCAGAAACAGAACCTAAGAAAGTTGAAGATGCTCTAGATGATCCAGATTGGGTAATTGCTATGCAAGAAGAACTCAATCAGTTTGAAAGGCAGAAAGTTTGGAAGCTGGTACCCAGACCTAAGGGAAAATCTGTTATTGGAACAAGATGGGTATTCAGAAATAAGTTGGATGAAGATGGCATTGTCACGAGAAACAAAGCCAGACTGGTTGCTAAAGGTTACTCTCAAGAAGAGGGTATAGATTATGATGAAACCTATGCACCAGTAGCAAGACTTGAGGCCATCAGAATGTTTCTGGCATTCGCAGCACATTCCAATTACAAGGTATATCAGATGGATGTGAAGAGTGCTTTTCTGAACGGGGAGTTAGAAGAAGAAGTGTATTTGGAACAACCTCCAGGTTTTGAGGATTCAAAACTGGCAGACTTTGTGTACTTTCTATTCAAAGCTCTCTATGGACTCAAACAAGCTCCGAGGACATGGTATGACACTCTCTCTGAATTCTTACTTGAAAATGATTTTACAAGAGGTGTTGTAGACAAAACTCTCTTTGTCAAAAAGCATAAAAATGATTTGATATTGGTGCAAGTATATGTTGATGACATAATATTTGGTTCTACTAATGATGATCTATGCAAGAGATTTGCTAAGTTAATGCAGAGTCATTATGAAATGAGCATGATGGGTGAATTGTCATTTTTCCTTGGACTGCAAGTATACCAAAAACAAAGTGGTATATTCATTTGTCAGTCCAAGTACATCAAGGATCTTCTTAAGAAGTATCAAATGGAAGACTCATCTACAGCAAAGACTCCTATGCCAACTGCCACTAAGCTTGATAAGGATGAAACTGGTAAGAAGGTTGACATCACAAGCTACAGAGGTATGATAGGCTCATTACTTTATCTCACTGCAAGTAGACCAGATATAATGTTTGCAACATGCTTGTGTGCTAGATTTCAGTCTGATCCTAAAGAATCTCATCTAATAGCTGTTAAGCGAATATTTAGATATCTTAAGGGGACCCCAAATCTTGGAATTTGGTACCCTAAAGATACAGGATTTGATCTTATTGGATACACAGACTCTGATTTTGCAGGTTGTAAGATTGATCGGAAGAGTACTTCAGGAAGCTGTCAGTTTCTTGGAAGAAGATTGGTTTCCTGGTATAGCAAGAAGCAGCATTCAGTGTCCACATCAACAGCTGAGGCTGATTACATTGCTGCTGGTAGCTGCTGTGCTCAGATATTGTGGATGAGGAACCAACTCCGTGACTATGGACTTTTGTTGACAAAGATTCCAATCTTTTGTGACAACACAAGTGCCATAGCAATCTCTAACAATCCAGTGCAACACTCGAGGACGAAGCACATCGACATCAGGTATCATTTTATCCGAGAGCATGTCATGAATGGAACTGTGGAGTTACATTTTGTACCCACAGAGGATCAAATTGCAGACATCTTTACTAAACCACTTGATGAATCCACTTTCAATAAGCTGGTTGGTGAACTTGGGATGTTAAATCTTTCTGATTAATTTATTTTGATTAGAAGTCAGTAACTGCAGAAAGTCCTGGTAAATACATGAGTTTAAGAATTGCTATATCCTTAGGACTCATGAGTTTATTTTCTGGAGCAATTCTCGTAGTTAGGATTAGTATACTAATTTTATGTCATATTTATGGATGATATATCTTCTGGCATTTAATTATTTATTAATTTTAAAAATTATTTAAGTGCTAATATTTGTTCTAAATATCTAAGCATTTATTTAATTTGAATTAATTTACTTTGTTTTTAACATTGTAGATTAATGCAGCATAATTAATTGGATTTTAATTGATTAATATCAGTCAATGATATTTAGTTGATTTTAGTCTAAGAAAATTGTGAATTTTCTGTTAAGAATTGATTTTGGTGAATTTTAACAGATTTATTAAAATTAAAGTTTGACAGGAAATACCAAAAGTCTGATTTTTAAAACAAGAACAGGTTTTAAAAAGAAGACAGAAGCAAAAATATCGAATTTAAGGAAATTCGATAGTTTTTCAAAGTACAATGATAAATCTATCGAAATTAATTTCGATGGTTTTTGAAAAGGAAAAAGAAAATCTATCGAAAAATTTCTCGATAGTTTTTGAGATATCTTTTAAAAATTTATCGAAGTGAATTAATATAATTCAATATTTAATTCTCGATAGTTTTTAAAACAATGTGAAAATCTATCGGGAGGATTTAATTTTTCAATAATTAACTCCTCGATGGTTTTTCCAAAAAGAACAGTTCGATAGTTTTTCATTTTTTCAAAGACAAAAATCCCTCGATAGTTTTCTGAAAAACCGTTTTAAATTCTCAATTTCAAAAAATTCGATAGTTTTTCAAAAACCATCGAATTACAGTTGACAAGTTTACCCCTTGCAGAAAAATATCGAGAGTTCTTTAAAATCTATCGAACTATAGAAAGACAGTTTTGCCCCTAACAGTTTCAAAAAGATATAAAACAGTGCCTTAGTTTGTTTTCTTCTCATTATTTTACAGATCTAAAGTTTTTGTTTTATATACTTACAAGATACACACGGCCAAGAACACAGAGTACTCGATACTTTCTTGTACTGATTATTCACCTTCAACATTTACATTTACTGCAGTGAATTCTCTTTAAACCGGAGAAATTACTGTGTACTGTTGTGTTAAGTTTTTAATTGATATACAGAGAAATCTATCGAGAGAGACAAAGAGAGAACTGTGATACTTTGATAATTAGTGGGAATTTAGCACTCTGTTGATTTATCAATCGAGTTCTCAAGGTTGAAATTCACCAACACAATATCATTTTGTAGTCAAGGTTCTATTTATTTGTTTTTGGTTTAGGTGTTTGCATTCGAAAAGAAAGGGGTTCATTGTTAAGAATTTGATTAATTCGAATAATTAATTAAATTTAAGTGGTAAATTAGTTTTGGTTTGAAAATTAATTTTCTGGAAATTTGAAACATAATGGCTGGAGAATTTATCGTAACCAAAACTAATCATGTCTCGTTTCAAAATCTGCAATCCATAATGAATCCTCAAATTCGTGCATGGGCAGAGTTTTTGAATACACGTTCATTAGTGGCATACGCTGTAAGTACTCCCGTGGTCCTTTGCATTGATCAATTGACTGCGTTGTACACAACCGCCACGGATACAAGTGAGAATAACATACGGTCCTTCAGTTTTGTTGTGCCAGGGGGCAGAACAATAAGGGTGACGGAACATGATTTCAATAGAATTCTACATTTTCCAACAGAAAACCTTGTTCCGGATCCCACAACTGAGGAAATACATGCTTTCTTCACTCTTATCAGAAGTCAACAACCTAACTTCTTGGTGGGAGAGTTTCTAAAGCATTACCTGCCAAAGCCATGGAACTTTTTCTTTCATACCCTGATACATGTTTTTACTGCCAAGCTAACAAATCTGCATGGCATTCCCTTATTCCTTCAAAAGATAGGGTTTGCCATTGCGAACAATAGGCATATTAACGTAGGACGGATAGTGATTGATCAAGTCGTTATGTGCATGGGACCACTGGATGAAAGAACAGGCATAAATGAAGATGTGCTTTGTTTCTATCCTAGGTTCCTACAGCTAATTCTCAATGATGTCTTAACAGATGATGAACGTGAGACATTGAAGATGAGGACACAATGGAGTGTACGAAGATGAAGAGAAATGCCATAACCGCTCTGGTAGGGAAGAACAACTATCTTCCAGGGGTACCCACTGTTCTCACAGAATATCTAAGAACGGTGCCTGTTAGGCCGAATACACAATATAATCAAGTATATATGAGAATAACAATAATCAAGAACATTGTTTATGAATCAATAAAACTGTAATCGTATTAACATCTTCTCTCTTTATGATGTTAATGAATCACAAAGAGCTTCTAGGTTACAAGAATAATAATTCAATAATCGCATCCCTTCTAGGGATAACCTATCTGTGTTTATATAGTACACAGTTACACAATCCTTATCTAATTGATACTCCTATAAATTAGCTATACAATTCATATCAATTACAGATTGCTTCTTATCTTCTATTCCGTTTCCTTAGCTGTATCAATATATTCTGCTTCTTTCCATCTTCAGAATATATTGCTTCTAGAATATTTAATTCAGCACCGACAGCTAATTCAACATCTTCACCCTGTCAGACTTTAAATAAACTCTGACCGGCTTCCTTTAAACTCTTCACCCTGTCAGACTTTAAATAAACTCTGACCGGTTTCTGGATAAACTCTGATGAGTTACCTGATACTTAAACACTGAAAACAAACGTCAGCAATTATATCTAACAATCTCCCCCAACTTGTGCATAAAGAAAAATGTACAAGTTAAACAGATAATTGATGATGTCAAAAACATTTAACAAATGCAGTGTTTAACATATAACAGAGTTTAATTTAAAACAGAGTTTAAATTTGACTTAGAATAGAAAATATTAAAAACTTACAGTCAGACTTTACTTGATTTCTTGAATATCAGGCACTGTCCTGATATAGTCTGATAGCAGTTTCTTCTCAGCTCTTTCTAGCTCTTCCACCATGATCTTCTTCACTTCTTTCAACTCTGGATCAGATTCTCCAGTCTGATAAATTGCAGCTCTCAGAGAATAGATGGAATTCTTCCTCATCTCATTCCCTAGCTTGATATAGTAAGCTTTATCTGACTCCAGATTGAATTCAAGAAATTTTGTACCCAGTGCTGTTCTGAACTTAGCACTGTTTCTTTTCATTTCAACAAGTTTTCCATGTGCATCTCTATATTTTGGAATGTAAGCACTTGATACTCCTCCTCCAAGCATCATCTTCGATCTTAGCATCTTTTCTCTGATAACTGAAGCAACATTGTGAGTATTTCTATTTTTGACTTTTAACAAGTACAGAACATACTCCAATTCTTGATAAGATTTGAGATTTATATCAGACTCTGCAACCTTATAAACTCTTCCATCATTCATAAAGTACAACAAAAATTCCTTCTTCAACACCTTATGAAAGATCATTTGAACAGAGTCTAGCATATCAAGATTTTCTTGAGTAATAATACCAGATACAGCTAGTGATGATTGATCCATTGGACTTGTATTTATCCTTCTCTCTCTGTGTGATCCTAGACCAGATTTGTCTTTTCCTTCCTTACCCATAGTAGTCCTACTTTGCAGTAAGTTGACTGAACTAGGATTCAGAGTTTGTGATAGAGTTGGTCTTTTGAAAATACTTTGAAGTTGTGGAGCTAGCTGAGTTTGCACAACTTGAGCATTGTCAGAGGTTGGCTTATCCTTAACAATATCATCAACTTGAGCAGCGTCAGAGGTTGATTTCTCTAATCTTGTTTCAACTTGAGCAATGTCAGAGGTTGAATAATTTTTCCTTGGTAACTGTTCTTCTTCTACCAGTATACCCTTTCCTTTATCAGTGTTTCCAATCACAGGTCTCCTTGTACATTGTATACTCTGTTGTGTATTCTCTTTGATAGAAATACCAACTTCTTTCTTTCTAGGAGCCTTGATTTCCTGTTTCTTGTAGATTCCAGCTTCAAGATTTTTCTTGTGTTCCTCAGCAAGCATTTGCTCTTCAGCCTGGATATCTTCAATAGTGACATTCTTTCCATGCTCTTTCATGAATATCCTAGCAGCAATCTCTTCATCAGTAGATGGATTAGTTGAAACAACTAAACTCTTGAGTTTTGAAGTAGATTGGCCACCAGATTTTATCTTGTCAGAGTTTGTTTGTCTATCAGAGTTTACTCTTGTCCTGCTTTGCCTTTGAGCAAAAATCTTTCTTTTATTTTCTTTGCTTCCCCCATCAGTAGAATCATCCCTCCGTCTCAGAGCTTGAGTGTCTTTGCATTTGTCTTTAGGTACACTCTCCCCCTTTTTGACATCATCAGAAAGTAGTACTGATGTCAGCAATTCAATAGCAGTAGAAATGGAATTCAGTTGAGTAGACATTGCATTCTGATTTTCTTCAACTTTCCCAAGCCTCTTCTTAATTTCCTCAGAGTCCTTGGCTTGCTGCTTGAACATGGTAGAATAATAAGTTCTGTCAGCCTTGAGAGTAAGATCCCTCATACTTACTTCATTCCTTAGATTTGTAAGCATTTGTTGATTCTCATCAAATCTATTATTAAGAGATTTGACTTGAACAACAGTTGCCTATAAGCTTGTAAGTACATCAGAATTTGAGATCTTCTTGACAGAATCAGATAGAAAATCTGCAGCCCTTTGTACTGAGAAGACACAATCTGCATCAGCCCATTTGTTGTAGTACATATTCTGGAAATGCTCATTTGTCTGTCTATTGACTTCCCTTGCTTCATCACTATTTACATCATCAGCCAATGAAACTTGAATACTAGGGTGTGAATGAGAACCCTCAGCATCATTTCCAGCTTCTTCATTATTGTCTGCTTCATTTTCAGTAAGAATATTTTCAGCAGTAAACTGTGCAGCTTCATCAATTTTCTCCTCTTCTACAGCTTCAGGAATATCAGAGTTAACCTGAGCAAAAACCTCTGCTTCTCTTTGAACAATCTCAACAACAGATTGTTGCAAAGCTTCAAGAATAATATTCTCAGAGTTTAGCTCATCAGCAGCCTCTTGTTCCTTTTCTATGACAGCTTCATCAAGAATTGGCTCTGTAACTTTTATTCTTTGATCAACCTCCTCACCTTTGTCAAGATCACAAGAGATAATTTCAGTGTGAGTGGCCAAAGATTCTTCTATCTGATCAGTTACTTGATCAGCTTCCACACCCTCTGTATAATGATCAGAATGAACAGAGGTGTGTGCTTCAAAATCAAAAACTCTGCTATCAGAATGAGTAGCAGCTTCCTCAACTACATCATTAGCCTTTGATGTAGGAGCTTCTAAATCCAAATCCATCATGTTAGCATCAGTATTTATCCTGTCTAGATTGACAGCTTCAGTATTTGCAGCATCCTCCTGAACAAACGCTTCAGGAGCTTCAGTGTTTACAAACACTCTGTCCTCAGTAGGCACAGTAGTGTCCAAAATCTCCTCTTGAATAATTTCTTCAGGAGCTACAGTTTCCTCAGAAACTCTGTCCATATTGACATTTATAGCACCAAAAAGATGTGCAGCCACTAGTCTTCTTTTTCTCTGATGAAGAGTTTCTTCATCAGTTTCAGTCTCTTCATCAACAACATCAGACTTTGCCCTATTGGCTCTTCTTTTCTTTAGCCTTGTCTTCTGAGGCATCTCTTCAGTTCTTGATACCCCAGCTTCAGTAGATGGTCTCCTCGCAGGTTTAGTACCAATATGTTTGGTCCTACCTCCCCTTGCAGGTTTAACAGAAGTTGATGGAGGTAACTCTGTGTGTAAAGGTTCTGGTTGAGATTCATCTTGTGTTTGTGGATTTACTTGAGCATCCACAAACTGTTGCACAGAAGCAGGTAGCAAAAGTTCTCCAACAATTCCTTTCTTAACATCTTTGTTAATGAGATCAGAGAATATTCTCTTGTGTAATTTAAAACAAGAAATATCTTCATTAACAACATCTACCCCTTCAACATAGTAAGAGAATAAAGTCTGACAAAATCTAGAAAAGTATACTACTCCTCTATTCTCTGTCATTTTCTCTCCTAAATTATTCAAGACAAGTCGTGCAAAATCAAAATGATTATCATAGAATAGAGAATACCCGATTTGCAGACTGTCCGTGGGAATAGCATCCCAGTTTGTGCATTTCTTTCCGAACGTTCTCGTGATGCAATCAAAGAAGAAGCTCCACTCCTTCCTTAAGAACGGTCGCTTCAGTTGTCCAATTTTATTCAAGGGACCAGAATACCCAATCTCTCTCATCATCCTTAGCAAATCAGAGTCACCCATTCCAATGGTATAAGAAGGATACTCAGGAAACCCCATTGCAGCTCGAATAGTACCAGCAGTAATAACATACTCTGTTTCTTCAAACTCAAAGATTATGGATGGGTTCCCAGTTTCACCACCATCATCATAAACCCCTGACTCCCAGAACGCCTTGATTTGTAAACCAGAAAGTTTGGCTGGTTCAACTAAAGCACGCCCAATCGCTGACTGAGCAAGAAACTTTTGAATCATATGAAATGCTTCTGGTGCGTTTGCAGTGTTTAGTGGTGCGGTATAGTTGTTTGGAACGAACTCTAACCCAGACGAAACGAAAGCTGTGGTTGCCATTAGAAGATTTTGAAGAAAGAACAAGTAATTGATGCGAAAGCTTAACAGAGTTTATGTGTAGAAAGGTGTTTGTGACTATGTGTGTGTGATAATAGATGTGTATGAGTAAGATGTGAAAAGTTTAACTGAAGATGTGTGTATTGTATTTAAAAGAAAATTAAAGATTAAAAACTGAAGAGTTTTTAATCATTAATACACAACTGTCTTACTCCTGTAATCATGTGAATGGGACACGTGGCACACATGCAATGACTGACAGTAAGTAATTGGCAGTTTCCAATGCGCATGCGCAGTAAAAACAGCAATAATTACCGCCTATTACACTTTTCTATGCAATTAACCTCTCTTTTTAAATTACACAATATAATCAATTACTCTTTTTAAATTTTCCAAAACAAATGTTTTTGAACTTAAAATTATAAAATATCCTGAAACAAAGAAATCATTTTAACCATCAGAGATTAAAACAAAGTTACCTCGGCATATGTCACACAATACATCAGTGTTTACCATTTGTCCTTCTTTGTCAATAAACTCTTTTCTCAAACTGTACAGGTGTGAAAATATGTGTGTGCAATAGCAGAGTTTACCGAAATCAATATTTAGATCATCTCAAAGTGCATAAAATCCACAAACTAAAGCAGTAAAAACTGGTTGCCTAAACTCTCATGTATAACATAAAATCTGATTTTATATCTAAACTCTGTATTACTGATATCCTTTCATTTGGATATGTCTTTTATTTTTCACCCCCTTTATATATATTTTTATATATATATATATATATATTTTTTTGTTTTTTTTTTATATTTATTTTTCCAGTAATCAGTGGTTGGCACTAGTCACCAAAAATCAAAGATTTTAGCCCTTATTTCATACAATAAGTTCCTGGATCTTCCTAGGCACAACTTGATCTCAAAGGAATTTGTGCTCTGTTTGGCATCTTTTGATTTGAGGGTGAATAATTTGCAATTAATAATCAGAGTTTAGACTTTTCATCAGTAAATATAATTAACTTATGAGAGAAAATGCAAACAGCTAATACAGACTCAGTGTATAGGATCAATAAACTAAGAGATGCTATAAATATAGAGACAGTATCATGCTGTGTTAACTTACTGCACATATTTGAGATCAGAATCTATATAACTCTTAAGGATTCATAATTACTTACTGAGAATTATGCTTCATACAAATTTCTTCATTGGTCCATATGTTTCAGACAAAAATCATAATCAGAGTTTAACATCAGACTTTAACCAACAGAGTATGATTGACACTTCACAGAGTTTACTGACAGAGTTTAACCTCAGAGTTTACCATCAGAGTTTAACATGCTGGTGCACATAACAGTTAACACATGTAAGAAATCATGAACATAAAAAGCAAACATGTATAGTTTTTGAGTCTAACCCGTATCTCTAGTCGAAACCAGAGATCATTCCAAGTTCATTTACCAATCTTGTAAAAGTAGCTTCACTCAAAGGTTTGGTGAAGATATCTGCAAGTTGTTGGTCTGTAGACACAAAATGAAGCTCAATATCTCCTTCTTCCACATGTTCCCTGATAAAATGATATATGATGCTGATGTGCTTGGTCATGGAATGCTGTACTGGATTACCTGTCATAGCAATAGCACTTTGGTTATCACAGTAAATAGGTATTTTAGAGTAACTTAACCCATAATCCAGCAATTGATTCTTCATCCATAAAATTTGTGCACAACAGCTACCAGCAGCTATATACTCTGCTTCTGCTGTGGATGTTGAAATTGATTTCTGTTTCTTGCTGTACCAAGAAACTAATCTGTCACCTAAAAACTGACAGCTTCCACTTGTGCTTTTTCTGTCTATCTTACAGCCTGCAAAATCTGCATCAGAGTAACCAAGTAATTTAAACTCTGATTCTCTAGGATACCACAAACCAAGAGTTATGGTTCCTTTGAGATACTTGAAAATCCTTTTTACAGCTGTTAGATGAGGCTCTCTGGGATCTGCTTGAAATCTTGCACAAAGACATGTTGCATACATTATATCAGGTCTACTTGCAGTAAGATACAGTAAAGACCCTATCATTCCTCTGTAGTTTGTCATATCTACTGAGGCTCCTGTGTCTTTGTCTAGCTTTGTTGCTGTAGCCATGGGAGTTGTAGCAGATGAACTATCAAGCATACCAAATTTCTTGAGAAGATTTCTGGTATATTTTGCTTGATTGATAAAAATACCATCATCTGTTTGCTTGACCTGTAAGCCTAGAAAGTAACTAAGCTCTCCCATCATGCTCATTTGATACCTGGATTGCATAAGCTTTGCAAATTTCTTACAGAGTTTGTCATTAGTAGATCCAAAAATTATGTCATCCACATAGATTTGAACTAACAGCAAATCATCACCAGTATTGAAATAGAACAAAGTCTTGTCAATTGTACCTCTAGTGAACCCACTTTCTAAAAGAAATTGAGCAAGAGTTTCATACCATGCTCTTGGTGCTTGCTTTAGTCCATATAATGCCTTGTCAAGCCTGTAGACATAATCTGGATGCTTGGGATCTACAAATCCTGGTGGTTGTTCAACAAACACTTCTTCTTCAAGCTTCCCATTTAGAAAAGCACTTTTCACATCCATCTGAAAGACTTTAAACTTCTTGTGTGCAGCATAGGCCAGAAAAATTCTTATGGCCTCCAATCTTGCAACTGGAGCAAAGGTTTCATCATAGTCAATTCCTTCCTGTTGTGAATAACCTTTAGCCACAAGTCTAGCCTTGTTTCTTGTAATCACACCTTCACTGTCAGTCTTGTTTCTGAAAACCCACTTTGTACCTACAATTGATCTATTCTTTGGTCTAGGTACAAGTGTCCAGACTTCATTTCTTTCAAATTCATTTAACTCTTCTTGCATTGCTGTAATCCAATTAGCATCTTGAAGAGCTTCCTCCACTTTCTTTGGTTCTGTTTGAGACAAGAAAGCATGATACAGACACTCATTATTTGTTGCACTTCTAGTTCTCACACTAGCATCAGGATCTCCAATTATGAGATCAGGTGTGTGTGCCTGTGTCCACTTTCTTGCTGTTGGTAAGTGGTTTCTTGCATCATTATTGGATCCTCCCCCTTGATCCATGCTCTCCTGATTCATATGTTGACTTTCTGTAGCATCTGAGGCTCCCCCTGAATTGGATGGCTCAGAGTTTGAACTGTCAGAGTTTGAATCAGTTTCCTCAACTGACTCACTTGCTGTGTCTTGTTGAGCTTCTTCACGCTCCCCCTCAACTGGTTCTCTATTTTGTTCAATTTGAGAATTTTCAGAATCTCCAGTATTTACCAGTAGAGGTTCAGAGTATGCTTCGTCAGAGTTTGTCAACCCTGCTTCATCAGAGTTTACATCATCAGAGAATAAATCTTCATTATCAAAACGTAGTTGATCATATTCATTCTTGTCTTCAAGTCCAGTTATTTTCTTGTCATCAAACGACACATGAATGGATTCCATGATCACTTTAGTTCTCAGATTGTAAACTCTGAATGCTTTTGTTGACAATGGATAACCAATAAAGATTCCTTCATCAGCTTTTAACTCGAACTTTGTCAACTGTTCAGGATGAGTCTTCAACACAAAGCATTTGCATCCAAATATATGAAAATATTTCAAATTTGGCTTCTTATTTTTCACCATCTCATATGGTGTTTTCCCATGCTTGTTGATCAGTGTAGCATTTTGAGTAAAACAAGCAGTTTGAACAGCTTCTGCCCAGAAATAAGTTGGTAATTTTGCTTCTTCAAGCATAGTTCTGGCTGCTTCAATTAAAGTTCTGTTCTTTCTTTCAACTACACCATTTTGCTGTGGAGTTCCAGGTGCAGAAAATTCTTGTTTCACTCCTCTTTCCTTGCAGAAAGCTTCCATGATTGAGTTTCTGAATTCAGTTCCATTATCACTCCTTATTATTTTGACTTTGTGCTGTGATCCTTTGTCCAGTAGATTTACATGATCCATCAGAGTTTGAGCAGTTTCATCCTTCTTTGATAAGAAATACACCCACGTATATCTAGTATATTCATCAACAATTACTAGAGCATATTTCTTTCTGCCCATAGACATCACATTCACTGGTCCAAAGAGATCAACATGTAGAAGATGATAAGGTTCCACTACTGAAGATTCAGATTTGCTCTTGAAAGATGACTTCCTTTGCTTGGCCTTTTGACAAGAATCACATAGGCCATCTAGACTGAGTATTGATTTTGGGAGTCCCCTTACAAGATCCTTTCTTATTAGCTCATTTATGTTGTTCAAATTGAGATGAGAGAGCTTCTTATGCCAATTCCAACTCTCTTCATTTGACATTTTTGCAGACAGACACACTGTTTTTCCATCAGAGTTTGTTACCAAACTTGCTTCATAAATATTGTTGTGCCTGTGTCCAACTAGAACAACTTTTCCAGTAGATTTACTGATGACTTCACAGTATTCACTATGAAAATCTACATGGTTTCCTCTGTCACAGATTTGACTCACAGATAACAGATTATGCTTGAGTCCTGAGACTAGAGCTACATTTGTAATGATGACACTTCCAAGATTAATATTGCCATATCCCAGAGTGTGTCCTATGTTGCCATCTCCATAGGAAACTTTTGGGCCAGCCTTCTCCTCAAAGTCTGATAGCAGGGCTTTATTTCCAGTCATGTGTCCTGAGCATCCACTGTCCAAGATAAGTGTGCTCTCTCTTATGCCCTGCAATCACAAACAAACACTAAGTGTTAGTTTTAAGGATCCAGACTTGCTTGGATCCTTTGCCTTTCTTAACAGTGTTAGCTTTTGCAGCGGAATCAGTATTATCAGAGTTTAAACTAACATTGTCAGACTTTACACTAGCAGAGTTTGCTCTAACCCATTTCAAGTTGGGTTTTAGCTCATAATAATTATGATAAATTGCATGATAACTCTTACATGTGTAAATAGAATGCCAAGTGCTCCCACAATGTGTGCATAAAGTCTGTGGTCTTATTCTAACATAATCATTTTTTACTTCTGAAGTAGAAGGTAAAGAATTAATATGTTTGTTCTTATTGCAAAATCTAGCAAGATGATTAGAACTACCATAATTGTAACATGTTTTCCTTGAAGCACCAGCATTAGGCAAATGATTATTTCTATTATTTATGCCTATTTTTCCATTCCTATTTTTCTTGGACCCTTTAGGTTTCATGGCAGACTTTACCTCTTTGAGCTTATGTTTGAACTGTTTTCCTGTCATTAAACCAACATTAACCTGTTTTTCACAGACTCTAATTGGTTCTTTAACAGCTTCAGGCTCAATAGGTTTCTCTGTTTTAAATTCAATATCCACTTGTTCAACACAAGCTTCAACTGGCTCTATAACAGCTTCTTTCATAACTACAGATTTTAGCTTACTAGATTCAGGAACAAATGTTACAGGAGTTGAATATGAACTTGTGAATGCTCTAAACTTGATTTTGTCCTGAAATCTAAGTTCATCTTCCTCACTGTACCCTAAACCTACAGAATCTGTCTGAAACACTTGATGTGTATCTCTACCAGAATTAGTCCAAGTTTTAATTATTTTTCTTTCCTTCTCTAAATCAGATTCTAGTTGCCTATACCTTTTAAGCAACTCCTGTTCAACATAAACAGCATCATCTCTTTCTTTTTGAATCTGCTTCATATTTTCAAGTTCTCTTTCAAGAAACTTGCTTCTATCTTTAAGACTAAGATTCTCAGATTTAATCCTCTCATTCTCTAAAGTCTGATCCCTATAACTAACATGTATGTTCTTAAGATAAATTCTTAATTCAGAAATATTATCAGTATCATAAGCATAAGTAGTTAGGGGTACCTTATTTTCTGATGATTCAGTCTCATCTTTGACAGTTGCCATAAGAGCATAATTTACTCCATCATCAGAATCTGAAGTATCTGCCCAGTCTTTGCCTTTAGAGATGAGTGCTTTTTCAGTTTTTCCTTTCTTGCACTCTGGAGCATAGTGACCCATCTCTTTGCACTTGTAGCACTGGATCTCAGATTTGTCCTTCTTTCCAGACTTGGTATCCCTTCCATCAGACTTTCTGAAATTCTTCTTCTCAGAATTTGAATCTCTCCTTGAGAATCTTTTACCCTTCTTGAAGTTCTTGAATCCCATCTTTTTAAATGTCTTAACCATCAAGGCAGCCATTTGCATCAACTCCTCTTCATCATCCTCAGAGTCAGAAGCTTCATTAGAGTTTGAGTCATCATCAGAGTTTGATGACTCACTTTCAGAGTTTACAACCAATGCTTTTCCTTTGGCTTTCTTCCTTGAGATTTTCTTTTCAATGGGCTTCTCCTCGACTTTGAGAGCAACAGATCTTGATTTCTTGCTTGACCGTCTGTTTCTTTGTTCTATCTCCAATTCATGAGTTTTCAGTAACCCATAAATCTCATCAAGTTCAGTATCAGCAAGTTCATAGTTATCTCTTATTGTTGTTGCTTTCAAATCCCATCTTTCAGGTAGAGATAATAGAAATTTGAGATTTGATTCTTCAAGATCATATTCTTTATCAACAAGAGACAAATCATTCAGCAATTTGCAGAATCTGTCATAAGTCTCAGTCAAGGTTTCATTGGGTCTCGAATCAAAGTGCTCATACTCCTGTGTGAGTATTGTTTTCCTGTTTTTCTTTATAGCAGTGGTTCCTTGGCACCTGACTTCCAAAGCATCCCAGATCTCTTTTGCAGTTTTGCAACCAATTACTCTGTTAGACATAACATTATCTAAAGCACTATGGAGAAGATGTCTAACCTTTGCATCTTTTGCAAGAGATGAGATGTCCTCAGGAGTATAATCTTTCTTTTCCTTTGGAATCAGTTTCTGCTCTTCATCAGCAATAACAGTAGACAATTTTGTTGGCTTATGAGGACCATTGTAAATTCTGTCAAGATATTCTGGATCCGTGGCTTCCAGAAACATAGTCATCTTGACCTTCCAAATAGGATATTCTACTGGCCTGAGAATTGGAACCCTGATTGTTTCATATCGACTCACAGAGTTAGGTTTAACCTGTTCAACCTTGGGAGTAGCTTGATTTTCTTCTGACATGATTATTACTGTGTTTGAATCGTAAAACTGTATATATTAAACAGCCTTGGCTCTGATACCAATTGTTAGGCCGAATACACAATATAATCAAGTATATATGAGAATAACAATAATCAAGAACACCGTTTATGAATCAATAAAACTGTAATCGTATTAACAGCTTCTCTCTTTATGATGTTAATGAATCACAAAGAGCTTCTAGGTTACAAGAATAATAATTCAATAATCGCATCCCTTCTAGGGATAACCTATCTGTGTTTATATAGTACACAGTTACACAATCCTTATCTAATTGATACTCCTATAAATTAGCTATACAATTCATATCAATTACAGATTGCTTCTTATCTTCTATTCCGTTTCCTTAGCTGTATCAATATATTCTGCTTCTTTCCATCTTCAGAATATATTGCTTCTAGAATATTTAATTCAGCACCGACAGCTAATTCAACATCTTCACCCTGTCAGACTTTAAATAAACTCTGACCGGCTTCCTTTAAACTCTTCACCCTGTCAGACTTTAAATAAACTCTGACCGGTTTCTGGATAAACTCTGATGAGTTACCTGATACTTAAACACTGAAAACAAACGTCAGCAATTATATCTAACAGTGCCCCTACCTCTTCTACCCCCAGGGGAACAGGTAATTCAAGGTAACATTCCTGAACTTGAACTGGCACTTGAACCTCAACCCATGGATGTTGATCCAGAGCCCTCAGTGGCCATTCCAGACCAGGAGGTTGCAAACCCACAACCTCTAACCACGGTCGAAGAGCCTTTGGACGAGCCAAATGAAACCACAATCGAAGCTCCTTCTCCTACTATACCCAGTAAAGAACCATCCCTGAGTGTAGAGGGAGATAGTGCCAAAGCAGCACCACATAAGGAGATACACCCTTCAACAGCAGCTCTGCCTTCCTCTAAAAGGAGAAGAACAGAAACCGAGGCAACTGCTGATACTTCATTTCTCTCAGCCAAAGCGCCCTTTATTGATTTTTCTGATGCTGATTGGGCTACGCTAACGAAAGCAATATCTGAACCAATAGCTCAATCAAGTAAGGAGGAATTGACGGAAGCAACTGGTGTTCCGACCATATTACGGTCAGGTTCACTGGTTGAAGGTTCTAAGAACCAAGGGTCTTCACAGACGTCGAGAGAAGGCTTTGACCTAAATGCACAATCTAAAGGGTCATTGTCTACCTCCCCAGATGGAACATATCTGGATCCTGCGGGTAAAGGGTCTGACGTAGGTGCAGATCGGCAACTCGGTGACGATGAATCAATTACTATTGAGGAGTCTACTGAGGAAAAGTCTTTACAGACTATTGGGGAAGATTCGGGATCTCTGCTGTTAAAAGAGCCTGTTTCTAACCCCCTAGAGATTCAAACTCTAGATCCTACAAAGGATATATCATCTATGGATGATCAGCAACTTGGTTTAACCAAGGACGGGGACTTGCGAAGCCCCATTGCACCACCGGTGACCTCCTTAAGGACGGCTACGGTGTTTTCTGCAGGTACAATCAGCACAGAGGATTTGAGTGAAACACAAACACTTACACCTGGCCTGAGTGGGAAAGGAAAAATGAGTGAAACACTAACAGAAACTGTGAGTGTACACCCAGAGCCAAATGTGAGGAGTGACACCCAAACTCTACCTCATATAGATGATTTGCTGTTACCAACAGAGAAAGAGCTACAAGTTCAATCTTCCCTCAAGGAGATGACAGTTCGGGACAAAGATGGAAATCCATTATTCAAGGTTCCACTGCGACCTTCCTTTGACCAAGGGATCTCCTCCAGTCAAGACAATGTTTCTTTAAAGTCTATTCAAGAGAAAGTTGACTTGGCTGCAGCTGATTCCAGAAGAACATTCAGGGTCATTGGCAGTGCATCTGGCACTATAACAGGTACAAAACAGGCAGTGGACTCCTTAAAGAAGGAAGCAATTGAGGAACTGGTCGAATTGAGGATGGACGTCAAGGAACTAAAAGATGGATTCATGAACGAAGTAAGTGCTTTGTCTCAAGGACATGAAGCTTTAAGAGAGGACGTTCTGGTTATCCGGGATGGTCAAGCGCGGGTAAAAGATGCAATGGATACCCTTTCAAGAGTGGAGTCTAAGCTGAACAAGAGGCTGGATCATATAGAAAAGACTACCAACTCAAGACTGGACAACATTGACCTGTCTCTAGCTTCTATGAATGCAATGAATAAGCAGCTTATGGAGTTTTTGGAGAATCAAGGTGACGGAGTGCAGTCGATATGGAGTATGCTAAAGCAACAACAATCTGGACAACCTGGTCCTTCCTATCAACAACCTGATCCTTCTGAAGCCTTTTATGCTGAGGATACTTTCGTCGAGGATTCCTCAACTAAGGGGGAGAAAGTTGGAGAAGGGGAGAGGGATAAATGGGGAGTTTGGGAGACAGTTGAAGCTATTCCTATCAGGCAGTACTGGATTGAAGAACTTGTGGACGAGGAAAAGAGTGAAGAGGAATTTGAGGTCATGCCAGAGCAACCTATTCAAGAGGAGCATGAGCCATATTATCCAGAGCCCGTGGAACATCCTATCTGGGAGGATATTATGGAAGAAGCAAATTCTCTATCACAAGAAGAAGAAGCTGCCTTGGAAGCTGTAAGAGCCCAGAGAGCTACAGTTGATGCCAGGCAAGCTGAGAAAGAAACACAGCAAGCAATTCTGAGAAGTGAAAAACTGAAGAGAGTCAAAGTGTACAATGAAGTGAGGAGGAAGAAGCTGATAGATCTGGCAAAGAAAGATGGTACTGAATGGGAAATGGCTTACAAAACCTTTTGCGGAGTTGAAGAAGGACTTCAAGTCAACGACAATGCTGAGGTGGAAGTTATTATTCAGGACATCAGAAGTGCTAATCTTGAAGATCAGACTTACTTTAAAGCACTGAGAAGCTCTATAATCTGTCTGAATGCTGGGGTGAAAGCAAATGGTGCCTGGAGCTTATTGATCAGTTTTCTGGAGAAAGGTACATTTGTAATTTCAACTAAGTTTTTAGAACAGAGGACCTATACAGAATTGCAGGCTATACTCATCAAGATCCGCAGAACTACAAGGTTAAATGAACTGCTCCGAGAGCATGTTAAGGAGATCGTGATGAAAGTCAGTCCAGAGATCACTCAAGATCCTCCAATGGTTAGATTCATGACGAATGACTTGTTCAGAATCTGCTATTTGACTGAGGACAAACTGAGGGACTACCCAAGCAACTATCTAATCTCAGTTGAGAAGTATCTTAGATCCACTGGATTCTCTTCAACGGAGAAGGACAAAGCAGCAGACACTCTTAGAAGATTTCTAATGGAGAATGTTCCTTACTATAGGAAAAGAGTGGAAAGAGGATTGGAAGTGCATACCAGACTGCCAAACATGCCAAAGCTAAACAAGAAAGATGTTAACATTGCATGGTTGTGGGCTGGAGTGGGTCAAGAGGTTGAGTATATTGGAAGACACATCCGAGGAGCAATCCTTAAACCTGGAGAACCACTGCACTATCCATCAGTGATTGATTATCAAGCTGCCAACTCCGATCCAGTAATTGAAGAAGGTGAGATCGAATTGGACTGAAGACAAGAAGCAAAGAACAAAAGAACTATCAGCTCAGACTAGAGGAGCAACTTAATTGTATAAAGTTTAATTGTTTTTTGATTTATGAAATCTGGAAATGTATATATATCTGATCCAGAATGCATTAATATTATTACGCTGTCTTACTTTAAGTAGTTTCATGTTTCCTTAGTTAGTTGAGTTATCCTCGAAGTATTTGCTTGTCGAACTCTATCCAATCAAATAGGGGGAGATTGTAAAGCATAATGTAACATAAGATCTAAAAGAGATAACTACAACTCAACAAAGGACAAGACAGACAATAATATTATCAGAAGCACAGGAATCCAGAATCAAAGAAGAAAAGGTAAACTCAAAAAATCAAAATACGTTATGTATTCTTGAAGTCCGTAAACAGGTCACGGAAAGAAGTTCATGAAAATGTTCAAGCCTCAGTGACAGCAAAAGAAACAAGACTTTCAAGATGACAGAAGTATGTGAATGATTTAGGGTTCAGTACCACGGGATTCCAGTGATTTAATTGAAGCAACCAGAACGACAAGGGACGTATCAGCAGCATTGTATTGAAGACATAAAAGAAGAATTGATCAAGTGTTATTCATCTGTGAACCAGACCAGTTGCACTAGGTGACGACACTAAAAAGATCAAGTTGTTTTATCGTCTCCGAAGAAATTGATACAGTCTATTTCTTAAACACCCAAGAGCTCAGTGGAATCATTTATGGACTAAAGACAAGAAAGAGAAATTCGATGGTTTTTCTAATTGGAAAACTATCGAATGGTAGGTGAAATGATTAATTGAAAACCAAAGTAAATTGATTTGGTATTCGATAGTTTTGATTTAAAAACTATCGAATGACAAATTAATTTATTTAATTCGATGGATTTTTTATTCATTCTATGGTTTTTAATTCGTGGAGCAGGTGAAAAGAATTCCTTTTCTGACAGGTTGAAGAAAATCCAACGGCCAGGATTGTTTCTACAATTCTCATTCGATGGTTTTTCAAAACAGACTACAATTAATACAGAGAGAAGATTGTGTCTTCTTCAGCTAAGGCATTCAATACAGATACATTACTGAGAGAGAGAGAAGAGCCGGAGAAATTATCAGAGAAATTAATAGTGCTCAGAACTTGATTATTGTTTTGTATTTGTGATACCTTAAACTCATTGAAGCTAATCTACGGATTAGAAATTGTAGCACCCCTCGAGGATTATATTTATAAAAAGATATATTCCTCGAAACTTGATTTGGTTTGGTGTGTTTGATTTCGTTATAGAACTAAAAGAATAATCCGCGAACGAAATTAAATTATTTATGAGTATCGTATTCAACCCCCCCTTCTACGATACTTTGGACCTAACACAGACACGACCCCAACTTTACCCTGGATCTTTAACAGGTAATGGTATGAAACAAGCATCAACTATCTACTTCATTTTATTACATAAATAAAGTCTCAAAAGTTATTACAACCATGTCTTAAAAAGTTCTATATTCCCTTAGACAAAACACCTTCTACAGGTCTCCATCACCTGCCTGAGCTAGCATCCCAAAAATAACCCTATAGGAAGATTTCCTAGCTGTCTGAAAAGTGCGTACCATCTTCTCGTTTAACTGTGGGTTAGAACAGGGAAAAGAATGAGCCAAATGCTCAGAAAGTAATAATATAACCAAATAGTTAACCACTGTGAAACAGTTTCCAATATCAATCTGTATGTCATGGGTATAGCAGAATCCATATCAAGGGATTATCAGAACAATGAAACGAATATACAATTTCAAAGGGTAAACCAATTTCCTTATATAGATATATGATTTCAAGAAAAGCAATAAGTAATTTGGAGATTTTTCACAACGCACTGGACAATACGGGTGATCAGCCACGTAAAGTCCCCATACCGGACACACAGTCCCTTTGGTCCTTGTATTGGGTCCCAATAGGCACACATTGGCCTTTAGACTAGTCCATCCCTAGTCCATTTATTATAATTAAAAAGTGCTGGACCGGCGTCACTCGACCTCTTACGCCTCCAATCTTAGGAATCCGTGGAAACCATAAATCAGAATTTAAATGAATCCAAACTTTGAAACTTCCTTTCTTTTAAAATCTTTCTTATGAAAGAAATCCTTTGTAAATCATTGGATGTGGGTTTGTATAGTACCCAAGTGAAGGTTCATGTATTCTCAATTTCAAGTAAGTATGTGATTCATAGGTACAAGTTCAAATCTGATGCAATACATCTCAGGTTAAAATGTAAGTATAATCAAAGGATAAGGATAAGGTCTGAAGAAGAGTTTAAGCAAGATAAGATTCACAAGACATTGTGTTGTGTCTATAATGTTTGTATATAAAAGAGTCCTTTGGGAATTGGATAAGTTCAATCTGATCAATCTGGATTTCTATCAATGGGAAATCAAGAAGTAAATGTCATAGGTATGTTTTGGATATGTACTAAAATGTGAGTTCTGGTATATTCACCTTTGGGTGTAAAGGTTCAAAGAAAGAACTAAACATAGTATGACGTATGAACCAACAAGGTATATGAACAGAAATAAGAATTACCAAATGAACATGATATGTTTTCAGGATTAAAAGGGTATATAAACAAGATAGCAATTTATATATGTCAAAATGAAAGAATGGAATTTAGAAACGAAAGCAAGTCAGAATTACTTGCCTTAAGTAGCTAAAAGGGTAATGAGAAATCACTGGTTCTCCACCTTTGTCTTGCCTTTATTTCTAGGCTCTACTTCTTTGGATTCTTAAGTAGCTTTTAGAACAAACCGTACTCACTGAATTTCTGCCTTCGCCTTGCCTTTATCTCTATGTTCCACGTCTCATGACTCTATAAAAGAGTATATACTATCTCAGAATAATCCTCTCAAAATTCTAATCCTTATTCTAAACTACCCAACGTTCCCTAAACGCGTAAACACATAATATTTATATCACTTATAACTCTTAACCATATAATAAGCACAAAACTCACATAAGCGCACATTGCCATTTAGGTTCACATAACATACTCCTTTAACATATATGTATATATCCTGACTTTCCGTTTATACCACACTTGGTTATCCCTTTAAATCAACTTGACCAATGCTAACCATATCCTTAACACCTTTACAAACAATGTTTTCATCTCAAAAGCTGAAAAATCTGCTGCGCATGCCTTACGAAAACATTTATCATAAATCCAAAAATAATCAAACAAATACCACATTTGACAGGCTACTTCCTGATTACTAATCCAACTTAGCATAAAAGTTTCAACTTCAGAACAGTTTATTTAGACTAAAAACGAACAGGTTAAAGTATGTACTGAAGCACAGAAAAATCCCTGCTGCACAACTTTTAGTAAAACAAGCATAACTTTTTATTCGTTAACTCTATCGATACAAGGTTTGCGCGTGCACAAACTAGACTCTAATTAGAACAGTTTCATCCTAGACTTTCTGTCTAAAACAGGCAGAAACCATTCGCAAATAACCAAAACAGAACAGACAGTTTCTGGGCATCTCAACATGATGTTCATCTATTCAAAACCAAACACAAACAAAATCCCTACTACAACCAATCATCCAATATCAAAACTAAAACTCCTCCTTATCTGAAAAGGTTTTACAAATTAAACTTATGTTCTCAAGAAATTACTAAAAATCTATACATGCAATTACCAAATACCACAATTAACTAATCAACAATCCATATACTTTGAATTCAACAAAATCCCCAAATCAAAACCTTCAACATATAAAATCCAAAATTCTCTAAATTTAACACAATCACTAACATGCAATCACTATAACCTTGAGGCTATCAATTAATCATCAACATCAATTGTAATATCCGTGAATTTTATTATTATTATAAATGATATATTTAATATAAATATATTTGTTATGGAGTATTGGAATATTATTAAATGATAATAATTGTGTGATTATGTGCTAATTGGTGAGTCGGAAGCCCCTTTCAAATATTTCGTCATTTGGAATTTTCTTCAAACCTGAGCCCCGTTTTGATAATTCAAGGGCCCCGTTGGAATTTCGTACATTAATTATTATCTCTTCGTCTTTCATATTCGAATCATTATCGGGAGAGATATTCGTATCATTTCATTCCTACCTATTTGATTCTGCAAGAATAATTCATTTTGTTCAAAAAAGGAAAAATTGTTCCGAACCCTAATTGCTTAAGGGGACGGATATATCGTTTTATATCAATATTACCTTTGTTATAGCCCCAGTATTCTTGAGCATTAGTTATATAATGATATATATATATATATATATATATATATATATATATATATATATATATCATTTGGATGATCATCAACCTTTTTAACTGATTATTCCTCGTAAAACGTGTTTTTAACCTAATTAGGGTTTTTAAACGAACCAGTGGATCAATATCGATCCAAAAATGTTGTTTGAGGTATTATTTTTCCAAAAATATAAAAAGACGAATCGAATCTTGAAACTCAAAAGATCTGCAGTTATTTAGCTCAAAAATTAAAAATTCCCGAACCGTGTTCTTCGTGTTCTTGAGCTTCAATCCATTCGTTCAAGGTGTTATTGAAATCCAAATCTGAAGTTCTTGTACTCAAATCAAAGCTCTTGACTTCTAGTTTCAGAATCTTCCAACCTCATCATCATCTGGTAAGTTTTCGATTTTATATGAATTTTTCAACCTTCGAATTAAAATTAGGGTTCTTGGTCGATTTGGGGATTTTCAATCTGTTGATTCTCCGTTCAATTGGTTGCTTCTATCATGTTCCTAGGGTTCTAATTACCAAGAATCCATGATTTAATTTCATGTTTAAGTTCAATTTTGATGGGTTTGATTTTCGGGTTTTTGACCCGAATTCTTCTTTTGCTTCGTTCATTTTTGATATTAATCTGACATTGATTATGATATGGGGCTTTGATTGTATGAGTTATAAGCTTCATTTTTGTGTATTAATCTTCGAGTTTCATGTAGAAATAAAGGAGATCGGGTTTCCGGTCGGAGTCGTGGCCGGCGGTTTTCTTTGACCGGATTCTGGGCTCGATTCCGGCATGGGACAGTGATGTTTTTGTGTGGGTTGTGTTTGTCTTGCAAAGGCGAACAAAAGCCCTCTAAGTTTGATTGTGTTTGATCGGGAATGAAAGATTCCGGTCGCCGGACGCCGGCCGGATTCTAGAAAACCCAAATCCGGTGGGTTGTTCTTGGCGACCCGAATTCGTTCTTCCCGACCCGTTTACCCGTTTTCTGACCCGGTTTTGATCTTCAAAAACCCTAATTCGATTTCTGAAAACTGTTTTTGGATTTATTTTTAAAATTTAATTCGAAAATAGTTTAAAAACTTTAAAAATTCATATTTTTATTTTAAAAATATATTTTAATATCAGAAAAATTCTGGAAAATTATATTTATTATTTTAAATCCAAAAATTGATTAAACTTAATTATTTTAATTATTTTTAATTAATAATTAATTTATTAATTAATTGGTTATTTCTTTTAATCAATTAATTCTTAAAAATTAATTATTAATTAGATTTAATTAATTAAAAATTCGGTTTAATTATTCTCAAGCCTATTTATTTATTTAAAAATAGTTTGAGTATTTAAAGAGTGTCAATTAATTTTATTAATTGATTTATTTGCATTTAAATGTTTATATGGGATTTAAAAATCCGAGTTTTGATTTAAAAAATTATCGTGAATTATTTAAAATTCAAATGAGTTTCGTATGATGTTTTAAAAATGTTTATAAGTGCTATATGGTTCATATTAATTGTGTGTTGTGTTTTATAGTCTGTATATGCCCGTACTAGGGCAATTTTCTGCGTTTTAAATATCGTAAATAATACCGGACGTCCGATACGTGACCGGTTACTTGTTTAAATGTGATTATTGATTGGTTAAGTGTCGAGAGTAGAACGAGAATAGTTAGACTTATTGTGATGAGTTGTTTAATTATAGAATTGAGTTCCCGGAGCAAGTGAAAGGGAAAGGTAGAGTGAGTAGAGTCGATCCGACAGCAGCTTAGACCAGGCAAGTATCTGTGCCTTTACTTGTGATAAAAAATTATTATTGTCTTGATTACTTGAATACCGTTATCCCCAGAACAGTTTAAATTATCAATCTTTTAACCGCATTTGGACAATTGATTCCATTTCCATAGAAATTCTTGATTCTATTAACCGCATTTGGACAATTGATTCCATTTCCAATTCACTTGCTTATTGTTTACCACCATTTATTATTGATTATCATCCTTTGATTATTATTGACAACCATTGATCATTTGACTTCCATCGTTGACTATTGATTACGGTCATCGATTATCGATTACCAATATTGATTCCCTTATTAAATGAGTACACTGTACCTTTGAAATTATTCCATGATTATTTCTCGATCTTCATTTGATACTGAGCAGTTGAAGCTCTTTTGCAATTATTCTACATTGAGTTTATCTTATTGAGCATATTATTGTTTATACCCTATGATAGATTTGGCATGTTTTATTTTTAAAATGGACCATATTTATGGTCGGAATAACTTAAGGCCCAGTTTGGCCTAGGATCCAGTAGAGGACTATGACGTGATCTAGTCCGGGGTTGATGCGTGGCTGGCCAGCGGCACAACCTTTGATTTGAATAAAATATACAAGCCAAATTCTAATTCTTTTCCTTAAATTGTTACTGATATAAAGCATGTGTTAGCTAAATATTGTTGATTCTGATATCATAAATTCATATCCTTACATCTGTACTAGAAATGATTCATTGATGTTTGCTGAGCAATTTTGGCTCACGCTTGCTTGTTGTTTTCTAACCCTATTCCAGTGAAGCGAGAGTATAGTCGGCATAGCGTGACCGATAGTTCACCAGCAGCCAGGAGAGCCCCTCGAGTCACTGTCATTGGCAGGGTAGTTGTTATTTTGCATTTCTAGATTAGATGTCTAGATTTGAACTTTAGTTGTGATGTAATAACTCTGATAAAAATGGTATTGTATTAATAAGAGATTGTAGTAGCTTGTGTTCATTGCCATAATCTGGATGCGATCTTGTTTAAGGGGTATTTATGTATTTATATATATTATGCATGTGTTAAATAGTGTTCCGTTGGTCGGATGACTCCTCAAATCTGTACCCCGGGTTTGGAGGGCGTCACAGTTGGTATCAGAGCAACAGGTTATGGCAATTGAAACAAGTTAGGACTTAGGGTCCAGGATAATATAGGGACTTAGGAATTCACTTAAGAATATTAGGAGGTCAACTAGGGATATTATGCGTAGTAATTAAATGTGGTTATAATTGCAGCCCCCTAGTTCTAGTTCAGACTCAGACCCTTCCGAGGATACGATAGCAGATATACTTACACCCGTTGAGAGAGCAGGACCGTCTCGGCCAGTGCGATATCAACCTAGGCATCAGCATCCGGTAGTCAGAAGAGATCAGATACCTTGTCCTATTCCACTCTGACGAGTAACCCCAGCACCAGTGTCTCAGGCATCAGTTTGTGGACCTTTGTATCAGTTATGTGAGCCACCAGTTCCACACCATGAGTATCAGAGGGTGAGTACAGAGAGGGATTACCTTTATGGACAGGTTATGGAGATGGGAAAGATTCGTTCGATTGAGGCAGCCGCTAGCCGAGAGAGGGACAGACTTAGAGATCAGATAAGGGACATTCAGATGAGGCTTAGGGTTACGAGGACCTTGGTTGAGACTCGATTGCACGGATTAGCTTCGAGTCGAGAGGGAGAGACAGTAGCAGGGATGAGACAGATTTTGGATTATGCGATGGGTGAGATTGTAGGGATTGCAGGACCCGTGTTATGGCAGACATGAGCAGGTGATCTATGAGCAGGTTTAGGAGTAGACAGATGTGACATGGATGTATGGTTTCTAGATAGTTAGTATATAGATGCATATTGTAGTATCAGCAGTGCACCGGGCTTATAGGAACGCCTCGGGTTGTTGCATTTTTGTTGTATTGCTGGTCGGCAGTTGTCGTTCAGCCATTATATATTTCCTTTTGAAGCATTCTACGCTTGTACTGACTCCATCTATATATATATATGTATGATAAACCTCTTTTATAAGAACTGTATTTATTCCCTTGTCACTCATTTCCAGCATCATAACTGTTATTCAACTTGTTACAACGAGTATACCCATACACCGTTGAGAAAACCTGTAAACCTTCGAAATATCAATTGTGATCCTTCCTTCTCTTATATGAACTGTTTAATTAAGCCAATTATTGTTTATTCATCAGCGATATGACTTCTAGACGACAAACCCGTTCAACTGATACCTCTGACCAAGAAGGTCAACAGAATACACCTCCCACGGGCCACATGGACCCGATGGTAATCCAGTTGTTAAATACTCTTACTCAACAGACTGCCGCATTAGCACAACAGCAACAAGCACTTCAGCAACAGCTCTTAGAACAGCAGCAACAACATCAGCATCAGCAGCATCGACAGCATCACCAGCAAGCAGCACCGGCGGTTACGTTCAAGTCTTTCCAAGCAGCAAAACCTCCAGAATTTAAAGGATCAGCAAACCCTGTAGAGGCTAAGGCATGGTTGAAGGAGATAGAAAAGGCTTTTGCCTTGATAGAAGTGGCAGAGGATAAGAAGACGGAGTATGCAAGCTATTTTCTGAAGAATGAGGCCAGTTATTGGTGGGAAACGAGTAGAGCTATGGAGCTCGAAAGATTGATTACGTGGGCAAGATTTACAGAGTTGTTTTTGGAAAGGTATTTTCCGGATTATATGAGAGATCAGATGGAATTAAAGTTTTTGGAGTTAAAACAGGGAAGTATGATAGTGCCCCAATATGAAACAAGGTTTACGGAGTTGTCAAGGTTTGTTCCAACTTATGTGGATACGGATAAGAAGAAGGCCAAGAGATTCCAGTAGGGACTGAGGTCTTGGATTCGTAGTAAGTTAGCTATATTGGAGTTGGACACCTATGCAGCGGTGGTCCAAAAGGCAATGATCGCGGAGGCGGAGAGTGATTCTTACATGAAAGAGAGGGAGGACAAGAAGAGGAAAGCAGGGACACCCGATAAGGGACAACAACAGGGAAGTTTTCAAGGGCAAGCAAATAAGAAACCGGGATTTCAGCCCGGAAGGAATACAAGTTTCAGGAAACCAGATGCCGGGAGCGTAGGGCAAGGCAATCGTCTAACAGCCGGCAGTCAGCAGGGACTTTCTAGACCCCCACTACCAGAATGCAAGACATGCGGGATGTGACACCCAGGGATATGCCATCGATTGAATGTCACATGCTTTAAATGCAATCAGAAGGGACACTATTCCCGGGATTGCAAGATAGGCATTGTGTGTCATCGGTGTAAGAAACCAGGCCACATGATTAAGGACTGCAGAGCACCAGTAACCGTGAACAATATGATTCGGGCAATTGAAGCACCCCCAGTTGTTAATGTCCAGCCGTTAGCCAGGACCTACAATATGTCAATGGGAGAAGCGGTGAGAGATTCCGACGTGGTGGCAGGTACACTTCTAGTAAATTCTATTCCTGCTAAAGTGTTAATAGATTCGGGAGCGACGAAGTCTTTTATTTCTGAAACGTTTGCTCGTAGATTGAATTGCGTAATGAAACCCTTAAGTGGAATGTTGAATATAGAAATAGCTAATCAGGATCGTATAGCGGTCAGTTCATATTATCCTCGTTGCGAGATAGAGATTTTGGGAAATCGTTTTTATGTTGACTTGTTACCTTTTAAGTTAGGTGAATTTGATGTGATATTAGGGATGGATTGGTTGACTGAGTATGACGCGAGTATTGACTGTAAGAATAAGAGGGTTACTTTGATTACCCTAGAAAAGAAAGAGATAATATTTAGAGGAGAGAGGCAGAGAAAGAGGTTCCTGACGATGATTCAGGCTAAGAGATTATTAAGGCAAGGTTGTGAGGCGTATTTAGCTTATGTAATAGATATAGATAAGGATGTTTCTAAATTAGAAGATATTCCAGTTGTAAATGAGTTTCCAGATGTTTTTCCGGAAGAATTACCAGGTTTACCTCCTGATAGAGAGATTGAATTTGCGATAGACTTAGTACCAGGCGCGGAGCCAGTATCTAAGGCCCCTTACAGGATGGCACCAATGGAGATGAAGGAATTGGCTAATCAACTGCAAGATTTGCTAGAGAAAGGAATTATTAGACCCAGCGTTTCGCCATGGGGAGCACCAGTATTGTTTGTCAAGAAAAAGGATGGAAGCATGAGATTGTGTATAGACTATCGGGAATTGAACAAGCTGACTATTAAGAACAAGTATCCGTTACCTCGAATAGATGATCTGTTTGACCAGCTGAAAGGAGCGGTACATTTTTCAAAGATTGACCTACAGTCAGGATACCACCAGCTGAAGATTAAACCAGAAGACATACCGAAGACAGCCTTTCGAACAAGGTATGGGCACTATGAGTTTTTAGTAATGGCGTTTGGACTAACAAATGCACCCGCAGCTTTTATGGACTTAATGAACAGGATTTTCAAGAGATATTTGGACAAGTTTGTAGTGGTATTCATCGACGACATCTTGATATACTCGAAGACAGAAGAAGAGCATGCAGACCATTTGCGGATTGTGTTGGAAATATTGAGACAAGAAAGACTATACGCGAAGTTTTCCAAGTATGAATTATGGTTGAGAGAAGTTCATTTATTAGGACACGTGGTAAGCAGCGAAGGCATCAAAGTGGATCCATCAAAGATAGAGGCAGTGAAAGATTGGGAGAGACCAAGGACACCGACTGAAGTCAGAAGTTTCTTGGGATTAGCCGGATACTACCGGAGATTTGTGCAAGATTTTGCGAAGATAGCTACTCCAATGACCAAGCTGACAAGGAAAAGCGAACGATTTATATGGAACGATAAATGCGAAGAAAGCTTCCAAGAGTTAAAGAAGAGACTAACTACGGCACCAGTATTGATGTTACCAGACGATCAAGGTCAATTCGTAATCTATAGTGATGCGTCGTACAAAGGATTGGGTTGCGTACTTATGCAACATGACAAAGTGATTGCTTACGCGTCGAGACAGTTGAGGCCCCACGAACAGAAGTATCCTACACATGATTTGGAATTAGCGGCGATTGTGTTTGCTTTGAAGATATGGAGACACTACTTGTATGGAGAGAGATGTGAAATTTACACCGATCATAAGAGTTTGAAGTATATCTTTACTCAGAAAGAGCTGAACATGAGGCAACGAAGATGGTTAGAACTAATCAAGGACTACGACATTTCTATCAACTATCATCCCGGCAAGGCAAATGTGGTAGCAGATGCACTGAGCAGAAAAGAGAGATTAAATACACTGACGATGGCCAAAGAGTTATACAAGGAATTTGAGAAATTAGAGATCGAAGTAAGTATTCCGAAGGATGCGACGGAAATGATTTATACCATGACGTTTCAACCGGAATTGTTGGAGAAGATACGGAAGTGCCAAGAGCAAGTTATGAATGATGATGTGAACAAGATGACAGGTGAGGAAATATGTAGCCAACCGGACGACAAAGGGATCTTGAGATTTGCTTCTCGGATATGGGTACCTAATGTCGCAGAACTGAAGAATGAAATTTTGCACGAAGCGCACAACTCGAAGTATTCAATTCATCCAGGGAGTATGAAGATGTATCGAGATCTTAAGATGAACTTTTGGTGGCCAGATATGAAAAGGGAGATTGCTGAATGGGTGAGTAAATGTTTTACATGCCAAAGAGTCAAGGCGGAACACCAGAGACCAAGTGGATTACTTCAACCATTGGAAATTCCTGAATGGAAGTGGGAACATATTGCGATGGACTTTGTGGTAGGATTGCCAAGAACAAAGACTAACCATGATGCCATCTGGGTTATCGTGGATCGATTGACGAAATCTGCGCATTTTCTTCCAATTAACGAAAGATTCTCGCTGGATAAGTTAGTTCATATTTACATAAAAGAAATCGTAGTACGGCATGGAGTTCCAGTATCGATAGTGTGTGATCGAGACCTTCGATTCAATTCAAGGTTTTGGAGGAGTTTTCAATAATGTTTGGGCACCGAGTTAAGAATGAGTACGGCTTATCACCCGCAGACGGACGGTCAAAGCGAAAGAATGTTTGGAGGAGTTATGCTTAGGACATGTGCACTTGACTTTGAAGGCAGTTGGGACGATCATCTACCCTTGGTGGAATTTTCATATAATAATAGTTTTCACGCGAGCATCGGAATGCCACCTTACGAAGTGTTCACACAATATAACGCAAGTATACGCGGTCACAAGTAATATAAGAATAAGTAGAGTTCGTTCCCACAGAGACTGCTTTGGTTATTACAGTTATGCACTTATGCAACAATGTATGGCTATCGTTCAATGCTAAGACAAGTATCAAAGTTGTGTTTTGATTAACTAATTAACTTAAACAAATTACCAAGACTATATTAAACTAAAGATTGCTGTTGAATTACTTATGAGAATAAAACATGGGATCCTAACTTCATTAAATACTTCATCTAGAGTCTTTTGTCTTTAATCAATGCATGTGACGGTTGTGATAACTAATCAGATAACACGAAATTAGTACACGCTACCTTTCAGTATACGTATACCAAACCACTCAAACATCCACAAGAAGATAGAAGTTAAGCAGACACCAATTATGCTTAGACCCTATATGTCTATAAGATTTGAAAACATAACGGTTTAACGAGCAAGTTATCCATTCAGATTACATAGGGCAGGTAAGATGGTTAAAATCACCTACGAATCATGCATGACAAACATACATAAACCTATGCTAGCATGGCAAGTTCTAAACCTCTATATCCACTTTCGCATTCAATAGAGATTAACAAACATTCTTAGATGTTAGCTACGCATCCAAGAAGAATAAGCACAACCAAACTAGGATATCAATTAGCCATCACACACACATCTTTAAAACAATTAACTACTAAAATCCATAAATAAATCCGTTAGAACCCCACGACGACGATTAGTTCATAATCGAACCGTTCATCATCGTGGGTTCTGATGAAAACATGATAATAATAAGTCTAGAATACTGAATAAAAGTGCTAGGGTTTATGAAAGAACAAACAAAACCAACGAGAATCCAAAGTATCGCCTAATTAGAAGAATACAAAGAAAAGATGAAATCTAGATCTTCGTAATCAGCCGTCTTCTTGTTCTCCTCACCGGTGGATGAATATGTATGTATCTATGTCAATGTATATCTCAGAATTCGTCCACCAATAGTTTATATAGACTGCAGGGCTGACTGGTCTTTTGGCAACTTTCCCTTTTCTGACTCAGAATTGCATTCTACAGTATTTGAGGAGCGCGGGCGCGCCTGATCCCTGTCCAGAATTCCTTTATCTTCGCGTGGACTATTAAATCGTCCAATTCTGACTTCTAGATCTCAAGATATGCCCCAAACAGTGAATTATGTGCAGGTAGCCCAACAAATCCGAATTTCCTTCTAATAAATCTCCAAATTGAGCTCTTTATTCTCCAATCCTTCCAAGTTTAGGATTCCTTGCGCTTCCAACTCCCGCAACTGCATGGCTTTCACATTGATGCTCTACACCAACATATAATCTTGGAAACTCCATAACTCTGCCAATTCTGTAGCTCTGCACATTCTAACTAAAAACACATTAAAAACACCAAATACTTGAGTACAATCAGTCAATTTAAGCCAATTTAGGACGATCCAAGTGGATATGAAATCCACTTATCACACCCCCAAACTTAAACCGATGCTTGTCCTCAAGCATAAACAGACTCTACTAACTATAATGCAATGCATGAATGCAACTAATATGAAAATGCAAACGATCCCCTCAGACTAACCAAAACCAATCAACAAGCCAACATCTCAAGGAATGCAATCTTTCAAACAGAGTTCAACCAAATTCCCGTATACTAACCATACAAACACAGAAACGTGCGTGTGTGCAATGCTCACCAATATACTCCCAAACTAAATCAAGACCATATCCTATTCTTCACCAAAAAAACCACAAGCTTATAAACAGAATGAACTCTAGACACAAGAAACCACTTAAAGACACATCAACCTCCACTTGAGTTAGACAGGAAATCATGCTTTATTACTTACACACATGCTTATTTGACCGTGCAATGGCTGAGACCCCAAAAGGCTTATACAATAATACCCATGTAGCGAGCTTTAGGTTAGTGGATCCCAGACCGAAAAAGTCTTAGGTCACTAGGCACAAAGTCCCCTAGAACTTAATTGCTCGAGTATTAAAGAGCTCAACCTGATCAATTCTGCATAAAACAACTAACACAACTCTTTTTTTTTTCTCTTTTTTTTTTCTTTTTTTTTATTTCGGAATGAGTGCTCTTTGCCTTTTTCTCATCCCACCCTAGACTACTCATCATTTCAATGAGCCGGCTACTAGCCATTTGACGCCTAGCCTTTATTGACAACTAGCATGATATCCCTGTTTTCCCCCAAACTTAGACTTAAGTGCTTCTTTCAATTTCAAGAGAATAGAAAACATTCTGAATATAATCAAGTGGTTAAATTCTAACATCCAAACAAACATGGTCTGATCAAATTCAAAAGCAACCAATGAGACTTGTGAAATTAATTTGTTTCTGGCATGCAAGTCAATTCCATAGAAACTTAATCAGCCCTCTATCTATCACTATCACACTCCCATCAACATCAACTCACTAACGGAAATAGTCAAATCCTAAGGGATCATGAAATATGCATGCTATGCAAATGCAACTAAATGGACTTACAAGATAGATAAAAATGCAAATAGAATGCTCTATATGACAAAAACATGCAAATATATGAATGAATTAACTACTTATGCAATATGGATCCTATATGAACACACACACTAACATTCCTCAATTACCACCCCCAAACTTACAATATTCAATGTCCTCATTGAAGGTAATAACAAGGAAAGATGCAGAGAGTACCTAATCATCAGCAGTACCATCCTCCTCGGGTGGTGTATCCGGTGGTGGATAAACAGAATCAGCTCCAAAGGTAGGTCAAGCAATACCAACTCCAGTGGCTCTGAATGCAGCACTCAAAACTGCAAATAAAGAAATAAAAATAATACTAACTAATAGGACCACCACTTTCGTAGATGACACGATTGCATTGAGCATATGCAACAAGCCGTTAAACCCCTAGGCAGACCTAGTAGGACGAGTTTTGTCTCGTGAGGGTTTATAGATGATATACCCACAAAATCAAATTGTTAGGCCGAATACACAATATAATCAAGTATATATGAGAATAACAATAATCAAGAACACTGTTTATGAATCAATAAAACTGTAATCGTATTAACAGTTTCTCTCTTTATGATGTTAATGAATCACAAAGAGCTTCTAGGTTACAAGAATAATATCTCAATATTCGCGTCCCTTCTAGGGATAACCTATCTGTGTTTATATAGTACACAACTACATACAATCCTTATCTAATTGATATTCCTACAAATTAGCTATACGAATTATATCAATTAAGGATTGCTTCTTGTCTTCTATTCCGTTTCCTTAGCTGTATCAATATATTCTGCTTCTTTCCATCTTCAGAATATATTGCTTCTAGAATCTTCAATTCTGCACCGACAGCTAATTCAACTATCACCCTGTCAGACTTTAAATAAACTCTGACCGGCTTCCTTTAAACTCTTCACCCTGTCAGAGTTTAATTAAACTCTGACCGGCTTCTGATAAACTCTGGTCAGTACCTGTTGCTTTAACTTAGAATAGAAAACATAAAAACTTACAGTCAGACTTTACTTGACTTCTTGAACATCAGGTACTGTCCTGAGATAATCAATCAGCAGTCTTCTTTCAGCATTCTCAAGTTCAGCTATCATAATCTCTTTCAGCTCCTTATACTCTGGATCTCCTTCACCAGTTTGATATATGGCAGCCCTCAGAGAATAGATACTGTTTTTCCTCATGTCATTTCCTAGCCGTATGTACTGAGCTTTGTCTGACTCTAGGTTAAATTCTAAAACCTTTATTCCAAGTGCAGTTTTAAATCTAGCACTGTTTCTTTTCATCTCCACTATCTTTCCAGCATGATCCCTATACTTTGGAATATAAACACTTGAGACTCCTCCTCCAAGCATAGCTTTAGATCTCAGCATCTTTTCTCTCAAAACTTGAGCAACATCATGAGTGTGTCTGTTTTTGACTTTCAAAAGATAAAGTACATATTCCAGTTCTTCCCATGATTTTAGATTGACATCAGATTCTCCAACTTTATAGACTCTTCCATCACTCATGAAGTATAACAGAAACTGCTTCTTCAATACTCTGTGAAAGATCAACTGAACAGATTCTAACTTATCAAGGTTTTCTTGTGTAACCCCAATACCAGATTCTGCCAGTGAAATGTTATCTTGAGATCTGTTATTAGTTCTTCTCTCTCTGTGTGAACCCAGTCCAGATTTATCAAAGGCTTCTTTTCCCAATACTGTTCTGGTTTCTGAGAAATTCACAGCTTCAAGCTTTAAGTCTTCAAGAATTTTTGGTTTGCTGAATCCTGGAAGTAGTGTAGATTTCTGTACAACTTGAGCAACGTCAGAGGTTGTCATAACTTTGGTAGTAACATCAACTTGAGCAGTGTCAGAGGTTGATTTAACTAATCTTGTTTCAACTTGAGCAATGTCAGAGGTTGAATATTCTTTCTTAGGTAACTGTTCATCTTCAATCAGTATACCCTTACCCTTATCAGAGTTTCCAATCACAGGTCTCCTTGTATATTGTATACTCTGTTGTGTATTCTCTTTGATAGAAATACCAACTTCTTTCTTTGTAGGAGCCTTGATTTCCTTTTTCTTGTAGATTCCAGCTTCAAGATTTTTCTTGTGTTCCTCAACAAGCATTTGCTCTTCAGCCTGGATATCTTCAATAGTAACATTCTTTCCATGCTCTTTCATGAATATCTTAGCAGCAATCTCTTCATCAGTAGATGGATTAGTTGAAACAACTAAACTCTTGAGTTTTGAAGTAGATTGGCCACCAGAGTTTATCTTGTCAGAGTTTGTTTGTCTATCAGAGTTTACTCTTGTCCTGCTTTGCCTTTGAGCAAAAATCTTTCTTTTATTTTCTTTGCTTCCCCCATCAGTAGAATCATCCCTCCGTCTCAGAGCTTGAGTGTCTTTGCATTTGTCTTTAGGTACACTCTCCCCCTTTTTGACATCATCAGAAAGTAGTACTGATGTCAGCAATTCAATAGCAGTAGAAATGGAATTCAGTTGAGTAGACATTGCATTCTGATTTTCTTCAACTTTCCCAAGCCTCTTCTTAATTTCCTCAGAGTCCTTGGCTTGCTGCTTGAACATGGTAGAATAATAAGTTCTGTCAGCCTTGAGAGTAAGATCCCTCATACTTACTTCATTCCTTAGATTTGTAAGCATTTGTTGATTCTCATCAAATCTATTATTAAGAGATTTGACTTGAACAACAGTTGCCTGTAAGCTTGTAAGTACATCAGTATTTGAGATCTTCTTGACAGAATCAGATAGAAAATCTGCAGCCCTTTGTGCTGAGAAGACACAATCTGCATCAGCCCATTTGTTGTAGTACATAGTCTGGAAATGCTCATTTGTCTGTCTATTGACTTCCCTTGCTTCATCACTATTTACATCATCAGCCAATGAAACTTGAATACTAGAGTGTGAATGAGAACCCTCAGCATCATTTCCAGCTTCTTCATTATCTTCTGCTTCATCTACAGTAAGAATATTTTCAGCAGTAAACTGTGCAACTTCATCAATTTTCTCCTCTGCTACAGCTTCAGGAATATCAGAATTAACTTGAGCAAAAACTTCTGCTTCTCTTTGAACAATCTCAACAACAGATTGTTGCAAAGCTTCAAGAATAATATTCTCAGAGTTTAGCTCATCAACAGCCTCTTGTTCCTTTTCTATCACAGCTTCATCAAGAATTGTCTCTGTGACTTTTATCATCTGATTAACCTCCTCACCTTTATCAAGATTACAAGAAATAATTTCAGTGTGAGTGGCCAAAGATTCTTCTATCTGATCAGTTACTTGAGCAGCTTCCACACCCTCTGTATAATGATCAGAATGTATAGAGGTGTGTGCTTCAATCTCCATATAAAATCCTTGTGGCTCTGTAGCCTCTTTATCTGCAATCTCATCATGTGCTCTATCCTCTGTGGGCATAGGAGCTTCATTTGCAGCTTCCTCAACTACATAATCAGACTTTGATGTAGGAGCTTCTGTTTCAGCATTTACTATGTCCTCAGTAGGCACAGTAGTATCAAAAACCTCCTCTTGGACTTGAGGAGTTACATGCTCCATAGAAACTCTGTCTTCAAAGACAGCTTCATTTTCTTGAATCTCAAGATCATCAAAATTTTCAACAACCGTTGCAGAAATATTTTCAGCACCAAATAGATGTGCTGCTACCAATCTTCTCTTTCTCTGATGAAGAGTCTCTTCATCAGTTTCAGTCTCTGAGGCTGCAACAGCATCAACACCAACAGACTTTGCCCTATGGGCTCGTCTTTTCTTCATTCTTCTTCTCTGAGGCATATCATCAACATTTGATGCCCCAACTTCAGTGTTTATCCTCACAGACTTAACAGCTCTAACTTTAGATTTCTTTGACCTCTGTGGTTGAGATACAGAAGGTCCAGCTTCAGTGTTTCCCAGCTGTTGTTGTTGTAAATTGACTATGAATTGTTGCACAGAGTCAGGAAATATTAAGCGACCAACATCTCCTTTCTTGTTGTCCTTGTTGATAAGATCAGAGAAAATACGTTTGTGCAATTTAAATGAGAGGATAACATCATCCTCTACTATCTCAACATTAGGACAGCAAAAATTGAATATTAACTGACAAAACCTAGAGAAATAAACAACATTTCTATTCTCTAGCATCTTCTCACCAATGTTAGTTAAAACTAATCTAGCAACATCGAAATGACTGCCATAGAGACTGTGAATCGCATCCCAATTAGTGCACTTCTTTCCAAAAGCCCGTGTAATGCAATCGAAAAAGAAGCTCCATTCCTTGCGCAAAAATGGCCTTTTGAGTTGACCTATCTTGGTCAAAGGTCCAGAGTATCCTATCTCTCTCATCATCCTGACTAACTCAGAATCTCCAACAGAGACTGTGAATGAATTGAAATCTTCAAGACCCAGAGCATCACGAACAGTTGTAGGAGTTACCACAAACTCTTGATCCTCATATTCAAACAAGATGGACGGTGACCCATTCTCCCCTCCATTATCATAAACACCTGTCTGCCAGAAAGATTTGATTTGAGTTGCAGACAGCTTCGACGGTGCGGTGAGAGCAGTGCCGATATCAGAGTTTGACAAGAAACTCTGAATCAAATGAAACGCCTCCGGTGCGTTCTCATTTGCTACAGGAGCTGAGTAGTTGTTTGGGACAAATTCTAATCCAGAAGCAGTAAACATTGTTGTAGCCATTAGAACAGTTTGGAAGAAAACAAACAGAGAATAGATTATAGTGTTTGCAGTGAAAGTGTTTGAGACAATGTGTGTGAGTAAAAGCTTATGAAAAGTTGAGGTGTGTAAAAGATTGAACCGTTTATGTGTAGTGTATTTAAATAATAACTGTGAAGATTAAAATCCAAACGTTTTAATCATTACTACACACAGCAGGCATCCTTGAAAAGTGTGTGAGTGGGACAGATGTCAAACGTGCATACGCTGACAGCTGTATTTAACAACTTCCAATACACACGTGCAGACGAGGAGACACCTGGCATCACATAAAACACTCAAAATATCCGCTTATTGGCTATAAAAAAAAATCAATAATAATAAAATTATCGATTTTAATATTTCAGAAACATAATAACGAAGTACGAAGGAGCTCAACAGTCAGAAGAATAATGACTGTCTTGGAACTCCGCACTTTACTGTCCCCATAGCTTTGAGCCAAGCAAAACCTTTCAGTTGCCCTGTTGGATGCTTTAAAAGCTGAAGCATTGTAACAACAGGCAATTCATATATTAAAATTACCATACATCAAATGGCAGGAACCTTTGAATTCATGGATGTAGAATCATTCTTGAATATGAGCTGGCGTCAACAAGCAAACTATATTATTGATGAGTTTCTTGTTTTGTCATTTCTGAATGATGAAGGTCTCATTGCTGATGATGAAATAGCTGAAGGACCTATCTCCAATCCTTATGTGTACATCATTCGTCCTGGTCCATATGATGTGCCCATCCTTGCAGATGATCAAGCTGTGGAGATTTGTATGATGCTCTTTCATCAGAGCTACTTGACGGTTTCGAAGGAGAAATTCTTCTTGGAATCCTGCAAGCTGCAAACCAGAAAGAGAATTCGAGAGGATGATGATGATGATTCAACATCAGGGGGTTGTCAAGCCTTGGAAATCCCAGATGGTATAATGACCAGATAACCGAACAAGTAGCTATCATCAGAAGTAATAGAACACAATAGCTTCTGGCTCTAGCTCTTCTGCTTCTGATGTAGCATTTAGTATTTATCCTGGTTAAATAGGTCATCTCTTTTGTAACCATAGTGATTAGTGTTCACCAGAAAGATTAGCTAGACAAGAGTATGAAATTGTCTGAATGTAAATAAAGTTTGAATCAATTAATGAAAAAGATCCATTGTTTTGCTTTACATATCAGTATTAATGTTATGATGAATGTATAATCATAAATGAATTATCAGAACTACAGTCATCAGTATCTCATAGTAATTGTAAAGTGAAAGAAATGATATCACTTTAAACAGTAAACTAACATACTCATCAGCGCTACTAATCACCATCAGGACTTATCAAACACACTCTTTCTTTTCTCTGTTTAATGCAAAATAGATCCGTTACCAATCATACTTTTTCGAAAAACAAATTTCTAATCTCAAAATTATAAAATGTCTGAAACAAAGAAATTATTTTAACCATCAGAGATTAAAACAAAGTTACCTCGGCATATGTCACACAATACATCAGTGTTTACCATTTGTCCCTTTTTGTCAATAAACTCTTTTCTCAAACTGTACAGGTGTGAATAATTGTGTGTGCAATAGCAGAGTTTACCGAAATCAATATTTAGATCATCTCAAAGTGCATAAAATCCACAAACTAAATTAGTAAAAACTGGTTGCCTAAACTCTCATGTATAACATAAAATCTGATTTTTATATCTAAACTCTGTATTACTGATATCCTTTCATTTGGATATGTCTTTTATTTTTCACCCCCTTTATATATATATATATATTTTTTATTATTTTTTTTATTATTTTTTATTATTTTTTTATTTTTCCAGTAATCAGTGGTTGGCACTAGTCACCAAAAATCAAAGATTTTAGCCCTTATTTCATACAATAAGTTCCTGGATCTTCCTAGGCACAACATGATCTCAAAGGAATTTGTGCTCTGTTTGGCATCTTTTAATTTGAGGGTGAATTATTTGTAATTAATAATCAGAGTTTAGACTTTTCATCAGTTAATACAATTAATTTATGAGAGAAAATGCAAACAGCTAATACAGACTCAGTGTCTAGGATCAATAAACTAAGAGATGGTATAAATATAGAGACAGCATCATGCTGTGTTAGCTTACTGCACATATTTGAGATCAGAATCTATACCACTCTTAAGGATTCACAATTACTTACTGAGAATTATGCTTCATACAAATTTCTTCATTGGTCCATATGTTTCAGACAAAATTACAATCAGAGTATAGAATTAGACTGTAACAATCAGAGTATGACTGACATTTTATGACTAACAGAGTTTAGCATCAGAGTTTAACATGCTGGTGCACATAACAGTTAACACATGCAGGAAATCATGAGAATAAAAAGCAAACATGTATAGTTTTTGAGTCTAACCCGTATCTCTAGTCGAAACCAGAGATCATTCCAAGTTCATTTACCAATCTTGTAAAAGTAGCTTCACTCAAAGGTTTGGTGAAGATATCTGCAAGTTGTTGGTCTGTAGACACAAAATGAAGCTCAATATCTCCTTCTTCCACTTGTTCCCTGATAAAATGATATCTGATGCTGATGTGCTTGGTCATGGAATGCTGTACTGGATTACCTGTCATAGCAATAGCACTTTGGTTATCACAGAAAATAGGTATTTTAGAGTAACTTAACCCATAATCCAGCAATTGATTCTTCATCCATAAGATCTGTGCACAACAGCTACCAGCTGCTATATACTCTGCTTCTGCTGTGGATGTAGAAATTGATTTCTGTTTCTTGCTGTACCAAGAAACTAATCTGTCACCTAAAAATTGACAGCTTCCACTTGTGCTTTTTCTGTCTATCTTACAGCCTGCAAAGTCTGCATCAGAGTAACCAAGTAACTTAAACTCTGATTCTCTAGGATACCACAAACCAAGAGTTATGGTTCCTTTGAGATATTTGAAAATCCTCTTCACAGCTGTTAGATGAGGCTCTCTGGGATCTGCTTGAAATCTTGCACAAAGACATGTTGCATACATGATGTCAGGTCTACTTGCAGTAAGATATAGTAATGACCCTATCATTCCTCTGTAGTTTGTCATATCTACTGAGGCTCCTGTGTCTTTGTTTAGCTTTGTTGCAGTAGCCATGGGAGTTGTAGCAGATGAACTATCAAGCATACCAAATTTCTTGAGTAGATTTCTGGTATATTTTGCTTGGTTGATAAAAATACCATCATCTGTTTGCTTGACTTGTAAGCCTAGAAAGTAACTAAGCTCTCCCATCATGCTCATTTGATATCTTGACTGCATAAGCTTTGCAAATTTCTTACAGAGTTTGTCATTAGTAGATCCAAAAATTATGTCATCCACATAGATTTGAACTAACAGCAAATCATCACCAGTATTGAAATAGAACAAAGTCTTGTCAATTGTACCTCTAGTGAACCCACTTTCTAAAAGAAATTGAGCCAGAGTTTCATACCATGCTCTCGGTGCTTGCTTTAGTCCATATAATGCCTTGTCAAGCCTGTAGACATAATCTGGATGCTTGGGATCTACAAATCCTGGTGGTTGCTCTACAAACACTTCTTCTTCAAGCTTCCCATTGAGAAAAGCACTTTTTACATCCATCTGAAATACTTTAAACTTCTTGTGTGCAGCATAGGCCAGAAAAATTCTTATGGCCTCCAATCTTGCAACTGGAGCAAAGGTTTCATCATAGTCAATTCCTTCCTGTTGTGAATAACCTTTAGCCACAAGTCTAGCCTTGTTCCTTGTAATCACTCCATCACTGTCAGTCTTGTTTCTGAAAACCCACTTTGTACCTACAATTGATCTATTCTTTGGTCTAGGTACAAGTGTCCAAACTTCATTTCTTTCAAATTCATTTAACTCTTCTTGCATTGCTGTAATCCAATTAGCATCTTGAAGAGCTTCCTCCACTTTCTTTGGTTCTGTTTGAGATAAGAAAGCATGATACAGACACTCATTATTTGTTGCACTTCTAGTTCTCACACTAGCATCAGGATCTCCAATTATGAGATCAGGTGTGTGTGCCTGTGTCCACTTTCTTGCTGTTGGTAAGTGGTTTCTTGCATCATTATTGGATCCTCCCCCTTGATCCATGCTCTCCTGATTCATATGTTGACTTTCTGTAGCATCTGAAGCTCCCCCTGAATTGGATGGCTCAGAGTTTGAACTGTCAGAGTTTGAATCAGTTTCCTCAACTGACTCACTTGCTGTGTCTTGTTGAGCTTCTTCACGCTCCCCCTCAATTGGTTCTCTATTTTGTTCAATTTGAGAATTTCCAGTTTCTCCAGTATTTACCAGTAGAGGTTCAGAGTATGCTTCGTCAGAGTTTGTCAACCCTGCTTCATCAGAGTTTACATCATCAGAGAATAAATATTCATTATCAAAACGTAGTTGATCATATTCATCCTTGTCTTCAAGTCCAGTTATTTTCTTGTCATCAAACGACACATGAATGGATTCCATGATCACTTTAGTTCTCAGATTGTAGACTCTGAATGCTTTTGTTGACAATGGATAACCAACAAAAATTCCTTCATCAGCTTTTAACTCGAACTTGGTCAACTGTTCAGGATGAGTCTTCAACACAAAGCATTTGCATCCAAATATATGAAAATATTTCAAATTTGGCTTCTTATTTTTCACCATCTCATATGGTGTTTTCCCATGCTTGTTGATCAGTGTGACATTTTGAGTAAAACAAGCAGTTTGAACAACTTCTGCCCAGAAATAAGTTGGTAATTTTGCTTCTTCAAGCATAGTTCTGGCTGCTTCAATTAAAGTTCTGTTCTTTCTTTCAACTACACCATTTTGCTGTGGAGTTCCAGGTGCAGAAAATTCTTGTTTCACTCCTCTTTCCTTGCAGAAAGCTTCCATGATTGAGTTTCTGAATTCAGTTCCATTATCACTCCTTATTATTTTGACTTTGTGCTGTGATCCTTTGTCCAGTAGATTTACATGATCCATCAGAGTTTGAGCAGTTTCATCCTTCTTTGATAAGAAATACACCCATGTATATCTAGTATATTCATCAACAATTACTAGAGCATATTTCTTTCTGCCCATAGACATCACATTCACTGGTCCAAAGAGATCAACATGTAGAAGATGATAAGGTTCCACTACTGAAGATTCAGATTTGCTCTTGAAAGATGACTTCCTTTGCTTGGCCTTTTGACAAGAATCACATAGGCCATCTAGAGTGAGTATTGATTTTGGGAGTCCCCTTACAAGATCCTTTCTTATTAGCTCATTTATGTTGTTCAAATTGAGATGAGAGAGCTTCTTATGCCAATTCCAACTCTCTTCATTTGACATTCTTGCAGTCAGACACACTGTTTTTCCATCAGAGTTTGTTACCAAACTTGCTTCATAAATATTGTTGCGCCTGTGTCCAATTAGAACAACTTTTCCAGTAGATTTACTGATAACTTCACAGTATTCACTATGAAAATCTACATGGTTTCCTCTGTCACAGATTTGACTCACAGATAACAGATTATGCTTGAGTCCTGAGACTAGAGCTACATTAGTAATGATGACACTTCCAAGATTAATATTACCATATCCCAGAGTGTGTCCTATGTTGCCATCTCCATAGGAAACTTTTGGGCCAGCCTTCTCCTCAAAGTCTGATAGCAGGGCTTTATTTCCAGTCATGTGTCCTGAGCATCCACTGTCCAAGATAAGTGTGCTCTCTTTTATGCCCTGCAATCACAAACAAACACTAAGTGTTAGTTTTAAGGATCCAGACTTGCTTGGATCCTTTGCCTTTCTTAACAGTGTTAGCTTTTGCAGCGGAATCAGTATTATCATAGTTTAAACTAACATTGTCAGACTTTACACTAGCAGAGTTTGCTCTAACCCATTTCAAGTTGGGTTTTAGCTCATAATAATTATGATAAATGGCATGATAACTCTTACATGTGTAAATAGAATGCCAAGTGCTCCCACAATGTGTGCATAAAGTCTGTGGTCTTACTCTAACATAATCATTCTTTACTTCTGAAGTAGAAGGTAAAGAATTAATATGTTTGTTCTTATTGCAAAATCTAGCAAGATGATTAGAACTACCACAATTGTGACATGTTTTCCTTGAAGCACCAGCATTAGGCAAATGATTATTTCTATTATTTATGCCTATCTTGCCATTCCTATTCTTCTTGGACCCTTTTGGTTTCATGGCAGACTTTACCTCTTTGAGCTTATGATTGAACTGTTTTCCTGTCATTAAACCAACATTAACCTGTTTCTCACAGACTTTAATTGGTTCTTTAACAGCTTCTGGCTCAACAGGCTTCTCTGTTTTAGATTCAATATCCACTTGTTCAACACAAGCTTCAACTGGCTCCATAACAGCTTCTTTCACGACTACAGATTTTAGCTTGCTAGATTCAGGAACAAATGTTACAGGAGTTGAATATGAACTTGTGAATGCTCTAAACTTGATTTTGTCCTGAAATCTAAGTTCATCTTCCTCACTGTACCCTAAACCTACAGAATCTGTCTGAAACACTTGATGTGTATCTCTACCAGAATTAGTCCAAGTTTTAATTATTTTTCTTTCCTTCTCTAAATCAGATTCTAGTTGCCTATACCTTTTAAGCAACTCCTGTTCAACATAAACAGCATCATCTCTTTCTTTTTGAATCTGCTTCATATTCTCAAGTTCTCTTTCAAGAAACTTGCTTCTAGCTTTAAGACTAAGATTCTCAGATTTAATCCTCTCATTCTCTAAAGTCTGATCCCTATAACTAACATGTATGTTCTTAAGATAAATTCTTAATTCAGAAATATTATCAGTATCATAAGCATAAGTAGTTAGGGGTACCTTATTTTCTGATGATTCAGTCTCATCTTTGACAGTTGCCATAAGAGCATAATTTACTCCATCATCAGAGTCTGAAGTATCTGCCCAGTCTTTGCCTTTAGAGATGAGTGCTTTCACAGTTCTTCCTTTCTTGCACTCTGGAGCATAGTGACCCATCTCTTTGCACTTGTAGCACTGGATCTCAGATTTGTCCTTCTTTCCAGACTTGGTATCCCTTCCATCAGACTTTCTGAAATTCTTCTTCTCAGAATTTGAATCTTTCCTTGAGAATCTTTTACCCTTCTTGAAGTTCTTGAATCCCATCTTTTTAAATGTCTTAACCATCAAGGCAGCCATTTGCATCAACTCCTCTTCATCATCCTCAGAGTCAGAAGCTTCATCAGAGTTTGAGTCATCATCAGAGTTTGATGACTCACTTTCAGAGTTTACAACCAATGCTTTTCCTTTGGCTTTCTTCCTTGAGATTTTCTTTTCAATGGGCTTCTCCTCGACTTTGAGAGCAACAGATCTTGATTTCTTGCTTGACCGTCTGTTTCTTTGTTCTATCTCCAATTCATGAGTTTTCAGTAACCCATAAATCTCATCAAGTTCAGTATCAGCAAGTTCATAGTTATCTCTTATTGTTGTTGCTTTCAAATCCCATCTTTCAGGTAGAGATAATAGAAATTTGAGATTTGATTCTTCAAGATCATATTCTTTATCAACAAGAGACAAATCATTCAGTAATTTGCAGAATCTGTCATAAGTCTCAGTCAAGGTTTCATTGGGTCTCGAATCAAAGTGCTCATACTCCTGTGTGAGTATTGTCTTCCTGTTTTTCTTTATAGCAGTGGTTCCTTGACACCTGACTTCCAAAGCATCCCAGATCTCTTTTGCAGTTTTGCAACCAATTACTCTGTTAGACATTACATTATCTAAAGCACTATGGAGAAGATGTCTAACCTTTGCATCTTTTGCAAGATATGAGATGTCCTCAGGAGTATAATCTTTCTTTTCCTTTGGAATCAGCTTCTGTTCTTCATCAGCAATAACAGTAGACAATTTCGTTGGCTTATGAGGACCATTGTAAATTCTGTCAAGATATTCTGGATCTGTGGCTTCCAGAAACATAGTCATCTTGACCTTCCATACAGGATATTCTACTGGCCTGAGAATTGGAACCCTGATTGTTTCATATCGACTCACAGAGTTAGGTTTAACCTGTTCAACCTTGGGAGTAGCTTGATTTTCTTCAGACATGATTATTACTGTGTTTGAATCGTAAAACTGTATATATATTAAACAGCCTTGGCTCTGATACCAATTGTTAGGCCGAATACACAATATAATCAAGTATATATGAGAATAACAATAATCAAGAACACTGTTTATGAATCAATAAAACTGTAATCGTATTAACAGCTTCTCTCTTTATGATGTTAATGAATCACAAAGAGCTTCTAGGTTACAAGAATAATATCTCAATATTCGCGTCCCTTCTAGGGATAACCTATCTGTGTTTATATAGTACACAGCTACATACAATCCTTATCTAATTGATATTCCTACAAATTAGCTATACAAATTATATCAATTAAGGATTGCTTCTTGTCTTCTATTCCGTTTCCTTAGCTGTATCAATATATTCTGCTTCTTTCCATCTTCAGAATATATTGCTTCTAGAATCTTCAATTCTGCACCGACAGCTAATTCAACTATCACCCTGTCAGACTTTAAATAAACTCTGACCGGCTTCCTTTAAACTCTTCACCCTGTCAGAGTTTAATTAAACTCTGACCGGCTTCTGATAAACTCTGGTCAGTACCTGTTGCTTAAACACTGATAAACAAACGTCAGCAATTATATCTAACACAAATATTTTCAACCAACATATAATCTTGGAAACTCCACAACTCTGCCAATTCTGTAGCTCTGCACATTCTAACTAAAAACACATTAAAAACACCAAATACTTGAGTACAATCAGTCAATTTAAGCCAATTTAGGACGATCCAAGTGGATATGAAATCCACTTATCACGAAGCTTTGTATGGAAGAAAGTGTCGATCTCCAGTGTATTGGGAAGAAGTTGGTGAACGGAAGATAATAGGACCAGAACTAGTGCAACAAACAAAGGAAGTGATTCAATTGATTCAAAGAAGATTGATAACAGCTCTTGACCGACAGAAAAAGTATGCGGATCTAGCCAGAAAGGATGTGGGATTCGAAGAAGGAGAGCAAGTGTTACTAAAGGTTTCACCGTGGAAAGGATTAGTTAGGTTTGGAAAGAAAGGGAAGTTGAGTCTGAGATATGTTGGACCGTTTGAGATTTTGAAGAAAGTTGGCAAGGTAGCTTACGAGTTAGCATTGCCGCCGCATATGCAGCACGTTCATAATGTATTTCATGTATCTATGCTTAAGAGGTATCGACCAGATTCGAATCATGTAATAGAGTATGAACCCATAGAGGTCCAGGCAGATTTATCTTATGTAGAACGACCGATTCAGATATTGGACCGTAAGGAGAAAGTACTAAGGAATAAGACGGTAGCGTTAGTGAGAGTTTTGTGGAGGAATCCTAAAATAGAAGAGTCTACCTGGGAGTTAGAGAGTGAGATGTTAGAGAAGTATCCCCAGTTGTTTCCTTGATCTGATTCTGAGGACAGAATCCTATTAAGGGGGGAAGGATGTAATATCCGTGAATTTTATTATTATTATAAATGATATATTTAATATAAATATATTTGTTATGGAGTACTAGAATATTATTAAATGATAATAATTGTGTGATTATGTGCTAATTGGTGAGTCGGAAGCCCCTTTCAAATATTTCGTCATTTGGAATTTTCTTCAAATCTGAGCCCCGTTTTGATAATTCAAGGGCCCCGTTGGAATTTCGTACATTAATTATTATCTATTCGTCTTTCATATTCGAATCATTATCGGGAGAGATATTCGTATCATTTCATTCCTACCTATTTGATTCTGCAAGAATAATTCGTTTTGTTCAAAAAAGGAAAAATTGTTCCGAACCCTAATTGCTTAAGGGGACGGATATATCGTTTTATATCAATATTACCTTTGTTATAGCCCCAGTATTCTTGAGCATTAGTTATATAATGATATATATATATCATTTGGATGATCATCAACCTTTTTAACTGATTATTCCTCGTAAAACGTGTTTTTAACCTAATTAGAGTTTTTAAACGAACCAGTGGATCAATATCGATCCAACACTACAAGAAAAACGCAATCAGACAACACTGATCACACAACGCATGGTCGAAAAAGTGTTGCGCAGAATTAACTGACAACGGTTATTTTTCAACCTCGAAAAAGTATTGTCTAATCTAGGGTGATTACAACGGTTTAAAAACCATTGTCTACAAAATTGAATTAGACAACGGTATTTCTAAAGTGCTGTTGCGTAAGCGTGACCAATAGACAACTATTTTCAGCAGTATTGTGTGAATAAACCTAAGACAATGCTACAGAAAACCGTTGTTATAATGATACAACTGTTTTTTTAGTCGTATTGTGCGAATAATCCTGAGACAATGGTGCAGCAAACCGTTGTGGGAATGAGACAAGTGTTTTTTAACATTTATTGTTTAAGAAGTCTACAAACAACGGTAGTTTTAGAGTGTTGTCTGAATTAGAGTACTTTAAAAAAATAGGGACATACCAATCTTAGAATAAAATCCAAGTAACATACCCAATATTATTAAAAACAATATTGATATAATTTAATTACAAAGTCGTGAGTAAATTGTCTTATATTAATATATATATGTCGCGACTCACATATGTTTTATGTATTCGATTTATATATATATATACTTTATGTTTTATGATATACACAACAGATTTTTTTATAAAATCATTGTGTGAGTAATTACGTTACAACACTTTTATTAGCAAAATCGTTGACTGTATCAAAATCGCTGATTTTTCTTTTATAAATTTTATTTGTTGTCCTTAATACATAAGTGTCACACCCTTGATGCAATGTTATCATAGGAATCTTGAATTTTTTATATTATCACACACTTGTTGTATTCGATTTTTTGAAAAATATTTATTTGGTTTGAGATCTTAACGGTCAACTAGTGATTTGACTAGTACTTTTAACTAGTGTTTCATCCTAGATTGATATTTCGATTTTTTAAAAAAATCTTTATCGGCGATCCAACTGCATGAATATCAAGATCACTTTATTTTAATGATATTACAAAAATTTCAGAAAAAAATAAATTTATTTGGTTTGAGATCTTAACGGTCAACTACTGATTTGACTAGTACTCACGTATGTTTTGTTTATACGATTTCAAAAATGTTTAAGACACTGGTTTATTTTAACAAAGTGTTGTAAGTTATTGTACTTAACAATTATTTTGGTCGAAAAACTGTTGTATAATATACACAATGGTTTCCATTTTGATCCGTATGTTGTTGAATATTCTTTGTAACAATTGTTTATTTTGTTAAACCGTTGTATGATATACACAACGGAATTTTTTATAAAATCATTGTGTGAGTAATTACGTTACAACGCTTTTATTAGCTAAATCGTTGTCTGTAACAAAATCGCCGATTTTTTTTTTCTAAATTTTATTTGTTGTCCTTAATACATAAGTGTCACACCCTTGATGCAATGTTATCATAGGAATCTTGAATTTTTTATATTATCACACACTTGTTGTATTCGATTTTTTGAAAAATATTTATTTGGTTTGAGATCTTAACGGTCAACTAGTGATTTGACTAGTACTTTTAACTAGTGTTTCGTCCTAGATTGATATTTCGATTTTTTAAAAAAATCTTTATCGGCGATCCAACCGCATGAATATCAAGATCACTTTATTTTAATGATATTACAAAAATTTCAGAAAAAAATAAATTTATTTGGTTTGAGATCTTAACGGTCAACTACTGATTTGACTAGTACTCACGTATGTTTTGTTTATACGATTTCAAAAATGTTTAAGACACTGGTTTATTTTAACAAAGTGTTGTAAGTTATAGTACTTAACAATTGTTTTGGTCGAAAAACTGTTGTATAATATACACAATGGTTTCCATTTTGATCCGTATGTTGTTGAATATTCTTTGTAACAATTGTTTATTTTGTTAAACCGTTGTATGATATACACAACGGAATTTTTTATAAAATCATTGTGTGAGTAATTACGTTACAACGCTTTTATTAGCTAAATCGTTGTCTGTAACAAAATCGCTGATTTTTTTTTTCTAAATTTTATTTGTTGTCCTTAATACATAAGTGTCACACCCTTGATGCAATGTTATCATAGGAATCTTGAATTTTTTATATTATCACACACTTGTTGTATTTGATTTTTTGAAAAATATTTATTTGGTTTGAGATCTTAACGGTCAACTAGTGATTTGACTAGTACTTTTAACTAGTGTTTCATCCTAGATTGATATTTCGATTTTTAAAAAAAATCTTTATCGGCGATCCAACCGCATGAATATCAAGATCACTTTATTTTAATGATATTACAAAAATTTCAGAAAAAAATAAATTTATTTGGTTTGAGATCTTAACGGTCAACTACTGATTTGACTAGTACTCACGTATGTTTTGTTTATACGATTTCAAAAATGTTTAAGACACTGGTTTATTTTAACAAAGTGTTGTAAGTTATAGTACTTAACAATTGTTTTGGTCGAAAAACAGTTGTATAATATACACAATGGTTTCCATTTTGATCCGTATGTTGTTGAATATTCTTTGTAACAATTGTTTATTTTGTTAAACCGTTGTATGATATACACAACGGAATTTTTTATAAAATCATTGTGTGAGTAATTACGTTACAACGCTTTTATTAGCTAAATCGTTGTCTGTAACAAAATCGCTGATTTTTTTTTTCTAAATTTTATTTATTGTCCTTAATACATAAGTGTCACACCCTTGATGCAATGTTATCATAGGAATCTTGAATTTTTTATATTATCACACACTTGTTGTATTCGATTTTTTGAAAAATATTTATTTGGTTTGAGATCTTAACGGTCAACTAGTGATTTGACTAGTACTTTTAACTAGTGTTTCGTGCTAGATTGATATTTCGATTTTTTAAAAAAATCTTTATCGGCGATCCAACCGCATGAATATCAAGATCACTTTATTTTAATGATATTACAAAAATTTCAGAAAAAAATAAATTTATTTGGTTTGAGATCTTAACGGTCAACTACTGATTTGACTAGTACTCACGTATGTTTTGTTTATACGATTTCAAAAATGTTTAAGACACTGGTTTATTTTAACAAAGTGTTGTAAGTTATAGTACTTAACAATTGTTTTGGTCGAAAAACTGTTGTATAATATACACAATGGTTTCCATTTTGATCCGTATGTTGTTGAATATTCTTTGTAACAATTGTTTATTTTGTTAAACCGTTGTATGATATACACAACGGAATTTTTTATAAAATCATTGTGTGAGTAATTACGTTACAACGCTTTTATTAGCTAAATCGTTGTCTGTAACAAAATCGCTGATTTTTTTTTTCTAAATTTTATTTGTTGTCCTTAATACATAAGTGTCACACCCTTGATGCAATGTTATCATAGGAATCTTGAATTTTTTATATTATCACACACTTGTTGTATTCGATTTTTTGAAAAATATTTATTTGGTTTGAGATCTTAACGGTCAACTAGTGATTTGACTAGTACTTTTAATTAGTGTTTCATCCTAGATTGATATTTCGATTTTTTAAAAAAATCTTTATCGGCGATCCAACCGCATGAATATCAAGATCACTTTATTTTAATGATATTACAAAAATTTCAGAAAAAAATAAATTTATTTGGTTTGAGATCTTAACGGTCAACTACTGATTTGACTAGTACTCACGTATGTTTTGTTTATACGATTTCAAAAATGTTTAAGACACTGGTTTATTTTAACAAAGTGTTGTAAGTTATAGTACTTAACAATTGTTTTGGTCGAAAAACTGTTGTATAATATACACAATGGTTTCCATTTTGATCCGTATGTTGTTGAATATTCTTTGTAACAATTGTTTATTTTGTTAAACCGTTGTATGATATACACAACGGAATTTTTTATAAAATCATTGTGTGAGTAATTACGTTACAACGCTTTTATTAGCTAAATCGTTGTCTGTAACAAAATCGCTGATTTTTTTTTTCTAAATTTTATTTGTTGTCCTTAATACATAAGTGTCACACCCTTGATGCAATGTTATCATAGGAATCATGAATTTTTTATATTATCACACACTTGTTGTATTCGATTTTTTGAAAAATATTTATTTGGTTTGAGATCTTAACGGTCAACTAGTGATTTGACTAGTACTTTTAACTAGTGTTTCGTCCTAGATTGATATTTCGATTTTTTTAAAAAATCTTTATCGGCGATCCAACCGCATGAATATCAAGATCACTTTATTTTAATGATATTACAAAAATTTCAGAAAAAAATAAATTTATTTGGTTTGAGATCTTAACGGTCAACTACTGATTTGACTAGTACTCACGTATGTTTTGTTTATACGATTTCAAAAATGTTTAAGACACTGGTTTATTTTAACAAAGTGTTCTAAGTTATAGTACTTAACAATTGTTTTGGTCGAAAAACTGTTGTATAATATACACAATGGTTTCCATTTTGATCCGTATGTTGTTGAATATTCTTTGTAACAATTGTTTATTTTGTTAAACCGTTGTATGATATACACAACGGAATTTTTTATAAAATCACTGTGTGAGTAATTACGTTACAACCCTTTTATTAGCTAAATCGTTGTCTGTAACAAAATCGCTGATTTTTTTTTCTAAATTTTATTTGTTGTCCTTAATACATAAGTGTCACACCCTTGATGCAATGTTATCATAGAAATCTTGAATATTTAATATTATCACACACTTGTTGTATTCGATTTTTTGAAAAATATTTATTTGGTTTGAGATCTTAACGGTCAACTAGTGATTTGACTAGTACTTTTAACCAGTGTTTCGTCCTAGATTGATATTTCGATTTTTTAAAAAAATCTTTATCGGCGATCCAACCGCATGATTATCAAGATCACTTTATTTTAATGATATTACAAAAATTTCAGAAAAAAATAAATTTATTTGGTTTGAGATCTTAACGGTCAACTACTGATTTGACTAGTACTCACGTATTTTTTGTTTATACGATTTCAAAAATGTTTAAGACACTGGTTTATTTTAACAAAGTGTTGTAAGTTATAGTACTTAACAATTGTTTTGGTCGAAAAACTGTTGTATAATATACACAATGGTTTCCATTTTGATCCGTATGTTGTTGAATATTCTTTGTAACAATTGTTTATTTTGTTAAACCGTTGTATGATATACACAACGGAATTTTTTATAAAATCATTGTGTGAGTAATTACGTTACAACGCTTTTATTAGCTAAATCGTTGTCTGTAACAAAATGGCAAATTTTTTTTTTTCTAAATTTTATTTGTTGTCCTTAATACATAAGTGTCACACCCTTGATGCAATGTTATCATAGGAATCTTGAATTTTTTATATTATCACACACTTGTTGTATTCGATTTTTTGAAAAATATTTATTTGGTTTGAGATCTTAACGGTCAACTAGTGATTTGACTAGTACTTTTAACTAGTGTTTCATCCTAGATTGATATTTCGATTTTTTAAAAAAATCTTTATCGGCGATCCAACCGCATGAATATCAAGATCACTTTATTTTAATGATATTACAAAAATTTCAGAAAAAAATAAATTTATTTGGTTTGAGATCTTAACGGTCAACTACTGATTTGACTAGTACTCACGTATGTTTTGTTTATACGATTTCAAAAATGTTTAAGACACTGGATTATTTTAACAAAGTGTTGTAAGTTATAGTACTTAACAATTGTTTTGGTCGAAAAACTGTTGTATAATATACACAATGGTTTCCATTTTGATCCGTATGTTGTTGAATATTCTTTGTAACAATTGTTTATTTTGTTAAACCGTTGTATGATATACACAACGGAATTTTTTATAAAATCATTGTGTGAGTAATTACGTTACAACGCTTTTATTAGCTAAATCGTTGTCTGTAACAAAATCGCTGATTTTTTTTTTCTAAATTTTATTTGTTGTCCTTAATACATAAGTGTCACACCCTTGATGCAATGTTATCATAGAAATCTTGAATATTTAATATTATCACACACTTGTTGTATTCGATTTTTTGAAAAATATTTATTTGGTTTGAGATCTTAACGGTCAACTAGTGATTTGACTAGTACTTTTAACTAGTGTTTCGTCCTAGATTGATATTTCGATTTTTTAAAAAAATCTTTATCGGCGATCCAACCGCATGAATATCAAGATCACTTTATTTTAATGATATTACAAAAATTTCAGAAAAAAATAAATTTATTTGGTTTGAGATCTTAACGGTCAACTACTGATTTGACTAGTACTCACGTATGTTTTGTTTATACGATTTCAAAAATGTTTAAGACACTGGTTTATTTTAACAAAGTGTTGTAAGTTATAGTACTTAACAATTGTTTTGGTCGAAAAACTGTTGTATAATATACACAATGGTTTCCATTTTGATCCGTATGTTGTTGAATATTCTTTGTAACAATTGTTTATTTTGTTAAACCGTTGTATGATATACACAACGGAATTTTTTATAAAATCATTGTGTGAGTAATTACGTTACAACGCTTTTATTAGCTAAATCGTTGTCTGTAACAAAATCGCTGATTTTTTTTTCTAAATTTTATTTGTTGTCCTTAATACATAAGTGTCACACCCTTGATGCAATGTTATCATAGAAATCTTGAATATTTAATATTATCACACACTTGTTGTATTCGATTTTTTGAAAAATATTTATTTGGTTTGAGATCTTAACGGTCAACTAGTGATTTGACTAGTACTTTTAACTAGTGTTTCGTCCTAGATTGATATTTCGATTTTTTAAAAAAATCTTTATCGGCGATCCAACCGCATGAATATCAAGATCACTTTATTTTAATGATATTACAAAAATTTCAGAAAAAAATAAATTTACTTGGTTTGAGATCTTAACGGTCAACTACTTATTTGACTAGTACTCACGTATGTTTTGTTTATATGATTTCAAAAATGTTTAAGACACTGGTTTATTTTAACAAAGTGTTGTAAGTTATAGTACTTAACAATTGTTTTGGTCGAAAAACTGTTGTATAATATACACAATGGTTTCCATTTTGATCCGTATGTTGTTGAATATTCTTTGTAACAATTGTTTATTTTGTTAAACCGTTGTATGATATACACAACGGAATTTTTTATAAAATCATTGTGTGAGTAATTACGTTACAACGCTTTTATTAGCTAAATCGTTGTCTGTAACAAAATCGCTGATTTTTTTTTTCTAAATTTTATTTGTTGTCCTTAATACATAAGTGTCACACCCTTGATGCAATGTTATCATAGGAATCTTGAATTTTTTATATTATCACACACTTGTTGTATTCGATTTTTTGAAAAATATTTATTTGGTTTGAGATCTTAACGGTCAACTAGTGATTTGACTAGTACTTTTAACTAGTGTTTCGTCCTAGATTGATATTTCGATTTTTTAAAAAAATCTTTATCGGCGATCCAACCGCATGAATATCAAGATCACTTTATTTTAATGATATTACAAAAATTTCAGAAAAAAATAAATTTATTTGGTTTGAGATCTTAACGGTCAACTACTGATTTGACTAGTACTCACGTATGTTTTGTTTATACGATTTCAAAAATGTTTAAGACACTGGTTTATTTTAACAAAGTGTTGTAAGTTATAGTACTTAACAATTGTTTTGGTCGAAAAACTGTTGTATAATATACACAATGGTTTCCATTTTGATCCGTATGTTGTTGAATATTCTTTGTAACAATTGTTTATTTTGTTAAACCGTTGTATGATATACACAACGGAATTTTTTATAAAATCATTGTGTGAGTAATTACGTTACAACGCTTTTATTAGCTAAATCGTTGTCTGTAACAAAATCGCTGATTTTTTTTTTCTAAATTTTATTTGTTGTCCTTAATACATAAGTGTCACACCCTTGATGCAATGTTATCATAGAAATCTTGAATATTTAATATTATCACACACTTGTTGTATTCGATTTTTTGAAAAATATTTATTTGGTTTGAGATCTTAACGGTCAACTAGTGATTTGACTAGTACTTTTAACTAGTGTTTCGTCCTAGATTGATATTTCGATTTTTTAAAAAAATCTTTATCGGCGATCCAACCGCATGAATATCAAGATCACTTTATTTTAATGATATTACAAAAATTTCAGAAAAAAATAAATTTATTTGGTTTGAGATCTTAACGGTCAACTACTGATTTGACTAGTACTCACATATGTTTTGTTTATACGATTTCAAAAATGTTTAAGACACTGGTTTATTTTAACAAAGTGTTGTAAGTTATAGTACTTAACAATTGTTTTGGTCGAAAAACTGTTGTATAATATACACAATGGTTTCCATTTTGATCCGTATGTTGTTGAATATTCTTTGTAACAATTGTTTATTTTGTTAAATCGTTGTATGATATACACAACGGAATTTTTTATAAAATCATTGTGTGAGTAATTACGTTACAACGCTTTTATTAGCTAAATCGTTGTCTGTAACAAAATCGCTGATTTTTTTTTCTAAATTTTATTTGTTGTCCTTAATACATAAGTGTCACACCCTTGATGCAATGTTATCATAGAAATCTTGAATATTTAATATTATCACACACTTGTTGTATTCGATTTTTTGAAAAATATTTATTTGGTTTGAGATCTTAACGGTCAACTAGTGATTTGACTAGTACTTTTAACTAGTGTTTCGTCCTAGATTGATATTTCGATTTTTTTAAAAAATCTTTATCGGCGATCCAACCGCATGAATATCAAGATCACTTTATTTTAATGATATTACAAAAATTTCAGAAAAAAATAAATTTACTTGGTTTGAGATCTTAACGGTCAACTACTTATTTGACTAGTACTCACGTATGTTTTGTTTATATGATTTCAAAAATGTTTAAGACACTGGTTTATTTTAACAAAGTGTTGTAAGTTATAGTACTTAACAATTGTTTTGGTCGAAAAACTGTTGTATAATATACACAATGGTTTCCATTTTGATCCGTATGTTGTTGAATATTCTTTGTAACAATTGTTTATTTTGTTAAACCGTTGTATGATATACACAACGGAATTTTTTATAAAATCATTGTGTGAGTAATTACGTTACAACGCTTTTATTAGCTAAATCGTTGTCTGTAACAAAATCGCTGATTTTTTTTTTCTAAATTTTATTTGTTGTCCTTAATACATAAGTGTCACACCCTTGATGCAATGTTATCATAGGAATCTTGAATTTTTTATATTATCACACACTTGTTGTATTCGATTTTTTGAAAAATATTTATTTGGTTTGAGATCTTAACGGTCAACTAGTGATTTGACTAGTACTTTTAACTAGTGTTTCGTCCTAGATTGATATTTCGATTTTTTAAAAAAATCTTTATCGGCGATCCAACCGCATGAATATCAAGATCACTTTATTTTAATGATATTACAAAAATTTCAGAAAAAAATAAATTTATTTGGTTTGAGATCTTAACGGTCAACTACTGATTTGACTAGTACTCACGTATGTTTTGTTTATACGATTTCAAAAATGTTTAAGACACTGGTTTATTTTAACAAAGTGTTGTAAGTTATAGTACTTAACAATTGTTTTGGTCGAAAAACTGTTGTATAATATACACAATGGTTTCCATTTTGATCCGTATGTTGTTGAATATTCTTTGTAACAATTGTTTATTTTGTTAAACCGTTGTATGATATACACAACGGAATTTTTTATAAAATCATTGTGTGAGTAATTACGTTACAACGCTTTTATTAGCTAAATCGTTGTCTGTAACAAAATCGCTGATTTTTTTTTTCTAAATTTTATTTGTTGTCCTTATTACATAAGTGTCACACCCTTGATGCAATGTTATCATAGGAATCTTGAATTTTTTATATTATCACACACTTGTTGTATTCGATTTTTTGAAAAATATTTATTTGGTTTGAGATCTTAACGGTCAACTAGTGATTTGACTAGTACTTTTAACTAGTGTTTCATCCTAGATTGATATTTCGATTTTTTAAAAAAATCTTTATCGGCGATCCAACCGCATGAATATCAAGATCACTTTATTTTAATGATATTACAAAAATTTCAGAAAAAAATAAATTTATTTGGTTTGAGATCTTAACGGTCAACTACTGATTTGACTAGTACTCACGTATGTTTTGTTTATACGATTTCAAAAATGTTTAAGACACTGGTTTATTTTAACAAAGTGTTGTAAGTTATAGTACTTAACAATTGTTTTGGTCGAAAAACTGTTGTATAATATACACAATGGTTTCCATTTTGATCCGTATGTTGTTGAATATTCTTTGTAACAATTGTTTATTTTGTTAAACCGTTGTATGATATACACAACGGAATTTTTTATAAAATCATTGTGTGAGTAATTACGTTACAACGCTTTTATTAGCTAAATCGTTGTCTGTAACAAAATCGCTGATTTTTTTTTTCTAAATTTTATTTGTTGTCCTTATTACATAAGTGTCACACCCTTGATGCAATGTTATCATAGGAATCTTGAATTTTTTATATTATCACACACTTGTTGTATTCGATTTTTTGAAAAATATTTATTTGGTTTGAGATCTTAACGGTCAACTAGTGATTTGACTAGTACTTTTAACTAGTGTTTCATCCTAGATTGATATTTCGATTTTTTAAAAAAATCTTTATCGGCGATCCAACCGCATGAATATCAAGATCACTTTATTTTAATGATATTACAAAAATTTCAGAAAAAAATAAATTTATTTGGTTTGAGATCTTAACGGTCAACTACTGATTTGACTAGTACTCACGTATGTTTTGTTTATACGATTTCAAAAATGTTTAAGACACTGGTTTATTTTAACAAAGTGTTGTAAGTTATAGTACTTAACAATTGTTTTGGTCGAAAAACTGTTGTATAATATACACAATGGTTTCCATTTTGATCCGTATGTTGTTGAATATTCTTTGTAACAATTGTTTATTTTGTTAAACCGTTGTATGATATACACAACGGAATTTTTTATAAAATCATTGTGTGAGTAATTACGTTACAACGCTTTTATTAGCTAAATCGTTGTCTGTAACAAAATCGCTGATTTTTTTTTTCTAAATTTTATTTGTTGTCCTTAATACATAAGTGTCACACCCTTGATGCAATGTTATCATAGGAATCTTGAATTTTTTATATTATCACACACTTGTTGTATTCGATTTTTTGAAAAATATTTATTTGGTTTGCGATCTTAACGGTCAACTACTTATTTGACTGGTACTTTTAACTAGTGTTTCGTCCTAGATTGATATTTCGATTTTTTAAAAAAATCTTTATCGGCGATCCAACCGCATGAATATCAAGATCACTTTATTTTAATGATATTACAAAAATTTCAGAAAAAAATAAATTTATTTGGTTTGAGATCTTAACGGTCAACTACTGATTTTACTAGTACTCACGTATGTTTTGTTTATACGATTTCAAAAATGTTTAAGACACTGGTTTATTTTAACAAAGTGTTATAAGTTATAGTACTTAACAATTGTTTTGGTCGAAAAACTGTTGTATAATATACACAATGGTTTCCATTTTGATCTGTATGTTGTTGAATATTCTTTGTAACAATTGTTTATTTTGTTAAACCGTTGTATGATATACACAACGGAATTTTTTATAAAATCATTGTGTGAGTAATTACGTTACAACGCTTTTATTAGCTAAATCGTTGTCTGTATCAAAATCGCTGATTTTTTTTTTCTAAATTTTATTTGTTGTCCTTAATACATAAGTGTCACACCTTTGATGCAATGTTATCATAGGAATCTTGAATATTTAATATTATCACACACTTGTTGTATTCGATTTTTTGAAAAATATTTATGTGGTTTGAGATCTTAACGGTCAACTAGTGATTTGACTAGTACTTTTAACTACTGTTTCGTCCTAGATTGATATTTCGATTTTTAAAAAAAATCTTTATCGGCGATCCAGCCGCATGAATATCAAGATCACTTTATTTTAATGATATTACAAAAATTTCAGAAAAAAACAAATTTATTTGGTTTGAGATCTTAACGGTCAACTACTGATTTTACTAGTACTCACGTATGTTTTGTTTATACGATTTCAAAAATGTTTAAGACACTGGTTTATTTTAACAAAGTGTTATAAGTTATAGTACTTAACAATTGTTTTGGTCGAAAAACTGTTGTATAATATACACAATGGTTTCCATTTTGATCTGTATATTGTTGAATATTCTTTGTAACAATTGTTTATTTTTGTAAACCGTTGTATGATATACACAACGGAATTTTTTATAAAATCATTGTGTGAGTAATTACGTTACAACGCTTTTATTAGCTAAATCGTTGTCTGTATCAAAATCTCTGAATTTTTTTTTCTAAATTTTATTTGTTGTCCTTAATACATAAGTGTCACACCCTTGATGCAATGTTATCATAGGAATCTTGAATATTTAATCTTATCACACACTTGTTGTATTCGAGTTTTTGAAAAATATTTATTTGGTTTGCGATCTTAACGGTCAACTACTTATTTGACTAGTACTTTTAACTAGTGTTTCGTCCTAGATTGATATTTCGATTTTTAAAAAAAATCTTTATCGGCGATCCAACTGCATGAATATCAAGATCACTTTATTTTAATGATATTACAAAAATTTCAGAAAAAAATAAATTTATTTGGTTTGAGATCATAGCTGTCAACTACTGATTTGACTAGTACTTCTAACTAGTGTTTCGTTCCAGATTGATGTTTCGATTTTTTTAAAAATAATTATTGACGATCCAACTGTATGGATATCAAGATCTATGTATTTTAATAATATTACAAAAAATGTAGAAAAAAATAAATTTATTTGGTTTGAGATCTTAACGGTCAACTAGTGATTTGACTAGTACTTGTAACTAGTGTTTCGTCCTATATTGATGTTTCGATTTTTTAAAAAATATTTATCGACTATCCAACCATATGGATATCAAGATCTATGTATTTTAATGATATTCCAAAAAAATTAGAAAAAAATAAATTTATTTGGTTTGAGATCTTAACGGAGATCTTAACGGTCAACTAGTGATTTGACTAGTACTTTTAACTAGTGTTTCGTCCTAGATTGACGTTTCAATTTTTTTTAAAAATTATTTATCGACTATCCAACCGAATGGATATCAAGATCTATGTATTTTAATGATATTACAAAAAAGTTATAAAAGAATTAAATTTATTTGATTTGAGATCTTGACGGTCAACTAGTGACTTGAATAGTACTTCAACCTAGTGTTTCGTCCCGGATTGATGTTTCATTTTTTTTTAAAAAAATATTTATCAATGATACAACTATATAGATATCAAAATATATGTATTTTAATGATATTAAAATATTTTCAGAGAAAAAAAAATTAATTGACTTTGATATTTCTCCATCCCCATTTTTCTAACTTAAACTTCCCCCAATGCCAAAAAAAAATTTCCCCCTTAGGTTTTTTTTTCATTCCCCCCGATACCAAAATTTCTTCCCCCCTTAAACTTATTTTCATTCCCCCCATTTCATTTCCCCTCTTTTAGACAAAACACACACGCACACATCTACCCTACCCTTTTCTTTCTTTCCTTTCTTACTTTTTATTTTAGCTTTCTCTCGCTTATCTGCTGCCGCAACATCTACAATTGGGGTTTCTTCACCCTTTCTTGGTTTTGGATTTCGCTTCCACCCTTCCGATTTACTAAGGGATTGTTCAAGTAACCGTTTTTTGTTTGACTCATTTCGATTTAAGATTTGTTTGTTTGGTTTTTTACTTTTTGTCCGATTTGTTTGATTTAAGATTTGTTTGTTTGGTTTTTTAGTTTTTGGTTTTTATGTCAATTGACAGGCTTACACTCACGAGCTCGAGAACAAGGTGCAACGGTTAGAATCATCCTCTTGCTATGAGAGGATATCGCTGGGATAGTCCTAAGAAGCTAAACAAACTGTTTACTGAGTGTTTGTTTGAGTTTATCTTGGTATAAATGTAAAATATGGCGGGACCTAGAGTGTTTGTTTGCGAAGCTTGATTTCAATCTGTTACAGATGTTGTATAAGCAGGAATTATCTCAAGTGAAACGGTCATTGCACAGTAAATCATTTAAAAATATAAAGAATATGCAGAAATATGCATATGGAGATTGATGTAGCTATTTGTTTATGTAACGAAATTTTACTTCTGATTACAGGTGGTGGGCTGCTATTGAGATTGATTCCAAATTTCCCCAGTTTCGTAGCAGGGTAGTGGAAGGATACTTTTGGGCCCTGGGAACTTCATTTCAACCTTGCTATGCACTGGGCCGAATCATGTACACGAAAGTACTGTGTGTCGTATCAGTGACTGATGATCTCTATGATTCATATGGCACAACCGACGAACTAAATACATATACCAAGGCAATTCAAAGGTAAAGAATGTACCCTTAGCTTGTCATATTGAAGATGAACACTTTGTTCTAAGTGTACTAACAGGGTATGGAATCATTAAAAACATCTCAAGAGCTAGCTATATGTTACAGGTTAGATATCGAAAACATAGATGGACTTCCAGATCACTCTAAGTTTTGCTACATCACCCTTCAGAACATCTTGAGTGAATATGAAAAAGATCTGGTCAAACAAGGAAGTTACAACGATGTTAATTGCCTCAAAAAAGCGGTTTGTCTAACATAAGACAGTTTTAATATCTTTCTTGCAGAGAAATTAGTGAAGCTCAAGATAAGTTCACAAATTTACTTCAAAAGATTTATTTGGAGCAGCCAAACAATCGTGAGATTGTGAGATTAGTCCTGGGATGTGTTGGCCGTGGTGGTGAAGGTCATTCTGGACAGAGAATTCGTGATGAAATACTGGTGCTTCAGGTGCATCTTCACAGCCATGGTGATTTACTTGTGTGCATAATGTAATTGGAATCTAAGCATCTTCCCTGTATTTTAACGTTCAGAGAAACAATAACTGCAAGGGTGGCATGATGGAGGAGTGGCATCAGAAGTTGCACAATAATAGTAGCCCAGATGACGTGGTTATATGTGAGGTATATGTAGATAATATAATGAGAGATCTGTTATTATTCAAAGCTATTTGCAAATACTTGACACAATAAAGTCTAGCAAAAGAATCATTATGTCAAGATTTTCTATCTACTACTAAATTTAATCTCAGTGCAGACTTCTCTTTCAATTCTTGTTGGAACTTCTAATTAATTTAGCTAGATTCATACAGGCTGTTCACTCGGGTAGTGACTTGGAATCCGCCATTGACATATGTTTAAGTATTCCTCAGGTAAATGCAGAGGTTGTTCAAGCATTCTGAAGTTAAAATTCCTTTGCAGAAACCTTTTGTTTGACCTTAGATTTTAGGATTCAAATGACCATTCACAAGTTCAAAACCCTATCACCTCTTCATATATATTTATATATCATTTATTTATTGTGACAGTTCCAAGCACTGATTCTTGCTTATCAGCAAGAAGCCATATGGTGTAACAAGAAATATGTGCCGCATTTTAAAGAATACATCATTAACGGAATGGCAACAGCAGCCTTATGCATGCTGGGAGTATCAATAATTTTAGGGATGGGACACGTCGACACAACTCAGGCATGCAATTGGGCAACAAACAAACCAGAAGCTGTTGTTGCAACGGATAAAATGGCGCGTATAATTAATGACATAGTGGGACATGAGGTATGTTTGTGTGTCTAATAAGCTTAACACACATGACAATACGTTCGGTTTGTGTAACAAGTACCTTGACATGCTCATTCTTAATCTATGGGTACTGTCTAGTACCTTGACATGCTCATTCTCAATCTATGGGTACTGTTATTTATCTAATTTGCATTTGCGCAGCAAGTTGCACTCTTGAAGCTGGGGTCAAAATATACTCGATGAGGGTAGATTCTGTGCACTCGGAGGCATGTACTCGATAAGGTCGTCATGTAACTCTGTGACATATACTTGAATGTGTTGGTATGGTTTGGTTAGAACTTACTTTGGTTGTAATGGATATTGCTTTTAATGCAATGGTTCCTTGGTTTAGTTGTTTTGTAATGGTTGTTATCAAATTTTTTTGACCTGTTTTGTGTGTAGATACAAAACCATTGTTTAATACACTTATAGACAATACCCAAGCTACACAAAAGTATCATGTGGTTTTGACTAATACAATATTTTTATAACCAAACCATTGTAAAATAAAGCTCATACAACACAAAAATGAAAAAAAAAATCAAATTGCAATAGCTTGTGTAGATATTCAGACAACACTTTACAAATATAAAGACCATTGTGTCACAACTTAAGGAACAAAAGAATGGTTACTAAAACGTTGTCTAGAAAACAAAAACACATCCATCACCACCAAAAAGACCATTGTTGAAAACAAATTTAAACAACAAGTTGTCCTGAACAAACCGTTGTGAATAAGAAATTCATACAACATACAAAATAATATGTCCGTTGTCTAACTTCTAAAAAACAACATAACACAATATTATTATGTTGAGTGCAATGAACTCGGACAACAGACCTTAAACAAAAAAACGTTGTCTAGAAACAATAAACACAACAATTTTCGAACAAGAAGACCATTGTTGAAATCTAAAATAAACAACCATTTAAGAAGGAAAACCGTTGTACAACAAAAATCAAAACAACTGTATTTTAGTTGAAAACTACTGTCTATTTAGCGAACAACAACAAAACTTTAATAAGAATGTCTTGTTGGAGATGAATCTTTACAACACTTTTCTAAAAAAATGTGTTGTTGTTTCTGGTTATTAGACAACAGTTTTGTATGTAGTGTGTGTTGTTGTAAGCGTGTCACACAACGATTCTGCACCGTTGTATGATATGCATAAGAGACAGCGTCTCAATAGACAACAGGAAAACGGGGTGTTACACAACGGGCAACCCCCGTTGTCTGAAGCTGTTTTTCTTGTAGTGCAAAAATGTTGTTTGGGGTATTATTTTTCCAAAAATATAAAAAGACGAATCGAATCTTGAAACTCAAAAGATCTGCAGTTATTTAGCTCAAAAATTAAAAATTCCCGAACCGTGTTCTTCGTGTTCTTAGCTTCAATCCATTCGTTCAAGGTGTTATTGAAATCCAAATCTGAAGTTCTTGTACTCAAATCAAAGTTCTTGACTTCTAGTTTCAGAATCTTCCAACCTCATCATCATCTGGTAAGTTTTCGATTTTATATGAATTTTTCAACCTTCGAATTAAAATTAGGGTTCTTGGTCGATTTGGGGATTTTCAATCTGTTGATTCTCTGTTCAATTGGTTGCTTCTATCATGTTCCTAGGGTTCTAATTACCAATAATCCATGATTTAATTTCATGTTTAAGTTCAATTTTGATGGGTTTGATTTTCGGGTTTTTGACCCGAATTCTTCTTTTGCTTCGTTCGTTCTTGATATTGATCTGACATTGATTATGATATGGGGCTTTGATTGTATGAGTTATAAGCTTCATTTTGGTGTATTAATCTTCGAGTTTCATGTAGAAATAAAGGAGATCGGGTTTCCGGTCGGAGTCGTGGCCGGCGGTTTTCTTTGACCGGATTCTGGGCTCGATTCCGGCATGGGACAGTGATGTTTTTGTGTGGGTTGTGTTTGTCTTGCAAAGGCGAACAAAAGCCCTCTAAATTTGATTGTGTTTGATCGGGAATGAAAGATTCTGGTCGCTGGACGCAGGCCGGATTCTGGAAAACCCAGAATCCGGTGGGTTGTTCTTGGCGACCCGAATTCGTTCTTCCCGACCTGTTTACCCGTTTTCTGACCCGGTTTTGATCTTCAAAAACCCTAATTCGATTTCTGAAAACTGTTTTTGGATTTATTTTTAAAATTTAATTCGAAAATAGTTTAAAAACTTTAAAAATTCATATTTTTATTTTAAAAATATATTTTAATATCAGAAAAATTCTGGAAAATTATATTTATTATTTTAAATCCGAAAATTGATTAAACTTAATTATTTTAATTATTTTTAATTAATAATTAATTTATTAATTAATTGGTTATTTCTTTTAATCAATTAATTCTTAAAAATTAATTAAAAATTCGGTTTAATTATTTTCAAGCCTTTTTATTTATTTAAAAATAGTTTGAGTATTTAAAGAGTGTCAATTAATTTTATTAATTGATTTATTTGCATTTAAATGTTTATATGGGATTTAAAAATCCGAGTTTTGATTTAAAAAATTATCGTGACTTATTTAAAATTCAAATGAGTTTCGTATGATGTTTTAAAAATGTTTATAAGTGCTATATGGTTCATATTAATTGTGTGTTGTGTTTTATAGTCTGTATATGCCCGTACTAGGGCAATTATCTTCGTTTTAAATATTGTAAATAATACCGGACGTCCGATACGTGACCGATTACTTGTTTAAATGTGATTATTGATTGGATAAGTGTCGAAGTAGAACGAGAATAGTTAGACTTATTGTGATGAGTTGTTTAATTATAGAATCGAGTTCCTGGAGCAAGGGAAAGGGAAAGGTAGAGTGAGCAGAGTCGATCCGACAGCAGATTAGACCAGGCAAGTATATGTGCCTTTACTTGTGATAAAAAATTATTATTGTCTTGATTACTTGAATACCGTTATCCCCAGAACAGTTCAAATTATCAATCTTTTAACCGCATTTGGACAACTGATTCCATTTCCTTAGAAATTCTTGATTCTTTGATTTGATCTGCATCGGAAACCCCTATTTCCAATTCACTTGCTTAGTGTTTACCACCATTTATTATTGATTATCATCCTTTGATTATTATTGACAACCATTGATCATTTGACTTCCATCGTTGACTATTGATTACGGTCATCGATTATCGATTACCAATATTGATTCCCTTATTGAATGAGTACACTGTACCTTTGAAATTATTCCATGATTATTTCTCGATCTTCATTTGATACTGAGCAGTTGAAGCTCTTTTGCAATTATTCTACATTGAGTTTATCTTATTGAGCATATTATTGTTTATACCCTATGATAGATTTGGCATGTTTTGTTTTTAAAATGGACCATATTTATGGTCGGAATAACTTAAGGCCCAGTTTGGCCTAGGATCCAGTAGAGGACTATGACGTGATCTAGTCCGGGGTTGATGCGTGGCTGGCCAGCGGCACAACCTTTGATTTGAATAAAATATACAAGCCAAATTCTAATTCTTTTCCTTAAATTGTTACTGATATAAAGCATGTGTTAGCTAAATATTGTTGATTCTGATATCATAAATTCATATCCTTACATCTGTACTAGAAATGATTCATTGATGTTTGCTGAGCAATTTTGGCTCACTCTTGCTTGTTGTTTTCTAACCATATTCCAGTGAAGCGAGAGTATGAGTCGGCATAGCGTGACCGATAGTTCACCAGCAGCCAGGAGAGCCCCTCGAGTCACTGTCATTGGCAGGGTAGTTGTTATTTTGCATTTCTAGATTAGATGTCTAGATTTGAACTTTAGTTGTGATGTAATAACTCTGATAAAACTGGTATTGTATTAATAAGAGATTGTAGTAGCTTGTGTTCATTGCCATAATCTGGATGCGGTATTGGTTAAAGGGTATTTATGTCTTTATATATATTTTGCATGTGTTAAATAGTGTTCCGTTGGTCGGATGACTCCTCAAATCTGTACCCCGGGTTTGGAGGGCGTCACATCAATACTTCAAACCAATTTTACAAAAAGGAGAAAATCAAAAATACATACATGCTTTTCGATTTCTCAACATGCAATCAAAATTACATCTAAACATAGCTATTAATACATAAATTGGACTAAAGAACATCATCATCGTCCCCGTCGGCTCGCCGGAGCTCATTGCCGACGGCGGCATGGTTTGGAGGTGCCCGGAATTCGGGTTTCCTTCAACAAACCTCACCAATAAGCAATTTAAAACAACCAATTAATCACGAAATCATCACAAGCAAGCTTTCAGAATTGAATTAAAATCAAAATCGCCAAAATCCCTTGCATGCAAAACTGATACACACACATATACACACGGCCATACACACACACAGAACCACGATCGTATATGTATGTATATATATATATATAACAATCGATTGTGTGGAGAGAAACGAAGAGAGAGATGAAGATCTTTACAGAAAATGGGAATAGCCTAGAGAGAGAGAGCAGAGAACAGAGGTGTCGACAATAAGAAAAGGGGGAGAATGCTGGGCTTGAGGGTTTTATAAGCCCCAAGGGCAAAACAGTAACTTCACAATTAAAATCTGATTTTTTTATAAAAGAAAACCAATATAATGCCTTTCTAAAATCTGAAATAAAATGAAAATAATATCTAAAAATCAAAATTCTATTTTTAAAACAGAGAATACAAATTTACAAGCTCACATATATTTTTAAAATATTTTTATGATCAAAATTGAATTAAATATGAATTTTTAAAGTTTAGATCACATAAATGACATTTAAATCATAAAATCGTTTTTAAATCCTTAAAGCCAAAATTAAATTCCTCCACTAATTTTAGAAAATAATATAATATAAAAGAAAGGTTGTGAAAAAGATTTCACAATAAAAAGAATCTCCGATGATTTTATAAAATTCCCGGAAGGTCAAAAAGAACTAATTTTTAATAAGAAATTCATATAAATTACAATTAAAAGCACACACATATATTTAATTCATACCATTCACCAAGTAAACATCTAATCATCACATTTTCTAATATTCACCTTTCACACAATATTCACATATTATAGATCTCAAATATTATTAAATATTAATACTATACAAGCGTTTTTCTGAGTCGTTATAACCTTCCCCCCTTAAAAAGATTCTGTCCCCAGAATCTAACCTTATGAAAACAAATGCGGATACTTTTCCAGCATCTCGCTCTCAAGTTCCCAAGTCGATTCTTCAACTCTGGGATTCCTCCACAAAACCTTAACTACCTTAACAGTCTTATTCCTTAATTTCCTATCCAAACGATCCTGAATTTCTACAGGTTGTTCTACATAAGATACATCTGGCTCAATCTCAATAGGCTCATATTCGATCACGTGATTTGTATCAGGATTAAATCTCTTAAGCATCGACACATGAAAAACGTTATGAACGTGCTCCATGTGGGGGTGGTAACGCTAACTTATATGCAACTTTTCCGACACGTCTTAGTATCTCAAACGGTCCTACATATCTCGGGCTAAGTTTCCCTTTCTTGCCAAATCTTGTAACTCCATTCCATGACGACACTTTTAGCAACACTTGATCTCCTTCTTCAAAACTCAGATCCTTCCTGTCTTGGTCAGCGTACTTCCGTTGTCTGTCTTGTGCCGTAACTAGTCTTTTTCGAATGATTTTAATCTTTTCCTTCGTTTGTTGTACTAGCTCGGGTCCCAAAACTTTTCGTTCTCCCATTTTTTTCCAATACACAGGTGACCTATATTTCCTTCCATACAATGCTTCATACGGGGGCATTCCAATACTTGCGTGATAGTTGTTGCGGTAAAAGAATTCCACTAATGGTAAATGATCACCTCAATTGCTTTCAAAATCCATCGCACAAATTCTAAGTATATCTTCGATTATCTGGATAGTCTATTCACTATGACTATATGTTTAAGGACGATAAACGATACACATATTTAACTTGGTTTCTGAGCATGTCAAAACTTTCTTCCAAATCTTGAATTAAATTGAGGGTCTTGGTAAGATTCGATTGATACTTGGACCTCATGCTTTACTACTATCTCTTACAGATAAAACGAATTTATCCAATGAATGTTTCTCGTTGATGGAAAAAGGAAATGTACCAACTTGACATCGTGAGATGTTCCTATTTCAACTCGGGAATTTCTACTGGTTGTAATTATCCTCTAGGTCTTTGATGTTCAGTTTTAAATCTCTGACAGGTAAAACACTTAATCACTCATCTAGTAATATCTCTTTCATATATGTCCACTAAGATTTTCTTTTAAGCCTTGTTACATCTTCGTACTTCTGGGATGGATTGAATACTTCGAATTCACGTGCATCATTTAGTATTTCATTATTTAACCATGTCACATTGGGTATCCAATTTCTAGAGAAAAACCTAAAAATTCCTTTATCATCCTTTTGACTCCTTCTACTTTCTCCTGTAAAGTTACTCATGCTATCGTTCATCACTTCTGCTTGACAGTTTTCTACTTTTCTCTAGCAGCTCAAGTTGAAAAGTCATTGTATATATGTTTATCATCTCCGTAGCTTGATCTGAAATACGAACCTCTATTCCTACTTTCTCAAATTCCTTGATCAGTCCTAACCATTTTCTCTACCTTATGTATACAGCTCCTTTTCGGTGAAAATATATTTCAAATGCTTATGATCCGAATAGATTTCATACTTTTCTTCATACAAGTAGGCCTCCAAATCAATGCGAAGACTATTGTGGCTAGTTCTCAGTCATGTGTCGGGTGTTTCCACTCGTGGTTCTTCAATTATCTAGAAACATACACAGTTATCTTATCATGTTAAATCAGTCTTGATTCTTAACACAAAGTTGTCTTCTCAATTTAGTTGTTGATATTGTCCTAAGGTACATGAGTCATCATTTTCCAGTAACAATGAATCTATTTTACCATTATGGCTCGACTAAAGAGTTCCGTTCCTCTAGCAATTTAAATATTTCCTTATCCATTTATCTTTTTCTTTAACTCTTGGATGCTTTCCAGTAAGCTTGGTTAATGGTGTGGCTATCTTGATACAGTCCTTGACAAACCTTCGATAATCTCCATCCAATCTCATAAAACTTCTAAATTCTGTAGGTGCATTAGGCCTTACTCAATTCATTACCGTTTCAACCTTAGCTGGATCCACTTTGATTCTTTCTCCACTAACTACTTGTCCTAGTAATTGTAATTCTTTCGACCAAAACCGCACTTAGAAAACTTTGCGCACAATCTTTCTTTTCTTAAAATTTCTAGGGTTATTCTCAAATGATCTGTATGATCTTCTTCCGTCTTTGAATACCTTAAGATGTCATTTATGAAAACATTCTCAAACTTATTCAAATATTTCTTAAAAATCCCATTCAACATGTTCATAAAAGTGGCAGTTGTATCCATCAAACTGAACTCCATCACTACGAACTCATAGTGTCCATATATATCAGGTTCAGAACGTCGTCTAAGGAATATATTCGGGTTTTATTTATAAATGACGGTAACCAAATCATGAATAAATTTTGAAAAGCACACTGTGTTCTTTAACTAGTCAGATCATCCATCCTTGACAATGGGTATTTGTTCTTAATAGTTAACTTGGTGCACCCCATGGGAATAAACTAGACCTTATAACTCCCCTTTTCCTAAGATCTTGCAATTGAATTGCTAATTCTTTCATTTCTACTTATGCCATTCTATACGGAGCCGTCGAAACTGGTTTTTCCCCGGGTTCTAAGTCTTCAACAAATCTATTTCCCTGGCGGGAGGTAAACCTAAAATATTGTCAAGTAATACAATTCGAAATTCGTTAGCTACTTGAATCTTCTCTATCCAAGGTGTTTCTTTCCTAACATTTACCTCGTATGACGATAAGCTTTACAACCTTGACACAATAATCTTTTACCTTTGATAGGTAGACACCTCTTCGTCTGCTTCCGGCCTCGGATAACAACTTTTACATTATCTAGGGTTCGAAATTTCCATTTTCTTCATATTCTGTTAACCAATTGTTACGACCAAACTCAACACGCAAGTGCACGTGATCTCAAGTAATACAGATAGCAAATAAGGTTCGTTCCTACAGGGACTCGTTGTTTGTCTAGTTAATTCACTCACCAATGTATGATTATTATTCGATGCTAAAACAATTAACCAAGTGGTTTTTGATTATCACTAAAATTTATCTAAGAATTATAACTAATTATCACTACTTAAACTGAGATTTATATCGAAGTACTTATGTGAATAAAACATGGGATTTCAACTTCATTAAACAATCCATCTAAAGTCTCCAATTCTCTAGCCCTTTCATGTGATTTATTAATACCTGATCGAACACACAAAACTGATATAAGCCAACTTTCGTTGTACCAATACCATCCTAAATAATATCCACAATTAAGATAGAAATCACTTAGTCTCTCAATTATGCTTAGTCCTTATATGTCTATAAAGATTGAAAACATAATGGTTGAAGTACAAGCATTCAATTGATCACATAGTCGTCATAAAACGGTTAGAGTTACAACACTAATTAAGAATGATATTCTCACGCATAAACCTATGCTAGCATGGCAAGTTCTAAACTCTTAGATCCACTTTCGCTTCAATAAGAATTAACACACAATTACAGGAGTTAGCTACTCTCCTATAACGAATTAAAACAACCATGATAGGATATCACATCAATCACACTATAGGCATCGAGAAAATTCAACTAATAAACTTCATGGATAAATCCGCTAAAACCCCATGACAACGAATTAGTTCATAATCAAACTAATCGTCACCATGGGTTCTAATGTAAACATGATAGAAGAAAACGAATTATAACTGTTATAAATATCAAGGGTTTTAAAGAGTACACCAAATCCAAGCATCCACAAGCTAGAAAGATTACAAGAAAATAATTGAAAACGATCTTCTTCCTTGCTTCTTCGTGTTTTAAAACTCCGTATACAATAAGTGATATGTGTCTCCCTCTTCTCTTCTCTAGGGTTTTTTTCTTCTTTATAAAGGCCTCCAGGTGCAATAATTCGTATGGAATTGATTTTTTTAACTTTCATTCGAAAAATCAGCAATTAGGTCAAAACAGGAATTTTCCGCCAGACATCCCGGCGCTGCCGCGCCAAATTTGTGTAGGAGCACGGCGCTGCCGCGCCAGGATCACTGTTCAGCTTTTCTGGTTTTCTGCAACGGCGCTGCCGCGCCACAATATAGTATAAACACGGCGCTGCCGCGCCATCTTCTCTGTCCAGGAAATTGAATTTTTTCCATTTCTTCATTAAAACTCCGAATTGCATTCCGATTGCCCCGCTTTATTCCTAGTACACCTGTGATAAATATACCTGCACAATACCCTTTAAAAGAGATCAAAAATACCACAACTCGAGTACAAACATTCGTTTTAAGCCATACGGAAACGTTCTAAGTGAATAAAATACCCACTTATCACACCCCCAAACTTAAACCGATGCTCGTCCTCGAGCATAAACAAACTACCACTTCCGTAGGTGATCACGGTTGCATTTGGCATATGCAACAAGCCCTTTAAACCCCTAGGTAGCCCTAGCGGACGAGTAAGGTCTCGTAAGGGCCTATAGTGAATGTACCCACAAAATCCATCTAACAATGCAACTACAAATGCAACTTTATGAAAATGCAAGGACCCCCTTAGACTAACCAAATCCATTCATTAGACAAACATCTCAAATCATGCAACAACTTCCAAACAGAGCTCGACTAAATTCCCGTATACTAACAATACATGCATAGGAACGTGGTGTGTGCGATACTCATTAGATATACTCCTAACACTAGATCAAAAATCATACCGATTCTTAGTCAAGGCAATCACAAGTTTATAAAAAGAATGAACGGTAGACACATCATAACTTCGAGACACCTCCATACTCATTCAGGTTAACCAGGAATTCATGCTTTATTACTACGACACATACTACTTATTCACAACACATATGCTTATTTAACCGTGCAATGAGTGAGACCCCAAAAGGCTTATACAATAATACCCATGTAGCGAGTGTTAGGTCAGTGGATCCCAGACTATAAAAGCCTTAGGTCACTAGGACTAAGTCCCCTCAGACTTACTTACTCGAGTATTAAAGAGCTCACTCGTGGTTAATTTTGCATTTAACTATTTACATGACTCTTTTTTTTTTCTTTCTTTTTTTTCTTCTTTTTTTTTTTTTCTCAAAATTTTTTTTTTTATACAATCTGGAATGAGAATTCTCAATTCCAACCCTAGACTACTCATATAAATATGAGCCGGCTACTAGCCATTTGACACCTAGCCATAAACACAAACAACTAGCATGAAAATCCTGTTTCCCCCCAAACTTATACTTTAGTGCTCTTATGTTATCAAGGGAATAAAGAACATTCTTAATATAACCAGGTAATTAAACCTCAAAACCTCCAAACAAGCATGACCCCCAATCTAGCCCAAAAGCAAACAATGAGTTGTGTAATTGTTTTTTGTCCCCATAACATGCATGTCAATTTCATAGAAACTCTAAATCAACCCTCTATTCATGATTACCACACTCAAATCAACATCTACCTGCCAAACAGAAATAGCTCGTCCTAAGGGATCATGAAAATGCATGCCATGCTTATGCAACTATATGCACATAAATAACAAAATAACAGAATGTCCTATATGCTCTAAACTAACATGCAACAAAATGCTCTAAACTAACATGAAATTAACTAACATGCACAAATGCTCCTAATATGCAATACACCTAATATACAAATGCACCTTTTCATCCCCACCCCCAAACTTAAAATTTTCAATGCCCACATTGAAGGTAAGAATAAAAAGAGTGCAAAGCATACCTACTCGTCTTCCGAACCACTCCCATTAGGAGTGTCCGGTGGCGGATAGACAGCGCCAACTCCAAAGGACGGAAAAGTCACGTCCACTCCACTTGCACGCAAAGCCGTGCTCAATGCCTGTGCAAACTGACCAAAATCTGCTCTAAACCCTGCCTGCATATCGTGCACCGCATCGATACGCCTCGTCAATCTCCTATACTGCCGCTGACTAATAAGAGAACCTCCATCCTGAGGCTCTCCCCCCTGCTGCTGCTGCTGTTGCTGCTGCTGATCCTCAACTACATAACCAAGACCCCACCAATCCGGCTCACCGCCATCCCACACATTCAGCCTCATTATACTCTGATGATCCAAGGTTGCCTGTGGCTGCTGCACAACCTCCGCTTCTGACCAAATAGCACCACCATCCCTAGCCAACCTAGCAATAACCGAACCATAAGGTATCGCCGCAGTGGTACTCCCTTGCATAAAACGGAGAATCCCCTGGTGGATCAAATTACCCACATCCACCAACTCTCTGCTGCAAATAGCAAACAACAAGATAGCCCTCTCCACTGTCACCTCATTAGAATGCCTAGTAGGGATGAGGTTAGCACAAATGAACAAGTGCCAAGTACGCGCATACTGATTCAAAGCCGTCGACAAAAACGAAGTAGGCTCAGTAGTGCCACGCCTCAAGGTCCACTGTGTACCTGGAACACATAACCTCTGAATAATCACCTGAAGGTCCACAGCATCGCGAGTCCTTCCCGACCAATCCTCTTGATTCCTCCTAGGAGTCGGAAGACCAAGAACACGACGAATAGCACGCGGCCGATAATCCACACGAAACCCACGAACTTGGCTAATCCCATTCCTGTCCACACTAGCATTCGCATAAAACTCGCGAACCACAGACATCGGAACAGGCTCCGGAGCCTCACAAAATTGCTCCCAACCTCTCTCCTCAATATTCTCCAACATATACCCATCCGATGCCGTAGGCAAAAGACCCCTCTCACGGGCAATAGGACGCCCCAACAACTCATTATAAGCCTCACGAGCCTCATTGGAAACAAATTGAGGTCCACCATTACCTCCCCCAGAATCAGATGAGGAAGAAGAACGAGGGTGCCTTCCACCAGCCCCACTACCACTAGCGCCCTCACTACCACCACCAATTACAACCCGTTGTCGCTTGGATGCCATTGAATTGAATGGAAGAAAGTGTTTAGAGTGTTTGAGAATTTATGAGATTTGTAAGTAGTGTATGTATAGGTTGTATAGGTAGGGTTATGAGATGTGGTTTTATAAAGAGAATTTAGGGTTAGTGGGTATGGGTAGTGGGTTAGGGTAATGGGCCACTAAATACAACAACACTTTTCTTTTTTTTTTCAAATTTTCTGTTTTTTTTTTTTCTTTTTCTCAACAGACGCCACGGCGCTGCCGCGCCAGAAATGTACTGCAGCACGGCGCTGCCGCGCCAGAACTTCTGCTGAAAATTTTTTTTTTTCTATTTTTTTTTTTTTTTTTTTTTTTTAGAATGATACAATCACACAATCAAGTGGGTTGCCTCCCACGAAGCGCTCTTTTTAAGTCATGAGCTTGACATAGCTCCATCTCCTTACGTTGTGCAAATTAGAACCGCGGTCTCAACTTCGCGATTCAACTTCTCTCCAAAATATGGCTTTAACCGCTGCCCATTGACCTTGAACGACTGGTCCGGTGACTTGTCAAAAATCTCCACTGCTTCATGCTGAAAAATTGTTTTAACTGAGAATGGACCTGACCAACGTGACTTCAACTTTCCAGGAAATAACCGAAGTCGAGAATTGAACAACAACACCAATTGCCCGGGCACAAATGTCTTAAGAACCAACCGACGATCATGCCACCTTTTGACTTTTTCTTTATATAGCTTGTTGTTCTCATAAGCTTGCAATCGAAACTCGTCCATTTCATTCAACTGAACCATACGCTTTTCACCTGCTGCTGTAATATCAAAATTCAGCTTCTTCAACGCCCAATAAGCCTTGTGTTCTAACTCAGCTGGAAGATGACATGCTTTTCCATACACAAGCTGAAATGGTGACATTCCCAAAGGTGTTTTATAGGCTGTCCGATAAGCCCACACTGCTTCATCAAGCTTCAAAGCCCAATCCTTCCTAGAAGGACTTACCACCTTCTCAAGAATCCGTTTAATTTCACGATTAGACACTTCAGCTTGCCCATTGGTTTGAGGATGATAAGCTGTAGCAACTCGATGATTGATATTGTAGCGTGCCATGAGAGATGTAAACTTCCGATTGCAAAAGTGCGTACCTTCATCACTGATGATAACTCGTGGAGTGCCAAACCGAGTAAATATATTCTTGTGAAGGAAATTAAGCACCACCTTAGCATCATTCGTTGGAAGTGCCTTTACCTCCACCCACTTAGACACATAATCCACAGCTAACAGAATATACTGATTACCACATGACGGAATGAACGGTCCCATGAAGTCGATTCCCCACACGTCAAAGATCTCTACCTCCAACATGACATTAAGAGGCATCTCGTCCCTACGAGAAATATTACCAACTCGTTGACATCGATCACATCTCAACACAAACTGATGAGCATCCTTGAATAGAGTAGGCCAATAGAAACCTGCTTGAAGAATACGTGTGGCTGTCTTTTCACCTGCATAATGGCCTCCATAAGCTGTAGCATGAAAATCACTAAGAATAGACTCGGTCTCACTGTAAGGAACACAACGCCTAATAATCTGATCAACTCCTTGCTTGAACAAAAACGGCTCATCCCAAATATACTGCTTGACATCATGTAAGAATTTCTTCTTTTGAGCATAAGAGAGCTCAGGTGGTATGATGTTACTTACTAGATAATTCACAATGTCGGCATACCATGGTTCAACATCTTCCACACTGAATAGTTGCTCATCCGGAAAAAACTCATTAATAACTGTATTATCTTTAGGTGACTTCCCATGATCTTCCAATCTAGAGAGATGGTCAGCTACCTGATTCTCCGTCCCCTTTCTGTCCTTGATTTCTACGTCAAATTCTTGCAACAGAAGAACCCAACGAATCAATCTTGGCTTAGCATCTTTCTTCGCCAAGAGATAGCGAATAGCAGCATGATCCGTATAAACTGTCACCTTAGTACCAAGCAGATAAGAGCGAAACTTTTCAAACCCGTAGACAATAGCAAGTAGTTCCTTCTCAGTGGTGGTGTAATTCATCTGAGCATCATTAAGAGTTTTGCTTGCATAATAAATAACATGAAACACCTTTTCTTTCCTTTGGCCTAGAACGGCCCCTAGCGCAAAATCACTAGCATCGCACATCAAAGCAAATGGTTGGCTCCAATCAGGAGCTGTAATAACTGGAGCAGAAATTAATTTCTTCTTCAAAATCTCGAATGCATGTAAACAAGACTCATCAAACTTGAACGGTACGTCTTTTTCCAAGAGATTGCAAAGTGGCTTAGAAATTTTTGATAAATCCTTTATGAAACGCCTGTAGAACCCCGCATGACCAAGAAAACTGCGAATACCCTTGACTGAAACAGGGGCAGGAAGGTTCTCAATAGTTTCCACCTTTGCCTTGTCAACTTCCAAGCCTTTACACGAAACCTTGTGTCCCAGAATGACACCTTCTTGTACCATGAAATGGCACTTTTCCCAATTTAAAACCAGATTTGTCTCCACACAACGCTTTAGAACCAAACTCAAGTTTCCCAAGCACTCATCAAAAGAATCCCCAAAGACTGAGAAATCGTCCATGAATACTTCCACATTAATTCCAATCATGTCAGAAAAAATGGCCATCATGCATCGCTGAAAAGTAGCTGGTGCTCCACACAACCCGAAAGAAACACGTCTGAATGCAAATGTACCAAATGGACAAGTGAATGTAGTCTTCTCTTGATCCTCGGGCGCTATGCAAATCTGATTGTAACCAGAATACCCATCAAGCAAGCAATAGTACTGATGTCCAGCCAGTCTATCGAGCATCTGATCAATGAACGGAAGTGGAAAATGATCTTTCCGAGTGGCCTTGTTCAACTTTCGATAATCCATGCAAATCCTCCAACCAGTAACTGTTCGAGTGGGAATGAGCTCGTTCTTTTCATTAGTCACCACTGTCATGCCCCCCTTCTTGGGCACACATTGCACCGGACTCACCCAAGAACTATCAGAGATCGGATAGATAATGCCTGCATCAAGCCATTTAAGAATTTCCTTCTTCACAACTTCCTTCATAACAGGATTCAGTCTCCTTTGATTATCAACTGTAGGTTTAGCTCCCTCTTCCAAAGGAATTTTGTGCATGCAGTAAGAAGGACTAATACCCTTTATGTCTGCTATAGTCCACCCAATGGCTGATTTGAAATCCCTTAATATTCGCAATAGCTTTTCCTCTTCCATGCCTGAAAGCTTAGATGATATAATAACAGGTAAGGTAGAAGAATCACCAAGATAGGCATACCTTAGATGTTCAGGCAATGGCTTAAGTTCCAATGTAGGTGCTTCCTCGATAGATGGCTTAAGTCTAACATGAGACTTCTTCAGCTCTGACAACCCCAAAGATTCAAACGGAATCTCAAACTTCTTCCATGGAGATGCATTAAGATATTGCAATTGTTCTTCATCCTCTTCGTTCTCAATCTCCAAGTCATTAGTAAGAACTCTTTCCAACACATCAGTTTTGATCACGTGTTGAGTTGCGGAGTTAACCACCTTGTCCACCATATCAATTTTAAAACACACTTCATCGTCAGTTGGAAGCTTCATTGCATTGAAAACATTAAAGGTGACATTTTGATCGTGCACCCTCATAGTGAGTTCTCCCTTTTGGACATCAATCAGAGTCCGACCTGTAGCCAAGAATGGTCGTCCCAAGATGATAGGGATCTTCTTGTCTTCCTCAAAGTCAAGAATCACAAAGTCGGCTGGAAAGATAAGCTTGTCGACCTTCACCAAAACATCCTCAACTATTCCTCGAGGATAAGTAACTGAACGGTCCGCAAGTTGCAGAGTCATAGTAGTTGGCTTTGGTTCTGGAAGACCAAGTTGCATGAAAACTGATAAGGGCATGAGATTAATGCTTGCACCCAAATCACACAAGCATTTGCTGAATGAGAGATCTCCAATAGTACATGGAATAGTGAAGCTTCCAGGGTCCTTCAACTTAGGTGGCAACTTTTGTTGCAAGATGGCACTACATTCTTCCGTCAATGCAACTGTCTCTAGCTCCTCAAGTTTCAATTTCTTCGAAAGAATGCCCTTCATAAACTTCGCATAGCTCGACATTTGCTCAAGAGCCTCTGCAAATGGTATGTTAATCTGAAGCTTCTTGAAGACATCCAAGAACTTAGCAAACTGTTTGTCAAACTTTTGCCTTTGAACTCGTTTTGGGAATGGAGGAGGTGGAAACACCTTTTCTTCTACTTCCTTCTGAGAATTATCAGTCCTAACAGTTTTAGGAGTCGAGGGAGTAGCATTAGGTACCAAATCAGGAACGGAATCGACCCCAGCGTCAAAATTATCATTCTTTTCCTCGGCTGAACTTTCTTCGTTCTGACCTTGTAGAATCTTCCCCGATCGTAAGGTTACTGCCTGGACCTGTTCCTTGAGATCCTTCTTGCCTGGATTCATCTCTGTGTCACTCGGAAGCGTTCCTGGTTGACGGTTCAGCAATGCATTGGCTAGTTGGCCAATCTGATTCTCTAAAGTTTTCAATGACACCGTCTGACTCTTGTACATCATTCGCAGCTCTTCCAGTTCAGACTTCTCAGACTGATTCAAAGAATTCCCTTGAGATGGTTGAAATCCAGGTGGATTGAATGGTTGCCTTGGAGCATAAAGTGGTGGTTGATAGTTCTGATTAAATGGCCTTGCATTGAACTGCTGATTCTGTGGTTGCTGAACACCACCCTGATTGTTGCTCCAACTGAAATTGGGATGATTCCGATTGTTGGGATGATAAGCATTAGGCACTGGCTGCTGAGCTCTTTGAAAATTACTAACAAACTGTGCTGATTCAGATGAGATAGCACACAGATTCGTGTCATGAGCTCCTGCACACAATTCACATACCATAGCAACCTGGTTAGTCCCATGATTAGAAAGGGAATCTACCTTCATTGTCAACGCTTTGAGTTGAGCAGCAATAGCAGTAGCTGCATCCAATTCAAGTACTCCAGCCACTTTAGCAGGTGGCAAGCGTTGAGTAGGATTCTGAAACTCATTGGCTGCCATCATTTCAATAAGATTATAGGCATCCTCATAGCTTTTTGCCCATAGCGCACCTCCAGAGGCAGCATCTAACATAGGCCTGGACTGAGCTCCCAACCCGTTATAGAAATTGCTGATTATCATCCAATCCGGCATCCCATGATGAGGACAACGTGCCAAAATCTCCTTGTACCTTTCCCAAGCTTCCCCCAAAGATTCCTGGGGTTGCTGAGCAAACTGAGAAATAGCATTCCTATAAGCTGCTGTCTTCGCCATGGAGAAATACTTCGTCAAGAACTTTTGAGCACAGTCTGCCCAAGTTCTGATAGATCCTGATGGCATAGAATGTAACCAACTCTTGGCTTTATCCCTAAGAGAGAAGGGAAATAGCCTCAATCTGATTGCGTCATCTGTAATTCCGTAGAATTTGAAGGTATCACAGATCTCAAGGAAGTCCCTAATATGAGCATTGGGATCTTCTGCAGGACTACCCCCAAACTGAACTGTATTCTGAATCATCTGAATGATGTTTGGCTTAAGCTCGAAGTTATTCGCCCCAATAGCTGGACGAACAATGCTGGTATGAATGTCCTCCACCTTTGGCTGAGAGAATTCACTCAAAGCCTTCGCTGGTTGTGCTTCATCTGCCATATCTTCTTCTGATTCAAGATTGTTTTCCACACTGATGTTCTCAAAGTCAAGTTTCCTTCGTGCTAGTTCTTCTCTTCTTGCTAATTCTTCTCTACGTGCTCGAGCTCGTGTACGCATACACTCTCAATAAGTACCTGAAATTCACCAACTAGAAAATTTGGTGAGAAACGTCCTAGTCACCGAACTTTAATGACCACTGATGGTAAATACTAAACTAAACAAATAAAACCGCAGTCCCCGGCAGCGGCGCCAAAAACTTGTTACGACCAAACTCAACACGCAAGTGCACGTGATCTCAAGTAATACAGATAGCAAATAAGGTTCGTTCCTACAGGGACTCGTTGTTTGTCTAGTTAATTCACTCACCAATGTATGATTATTATTCGATGCTAAAACAATTAACCAAGTGGTTTTTGATTATCACTAAAATTTATCTAAGAATTATAACTAATTATCACTACTTAAACTGAGATTTATATCGAAGTACTTATGTGAATAAAACATGGGATTTCAACTTCATTAAACAATCCATCTAAAGTCTCCAATTCTCTAGCCCTTTCATGTGATTTATTAATACCTGATCGAACACACAAAACTGATATAAGCCAACTTTCGTTGTACCAATACCATCCTAAATAATATCCACAATTAAGATAGAAATCACTTAGTCTCTCAATTATGCTTAGTCCTTATATGTCTATAAAGATTGAAAACATAATGGTTGAAGTACAAGCATTCAATTGATCACATAGTCGTCATAAAACGGTTAGAGTTACGACACTAATTACGAATGATATTCTCACGCATAAACCTATGCTAGCATGGCAAGTTCTAAACTCTTAGATCCACTTTCGCTTCAATAAGAATTAACACACAATTACAGGAGTTAGCTACTCTCCTATAACGAATTAAAACAACCATGATAGGATATCACATCAATCACACTATAGGCATCGAGAAAATTCAACTAATAAACTTCATGGATAAATCCGCTAAAACCCCATGACAACGAATTAGTTCATAATCAAACTAATCGTCACCATGGGTTCTAATGTAAACATGATAGAAGAAAACGAATTATAACTGTTATAAATATCAAGGGTTTTAAAGAGTACACCAAATCCAAGCATCCACAAGCTAGAAAGATTACAAGAAAATAATTGAAAACGATCTTCTTCCTTGCTTCTTCGTGCTTTAAAACTCCGTATACAATAAGTGATATGTGTCTCCCTCTTCTCTTCTCTAGGGTTTTTTTCTTCTTTATAAAGGCCTCCAGGTGCAATAATTCGTATGGAATTGATTTTTTTAACTTTCATTCGAAAAATCAGCAATTAGGTCAAAACAGGAATTTTCCGCCAGACATCCCGGCGCTGCCGCGCCAAATTTGTGTAGGAGCACGGCGCTGCCGCGCCAGGATCACTGTTCAGCTTTTCTGGTTTTCTGCAACGGCGCTGCCGCGCCACAATATAGTATAAACACGGCGCTGCCGCGCCATCTTCTCTGTCCAGGAAATTGAATTTTTTCCATTTCTTCATTAAAACTCCGAATTGCATTCCGATTGCCCCGCTTTATTCCTAGTACACCTGTGATAAATATACCTGCACAATACCCTTTAAAAGAGATCAAAAATACCACAACTCGAGTACAAACATTCGTTTTAAGCCATACGGAAACGTTCTAAGTGAATAAAATACCCACTTATCACCAATCCATTCTTAGAGTTTACATCATATTTCTATTATATCAATCTCACAGTGAGGACAAGCTAGATTAATCGATATATGCTCTTGAGTAGCTATTCATGTAGTCAAAACTTTACCTAACAGTTGCGTTTTACAGTCCGACTTATGAGCATATTCTCTGAAAATAAAATACTTTGTGGCTTCGAATCCGTTAACACTTTGGCAATTATGTAGTTAATATGAAACGTATCCGCAACCACATCCTTGTTATTTACTGTATCACTCATGGTTATATTGAGGATTCTTGTCCTTGGTTACTTAGTGTGTAATGGTCATGTTACCCTTAACATATTGCTTACTGGGTCTAGTGCTTGTAATCTCTTAAGGAATGTCATACCTTCCTACACTTGTTGCTATTGACTCTTGCCTTCGGATTCAGACTCTCATTGGCGTAGTGTCCTTTCTGAGTACACTTGTAACGTACCATATTGATCTTATTACAAAATCACAGTTGCTTCTTTCCACAAGTTCTACATTCTGGTATCGGAGGTCTCAGAGGTCTTTGTTGATCCAAATCTTGTAGACGGTTCCCTTGCCCATCACTTCCAGTTTCTGGTCTTCCAAATCCAACATTTCTATTTGACTGAAACTCAGGCCTTATATTGAAATGGTTCTAAAAGTTCCCTATTTGTTGGTTTCCTTCCGGTGTCTCTGGCTTCCCTTTTTCTAGCTTCTTCTGTTTGTGATCATTCATTTTATTTCTTACTTCAACGTGTTTAGTATTCGTATATCCTTGTTACCTTCTCCTTATCCATACCAAACTCTCGGTAATAATAAACCTTGACATCGTGTTGTAAGTCTAATAAGAAATATGACTCGACATCCAATCCCTCCTTTTAAAACAATTTCCCATTTTTGATCAAAACAGTTTCCCGTCAATAAGTACAACTTGACACTCAGAATACCGTCATTCGCCTTTGCAATTTCAAATCACTGATACCTCTAAGAGTTTCTGACAGAATGAGTCAATAGATATGAAGGTGTCAATAGATATGGATATATGACAAGTATATTTAGTAAGAATTGCTGGTAAAAAGAATCAAACTAAGAGATCAAAATGATCATCGAACTTTATCAGGTTGCATTTGTCAATTTAAACAACAAGGTACAGAAGGTGGCCAACCTTTAGTACTTCCATGACAAACACACAACTGGTGGCGTCCCACCGGACTTCTATCACACAGATAGAAAGTACCTGAATCCCCTATATATATAGGGTTGTTCATCTCAGTTACAACAAGGAGGATCAAAAATTTAAGAGGAACATATGAAAGGTTTAAGAGTTTCAAAAGTTTATATTATATAATATTGGATCAAGTAGCCTCTGAACAATAGAGGTATTTCGTAAAGAATAAAATAATAGAAATGAAAAATTGAATCTTTTAAAAAGGTAAATTGAATAAAATCAATGGCTAGTTATGAACTGACTTATCCTTACATCGAACGTATGGAGGTAATCATTCCTTGTCTCATGTAGGTGATCCTTAGGGAGTTAATTTCTAGTCTAAGCTTATAGGTATGTCCCGCTAGTAAATCATCTGTATGTAATCTTGGATAAAGAAAAAAAATCTACACTTAGGCCACTTCTCTGGATGAATGCCTCCATTGCCGGGAAAAATCGTTATTATATCGTAAAGAATCTATCTAAGTGTTTCTAGACGTTATCTTGGGGATTCTACTCTCGCTCAACTCTAACTACACTTGATACGACACTTGGCGTGGTGTTTCCTATAGCATTCGCGATGTAGCCGAAGTCGCAGATGAAATTCTGGAAAGTACATAAGGATCTACAGGTGATGTCTCCCAAACTAGTAGTCTGACTCTCCGATTGCTTCCTCTAGCTTCGAATTAGTTTCCTCGTTTGTGACCCGATCTTCAGATGATTCCAGCGTATACTCGCTCAATATGTCGGAATACTATATAACATGAAAGTGCGTAACTTAAACTAATATTTCTGTAGAAAATTCGGCATGACCTATTCGTAAAATGGACTATGCCCTGTTTTAAAAATATCTCAAATACTAACTCAATCATCCACACATAATCCATAATCCATTCAATATTCCATCCATCTCCAATCCCTTTCATTTTATACGTAAAAAAAATAAATCTGCCTTGACTCGCAGCTATACTATCAGAAAAGAAATTTACCCAAAGGGTAATGGAAATCTCCACTTGGCCGGGTGCATGCACTGATACTGATATTGACGACTCTGGCTTAGGAAAAGGAATCTCAAATGAAGGTTAATCTCTCGAAACAGCCATTATCTGCAACAACACAATAATAAACCAAGAAGATACTAAAACGGTAAAGGGTTATCTTAATTCTACTAATACTCATCCTAAAGGTAACCTACATCTACTAATCCTATCTTACCTATGAAGCTTAAGTCCTACTTCTCACCTTAAATTCTCTCATTATTGTTACACCTAATCCTGGCTTGTTTCAGTGACCAAAAACTGACCGCTTTGATACCAACCTGTGACGCCCTCCCAATCTGGGGTCATGATTGGGGGAGTCACTACAACCTCTATACTTATAAACCTGTGAATAATAATATCAACATGCAGACACGACCCCAACTTTACCCTGGATCTTTAACAGGTAATGGTATGAAACAAGCATCAACTATCTACTTCATTTTATTACATAAATAAAGTCTCAAAAGTTATTACAACCATGTCTTAAAAAGTTCTATATTCCCTTAGACAAAACACCTTCTACAGGTCTCCATCACCTGCCTGAGCTAGCATCCCAAAAATAACCCTATAGAAAGATTTCCTAGCTGTCTGAAAAGTGCGTACCATCTTCTCGTTTAACTGTGGGTTAGAACAGGGAAAAGAATGAGCCAAATGCTCAGTAAGTAATAATATAACCAAATAGTTAACCACTGTGAAACAGTTTCCAATATCAATCTGTATGTCATGGGTATATCAGAATCCATATCAAGGGATTATCAGAACAATGAAATGAATATACAATTTCAAAGGGTAAACCAATTTCCTTATATAGATATATGATTTCAAGAAAAGCAATAAGTAATTTGGAGATTTTTCACAAAGCACTGGACAATACGGGTGATCAGCCACGTAAAGTCCCCATAACGGACACACAGTCCCTCTGGTCCTTGTATTGGGTCCCAATAGGCACACATTGGCCTTTAGACTAGTCCATCCCTAGTCCATTTATTATAATTAAAAAGTGCTGGACCGGCGTCACTCGGCCTCTTACGCCTCCAATCTTAGGAATCCGTGGAAACCATAAATCAGAATTTAAATGAATCCAAACTTTGAAACTTCCTTTCTTTTAAAATCTTTCTTATGAAAGAAATCCTTTGTAAATCATTGGATGTGGGTTTGTATAGTACCCAAGTGAAGGTTCATGTATTCTCAATTTCAAGTAAGTATGTGATTCATAGGTACAAGTTCAAATCTGATGCAATAGCATCTCAGGTTAAAATGTAAGTATAATCAAAGGATAAGGATAAGGTCTGAAAAAGAGTTTAAGCAAGATATGGTTCACAAGACATTGTGTTGTGTCTATAATGTTTGTATATAAAAGAGTCCTTTGGGAATTGGATAAGTTCAATATGATCAATCTAGATTTCTATCAATGGGAAATCAAGAAGTAAATGTCATAGGTATGTTTTGGATATGTACTGAAATGTGAGTTCTGGTATATTCACCTTTGGGTGTAAAGGTTCAAAGAAAGAACTAAACATAGTATGGCGTATGAACCAACAAGGTATATGAACAGAAATAAGAATTACCAAATGAACATGATATGTTTTCAGGATTAAAAGGGTATATAAACAAGATAGCAATTTATATATGTCAAAATGAAAGAATGGAATTTAGAAACGAAAGCAAGTCAGAATTACTTGCCTTAAGTAGCTAAAAGGGTAATGAGAAATCACTGGTTCTCCACCTTTGTCTTGCCTTTATTTCTAGGCTCTACTTCTTTGGATTCTTAAGTAGCTTTTAGAACAAACCGTACTCACTGAATTTCTGCCTTCGCCTTGCCTTTATCTCTATGTTCCACGTCTCGTGACTCTATAAAAGAGTATATACTATCTCAGAATAATCCTCTCAAAATTCTAATCCTTATTCTAAACTACCCAACGTTCCCTAAACGCATAAACACATAATATTTATATCACTTATAACTCTTAACCATATAATAAGCACAAAACTCACATAAGCGCACATTGCCATTTAGGTTCACATAACATACTCCTTTAACATATATGTATATATCCTGACTTTCCGTTTATACCACACTTGGTTATCCCTTTAAATCAACTTGACCAATGCTAACCATATCCTTAACACCTTTACAAACAATGTTTTCATCTCAAAAGCTGAAAAATCTGCTGCGCATGCCTTACCAAAATATTTTTCATAAATCCAAAAATAATTAAACAAATACCACATTTGACAGGCTATTTCCTGATTACTAATCCAACTTATCATAAAAGTTTCAACTTCAGAACAGTTTATTTAGACTAAAAACGAACAGGTTAAAGTATGTACTGAAGCACAGAAAAATCCCTGCTGCGCAACGTTTAGTAAAACAAGCATAACTTTTTATTCGTTAACTCTATCGATACAAGGTTTGCGCGTGCACAAACTAGACTCTAATTAGAACAGTTTCATCCTAGACTTTCTGTCTAAAACAGAGGGCAACCATTCGCAAATAACCAAAACAGAACAGGCAGTTTCTGGGCATCTCAACATGATGTTCATCTATTCAAAACCAAACACAAACAAAATCCCTACTACAACCAATCATCCAATATCAAAAATAAAACTCCTCCTTAGCTGAAAAGGTTTTACAAATTAAACTCATGTTCTCAAGAAATTACTAAAAATCTATACATGCAATTACCAAATACCACAATTAACTAATCAACAATCCATATACTTTGAATTCAACAAAATCCCCAAATCAAAATCTTCAACATATAAAATCCAAAATTCTCTAAATTTAACACAATCACTAACATGCAATCACTATAACCTTGAGGCTATCAATTAATCATCAACATCAATACTTCAAACCAATTTTACAAAAAGGAGAAAATCAAAAATACATACATGCTTTTCGATTTCTCAACATGCAATCAAAATTATATCTAAACATAGCTATTAATACATAAATTGGACTCAAGAACATCATCATCGTCCCCGTCGGCTCGCCGGAGCTCATTGCCGACGGCGGCATGGTTTGGAGGTGCCCGGAATTCGGGTTTCCTTCAACAAACCTCACCAATAAGCAATTTAAAACAACCAATTAATCACGAAATCATCACAAGCAAGCTTTCAGAATTGAATTAAAATCAAAATCGCCAAAATCCCTTGCATGCAAAACTGATACACACACATATACAGACGACCATACACACACACAGAACCATGATCATATAGGTATGTATATATATATATATGTATATAACAATCGATTGTGTGGAGAGAAAAGAAGAGAGAGATGAAGATCTTTACAGAAAATGAGAATAGCCGAGAGAGAGAGCAGAGAACAGAGGTGTCGACAATAAGAAAAGGGGGAGAATGCTGGGCTTGAGGGTTTTTGTTGGTAGTATTTTTGTTGTTCGTTCGCAGGGAAGGACTAATTTGTAGAATCAAGTTCAAGTATTATATTTCTCACAATTTAGAAGTGTGTAAAGAATGTTTAGTTTGTTTTTAAACTAAATTAAACTAATTATTAATCGAGAATAAAATATATGAGAAAACAATCCAAGAACTGGGGTTCTTCACTTGGTATCAATACACATTCAATATTTTTGTGATATCTACGTTCTTACTCTGCTGAAAACAATTCTTCTAAGGTTATATTGTTCCCTTCCAAGACACAATATAATATTTACAACTACACCTTAATTGTCACTTCCGTGATACAATCAAAGTACAATCATAAATTATTACGCTCCAAGAATTATAAGTCTCACAACCCTCCTATTAATTTTCCAATCAAATATTCGAGTTATGTCCGTTAAATCATGTACTAAAAATGCAACTCCTCTTCCAATTCGTTACAATTCCTAAAATCCAATCAAAGGTTCATGACTCCCCTAATTGTATTAAGCCCTCAAGAACAGATCAGCAAGCAAGAACATCACAAATAATCAAACACACAGGATAACCAAGGAATACTACCCAATCCTCAGATTTAAGATTTAGTTACGCATAAATGAATTAACAAAACAAGAATCAAAAGAAATAGAATAAAACATAATTAAAAGAGTATAGAAAATAAACCTTTAATCTCAAATCTTGGAAGAAAGTAATTGATCTCCAAGAAATCCCTAAAAGATGAATGTTAACTGTATCTCTAGAAAAATATGTTTTTCGATCCACAAAAATAATTAACCTAGTTGTCTTTTTATAGTCCTAAAAGAAGTAATTAGTTGACCCAAATAAATTAGGCCCAACACATTCTGACCCGGTTTGGAAATAATATTTCCACCAAAGGCATACAGTTTCGATGCAACACAGGAGGCAACTAGCGCTCTTGTGCTTCCATTTGGCGCTCTTGCGCCTAAAGATCCCTGGTTTCTGCTGTGAACCTCTCAAACCGCGCTCTTGCTCAAGAAAATGGCGCTCTTGCGCTTCCTATGGCGCTCTTGCGCAAGAAAATGGCGCTCTTGCGCCTCCTATGGCGCTCTTGCGCAAGAAAATGGCGCTCTTGCGCCTCCTATGGCGCTCTTGCGCAAGAAAATGGCGCTCTTGCGCCTTACAGCTCCTGGAAAAATGCCCAGCAATGTAGAAAATTTCCGTGGCTTCGCGTGAGCTGTTGAATCGTCAGAATCGGACTTGTAGAACTCCAGATATGGCCAAAACCGTGAGAGCTTCGCAACCTACCCGGAAAATCCGAATTTTAATCACATTAACCTCCAACTCTTGGTTCTGCAAAACTTAATGAAAACACATTAAACACACCACATACTTGAGTTCAAGTCATCAATTTAAGCCGATATGAAGCATTCCAAGTGGATTAAAAATCCACTTATCATACCCCCAAACTTAAACCGATGCTTGTCCTCAAGCATAAATAATATAACTATATACAACTAACTAGTACCACTTCCGTAGGTGATCACGGTTGCATTTAACACATGCAACAAGTCCTTTAAACCCCTAGGTAGCCCTAGTGGACGAGTAAGGTCTCGTGAGGGCTTATAGCGAATATACCCACAAAATCCATCTAGCTCATGCAAAAGGTCACATATCAACACAACACCACACACACAAAGTCCTCTAGTGTCATATCAACTCAAGAATCAAAGTGAATATGCAATGCCTTGGTGTCTAAGGTGCAAGTATCCACATAGCACACTCAAATCACATGTATAACATCATAGAATTCCATGTCAAATGCAAAAATCATTGGTAAACATGCTAAGCACACAAGAGCACATCTTTGAGACAAAATCTGGGATCTCCTATGCAAAAGCAACAACTCACCGTTCACTCACAAAAGATATTCACTTCAAACAAGGTGGTAAGTGTATCACTCAACTCCAACAATATCATAAGCATGCTTTACACGTGGTATCAATCTAACCCTCAACGCAACATACACAATCAATGACAATCAAAAGGTCTTTATTCGGGTTGTAACGTGGGCTAGGGACAAGGTATGTCAAGTAAAGCCAAAGAGGGTTAAGTCAAAAGCTAGTACTCAACAATAAAATTAACAACTCCCATACTTTCATCCCCACACTTGAACTTTTATTTATAACAACTTGACTAGTCGAATCAAAGTAGGATCATAAAATATAAGAATGCTCTCAAATTTATTATTATTATTTTTTTTCTTTTTTTTTTTCTTTTTTTTTTCTTTTTCGAGAGAGCTAATAACAAGCACGAACAATGATCCCTTGATATTTAACAAATTTCGACTAACAAGCACACAACCCAACTCAATATTCCCCCCAAAGTTATGATCATCAATAACCCCCCTTCATGCACACCTTATTACTCCCTTAAGAACAATACTAGCCTTTGACAATTGGGTTCAAATTTTAATGTAAGGCCAATACAATAAAAAGGATAATGGCAAGTACGTGGTGTGTCACCGAAAGAATGTGATTAGGCCCAACGGGTTAACTAATGGATCATGTATAAATGGTTTGGTAATATGGGAAATATAAGGTTAAACTATTGCCTTTATCATGTTGTCATCAATTAATGTCATGCATCTCAAGAAAGACCTCAAACACGTGCTAGCAATGCAAATAACAAGTGGACACTCAAGCAAACGAAAAATAATGCAAAAGATATGCATATAGGCTCAAAACTCGCTTGGTGTGTAAAAGCACAATCAATCCCAAATAGAAGTCTCTCTAACATACCTACTTGTACTCAAAGCATCTAAACCAAATTATCTTGCACATATTCATGTCATTCTAATCCCTTACCACATTCAATAAGTCTACCAGCTTCAACTCGCTAGTGTAAGTGTGTGCACAAGACATCACATATCACTTCTCAATCAAAAGTATCCATAAACACAAGATTTCTAACAGCATGCATGGGTGCATTAAAACATCGACTTACAACACATGAGATACATCCCCACACTTAAATGGGTCAATGTCCTCATTGACACACACTATAGAAAAACAAGAAAGAAATACTCACAATACATGGGTTGCCTCCCACGAAGCGCTCGTTTAACGTCATTAGCTTGACGCCGATTCTCAACCGATGATAGGGTCTTGGAGGTGAAGAATGCTCATTCCTCGCTCCACTGTTTCTCCCAGCAGGTATGGCTTCAGTCTTTGCCCGTTCACCTTGAAGACATCTGACCCTTCTCTGATAATCTCACAAACCCCATTAGGATAGACCTTCACAATCTCAAAAGGTCCGGACCATCGTGATCTGAGCTTTCCGGGAAACAAACGGAGTCTTGAATTGAACAATAGAACATGTTGCCCAACCTCAAATTCCTTCTTCTGAATGTGCTTGTCATGCCACAATTTGGTCTTCTCCTTGTAGATACTAGCATTCTCATAAGATTGGAGCCTAATCTCTTCAAGCTCTCCAAGTTGAAGCAAACGCTTCTCTCCCGCAGCTTTTAGATCAAAATTCAAATTCCTCGTAGCCCAAAATGCCTTATGCTGAAGTTCCACCGGCAAATGACATGGCTTCCCAAAGACCAACCTATATGGAGACATCCCAATAGGTGTTTTAAAAGCTGTCCTATATGCCCAAAGAGCATCATCAAGCTTTGTTGACCAATCCTTTCTAGAACTTGCCACTGTCTTCTCCAAAATTGACTTCAGCTCACGATTTGAAATCTCAACTTGCCCACTTATTTGCGGATGATAAGGAGTTGCCACCTTTTGTGTCACACCATACTTTTTCAAGAGATCAGCCACCTGTTTATTGCAAAAGTGCGAACCTCCATCATTGATAATAGCCCTTGGCACTCCAAATCTAGTGAACACATGCTTCTTTAAGAACTTCTTCACAATTCTAGCATCGTTAGTAGGAGACGCAATAGCTTCAACCCATTTAGAAACATAATCAACTCCCACCAAAATATACTGGTTCCCATAAGAAGACGGAAATGGACCCATGAAATCCATCCCCCACACATCAAAAATCTCTACCTCAAGAATAGACTGTAATGGCATCTCGTTTCTCCTCGAAATATTCCCAACTCGTTGACATCTATCACATTTAGCCACATAATCTCTAGCATCTTGATGCATGGTTGGCCAATAAAAACCTGACTGCAAAATCTTAGCAATTGTCTTCATGCTACTGTTATGACCTCCACACTCTAGAGAATGACAATGCCTGAAAATATGAGGAACTTCATCATGAGGTACACATCTACGAAACATTCCATCAGCGCATTCCTTGTAAAGCAGTGGCTCCTCCCAATAGTAGTGCTTCACATCATAAAAGAACTTCTTCTTCTGATTATAAGAGAGAGTATCAGGTACAACTCCTCCCACAATGTAGTTCACAAAATCTGCATACCATGGTGTAGACATAGACACAACTAGAAGCTGCTCCTCCGGAAATTTATCATTAATAGGCATTGCACCACCTACCTCTCCATCTCCTTGGTCCAACCTAGATAAATGATCAGCTACCAAGTTCTCGCACCCTTTCTTATCTCGAATCTCAAGATCAAATTCCTGGAGTAAAAGAATCCAACGAACTAGACGAGGCTTTGCATCCTTCTTTGTCATCAAGAAACGAATCGCAGCATGATCCGAATAGACAATCACCTTAGACCCAACAAGATAGGATCTAAATTTATCAAGTGCAAATACCACTGCAAGTAGCTCTTTCTCAGTAGTGGAATAGTTAATTTGTGCATCATCAAGAGTCTTGCTTGCATAAGCTATCACATGCATCCTCTTCTCCTTCTTCTGCCCAAGAACAACACCCACAGCATAGTCACTAGCATCACACATGAGCTCAAATGGCAAGCTCCAATCGGGCGATGTAACTATGGGTGCAGAAGTAAGTTCCTTCTTCAACCTGTTAAAAGCATCAAGACAACTTTCATCAAAGTCAAAAACACGATCCTTTTCGAGAAGATTGCAGAGTGGCCGAGCTAACTTGGAGAAATCCTTGATGAACCGTCGATAAAAACCAGCATGCCCAAGAAAGCTTCGAATACCTTTCACAGATGAAGGTGGAGGCAATTTTTCAATAACTTCAATTTTTGCTCTATCGACCTCAATGCCTCTACTAGAGATTTTATGCCCAAGCACAATGCCTTCCTTCACCATAAAGTGACACTTCTCCCAATTAAGAACAAGATTCGTTTCAGTACATCTCTGCAACACCTTTGATAAACTGGCTAGACATGAATCAAAGGAAGAACCATACACAGTGAAATCATCCATGAAGACCTCCATGCCTCTCCCTATGAAATCTGAGAAAATGTGATTCATGAGCCGTTGAAATGTCGAAGGACCATTACACAAACCAAAAGGAAGCCTCCGATAAGCAAAAGTGCCATAAGGACAAGTAAAGGTGGTCTTCTCTTGATCTTCGGGTGCAATAGGAATCTGAAAATAGCCCGAGAATCCATCCAGAAAGTTGTAGTACTCATTACCTGCCAACCTTTCGAGCATCTGATCAATGAATGGGAGGGGAAAGTGATCCTTGCGAGTAGCGTTATTCAACTTCCTGTAATCAATGCAAACTCTCCAACCTGTTACTGTTCTTGTAGGAATCAACTCATTCTTCTCATTGTGAACAACAGTCATCCCACCTTTCTTAGGCACAACATGAATAGGACTTACCCATTTACTGTGTGGAACTGAATAAATGATACCAGCATCAAGCAACTTAGTGATTTCTTTCTTCACCACCTCTTGCAAATTTGGATTCAGTCTTCTTTGGCCCTCTATCACAGGCTTATGATCATCTTCTAAGGCAATTCTATGCATGCAAAGAGCAGGGCTAATTCCCTTGATATCTTCAATTGACCAACCAATAGCTGATTTATATTGCCGAAGAACATGTAACAACTTTTCTAGCTCATCATCACTAAGTAAAGCAGAAACTATCACAGGATATGTATCATTCGGACCAAGAAAAGCATACCTCAAATTATCAGGTAGAGGTTTAAGTTCAACCTGTGGTGCCTCTGACAGAGTAAAAACCATCTCAACTTCTTTATCTCGTACAACAAGTGCTTCTTCTTCCAATACATCTTCTAACACCTGTTCAGCTCCCATGAAGTGTTCATTTTCAAGATGCACAATATCATCCACTATGTCAACTGTAAAACAAGTGGCTCCAAAAGGAGGCATCTTCATTGCTTTATTAAGATCCAATTCCACTTTGTCCTTGCCAACATTCAAAGTTAATTTCCCAGCTTTAACATCGATAGTAGTGCCAGCAGTAGCCAAGAATGGCCTTCCCAAGATTATGGGTATCTCGACATCTTCATCCATCTCTAACACCACGAAATCGCAAGGTATGACAAACTTATCAACTTTGACAACCACATCTTCAATGACACCCAACGGATATTTGACAGAACGATCCGCCAACTGAAGTGAAATCCGTGTCTTTTTTAGCTCTCCAAGACCAAGCCGTTTACAAATTGAATAGGGCATCAAACTTACACTAGCCCCTAAATCACACAAAGCTTTCATGTTCTCCATCTTCCCAATAGTGCAAGGCAAAGAGAAACTTCCCGGATCTTTCAATTTCTGAGGAATAGCTTTTTGAATGACTGCACTGCATTCAGCATTAAGAGTAATAGTTTCTGCATCTTCAAGTTTCCTCTTCTTTGTCAACATCTCCTTAAGAAATTTAGCATAAAGTGGCATTTGATTCAACGCCTCAGCCAAAGGAATATTAACATGCAACTGCCGGAACATAGTCAAGAACTTTTCATACTGCTTCTCTAGCTGCCTGTTGTGAAGTCTTTGTGGAAATGGAATAGGAGGAACATATGGTGGTGGAGGAACATATGGCTTTTCTGCTTCTTCTTCCTTCTTCTTCTCATCTTCTTTTTCTGACTTTTCTGCAGCAATCTCTACTTTATCATCTTCTTTCTCAGCATCATTCTCTTGAGGTTCAAGGACTTCAACATCTGGCAACTCTTTTCCGCTCCTCAAAGTAATTGCTTTGCACTGCTCTTTACTAGTCTGATCAGGTTGACTAGGAAGAGACCCTTGCTCACGAACACCCATCTTGGAGGCAATCTGTCCAATCTGTGTTTCTAGCATCTTTTGAGAAGATGCCATCTGATCTATCCTTGATTCCATATTAGCCAATGCACCAGAAGTTCCTTGCATGATTTTGTTTAGTGCAACCTCCCAATCAGCTGGTTCTTTCTTTGGCGGAGGTTGATACTGCTGCTGAGCTTGATATGGTGGTCGTGACTGAAAACCAGGAGGTTGATTCTGCCTTGGAAATTGATAAGAAGGATTTGCCGCATGATTGCTGCTGTAAGAGAGATTGTTATTTGGCCTTTGATTCGGATTGTAATAAGAATTATTCTGAACAGGCCATGGCTGTCTTCCCTGAATAAAGGATGCTTCTTCTGGAAATTGTTGCCCATAAGAGTTCTGACTAGTACCATAATCATGATACCCTTCCATAGGTGAAGAAATAGCATTCACATTTACCCTTTGTCCTCGCACCTCCTGAGTTAGAGTATCCAACTTTTGAGCCAGCATGTTGATAATCTCAGATTCTTGTGCTGATTTTGCTGAGCTCTTCCCACTAGGTGCCCAAGAATAGTTATTAGATGCCAATTCCTCAAGAAGTGCTTTAGCTTGTGTAGTAGGTGCTTTCTTGAAATTTCCACCAGCAGCCACATCTAAGCTCAAACGAATATCTGCATTCATGGCCCCATAAAAAGTGCTAATAATCTGCCAATCTTCTAAGCCATGATGTGGACACTTCCTCAATAGTGCCTTGAATCTCTCCCATGCCTGATATAGACCCTCACCCGGTTGTGCTTTAAAACTCATAATCATGGTCCTCAATTGCTGCGTCTTGTCAGAAGGATAGTATTTGGACAAGAATGCAGTAGAAAGACCCTCCCATGTAGCAACCGTAGCGTTTGGAAGTTGCTGAAACCATTCCAAAGCTCTTCCCTTAATAGAATAGGGAAACATATGAAGGCGAGCCTGATCGCTCGTAACACCATTAATTCTGAATGATCCACACATCTGCACGAAACGCTCAAGATGTCTGTGTGGGTCCTCTAGCTCAATATCACCTTCAAAAGCTTGATTGCTGATCATCTGAATTAAACTCGGATTAATGTTGAACTGGGCCACACCAATCTGTGGAGTTTTATACATGCAATTAGCAGGATTTGGTGTCTCATGGTCCCAAATCGAAGTCTCATCCACATTAACAACTGCACGTGGTTCTGGCTCTCCCATCTTAGCTTTCTCTTTTCTTAGCTTTCTCAAAGTACGCTCGATTTCAGGGTCAAATTCCAATTTTCTAACGCAAGATGAACGTCGCATACACCTGAAAATCACTAACAAAACAACTTGTGGAACCAATTAAAATCTAAACAATAAGAAACAATTAACTTAAAATCAATTATACTGCCTTCCCCGGCAGCGGCGCCAATTTGTTGGTAGTATTTTTGTTGTTCGTTCGCAGGGAAGGACTAATTTGTAGAATCAAGTTCAAGTATTATATTTCTCACAATTTAGAAGTGTGTAAAGAATGTTTGGTTTGTTTTTAAACTAAATTAAACTAATTATTAATCGAGAATAAAATATATGAGAAAACAATCCAAGAACTGGGGTTCTTCACTTGGTATCAATACACATTCAATATTTTTGTGATATCTACGTTCTTACTCTGCTGAAAACAATTCTTCTAAGGTTATATTGTTCCCTTCCAAGACACAATATAATATTTACAACTACACCTTAATTGTCACTTCCGTGATACAATCAAAGTACAATCATAAATTATTACGCTCCAAGAATTATAAGTCTCACAACCCTCCTATTAATTTTCCAATCAAATATTCGAGTTATGTCCGTTAAATCATGTACTAAAAATGCAACTCCTCTTCCAATTCGTTACAATTCCTAAAATCCAATCAAAGGTTCATGACTCCCCTAATTGTATTAAGCCCTCAAGAACAGATCAGCAAGCAAGAACATCACAAATAATCAAACACACAGGATAACCAAGGAATACTACCCAATCCTCAGATTTAAGATTTAGTTACGCATAAATGAATTAACAAAACAAGAATCAAAAGAAATAGAATAAAACATAATTAAAAGAGTATAGAAAATAAACCTTTAATCTCAAATCTTGGAAGAAAGTAATTGATCTCCAAGAAATCCCTAAAAGATGAATGTTAACTGTATCTCTAGAAAAATATGTTTTTCGATCCACAAAAATAATTAACCTAGTTGTCTTTTTATAGTCCTAAAAGAAGTAATTAGTTGACCCAAATAAATTAGGCCCAACACATTCTGACCCGGTTTGGAAATAATATTTCCACCAAAGGCATACAGTTTCGATGCAACACAGGAGGCAACTAGCGCTCTTGCACTTCCATTTGGCGCTCTTGCGCCTAAAGATCCCTGGTTTCTGCTGTGAACCTCTCAAACCGCGCTCTTGCTCAAGAAAATGGCGCTCTTGCGCTTCCTATGGCGCTCTTGCGCAAGAAAATGGCGCTCTTGCGCCTCCTATGGCGCTCTTGCGCAAGAAAATGGCGCTCTTGCGCCTTACAGCTCCTGGAAAAATGCCCAGCAATGTAGAAAATTTCCGTGGCTTCGCGTGAGCTGTTGAATCGTCAGAATCGGACTTGTAGAACTCCAGATATGGCCAAAACCGTGAGAGCTTCGTAACCTACCCGGAAAATCCGAATTTTAATCACATTAACCTCCAACTCTTGGTTCTGCAAAACTTAATGAAAACACATTAAACACACCACATACTTGAGTTCAAGTCATCAATTTAAGCCGATATGAAGCATTCCAAGTGGATTAAAAATCCACTTATCAGTTTTATAAGCCCCAAGGGCAAAACAGTAACTTCACAATTAAAATCTGATTTTTTTATAAAAAAAAACCAATATAATGCCTTTCCTTAATCCGAAATAAAATGAAAATAATATCTAAAAATCAAAATTCTATTTTTAAAACGGAGAATACAAATTTACAAGCTCACCCATATTTTTAAAATATTTTTATGATCAAAATTGAATTAAATATGAATTTTCAAAGTTTAGATCACATAAATGACATTTAACTCATAAAATCGTTTTTAAATCCTTAAAGCCAAAATTAAATTCCTCCACTAATTTTAGAAAATAATAGAATATAAAAGAAAGGTTGTGAAAAAGATTTCACAATAAAAAGAATCTCCGATGATTTTATAAAATTCCCGGAAGGTAAAAAAGAACTAATTTTTAATAAGAAATTCATATAAATTACAATTAAAAGCAAACACATATATTTAATTCATACCATTCACCAAGTAAACATCTAATCATCACATTTTCTAATATTCACCTTTCACACAATATTCACATATTATAGATCTCAAATATTATTAAATATTAATACTATACAAGCGTTTTTCTGAGTCGTTATAGTAAGTCTGATCTTCAAGATTGGCACTTCTGATGTCCTGAATGATAACTTCCACCTCAGCATTGTCGTTGACTTCTAATCCGTCTTCAACTCCGCAAAAGGTTTTATAAGCCATTTCCCATTCATTACCTTGTTTCTTTGCCAGATCTATCATCTTCTTCCTCCTCACTTCATTAGACACCTTGAATCTCTTCAGTTTTTCACTTCGCAGAACTGCTTGTTGTTTCTCTTTCTCAGCTTGCCTGGCATCTACTGCAGCTCTCTGAGCTCTTATTGCTTCCAAGGCAGCTTCTTCTTCTTGTGACAGAGAATTTGCTTCTTCTACCATACTATCCTCCCAGATTGGATGTTCAACGGGCTCTGGATAATATGGCTCATGCTCCTCCTGAATTGGTTGATCTTGCATGACCTCAAATTCCTCTGCACTCTCCTCTTCTTCTTGTACAAGTTCTTCTATCCAGTACTGTCTTATCGGAATAGCTTCAACCGTTTCCCAAACTCTCCATCCATCCTTAGTTTTCTCTTTCTCCCCTTCTCCAACTTTCTCCCCCTTAGTTGAGGAATCCTCGACGAAAGCATCCTCAGCATAAAAGGTAGTAGAAGGATCAGATTGCTGACTGGAAGGACCAGGTTGTCCAGTTTGTTGGTTTCTTAGCATAGTCTAGATAGACTGTACTCCATCACTTTGATTTTCCATGAAATCCAATAGATCCTTATTCATCTCATGCATAGAAGCCAGCTTCAGGTCAATGTCATCCAATCTGGAGTTGGTAGTCTTCTCAATCTTGTCCAGTCTCTGGTTCAGCTTAGGCTCCACTCTAGAAAGGGTGTTCATTGCATCTTTTACCCTAGCTTGACCATCCCGGATAACCAGAACGTCTTCTTTCAAAGAGTCTACTTCATTCATGAATCCATCTTTAAGTTCCTTGACGTTTGTCCTCAATTCGATCAGTTCCTCCATTGCTTCCTTCTTTAAGGAGTCCACTGCCTGCTTCGTACCTGTTATAGTGCCAGATGCACTGCCAATGACCCTGAATGTTCTTCTGGAATCAGCTGCAGCCAAGTCAACCTTCTCTTGAATAGTCTTTAAAGAAGCATTAGCTTGACTAGAGGAGATCCCTTGGTCAAAGGAAGGTCGCAGTGGAACCTTGAATAGTGGATTTCCTTCTTTGTCCCGAACTGTCATCTCCTTGAGGGTAGATTGAACTTGTAACTCTCTTTCTGTCGGTAATAGCAAATCATCAATATTTGGAAGGGTTAGGGTGTCGCTCCTCACGTTTGGCTATGGGTGTACACTCAACGTTTCTGTTAGTGTTTCACTCATTTTACCTTTCCCACTCAGGCCAGGTGTAGGTGTTTTTGTTTCACTCAATCCCTCTTTGCTCAATGTACCTGCAGAAGAAAACACCGTAGCCATCCTTAAGGAGGTCACCGGTGGTGCAATGGGGCTTCGCAAGTCCCCGTCCTTGGTTAAACCAAGTTGCTGATCATCCTTAGATGATGTATCCTTTAAAGGATCTAGAGTTTGAATCGCTAGGGGGTTAGAAACAGGCGCTATTAACAGCAGAGATCCCAAACCTTCCCCATGAGTCTGTGAAGACTTCACCTCAGTTAACTCCTCAATGTTAATTGATTCATCGTCACCGAGTTGCCGATCTGCACCTACGTCAGACCCTTTACCCGCAGGATCCAGATATGTTCCATCTGGGGAGGTAGACAATGACCCTTTAGATTGTGCATTTAGGTAAAAGCCTTCTCTCGACGTCTGTGAAGACTCTTGGTTCTTAGAACCTTCAACCAGTGAACCTGACCGTAATATGGTCGGAACACCAGTTGCTTCCGTCAATTCTTCCTTACTTGATTGAGCTATTGGTTCAGATATAGCTTTCGTTAGCATTGCCCAATCAAAATCAGAAAAATCCATGAAGGGTTCTTTGGATGAGAGAGATGAAGTATCAACAGTTGCCTCGGTTTCTGTTCTTTTCCTTTTAGAGGAAGGCAGAGCTGTTGTTGAAGGGTGTATCTCCTTATGTGGTGCTGCTTTGGCACTATCTCCCTTTACACTCAAGGATGTTTGTTTACTGGGTATAGGAGGGGAAGGAGGTTCGTTTATTGTTTCATTTAGCTCTTCCAAAGGCTCTTCGACCGTGGTTAGAGGTTGTGGGTTTGCAACCTCCTGGTCAGTGATGGCCACTGAGGGCTCTGGATCAACATCCATTGGTTCAGGTGCCATTTCAGGTTGAGGTGGAGGAATATTACCTTCAATTACCTGTTCCCCTGGGGGCAGAAGTGGTAGGGGCACCGTTGTTAGATAGTCTGTGAGAACAGTGGGTACCCCTGGAAGATAGTTGTTCTTCCTTATGAGAGCGGTTATTGCATTGCTCTTCATTCTCATGCACTCCTGTGTGGCTTCTGTGGCGCCCTCCAAACCCGGGGTACAGATTTGGGAGACCACTCGACCAACGAGATTTAAATACATTCAACATATATATATATATATATATATATATATATATATATATATATATATATATATATATATATATGGCATAGTATTAAATACCCCGAATCCAAGACCGCATCCAGGTTATGGCATGAAACAACTTCTACATTCTCATTATTACAAACCAGTTTTAAAATATAACATTATACAAACCAAAGTATAAAGCTAGACATCTAGTCTAACTAGTAAAGTAACAACAACTACCCGTCCGAGGACGATCACTCTGGGTGGCCCTCTAGCCAAAGGAGAACTATCTGAAGCACTATGTCTGCTCATCTTCGCTTTTAACTGGAAGAAGAATTTAAACAACACGAATATGAGCTAAAAAGCTCAGCAAGTAATATCATGCTTAGCAAAATTCTTATAATCAAGAATTTTCAACAGTATATAATCTCAACAATACAGTTCATATAATTTTCAACACTCTCAATTTTCAATAGATGGATGAGAATTGGATTTTTATGTATTTTAAACACGAGGATTAAGCTGCTGATCAGTCACGCATTAACCCCTGGACTAGGCTTACAGCAAAGTCCTTCCTTTAGGATCCTTGGCCTCATTTGGCCTTAATTATACGACCACGAATCTGGTCCTGACCATTTTGGTCTATTCAAAACATTCCAATCTCATCACAGAATATCAACAACATGCTCAATAAAGTTCAATATGAATGAACAACAATCTCTATAAAGTTCAATATGAATGAACTCATATAATGGTATTAAAAGAATTCAAATGTTCACTATGGAACAAGAATCAATCAACAGTGTTTCAATAGTATGAAACAAGAATCAATAATGGTGTTTCAATAGTATGAAACAAGAATCAATAATGGTGTTTCAATAGTATGAAACAAGAATCAATAATGGTGTTTCAATAGAAATGAAACAAGAATCAATAATGGTGTTTCAATAGTATGAAACAAGAATCAATAATGGTGTTTCAATAGTATGAAACAAGAATCAATAATGGTGTTTCAATAGTATGAAACAAGAATCAATAATGGTGTTTCAATAGAAATGAAACGAGAATCAATATTTATATTAACAAGTCTGTCACAGTAAGAATAATCTTGTATCAAAGTATAAGTAAAGGCATAGATACTTGCCTGATCACTGCAGTCAATACAATCTAGCTGTCTGTTACACTAGTTTTTCCTTTCCCTTGCTTCGACTACTCGATTCTATAATAAATAACTCATATCAGTATGTATAGCTGCTCCTTTCCATCCTCGAAATATCATTTATATCAAATTTTAAGTCTAAACAGACACACGATCTCTTCTTAGTATTTATGGATCGTCCGTTTCTAATTTACAGAATTTTCATATCACTTTTTAGCTATTTTTCATGATTTTAGAACACATACGGACTCCCAAATGAAATAATTAACTTAGTTATATCACATAGCAGTCAAGAACTATTTTTAAAACAATTTTTGACTTCCGTTTTAAAAGAAACGGATCATATAATAATTTTTAAATCAAAAATTGGATTATTTAACCCAAAATAATGATTTAAAAACAATTTAATCAATTAATAAAAAATAATCGACTAATTTTAAACATTTAAATAAATTTTTATGAATAAAATCAAGTCAAATAAATAATTAAATTTAAATTAAATTAATTAGAATTAATTAATAATTAATAAGTAAAATTAATTGATTAAACAAATTTAATCAATTAATTAATTAAATTATTTATTAATTAAAAATAATTAAAATAATTAAATTTAAGAAATTTTTGAAATAAATAAAATTTTGGAATTTTATAAAAATTTTCTGAATTTAAAATGATTTTCAGAATTAAATTTATAAATTTTTGAATTTTTAAACTATTTTTGAATTATTTTTAAAAATTAAATCCAAAAACAGATTTCTGAAATTGAATTAGGGTTTTGAAGATCAAACCGGGTCGGGTTCGGGTTTCAAAAACGGGTCGCGAAGAACAACCCGCCGGATTCTGGGTTTTCCAGAATCCGGTGACTTTTTCCAGTTTCCGGCAGCCCTAAAACGTAACAAAAATTGGGGCTTTTGATCCCAAAACATTCCTCATAACTTCCCCAATCCATTCCGACCAAAAACATACCAAAACAACGCCGGGAACTCAATCCCGATCAAATTCCGGTGAGCTTAAGCAAAATTTCCGATCTAGCTAAATCATACATGAAACTCTACGTTCTTGGTGTTAAAATGAAGCTTAGAACACATACAATCAAAGCCCTCTATCAAAAACAATGTCAGATCAATCATATGAACGGACTATTCAAAAGAAAATTCGGGTAAAACCCTAAAATTGAAAATCACAAAACTGTACATAAACATGAAATTAAAACATGAATTCCTACTAATTATAACCCTAGGAACATGTTAGAAGCATCAAATTGAACGGAGAATCAACAGAAATGAAATCCCCAATTTCGAATATAAACCCTAATTTTAATCCGAAAATTGAAAAATTCATAATAAATCGAGTGATTACCTGATGAAGAAATTGGTTGGGGATTCTGAAACTAGAGATCAAGGGCTTCAATTTGGTTACTCAAACTTGAAATTTGGTAATCGATAATGCGGTTTAATTTGGGTTCGATTGCGAAGAACACGAAGAACGAAATTAGGGTTTTAGAGAATTTAGGGTTTTTAATACGTAAAATTATACGTAAAATAAATACGGTTCGTCTATTTATATATACCGTAAAATAACACCCCAAATAACAATTTTGGTTCAATATCGGTCCGTTGGATCGTTTAAATCAGTTTCACGTTTCTCGAGGCGATAATTATCTCAATAACCCGATAATTATCCAAAATACAGGGTTTCAACATATAACACTTATTTGACAATACGATCACTATTTCGAATGTATTATTGACACGAAAAATGTATCAATTGCCCGAATAAGTTAGGGAACGAATCAAATTCCCATTTCCCGGAATAAAACGAACAAAAATACAGGAATTGAAAAACTCGAAAAATAATATCATAACGAGTCTAAAAATACTAGAATGGTCCCAAAAACATTTTAAGGGCCCTATAACAAAACTTTTACCGGGGCCTCGAAAATTTTTCGAAAACGGGCTAAAATTTCAAAATTTCCCCGATTGTCCAGATTTCCGCAAAAACACTATTGGGGCTCAAAGCAAAACATATATTGCTAAATAAAGCTAGTTATTGCATTTTCAAACAATTCACGTAATTATGCACAAATGTCACGTTTATTATAAATACAATTTACGGATCTTACATCCTTTCCCCCTTAATAGGATTCTGTCCTCAGAATCAAGTCAAGAAAATAACTGGGGATACTTTTCCTTCATCTCACTCTCTAACTCCCAGGTAGACTCTTCTACTCTAGGATTTCTCCATAAAACTCTCACTATTGGTACCGTTCTATTTCTCAACACTTTCTCTTTACGATCCAAAATTTCTATGGGTCGTTCTATATAAGACAAATCTGGTTGAACCTCTATGGGCTCGTATTCTATCACATGATTAGAATCGGGTCGATATCTCTTCAGCATTGACACGTGGAATACATTATGAACGTGCTGCATGTGTGGAGGTAGTGCTAACTCGTACGCTACTTTCCCAACTTGCTTTAGAACTTCAAATGGTCCAACATATCTCGGACTCAACTTTCCTTTCTTTCCAAATCTGACTAATCCTTTCCAAGGTGATACTTTGAGTAACACTTGTTCCCCTTCCTTGAAATCCATATCCTTCCGAGTCAAATCAGCATATTGCTTTTGTCTATTTTGAGCTGTTACCAATCTCTTTCGAATCAATTCAATGGCTTCCTTCGTTTGTTGTACCAATTCTGGTCCAAGTATTTGACGTTCGCCAACTTCTTCCCAATGTAGTGGAGATCGACACTTTCGTCCATATAACGCTTCATAAGGCGGCATTCCAATGCTCGCATGATAACTGTTGTTGTAGGAGAATTCCACCAATGGTAGATGATCATCCCACGTACCTTTAAAATCTATAGCACACACTCGGAGCATATCTTCAATTGTTTGGATCGTTCTTTCACTTTGACCGTCCGTTTGAGGATGATACGCCGTACTCATGTTTAATTTAGTGCCTAAGCATTCTTGAAATTGTCTCCAAAATCTTGAGTTGAATCTGGGGTCTCTATCAGATACAATAGAAACTGGTGCCCCGTGACGTACTACTATTTCCTTTAGATATAAATGAACCAACTTGTCCAGTGAGAATCTTTCGTTGATTGGCAAGAAATGCGCCGATTTAGTCAACCTATCAATTATAACCCAAATAGCATCGTGATTTGCTTTTGTCCTTGGTAACCCTACTACGAAATCCATAGCAATGTGTTCCCATTTCCATTCTGGAATTGCTAATGGTTGTAATAGTCCACTTGGTCTTTGATGTTCAGCTTTGACTCTTTGGCAAGTATAACATTTACTAACCCATTCTGCAATCTCTCGTTTCATATTTGGCTACCAAAAATTTTGTTTCAAATCTCGATACATCTTTGTACTTCGTGGGTGAATAGAATATCTGGAACTATGTGCTTCCTGTAAAATTTCTTGTTTAAGCTCTGCCACATTAGGTATCCAAATCCTTGAACAAAATCGTAAAATTCCTTTATCATCTTTTTGGCTACTTGTTTCCTCTCCCGTTAGTTCTATCACACTATTGTTTATCACTTCCTCTTGACATCTTTTAATCTTCTCTAACAATTCTGGTTAAAAAGTCATGATATACATCATTTCACTAGCAAGTTCAGGAACTCGAACCTCTATTTCCAACTTCTCAATTTCCTTGCATAATTCTGATGTCGTTGTCAACATGTTTAATCTTTCTTTCCGGCTTAGCGCATCTGCTACTACATTGGCTTTTCCTGGATGGTAATTTATAGAACAATCGTAGTCCTTGATCAACTCTAGCCATCTCCGTTGTCTCATGTTTAGCTCTTTCTGAGTAAAAATGTATTTCAAACTCTTGTGGTCAGTGTAAATCTCACATTTTTCTCCATATAGGTAATGTCTCCAAATTTTCAGTGCAAACACTATTGCTGCTAGCTCTAAATCGTGGGTAGGATACTTCTGCTCATGGGGTCTCAGTTGTCTAGAAGCATACGCAATAACAGAATTATGTTGCATAAGTACACAACCTAAACCTTTATGAGAAGCATCACTATAAATCACAAAGTTTCCTTGATCGTCGGGTAATGTTAATACTGGTGCAGTTACTAACCTTCCTTTCAATTCTTGAAAACTTTCTTCACATTTCTCTGTTCATATAAACTTTTCATTCTTTCTTGTGAGCTTTGTCAATGGTGTTGCTATCTTGGCAAAATCTGGAACAAACCTTCGGTAATACCCTGCTAATCCCATGAAACTTCTAACCTCTGTGGGGGTTCTTGGTCTTTCCCAATTCATTACAGCTTCAATCTTGGCTGGATCTACTTTGATTCCTTCATTGCTGACTACATGTCCTAAAAACTGAACTTCTTGTAACCAGAATTCACATTTAGAAAATTTTGCATACAATTCCTCATGTCTTAAAATTTCTAATGCTATCATTAAATGCTGCGCATGTTCCTCTTCTGTTTTAGAATATATCAAAATATCATCAATGAACACAATCACGAACTTGTCCAAATATTTCTTGAAAATTCTATTCATCAAATCCATGAATGCTGCTGGTGCGTTTGTTAATCCAAAAGCCATAACCAAAAATTCATAATGCCCGTATCTGGTTCGAAAGGCTGTCTTTGATATGTCCTCTGGTTTAATCTTTAACTGATGATAACCTGATCTCAAGTCGATCTTAGAGAAATACACTGCATCTTTCAACTGATCAAACAAATCATCTATCCTTGGTAAGGGATATTTATTCTTAATAGTCAACTTATTCAGCTCTCTGTAATCAATACACAATCTCATACTACCATCTTTCTTTTTAACAAATAACACTGGTGCTCCCCAAGGGGATGTACTCGGTCTTATGACTCCTTTATCCAATAATTCCTGTAACTGTTTAGCTAATTCTTTCATCTCTACTGGAGCCATTCTATAAGGTGCTTTAGATACTGGTTCTGCCCCTGGTGCCAAATCTATTGCAAACTCAATTTCTCTATCTGGAGGTAATCCTGGTAGTTCTTCGGGAAACACGTCAAGAAATTCATTCACCACTGGTATCTCTTCTATTTTAGGAACATTCCTTTCTATGTCTACTACATACGCGAGATATGCCTCACATCCTTGCCTTAATAACTTTTGAGTCTGAATCATTGTTAGAAACTTTTTCGTCTGTTTTTCTCCTTTAAAAACCACTTTCTTCTTATCTGGGCTGACTAAAGTAACTTTCTTTCTTTTACAATCAATATGAGCCTCATGCTCTGTTAACCAATCCATTCCCAAAATTACTTCAAATTCTCCTAACTTGAATGGTAATAGATCAGCATAAAAACACTTTCCTAAAATCTCAATTTCGCAACGAGGACAATGCAAACTGACTGGTATGCTATCCTGAGTAGCTACTTCTATATTCAACACTCCATCTAAGGGTTCCATTAAACAATTCAATTTACGAGCAAATGTTTCAGAAATAAAAGATTTAGTAGCTCCAGAATCTATCAAAACTTTAGCATCTACTGAGTTTACCAGAAGTGTACCTGCTACAACATCGGTGTCTCTCACTGCTTCCCTCATAGTCATATTATAAGTCCTGGATTGTGGCTGTGAGTTTACAGGTGGAGGTGCCTCTATTGCTCGAATCATATTGTTGACAGGTGCTGGTGCTCTACAATCCTTAATCACATGACCTGGTTTCTTGCATCGGTGACACACAACACTGGATTTGCACTCCTTGGCATAGTGACCCTTCTTGTTACACTTAAAACACGTGATACCCAGTTTATTACATACCCCTGAATGTCGTTTCCCACATGTCTTGCATTCTGGCAGTGGGGGTCTAGAATTTCCCTGTTGATTGTTGCTTGGTAACCGGTTCACTGGCCCTGTACTTCCGGTCTCTGGCTTCTTAAAATCTGTGCCTCTGCCTTGCTGAAATCCTGGTTTCTTGTTGGGATAGTTTTGAGAACTTCCCTGTGCCTGGCCTCTATCAGGCACTCCTATCTTCCTTTTCTTGCTCTCTTTATCTTTCATATACGAATCACTTTCTCCTTCTGCAATCATTGCTTTCTGAACTACAGTCGCAAATGTATTTAATTCCAAAATAGCTAACTTGCTACGGATCCATAACTTCAGTCCTTGCTGGAACCTCTTGGCTTTCTTCTTTTCTGTATCAACATAGGTAGGAACAAACCTTGATAACTCAGTGAACTTAGTCTCGTATTCTGTTACAGACATATTTCCTTGTTTCAACTCTAAAAACTTTATCTCCATCTGGTCTCGCATATAGTCAGGAAAATATTTTTCCAAAAACAACTCTTTAAACCTATCCCATGTAACTACACCTTCTGGCTCCATTACCTTAATAGATTCCCACCAATAACTGGCTTCATTTTTCAAAAAGTATACAGCATATTCAGTTTTCTTTTCTTCTACCACTTCAGTTAGGGTAAAAGCTTTCTCCATCTCTTTCAACCATGTTCTAGCCTCAACTGGATCAGAAGATCCCTTAAACTCTGGGGGTTTCACTGCTTGGAATGTCTTAAACGTAGCTACTGGTAATACCTGAGGATGTTGTTGTTGTTGTTGTAACTGCTGTTGAATTTGGTGATGTTGTTGTACTAAGGTAGTGGTCTGTTGTGCGAGAGTCTGCAAAAGTTGTGCTACAATTGGATCTACATGACCCATTGGAGGTGGATTCTGCGGATTGTCCTGGTTATTTGAATTATTCGCACGAGTATCTCTTTTAGGTGGCATTTTGCTGATGAATAACAATAAGGATTTAATCAATAACTGATAACTCAGAAGAGAAATTTCAATTTATGAATTCAAAAAGTACAATTTATACACTGGTACCTCAAATGGTACAAGTTTTCAATGGCGTAACAATACCATTGTTGCAATACTTAGAATAATCATTACTATGCTGAAATTAAATGACAATAATCACTCTGCAAAAGTGATAATGCCATATATATAAAGATCTGATACAAGCGTAAAACGCTTTTTAGGAAAAAGTAAAATACAATACAACTGGAAATACAAGCTAGTAATCGACAGTGCACAAAAGACAACAACAAAAGAAAATACCACCTCCTAGTGCACTGTGGATACTATACTATGCATCTATGTACCTATCATACTGGAATCTACTACACTCTATATACATGATCCCATCTCTGTCCTGTCTACTCAGGGCGCATCCCCTGTAGTATCCCATATGGTGGGTCCTGCCACCTCGCCAATCTCTCTCATAGTATAATCTAAAATCTCTCTCATCCCTGCCACTGTCTCTCCCTCACTACTCAGGGTGAGTCCATGCAAACGGGTCTCTGCCAAAGTCCTCATCACCCGAAGTCGTAATCGCATATCTCCCACCTGCTCCCGATACATATCTCTGTCAATGGCTACACTCGCCTCTGCAAATCGCATATCGCGCATCTCCATCACCTGAGCATAAAAGAAATCTCTCTCCTCTCTCATCCTCTGATACTGATGATGTGGAACTGGGGGATCCGACATCAGATATAAAGGTCCTGAGACTGATGCCTGTGATCGGGGTACTGGAGGTATACGTCTAAGTGGAATAGGGCACGGAATAGGATCTCTCCTAACTGCCATAGGTCCAGGTGGAGGAGATCGTCTAGGTCGTGACGGTCCTGCCACATCCTCTACTGCCGGTCTCGCCTCAGCTGAATGCTCTGACGGATCCGACTCTGATCGAGAGATAGGGGGCTGCAATCATATAGTTACACTCAATCACATCTTATAACTTTCTCAATATCCCTATTCTACTTCTATGTGAATCCTAGCCCTCTATGTTATTCTGGACCTTATGTCCTAACTCGTTTCTGTTGCCATAACCTGTTGCTCTGATACCAACCTGTGGCGCCCTCCAAACCCGGGGTACAGATTTGGGAGACCACTCGACCAACGAGATTTAAATACATTCAACACACACATATATATATATGTCATAGTATTAAATACCCCGAATCCAAGACCGCATCCAGGTTATGGCATGAAACAACTTCTACATTCTCATTATTACAAACCAGTTTTAAAATATAACATTATACAAACCAAAGTATAAAGCTAGACATCTAGTCTAACTAGTAAAGTAACAACAACTACCCGTCCGAGGACGATCACTCTGGGTGGCCCTCTAGCCAAAGGAGAACTATCTGAAGCACTATGTCTGCTCATCTTCGCTTTTAACTGGAAGAAGAATTTAAACAACACGAATATGAGCTAAAAAGCTCAGCAAGTAATATCATGCTTAACACAATTCTTATAATCAAGAATTTTCAACAGTATATAATCTCAACAATACAGTTCATATAATTTTCAACACTCTCAATTTTCAATAGATGGATGAGAATTGGATTTTTATGTATTTTAAACACGAGGATTAAGCTGCTGATCAGTCACGCATTAACCCCTGGACTAGGCTTACAGCAAAGTCCTTCCTTTAGGATCCTTGGCCTCATTTGGCCTTAATTATACGACCACGAATCTGGTCCTGACCATTTTGGTCTATTCAAAACATTCCAATCTCATCACAGAATATCAACAACATGCTCAATAAAGTTCAATATGAATGAACAACAATCTCTATAAAGTTCAATATGAATGAACTCATATAATGGTATTAAAAGAATTCAAATGTTCACTATGGAACAAGAATCAATCAACAGTGTTTCAATAGTATGAAACAAGAATCAATAATGGTGTTTCAATAGTATGAAACAAGAATCAATAATGGTGTTTCAATAGTATGAAACAAGAATCAATAATGGTGTTTCAATAGTATGAAACAAGAATCAATAATGGTGTTTCAATAGTATGAAACAAGAATCAATAATGGTGTTTCAATAGTATGAAACAAGATTCAATAATGGTGTTTCAATAGTATGAAACAAGAATCAATAATGGTGTTTCAATAGAAATGAAACGAGAATCAATATTTATATTCCAGTGGTATAATGTGAACCACTAAGAGAATCAACCAAGGAATAATGGTTTCAATGTGGAACAAAAGAATTAAGGTTCCCAATGATTAATAATCAGATGATCAAAAATAATTGAACAGAAGGTTTTGGTATTTGTATAGATTCACGATAAGGATTAAAAGATATAATCGAATTTGATATTAACAAGTCTGTCACAGTAAGAATAATCTTGTATCAAAGTATAAGTAAATGCATAGATACTTGCCTGATCACTGCAGTCAATACAATCTAGCTGTCTGTTACACTAGTTTTTCCTTTCCCTTGCTTCGACTACTCGATTCTATAATAAATAACTCATATCAGTATGTATAGCTGCTCCTTTCCATCCTCGAAATATCATTTATATCAAATTTTAAGTCTAAACAGACACACGATCTCTTCTTAGTATTTATGGATCGTCCGTTTCTAATTTACAGAATTTTTATATCACTTTTTAGCTATTTTTCATGATTTTAGAACACATACGGACTCCCAAATGAAATAATGAACTCAGTTATATCACTTAGCAGTCAAGAACTATTTTTAAAACAATTTTTGACTTCCGTTTTAAAAGAAACGGATCATATAATAATTTTTAAATCAAAAATTGGATTATTTAACCCAAAATAATGATTTAAAAACAATTTAATCAATTAATAAAAATTAATTGACTAATTTTAAACATTTAAATAAATTTTTATGAATAAAATCAAGTCAAATAAATAATTAAATTTAAATTAAATTAATTAGAATTAATTAATAAATAATAAATAAAATTAATTGATTAAACAAATTTAATCAATTAATTAAATAAATTAATTATTAATTAAAAATAATTAAAATAATTAAATTTCAGAAATTTTCGAAATAAATAAATTTTTGGAATTTTATAAAATTTTTCTGAATTTAAAATGATTTTCAGAATTAAATTTATAAATTTTTGAATTTTTAAACTATTTTTGAATTATTTTTAAAAATTAAATCCAAAAACAGATTTCTGAAATTGAATTAGGGTTTTGAAGATCAAACCGGGTCGGGTTCGGGTTTCAAAAACGGGTCGCGAAGAACAAAACGGGTCGCGAAGAACAACCCGCCGGATTCTGGGTTTTCCAGAATCCGGTGACTTTTTCCAGTTTCCGGCAGCCCTAAAACGTAACAAAAATTGGGGCTTTTGATCCCAAAACATTCCTCATAACTTCCCCAATCCATTCCGACCAAAAACATACCAAAACAACGCCGGGAACTCAATCCCGATCAAATTCCGGTGAGCTTAAGCAAAATTTCTGATCTAGCTAAATCATACATGAAACTCTACGTTCTTGGTGTTAAAATGAAGCTTAGAACACATACAATCAAAGCCCTCTATCAAAAACAATGTCAGATCAATCATATGAACGGACTATTCAAAAGAAAATTCGGGTAAAACCCTAAAATTGAAAATCACAAAACTGTACATAAACATGAAATTAAAACATGAATTCCTACTAATTAGAACCCTAGGAACATGTTGGAAGCATCAAATTGAACGGAGAATCAACAGAAATGAAATCCCCAATTTCGAATATAAACCCTAATTTTAATCCGAAAATTGAAAAATTCATAATAAATCGAGTGATTACCTGCTGAAGAAATTGGTTGGGGATTCTGAAACTAGAGATCAAGGGCTTCAATTTGGTTACTCAAACTTGAAATTTGGTAATCGATAACGCGGTTTAATTTGGGTTCGATTGCGAAGAACACGAAGAACGAAATTAGGGTTTTAGAGAATTTAGGGTTTTTAATACGTAAAATTATACGTAAAATAAATACGGTTCGTCTATTTATATATACCGTAAAATAACACCCCAAATAACAATTTTGGTTCAATATCGATCCGTTGGATCGTTTAAATCAGTTTCACGTTTCTCGAGGCGATAATTATCTCAATAACCCGATAATTATCCAAAATACGGGGTTTCAACATATAACACTTATTTGACAATACGATCACTATTTCGAATGTATTATTGACACGAAAAATGTATCAATTGCCCGAATAAGTTAGGGAACGAATCAAATTCCCATTTCCCGGAATAAAACGAACAAAAATACAGGAATTGAAAAACTCGAAAAATAATATCATAACGAGTCTAAAAATACTAGAATGGTCCCAAAAACATTTTAAGGGCCCTATAACAAAACTTTTACCGGGGCCTCGAAAATTTTTCGAAAACGGGCTAAAATTTCAAAATTTCCCCGATTGTCCAGATTTCCGCAAAAACACTATTGGGGCTCAAAGCAAAACATATATTTCTAAATAAAGCTAGTTATTGCATTTTCAAACAATTCACGTAATTATGCACAAATGTCACGTTTATTATAAATACAATTTACGGATCTTACAGCTTCACCTTCAAATATCTCCCGTTCATTATCTGTTAAGACATCATTGAGAATGAGCTGTGGGAACCTAGGATAGAAACAAAGCACATCGTCCATGCCTGTTCTTTCATCCAGTGGTCCCATGCATAGAATTACTTGATCAATCAGTAACTTTCCTATGTTTATATGCCTATTGTTAGCAATGGCAACCCCTAGCTTTTGAAGGAATAAGGGAATACCATGCAGATTTGTAAGTTTAGCAGTAAACACATGGATAAGTGTATGAAAGAAAAAGTTCCATGGCTTTGTCAAATAATGCTTCAGAAACTCTCCCACAAAGAAGTTAGGTTGTTGACTTCTTATGAGAGTGAAGAAAGCATGTATTTCCTCAGTCGTGGGATCCGGAATAAGGTTTTCTGTAGGAAAATGTAGGATTCTATTAAAATCATGTTCCGTCACCCTTATTGTTCTGCCCCCTGGCAAAACAAAACTGAAAGACCTTACGTTATTCTCAGTTGTATCCGTGGCGGTTGTGTACAATGTAGTCAATTGATCGATGCAAAGGACCACGGGAGTACTCACAGTATATGCCACTAATGAACGTGTGTTCAGAAAATCTGCCCATGCACGAAACTGTAAGTTCGTTATGGATTGCAAGTTCTGAAACGAGACATGATTAGTTTTGGTTACGATAAATTCTCCGGCCATTATTTTTCAAATTTCCAGAAAATTAAATTTAAACCAAAACTAAAATTTTCTTAAATTTAATTAATTATTACTAATTAATCAAACTTGACACAAAATACCCTTTTTTCGAAATAAACACCTTAACCAAAAACAAATTCCTAGGTTTAGAACTCTGACAACAAATTGATAATGGATTAAAGAATTTCAACCTTAAGAACTCTATTGATTAATCAACAGAGTACTAAATTCTTACTATTTATCAAAGTATCACAGTTCTAGTTTCCTCTCTCTCGATGGTTTTCTTTGGAGAATAATTAAAAACTGAACAACACAGTACACAGTAATTTCTTTGTTCAAAAAGAATTCACTGCAGTAACAGTAATTGTTGAAGGTTAATAATCAGTATGTTATCAAGAAAGTATCGAGCTTTGTTTTTGTGTTCTTGGCCGTGTATGTATTGTAAGTATAAACAATAGCACTTAGATCTGTAAAACTGATGAAGAAAAGGACTAAGGCACGTTTTTATACTAGAAAAACTGTAAGGGTAAAATTGTCTTTCTATAGTTCGATAGATTTTAAATGAACTGTCGATGGATTTTCAGAGGGGCAAAACGGTCATCTGTACCTCGATGGTTTTCAAAAACTATCGAAGTATATGAGAGTTTAGAATATTAAACGGATTTCTGAAAAACCATCGAAAGTTATTTCTTTGAAATACCAAAAACTATCGAGGTAAAATTTGAAAAACTATCGAGAATTCATATATTAAATTAAGTGAATTCTTTTCGATATATTTTCAGGCAACTTTAAAAAAACTATCGAGAATTAAATATAGAATTAATCAAAATTCACTTCGATATATTTTTTTAAAAATATTCTAAAAAACTATCGAGAATTGTTTTCGATAGTTTTTCTTTTCCTTTTCAAAAACTATCGAAAATTAATTTCGATAGATTTATCTTTGTACTTGAAAAACTATCGAATTTCCTAAAATTTGATATTTTTTGCTTCTTTCCAATTCCTAAAACCTGTTCATGTTCTAAAAATCAGAAAATTTTATTTCCTGTCAAGTTTTATTTTGAATAAATCTTTTAAAATTTACCAAAATCAATTGTTAACAGAAAATTCACAATTTTCTTAGAATAAAATCAACTAAATATCATGAAATGATATTAATCAATTAAAATCCAATAAATTATGCTGCATTAATCTACAATGTTAAAAACAAAGCAAATTAATTCAAATTAAATAGATGCTTAAATATTTAGAACAAATATTAGCACCTAAATAATTTTTTAGAATTAATAACCAATTAAATGCCAGAAGATATATCATCCAAAATTATGACATAAAATTAGTACAATAATCCTAACTACGAGAATTGCTCCAGAAAATAAATTCACGAGTCCTAAGGATATGGAAATTCTTAAACTCATGTATTCACTAGGACTATCTGCAGTTACTGACTTCTAATCAAAATCAATTAGAAAGATTTAACATCCCAAGTTCACCAACCAGCTTAGAAAAAGTGGATTCATCAAGCGGTTTAGTAAAGATGTCTACAATTTGATCCTCTGTGGGTACAAAATGTAACTCCACAGTTCCATTCATGACATGCTCTCGGATAAAATGATACCTGATGTCGATGTGCTTCGTCCTCGAGTGTTGCACTGGGTTGTTTGAGATTGCTATGGCACTTGTGTTGTCGCAAAATATTGGAATCTTTGTCAACAAAAGCCCATAGTCACGGAGTTGGTTTCTCATCCACAAGATCTGAGCACAGCAGCTACCAGCAGCAATGTATTCAGCCTCAGCTGTTGATGTGGACAGTGAATGCTGCTTCTTGCTGTACCAGGAAACTAACCTTCTTCCAAGAAACTAACAGCTTCCTGAAGTACTCTTCCGATCAATCTTACAACCTGCAAAATCAGAGTCTGTGTATCCAATAAGATCAAATCCTGTATCTTTAGGGTACCAAATTCCAAGATTTGGGGTCCCCTAAAATATCTAAATATTCGCTTAACAGCTATTAGACGAGATTCTTTAGGATCAGACTGAAACCTAGCACACAAGCATGTTGCAAACATTATATCTGCTCTACTTGTAGTGAGATAAAGTAATGAGCCTATCATACCTCTGTAGCCTGTGATGTCAACCTTCTTACCAGTTTCATCCTTAATAAGCTTAGTGGCAGTTGGCATATGAGTCTTTGCTGTAGATGAGTCTTCCATTTGATACTTCTTAAGAAGATCCTTGATGTACTTGGACTGACAAATGAATATACCATCTTGTCTTTGGTATACTTGCAGTCCAAGGAAGAATGACAATTCACCCATCATGCTCATTTCATAACGACTCTGCATTAACTTAGCAAATCTCTTGCATAGATCATCATTAGTAGAACCACATATTATGTCATCAACATATTCTTGCACCAATATCAAATCATTTTTATGCTTTTTGACAAAGAGAGTTTTGTCTACAACACCTCTTGTAAAATCATTTTCAAGTAAGAATTCAGAGAGAGTGTCATACCATGTCCTTGGAGCTTGTTTGAGTCCATAGAGAGCTTTGAATAGAAAGTACACAAAGTCTGCCAGTTTTGAATCCTCAAAACCTGGAGGTTGTTCCACATACACTTCTTCTTCTAACTCCCCGTTCAGAAAAGCACTTTTCACATCCATTTGATATACCTTGTAATTGGAATGTGCTGCGAATGCCAGAAACATTCTGATGGCCTCAAGTCTTGCTACTGGTGCATAGGTTTCATCATAATCTATACCCTCTTCTTGAGAGTAACCTTTAGCAACCAGTCTGGCTTTGTTTCTCGTTACAATGCCATCTTCGTCCAACTTTTTTTTGAATACCCATCTTGTTCCAATAACAGATTTTCCCTTAGGCCTGGGTACCAGCTTCCAAACTTTCTGCCTTTCAAATTGATTGAGTTCTTCTTGCATAGCAATTACCCAATCTGGATCATCTAGAGCATCTTCAACTTTCTTAGGTTCTGTTTCTGAAAGAAACCCAGAATAGTGACATTCATTTTGTGATGTTCTCCTAGTTCTCACTCCTGTGTCTGGATCACCAATGATCAAGTGAAAGGGATGATCTCTATTCCATACCCTTTGTCTTGGCAGATGCGATCTTGATGATTCTCCTTGTTCTAGATGTTGTGGAGTGTGACTAGTTGATCCTTCTCCTGCTCCCCCTGAGTTGTTGACGGTTTGATCTGATGATTCTATAGACTGACTAAAGGATCCTGTAGAATTTTGAGGATCTCCACTTTGGTCACCATGGAGAGCCCGGTGTTGTTGTAAGAGAGAAAGATGTTAGCACAAGATTATGTATCGAACCTCGAGAGTTGTATGAGTTCGACAAGGAGAATAGGTACCCTTGTAAATGATTGTTTGATCAGCGGAAGAACGCTGTGTATTTCCAAATTTATTTAAGAACTGGGTATCACCAGTTGGAAGTTAAATTCGAGGATATACCCAAGACTGCGATTCGTACTAGGAATAGACACTTCGAGTTTTCAGCGAGGTTATTTGGGTTAACTAATGCACCCACAAATTTTATGGAATGTAATGAATTGGCTTTGAGTTACCCGTGATAGTAGATAGAATGAGATGAAGAAATGGCTAGAATTGACCTAGGATTATGACTGTAAGATACACTACCATCCGGGGAAGGCCAATGTGGTGTCCGATACCCTTAAGTAAAATGAGACAGAGATGGTTCCGAATGGTCGGGAATTAAAGGATGAGATTTTACACAAAACCCAAGTTAGCCCAACAAACTAGAAGGACAAAAGATTTCACCAACAAGCGGCTAGTGACAACCAAGACAGACAGAGAAAGTATGCGGACTAAGCCCGCGAGTATAGAGATAGTACTGCTACTAATAAGCTAAATGGGAAGTTGATGAATGACAAACAAGTTTATGCTGGTGTATTTCTGTACAAATAAGATAGAGAGTATGAGGTTAGCGATTCGTGATGCTAAAGGTATCTCCATGGAAAGAATTAATGAGATTTGAAAAGAAAGGGAAGTTGAGCCCGAGATTCATTGGGCCATCTGAGATTTTAAAACGCACCAGGAAGGTGGCCTATGAGCCAGCCTTGCCCCCCCAAACCTGTAGAATGGTCATAACGGGGTTCATGTGTCAATGCTACGTCAGTTTACTATAGATGTCCGACATATGTTAGAGTACGAACAGGTAGATATACAACCTGGTCTGACTTACAAAGAACAACCTGTGGAAATCACGGATAGAAAAGAGCAAGTGCTAAGTGACGAGGTTACCAAGCTAGTGAGAGGTTGTGGAGAATCAAGAAGTGGAAGAATCCACTTGGGAGTTAGAAAGTGCAATGGAAGAGAAGTACCCCCAGTTATTCCTAAGTTGATTCCGGGACGGAATCCTTTTAAGGAGGGGAGACTATAATAACCCGAATTTTTGGAAAAATTTAAAACTTTTCTGATTATGATTAAGTGCATCAGTGAATAGTGAATTTGGTGAATGAATAGTGATTTTGAGGGTTAAGAAAATTTTTTATGCCACCTATGTACGAGACGTAGTGTGGATATTCCGAAGTCATATTAGTGATCTATGGAGTAAATAAGTGAATGCAAAGACGATCGGAATTCAGAAATTTTGATTTTTATTTTGGTGTAATATTCAACCAGGCAGCGAATTATATTTTATTATATTCAGGAAATGAGATATTAAAATTGAGGATTTGAGGATTTAATAATTTGGAATTTTATTATTTTATTAAAGTCGATTTAAGGATTCGACTGTTGAAGTGAATAGTGAATAGTTACTATTCACTGCGAGAATCGCGTAGAGTTTTATTCGCTCTTTTGGGAAATATTTCGAATCGTTTCAAGAGGAACAAGGCAACATCTACAGGATTAAATATAGACATGGAAGTAACATGTAACAAGATTAATTCGAGGGATGAAACATTTGGATCATCCATGTGAAAGGAAACGAACCAGTAAAGCTACTTTAGCCAAACACATGCATGCGCGACACGTGTCCTGGTGACTCACCAAAATGTGATGACTCACCACTTTTTAACAAAAAATCAGCATTTCAAGCAAAAGCAACCAAAACCAAAAACCATTCTTTTTCTTCATTTCGGCTAAAGCAAAACTGCCGAATTTTAAATTTCATATCTCCTTCATTTATCGGTGGAAAATTGCGATCTATAGCTTGTTGGAAAGGTATTGAGATAACCTACATTTCGTATTTCACAAGTTTCTTCCATTTGATCAAGGTAAGACCTTCATATTTCCAGTTCTTTAAACCGGTGTATAGTAACTCCGAAAGTTTCATGACTTGTTCTTGATTTCTTTTGCAAGTTTAAGGATGATAACCATGGATAAAGACTCTCTTAAGGCTTACAAGCTCTTGTGGTGTGTTTAAGGATTCAAGGAAGGTATACCACTCATCCACCCTTTGATTTATGTTGAGATTTAAGTGAAGTTTCTAGTAATGTTTAAGAATGAGCATGTTTATGGAGTTTGGAGTATGTATGGTTAATTCTTGATGGATACTTGTTGTTGGTTGAGGTTGGTGATATGTTCTTGAAGTATATAAACTGATTATGTTATAAAAATGGTTGTGTTGTTGAATTGATTTGGTTTTAAGAGGTTTTGACATAACAAAAACCGGGAAACGTTACGATTATAGCCGTCGTAATGCCCATTTGATTTAAGGCTGTTTTGAGCAAGAATTACGAACTGGTCTTGGAATATTTTTGAACAACACTGACCATGAACATGTAGGTCTTGTTTTAAGGGTTTTTTTGGTATAAAGATCATGTCTATACGAATTACGGTTTATGAGATATGACCATTTTAGTGAAAGTGGTTCAAGGAACGAGATTGCAGAAATGTACCAACTTTGAGGCTATATTTGGACCTCTTAGAAGCCATATGAAAATGTGAAACTTTGAGGAATAATACTAGAGACAGTTAGGAAGGCTCACGAAAAAGATTCGGATTAAAAATATTATTTGTCGATTTTATAAAAATGTCTTAGCCGAGGTTGCGCAAGTGAAAACCACTAAGACATGACTTAGAAACCAATGTTGTAAATGGTTAAGTATAACTTGTATTCGAGGATCGATTTCGGACTAAACCTACGACTTAAGTAATTGTCGACTAAATGTGGACTTAGTATGAGCCTATAACGAGCTAGTAATTCATTGGTTGTGTTTCGCTTACGTGTTTAAGCATTGAGTACAAGTGGATTATCCCGGGGATTAATCGTGCGTTTGCTTTGACTTTGTCTAGATTGTCCGGCATCATCGCGAACCCCTATCACTTCTCGAGCATCAGGCAAGTTTTCTAATCCCATGCTGTATTTCAGATTACATTATACTGATGACGCATATGATATGATAGATGCATGTTTTCAAACCTCACATCGTATATAGATGTGATAGTATTAAAACTATTGAGATTATAGTATATGCATATGATAGATGCATGCTTTCAAACCTTACATCGTATATAGATGTAACGGTATTAAAAATGTTGAGATATAATATATGCATGTGATAGAGGCAAGTTTTCAAACCTATGCCTTTATAAACTGATGTTGTGATAAATAAGATATTGAGATATATGCTATGTGTTCATGATTTCGAATCGATATTTATGATGCTAAGTATAAGTTGGAATTATAAGCTATGGTTATGGTAATATATATATATAAGTCGATATGTCAAGAAAAACCCTTAGTAGGGGGTATATACTCCGTATTTATACTACGGACCGGGAATGGTATCAGTTGTTATCTAGGGTTATATTATTATTATTATTTTATCCATCCTTTTCTTAAGGAAAGTATTTGGGAATTACTTCTAAACAAATATTCTTTATTAAATATAGTTTTCATTAATTATTTAAAGCCCTACTTCTTAAGGAAGTATTTTGTGAAAAATATTCTTTAACCCTAGATAACTAATAAAGTTTTATTCAGACAATTATAAATATAATTAGAGAAGGCTCCCAAATCTATTTCCCTTTTAAGTCTATATTCAGAAAGACTTAAATGTTCGCTCAAACTACAGAGACTCATGGGACCTCTCTCAAGTTTTTATGTTTGTTCCAGGTGGACTGCCCGGTCCTAAATCTTTCGAAACTATTTAACAGCTTTGTATGCTACCATCAAAATGATTTTGATTACTTCCTCAAGACTCGAGGAGTAAGATCCGTGAAATAAGTTGTATCCATTAACAAGCATCAGCTTGGGAAATATGGGTGAATTTTCCTTTCCAACCAGATATGACTACTTTGTGGAGTCGTACACTTGGGGAAAAAGGGAAAGGAACTTTATGTTTCAAAGTCATGGAACTCGGAGAATATGTAAGGGACTGAGTAGCGCCGGTCCCTTAAGGGAATTACAATAAGACCGACGGACTATGAACGGGTCTGTTCTTCCCTTAGATGATAAGTAAGTGCCCGACCGTAGGGTATGAGGAGAGTAACAGACCGACGGACTATGAACGGGTCTGTTCTTCCCACCTACAACCGAAGGCGGGGAGATAGGTCAGTGAAAGGACTGTCTATTCTTCCCTTCTACGTAGAAAAAGACCAGGGGGATACATCTTGCGACTGATCATCGTAGGGGTATCCTCGGCGCCTAGCATCTCCATCTATTGTTCATCATCCATGAAAGAACATGTTTTATGCAAGTTTTCAGAGAAAGAAAGTTTACGCAAGCTTATTCAAGTTTATACAAGCATATGAGTTTATAAGAAAGCATATGAAATTACAAAAAGGTATACGATTTTATGGAAAAGATATATGGAATCAGATGAGTTTAGAAAATGGATTGGAAATATTTTGCACTGTCTTTATTTCCAAATTATGATATGAGGTAAATGTTTGATCTGAAAGGTAATATTGAATTTTCCTTATAACATCATCTTTTAAGTTATATGTTGATAGTCTGCTTATATTTTATATAGCAGATATTTTACGGAAAAGATATACTGAGTTATCTTGCTACTTCATCTTTTATATTATACTAGAACTTTGTTCATAGTATGAATATCGAAAGTTGCAGAGTATTATGGAAATGATATTTGAAAAACAACAATGGTACTATTTTTGGAATACATTCTGATAAGGAAATGATTTCAGTATCGAGATATTTTGACAAATTATTGTCTTATACCTGCTTTATTTCTGGGTTGAATTAAAGGCAGAATTATGCCATACTTTCATTATCTTGCTGAGCTATCGCTCACTCTTGCTATTATTTTATATATATTACATAGCAGCGAAGCAGGATGCCAATGGGAAGGCACATACCTCGCAAGGCGTTTCCATAAACAGTTTCTAGCAGTGATCCCGAGAGTAGTACGAACCAATCGAATCAGGCTACGGCTTTTGGTATTCGACTTATGTATAGACATGAATGGTATGAGAGGATTGTGAGCATCAGAAGGCTAAGTTGGTAATGTAACAATACTTAGAAATTGTATCAGTAGCAGATTCAAAAGACATTTGGGTATTGTAATAAAAATTATTTATTCCGCAGTTGTTGTAGTGTGTCGTTTCTGAGACTCTAACCTGTGTGTGTGTGTGAGAGACATATATTGTGGGGTCATGAGCAGGTGAATTATGAATGGTGTGAGTAATACAGGTAAGGCAAGGAGTACATGGATCGTGACAACCCTAAATCCCTGACCCCGGATTTGGGGCTGTTACATTAGTTGTGTTGCTTCATCCTTTGATTGTATGAACAACACCCACGTGTACTTGGAGTAGTCATCCACCATCACCAATGCATATCTTTTTCTTGAAAGTGACATGACATTGACTGGACCAAATAAATCCATATGAATCGGTTGTAATGGTTCAACAATGCTTGTCATTCCTTTGCTTCCATGTGATGCTTTCTTCGACTTCCCTTTTTCACATGCTTCACATAGTCCCTCCTGATTGAATTCCATCAGGGGCAACCCTCTCACTAACTCTCTCTTTACCAAAGAGTTTATAGTTTTGAAGTTCAAGTGTGAGTGCTTCTTGTGTCATAGCCAACTTTGTTCTGAAGATGCCTTACTGTAGAAACATGTAACTTCTCCTTCACTGGTAGAACTTAAGTCAGCTATAAACAAATTTCCTTTTCTTACTCCCAGTAGAGCAAGCTTCTCATCCTTCCTGTTTGTGATCAAGCATTTGTCTTTTCTGAAATCTACATTGTAGCCTTTATCACAGAATTGACTTATACTTAGAAGATTGTGCTTTAATCCTTCAACAAGAGAGATGTGTTCAATGATGACATTCCCAATTTTCAATTTACCATATCCCATAGTGAATCCTTTGCTGTCATCTCCAAAGGTTACAATAGGGCCGGTCTTCTTAACAACCTCTGTAAGCAGGGACTCTTCACCTGTCATGTGTCTAGAACAGCCACTATCCAGAATCCACACGACCTTTGAGCTTTTAACCTTACCCTGCAATCACAGATTGATTAAGCGGACTTTGGTACCCAAAGTTGTTTGGGTCCTGAAGGTTTAGATACTTTAACAGGAGTAACATTCAACTTAGTCTTACCCTGTTTGACATTCATAGTATCTGTGGATTTAACATTACTAGTGCTATTGCTATTATCATTCATCAACTTAAAATAAGCATGCATGATGTTGTACTTACATAGCAAACACTCTTTCTTTCCACAGGGTTCATGAAGATCAGGCATGTCAGACATGTTATGCATTTCAGAAGTATTAGCAGTTTCTACTTTAACCTGTTTACATGCATGTGTAAGGTGTCCAGCAGAATTACAAATAGTGCACAACTTCCTAGATACAGTGGGAGAATATGGAACCATTTCCTGATTAACAATCTTCTTTTTCCCATTCCTGTTCTTTTTAGCATTACTGACTAAGTCACCTACTTCAGTTTTAGGTAATGCAGCTTTTACTGATTTCCTAGGCAACTTAGTCTTTACCTCTTTAACCTTCAACAAATCCTCCTCAAGCAATTCTTGTCTTATGAAAAGATCATCCTCATGAAAAAGTGGTGGAAAAGGCTTAACAAAAACTGGACAATCAACATTCTTAAGAACATGTGGAGTATTCCTTTTGACAACTGAAGGTGTCACAGGAAATTCCACTATCTTCTTACCAGCTTTCTTGTTATAGTCAAATCCTATTGCAGTTTTATTCTCTATGGCCTGAGTATCAATGATCTCCTTAGCTATTAGAGCGGAATTCTTAAAAGCATTCAACTTCAAATCTAAATCTGAAATCTGCTTCCTGAGGATAGTCTCTATCTCATCATTACACTTGACCTTGTTTTCTAAGTACGCATTCTTTTGCTTAAGATCTTCTAATGTGACAGCTACAAGCTCTAGTTCTTCATTTTTAGATTCTAGATTTTTAATCTTAAGAACTAGTTTAGCATTTTCCATTTCTGATGCTAGCATGCTTGTGTGTACATTAAACAATTCTACACTAAGATCTTGCACATTTTTCTTGTACTCAGAATTAGACATGTCAATTGTTGTTAAGATAGGTACCTGAGATAATTGCGGTGATTCCTCTGAAGAGTCGGCCATTAGAGCAACATTAACATATTCCTCCTCTTCATCCGAATCAGTATCATCCCAGTCTTTTCCCTCTGCTATATAAGCTTTCCCTTTCTGCTTTCCAGAAAATGCCTCCAGTTGCTGTTTAATCTTGGCATTCTCCTTCTTCAAATCCTCATAAGAATCTTTCTTTCCATAGACATCTTTCATGTCTCTTGCTTGATGAGGCTTCCGGCATTCAGTGGCGAAATGCCCTAACTCATTGCAATTATAGCATCTTGATTTGCTTCTATCAATCATGCCAGTCTTGTAGCCTCCCTTAAAGCCTGTACTAGGTGCATAATTTCTCTTCTGGAATCTGTTGGTTGAGCCCTTGAACTTGTACTTAGGGTTCCTCTTGAAACGAATATGACTAAACTTTGCAGCTAAGTACGCCATGGTTTTGTCTTCCATTTGCTCAAGCTCTTCTAGGGTGTAGTAATCACTTTCATCAACACCCAGATTCACAGAATCCATTTCAGCTTCTATTATCACCTCCTTTCCAGCTCTAGGGGTTTGAACCTGGATCTCAGAAGTTATTGGTTCATCCACTACAAGTGCTGCTGATCTCACAAGTGCATTGTGACGCCCTCCCAATCTGGGGTCATGATTGGGGAGTCACTACAACCTCTATACTTATAAACCTGTGAATAATAATATAAACATGCAGACGCGACCCCAACTTTACCCTGGATCTTTAACAGGTATGAAACAAGCATCAACTATCTACTTCATTTTATTACATAATAAAAGTCTCAAAAGTTATTACAACCGTGTCTTAAAAGTTCTACATTCCCTTATACAAAACACCTTCTATAAGTCTTCATCACCTGCCTGAGCTGGCATCCCTAAAATAACCCTATAGGAAGACTTCCTAGCTGACTGAAAAGTGCGTACCATCTTCTCTTTTAACTGTGGGTTAGAACTGGGGAAAGAATGAGCCAAACACTACGCCATAAATGACTTTCTACAACAGTTTTGCAGGGTGTTGCCATATAAAACCGTTGTAATAGCTATATTGATATCATCTAATACAACACTGGCAACTAGGTGTTAGCGTAGGTATGATCAAGTGTTGCCCTAGGTGCACTATAAATAGAAATGATGATATTTTAATGAAAGTAGTGTTTTTTTGATAATTTTAAAATAAAGAAGTTAAAGAAAGTATAAAAAAAAAGTAAAAACATGTGAGTATCATATTTGGGCAAAAGTAGCGAGCGACAAAAGTACGGCCTTGCCAAAATTTTGTAAACAAAAACAAATTCTCTCTCTCAATAAATATTATTTATATTTGATAAATATTAAAATATTTTTAATAAATTGAGAATAAAAATAATTTAAAATAAAATAATATTTAAGAATTATTAAATTTTGATTAAAATCTTATCAATTTAATTGGAGAAAATAATAATCTATAAAAACTATGAGTTATTACAAAATAATGAAAATATTGAATTTAATAATAACTTTAATACAAACAAGTTGAAATAAATTTGTAATAATTTTTGTAAAAACGAAGAAAAGAAAAGTACAATTAGTGAGAGCAGCAAAATAAAAAAACAGAGAGCGGCAAAATGAAAAGTTAGAATTGGGGCAAAAGTGAATGGGGAAAAAATTGGGGCAAAACAAAACATCTCACTTCTCTCACTTCTCCCCCTTCCTTCTTCTCTCACTTTTCTGGCGTCTCTCACTGATTAGGTTATTTTCGGATCTTGGTTCAATCAAGATAATTAACATTTGTATTTCTACTCTGTTGTTCAATCTAGTACATCACTGCCGTTGCTAATCGATTTGATTTGTGTTTCGTCTATGCTGTTGAAGACAATTACAAATGGGTTTGTTAATGTTTGCTGGCTATTTGTATTATTCTCAATTTTTGCTAATCTATTAGGTATCTCTTACTTCATCTCCGTTGTGAAATTTCTTTAATGTGATTTTAGGTTTTTTATTCTATTTCTTGAATGTGTTAATTTGCACTTGGCATTGCTCGATTTTTGGGATGTGCGCATTGGATATTATCGGTTAGTTTGTCTCTTTAACACCACCTGTAAGTTAAAATGTGATAATATTTGAGTGTTTGTGAACTTATGGAAGGCTTAGTTGCCATTATTTTCATCCTCAAGTGATTTTGTAGGACGAAACAAAGTTTAAAGTAACTCTTTGTGAAGTCAGAAGTTGTGTGTTGCCACGATCAAAACACAAATTTTATGAAACATTCTTTTACTTTTAGTAAATATTTTGAAATGTGTCCAATTACTTAAAAGGAAGGGTTAGTTGCCATTATATTCATCCTCAAGCGATTTCATCGGGACGAGACAGAGTTTATCCTCAAGTGATATCACTGATGGAAGCTCTTTATCAACAGGGTACTTATGTCAAGGGTATAAAAGAAGAAGTTGTCTTGTCACCTGGCTAATGGATCAACAAGACCTATTTACATTCATTTTCTTTTTATTATTGATGTCTAAAAAGATGATGTGTATTTAGTTCTGTACTGAATTATAATGTTTTATTTTGGGGTTGAAGAATGAAATGAAAAGACATGTTTGAAGTACTTTGGTACTGAGAATTGCTTATATATCTGCAATGTATTTTTAATTTACCATTACAAAAGTGTTGCCGTAGCTATGATAAAGTGTTGCAAATATTATTCAAAAAATGTTGTAATAGTTTAATTTAGTGTTGCCATTTGTTCAAAAAAAGTGTTGCTAAAGGGGTACACATGTGGGGCCCACTAATAGTGTGTCCCACATCTTAGGCCCACATGTGGGGCCCAGAGTAGTGGGGCCCACATGTGGGGCCCAGAACAGTGGGGCCCACATGTGGGGCCCAGAACAGTGGGGCCCACATGTGGGGCCCACATTTTTTTGAACAAAGTCTAATCTACGGCAACATATTTTAACCTGTTGGCATATGTAGAAAAGTGTTGGCGTTGACCCCTATGGCAACGGGCAAAAAACTAACACTGAAAAAGTGTTGCCTTTGAGATTTTTGAGGCTATGCCAACGAATTCTGAACTTTCGGCAACGGTTTTCAAGGGTTGCAGAAGGCCATTTATGGCATAGTGAAATGCTCAGCAAGTAATAATATATCCAAATAGTTAACCACTGTGAATCAGTTTCCAATATCAATATGTATGTCATGGGTATAGCAGAATCCATATCAAGGGATTATCAGAACAGTGAAATGAATATACAACTTCAAGACAGTTTCCAATATCAATATGTATGTCATGGGTATAGCAGAATCCATATCAAGGGATTATCAGAACAGTGAAATGAATATACAATTTCAAGACAGTTTTCAATATCAATATGTATGTCATGGGTATAGCAGAATCCATATCAAGGGATTATCAGAACAATGACATGAATATACAATTTCAAAGGGTAAACCAATTTCCTTATAAATATATATGATTTCAAAAAAAACAATAAGTAATTTGGAGATTTTTCACAACGCACCGGACAATACGGGTGATCAGCCACGTAATGTCCCCATACCGGACACACAGTCCCTCTGGTCATTGTATTGGGTCCCAATAGGCACACATTGGCCTTTAGACTAGTCCATCCCTAGTCCATTTATTATAATTAAAAAGTGCTGGGCCGGCGTCACTCGGCCTCTTACGCCTCCAAACTTAGAAATCCGTGGAAATCATAAATCGGAATTCAAATGATTATAAATTTTGAAACTTCCTTTCTTTTAAAACCTTTCTTATGAAAGAAATCCTTTGTAAATCATTGGATGTGTGTTTGTATGGTACTCAAGTGAAGGTTCATGTATTCTCAATTTCAAGTAAGTATGTGATTCATAGGTACAAGTTCAAATCTAATGCAATAGAATCTCAGGTTAAAATGTAAGTATAATCAAAGGATAAGGATAGGGTCTGAGAAAAGAGTTTAAGCAAGATATGGTTCACAAGACATTGTGTTGTGTCTATAATGTTGTATATAAAAGAGTCTTTTGGGAATTGGATAAGTTCAATATGATCAATCTGGATTTCTATTAATGGGAAAACAAGAAGAAAATGTCATCCGGTACATTTTGGAAATGTAATTAGAATGAGGGTTCAGATATATTCACTTTCAGGTATAAAAGGAATGCACAAGCAGGTGATCAACTTCAGATTATAGAATCATAGGTTATTGAGCTTTAATACATTGATATAATCAGGGTATAAAGGTTCAAGGAAAGAAAACTAAATAAGGTATGGTGTATGAACCAACAAGGTATATGAATATAAATAAGGATTACCAAATGAACATGATATGTTTTCAGGATTAAAAGTATAACACCCCTGGATTATCTTATATTATTTAATATTATAAATAGTGACTTTGGTTATATTGTGTAATTTTTTTCTTTTTCAACCACCTTATATAGAAGATGGAAGATTTATATTTCGAGATTATATTCGTGTTGTGTGAGTAGAATAAGTGAATGTAAACGCGATCAAAATCAGGAGGTTCCAACTTTAAATTTTGATCACTATTCATCGGACAATCAAGGATGTATTGATTTGATCGTTTTGAGAAAATATGTAGAATGAGAAATCCATGATCATATCTTAAGCCAAGGTGAGAAATCTAGGATCACATATTAAACCAAGGAAATAGGAAGTATCCCCTAGCTTTGGTACAGAGAAACGTTTTTAAAACCACTTGAAACTATCGCAAAACAAAAGCGTAACAAATTATGGATTAAACCCTAACCAAAGGAGGAGTATTATATGAGATCATCAAGTGCAATATATAAGAGGATTGAGGATACAAATGATGACATAAGTGTGATGCAGAGGAGTGACATATGCATGACAAGTGATGACAAAGTGGTGAATCACCACCTTGTCACCACTTTCACCACAACCACAAGTGCAAATGAGCCTTGTCATTGATGACAAAACAAGTTATTAGCCACACAAACAATCAGCACTCTTGCATTATTCCAAGGAAACAAATCAAAAACAAAGAGAAAAAGAAAACAAGAGCAAGCAAAACACAAACTCTCCAAAACTGTTCTGCAGAAACCAGATCCAAAGAAAAATTCATATCTCCACTTCTATCCATTCATAAATCACCAAATTTTAACCATATCTCCTTCATTGTATGGAGAACACACGTTTAAAATTTCATGGCCAACAAAGGAGTGTAGCCTAGTCAGAGCCCTTCCCCAAGTCGGAGAACCGAAACTGTCCAGCCTTTCCCAGTTTTGACCACTCACCTTAGAAAGCCAATAAGTCGAGCTTCAAGCATCCCCTGGTGATGAGATAGGACTCAAAAGAAATCCCTTGACGAGTAGAAGGTGTGGTAAAAAGTTTAGAACCAAACCCTTATTTTTCGATTTTTTATGATTCTTACAAAGTGATGATGAATAGTAACTCCAAAATTTTATTAACTTGTTTTCTTGATTGGATCTTAAGGTTTAAGCTTTGTAAGGAGTATCTAAGGCTTGTTGAGTGATTGTGAGCACTTGTTAGTGTTGGTAGAGCATCAATCAAGGTAAAATCTTTGAACCACCTTTGAGTTTTATAGAGTTTTTGATGAGATCTTAAGTTGTTTACAAGATGAGTTCTTGATTAGTGTTTTAGTGGTTGATTCAAGTTTGTTTGTTGTGTATATGTTGTGTGGTGGTCATGGGACCTTACCACTGGCCTTAGAGCCTCTTGACAGTAGTAATTGATGTTGTTAAGCCATGAGTTGCTTTGATGTTATGCTTGAGGCATGTACGAATTTGGAATGTTCGATTTATAGCCGTCGTAATGACGAAATTTTGTTAACCCTTAAAGATTTAAGTATCAAACCGAGACCTTCACTTTGTTTAAGGAGTAACCACTGCATATGGTGGTGTATATATTATTGTCTAGTTTATGTTTCCGCAAGAATCATGTCAAAAGAGTTTATGGTTTTTGAGTTATGGTCGTTTTAGTAAAAATTGTTCGAGTAATGAAATCGTAGAAACACATCAACTTTGTGGCTATGTTTGAGACTCTTAAGAGTTGTTCTAAAATATGAAATTTTGTGGTAACATGCTAAGGTCAGTTATCAAGATGTGTGCGAAGGTTTCGAGTGCAAAAGATTATTTTTCAATTTTATAAAAATGCGTAAGCCGAGGTTGCGCAAGTGGAAAAGCCCTTTAAGGAGATGACACTATTCTTTGCAAACCCCCTGCCCTGTTTTGTAAAATCAGAAAAATGAGTCCTTTGACCAGAGCCCAATCTTGAGTTGATAACCTTCTAGACATTCTCTAGATCGTGCACGCAAAAACGGTGCGTCATTTGAGTTAACGGTTATCGAGTTATGAACGTTTTAGTAAAAGTGATGCAAATAGTAAAAATCCGTAGTTGACTCAACTTCAAAAATACATTTCACCTATCTAGACTCATGTTTTCGAATCGGAACTTTTATGATAAATATTAAAAATACCAAAGATGATTTTAGAAGTGGTTTCGTATTTAAAAATATTTTCAGTGATTTATTAAAAGTGTTGGAGTGCTAGTCGCAGAATAGTAATTTTCAGGAAAGTCAACTCTAGAGGTACTGTTTTGACCATCCGTTTTGGTTAAGTTAAAAGAGGAATTTCGAGTCGATTAAAACACGAAACTTGTTAAGAATTATAAAGGCAACATATTGGTGTAAAGAACAAGGTTAAAAATGGTTAGTAAGATGTATAGAATATCCTACGTTAAGTATGAATTTGAGGAACGAGTTTGGACTAAACTTATGACTTAAGTGTTTGTCGATTAATATGGACTTAGTATGAGTCTAGAGGGACCCTTAGTGCCTTGTTTGTGATTGGCTTAAGTGTTTAAGCATTGAGTTATAAGTGGATCGTAGGGGATTAATCGCGTGTTTTCTTGACCTTGTTTAGATTGTCGGACTCCGCTACGAGCCCCTACTACATCCAGAGTACCAGGCAAGTTTACTAGTTCATACTCTATTGTTTAGAGTATTTATATATTTTAAATGCATAAGTATGCTATTCAAGTTTTGATAAATATAAATGCAAATATTCCATCTAGTAGTTTATACTGGATTTTATTCATACAATTTGAAATGCATATATATTATTATTGACCTTGTTATCCGGATATTATAAAATTTATTTCATGAGTTGGTCCATATTGTTGGAACATCTATCGAGATACTTTATTCGTACTCGCCGAGAAGGTGATAGAGATATATTAAATAATATCTTCATACTATATATTAATTGATATATATAAGTGGAGTTATATATACATAGTAAGTTGAGAATACTGATATGGGTCACCTCATTTCAAATCCATGATCAGAACAGTTTTTCATATTTATTTCCTCTACTCATTCAAGAGGAAAACTAAATTATTGCAGGTGTTTATCGTTCATTGTTTCTGAACGATATTGGAGTAGTATTTTATTGAGAAGTAAATAAAGGTGCACGTGTTATTTTTACCGTGATGCCTAAGAGATTTATTGTTGAAGGTGATCGAAGATTCCGACACCTTATATTCTGGACTAAAAGATGGCAAAAGTGACCGGAGTAACGCATCGGCCCACTGAGTAGTATTTGGGGTGCGTTCGAGACGTCGGCTCATCCTTCTATCAATAGTAAACGAGTAGTGACAATGGACTAATCAATCCATTACTTGAGTAGGCGTTTGAGAAGAAGTCCAATCATCGATATCCTAACTGTTAACCGATGCCTTTGTGGTTCTGTTAACTAGGGTGTTGATCTGAGCAGTTGTTAAATTATATTCATTCAAATCAATTGAGTAGTTCCAAGAAGTTATTGGATTATATTCGAGTAATATGGAGAAGTTATTGAGATCTATTTATTCCATTATAAGAGTAGTATTCTGAGATTGATAAGAATTTCCGAGTTAATCTCTTTTCAAAAGTATATATTTATATAAGTGGAGAAGTTTTATAAAGTGGTAAAAACATATTTTTTTAAGCGAGTTGTTGTTGCTTCATATGGTGTCTATATACTTGCTGGGCATTCTGTTTGCTCATTCATGCTATTTAAATATTATTAAACAGCGGCACCCAGAGCTGGCACTAGTGCGGTGAACCGTGATAAAGGGAAGGGAAAATGCTATTAATCCAGCGCATTAGCCTTATAGTATATGGGAAGGGTGCGAGCTGGGAAGAAGTTGTAAAAATATTTCAGAGATTCTGGGAAGAGAATTCGTGATGTAATAACTTTTGGATTATTAAGTACTTGTTCTAAGACTATAACTCGTGGAGTAGATTATGGAGTTTATTATGATTATTGTTGTAGATTATATTGTAAGCAGGTGATCGAATATTCCGCGAGAGAATGTGACGACCTGGATTCCTGTAGGGGATTTGGGGGCATTACAAAAAGGGTATATAAACAAGATAGCAATTCATATATGTCAAAATGAAAGAATGGAATTTAGAAGCAAAAGCAAGTCAGAATTACTTGCCTTAGGTAGCTAAAAAGAGTAATCAGATTCACTGGTTCTCCACCTTTGTCTTGCCTTTATTTCTAGGCTCTACTTCTTTGGATTCTTAAGTAGCTTTTAGAACAAACCGTATTCACTGAATTTCTGCCTTCGCTTTGCCTTTATCTCTATGTTCCACGTCTCGTGACTCTATAAAAGTGTATATTCTATCTTAGCATGCTCTCTCTAAAATGCTAACCTTTATTCTAAACTACCCAACGCATCCTAAGCGCGTAAACACATAATAGTTACATCACATAACATTTACAACCATGTAATAGGCAACAACTCATTTAAGCGCACATCGCCATTTAAGTACACATAACATACTCCCTTTATATAAACATATAAAAACATATAATCTGACTTTCATATCATACCACACTTGGTATACCCTTAAGTCCACTTGATCAATGCTAACCATAACCTCAACACCTTTACAAACAATGTTTTCATCTCAAAAAGCAGAAAAATCTGCTGCGCATACTTTACTAAAACATTTTTCATAAATCCAAAAATAGTCAAACAAATACCAAATTTGACAGGCTACTCCCTGATTACTAATCCAACTTAGCATAAACGTTTCAACTTCAGAACAATTTATTTAGATTAAAAACGAACTGGTTAAAGTAAGTACTGAAGCACAGAAAAATCCCTGCTGCGCAACTTTTAGTAAAACAAGCATAACTTTTTATTCGTTAACTCTATCGATACAAGGTTTGCGCGTACACAAACTAGACTCTAATTAGAACAGTGAAATCCTAGACTCTCTGTCTAAAACAGGCAGCAACCATTCGCAAATAATCAAAACAGAACAGGCAGTTTCTGGAAATTCAACATTCTCCAACATAACTTTTAAACACTAACATTCTTATTTCATAAGACTTATCACAACTAATCATCAATTAACCACACTCAACACCTCTTGGTTTGGCTGCCCCAATTCTAAAAAATCAAAACCTTATTGACAAATACTCAAACTATATACATATAGTCACCCAATACCGAAATTAACTAACATATTCACTATAATTCAAATCCGAGCAAAACCCAACTTAAACTTTCAAATTAAAATCGACTACTAAGCATGAACAATCTGAAATTCTTCAAACTTAACACAATAACATCACGCCATCACTAAAAACCTGAACTTACACATCAAACATTCAATACAATCAAATTCCCAAATCAATTTCATGGATAAAAATCGAAAATAAACACATGCAATACAATTCCTTTACATGCAACCAAAAACTTAACTAATTAGGATTATTAATAAAAGAATCGGACTCAAAAGCATCATCATCGTCCCCGTCAGCTCGCCGGAGCTCATTGCCGACGGCGGCATGATTTGGAGGTGCCCGGAAAAATCGGGTTTCCATCACAAACCTCACCAATAAGCAATTTAAACAACCCAATAATCACAAAATCATCATCAAGCAAGTATTTCGGTAATGAATTAAGATCAAATCACCAAAACCCCTTGCATGCAAAACTGATACACACACATATACACACGGCCATACACACACACAATCACGATGGTATACATATGTATATATATATAACAATCGATTGTGTGGAGAGAAAAGAGAAGAGATGAAGATTTTTACTGAAAAGAAGAATGGCCGAGAGAGAAAATCAGAGAAGAGAGAGTCGAGCAAAGTAAATGGGGAAGAAGAACTGGTGACAAGGGTTTTATAACCCCAAGGGCAGTTTGGTAATTTCATAATTCAAAAATCTGATTTTTAATAAAAGAAAACCAATAAATTGCATTTCTAAAATCCGAAATAAAATGAAAATAATACCTAAAATCAAAATTTTATTTTTAAAACAGAGAATACGAATTTACAAGCTCACCTATATTTTTAAAATATTTTTATGATCAAAATTGAATTAAATATGAATTTCAAAGTTTAAATCACATAAATGACATTTAACTCATAAAATCAGTTTTAAATCCTTAAGGCCAAAAATAAATTCCTCCACTAATTTTAGAAAATAATAGAATATAAAAGAAAGGTTGTGAAAAAGATTTCACAATAAAATGAATCTCTGATGATTTTATAAAATTCCCGGAAGGTCAAAAAGAATTGATTTTTAATAAGAAATTCATATAAAATGCAATTAAAAGCATACACATAGATTTTAATCCATACCATTCACCAAGTAAACATCTACTCATCACATTTTCTAATATTCACCTTTCACACAATATTCACATATTATAGATCTCAAATATTATTAAATATTAATACTATACAAGCGTTTTTCTGAGTCGTTATATGCATTGTGCTTGCTGTCCACTGTCCCTGATCCGTAGATTATCACTCTCTGTTCCTGTTCCATCTCATAGGTCTTCAACTTGCCATAGATCATCTCTAGTGGCATTTTTGTGAAGTCAATTCTTTCCCTTATGGATGATGACTTGTGTTCTACATGATGGGGCAGCGTCATCATGAACTTCCTGTTTGATTCTCTCAGTGGGTAGGTCTTTCCTTTCATTGCCAATTCATTTAGAAGCTTAGTATATTTCTCAAAGACCTGAGTTATACTTTCTCATGGAAGAGACCTAAATGCTTCGTACTGAGAAGTCAGGATGTCTAATCTGTTTTCCTGCTCGTCTTCAGTTCCTTCCATTATCAAGTTAATGGTATCCCACATATGTTTCCCGCTTGTACAGTTCATCAACTGATAGCTCATTTCCTTGTCTGCGGAATCTGCCAATATCAACATCAATCCTGTATCCAATCGAATCAGTTCTTTGTCAGAATCTGTATACTCAATTATATCCTTAGGTTGGGTGCCTTGAGGAATCCTGCTACCATCAGGAGCTGTAGATTCACTAACTGGTTTCATTGGTACAAACGGTCCGTTTTTCTAATATGCCAATATACAACGGATTTGATGCCTTGATAATAACAGCATCTTCATCTTCCACAAACCGAAATCATCTCTCGTAAACGGGGGAACTTTAATACCAGCTGTTGTCTTTGGTGCACTCATGGTTTCTGAAAATTTCAAATTGTTTAAAATTCAAGAAATTCCAATTAAATGAAAAATTTTGAAAGTTAAAAAATTTGCTTCGAATTTTCACGCTACGTTTGATTTTGGTCTCATTCACCGGATCTGATTTGTATGTCAATCAAGTAGCCCTGATACCAATTGTTAGGTCCAAAGTATCGTAGAAGGGGGGGTTGAATACGATACTCACAAATAATTCAATTTCGTTCGCGGATTAATCATTCAGTTCTATAACGAAATCAAACACACCAAATCAAACCAAGAGTCGGGGAATATATTTTTTTATAAATATAAACCTCGAGGGGTGCTACAATTTCTAATCCGTAGATTAGCTTCAATGAGTTTAAGGTTACACAAATTCAATACAATGATCAAGTTCCGAGCACTATTAATTCTCTGATAATTTCTCCGGCTCAATTCTCTCTCTCAGTAATGTCTCTGTGTGTTTTGCCTTAACTGAAAAAGACACTTCTTCATCTCTGTATTAACTACAGACTTTGGTTTGAAAAACCATCGAACCAAATTAGTTGAATTAACCTTGGTCGTTGGATCTTCATCAACCTGACAACAAACAAACTTTCCACCTGCTCCCATATTTAAAAACCATCGAATGGAATAAAGAATTTTACCATTCGATAGTTTTTAAATAAAAACTATCGAAAACAAAATTACTTTCCATTTGGTTTTCTTTTAACTTCTTGTATCATGTTCGATGGTTTTCTTAAAAGAAAAACCATCGAACTCTTTTCTTGCCTTTGACTTTTAAGAAAAGATTCTGAGCTCCTGGGTGTTTAAGTTTTGGACTGTATCAATTTCTTCTGAGACGATAAAACAACTTGATCTTTTAAGTGCCGTCAACTAGTGCAACTGGTCTGGTTCACAGATGAATAACACTTGATCAATTCTTCTTTTATGTCTTCAATTCAATGCTGCTGATAAGTCCTTTGTCGTTCTGGTTGCTTCGATTAAATCATAGGAATCCCGTGGTACTTAACCCTAAATCATTCACATACTTCTGTCGTCTTGCAAGTCTTGTTTCTTTTGTTATCACTGAGGCTTGAACATTTTCATGAACTTCTTTCCGTGACCTGTTTACGGACTTCAAGAATACATAACGTATTTTGATTTTTTGAGTTTACCTTTTCTTCTTTGATTCTGAATTCCTGTGCTTCTGTTAATATTATTGTCTGTCTTGTCCTTTGTTGAGTTGTAGTTATCTCTTTTACATCTTATGTTACATTATGCTTTACAGGTTTAACTTTTGCTAGTATGGCAATGACCTCAGCAGCTGATGGCCCTGTTGATGGGGACTAATTTGAGCGGTGGGTGAAATCAGATTGGTACCTGATCTATCAACAATGGTACTCCATTGACTCAAGATTGGTGAAATCAGATTGGACGACAATGGTACTCCATTGACTCAAGGTGGCACAACTTCGTAGGGATTTTATTCTGTAACATTTAGTAGTAGTATAACTTGGTTATTTCGTATTTTTGAAGTTTGAATTGGCGTACATTGAAGTTAGAATTAGTGCATGTGCTTGGTTTTAGTACATGTTGGTAAGAATTTGTAAAACATCAGTATTTTTGTTGGCTGCATCCTTGGCCAGTTGTTGGTTTGGACCTTCAATTTTTTGTTGGCTTGGTTGGACAGGATGGATTTATGTATAAACAAAGCAGCTATTTCGAAATTTTTATAAAAAACTATTTCATTTGACTGTATTTGTGTTGCAGTATCATAGACATGATGTTGCTAAAAAAACATTTGATGTTGCAATAAAAAAAATGGTGTTACATTTAAAAGGATTGATGTTGCTTAAACAAAAAAAGTAGTGTTGCAATAGACTACACTAGTGTTGCATTACAAAATGGTCCCCATTGCTGACGTGGCACCATGTGGGCTCCATTGTTGACGTGGCACCTTAGTGGGCCCACGCTGACGTGGCACCTTGGTGGGCCCCATGCTGATGTGGCACCTTGGTGGGACCCACTGCTGACGTGGCACCATGGTTGGCCCCACTGCTGAAGTGGCTTCAAATCTTATGCAACACCATGTGGTGTTGCCTTTATGTGCTTTTGGTGTTGCAATATAGGCCTTACGCAATACTTTCATGGCGTTGCAATAGCTAGTAAAAGCGTTGCGTTAGAGGTCTTAGGCAACGGCCGTATTGGCAACATGCACTTGGTGTTGCATTTTAAGTTTGGCAACACTACTTGGGCCTACAGCAACTGTAAAAAAGCATTGCCTATGATCACTTATGGCGTAGTGAATGGATGAAGCTAAGATTAAAGATCTACCTTAGTTTGGAAATATGGAAGCTTTAGAACCCATCCTTGCAATTTTTGGAGAAGTGGAAGTGGTAGAATAATTTTTAAGGAAATGGGGGAATGGTTTTGGTCGAAAGTTTCTTCATGGAAATGGATGCATCTCTTTTTATTTTTCTTTTCTTTTTGTTTTTGTATAATTACACTAAATACAAGCCACTTGATTTGTGTGGTTGTGGTAGAGTTTAGTCACCCATGACATGTCTCTTTTTGAGCTTGTTGTTGTGGTGAAAGTGGTGACAAGGTGGTGATTCACCACTTTGTCATCACTTGTCATGCTTATGTCACTCCTCTGCATCATGCTTATGTCATCATTTGTATCATCAATCATCTTATATGTTACACTTGATGATCTCATATAATACTCCTCCTTTGGTTAGGGTTTAATCCATAATTTGTTATGCTTTTGTTTCGCGATAGTTTCAAGCGATTTTAAAAACGTTTCTCTGTACCAATGCTAGGGGATACTTCCTTGATCTTTCCATTACCTTGGCTTAATATATGATCCTAGATTTCTCACCTTGGCTTAAGGTATGATCATGGATTTCTCATCCTAAATACTTCCTCAAAACGATGAAATCAATAAATCCTTGATTGTTTGATCAATAGTGATTTAAAATTCGAATGGGAATCTTCTGATTCTGATCGCGTTTACATTCCCTTATTTTCCTTATACATCACTAATATAATTTCGAAACATTCATTCCATATCATCCACATAGTGTGGTCTGAAAAATTTTCCATCAGCAAATTTACTATTCATCACATTTACTATTCATCAATTTTTTTTTAACTAAGTCCAAAATTTGGGGTTATTACAATTGTGGATAACCAATGACTTCATAACAACGTTTCTTAGAGTGTCCACTTCCCCAAAATGTGTACAACTGATTATTTTCCTTTTGATGCTTGAGACTGTCCAAATGGATTGTGGTTCGTCATAAGGGCTGCACTATCAGACAGCTGTCTAGGTTCCTCCATTGTGTTTCGCTTGGTGTGATCTTTATGTACGTATGTATAACAGGATTCAAGATCAAGGGGAGGATCTTTTCGTAGAATTTCGCTTCGAGAATGGTTGAATTCTACATCTAGGCCAGCAAGAAAAATGTGAACACGGAGACGTTTCATGGTTGTATTAACTGAAACCACATTTTCAACATCAGATTCTTGTGTTTTTGAGCGGGCATCAATTTCCTAAAATATGCCAACAAGTTCATTATAATAAGTAGGTAAGGGTCTACCATTCAGGCGGGTCGAAAAAGAACGACGATTCAATTCAAAGAGTTGGGTTTCATTTGAGCCATTCATGGGTTGTTTGAAGCCGAATAAATCGCTTCATTAATGTAGGGCTCATAGAGTCGACAAGCCAACTCTTGACCCGATTGTTATCAATGATCCAAGCTTCCAGCAGTTTGTCTCCTGATGAAGGTCTCTTTTTGGAACCCGTAAGAAATCTAGTGTTAGGTCCCAAAGTATCGTAGAAGGGGGGGGGGGGGGGGGTTGAATACGATACTCACTAATTATAAAAAATTCTTTCAAATCTTTTGCGGATAATTAAATTAGTGTTCTTGTAGTGGGTTCGTGTTCTTGAGGGTGAATAGTATTTCGGACATGAAAATAGCGACACAAGATTTTCCAAAAATTATATTCGATATATAAATCTTAAAGGGGTGCTACACCCAGTAAATAAATTTACCGGCTTCCAAGAACAATTTGTTCTTGCTTCTACAAAGATTGTACAAATTACCGGAGAAACTTTATAATGGCCCTTAAGATTGAACAAAGTTTGGGCATTATAACGTTTACTCGGTGAGAAGTTCAGGTATAAAATAAATGTCTCATTCTCTATCTCTCTCTATTTTTATTCTCTTCGGCGAGGAAGATGAAGAACAGAAGAAGTACTCTTCAATAAAAATGTCTTCTGCTTCAGATGTGTAGACTTGTATATATAGTTTTTTTTAAAAAAAACTATCGAACACAACTTTAAATTGTGTCCACACAATTCTTCCTGCTGTAGAAAGAAAACTATCAAAGAAAATCATCTCAATAGTTTCTTGTTGAAAACTATCGAACCATTCTCTGTTTCTGTTAGTTCAGGATTCAATGATTGTCAGGATCTAGACTCAACTGATCAGGATTACATGATCGTCAGGATCAGGATGGATATCAGGACTGGGATCAGGATTGATCATCAGTACTGGAAGCTGATCAGGATTCCTACTTCGAGTTATATTTGGAGTCTAGTTAAACATGGAAGTTTATTATGTCGGTTCCTGGTTTGTAGTAATGTAGCTATCGATTAAGGATAGGTTTCAATCTTTGTAATTGATTAGGACTTATCTTGTAATTGATAGAGAAGCTGTGTAGTATATAAACACAGTTTAGGTTTCGATTTGAGAGAGCTCAGATAATCGATCACATACACGAGTATTGTATAACCTAGCAGCTCTCAAGAAAACAGAATTTCTTGAGAGAGTTTGTAACAGTTTTATATCAGATTTAATAAAGCTGTTATCTTACTTTCATATTTGTGATATACACTTTGTTAAGTCAAGAATCTTATACAATTGTATTCAACCCCCCTTCTACAATTGTTTATTACTGGGCAACAATTGGTATCAGAGCAAACTGATTTAATTTTGAATCAGATACGATCTAAGATGTCGACAACAAAGTATGAGAGCATGAAAATTCCCATCCTGAAGAAATCAGAATATTCAACATGGAAGGTTAAGATGCTGATGTACCTGGAGGCTATGGATCCTGACTATCTGGACAGGATTCGTGATGGACCATATGTTCCTACCAGAATCGTAGAACGCACAGAGACTGTACCTGAACATTATGTGGTCAAGGCTAAAAGTGAATGGACTCCAGAAGAAAAAGCTCATGTACTCAGGGAACCGAAGATAAAGAATATATTGCACAATAGTCTTGATGCTGTCATGTCAAACAGAATGATTGCATGCAAGTCTGCAAAAGAAATCTGTGATACATTAGACATCAGTATGATCTCAACACTGTGTCTCTTGATGAAGTCTATGGAATGCTAAGAACTCATGATCTTGAAGTTCAACAGAGAAAGAACAAGAAAAGCAGCAAGGCAAAATCTATTGCTTTGAAGGCAGAGGCTAAATCAAAAGGAAAAGCTGTGGAGGTCTCGAAGAGGAAAACTCAAGTAGCTGAGTCAGATCCTGATGACTCATCATCAGATACTAATGGTAATCCTGATGCCAATCCTGATGGTGATTCTTCTGATTCAGACATGGAAGAGATGGTTTCTATGATTGTCAGAAGCTTCAAAAGGATGAAGTTCAGGAAGGCTAGAAGACAAGGCAACTTTCAAAGAAGGACCTTCAATGCAGACAAAGACAAGAATATCAAAAAGGAAAGCAATGGTAGCAAATTTGACAAGTCAAAGGTTAGGTGCTACAAGTGTAATGGCATGGGTCACTTTGCTTCTGAGTGCAAGAAGACAAAGGCCCTCATCACATCAAGCAAGGACTGGATGGACTCTTCTTTAGAATCTGATACTGAAGTGGTCAACTATGCCCTCATGGCCAATACTGATGATACTGCTATTCCTGATGATAAGGTACTCTTTTCTGTCTTTGATTTTGATTCTGATAATGCTTCTGAGTTAAGACGTTTTCTAAAGTCATTGCATATTAGCTTTAGAAGTCAAACTGCTGAAAATACTAGGATCTTATCTGAGATGTCTGAACTTAGGAAAAGGAATGAACTTTTAGAAGCTGAATTTTCTCACATGCAAAAAGTACAGATAGAATGTGACAATGCTAATCACATGTATTTAGAGATGAAATCTAAATGTACTGCTCTTGAAAAGGAACTTGAGGATGCTAAGGAGAAAATCAGAACTTGGACACACTCTGGTAGAAAATTTTATGAGATTAATACCTCTAAGAATTGGAAAGAGTGTCTAGGTTATAAGTCAGATGAAGATAAGAAATTGGAAGAGAAAATTATTGTTGATGAGACAGTTAGTCCAAAAACCTATAGACATGTTATAGACAAAACCAAATCTAAGATTATTCCTATTAATTTTGTTTATGGTAGGGATTCCAATTCAACTTTTGAAAAGGGATCTTCTTCTAATCAGAATGTTAAAGTGATTAAGTCTAAACCTGTCTTGAATAAAGTTACTAAGAATGTAGGTTTACTGTCTCAGAAACAACTCAAGGATAAAATCTGTGAGGTTACAGATAAGAAAAAGGAAGCTACTGTCAAGAGAAACAGGAATGGTAAAGTTGGGATTAATAAAGAGAATAATTATCAGGTTATCCCAAATGCACCTAGAAAATGTTGTTTTACCTGTGGTAACTCTAATCATCTTGCCATTGACTACAAGAAGAGTAAAAAAGAAGATTACTGATGTTCCTATGTCTGATATTAGGAATAGGTCAGTATTTTACAAATCACAGAAGTCCTGTTTTCATTGTGGTAGTGTATGGCATTCTATTAATACATGTGCAGAATATCATGATTTGTACTATAACTTTTATGATCCTTTGCCTAAGTTTAAAAATAGTGCAAATTCTGATAGCCTTAAGAATGTCAAAGAGAAGCATGTTTTTGTTAATACTGATACTGACAAAGCAAATCCTGATGGAGTAAATCCTGTCAGGACTGCTAGAGTCAGAAAGTCTTCTGCTGCTAAAATTAATAAAATGCATGGAAAAGGAACCCTACAGGTGTGGGTTCCTGTGAATTCTAACTAGTGTTTTTGCTATTCTGATTGCAGGGAAAAAGGAAAAATGTGTTAGTCATGGATAGTGGATGCTCTGTGCACATGACTGGAAACAAAGCCCTGTTATCAGAATATGAAGAAAAAGTCGGCCCAACTATGTCTTATGGAGATGGCAACATTGGACAAACTTTGGGATATGGCAATATAATGATTGGAAATGTCACCATTGAAAGAGTAGCTCTAGTGAAAGGACTGAAACACAACTTGTTGAGTATTAGTCAAATCACTGACAGAGGTTATCATGTCAACTTCTATTCCACTCATTGTGAAGTAGTCAGCAAGGAATCAGGAAATATTGCACTGACTGGCTACAGGCATGGTAACATATATGAAGCCAACATTCACTCAAATACTGATGACTCCCCTACATGTCTCATCAGTAAAGCTTCAGTAGATGAAAGTTGGAATTGGCACAAGAAGCTTTCTCATCTCAACTTCAGCAATATCAATGAGTTGGTTAAGAAAGATTTAGTTAGAGGACTGCCTAAAGTGTTATATACTCCAGATGGACTCTGTGATGCATGTCAAAAGGCTAAACAAAGAAGGACATCATTCAAGAGTAAATCTGAATCCTCTATTGAAGAACCGTATCACATGATGCATCTTGATCTATTTGGACCAGTCAACATCATGTCCATCAGTACGTGAAAGGCATATGTCTAGGCCTATTTGTATACACCGAGGATTCTACTCAACTTTAATTAAGATGTAATAAGTAAATAATAAAACTCTAATGTCACAGGAATCTCAGAAGATTATATTTGTCAAAGAATGAAGATTAAAGTCATCTACAGACTTGAAGTGATTCTACATTGAAAGAAGCTCAATTTATTGATCAAGCCTCAATGAATTATTCAAGCTCAGTGGATTTATTAAAGTGACGGAGATTTCAAGTGACAGCAAAAGATACTGATTACAGAGTTCTTAAATGAGAAGGAAGTGAATCACTGCTTAAAGTCAAATAGATAAAGAACAAACATTGTCGTTAGTCACTCATGAACAAGACAGTGCATCGAGTGTCAACGTACTATTGTGTTTGTTATTTATCTAAGTTTTAAGTGATTCTGGAATTAATTGAGAAGTCAAATAATTCTATTTATTCTCTTATAAATAATTAAATAATCAAGTTTATTTATTAATTTAATTCTGTAAAGAATTAATTTAATACATAATTTATTTAGTTAATTATTTAAATTAGAATAAAAATGAACTAGGAAGACTTAAGATTGAACTAGGAAGACTCAGTTTTTAATCTAAGAAGACTCACAAGTGAGTCTTACCGAATGTCTTCCTAGGCCAATTGTAAGTCTTACCGAATGTCTTCCTAATACATTCCTTGTCTTCCCGAAAGTCTTCCAAGGCCAAAAACTTTGTTTTTCTGATTGTCTTCCTAGTGCAAATTAGATTCTGTCAAGTGGATTTGCAAGTGGACAAAAGGAAAAGCAATGCAGATTGTTTAAAGACAAGGCATTCGAAGACTCATTATCACAACACACAACAACTCATTACAATCTATCAGCAAAGCAAAAGACACAGCAGTTTTCAACATTTCACTCTCTCTCTGCAAAACTTCTTAATGGACAATAAGAATTCATTTCTTCTCAAGAAATTAATTCTAGTTTGTATTTGTTAGATATAATTGCTGACGTTTTTTTTCAGTGTTTAAGTATCAGGTAACTCATCAGAGTTTACGGGAAGAGTTTAAAGGAAGCCGGTCAGAGTTTATTTAAAGTCTGACAGGGTGAAGAGTTTAAAGGAAGCCGGTCAGAGTTTATTTAAAGTCTGACAGGGTGAAGATGTTGAATTAGCTGTCGGTGCTGAATTGAATATTCTAGAAGCAATATATTCTGAAGATGGAAAGAAGCAGAATATATTGATACAGCCAAGGAAACGGAATAGAAGATAAGAAGCAATCTGTAATTGATATGAATTGTATAGTTAATTTATAGGAGTATCAATTAGATAAGGATTGTGTAACTGTGTACTATATAAACACAGATAGGTTATCCCTAGAAGGGACGCGAATATTGAGATATTATTCTTGTAACCTAGAAGCTCTTTGTGATTCATTAACATCATAAAGAGAGAAGCTGTTAATACGATTACAGTTTTATTGATTCATAAACAGTGTTCTTGATTATTGTTATTCTCATATATACTTGATTATATTGTGTATTTGACCTAACAATTGGTATCAGAGCCAAGGCTGTTTAATATATACAGTTTTACGATTCAAACACAGTAATAATCATGTCTGAAGAAAATCAAGCTACTCCCAAGGTTGAACAGGTTAAACCTAACTCTGTGAGTCGATATGAAACAATCAGGGTTCCAATTCTCAGGCCAGTAGAATATCCTGTATGGAAGGTCAAGATGGCTATGTTTCTGGAAGCCACAGATCCAGAATATCTTGACAGAATTTACAATGGTCCTCATAAGCCAACGAAATTGTCTACTGTTATTGCTGATGAAGAACAGAAGCTGATTCCAAAGGAAAAGAAAGATTATACTCCTGAGGACATCTCATCTCTTGCAAAAGATGCAAAGGTTAGACATCTTCTCCATAGTGCTTTAGATAATGTAATGTCTAACAGAGTAATTGGTTGCAAAACTGCAAAAGAGATCTGGGATGCTTTGGAAGTCAGGTGCCAAGGAACCACTGCTATAAAGAAAAACAGGAAAACAATACTCACACAGGAGTATGAGCACTTTGATTCGAGACCCAATGAAACCTTGACTGAGACTTATGACAGATTCTGCAAATTGCTGAATGATTTGTCTCTTGTTGATAAAGAATATGATCTTGAAGAATCAAATCTCAAATTTCTATTATCTCTACCTGAAAGATGGGATTTGAAAGCAACAACAATAAGAGATAATTATGAACTAGCTGATACTGAACTTGATGAGATTTATGGGTTATTGAAAACTCATGAATTGGAGATAGAACAGAGGAACAGACGGTCAAGCAAGAAATCAAGATCTGTTGCTCTCAAAGTCGAGGAGAAGCCCATTGAAAAGAAAATCTCAAGGAAGAAAGCCAAAGGAAAAGCATTGGTTGTAAACTCTGAAAGTGAGTCATCAAACTCTGATGATGACTCAAACTCTGATGAAGCTTCTGACTCTGAGGATGATGAAGAGGAGTTGATGCAAATGGCTGCCTTGATGGTTAAGACATTTAAAAAGATGGGATTCAAGAACTTCAAGAAGGGTAAAAGATTCTCAAGGAGAGATTCAAATTCTGAGAAGAAGAATTTCAGAAAGTCTGATGGAAGGGATACCAAGTCTGGAAAGAAGGACAAATCTGAGATCCAGTGCTACAAGTGCAAAGAGATGGGTCACTATGCTCCAGAGTGCAAGAAAGGAAAAACTGAAAAAGCACTCATCTCTAAAGGCAAAGACTGGGCAGATACTTCAGACTCTGATGATGGAGTAAATTATGCTCTTATGGCAACTGTCAAAGATGAGACTGAATCATCTGAAAACAAGGTACCCCTAACTACTTATGCGTATGATACTGATAATATATCTGAATTAAGAATTTATCTTAAAAACATACATGTTAGTTATAGGGATCAGACTTTAGAGAATGAGAGGATTAAATCTGAGAATCTTAGTCTTAAAGATAGAAGCAAGTTTCTTGAAAGAGAACTTGAAAATATGAAGCAGATTCAAAAAGAAAGAGATGATGCTGTTTATGTTGAACATGAGTTGCTTAAAAGGTATAGGCAACTAGAATCTGATTTAGAGAAGGAAAGAAAAATAATTAAAACTTGGACTAATTCGGGTAGAGATACACATCAAGTGTTTCAGACAGATTCTGTAGGTTTAGGGTACAGTGAGGAAGATGAACTTAGATTTCAGGACAAAATCAAGTTTAGAGCATTCATAAGTTCATATTCAACTCCTGTAACATTTGTTCCTGAATCTAGTAAGCTAAAATCTGTAGTTATGAAAGAAGCTGTAATAGAGCCAGTTGAAGCTTGTGTTGAACAAGTGGATATTGAATTTAAAACAGAGAAACCTATTGAGCCTGAAGCTGTTAAAGAACCAATTAGAGTCTTTGAGAAACAGGTTAATGTTGGTTTAATGACAGGAAAACAGTTTAAACATAAGCTCAAAGAGGTAAAGTCTGCCATGAAACCTAAAGGGTCCAAGAATAGGAATGGAAAAATAGGCATAAATAATAGAAATAATCATTTGCCTAATGCTGGTGCTTCAAGGAAAACATGTTACAATTGTGGTAGTTCTAATCATCTTGCTAGATTTTGCAATAAGAACAAACATATTAATTCTTTACCTTCTACTTCAGAAGTAAAGAATGATTATGTTAGAATAAGACCACAGACTTTATGCACACATTGTGGGAGCACTTGGCATTCTATTTACACATGTAAGAGTTATCATGCAATTTATCATAATTATTATGAGCTAAAACCCAACTTGAAATTGGTTAGAGCAAACTCTGCTAGTGTAAAGTCTGACAATGTTAGTTTAAACTCTGATAATACTGATTCCGCTGCAAAAGCTAACACTGTTAAGAAAGGCAAAGGATCCAAGCAAGTCTGGATCCTTAAAACTAACACTTAGTGTTTGTTTGTGATTGCAGGGTATAAGAGAGAGCACACTTATCTTGGACAGTGGATGCTCAGGACACATGACTGGAAATAAAGCCCTGCTATCAGACTTTGAGGAGAAGGCTGGCCCAAAAGTTTCCTATGGAGATGGCAACATAGGACACACTCTGGGATATGGCAATATTAATCTTGGAAGTGTCATCATAAAAAGTGTAGCTCTAGTCTCAGGACTCAAGCATAATCTGTTATCTGTGAGTCAAATCTGTGACAGAGGAAACCATGTAGATTTTCATAGTGAATACTGTGAAGTTATCAGTAAATCTACTGGAAAAGTTGTTCTAGTTGGACACAGGCGCAACAATATTTATGAAGCAAGTTTGGTAACAAACTCTGATGGAAAAATAGTGTGTCTGACTGCAAGAATGTCAAATGAAGAGAGTTGGAATTGGCATAAGAAGCTCTCTCATCTCAATTTGAACAACATAAATGAGCTAATAAGAAAGGATCTTGTAAGGGGACTCCCAAAATCAATACTCAGTCTAGATGGCCTATGTGATTCTTGTCAAAAGGCCAAGCAAAGGAAGTCATCTTTCAAGAGCAAATCTGAATCTTCAGTAGTGGAACCTTATCATCTTCTACATGTTGATCTCTTTGGACCAGTGAATGTGATGTCTATGGGCAGAAAAAAATATGCTCTAGTAATTGTTGATGAATATACTAGATATACATGGGTGTATTTCTTATCAAAGAAGGATGAAACTGCTCAAACTCTGATGGATCATGTAAATCTACTGGACAAAGGATCACAGCACAAAGTCAAAATAATAAGGAGTGATAATGGAACTGAATTCAGAAACTCAATCATGGAAGCTTTCTGCAAGGAAAGTGGAGTGAAACAAGAATTTTCTGCACCTGGAACTCCACAGCAAAATGGTGTAGTTGAAAGAAAGAACAGAACTTTAATTGAAGCAGCCAGAACTATGCTTGAAGAAGCAAAATTACCAACTTATTTCTGGGCAGAAGCTGTTCAAACTGCTTGTTTTACTCAAAATGCCACACTGATCAACAAGCATGGGAAAACACCATATGAGATGGTGAAAAATAAGAAGCCAAATTTGAAATATTTTCATATATTTGGATGCAAATGCTTTGTGTTGAAGACTCATCCTGAACAGTTGACAAAGTTCGAGTTAAAAGCTGATGAAGGAATCTTTATTGGTTATCCATTGTCAACAAAAGCATTTAGAGTTTACAATCTGAGAACTAAAGTGATCATGGAATCCATTCATGTGTCGTTTGATGACGAGAAAATAACTGGACTTGAAGACAAGAATGAATATGATCAACTACGTTTTGATAATGAAGATTTATTCTCTGATGATGTAAACTCTGATGAAGCAGGGTTGACAAACTCTGACGAAGCATACTCTGAACCTCTACTGGTAAATACTGGAGATTCTGAAAATTCTCAAATTGAACAAAATAGAGAACCAGTTGAGGGGGAGCGTGAAGAAGCTCAACAAGACACAGCAAGTGAGTCAGTTGAGGAAACTGATTCAAACTCTGACAGTTCAAACTCTGAGCCATCCAATTCAGGGGGAGCCTCAGATGCTACAGAAAGTCAACATATGAATCAGGAGAGCATGGATCAAGGGGGAGGATCCAATAATGATGCAAGAAACCACTTACCAACAGCAAGAAAGTGGGCACAGGCACACACACCTGATCTCATAATTGGAGATCCTGATGCTAGTGTGAGAACTAGAAGTGCAACAAATAATGAGTGTCTGTATCATGCTTTCTTGTCTCAAACAGAACCAAAGAAAGTGGAGGAAGCTCTTCAAGATGCTAATTGGATTACAGCAATGCAAGAAGAGTTAAATGAATTTGAAAGAAATGAAGTCTGGACACTTGTACCTAGACCAAAGAATAGATCAATTGTAGGTACAAAGTGGGTTTTCAGAAACAAGACTGACAGTGAAGGTGTGATTACAAGAAACAAGGCTAGACTTGTGGCTAAAGGTTATTCACAACAGGAAGGAATTGACTATGATGAAACCTTTGCTCCAGTTGCAAGATTGGAGGCCATAAGGATTTTTCTGGCCTATGCTGCACACAAGAAGTTTAAAGTCTTTCAGATGGATGTGAAAAGTGCTTTTCTCAATGGGAAACTTGAAGAAGAAGTGTTTGTTGAACAACCACCAGGATTTGTAGATCCCAAGCATCCAGATTATGTCTACAGGCTTGACAAGGCATTATATGGACTAAAGCAAGCACCAAGAGCATGGTATGAAACTCTTGCTCAATTTCTTTTAGAAAGTGGGTTCACAAGAGGTACAATTGATAAAACCTTGTTTTATTTCAATACTGGTGATGATTTGCTTTTAGTTCAAATTTATGTAGATGATATTATCTTTGGATCTACTAATGACAAACTCTATAAGAAGTTTGCAAAGCTTATGCAATCCAGGTATCAAATGAGCATGATGGGAGAGCTTAGTTACTATCTAGGCTTACAGGTCAAGCAAACAGATGATGGTATTTTTATCAATCAAGCAAAATATACCAGAAATCTTCTCAAGAAATTTGGTATGCTTGATAGTTCATCTGCTACAACTCCCATGGCTACAGCAACAAAGCTAGACAAAGACACAGGAGCCTTAGTAGATATGACAAACTACAGAGGAATGATAGGGTCTTTACTGTATCTTACTGCAAGTAGACCTGATATAATGTATGCAACATGTCTTTGTGCAAGATTTCAAGCAGATCCCAGAGAGCCTCATCTAACAGCTGTAAAAAGGATTTTCAAGTATCTCAAAGGAACCATAACTCTTGGTTTGTGGTATCCTAGAGAATCAGAGTTTAAATTACTTGGTTACTCTGATGCAGATTTTGCAGGCTGTAAGATAGACAGAAAAAGCACAAGTGGAAGCTGTCAATTTTTAGGTGACAGATTAGTTTCTTGGTACAGCAAGAAACAGAAATCAATTTCAACATCCACAGCAGAAGCAGAGTATATAGCTGCTGGTAGCTGTTGTGCACAGATTTTATGGATGAAGAATCAATTGCTGGACTATGGATTAAGGTATTCTAAAGTACCTATTTACTGTGATAACCAAAGTGCTATTGCTATGACAGGTAATCCAGTACAGCATTCCATGACCAAGCACATCAGCATCAGATATCATTTTATCAGGGAACATGTGGAAGAAGGAGATATTGAGCTTCATTTTGTGTCTACAGACCAACAACTTGCAGATATCTTCACCAAACCTTTGAGTGAAGCTACTTTTACAAGATTGGTAAATGAACTTGGAATGATCTCTGGTTTCGACTAGAGATACGGGTTAGACTCAAAAACTATAAATGTTTGCTTTTTATGTTCATGATTTCTTACATGTGTTAACTGTTATGTGCACCAGCATGTTAAACTCTGATGGTAAACTCTGAGGTTAAACTCTGATGCTAAACTCTGTTAGTCATAAAATGTTGGTCATACTCTGATTGTTATAGTTTAGTGCTATACTCTGATTGTAATTTTGTCTGAAACATATGGACCAATGAAGAAATTTGTATGAAGCATAATTCTCAGTAAGTAATTATGAATCCTTAAGAGTTATATAGATTCTGATCTCAAATATGTGCAGTAAGTTAACACAGCATGATACTGTCTCTATATTTATAGCATCTCTTAGTTTATTGATCCTATACACTGAGTCTGTATTAGCTGTTTGCATTTTCTCTCATAAGTTAATTATATTTACTGATGAAAAGTCTAAACTCTGATTATTAATTGCAAATAATTCACCCTCAAATCAAAAGATGCCAAACAGAGCACAAATTCCTTTGAGATCATGTTGTGCCTAGGAAGATCCAGGAACTTATTGTATGAAATAAGGGCTAAAATCTTTGATTTTTGGTGACTAGTGCCAACCACTGATTACTGGAAAAATAAAAAAAAAATAAAATAATATATATATATATATATATATATATATATATATATATATATATATATATATATAAAGGGGGTGAAAAATAAAAGACATATCCAAATGAAAGGATATCAGTAATACAGAGTTTAGATATAAAATCAGATTTTATTTTATACATGAGAGTTTAGGCAACCAGTTTTTACTGATTTAGTTTGTGGACTCTATGCACTTTGAGATGATCTAAATATTTGATTTCGGTAAACTCTGCTATTTCACACACATATTTTCACAACTGTACTGTTTGAGAAAAGAGTTTATTGACAAAGAAGGACAAATGGTAAACACTGATGTATTGTGTGACATATGCCGAGGTAACTTTGTTTTAATCTCTGATGGTTAAAATAATTTCTTTGTTTCAGACATTTTATAATTTTGAGATTAGGCATTTGTTTTTCGAAAAAGTATGATTGGTAACAGATCTATTTTGCATTAAACAGAGAAAAGAAAGAGTGTGTTTGATAAGTGTGAAAGGCGGTAATTATGGCTGTTTTTACTGCGCATGCGCCTTGAAAACTGTAAATTACTGCTGTCTGTCATAAATTGTCTGTTGTGTGTAAATGTCCCACGATTTCCAAGTACGACAGTTGTCTGTGTTAATGATTAAAAACTCTTCAGTTTTTAAAGTTTAATCTTATTATTTGTACATTATACACACAACTGCTTACACTTTTCACGATTCTACACATTTGCATTCTACAGTCATTCACACAAACACTCAAACACTTTCTGAGCCCAGTTTTTCTTGCTTTCTAATCTTATTCTCTGATTGTTTTCATCAATTAATACTAATGGCAACTACAGCGTTTGTTGTTTCTGGGTTAGATTTTGTTCCTAACAACTATACTGCACCACTAAACACTGCTACTGCACCTGAAGCGTTTCATTTGATACAAGAGTTTCTTGCACAATCAGTAATTGGACGAGCTTTAGTAGAACCAGCCAAACTTTCTGGTTCACAGATAAAGGCGTTCTGGGAAACAGGTTTGTATGATAATGGTGGTGAAACTGGACACCCATCAATAATTTTTGAGTATGAAGAAACAGAGTATATAATTACTACTGGAACTGTTCGCATGGCAATGGGATTCCCTGAGTTTTCTTCCTACACTGTTGGAATGGGTGATGAGGATTTAATACGAATGATGCGAGAGATTGGCTACTCTGGACCATTGACAAAGATTGGGCAACTCAAAAGGCCGTTTCTGCGCAAGGAATGGAGTTTCTTCTTCGATTGCATCACGAGGACATTTGGAAAGAAATGCACAAATTGGGATGCTATTCCCACAGACAGTCTGCAAATCGGGTATTCTTTATTATATGATAATCATTTTGATTTTGCACGACTTGTTTTGACTAACTTAGGGGAGAAGATGACAGAGAATAGAGGAGTTGTTTATTTTTCTAGATTCTGTCAGCTTTTGTTTTCTTATTGTGTTGAAGGAGTAAATGTAATTGAAGCAGATGTTTCTTGTTTTAAATTACATAAGAGGGTATTTACTGATCTAGTAAATAAAGATGTTAAGAAAGGAGTTGTTGGAGACTTGTTGCTACCTGCCTCAGTGCAACAGTTTTTAAATGCTCAAGTCAATTCACCAACTCAAGAAGTACCTCCATTAACTTCTGTTAATCCTGCAAGAGGTGGTAGAACTAAACATATGGGTTCTAAGCCAGCTAGGATTTCTAAACCATCTTCTGAAGCTGAACCTTCTGTGTCTCCATCACAAAGGTTAAAGAAGTCCAAAACCAGAGCACTTAAAAGAAAAGTAAGGGCACAAAGACCTCTTTCTGAAGAAGCCAGAGTGTCTGATAGTGAAGATGAAATAGAGGATTCTCAGACTCTGAGCAAAAGAAGAAAGCTTGTAGCCACTTATCTTTTTGATGAGGAGGAAGAAGCTGAATTGCCTGTAAACTCTGAAGTGGTAATTCAGGAAGCTGTTCTAAGGGAAGCTACTATGCTCTCAGAGAATAGAGCAAATCTTGATGTATCTGAAGCTCCTGCATCAGAGAATGAGGAGATTGTGACTGAAACTGTTCCTCAAGATACTCCTGCAATTGTTGTTGAGGAGGACATTCTAAATGCTAATGAGGACAGAGTGTTTGACAACACTGTAACTCCTGAAGAAGTTATTCAAAAGGAGATTCTTGGTACTACTATGCTTTCTCAGGACAGAGTAAATACTGATGCTATTATGTTGGATATTGAAATAGAAGCTCCTACATCAAAGGCTAATGATGTAGTTGAGGAAGCTGCTACTCATTCTGATAGCAGAGTTTTTGATTTTGAAGCACACACCTCTATACATTCTGATCATTATACAGAGGGTGTGGAAGCTGATCAAGTAACTGATCAGATAGAAGAATCTCTGGCCACTCACACTGAAATTATTTCTTGTGATCTTGACAAAGGTGAGGAGGTTAATCAGATGATAAAAGTCACAGAGACAATTCTTGATGAAGCTGTGATAGAAAAGGAACAAGAGGCTGCTGATGAGCTAAACTCTGAGAATATTATTCTTGAAGCTTTGCAACAATCTGTTGTTGAGATTGTTCAAAGAGAAGCAGAGGTTTTTGCTCAAGTTAATTCTGATATTCCTGAAGCTGTAGCAGAGGAGAAAATTGATGAAGCTGCACAGTTTACTGCTGAAAATATTCTTACTGTAGATGAAGCAGATAATAATGAAGAAGCTGGAAATGATGCTGAGGGTTCTCATTCACACCCTAGTATTCAAGTTTCAATTGCTGATGATGTAAATAGTGATGAAGCAAGGGAAGTCAATAGACAGACCAATGAGCATTTTCAGAATCTGTACTACAATACATGGGCTGATACAGATTGTGTCTTCTCAGCACAAAGGGCTGCAGATTTTCTATCTAATTCTGTCAAGAAGATCTCAAATACTGATGTACTTACAAGCTTACAGGCAACTGTTGTTCAAGTCAAATCTCTTAATAATAGATTTGATGAGAATCAACAAATGCTTACAAATCTAAGGAATGAAGTAAGTATGAGGGATCTTACTCTCAAGACTGAAAGAACTTATTATTCTACCATGTTCAAGCAGCAAGCCAAGGATTCTGAGGAAATCAAGAAGAGGCTTGGAAAAGTTGAAGAAAATCAGAATGCAATGTCTACTCAAATGAATTCCATTTCTACTGCTATTGAATTGCTGACATCAGTACTACTTTCTGATGATGTCAAAAAGGGGGAGAGTGTAACTAAAGACAAATGCAAAGACACTCAAGCTCTGAGACGGAGGGATGATGATTCTGCTGATGGGGGAAGCAAAGGAACTGAAAGAAAGATTTTTGCTCTAAGGCAAAGAAGGTCAAGAGTAAACTCAAGAGTAAACTCTGATAAACAAACAAACTCTGACCAGAAAAACTCTGGTGGTCAATCTACTTCAAAACTCAAGAGTTTAGCTGTTTCAGCTAATCCATCTACTGATGAAGAGATTGCTGCTAGGATATTCATGAAAGAGCATGGAAAGAATGTTACTATTGAAGATATCCAGGCTGAAGAGCAAATGCTTGCTGATGAACACAAGAAAAATATTGAAGCTGGAATCTACAAGAAACAGGAAATCAAGGCTCCTAGAAAGAAAGAAGTTGGTATTTCTATCAAAGAGAATACGCAACAGAGTATACAAGATACAAGGAGACCTGTGATTGGAAACACTGATAAAGGTAAGGGTATACTGATTGAAGATGAACAGTTACCTAAGAAGTTTAAATCAACCTCTGACATTGCTCAAGTTGAAACAAGATTAGTTAAATCAACCTCTGACACTGCTCAAGTTGATGTTACTACCAAAGTTATGACAACCTCTGACGTTGCTCAAGTTGTACAGAAATCTACACTACTTCCAGGATTCAGCAAACCAAAAATTCTTGAAGACCTAAAGCTTGAAGCTGTAAATTTCTCAGAAACCAGAACAGTATTGGGAAAAGAAGCCTATGACAAATCAGGTCTAGGATCACACAGAGAGAAAAGGATAAACAATAGTCCAATGGATCAAACTTCACTGGCAGAACCTGGTGTTGGGGTTACTCAAGAGAGCCTTGACAAGCTAGAGTCTGTTCAGTTAATTTATCACAAGGGACTTAGAAAAGACTTTCTGTTATACTTTATGAATGATGGCAGAGTATACAGAATAGGTGAAAGTGATATATATTTGAAAATGACTGAAGAGTTAGAATATGTTCTATATCTACTCAAAGTCAACAATCAAAGAACTCAGAATGCTGCTGAAGTTCTGAGAGGAAGGATGATGAGAGCAAAAATTCTCAGTGGTTCTAGTATTTCAAGTGCTTACATTCCTAAATACAGAGATGCACATGGAAAAATTGTGGAGATGAAAAGAAACAGTGCTATGTTCAGAACAGCACTGGGTACAAAAGTGCTTGAATTTAATCTAGAATCTGATAAAGCTTATTATATCAAGCTAGGGAATGAGATGAGGAAAAATTCCATCTATTCTCTTAGAGCTGCAATTTATCAGATTGGAGAAAGTGATCCTGAAATGAAAGAGCTGAAGAAGATCATGATGGAAGAGCTAGAAAGAGCTGAGAAGAAGCTACTATCAGACTATATCAGGACAGTGCCTGATATTCAAGAAATCAAGTAAAGTCTGACTGTAAGTTTTTAAATATTTTCTATTCTAAGTCAAATTTAAACTATGTTTTAAACTAAACTCTATTATATGTTAAACACTGCATTTGTTAAATGTTTTTGACATCATCAATTATCTGTTTAACTTGTACATTTTTCATTATGAACAAGTTGGGGGAGATTGTTAGATATAATTGCTGACGTTTGTTTTCAGTGTTTAAGTATCAGGTAACTCATCAGAGTTTACGGGAAGAGTTTAAAGGAAGCCGGTCAGAGTTTATTTAAAGTCTGACAGGGTGAAGAGTTTAAAGGAAGCCGGTCAGAGTTTATTTAAAGTCTGACAGGGTGAAGATGTTGAATTAGCTGTCGGTGCTGAATTGAATATTCTAGAAGCAATATATTCTGAAGATGGAAAGAAGCAGAATATATTGATACAGCCAAGGAAACGGAATAGAAGATAAGAAGCAATCTGTAATTGATATGAATTGTATAGCTAATTTATAGGAGTATCAATTAGATAAGGATTGTGTAACTGTGTACTATATAAACACAGATAGGTTATCCCTAGAAGGGACGCGAATATTGAGATATTATTCTTGTAACCTAGAAGCTCTTTGTGATTCATTAACATCATAAAGAGAGAAGCTGTTAATACGATTACAGTTTTATTGATTCATAAACAGTGTTCTTGATTATTGTTATTCTCATATATACTTGATTATATTGTGTATTTGACCTAACAGTATTGTTAAATCCAAACCACTAGAAGTTGATTATTTGTATTTCTTTGATTATCTAGCGGATTTTTATCCCTAGAATTTATCTCGAACTTTGCTTTTAGCATTCGATCTTTTTATTACAAATATTAGAAAAGTTCATGTCGAATTTATTCTAAATTTGTATTAATTAGTTTGAGATAAATACTTTGTAATCGGTACGATATTTGCAACACCTTTCAAGTTTAATATAAGTTATATTAACTTGAATTCTGTTTTATTTTATTCCGCCATAACTTGTTCTTAATTGTTAAATTATTCAAAGGACAAATTCGATAAAAAGGTATCGTTTGTATTCAATCCCCCTTCTACAAACTTATCAGGACCTAACAATTGGTATCAAAGCCTTTTGATTGATATACAAATCAAAGATCCAATTGTTTGAGATTTTTTTTTCAACTCTGAAATTTTTTTTATTCTAAAAATCTCAAAAGATGTCTACTACACAGAAAGTGGGTACAGTAAAAATCCCAATGTTCAGCAAGGATCATTATCCTATGTGGAAGAAGAAAATGCTTCTTTTTCTTAAAGTGGCTAATCCTAAATACATTGATGTGTTTAAGAATGGACCAAAACTCCCTATGATTACTGAGGAAGAACTAATAGTGGATAATGTTGTGACTAGGGCTGCTAGGATGTATCCTAAAGAAACCAAGGATTACACTCTTGATGAAAAAGAGGATGTTACCTTGGATTCCTGTCTACAGTTGATCCTTATTGATTGTCTTGATCCTGTCATGCATAATCATGTCCTAAATTGTGATACTGCCAAACACATTTGGGAAACTATAGAGATAATCAATGAGGGGACAGAGGAAGTTAGGGAGAATAAGCTGGAAATTCTCACCACTCAATATGAGCATTTCAGATCAAACCCCGGTGAAGGTATCTCTGAGGTTTTTGAGAGATACAACAAATTAATCAATGATCTGAATATCAATGGGAAGCGCTACACTATCAAGGAAATTAACAAGAAGTTCCTACTGACACTTCCACCTCATTTGGAGCACAGAATATCTGCCATTAGAGAAGCAAGGAATTTAGGAGAGATTGCTTTGGATAGATTATATGGTGTTCTGAAGACTTATGAGTTGGAGCAGATTCAACAAAGAGAGTTGTATGGAACTGGGAAAATAGTTAGTACTTCTACTGCATTGGCTGCTGAAGTCCCACAGAAACTGGAAGTGAAGTCTGTTCAATCTTCTAGTTCTAACATGAATGTTATTGATGCTGAATATGGATTAACATCCAATGATGAATCTGGTGGTGACTTCTATTCATTAGAGGAACTTGATCAGCTGGAGGATGATGACTTGGCTTTGATAGTCAGGAAGTTTGGGAAGTTCAGATTCAAAAGGAATCCCAATCTTAAGTTCAGACCCAGATTTCAGAGAGGAGGATCTTCCTCTTCAAGTGGCACAAGGGGTGGCTACAAAACTGGAACTGTGGAAAGGAGCTCAATCAGATGCTACAATTGCAATGAGTTGGGTCATTTTGCTACTGAATACAGAAAGCCAAAGCAAGTGACTAGGAACACATTTGATTCTAGCAAGAAGAACAAGATTGGGAAAGCTTATGTTGCTGAAGGAAAAAGTTGGGATGACTCTGACAGTGATGAAGAAACAGGTGAGATTGGAAACCTTGCTTTGATGGCTAATGAGGCAAGCACTTCATCCAGATACATGTCAGAGGTAACATTTACTGATACTGAAATGATTCGTCATCTTGGTGGTACTTTAAGTTGTGCACGCACTGAAAATGATAGAATAATTCTTTTAAACACAAATCTTGAAAAAGAAATAAAAGAATTAAAACTAGTGCATATTAATCAAGATGAACTTACTAAAAATGTAGCAGTTCTTGAGAATAGGGTTAAATTGTATCAACAACTGGAAACCATTCTCAAAGATCAAATTAGTCAGCTTAAGACCAAAGCTAATGCCTATTACAACTCTTGTAAAACGGCTAAAGAAATTTTCAATAAACAAGCTATTGGTAATCATGTCAGTATAGGTTATGATTATAATGAGGCTATTGGACTTCTTGGAATTAGTACCCCTTGTAGAGTCAGATCTGAAGGAAAGGTTGTTCCATATATACTTAAGGGTATTGAAACACCCTTCTGTAAGGAGTCCGAGGCAGATCCTTGTTGACTCGTAAACACGCAAGTATACGCGATCACAAATAGCAAGTGATAAATAGAGTTCGTTCCGCAGAGACAAGGTGTAAATGCCAATTTAATACCTATGCAACAGTGTATGGTTACTTCTTAATGCTTGACCAATTATCCAATTGAGTTGTTGATTATTACTTAACTAATAAAACAATTATCAACTAAGAGTGAATTAACAAACGAGATTACTTATGTAAGAGAAAACATGGAGTTCCAATTTCATTGAATATTTCACTAAGGGTTGACACATAGAATTGATATAGGTGATAAAACTTGATAATTAATCAGATAACACGACAAGAATATGAGCTACCTTTCAGTATACTCATATCAAACCACTTAACATCCACAACAGTTAGAAGTCAAGAAGACACCACATCACGTTCAAATTATATATATGTCTATACAATCTGGAAACACAACTGGTTTAAGCACAAGTTATCTATAAGATTACATGGAGCAATATAAATTGGTCAAATCATACCACTAATCATGAAAATCAAATTAATTCATGAACCCATGCTAGTATGGCAAAATCTCAATCCTAGAATCCACTTTCGCAATCATCAAGGATTAATAAATTAGATGCTAGCTACACATCTATCAATTAAATCAACCATATTAGATTATCACAATTAAATCACCCAACAATCAATTACATGTCAAACACAATAATTACGTAAACAAATCCATTAGAACCCCATGATAATGATTTAGTTCATAATTAAACTAATCACCATCATGGGTTCCAAAGAAATCATAGATCTAAAAACAATTAATAATGAATAATAAAAGAGAAATTGAGAGCAAAATAAATCCTCAATAATGTAGAGAAGAAATACAAAAGATGAAATCAATAGGCCTCCTTGCTTGTCACGAGCTTGAAGAACCCTAGAAATTGATCTCTTGTTCCTAGAATAATAATATTGATGATAGCTAATAACCCTAATGATAGATGTTTTTTTTAAAGTCTAAGATATTACATAATAAACCAAAGCTACTTGCCCTAAAAAATTAAGCCCAACACATTCTGACCCGGTTTGGAAATAATATTTCCACAAAAAAAACATACAGTTTCGATGCAAACCACAGGAGGCAAATAGCGCTCCTGCGCTACCATTCTACGCCGCAGCGCCTAGAGTTCCCTGGCTATGATGTGAACAAACTCAAACCGCGCTGTTGCGCGAGCAGATGGCGCTCTTGCGTGAGCCTAAGGCGCTCTTGCGCGAGAATATGGCGCTCTTGCGCCCTACAGCTCCTGGAAACATGCTGCTGCTCCTGGAAACGCGCTCCTACGCCTTGCAGCTTCTGGAATCAGCACACAACTGGAGCCCTTGCCAACATTCCATTTTTCTCTTGGTTTACACTTCATCCGTAAACTCCAGTCCAAGCTACGATCCACAGAAATCGCCCACCAACACTGACGATCTACACTTTTGCACAACTAGACGAAAACACATCAAATTACAATGAAACTCAAGAACTTGCAAACGTCTTAAGTCCGAACGGAAGGTAAATAGTGGATAGAAAAATCCACTTATCAAACCCCCAAACTTAAACCGTTGCTTGTCCTCAAGAAATGCAAACTCAACCCTAAAATGATAAATGAATGCAACTAAAAACTAAATGTCATGATAATGCAGCAATGTCCTAATGCAATGATCCCACATAAATTACCGAAACCAACTCAACACGCAAACGCCTCAAGGAATGTGACAGTTCCAAACAGAGCTCGACTAAGTCCCCGTATACTAACAATACATGCCCGGAAACGTGGTGTGTGCAATTCTCACTAGATATACTCTCGTAACTAGATCAAAGGCATAACCAATTCTTCGCCAAGACAATCACATGTTTATAAACAGAATAAACTCTAGACACAAGAAACCACTTAAAGACACCTCAATATCCACTCGAGTTAGACAGGAATTCATGCTTTTATTACAAAACAACATACTAAACACAATACGCATGCTTATTTGACCGTGCAATGGTTGAGACCCCAAAAGGCTTATACAATAATACCCATGTAGCGAGCTTTAGGTTAGTGGATCCCAGACCGGAAAAATCTTAGGTCACTAGGCACAAAGTCCCCTAGAACTTAATTGCTCGAGTATTAAAGAGCTCAACCTGATCAATTCTGCATAAACAACTAACAAAACTCTTCTTTTTTTTTTTCTTCTTTTCTTATTTCTTTTTTTTTATTTCGGAATGAGTGCCCTTTGCCTTTTTCTCATCCCACCCTAGACTACTCATCTTTTCAATGAGCCGGCTACTAGCCATTTGACGCCTAGCCTTTACTGACAACTAGCATGATATCCCTATTTTCCCCCAAACTTAGACTTAAGTGCTTCTTTCAATTTCAAGAGAATAGAAAACATTCTAAATATAAATAGGTGATTAAATCTCAACAGCCAAACTAGGTATGACTCAATCTAGCCCAAGAGCAACCCGTGCGACCGTGAAAAGATTGTGTTCCCGACACACGCAAGTCAATTTCATAAGAACTTAAATCAACCCTCACACTCAAATTAACGTCGACCTATCGAGCCAGAAACAACCACTCATATGGAATCATGTGATATGCATGAACAAAATGATATTACAATCCTAAATAATTCTATATGACATGGCATACTAAATGCAAACTAAATGACATGGCAAAACTAAATGCAAAATTTCTAATATGAACTAGCATGAATATGCAACTATATGCAATGCAATGATTCTTGATACCCTAAAATCATCCCCAAACTTATTAATTTCAATGTCCTCATTGAAGGTAAATTACAGGTACAAGAAATACTCCCCTAGTCCTCGGCATCGTCACCCTCCTCAGGTGGTGAATCAGGTGGTGGGTACGGTTGGTGCACTCCAAAAACTAGCCAATCCACCTCAATGCCATCAGATGCTAAGACATGGTTGAGAGATACGGTCGCATCCACGGCTACTCAGTCCAGAATTTCTTTTTTTTTTTTTTTTTTTAAAAACACACCACTCTACGAAATGCTGGAAAACATGGGTTGCCTCCCACGAAGCGCTGTCGTTAACGTCATTTAGCCGGACTTGACTAACCAGAATCACGTTATACTGCCACCTTGAGTGGTTGGTGGCCCAAACGGAGGATCATGATGGTGCTCTCCAAATTCACTTCCTGACAAATTGTTAGCAACAATAACAGGAAAAATAGATGACTGTCCAAAATATGCATACCTCAGATGATTTGATGAAGATTTAAGAACGAGATTAGTAGTTTTTTTAAATGACGGCTTAAGCCGCACCTGAGAGTTCAAGAGCTCTGTCAAACCAAGCGACTCGTTTGGCATATCAAATTTCCTCTTCCAAGGAACTGCATTTAACATCTGAACATGCTCTGCTTTTACCTCCTCAGTACAAGGCTTGCTTAGTACACATACTTCGAATGGATCCGACTCCAACAACTGATCAAACGGTTTATTCTGACCAGTATCAACCCCTTCCACTCTAAAACACTTTTCATTGTCTTCCGGAACATTGATGGCCTTAAACACATTAAAGGAGACAGTCTGATCTTGCACTCTCATTGTGAGCTCTCCTTTTTGGACATCGATCATTGTGAGCAAAATAAATCCTCAATAATGTAGAGAAGAAATACAAAAGATGAAATCAATAGGCCTCCTTGCTTGTCATGAGCTTGAAGAACCCTAGAAATTGATCTCTTGTTCCTAGGATAATAATATTGATGATAGCTAATAACCCTAATGATAGATGTTTTTTTTAAAGTCTAAGATATTACATAATAAACCAAAGCTACTTGCCCTAAAAAATTAAGCCCAACACATTCTGACCCGGTTTGGAAATAATATTTCCACAAAAAAACATACAGTTTCGATGCAAACCACAGGAGGCAAATAGCGCTCCTGCGCTACCATTCTGCGCCGCAGCGCCTAGAGTTCCCTGGCTATGATGTGAACAAACTCAAACCGCGCTGTTGCACGAGTAGATGGCGCTCTTGCGCGAGCCTAAGGCGCTCTTGCGCGAGAATATGGCCCTCTTGCGCCCTACAGCTCCTGGAAACATGCTGCTGCTCCTGGAAACGCGCTCCTACGCCTTGCAGCTTCTGGAATCAGCACACAACTGGAGCCCTTGCCAACATTCCATTTTTCTCTTGGTTTACACTTCATCCGTAAACTCCAGTCCAAGCTACGATCCACAGAAATCGCCCACCAACACTGACGATCTACACTTTTGCACAACTAGACGAAAACACATCAAATTACAATGAAACTCAAGAACTTGCAAACGTCTTAAGTCCGAACGGAAGGTAAATAGTGGATAGAAAAATCCACTTATCAATCCTATGAATGAATACTCTATCATTATTGCTGAGGAGATTCGTGAAGAAGATATTGCTTTGGAAGCTGAACAGTCCAAAAAGTGTATATCTGATATTCCAGTCAAAGTTGCTTCAACTGAAAAGACTAAATCAGATATCCATAAGTTGGATCAAAACAACTGTAGAAATAACATGCCTATTGTTAATTCTTTTCATAAAGCATGTGGTGTGATTAATTGCATGTCTTGTGCTTTCAATGTTATGTATGCTTATTTTAATAAAAAGCATGTATCTAAAGATAAGACTGCTCCACGTCAACATGTTAATAATAAGAAGCATGTTAGAGATAATACTACTAGTCCTTCTAAGACTAGAGTGGATTCATTTATTCCTAAGCCTACTCAGAAATGTGTTAAGGTTGGTTATAAATGGAAACGCTCTTTTGTGAAAGAGGTTGGGGTAGTTGTTGTTAAAAATGTTGTTTTGCCTGACAAAGGCCAGTTCTTTAAGTATGCCGGACCCAATCAAGTTTGGGCTCCGAAGAAGGTCTAATCAATTTGGTATTGCAGGGAGTTAAACAGGTAAACCGTGTTATGTGGATTCTTGACAGTGGCTGTTCAAGGCATATGACCGGAGATAGAGCCCTGCTATCAGATTTGGTTGAGAAAGCTGGCCCAGTAGTTACCTTTGGAGATAACAGCAAGGGTATTACTAGAGGATATGGCTGTTTGAAGTATGGAAATGTTATCATTGAAGATATATCATTTGTGGAAGGTCTGAGATTCAATCTTCTCAGCATCAGTCATTTCTGTGACAGAGGATATGCTGTTTCATTTGAAAGAGAGAAGTGTCAGATCCTTCACAAGAAGAATGGAACTCCTGCTCTTCAAGGAGTTAGAAAAGGTGATTTTTTCATAGCTGATTTGGACTCTGGATCCGAAGATGAAGTTAATTGTTTTTATGCTAAAGCTTCATCAGATGAAAGTTGGCTATGGCACAAGAAAATGTCTCACCTTAACTTCAAAACCATGAACTCTTTAGTCAAGAGGGAATTGGTTAGAGGTTTGCCTCAGATGGAATTTACACAGGAAGGACTGTGTGAGGCATGTCAGAAAGGAAAGTCAAAGAAAGCTTCTCACAAGGGCACTGACTCATCATCAATAACTGAACCACTTCAGCTACTGCACATGGATTTGTTTGGTCCAGTTAATGTGATGTCCATGTCAAAGAAACAATATGCACTTGTGATAGTTGATGATTTTTCTAAATATACATGGGTTTTATTTCTACATTCCAAGGATGAGACCCCACACCTGGTGATTGACCATGTAAAGTTGATTGAGAAGGATTTTAAATTTCCTGTTAGAGCCATAAGATCAGATAATGGAACTGAATTCAAGAATGCAGTTCTAAATGAATTTTGTGCTTATAAAGGAATAACAAGACAGTATTCTGCCCCTGGAACTCCTCAACAAAATAGAGTAGTGGAAATAAAGAATCGTACATTGGTTGAAGCTTCAAGGACTATGTTAAGTGAGTCTAATCTTCCAACGTACTTTTGGGCTGAAGCAGCGAATACAGCTTGTTATACTCAGAATCGAACCTTAATCAACAAGGACTTAATGAAGACTCCGTATGAGATCATGAATAACAAGAAACCAACTGTCAAATACTTTCATGTATTTGGAGCAAAATGCTTTGTGCTTTTAGATGACAATGTTAAACGTGGCAAATTTGATGCCAAGGCACAAGAAGCTATTTTTGTTGGTTATTACAGAAGATCTTACAGGGTCTACTTGGTTGGCAGTCACACAGTAAAGGAAAGTGTCAATGTTACTTTTGATGACACTAAGTTCCCTAATATCCAAGAAGAAGATTCATCTGAAAAGCTGAAGTTTGATAACTTGCCAGACTCAGAATCAGATGATGCATCCCCACCTGAAGTTATTGCTGGTACTGATAATAATAATGATGATAATAATCCTGGTGGTGATGGTGGAAACATTGGTAACAATGGAGATACCACTAACACTGGAGAAGAATCATCAAGGCAGACAAGCAACAACTCAGGGGGAGCAAATGAAGGATCAACTAGTCACTCACAACATCAAAGTGAATTTCAAGGCGAATCATCAAGATCAAATCTTCCAAGACAGATTGTATGGAATAGAGCTCATCCTTTTGAGCTGATCATTGGTGATCCAAATGTTGGAGTTAAAACTAGAAGTGCAACTCAGAATGAATGTCATTATTCAGCATTTCTATCTGAAATGGAGCCAAAGAAAACTGAGGAAGCACTGACTGATCCAGATTGGGTAATTGCAATGCAAGATGAACTCAATCAGTTTGAACAACAACAAGTCTGGAAACTGGTACCCAGGCCAGAGAACAAGAAAGTAGTTGGTACAAGATGGGTATACAGAAACAAGCTAGATGAGAATGGCATTGTTACAAGGAACAAGGCAAGACTGGTTGCACAAGGGTATTCACAAGCTGAAGGCATTGATTATGATGAAACCTATGCACCAGTGGCTAGACTTGAGGCCATTAGGATGTTCTTAGCATTTGCGTCTTATTCAAATTTTAAAGTCTATCAAATGGATGTTAAGAGTGCATTCCTGAATGGTGAGTTGGATGAAGAAGTGTATGTGGAACAGCCCCCTGGCTTTGAAAATCAGGAACTGCTGGACTTTGTGTACTTTCTCTTCAAGGCTATCTATGGTCTCAAACAAGCCCCGAGAAAATGGTATGACACTCTATCTGGTTTTCTTTTAGAAAATGGTTTTGTTAGAGGTATCATAGACAAAACTCTTTTTTCAAAGAAATACAAAAGTGATATGATATTAGTCCAAGTCTATGTGGATGACATCATATTTGGGTCTACTAACGATGATCTCTGTAAGAGATTTGCTAAGTTAATGCAGGGTAAGTTTGAAATGAGTATGATGAGTGAGCTGAAATTCTTTCTTGGATTACAAGTAAGTCAAAGGTCAAATGGTATATTTATTTGTCAATCCAAGTATCTCAAAGAACTCCTCAAGAAATATCACATGGAGGATTCAGCATCAGCAAGAACTCCATCTTCAACAGCAATCAAACTTGGAGCTTCTGACAATTCTATCAAGGTAGATGTTACAAGCTACAGAGGTATGATTGGCTCCTTACTCTATCTTACTGCAAGTAGACCAGATATTATGTATGCTACATGCTTGTGTGCAAGGTTCCAAGCGGACCCTAGAGATTTACATCTCGTTGCTGTGAAAAGAATCTTGAGATATCTTAAGGGTACACCTAATTTAGGTATCTTGTACCCTAAAGATTCTGATTTTAATCTTATTGGATATACAGATTCTGATTATGCCGGTAGTGTTGTTGATAGAAAGAGCACCTCTGGGAGTTGTCAATTCCTAGGAGGTAGGTTGATTTCCTGGTATAGAAAGAAACAACAAACAGTTTCCAATTCAACAACAGAAGCTGAATATATTGTTGCTGGAAGCTGTTGTGCTCAGATCCTATGGATAAGAAATCAATTGAAGGACTATGGCTTTGCATTAGACAAAATTCCTATTTTATGTGATAATACAAGTGCCATAGAAATCTCCAACAACCCTGTGCAGCATTCGAGAACGAAGCACATTGATATCAGGTATCATTTTATTAGAGAGCATGTCATGAATGGAACTGTGGAGTTACACTTTGTACCCACAGATGAACAAACTGCAGATATATTCACTAAATCTGTTGACGAATCCACATTTACCAGGTTAGTAGGTAAATTGGGTATGTTAAACAGTCTTAGTGATTAACAATATCTCTGTCATGTTTGTTCTTTCAAAATTCATTTTTTTTTCTTCTTGTCATTTAATTGTCATTTATTGCTAATTTTCATTTAATATTACATGCTTGTAAATTTAAATAGCTCTGAATATTTTTATTTTCTTCAAAGATATTTTTCTCATTCTTGTTAAGTGGAGAAATGTATTTTTATTGAAAATATATTTATTTAGAATTATTTAGGTATTTTTCAGATTGTAAATATTGTTGTTTAAATATTTCTGCAAGTTTAAATTATTTTTATGCATTTTTATATTATTCTGCATATTTTTCTAGGATTTATGGAATTTTCTGTGAATTTTTCTAGAATTTTATAAATATTTCATGCATTTTTATTACTTTTATGCATTTTCTGTAATTATTTTATTTAAATTCTGAATTTTCCTAAGTCTTCCCAGTTTTACACTAGGAAGACAATCGGGAAAAATAAGAATATTTCATTTTATTTTTTCGGTTTTATTTTCAATGAATTTTAAGTCTTTTCCTAAGTCTTCCCAGTTTTTGAACTAGGAAGAATATCGGGAAGACTTAGAATTACTTTATTTATCTTTCTGATTTTATTTTAATGATTTTCCGGAAGACTTTCTAATTTGTATTAGGAAGACTACCGGGAAGACTATCCTAAGTCTTCCCGATTGTCTTCCCAATACAAATTTAAATAAAAACCGTTCAAATCATTTTATGTGTTTTTCAGTTTATTTTTATATACATATATATAGATACACGGTACTTACACGCATTTCTATTCATTTTCTTAACAGTTTTCTCTTTGTTTTTTATTTTCTCCCCTTCGAACTCTATTACTTCTGCAGAAAAGCTTCGATCTTGTTCTTGATTGCTCAAGTTTTTACTTAGCAAAGCATTTAATTCTTTCAAAATCACACAAATAAGTCGAATTGTTGTCCATTTTATTTTAAAAACCATTCGACTTTGGTATTCTTGCTTGTGCTAAGTAATTCTTTTTGTGTATGATCTTAGTTGTTTCTGTGTGTTAATCTCTGTGTGTGTATGCTTGTGAATCATTTGCCCAAATTCCTTTTTGCGTTTCAAAAGGTTTAGTTCAAAATTTTAGGAGTAAAATTTAAAAATTAATTAATTTTGGTAAAATTTTGATTTTGTGGATTTCAAGTAATTTTAATTAATTCTAAAAATCCATAAATTTTAGTTTTATTTTAAATTGATTAAAATTGTTGTGTTTTATTTAAAATGGATCCTAATAATTTTGAACTAGTTTTAAACAATTATGTTGGGTATTTTGATCCGTCAAAGTGTAAAGTGGAACGTTTTCGACCGTGGATTCAATTTTTAAATAGCAATGCATGTGTTAGTTATGCTATTTGTGCCAATGCACTTCTTAAAATTGATCCATTACGGATGTTGTGTTCAAGTGTTGTTATTGCTGGGGATTCAAAATCTTTTACGTTCAATATTCTCAACCAGCAATATACAGTCACTTTTGAATTAGTTTGTGATGTTTTACATTTTCCAAAGGACAGGTTTGAGCCCTTACCCACTGATGATGAGTTAACACAGTTCTTTGTGAATATTCATTATCAGGGTCCCCTACAAATGGTTAATGTTAGGCCGAATACACAATATAATCAAATATGTATGAGAATAACTATAATTAAGAACACTGTTTATGAATTAATAAAACTGTAATCGTATTAACAGCTTCTCTCTTTATGATGTTAATGAATCACAAAGAGCTTCTAGGTTACAAGAATAATATATCAATATTCACGCGTCCCTTCTAGGGATAACCTATCTGTGTTTATATAGTACACAGCTACATACAATCCATCTCTAATTGATATTCCTATAAGTTAGCTATACAATTCATATCAATTAAGGATTGCTTCTTATCTTCCATTCTGTTTCCTTAGCTGTATCAATATATTCTGCTTCTTTCCATCTTCAGAATATGTTGCTTCTAGAATCTTCAATTCTGCACCGACAGCTAATTCAACTTTCACCTTGTCAGACTTTAACTAAACTCTGACCGGCTTCAATTAAACTCTTTACCCTATCAGAGTTTAACTAAACTCTGACTGGCTTCTGATAAACTCTTGTCAGTACCTGTTGCTTAAACACTGATGAACAAACATTAGCAATTATATCTAACAATCTCCCCCAACTTGTTCATAATAAAATGTACAAGTTAAAACATATAATTGATGATGTCAAAACCTTTTAACAAATGCAGTGTTTAACATATAACAGAGTTTAATTTAAAACAGAGTTTAAATTTGACTTAGAATAGAAAATATTAAAAACTTACAGTCAGACTTTACTTGACTTCTTCAATATCAGGCACAGTCCTGAGATAATCAATCAGCAGTCTTCTCTCAGCATTCTCAAGCTCAGTTATCATAATCTCTTTCAGCTCCTTATACTCTGGATCTCCTTCACCAGTTTGATATATGGCAGCCCTCAGAGAATAGATACTGTTCTTCTTCATATCATTCCCTAGCCGAATGTACTGAGCTTTATCTGACTCTAAGTTGAATTCTAAGACTTTTATTCCCAGTGCAGTTTTAAATCTAGCACTGTTTCTCTTCATCTCTACCAACTTTCCAGTATGATCTCTATACTTTGGAATATAAACATTTGAGACTTCTCCTCCTCCAAGCATAGTTTTAGATCTTACCATCTTTTCTTTTAAGATCTGAGCAACATTATGGGTGTGTCTGTTCTTAATCTTTAACAGATAAAGTACATATTCAAGTTCTTCCCATGATTTGAGATTCACATCAGATTCTCCAACTCTATAAACTCTTCCATCACTCATGAAGTATAACAGAAACTGCTTCTTCAAGACTCTGTGAAAAATCAACTGAACAGATTCTAACTTATCAAGATTTTCTTGTGTATTTCCAATACCAGATCCTGTCAGTGAAATATTGTCTTGAGATCTGTTATTTATTCTCTTCTCCCTATGTGAACCTAAACCAGACTTATCATAAGATTCTTTTCCAAGTACAGTCCTGGTTTGAGAAAAATCCACAGGTTGAAGTGTCAGAGTTTCAGAGAACATAGGTCTTAAGAAACCTTTGAGTTGAGGAGCTAGCAGAGTTTGCACAGCTTGAGCCTTGTCAGAGGCTGGCTTAACTTCAATAGTATCATCAACTTGAGCAGCGTCAGAGGTTGATTTTGGTAATCTTGTTTCAACTTGAGCAATGTCAGAGGTTGAATAAATCTTCTTAGGTAACTGTTCTTCTTCTACCAGTTTACCTTTTCCTTTGTCAGCATTTTTAATCACAGGCCTCCTTGAGTACTGTAAACTCTGACCAGAGTTTACATTCTCTTTGATAACAATTCCTTTTTCTTTCTTTCTAGGAGCCTTGATTTCCTTCTTCTTCTTCTTGTAGATTCCAGCTTCAAGATTTTTCTTGTGTTCTTCAGCAAGCATCTGTTCTTCAGCCTGGATATCTTCAATAGTAACTTCCTTTCCATGCTCTTTAATAAAGATCCTAGCAGCAATCTCTTCATCAGTAGATGGATTAGCTGAAACAACTAAACTTTTGTTGAGTTTTGAAGTAGATTGACCACCAGAGTTTATTACACGTTTTTGCCTTTGAGCAGAAATCCTTCTTGCATTTCCTCTGCTTCCCCCATCAGTAGAATCATTTGAATCATCCTTCCGTCTCAGAGTTTGAGTATCTTTGCATTTGTCACTTGGTACACTCTCCCCCTTTTTGACATCATCAGAAAGTAGTACTGATGTCAGCAACTCCAGAGCAGTAGAAATTGAAGTTAGTTGGGCAGACATGGCAGTTTGATTCTCCTCAACTTTCGACAATCTAGAATTGAAAGTCCTTTGCTCTTTACACAAAGAGATGTATAGAGATTTGTCCTTCTGCTGTGTAAGCTCTCTTGTAGCTATATCATTCCTTAACCTTTCAATCACCTTATCAGAAGCATCAAAACGATTGTTTAATGATTTGATTTGAACAACAGTTGCTTTGAAATGACTGAGAAGTTCAGGATTTGTAATCTCTTTAACAGAGTTAGCAGTTAAATCAGCAGCCCTTTGTGAAGTGAAAATACAATCTGCTGCTGTCCAGTTCTTGAAGTACATATCTTGAAAATGTTCTTCAGTAGCCCTATTGAACTCTCTTTCTTCATCAGAGTTGGCTTGAATGTTAGATATGTGTGAAGGTGAATGAGCAGGACTAGCATTAACATTGTCATCCTCTCTTGCAATCTCTTCAGGAACATGTTCAGCAGTGATTTCATGTTCTAACTGTGCAGCTTCATCATTGACTTTCTCTGCAACAGTTTCAGGAATATCAGAGTTTACTTTAGCAATTACCTCTGCTTCTCTCTGAACAATCTGAACAACTGATTGTTGTAGAGCTTCAAGTAAGACAGTATCTTCAGGATCATTGTCTGTTGCATCTATATGTACAGCAACAGCTTCTGGAACTGGATCAACTCGAATCTGATCAACTTCCTCACCTTTCTCAAAATCAAGAGAAATGATTTCTGTGTGAGAAGCAATTTGTTCTACTAATTCAGTAGTAGCTTGATCAGCTTCTAGTATAGTATCTGCATGATCCACAAACCTGCTGTCAGAGTATGCAGCAGCTTCCTCAACTACATCATCAGCTTTTGATGTAGGAGCTTCTGTTACAAAATCCATCAGAATAGTTTCAGAATTTGCAGCATCCTTAGCAGTTGGAATGTCCTCCTCAACTACAATTGCAGGAGTACTCGAAGGAACAGTTGTAGTCACAATCTCCTCATACGCTGATGTAGGAGCTTCAGGTTCTTTATCCATATTGGCAATAATATCACCAAAAAGTTGATTAGCAACTAATCTTCTCTTTCTCTGATGAAGATTTTCTTCATCAGCTTCAGTTTCTGAGTCTGCAACAGAATCAGCAGCAACAGTCTTTGCCCTTTGGGCTCTCTTTTTCTTCATTCTTTTTCTCTGAGGCACAACATCAACATTTGATACCTCAGCTTCAGGTTGTTGCAAATCAGACTTAACTGCTCGAACTTTAGATCTCTTTGACCTCTGTGGTTGAGATACAGAAGGTCCAGCTTCAGCAGTTGAGACATGTTGTTGTTGTAAGTTGTCAAGAAATTGTTGCACAGATGCAGGTAACATTAAAGGACCAACTTCTCCTTTCTTGTTGTCCTTGTTGATAAGATCAGAGAATATACGTTTGTGCAATTTAAATGAAAGAATTACATCCTCATCTAAAATCTCAACATCAGGACAGCAATGATTGAATATCAATTGACAAAACCTAGAGAAGTAAACAACATTTCTATTCTCTAGCATTTTCTCACCAATATTAGTTAAAACTAATCTAGCAACATCAAATTGACTGCCATAGAGAAGAGAATACCCGATCTGTAGACTATCAGTGGGAATTGCATCCCAGTTTGTGCACTTTTTCCCGAACGCTCTTGTAATGCAGTCGAAAAAGAAACTCCATTCCTTTCTCAAGAGCGGTCGCTTCAGTTGACCAATCTTTGTCAGTGGTCCAGAGTAACCTATTTCTCGCATCATTCGAACTAACTCAGAATCTCCAACAGCTACTGTGAACGAATTGAAATCTTCAAGACCCAAAGCATCACGAACAGTAGTAGGAGTAACAGCATAGTCATTGTCCTCATATTGGAAAATGATAGATGGAGATCCAGACTCTCCTCCATTATCATAAGCACCTGTCTGCCAAAAAGCTTTGATTTGTGTTGCAGACAGCTTCGATGGTGCGGTTAGAGCAGTGCCAATATCAGAGTTTGACAAGAAACTCTGAATCAAATGAAACGCCTCCGGTGCGTTCTCATTTGCTACAGGAGCGGAGTAGTTATTTGGGACAAATTCTACTTCAGAAGCAATAAACGCTGTAGTTGCCATTTGTAAGATTTGAAAACAAGAAGAAATGGGCTTTGAAAGTGTTTGAGTGTTTGTGTGTGAGTAAAATGTTATGAAAAGATGAAATGCGTAAAAAAATTGAATCGTGTGTATGTGGTGTATTAAAAAATAACTGTAAAGATTAGAAGTATGTTAGTGGGACAGATGTCAAACGTGAATACGCTGACAGCTGTATCTAACAACTTCCAATACACACGTGCAAACGTGGAGACACCTGTCATCACATATAACACTCAAAATATTCGCTTAAAAGAAAAAAAATCAATAATAATAAAATTATCAATTTTAATAATAAAGTACAGAGGAACTCAACAGTCAAAATAATAATGACTGTCTCGAAACTCCGCACCTTAGTATCCCAAGCGCTTCGAAAACCTTTCAATCTCCAAGAAAAACCTTTCAGATACCCTGTTTGAATGCTTTAAATACCAAAGCAATGTAACAACAGGCTTCATATCTTAAACTTACTATACACCAAAATGGCTGGAACTTTCGAATTTCTGGATGTGGAAGAGTTTTTGAACATGAACTGGCAGCAACAAGAAAACTATCTTATCGATGAGTTTCTTGTTCTTTCATTTCTGAATGGAGAAGGTCTTATCGTAGATGATGAAATAGCCGAAGGGCCTTTCTCCAACCCTCATGTATACATCTTCCGTCCAGGACCATATGATGCACCAATCCTCGCAGATGAAGATGCCATGGAGATCTGCTTTATGCTTTTTCAACTGAGTTTCTTGTCGGGTTCAAAAGAAAACCTCTTCTTAGAATCCTGCAAGCTGCAAAGCAGAAAGAGATCCCGAGAAGATGATGATGATGATTCATCATTAGGAGGATTTCAAGCTATCCCAAATGGTATAATGACCAGATGAGCAACTGGGTAGCTTTCATCAGAAGTAGTAGAGCACAATAGCTTCTGGCTCTAGCTCTTCTGCTTCGATGTTGGATAGCATTCAAGTACTTATCCTGGTTAAATAGATCTTCTCTCTTGTAACCATAGTGATTAGTATGTACCAGAAAGATTAGCTTAACATGAGTATGAAATTGTCTGAATGTAAATTTGAATCAATTAATGAAAAATTTGTTTCTTTACATTTCAGTATTATCAATATTGCATAGTAATTGGAAAGACAAAAAAAACTTTAACCAATTAACTAACATACTCAGCAGCAATACAAATCACAAACAGGACTTAATAAACATACTCAATAGCATTGGTCAATCACTATCAAACAAACTCTATCTTTTCTCTGTTCAATCACACTTTTTCGAAAAACAAATGACTAATCCCAAAATCATAAACTGTCTGAAACAGGAAAATTATTTTAACCATCAGAGATTAAAACAAAGTAACCTCGGCGTATTTCACACAAAACATCAGTGTTTACCATTTGTCCTTCTTTGTCAATAAACTCTTTTCTCAATCTGTACAGTTGTGAAAATATGTGTGTGTAGTAGCAGAGTTTACCGAAAACAGTATTTAGACCATCTCAAAGTGCATAAAATCCACAAACTAAAGTAGTAAAAACTGGTTGCCTAAACTCTCATGTATAACATAAAATCTGATTTTATATCTAAACTCTGTATTACTGATATCCTTTCATTTGGATATGTCTTTTATTTTTCACCCCCTTAATTTATTTATTTTTTTTTTTTTTTTTTTTTTTTTTTTTTTTTTTATTTTTTTTTTTTATTTTTCCAGTAATCAGTGGTTGGCACTAGTCACCAAAAATCAAAGATTTTAGCCCTTATTTCATACAATAAGTTCCTGGATCTTCCTAGGCACAACATGATCTCAAAGGAATTTGTGCTCTGTTTGGCATCTTTTGAATTTGAGGGTGAATTATTTGAAATTAATAATCAGAGTTTAGACTTTTCATCAGTAAATATAATTAACTTATGAGAGAAAATGCAAACAGCTAATACAGACTCAGTGTATAGGATCAATAAACTAAGAGATGCTATAAATGTAGAGACAGTATCATGCTGTGTTAGCTTACTGCACATATTTGAGATCAGAATCTATCAACTCTTAAGGATTCACAATTACTTACTGAGAATTATGCTTCATACAAATTTCTTCATTGGTCCATATGTTTCAGACAAAATTACAATCAGAGTATAGCATTTAAACTGTAATTTCCAGAGTATGACCAACAGAGTTTAACATCAGAGTTTACTTTCAGAGTATGACTGACACTTCACAGAGTTTATTATCAGAGTTTAACATGCTGGTTCACATAACAGTTAACACATGTAAGAAATCATGAACATAAAAAGTGAGTCTAACCCGTATCTCTAGTCAGAACCAGAGATCATTCCAAGTTCATTTACCAATCTTGTAAAAGTAGCTTCACTCAAAGGTTTGGTGAAGATATCTGCAAGTTGTTGGTCTGTAGACACAAAATGAAGCTCAATGTTTCCTTCTTCCACATGTTCTCTGATAAAATGATACCTTATGCTGATGTGCTTTGTCATGGAATGCTGTACTGGATTACCTGTCATAGCAATAGCACTTTGATTATCACAGAAAATAGGTATTCTTGAGTACCTTAATCCATAATCCAGCAATTGATTCTTCATCCATAAAATCTGTGCACAACAGCTACCAGCTGCTATATACTCTGCTTCTGCAGTGGATGTAGAAATTGATTTCTGTTTCTTACTGTACCAAGAAACCAATCTGTCACCTAAAAATTGACAGCTTCCACTTGTACTTTTTCTGTCTATCTTACAGCCTGCAAAATCTGCATCAGAGTAACCAATTAACTTAAACTCTGATTCTCTAGGATACCACAAACCCAAGGTTATGGTTCCTTTGAGATACTTGAAAATCCTTTTTACAGCTGTTAGATGAGGCTCTCTGGGATCTGCTTGAAATCTTGCACAAAGACATGTTGCATACATGATATCAGGTCTACTTGCAGTAAGATACAGTAAAGACCCTATCATTCCTCTGTAGTTAGTCATATCTACTGAGGCTCCTGTGTCTTTGTCAAGCTTCGTTGCTGTAGCCATGGGAGTTGTAGCAGATGAACTATCAAGCATACCAAATTTCTTTAGAAGATTTCTGGTATACTTTGCTTGATTGATAAAAATACCATCATCTGTTTGCTTTACTTGTAAGCCTAGAAAATAACTAAGCTCTCCCATCATGCTCATTTGATACCTGGATTGCATAAGCTTTGCAAACTTCTTACAAAGTTTGTCATTAGTAGATCCAAAAATAATATCATCTACATAAATTTGAACTAACAGCAAATCATCACCAGAATTGAAATAAAACAAAGTTTTATCAATTGTACCTCTTGTGAACCCACTTTCTAAAAGAAATTGAGCAAGAGTTTCATACCATGCTCTTGGTGCTTGCTTTAGTCCATATAATGCCTTGTCAAGCCTGTAGACATAATCTGGATGCTTGGAATCTACAAATCCTGGTGGTTGTTCAACAAACACTTCTTCTTCAAGCTTCCCATTGAGAAAAGCACTCTTTACATCCATCTGAAAGACTTTAAACTTCTTGTGTGCAGCATAGGCCAGAAAAATTCTTATGGCCTCCAATCTTGCAACTGGAGCAAAGGTTTCATCATAGTCAATTCCTTCCTGTTGTGAATAACCTTTAGCCACAAGTCTAGCCTTGTTCCTTGTAATCACACCTTCACTGTCAGTCTTGTTTCTGAAAACCCACTTTGTACCTACTATTGATCTATTCTTTGGTCTAGGTACAAGTGTCCAGACTTCATTTCTTTCAAATTCATTTAACTCTTCTTGCATTGCTGTAATCCAATTAGCATCTTGAAGAGCTTCCTCCACTTTCTTTGGTTCTGTTTGAGACAAGAAAGCATGATACAGACACTCATTGTTTGTTGCACTTCTAGTTCTCACACTAGCATCAGGATCTCCAATTATGAGATCAGGTGTGTGTGCCTGTGTCCACTTTCTTGCTGTTGGTAAGTGGTTTCTTGCATCATTATCGAATCCTCCCCCTTGATTCATGCTCTCCTGATTCATATGTTGACTTTCTGCAGCATCTGAGGCTCCCCCTGAATTGGATGGCTCAGAGTTTGAACTGTCAGAGTTTGAATCAGTTTCCTCAACTGACTCACTTGCTGTGTCTTGTTGAGCTTCTTCACGCTCCCCCTCAACTGGTTCTCTATTTTGTTCAGTTTGAGAATTTCCAGTTTCTCCAGCATTTACCAGTAGAGGTTCAGAGTATGCTTCGTCAGAGTTTGTCAAACCTGCTTCGTCAGAGTTTACATCATCAGAGAATAGATCTTCATTCTCAAAACATAGTTGATCATATCCATCCTTGTCTTCAAGTCCAATTATTTTCTTGTCATCAAATGACACATGTATGGATTCCATGATTACCTTTGTTCTCAGATTGTAAACTCTGAATGCTTTTGTTGACAATGGATAGCCAACAAAGATTCCTTCATCAGCTTTTAACTCAAACTTTGTCAACTGTTCAGGATGAGTCTTCAACACAAAGCATTTGCATCCAAATATATGAAAATATTTCAAATTTGGCTTCTTATTTTTCACCATCTCATATGGTGTTTTTCCATGCTTGTTGATCAGAGTTGCATTTTGAGTAAAACAAGCAGTTTGAACAGCTTCTGCCCAGAAATAAGTTGGCAATTTTGCTTCATCAAGCATAGTTCTGGCAGCTTCAATTAAAGTTCTGTTCTTTCTTTCAACTACACCATTTTGCTGTGGAGTTCCAGGTGCAGAAAATTCTTGTTTGACTCCTCTTTCCTTGCAGAAAGCTTCCATTATTGAGTTTCTGAATTCAGTTCCATTATCACTCCTTATTATTTTGACTTTGTGCTGTGATCCTTTGTCCAGTAGATTTACATGATCCATCAGAATTTGAGCAGTTTCATCCTTCTTTGATAAGAAATACACCCATGTATATCTAGTATATTCATCAACAATTACTAGAGCATATTTTTTTCTGCCCATTGACATCACATTCACTGGTCCAAAGAGATCAACATGTAGAAGATGATAAGGTTCCACTACTGAAGATTCAGATTTGCTCTTGAAAGATGACTTCCTTTGCTTGGCCTTTTGACAAGAATCACATAGACCATCTAGATTAAGTATTGATTTTGGAAGTCCTCTTACAAGATCCTTTCTTATCAGCTCATTAATGTTGTTCAAATTGAGATGAGAGAGCTTCTTGTGCCAATTCCAACTCTCTTCATTTGACATCTTTGCAGTCAGACACACTGTACTTCCTTCAGAGTTTGTTACCAAACTTGCTTCATAAATATTGTTGCGCCTATGTCCAACTAGAACAACTTTTCCAGTAGATTTACTGATTATTTCACAGTATTCACTATGAAAATCTACATGGTTTCCTCTGTCACAGATTTGACTCACAGACAACAAATTATGCTTGAGTCCTGAGACTAGAGCTACATTTGTGATAATGACACTTCCAAGATTGATATTGCCATATCCCAGAGTGTGTCCTATGTTGCCATCTCCATAGGAAACTTTTGGGCCAGCTTTTTCCTCAAAGTTTGATAGCAGGGCTTTGTTTCCAGTCATATGTCCTGAGCATCCACTGTCCAAGATAAGTGTGCTCTCTATTATACCCTGCAATCACAAACAAACACTAAGTGTTAGTTTTAAGGATCCAGACTTGCTTGGATCCTTTGTCCTTCTTAACAGTGTTAGCTTTTGCAGCGGAATCAGCATTATCAGAGTTTAAACTAACATTGTCAGTTTTTACACTAGCAGAGTTTGCTCTAACCCATTTCAAATTGGGTTTTAGCTCATAATAATTATGATAAATAGCATGATAACTCTTGCAAGTGTAAATGGAATGCCAAGTGCTTCCACAGTGTCTGCATAAGGTCTGTGGTCTTACTCTAACATAATCATTCTTTACTTCTGAAGTAGAAGGTAAAGAATTAATATGTTTGTTCTTAGTGCAAAATCTAGCAAGATGATTAGAACTACCACAACTGTAACATGTTTTCCTTGAGGCACTAGCATTAGGCATATGATTATTTCTATTATTTATGCCTACTTTTCCATTCCTATTTCTCTTGGAACCTTTAGGTTTCATGGAAGACTTTACCTCTTTCAATTTATGATTAAACTGTTTTCCTGTCATCAAGCCAACATTAACCTGTTTTTCACAAGTTTTTACTGGTTTTCTAACAGCTTCTACTTCCATAAGTTTTTCTGTTATAATATTTTCCTGTTTTTCACAAGATTCATCTGATTCCATATCAGCTTCCCTTATTACAACAGATTTTAACTTATTGGCTTCTGGAACAAATTTCACAGGTTTAAGTTGTGGTTTTACCTTAACCTTATCTTTAAACCTAAGTTCATCATTTTCACAATAGCCTAAACCTACAGAATCTGTCTGAAACACTTGATGAGTGTCTCTTCCAGAATCTGTCCAAGTCTTGATTATTTTTCTTTCTTTTTCTAGATCAGATTCTAATTGCTTATATCTTTTCAGCAACTCCTGTTCTACATAAACAGCATCATCTCTTTCTTTTTGAATCTGCTTCATATTCTCAAGTTCTTTTTCAAGAAACTTGTTTCTTTCTTTAAGACTAAGATTCTCAGATTTGATCCTTTCATTCTCTAAAGTCTGATCCCTATAACTAACATGTATGTTCTTAAGATAAATTCTTAATTCAGAAATATTATCAGTATCATAAGCATAAGTAGTTAGAGGTACCTTATTTTCTGATGACTCAACTTCATCTTTGACAGTTGCCATGAGTGCATAATTCACTCCATCATCAGAATCTGAAGTATCTGCCCAGTCTTTGCCTTTAGAGATGAGTGCTTTTTCAGTTCTTCCTTTCTTGCACTCTGGAGCATAGTGACCCATCTCTTTGCACTTGTAGCACTGGATCTCAGATTTGTCCTTCTTACCAGACTTGGTATCCCTTCCATCAGACTTTCTGAAATTCTTCTTCTCAGAATTTGAATCTCTCCTTGAGAATCTTTTACCCTTCTTGAAGTTCTTGAATCCCATCTTCTTAAATGTCTTAACCATCAAGGCAGCCATTTTCATCATCTCCTCTTCATCATCCTCAGAATCAGAAGCTTCATCAGAGTTTGAATCATCATCAGAGTTTGATGACTCATTCTCAGATTTTATGACTAAAGCCTTTCCCTTGGCTTTCTTCCTTGATGATTCCTTCTTAATGGGCTTCTCCTCGACTTTGAGAGCAATAGATTTTGTCTTCTTGCTGGATCTCCTGTTTCTTTGTTCTATCTCAAGTTCATGAGTCTTTAACAATCCATAGATCTCATCAAGATCTGTATCAGCAAGATCATAATTATCTCTGATTGTTGTTGCCTTTAAATCCCACTTTTCAGGTAGAGATAAAAGAAACTTGAGATTTGACTCTTCAAGTTCATATTCTTTATCAACCAGAGACAGATCGTTCAACAGTTTGCAAAATCTGTCATAAGTCTCAGTCAAGGTTTCATTAGTTCTTGAATCAAAGTGCTCATACTCCTGTGTGAGTATTGTCTTTCTGTTCTTCTTAATAGCACCTGTTCCTTGGCATCTGACTTCTAGAGCATCCCATATCTCTTTGGCAGTCTTGCAGCCAATTACTCTGTTAGACATGACATTATCTAAAGCACTGTGGAGAAGATGTCTAACCTTTGCATCCTTTGCAATTGATGAGATGTCCTCAGGAGTCATATCTTTCTTTTCCTTTGGAACAGTCTTTTGTGCTTGTCCATCAACAACAGGGGCTAGTTTGGTTGGATTATGAGGACCATCATAAATTCTGTCAAGATATTCTGGATCTGTAGCCTCCAGAAACATGGTCATCTTCACCTTCCAAATCGGATACTCTACAGGCCTGAGAATCGGAACCCTGATTGTTTCATATCGACTTACAGAATTAGGCTTAACCTGTTCAGCCTTGGGAGCAGCTTGATTTTCTTCAGACATGATTATTACTGTGTTTGAATCGTAAAACTGTATATATTAAACAGCCTTGGCTCTGATACCAATTGTTAGGCCGAATACACAATATAATCAAATATGTATGAGAATAACTATAATTAAGAACACTGTTTATGAATTAATAAAACTGTAATCGTATTAACAGCTTCTCTCTTTATGATGTTAATGAATCACAAAGAGCTTCTAGGTTACAAGAATAATATATCAATATTCACGCGTCCCTTCTAGGGATAACCTATCTGTGTTTATATAGTACACAGCTACATACAATCCATCTCTAATTGATATTCCTATAAGTTAGCTATACAATTCATATCAATTAAGGATTGCTTCTTATCTTCCATTCTGTTTCCTTAGCTGTATCAATATATTCTGCTTCTTTCCATCTTCAGAATATGTTGCTTCTAGAATCTTCAATTCTGCACCGACAGCTAATTCAACTTTCACCTTGTCAGACTTTAACTAAACTCTGACCGGCTTCAATTAAACTCTTTACCCTATCAGAGTTTAACTAAACTCTGACTGGCTTCTGATAAACTCTTGTCAGTACCTGTTGCTTAAACACTGATGAACAAACATTAGCAATTATATCTAACAGTTAAATTGTCAAAAAGTTCTCTTGTGGGGGAATGGGATCTGTTCTTTGATACAATAGCAAGAGTATTTGGTAACTGCACAAAAACAAATTTTCATTGCATTACCAGTCTTAATCAATATATTTCTTATGCTATTGTATTTGGTCGTAGATTAAATTTTGCTGAGATTCTGTGGAACTTAATGCTTAACAGGCTTGCTCACTCTAGGAGAGATTCTGATAATCATGTGAAAGTGAAGTGTTGGTATCCTCGCTTTCTCACTCTTATCATTAATCATCTTCTCACTGCTGAGCAAGTAGAACTGTTTAGGGAAACAAGATTTGAAACCTCTCCAACCACATTTACTAAATTCTACACCAGACTTGATGTATCATCCAAATTTCCAAACGTACCTGTTCTTGTTTCACCATTGATGAGACAATTCATTAATCTTCCTATCTTTGGTGAACAAGTTCCTCAACCACATCCACTTCCACTACAGGTAGTTATTCCTAACCCTGGATCTTCTTCTGGTACACTAATTGAAACCCAAGTGGTTGTTAGGGCTGACCTAGAGGTTGTAGCACCACAATCTCTGACCCAGGTCATAGAGCCAAACAGAGAGTCAAACACTCCTGATACACAACCTGAGCCTAATGTTCAAACCAGTTCAAGAAGAGTCAGTGAAATAGCTGAAATGAGTGTTCCCACAGCTCTGTCTCCACCATTAAAGAAAAGAAGAACGTATAGGGAGACAACTGTAAGCCCATCTGTATCCTCTCAAAAGGATATGGACATTGATATGGCCACTGAACAGTCTCTAGAGACATCCTCTCAACAGGATGAATCTATTGAAATTCGCCATCGGGCCATGGCATCCTGTACTGAGTCAAGCACTCTCCCGTTACTCACAATGGGAGAAGATATCCAAATAGATGATACTTAGGACACTATGCAAGGAGAGCACTTTAATTTTGATTTTAAAACAGTGCCTACCACAGTTACGGTAGAAGAGTCTTCACAGGCTTCAGAGGGAAAATTTGATTCTTCGCCAAATCAAATAGAATCATTTTCTCCCCTCCCGGAGGGAACATCTCTGGGTCCCCTAAGGGATTTTTCAATCGCAGTTTATACTGGAGAAAGTGAAAGGCAACCTGATGAGTCTGTCCCTGAAGCAATTCAGTATACAATGTCAAATATTTTGACAGACTCACTAAGGGATCGGGATTTGCGAACTCCCATTGCACCACCACTGACCTCTCTTGAAGAGGCTACGGTGATTTATCATGCAGGTACATCTTCTGAAAATCCAGACAGACAGTTAGTTGTGAGAGACATGAGTCAAACACAGAGTGAAACACAAGCACGTGAGTTGAGTGAAACACCACTTAGAGCAATTGAAGTGAGTGCAGACACTGACACAAACACTGCTTTGTTGAACCAACTATCTGATCTACAAAGGAAGTTACAAGAAGCCCAGGCTGAGAACAATCTTCTAAAAGCACAAGTGGTTGCACAATCTACCACCTCTGTATCAAATCAGCTGGGTACTGTTAAAGATGACCTGGAAGGATTAAAGAATATTCTACTCCCGAAGCTGAATTCAGTCCAACAATCTCAAGTACTAGTGGCTTCAGACATTTCTGACTTAACAACATCAAATGCTCAGATTTCAGAAAGTGTCAAAGAGATTGCTTCCATTTCAAACAAAGTCAACTTCATTCTGCAAACATCTGATAAGAATTAAAAGTTTAATGAAGAAAGGATGTCTAGAATTGAAGGAGGAATGGAGCATCTGAATGAAGGAATGAAGCACTTGTATAATATGATAAAGAATTCACATCAACCTACAACTCAACAAAGAACATTCTTTGAGGGAGATGATGAAGATGAGGATGATACTGCTGATGAAGGAGGAGATGGAGGAGAAAGAAGAGAACAAGGAGAAATAAGGAGAACTTCTGAGGTGAATCCTAGGGCTTCCACAGCTCAAACTGTAGAGGATTCCTCAACTAAGGGGGAGAAGGAGAAGAAAGGAGAAGAAAGAGAAGCTGGAGGAGCTTCTGGAAAAGATAAGGGGAAAGGTAAACAATCAATGGAGGAGCCTGTCTTTGATGATGCCTACTACTACCATGACGAATAGGATGATTTTCAATTTGATGCATATGGTAATCTGGAGAATATCATTCCTGAAGATGCTTTTGGTGAGGAGGAGGTTGAAGAGGCAGCTAACTTTGATGATTGGGAAGATGAAGCTGATTTATATACACCTGACCCATTATTTGAAAGAGAGCTGAAGAAACAGCAAACAGAGTTAAGAAGAAAGGAGGATGAAAATGCTAAGGTCTCTGACATCATTTCTCATAAGCTTAAAATTCAAAAGGCTGAACATGAAGACAAACAACGTCTTCATAGTATTCATGTCAAAGAAAGGAGATTGGATGTTAGGATGAAGCAAGGAAGCAAATGGGATAAGGCAAGGGAGATGTTTGATATCCCTCAGAGAGGCACAAACAATGATGCTACTTTTCTGAAGTTACTTGAGAAGATCAGAACTGTCAATCCAGATAATTCATTGTACATGAAAGCATTGAAAGAAGATATCCAAAGGATTGCATCTACATTTGATCAAGTGAGGCAAGAACTGTACATTTATGTCTCAAGTGCTCTTGAAGGGTCATTCACTGTTTCTCTTGACCTCCTACAAAGAAGATCTCTCTCTGAATTGTGGATTCTGATGAGTAAAGTAAAGAGATCTTCATGCTTAAACGAGCTTCTTTATGACCGGCTGAGAGATTCTGCTATGAAGGCCAGCCCTCAAGTTGTACACTTTCCTTATGAAGTCAAAATCTACAGAGGTACAACTTTGGAGACTGTAAGGCTGGATCCTGATTCTATGAAGCTACAAACTGCTATGCAACTGGTGAAGTTGGAGAATCTTCTAAGAACTTCTGGGTTTACCAAAAAAGAGAAGTCTGAAGTTGCTGATATGATTTCAGACTACTGCACGGATAAAGTTCCAAGGTATGCTCAGATGAAGAATAGATTGAAGAAGATCACCACTCAACCAGTAATGCCAAGTGGTATGGTTTCAGAAAGTGATCGTGTCCTCGACAAAGATCTGCTATACACCTTGCAAGAAGCTGAAGAAGGTGAAATTAGAGATTAGGGCATGATAAGTTTAGCTCAACTTGTAAATGTTATATGTTTAGAGCTAGGTAAATCAAGATAGGAAAATGTATTCATATGTTCAGTCTAGAGGAACATCTATCTTGTATTTATCTTTACTGTTTGAATCTGGAAATTGTTATATTTAATCCAGAACTTTTTTATTATTTGCTTGACTCTTAAAAGTCTAATATTTTCTTGTTTTAGTTGAGTTATCCTCTAGAGGTATTTGGTTGTTATTGTCTAACAAACAAATAGGGGGAGATTGAAAGGCATATGTCTAGGCCTATTTGTATACACCGAGGATTCTACTCAAATTTAATTAAGATGTAATAAGTAAATAATAAAACTCTAATGTCACAGGAATCTCAGAAGATTATATCTGTCAAAGAATGAAGATTAAAGTCATCTACAGACTTGAAGTGATTCTACATTGAAAGAAGCTCAATTTATTGATCAAGCCTCAATGAATTATTCAAGCTCAGTGGATTTATTAAAGTGACGGAGATTTCAAGTGACAGCAAAAGATACTGATTACGGAGTTCTTAAATGAGAAGGAAGTGAATCACTGCTTAAAGTCAAATAGATAAAGAACAGACATTGTCATTAGTCACTCATGAACCAGACAGTGCATCGAGTGTCAACGTACTATTGTGTTTGTTATTTATCTAAGTTTTAAGTGATTCTGGAATTAATTGAGAAGTCAAATAATTCTATTTATTCTCTTATAAATAATTAATAATCAAGTTTATTTATTAATTTAATTCTGTAAAGAATTAATTTAATACATAATTTATTTAGTTAATTATTTAAATTAGAATAAAAATGAACTAGGAAGACTTAAGATTGAACTAGGAAGACTCAGTTTTTAATCTAAGAAGACTCACAAGTGAGTCTTACCGAATGTCTTCCTAGGCCAATTGTAAGTCTTACCGAATGTCTTCCTAATACATTCCTTGTCTTCCCGAAAGTCTTCCAAGGCCAAAAACTTTATTTTTCAAGATTGTCTTCCTAGTGCAAATTAGATTCTGTCAAGTGGATTTGCAAGTGGACAAAAGGAAAAGAAATGCAGATTGTTTAAAGACAAGGCATTCGAAGACTCATTATCACAACACACAACAACTCATTACAATCTATCAGCAAAGCAAAAGACACAGCAGTTTTCAACATTTCACTCTCTCTGCAAAACTTCTTAACGGACAATAAGAATTCATTTCTTCTCAAGAAATTAATTCTAGTTTGTATTGTTAAATCCAAACCACTAGAAGTTGATTATTTGTATTGCTTTGATTATCTAGCGGATTTTTATCCCTAGAATTTATCTCGAACTTTGCTTTTAGCATTCGATAGTTTTATTACAAATATTAGAAAAGTTCATGTCGAATTTATTCTAAATTTGTATTAATTAGTTTGAGATAAATACTTTGTAATCGGTACGATATTTGCAACACCTTTCAAGTTTAATATAAGTTATATTAACTTGAATTCTGTTTTATTTTATTCCGCCATAACTTGTTCTTAATTGTTAAATTATTCAATGGACAAATTCGATAAAAAGGTATCGTTTGTATTCAACCCCCCTTCTACAAACTTATCAGGACCTAACAGTAAGAAAATATACACTCTTGTAATTGTTGATGAATACTCTAGATTCACCTGGGTGTACTTTATGCACAGAAAGGATGAGACTCCTGAAATACTGTTGGATCATGTGAGAATGATTGAGACAATCACAGAGCATAATGTCAAGATACTGAGGAGTGATAATGGTACTGAATTTAAGAATTCAAAGATGGAAGAGTTCTGCAAATACAAAGGAATTATTCAACAATTCTCTGCTCCTGGCACACCTCAGCAAAATGGAGTGGTAGAGAGGAAGAATAGAACTCTTATTGAAGCTGGCAGAACTATGTTGGAAGAAGCAAGACTACCTACATATTTCTGGGCAGAAGCAGTCAATACAACATGTTATACTCAAAATCTAACATTGATAAACAGACATGGTGTTACTCCTTATCAATCACTCTAGGAGAAGAAACCAAGTTTGAAGCATTTGCATGTGTTTGGCTGTAAATGTTTTGTTCTCAGAACTCATGCTGAACAACTAGGAAAATTTGAAACTAAGGCTGATGAAAGAATTTTCATAGGCTATCCTGTATCAAGAGCCTTCAGAGTTTCTAATTTGAGAACAAGGACTGTCATGGAGTCAATACATGTATCTTTTGATGACAAGAAGATAACTGGAATCATTGAAGACTCACATGATAGACTGACTTTTGAAAATGAAGCTACCAAGGAACCTGAAGAAAATGAATCAGATCCTGTCAATTCATCAGATACTGATAGGTCACCAAATCCCGATGACACATCAAATACTGATGATAGTAATACTGGTGATACACATAATGATGATACAACTAGTAGTGCAAATGTTGAGGGGGATCAACAATATTCAACTACAAGTTCAGAGTCCACTCAATCATCAGGACAGATTTCTACAGATACTGATTCAAGTGATGATCTTGATACTTCATCAGGAGGAGATAGAAACATTTCAGGGGGAGCTTCTAGTGAAGCAAGTTCTTCAATTCAACATAACACCAATCTAAGGAGAGCATCTACATCAAGAAATAACTTAACACCAGCAAGGAAATGGACTGCAAGTCATACTCCTGATCTAATAATTGGAGAACCTGATGCAGGTGTTCAGACAAGGAGTGCAACTGAGAATGAATGTCTATATCATAACTTTCTATCCAAGGAGGAACCTAAGAAAGTTGAAGATGCACTAAAAGATGCTGATTGGGTTACTGCAATGCAAGAAGAGTTGAATGAATTTGAAAGGAATGAAGTCTGGAAACTGGTACCAAGACCAAAGAACAGATCTATTGTTGGTACAAAGTGGATTTTCAAGAACAAGATTGATTCTGATGGAGTTGTGATCAGGAACTGATGTGAAAATCAGGATCACAAAAACAAATTGACAACAATATTGCTGGTATTCTCTGGAAAATAAAATTTATACTTAGTCCTCGATTAAGTATTAAGTTTTAATTTTCATTCTTAATTTATTTTTTCTCAGGGATTATTATTCATCATCTTTATATCAAATGCAATATTACTAACAATTTGTTCCGGAAAACAGAGAAGAAAAACATTTGAGAAATATGATTAATTTCATTAATACTTGAAGATCATTACAAAAGAAAAAGGAAATTACATTGTTTCTTTTGTAGTCTATTTCTCTACCCTAGGACATGTGCCCTGCAGATAAGCATGAATGCTCCTATCCGATGGATCATAACCAAGCGAAAATCTCCTCTGAGCAGCTTCACAGTCCGTCAGGATTGGAAGGGAGTTATTCACCAAGATCCATCTAGGGTTTTTCTTGTTCCATCCTTAAAGGACAAGAAGAGGAGCAGATGCACTTGAAGGTGGATCGTCACCATGTCCACCGGACCTCTTACATGCCTGAATCTTGCATGAAGAACAAGCATCCAGCTTCCTCTTTCTTCTTCGTCTCTTGAGCTCCTCATCCTCTTCATCATCACCGTCTTCTGAATCTTCTTCATCGGCAATGACTAGGTTGTCAAGAGGATTTCAGTCAGGGTTTGCCTGTTGGAAGTTGTGTAAGAGCACATTCTCCATTGCATTTACAAAGGCGTCATGTTCCTGAGGATCAGGAACAGGTTGTGGCTCTTCATGCTCTGCAATCTCTGCTAGAGCCTCATCCATTTCTTGCCAAATGACATCAAGGTCTACATCAGGTAAGTTATTTTGATTGTTGGCAGCCATTGAGAAATGGAGAATATGAAAGGTTTGATATTTTCTGAAGAAGAGGGTTTTCTGTTTTTGTTGGAAAATGATTATTATGATTGACAGTCTCTATTTTATAGAGATTTTGTGCTAAGCGTGCAGGTCATTTTTATTATCTCAAGGAGACGGTTCAGTTTCTCATGACTATCTATGCCTCGTTTGCGGGTAAGTGTGTTTTAATGATCTCTATGCCATTAATTTGGTATATACATTTATATTTAAAAAAAACACATTCTCAGGATTGTTAAAATAAATTTTTATTTTCTTAAATAAAATTTTATTTTAATTTTATCGAAAATTATTTTCAATCCTGATGAGGAAAATGGTTTTAGAGGCAATGCCTTTATTCCTGATGAGGTCAGACTTTTCTTGAAAAAGAAAATGCCTACTCAATATGGATCAATTTCTGATGCTATGGGGCAAGGCCAATCACACCTTGTTCCTGACCAAAGCATCCATCCCAAACAGTCTAAACAGTCAACAACCATCTCTACTGTCTCTCAAAAGACATTAGTTGAAAAATCAAAGAAATCAGCTAGAACTGATGTGTCTGGAAGGCAATCAGATTCAAAGGATTTTTCCTCTACACCATACTCTAAAAAGAAGTTACAAGGGGGTGTACAAGGGGTCCTGGTGAAGAAAGCTGCTAAAGGTGTTGAGTCTGTTTCTGTTAGAAGGAAGTTAATGCTCAGGGATGAGACTGATTCTGAGGATGATTTACCTATATCCTCTGTGATGAAAGTTCATAAAGCAGTTGCTGATACTGTTTCTGAAGCTGTGGTTCCATTGTCTAAACCACAGAAGAAAAGAAGGTTATTAAAGAAGCAGGGTAATGATTGTCAGGATACTTCTACTCCAAATGAGCTATCAATTCCTGATGCTCAAGCAAATCCTGATGTTGGTCATCCTGATGCTGCACCAAGTCAAGTGTTAACTATTTCAGATTCTCCAGTCACAAGCTCTCCTACAACAAGACATATTGATATTCCATGGGAGAAGCTGGGTACTGCTGCCTCTAAACTTGGATTTACACATCCTTTGGATAACAAAAGGAAGGCAGAAGATTTGGTTTACACAAGACAGAAGAAACTGAAGGGATCAAGCCCACAAGAACCTGAATCTCAAAGTGGTTCAGAAGCTATTTTTGATGATCCAGCCACACAAGAACCATCTTCTCAATGTGAAGATGAAGGCAAAGCTACAGTTTCTGAGAAATTTCCTGACAAAGCTCAAGGGGTTTCTGGTGCAGATGAAATTGAAAGATTGGTCGAAGACACTGTCAATGAGGGAAGAACACAAGAACCTTTAGCTCAAAGTGTTGAAGAAGCTTCTGAACCTCATGCTCCAAAAGAACCATTGGTTGAAAATACTGATGCAAGCAAATCACATCCTGACGGTGTTATTCCTGATGCTAGTGGTGCTCCTGATGCTGAGCCTTTACTGATACAACCACTACAATCAAGACCAATGATAGATTCTATCACAGCATCACAGGACAAACTCAAAGGAATTGCTATTCCCGATCCTGATGTATCTCTTCATTCTGATGCTGATGATAGTGATGATTCTGATGATGAGAATCAAGTAGAGAAAGATCAGCTTGTTACAGCCCTTAAATCTAGTCTTGGAACTAACTATGGTTCCTAAAGCACATTCATGGCTGACAAGGCTACTTCTGGAAAGGATCGAAGACAAGACTTTTCTGTTCCTACAGTTAATCCTGCTGAGTATTTGAAAAGGCAACAATGGAAACATGGATGGTATTTACCTGATGAATCTGTTAGCTATCCATATGCCTTGGAACATGCTCATGATGCAGTGAAACTAATAGAGAATGAAGACGTGAAGAATCATTTGAAGGCTACTACTCTGTTATATAAAGGTCTTAAACATGAGATTGATTCTGTCAAGGCTGTTTCTGATTTGGTGAGAGGAGACATTGATAATAAGCTTACAAAGGTGCCTACTACTCTTCAACTTCGAATAGTGGAATCCGATGTAAAATCTGTTGTTTCTGAACAAATCTCCATCAACAGAAGAATTGATTCTCTGGATTCTAAGGTAACTGACATTCAAACCTCTCTTTCCTTAATTTTGAATATTTTGTCAAATAGTGATGTCAAAAAGGTGGAGAAGGGAAGTCAGACAAAATGTACACCTGATCTAGTATTAAGAAATAATGATGATGATGATACTGGAAATGATGGTGGTGAAAAAGTTCAAAGAGAAACCTCTGATGCTGCTGCTATGAAGTCTACAATTCAAACTTCTCAAAGTCAAACAACGCAGTCAACTCATGTTTCCGATTCTGGAATAAGAACAGTAAGGACACTGGTGCAATCTCAAATCCTGACGGAAGAACAAATAATGACAGGTGATCAAATCCTGATGCCTGGTCATGGACAACCACTTTCCATAATTCATGAAGGTAATGAAGATGTGATTATTGACAATCCTGAAGATTCATCAAATCTATTTCGGAATTTTACCACAAGTGATGGTAAAGTTGTTACTCTCTATCACACTGATAAGAGGGTACATCAGCTCTTCGCAAGGAAAGCACTCTCTATAACAAGTCAAGAATTTCCTGATCTCTCACAAGAAGAATTTCTAAATCAACAAAGAGAAATAATGGAAAGTTTCAAAAATCCTGCTCCTGCTAGAGGTAGAGGAGGCAGAGGAAGGAGAGGTGCTAGAAGAGAGGTAGAAGAGATTCTTCTAATCAAACAGTACCTAGACAGACAAGGTCTAGAGGATTAAGGATTGAAGAAATTCCTGAACCTACTCAAACTCTAGTAGTTCCTGACAGATCTACTTTTGGTGATGATGGAAATATTGAAGAAGAATCTGAATTGAGAAGAAGACCAAAACAATTAACTCTCTGCAATACAAATCAAATTGAAGATTCTAATCCTGAAGGTGTTCAAGATCGTGATGAATCTGAAATTCTGCAAGAGGTTGATTTGTTAATCTTATCTACTGTGGTTGACTCTCACAACAGGGAAATAGATGAAGAAGAAGCCAATAGAAGAGAAATCTCAAGAAGAACAAATAGAGATTTTGATATCTATATTCAAAGGCTTAAATCTTCAAATAAAGGGAAGTGGAGAAATTCAAGCAGACGGGAATCTTTACTAGAAAGAAGCTATGTTCTAGAAAAAGAAAAAATAAGAAGTGGAAACACATAAGTACACTGAGGTGTGATACACCTATCAATTTTCAGACTGGAGGAATTATAACAAGTGCTTCAAGTGTTGTTGATTTATCTGATTTGGTTAGATCAAAAGCACTCTGGCTACGAATGTTTTCAAATCTGAAGCAGTTGTCAAGTAATTGAAGAGGAGGTATTGGTCACAGGGATGCTGAATATCTGAATCTATCATATGTTGATCCTTACTCCTTGACTGAAATTGGAGGTACTTTAACTTCTGAAAACCTGAACAATTTATTAGCTGTTGATATAGTCATAGATTGTCATGATGGTTTTGAAAAGAAAGAAAAGCTTTTGTACTTCATGAAAGATGGTAGTGTGAAGATTCTGTCCATACAAGATCTGCTGATGAAAACTACACAGGAACTGAAATATGTTCACTATCTGTTAAGATGGAAGAATAAAGTGTGCAAAGATTGGAGAGGCATGATCTTGTCAACAATTCGAAGAAGACTGGATGGTAATAGAAATTTCAATGGTGATTATACTCCCATGTATCTAAACATAAGAGATCAAGATGTGGAAATGCAAAGAGGTACTGCTGTTAAAGAAGTAACTTTTGGCATGACACAGCTTACTCTCAATCCTGATGGGAAGGAAATTGCTTATCTTCTTCTTGAAGATCAAAGTCTACAAAGAAGCTCCATTCAAAATCTCAGAGCAGCTATCTACTAGATTGATGAGGAAGATGAAGAACTCAGAAATCTCAAGGAAAGGCTGATTCAAATTCTTGAAGAAAAAGAAGAAAATTTATTATCAAACTTCTTGAAGATGAATCTGTTCTATCAAAAGATTTAAACAGATAAGTTGCTGCTGCATATAATTGTACATTTTGTTATATGTTTTTGACATCATTGAATCTTAGGAATCTATACTTTATTTCACAAAGTATGAGATTGGGGGAGATTGTTAGTTCAGGATTCAATGATTGTCAGGATCTAGACTCAACTGATCAGGATTGCTGACGTCATCAGGATTACATGATCGTCAGGATCAGGATGGATATCAGGACTGGGATCAGGATTGATCATCAGTACTGGAAGCTGATCAGGATTCCTACTTCGAGTTATATTTGAAGTCTAGTTAAACATGGAAGTTTATTATGTCGGTTCCTGGTTTGTAGTAATGTAGCTATCGATTAAGGATAGGTTTCAATCTTTGTAATTGATTAGGACTTATCTTGTAATTGATAGAGAAGCTGTGTAGTATATAAACACAGTTTAGGTTTCGATTTGAGAGAGCTTAGCTAATCGATCACATACACGAGTATTGTATAACCTAGCAGCTCTCAAGAACATAGAATTTCTTGAGAGAGTTTGTAACAGTTTTATATCAGATTTAATAAAGCTGTTATCTTACTTTCATATTTGTGATATACACTTTGTTAAGTCGAGAATCTTATACAATTGTATTCAACCCCCCTTCTACAATTGTTTATTACTGGGCAACAGTTTCCTTTTTCAAAACCATTTCGATGGTTTCTTATAAAGAAACTATCGAAATACTCCTTTTTAGTTTTAATAAATTTATAAAATTATTTAAATTTATAATAAACTTAATTAATAAGTTTAAAATAAATTTATAAAATAAACTTATTTAACTTTATAATAAACTTAATTAATAAGTTTAAAATAAATTTATTTAAGTTTATAAAATAAATTTCATAAACTATCGGAGCATTAAAAGTATCGCAGCAGTCAAAAATCTCAGCCCCAACAAAGCTGAACTGGTTCCAGTGTGAACCCACAAAAAAACTATCGAAAAAAAACTATCGAAGCTTTTTGAAAAACCATCGAACCAACCAAAAACCATCGAAGTGGTTTTTGGCCAACCTTGTCAAAGTCCAGTTTAGTACCCAAGGTTTGGTTGGTCAACACTTAAACCTTCAAGTTTCCTTTCTTGCAGTTTCTTTATTGAGGTTTCAACTTTTGTACACTTAACACCTTTTTGACTGTGCGACTTGCCTTCGACAATTTAGCTTCTCACGATTTTCTTCAACACTGATAATTCTTGTTAATCTGCGTGATATTTTCTGGAATTATAATGTCAGACTTTATCAATTCTTTCTGTCAAATAAATATGTTGATCTTCTTCGTATGTATTGACGCCTAGTGCAACTGGTCTGGTTCAACGACGACTAACACTGAATTGAATCTTCACATCTTCATTGCATTCCGATTGATAAGTTGGCAGCAGTACAAATTTCTTCAAACACAGATTGTCAATAAACAACACACTTTCAATGGAATCCTTCCTGGTACTTAGACAACGTCTTCATTGGTACTACAATCTTGAATATTTCATTCTCTGTTCTTCACTGACGCTCGAACATATAAATGAACTTCTGTCAGTGAGTATAACTTCAAGACTGTAGCTATCTTCTTTAACCTTTGTCTTTACCCTGTATTCAATTAAACCAGATTCCTATGCTTTGAACACTGTCTATAACACAATCAATGCTAATACACTGAAATCTTCTTGTGGCACTTATACTAAATCTCCACACCTTCTGAAACCTTGAAAGTCTTCAAACCTTATTCTTCACTGAGGCATGAACATGTTAATGAACTTCTTTCAGTGACCTGTAGTAGACTTCAAAGATCTATCTAATTTTTTGATTCTTTGTATTTGCCTTGTATTTATTTCTTCCTGATTTCTGTGTAGGCGTAGTATTATTCACCTGTCCTGTTCTAGTGTTGAGTTATCACGTCTTCCTGTTCATACTGCCTTGTGATCTCACCAACAATCTCCCCCTATTTGATTGTTAAACCTAACAAACAAATTATAGAGAGGATAACTCAACTAACAAGTAGAAAAAGTGATTACCCAGGACTTGTAAATAATGCTACTAGTTTTCTGGATCAAATTCTTCACTTCCAGATTTCTTGTTCAAACTGAAATGATAGATGATTGTTTCTTTAGCACTGAATTGATATTCATGTAGTAACTCATCTTCATTTCTTTGGTTCTTTCAATCTCTGCCAAATAATCCTTCTCAGTCTTGAAGTAATCATTAGCAGCTTCTCGAGATTCTTCAGTGGTAATGAATATGTCTTTGTCTACCACTTACTGAAGTATACCTTTCCACTTCTCTCCATTCGGAGTTCAACGGCTTCTGTTGTACAACCATATTTCCTTTTCTGAAAAGCACATATCTCCATTGCTTCTCCTCATTTGGAATACAACTCCTCCCCCTATGGAATATAGTTGCTCCCCTTATTAGAACAGTGGTGAACCAATACCACTTCTCCGTCTTCTAGGAAATCTACCACTTCTCCCCTTAGTCTCTCCCCAATAGTTGAAAGATCAATAGAATTGTGGTGTGGTGTACTTCTACTTTTTCTCACCACTTCTCCCCCTTAGTTGAGGAATCCTCCAATAATCTGATTATAACTCATTTCTCCTCCTTAGTTAAGAAAAGAAGTTTTTCTGGGTCTTGAAGAAATTCTCATGTAGCATCTGTTAGAAAAGAAGTAGTAATATGTAGTCTGATCAACTGTGCCCTTTAAATACTGCAAGATGGCTTCACCGTTGATCGTCCTATGAACCAAATTTCCCGACATCTTCCTTATACCTCCCAACTATTAGATCACACTTTTTAGGGTCATAAAAAAACCAATTGTTAGGTCCCGAAATGAGGTCTCAACTGTTAGGACTTTAAAGGTAAAACATTACGAACCAAGTTTAAGGGATAGGGAATGGGATTTGGTGTTTCTCTTTCTTCCTCACTGTGAGTGTGTGATTCTGTTTCGTGTACCTCGCTAGTGTTTCACTCTTATCTCTCAGAGCTTCAGCATCCAAATGTACCTGCAAGGAAAATCACCATAGCCATCCTTAAGGAGGTCACTGGTGGTGCAATGGGATTTCGCAAATCCCCGTCCTTGGTTAAACCAAGTTGTTGATCATCTTGCGATGATCTATCCTCAACAGGATCCAGAGTTTGAATCTCTGGGGGGTTGGAATCAGGCTCTATTGATAGCAGAGGAACTGAAACTCCCTCTGAAGTCTTTGCAGACATATCCTCTGGTAACTCCTCAAATAAAATTGATTCATTGTTACCGAGTTGCCGATCCGCACCTATGTCAGACCCGGTACCCACAGGATCCAAATATGTTCCATCTGGGGAGTTAGGTAATGACCCTTTAGATTGTGCATTTGGGTCAGAACCTTCTCTCAACGTCTGTGAAGACTCTTGGTTCATTAAAGAACCTTCAACCAGTGGTCCTGACCGTAAAATGGTCGGAGAACTAGTTGCTTCCGTCAATTTTCCTTTTTTTGTTTGGGGTAGGGGTTCAGATATAGCTTTGGTTATCACTGCCCAATCAGCTTCAGAAAAATCTGTTAGAGGCTCGGTGAAAGAAGGTAATGAAGGTTCAACAGTTGCCTTGGTTTCAAGTTTTCTTCTTTTAGCAGAAGGCAGAGCTGTTGTTGAATGGTATATCTCCTTATTTGGTGCAGCTTTGGCACTTACTCCCTCTACACTCTCAGTTATGTGAGTGGGTGGTATTGTAGGGGTAGGAGTTTCTGTTGTTGTTTCATTTGTTTCTTTCAAGGGCTCTATGACCGTGGTTAGAGGCTGTTGGTTTTCAACCTCCTGGTCAGGGATGGCCACTGAGGGCTCTGGATCTATGTCCATTTTAGACATTTCACGTTCGATAGTTTTCAAAATGAACTATTGAGAAGTTGTACTTTTCTGAAAACTATCGAGAAATTCGAATATTAAAGAATTGAATTCTTTCGATGGAGACTTTTCTTCGATAAGTTTTCTTTTCTTTAACAAAAACCATCGAAAATTGCTTTCGATACTTTTTATAAAGTACTCAGAAAACTATCGAGATTCCTTTTTCGATAGATTTTGCTGCTCATGTCATTTCAAACCTGTTCCCAGTTTAAATGAACTTGATTTTTGTTTTCTGTTCATCCTTGAATTTGTTCCAGATCAAAAATTTTAACAAAATTCACAACCAACAAAATCTCACAATTTTCTTATAGTAAAATCGACTAAATATCATTAACTAATATAAGCTAATTAAAATCCAATAAATTATGCTGCATATTTATTTTTTTTATTTTGAATTATGGAGCAAATAAGATATTGAACTGCTTCAATTTCCATAATTCAAATAAAATAAAATAAATAAATAAATATCTATGAGTTAGATATTAGCGCTTAATTATTTACATTATCCTTAAATAATCACCAATGAAATATATTAACTACACACATGACAATTATTCTACAGATAATTATTAACATGAGGACTGGATGTTAAATAAATTCACAAGTCATTAAATTATGGACAACTTAATACTTATGAACTTATTTTAAGAGTTTCTTGCAGATGGGATTTTCAAATAATGTGCAATAACTAATATCCCAAGTTTATAAACCAGTCTTGAAAATTTAATATAACAAGTGATTCAATAAACGTGTCTGCAAGTTACTCTATGAATTGAAGACATGCTCTCGAAAGAAATGATATCTGGTGTCAAGGTGCATTGTCGTGGAGTGTTCCACAGAGTTGTTGGAGATGAAGTTATTTCAAGAAATCAATCTTCCTCCACGAAGTTGACAGCTTCTAGAGATGCTTCTCCTGTCATTTGGGTTGACAGCTTCCAGAGATGCTTCTCCTGTCTTTCTTACAACCTGCGTATTTTATATCTATATAGCTAAACATGTTAACAAGTATCTTTAGGGTACCATATACCGAGATTTGGTATTCCCTTAAGATATCTAAAAATCATGTTAATAGCTATAAGACTAGATTTTCTGAAATCCACTTGGAACCTTGCACATTGGCAACTTGTGAATAAAATATGTTTGGTCAACTTACAGCTAATAAGTTAATGAGATGATCATACCTCTCTAGCTTGTCATTTCTGTCTTTTACCTGATTTGTCCTGATCAAGCTTTAGTGGCTACTGTTGGCAGGGAGTCTTGGCATGTCTAGAATCTTCCCAATTGTGTACATTCAAAAGATTCTTGACTTACTTTTATTGTCGTCACTCTTTTGGCTTACTTGTGCTCCTAAAAGAATTATTCTTTTGGATTGCTCAAAGTAATTCCAAAAAGAATTGCAACTTTCCCAACATACTCATCTTGTACATACTCTGCAATGACTTGGCGAATTTCTTGCACAAGTTTTCGTTAGTAGACCAACGTATAATATAATCATGATATCACTGCACATAAATGACATTATGTTTGTGCCTTAAGGTATAGAGGGTTATATATATATATGATGACTCTAATAAATTCACATTCTGCAAAAGTTCAGGTAGAATGTCATACCATGTCTTTGACGATTGCTTGAGTATTGATACCAGTTCATACCAACCTGTAGTGATCTTGAAGAGAAGCTGTTCATTGACTTCTTCTACTATCTCACCAATCAGGAGTGCACTTGATCATATTTACCATATAGATATTAAAGTTTGAATATGCAGCAGGTGCCAGATATATCCTGATATCCTCAAGTCTCATCACTGATGCTTCTTGTTAGATACTGCTTCCTGATAGTAACCTAGCATCCAGTTTGGCCTTGTCCCTCGTAACAATGCCATTGTCATCCAGTAAACTTCTGGTTATCCTTGTACCAATTACAACTCTGTTATTTGGTCTGGATACCAGCTTCCATACAATCTGCCTTTAGAACTGATTGAGTTCATCTTGCTATGCAATCACCCAATCTGGATCTATCAGAGCTTCTTTAACTTTCCTAGTTTCTTCTTCAGAAAGAAAACCAAGGAAATAATCATACATACTCTATAGATCCAGTCTTCACTCCACCACTAGGATCACTAAGAACTAGACATCAGGAATGATCTTGAATCTAAACCCTTTGTCTTGACAGATATGTTCTTGAAGTGTCCTCTTGATTTTCATTGTGGTGTTGATCTGACCAATTGATCCTTCTTTTGCTCCCCCTACGATGTTGCTGGGATTTCCTGAGAATCCTCATCCTCACTGAGTGGTTCTGTTGAAGTACTGAGTTGTGTAGTTAAACTACCATTACCACTGCTTGGATTTGAATCATCATTACTATTGATATCACACATAACAGCTGGGAGCTTGGAGTTGTTGAACATCATATCTAGACTTTCAATCACCTCTTGTTGATTAATCATATTTACCTCGTAGGCTCTAGATTCCACTGAGTAGCCAAGGAAAATATCCTTATGAGCCTTAGCTGTCAATCTTGCCAAGATGCTCACTTTCATATTTTACTGTAAAACATTTTCCTTCAAACACCTGAAAGAAATTCAGTGTTTGCTTCTATTGGCCATTAACTCACACGGGGTCTTCCTGTATTTGTTACTGATCAGGGAAATGTGATTAACCATCATCTGTGATGTCACGTCCTTTAGATTGTACGAACAACACCTTTTGTATTAAGAGTAGTCATTAACCATCACTGAAGTATATCTTTACTTTGATGTAGACAAGACATTAACTAGTCCATAGAATTCCATACGTATCATCTGAAGCGGCTCAGTAATGCTTATCATATTATAGCTTTTCTGTGATGTTTCTTTGACTTCCCTTTCTAACTTGCCTCACATATTTCATCCAGCTTGAATCCCAGATGAGGCAATCCTCTGACCAATTCCCTCTTTACAAAAGAGTTCCTTGACGAGCTTCTTATGTCATGCTAAACTCTTGTCTAATGAAGCTTTACAGTGGAAGCTGTTGACTTCACCTTTGCCTGAGATTCCAGGTTAACTATGAACATATTCTTTTCTTACTCTTTGAAGAGAAAGCTTCTCAACCTTCCTGCTTGAGATAAACACTGCTCCTTCATTGAATTGACATTTTGTCCTTTGATGCAGAACTGTCTAAACAGAAGATTTGTGCTTTGAATCTTCAGCAAGAAAGATGCTTCTAATTGTTATCCTTGACTCCAATTATTAGTTGTTATCAATGATACCAATTATTGTAAACATGATGACATTCCTTTTCCAACGTAGCCATGTCCCGTGATGAAAACCTTTGCTGTCATCTCCAAAGATTATTGACGGAACAGCTTTCTGAATCACATTTGATTGCAAGTTCTTTCTTCGATCATATGTCTTCAGTAGTAATAACCAAGAAACCATATAAATCGATTAACCTTCTTTGCCATGCACTCACAAATGGATTAAAAGTTCTTGGTACGCAACTTATTTGCTTGGGTCCAGATGGATTTAGAGATTTTGCTTTTAACAGAGGTAACAACAGCTTCAACCTATACATGCTTCTTCTTATCTCTGACTGACTAGCAGTCTTTGCCCTAATGTGATTCTTAAACATGCTTTTTCTATGATTAATGCAAGTACTAAGAGATGCATTCATAACATTTAAATAAGAAGACATGTTAATAAGAATACATGGCATACATTCAGCATTATGACATTGTAGATAAGAAATGTGCAAATTAGGCATGTTATGCATTTTAGAAAATTCAGTACTTTCTACTTTAACCAATCTACACAAGTGTAACAGGTAGCAAGTAGATTACAGATATTCAATGATTTTCTAAACACACATGGAATAAAATAATTAACAATTAGATCACTAATTCTATCTAATCCATTCTGTTGTTGTATATCATCTATCTTTCTCTATTACCTAAGTCAGTTTTAGATATAGCTTGGTGTTCTACAGATTCTACTGACACTAAAGGTAATTCTTCCATCTTTTAAACTGTTTATACCTTAACAAACAATTCAGAATAAATGAGCAAATCTTGTTCTACTAGGGATACTGAAACTTAGCTTAACGAAGGTCTTATATGCCAGAAACTTAACCCCTAAAACTAAGAGTTGTTTCTTAAGAAAGCTTCTATCTCACTATTGCAAATAATCTTATTCTACAAATATTCATACACATATATATATATATATATATATATATAAGATCTTCTATGTACACGCACAAGTACTGATTCAACAATCCATCCAGGTGAGATGCTATCATGCTTGTGCATGTGTTAACATTTAAATACAAAGATCTTAACATGCTTTGAATATTGAGAATTAAATATTGCAGTAGTTCAAGGAAATGATACCTGAGATATGTGAGGTGAATCATCTTTAGAGATTGCTATGAAAGCAAGATATCCATGATCTTCTCGTCATCTGACCCATCCCAACTCTTTCCTTAAGCAACATAAGTTTCGTCCTGATGCTTCCTCAACAAAGCATTCCACTTTTGTTTCAGCTCATTAACTGAGTCCCTATTCTTCTTTGTTTGTCAGGCTCCTTGTACTGTGTAGCAAACCCTGATAGTTTCTTGTAACATAGTTCTTATCATAGTTGAAACTATCAATCTTGTTTTTGTCACCATCTCAGTCTTGTAACTACCTCCTGAACTGAATCCTGAAGAGTCTTTGCTTCGGAATAAATAGGCCTGATCCCTGGATGTGGCTTTTGTACTCCTTCCGAATCTGATGTGACTAAACTTCCTTGACATGTGAAGCACTGATTTGTAGTCCAATCTCTCAAGGTTTTCTCAAGTGTACAAGTCACTTTCATCTACCTGAGCTTCCTCTGATTCAGCTACTAGTAATTCTTCTATTCTGTTCTGAGGTTCCAACATTAATGTATGTTACTGAGATATTTTAATGTCCATTCCATTGTCTCTAACCTCCTCAATTCCTTTCCTTATATTCTCTTTTGATTCGTAGATAAATGTAGCATTGTTACAATCCAATTTGTTCTTGCTTCTACAAAGATTGTACAAATTAAATCCTAAACAATGTTTGTATCTATTTGTTTGTCTAAAGGATTTAATTACCGGAGAAACTTTATAATGGCCCTTAAGATTGAACAAAGTTTGGGCATTATAACGTTTACCCGGTGAGAAGTTCAGGTATAAAATAAATGTCTCCTTCTCTGTCTCTCTCTGTTTTTCTTCTCTTCGTCGAGGAAGATGAAGAACAGAAGAAGTACTCTTCAATAAAAATGTCTTCTGCTTCAGATGTGTAGACTTGTATAGTTTTTAAAAAAAACTATCGAACACAACTTTAAATTGTGTCCACACAATTCTTCCTGCTGTAGAAAGAAAACTATCAAAGAAAATCATCTCAATAGTTTCTTGTTGAAAATTATCGAACCATTCTCTGTTTCCTTTTTCAAAACCATTTTGATGGTTTCTTATAAAGAAACTATCGAAATACTCCTTTTAATTTTAATAAATTTATAAAATAAACTTATTTAAATTTATAATTAACTTAATTAATAAGTTTAAAATAAATTTATTTAATGTTAGATATAATTGCTGACGTTTGTTCATCAGTGTTTAAGTACCAGGTACTCATCAGAGTTTACTGGAAGCCAGTCAGAGTTTATTAAAGTCTGACGGGGTGAAAGTTTACCTTAGCTGTCGGTGCTGATATAAAGATTCTAGAAGCAATATATCTTGAAGATGGAAAGAAGCAAGATATATTGAAACAGTTAAGGAAACGGAACAGAAGACAGAAGCAATCCTAATTTGATAGAATTTGTATAGCTAATTTATAGGAATATCAATTAGAGATTGATTGTATGTAGCTGTGTACTATATAAACACAGATAGGTTAACCCTAAAAGGGATGCGAATACTGAATACATTATTCTTGTAACCTAGCAGCTCTCTGTGATTCTTTAACATCACTGAGAGAAGAGTTATTTATATAATTCAGTTGTTGATTCATAAACAGTGTTCTTGATTGTTATTATCATACTTATATTGATTATATATTGTGTAATCGGCCTAACAATTGGTATCAGAGCCTAGGCTGTTTAATATATACAATTTATCGATCCAAACACAAGTATAATCATGGCTGACAACTCTCAAGAAGGTTCTAATGCAGGTTCTAATGCTCAGAAGGTTCAACCTACTTATGTGAGTCGATATGAGACTATAAGGGTTCCAATTCTCAGACCAGTTGAATAGCCAATATGGAAGGTGAAGATGACCATGTTTCTGGAAGCCACAGATCCAGAATACCTTGATAGAATCAATGATGGTCCTCATATGCCAACTAAATTGTCTCCTGTTATTACTGGGCAAGAACAAAAGACTGTTCCAAAAGAGAAGAAAGATTTGACTCCTGAAGACATCTCATCAATTGCAAAGGATGCAAAGGTTAGACATCTACTACACAGTGCCTTAGATAATGTCATGTCTAACAGAGTTATTGGCTGCAAGACTGCCAAAGAAATTTGGGATGCTTTGGAAGTCAGATGTCAAGGTACAAGTGCTATAAAGAAGAACATGAAGACTATTCTAACACAGGAGTATGAACACTTTGACTCTAGATCTGATGAAAGTTTGACAGATACATATGACAGATTTTGTAAATTGTTGAATGATTTGTCCCTGGTTGATAAAGAATGTGAACTTGAAGAGTCAAATCTCAAGTTTCTTCTATCCCTACCTGAAAGATGGGATTTAAAGACAACAACAATCAGAGACAATTATGATCTTGCAGAAACAGATCTTGATGAAATCTATGGGCTGCTCAAAACTCATGAACTTGAGATAGAACAAAGGAACAAAAGATCTGGAAAGAAGACAAAATCTGTTGCTCTTAAAGTTGAAGAAAAGCCTGTCAAGAAGGAAACATCAAGAAAGAAAGCCAAAGGAAAGGCTTTAGTCATTAAATCTGACAGTGAGTCATCAAACTCTGATGATGGCTCAAATACTGATGATGAAGCTTCTGATTCTGAGGATGATGAAGAAGAGATGATGAAAATGGCTGCTTTAATGGTGAAGACCTTCAAGAATATGGGATTCAAGAACTTCAAGAAAGGAAAAAGATTCTCTAGGAAAGATTCAGACTCTGATAAGAGAAATTTCAGAAAGTCTGATGGAAAATATACCAGGTCTGGAAAGAAAGACAAGTCTGAGATCCAGTGCTACAAATGTAAAGAGATGGGTCATTATGCTCCAGAGTGCAAGAAAGGAAAAACTGAGAAAGCACTCATCACTAAAGGCAAGGACTGGGCAGATACTTCAGACTCAGATGAGGGAGTTAATTATGCTCTCATGGCAACTGTTAAAGATGAAGCTGTGTCATCTGAAAACAAGGTACCCCTAACAACTTATGCTTATGATACTGATAAAATATCTGAATTGAGAATTTATCTTAAAAGCATACATGTTAGTTATAGGGATCAGACTTTAGAGAATGAAAGAATCAAATCTGAGAATCTAGGTCTTAAAGAAAGGAATAAATTTCTTGAAGAGAAACTTGTTAACATGCAACAAGTTCAAAAGGAGAGAGATGATGCTGTTTATGTTGAACAGGAATTGCTTAAAAGATATAGGCAAATAGAATCTGAGTTGGAAAAAGAGAGGAAAGTGATTAAAACCTGGACCAATTCTGGAAAAGACACACATCAGGTTTTTCAGACAGATACTGTAGGTTTAGGTTACTGTGAGGAAGATGAACTTAGGTTTAAAGATAAAGTGAAAGTTAAACCACAACTTAAACCTGTGAAATTTGTTCCTGAATCCAGTAAGCTAAAGTCTGTAGTAGTGAAAGAAGCTGTTATGGAACCAGTTGAAACTTGTGAAAAACAGGTTAATGTTGGTTCAATAATAGAGAATAAGATTGAGTTAGAAGCTGTTAAAGAACCAGTAAAAAACTGTGATAGACAGGTTAATGTTGGTTTAATGACAGAAAAACAATTCAAACATAAGCTCAAAGAGGTAAAGTCTGTCAACAAACAGAAAATGTTTAAGAAGAATAGGAATGGAAAAGTAGGCATTAATAAAAGAAATGACTATCTGCCTAATTCTGCTGCTCCTAGAAAAACATGTCATAGTTGTGGTAGTACTAACCATCTTGCCAGGTTTTGCAAGAAGAACAAAAATATTAACTCTTTACCCTCCACATCTGGAGTAAAGAATGATTATGTAAGGGTTAGACCACAGACCTTATGCACACACTGTGGGAGCACTTGGCATTCCATTTATACTTGCAAGAGTTATCATGCTATTTATCACAACTATTATGAGCTAAAACCCAACTTGAAATGGGTTAGAGCAAACTCTGCAAGTGTAAAGTCTGACAATGTTAGTTTAAACTCTGTTGATAGTGATTCCACTTCAAAAGCTAACAATGTTAAGAAAGCCAAAGGATCCAAGCAAGTCTGGATCCTTAAATCTAACATTCAGTGATTGTTTGTGGTTGCAGGGCATAAAAGAGAGCACTCTTATCTTGGACAGTGGATGCTCAGGACATATGACTGGAAATAAAACCCTGCTATCAGACTATAAGGACAAGGCTGGCCCAAAAGTTTCCTATGGAGATGGCAACATAGGATGTACTCTGGGATATGGCAATATCAATCTTGGAAGTGTCATCATCAAAAATGTAGCTCTAGTCTCAGGACTCAAGCATAATCTGCTTTCTGTGAGTCAAATCTGTGACAGAGGATACCATGTAGATTTTCATAATGAACATTGTGAAGTAATCAGCAAATCTACAGGGAAAGTTGTTCTAGTTGGACACAGGCACAATAACATCTATGAAGCAAGTTTGGTAACAAACTCTGAAGGAAAAACTGTGTGTCTATCTGCAAGAATGTCAAGTGAAGAGAGTTGGAAATGGCATAAGAAGCTCTCTCATCTAAACTTGAACAACATCAATGAGCTGATTAGAAAAGATCTTGTAAGGGGACTTCCAAAGTCAATACTCAGCTTAGATGGTCTGTGTGATTCTTGTCAAAAGGCCAAGCAAAGGAAGTCATCTTTCAAGAGTAAATCTGAATCTTCAGTTGTGGAACCTTATCATCTTCTACATGTTGATCTTTTTGGTCCAGTAAATATAATGTCATTGGGCAGAAAGAAATATGCTCTAGTTATTGTTGATGAGTACACTAGGTACACATGGGTGTATTTCTTAGCAAAGAAGGATGAAACTGCCTCAATTCTAATGGATCATGTGAAATTACTGGACAAAGGATCACAGTACAAAGTGAAAGTTCTAAGGAGTGATAATGGTACTGAATTCAGAAATTCTGAAATGGAAGCTTTCTGCAAGGAAACAGGAGTGAAGCAAGAATTTTCTGCACCTGGAACTCCACAGCAAAATGGTGTAGTTGAAAGAAAGAACATAACCCTAATCGAAGCTGCCAGAACAATGCTTGATGAAGCAAAGTTGCCAACTTATTTCTGGGCAGAAGCTGTTCAAACTGCTTGTTTTACTCAAAATGCTACACTGATCAACAAGCATGGGAAAACACCATATGAGATGGTGAAGAATAAGAAGCCAAATTTGAAATATTTTCATATATTTGGATGTAAGTGCTTTGTGTTGAAAACTCATCCTGAACAGTTGACCAAATTTGACTTAAAAGCTGATGAAGGAATTTTTGTTGGATACCCACTATCAACTAAAGCATTCAGAGTCTACAATCTAAGAACTAAAGTGATCATGGAATCTATACATGTGTCATTTGATGACAAGAAAATAACTGGAATAGAAGATGAAGAATATCATGATCAACTTCGCTTTGAAAATGAAGATCTAAACTCTGATGATGTAAACTCTGATAAAGCAAATCCAACAAACTCTGACGAAGCATACTCTGACCCTTTACTGGTAAACACTGAAGAATTTTCTCTGACAGAACGAAATAGAGAACCAGTTGAGGGGGAGCATGAAGAAACTTCAGAAACTTCTCAAAGTGATGACTTAAATTCTGAAAGAGAGTCAAATGAAGAATCTAACAGAAACTCTGAGTCAAACTCTGAAAGTTCAAATACTGAACAGTCCAATTCAGGGGGAGCCTCAGAGAATGCAAATGGTCAAGCAGAAAATCAGGAGAGCATGGATCAAGGGGGAGGATCTAATAATGAAAATAGGAGCCAATTACCAACAGCAAGAAGGTGGACACAAGCCCATACACCTGACTTGATAATTGGAGATCCAGAAGCTAGTGTGAGAACTAGAAGTGCTACAAATAATGAATGTCTGTTTCATGCATTCTTATCTCAAACAGAGCCCAAGAAAGTGGAAGAAGCTCTTCAAGATGCTAACTGGATAACAGCTATGCAGGAAGAATTGAATGAATTTGAGAGGAATGAAGTCTGGACACTTGTACCAAGACCAAAGAACAGATCTATTGTTGGTACAAAGTGGGTTTTCAGAAACAAAACAGACAGTGATGGAGTGATTACAAGGAATAAGGCTAGACTTGTGGCTAAAGGCTATTCACAACAGGAAGGAATTGACTATGATGAAACCTTTGCTCCAGTTGCAAGATTGGAGGCAATAAGGATTTTTATGGCCTATGCTGCTCACAAGAAGTTTAAAGTCTTTTAGATGGATGTGAAAAGTGCTTTTCTCAATGGGAAACTTGAAGAAGAAGTGTTTGTTGAACAACCACCAGGGTTTGTAGATCCCAAACATCCAGATTATGTCTACAGGCTTGATAAGGCATTATATGGACTAAAGCAAGCACCTAGAGCATGGTATGAAACTCTGGCTCAATTTCTTTTAGAAAGTGGGTTCACTAGAGGTACAATTGACAAAACCTTGTTCTATTTCAATTCTGGTGATGATTTGCTGTTAGTTCAAATCTATGTGGATGACATAATTTTTGGGTCTACTAATGACAAACTCTGTAAGAAATTTTCCAAGCTTATGCAGTCAAGGTATCAAATGAGTATGACGGGAGAGCTTAGTTATTTTCTAGGCTTACAGGTCAAGCAAACAGATGATGGGATTTTTATCAATCAAGCAAAATATACCAGAAATCTTCTCAAGAAATTTGGTATGCTTGATAGTTCATCTGCTACAACTCCCATGGCTACTGCAACAAAGCTAGACAAAGACACAGGAGCCTCAGTAGATATGACAAACTATAGAGGGATGATAGGGTCTCTTCTTTATCTCACTGCAAGCAGACCTGATATCATGTATGCAACATATCTTTGTGCAAGATTTCAAGCAGACCCCAGAGAGCCACATCTAACAGTTGTAAAAAGGATTTTCAAATATCTCAAAGGAACCATAACTCTAGGTTTGTGGTACCCTAGAGAATCAGAGTTTAAATTAATTGGTTACTCTGATGCAGATTTTGCAGGCTGTAAGATAGACAGAAAAAGCACAAGTGGAAGCTGTCAATTTTTAGGTGACAGATTAGTTTCTTGGTACAGAAAGAAACAGAAATCAATTTCCACATCCACAGCAGAAGCAGAGTATATAGCTGCTGGTAGCTGTTGTGCACAGATTTTATGGATGAAGAATCAATTGCTGGACTATGGATTAAGGTACTCTAAAATACCTATTTACTGTGATAATCAAAGTGCTATTGCTATGACAGGTAATCCAGTACAGCACTCCATGACCAAGCACATCAGCATAAGGTATCATTTTATCAGGGAACATGTGGAAGAAGGAGATATTGAGCTTCATTTTGTATCTACAGACCAACAGCTTGCAGATATCTTCACCAAACCTTTGAGTGAAGCTACCTTTACAAGACTGGTAAATGAACTAGGAATGATCTCTGGTTTTGACTAGAGATACTGGTTAGATTCAAACTCTATACATGATTGATTTTATGCTCATGGTTCTTTGCATGTGTTAACTGTTATTTGTACCAGTATGTTAAACTCTGATAGTAAACTCTGTTAGTCATATTCTGTCGGTCATACTCTGTCGGATAAACTCTGATGTTAAACTCTGATTGTGATATTGTCTGAAACATATGGACCGATGAAGAAAGTTGTATGAAGCATGATTTTCAGTAAGTAATCATGAATCCTTCTAAGTATTATAAATTCTGATTACAAAATGTGCAGAAATTTTACACAGCATGATACTGTCTCTATATTTATAGCATCTCTTAGTTTATTGATCCTATACACTGAGTCTGTATTAGTTGTTTGCACTTTCTCTCATAAATTAATTGTCTTAACTGATGAAAAGTCTAAACTCTGATAATTAGTTACAAATATTTCACCCTCAAATCAAAAGATGCCAAAAAGAGCACAAATTCCTTTGAGATCATGTTGTGCCTAGGAAGATCCAGGAACTTATTGTATGAAATAAGGGCTAAAATCTTTGATTTTTGGTGACTAGTGCCAACCACTGATTACTGGGAAAAAAAATTATATATATAAAGGGGGTGAAAATAAAAGATATATCCAAATGAAAGGATATCAGAATACAGAGTTTAGATATAAAAAATCAGATTTTATTTTATATGAGAGTTTGAGCAACCAGTTTTTACTGCTTTAGTTTGTGGGTTTTATGCACTTTGAGATGATCTAAATATTCATATTCAGTAAACTCTGCTAATTCACACACAAATACTCACACCTGTACAGTTTGTGAAAAGAGTTTATTTATAAAGGAGGAGGATTGGTAAACACTGATGAGTTATGCACTCTACGTTGAGGTAATTTTATTTTAATCTCTGATGATTAAAATTAATTATTTGTTTCAGACAGTTAACAATTTTGAGAAAACATTCTTGAAAATAAAAGAGTATGATTGGTAACGGTTCTAATTTGTATTAAACAGAGGAGAGAGGTTGAGTGTCTAGAAAAGTGTAAAAGGCGGTAATTATTGCTGTTTTTACTGCGCATGCGCATTGGAAACTGCCAATTACTGCTGTCAGTCATTGCATGTGTGCCACGTGTCCCACTCACACAATTAACGGAGTCAGACAGTTGTGTATTAATGATTAAAAACTGTTCAGTTTTTAATTTTGAATTTCATATTTAAACAATACACACACATACGTCTAAACTTTCACATCTTACTACAATTCACATCTATTGTCACACACACATATTCACAAACACCTTTCTACTTACAAACTCTTTTGAAGCTTTTGCATCAGTTTCTTTGTTATTCTTTCAAATCTTTCAAATGGCAACTACAGCGTTTGTTTCTTTTGGGTTAGAATTTGTTCCAAACAACTACGCAGCACCACTAAACACTGCTAACGCACCAGAAGCTTTTCATATGATTCAAGAATTTCTTGCTCAGTCAGCGATTGGGCGTGCTTTAGTAGAACCAGCAAAACTTTCTGGTTCTCAAATCAAGGCGTTATGGGAGTCGGGTCTTTATGATGATGGTGGTGAGACTGGTAACCCATCTATAATTTTTGAATTTGAAGAAACAGAGTATGTAATTACTTCAGGAACCATTCGTGCTGCAATGGGGTTTCCTGAGTTTTCGTCATATACCATTGGAATGGGTGATAATGATTTGCTGAGGATGATGCGAGAGATTGGGTATTCTGGACCCTTGACTAAGATTGGACAGTTGAAGCGACCGTTCTTGAGGAAGGAGTGGAGCTTCTTCTTTGATTGCATCACAAGAACTTTTGGAAAGAAATGCACAAACTGGGATGCTATTCCCACGGACAGTCTGCAAATCGGGTATTCTTTATTATATGATAATCATTTTGATTTTGCACGACTTGTATTGAATAATTTAGGGGAGAAAATGACAGAGAATAGAGGGGTAGTATACTTTTCTAGATTTTGTCAGATTTTGTTCTCTTACTGTGTCCAAGGGGTAGACATTGTTGCTGAAGATGTTTCTTGTTTTAAATTACACAAGAGGATATTCTCTGATCTTATTAACAAAGATGTTAAGAAAGGGGTTGTTGGAGATTTGTTACTGCCTGCATCTGTGCAACAGTTTGTAGATGATCAAGTTAATTCACAAACACAAATTCCTTCTCAACCAGAACCTTTGAAAACAGAGCTTCCTCCATCAACATCTGTCAAACCTAAATCTAGTGGTAGGACGAAGCATGTTGGTTCTAAACCTGCAAGGTCTGTTAGACCAGCTAATGATGTAGGGGTGTCCAAATCAAATGATGAGCCAAAGGGTCATTACAAGAAAAGGAGAGCCAATAGATCAAAAGCAAATGATGAGGATGATCTTGACAATGAAACTCTTCATAAGAGAAAAAGGAGATTAGTAGCCAATTATCTTTTTGATAATGTGGATGAAGCTGTCTAGCATGAAGCTCCTGAAGTTGTTGTTGAGGAGCCTGTTGTAAATGCTGATGATGAGGACAGGATTTTTGTAGATGCTGAAGCTCCTGAAGTTATTGTTCAGGAGGCTACTGAAAATGTTGAAGCAGCCTCTGTGCCTGACTTGGCAAATGCTAATATAGAGGCTGATTTTGATCAAGATGTTTTATTTGATGATTTTGATGCAAATGTTGAAGCACATCCTAGTATCAGTGTTTGTGATACTGAGGATGTGGCAGCTGATCAACCCACCCAAATTCTAGATGAGTCAATTGTAACTCATACAGAGATTCTCTCTGTCAATAATACAATTTCTGAAAAGGGTGAGGAGGTTGATCAGGTACTTGACGCTGCTCAGGTAGTTGAAGCTGCTATAGAGAATTTTGATGAAGCTATGGCAGAGAATGTTAACGAAACTACTGCACAAACAGAAGATATTGTTGCAGAGACTGTTCCTATAGAAACAGAGGTTATTGTAAACTCTGAGATTCCTGAAGCTGCACAACTAAATGCTGAGGTTACTGCTGACAATGTTATTGAAGAAATTGCAGAGCAGTTAGAGGAGAATGCTAATGAAGATAGAGTTGATTTTGATAATGATGATCACACATCTGTAAAATCTGATCATGCAAACTCTGGGATCAATGCTGAACTTTCAGACTCTGATGAGTCTATACCTTTTCTAAGAGATCCTACAGCAGAGTCTATCAAAGAAAATCACAATGCCACTGAAGATCATTTCAGGGAAATTGTTAGGCCGAATACACAATATAATCAAGTATGTATGAGAATAACAATAATCAAGAACACTGTTTATGAATCAATAAAACTGTAATCGTATTAACAGCTTCTCTCTTTATGATGTTAATGAATCACAAAGAGCTTCTAGGTTACAAGAATAATATCTCAATATTCGCGTCCCTTCTAGGGATAACCTATCTGTGTTTATATAGTACACAGCTACATACAATCCGTCTCTAATTGATATTCCTATAAATTAGCTATACAAAACTTATCAATTAAGGATTGCTTCTTATCTTCTATCCCGTTTCCTTAGCTGTATCAATATATTCTGCTTCTTTCCATCTTCAGAATATATTGCTTCTAGAATCTTCAATTCTGCACCGACAGCTAATTCAACTATCACCCTGTCAGACTTTAAATAAACTCTGACCGGCTTCCTTTAAACTCTTCACCCTGTCAGAGTTTAATTAAACTCTGACCGGCTTCTGATAAACTCTGGTCAGTACCTGTTGCTTAAACACTGATAAACAAACGTCAGCAATTATATCTAACAATCTCCCCCAACTTGTGCATAAAGAAAAATGTACAAGTTAAACAGATAATTGATGATGTCAAAACATATAACAAATGCAGTGTTTAACATACTGAAGCAGCATTGTGAGTATTTCTATTTTTGACTTTTAACAAGTACAGAACATACTCCAATTCTTGATAAGATTTGAGATTTATATCAGACTCTGCAACCTTATAAACTCTTCCATCACTCATGAAGTATAACAAAAATTCCTTCTTCAACACCTTATGAAAGATCATTTGAACAGAGTCTAGCATATCAAGATTTTCTTGAGTAATAATACCAGATACAACTCGTGATGATTGATCTACAGGTCTGTTGTTTATTCTCTTCTCCCTATGTGAACCTAAACCAGACTTATCAAAAGATTCTTTTCCAAGTACAGTCCTGGTTTGAGAAAAGTCCACAGGTTGAAGTGTCAGAGTTTCAGAGAGTACAGGTCTTCTAAAAGTACCTTGGAGTTGAGGTGCTAGTTGAGTTTGCACAACATGAGCATTGTCAGAGGTTGGCTTATCCTTAACATTATCATCAACTTGAGCAGCGTCAGAGGTTGATTTCTCTAATCTTGTTTCAACTTGAGCAGTGTCAGAGGTTGAATATTCTTTCTTAGGTAACTGTTCATCTTCAATCAGTATACCCTTACCTTTATCAGAGTTTCCAATCACAGGTCTCCTTGTATCTTGTATACTCTGTTGCGTATTCTCTTTGATAGAAATACCAACTTCTTTCTTCCTAGGAGCCTTGATTTCCTGTTTCTTGTAGATTCCAGCTTCAAGATTTTTCTTGTGTTCCTCAGCAAGCATTTGCTCTTCAGCCTGGATATCTTCAATAGTAACATTCTTTCCATGCTCTTTCATGAATATCCTAGCAGCAATCTCTTCATCAGTAGATGGATTAGTTGAAACAACTAAACTCTTGAGTTTTGAAGTAGATTGTCCACCAGAGTTTATTCTGTCAGAGTTTGTTTGTCTTTCAGAGTTTACTCTTGACCTTCTTTGCCTTTGAGCAAGAATCTTTCTTTCATTTTCTCTGCTTCCCCCATCAGTAGAATCATCCCTCCGTCTCAGAGCTTGAGTGTCTTTGCATTTGTCTTTAGGTACACTCTCCCCCTTTTTGACATCATCAGAAAGTAGTACTGATGTCAGCAATTCAATAGCAGTAGAAATAGAATTCAGTTGAGTAGACATTGCATTCTGATTTTCTTCAACTTTCCCAAGCCTCTTCTTAATTTCCTCAGAGTCCTTGGCTTGCTGCTTGAACATGGTAGAATAATAAGTTCTGTCAGTCTTGAGGGTAAGATTCCTCATACTTACTTCATTCCTTAGATTTGTAAGCATTTGTTGATTCTCATCAAATCTATTATTAAGAGATTTGACTTGAACAACAGTTGCCTGTAAGCTTGTAAGTACATCAGTATTTGAGATCTTCTTGACAGAATTAGATAGAAAATCTGCAGCCCTTTGTGCTGAGAAGACACAATCTGCATCAGCCCATTTGTTGTAGTACATATTCTGGAAATGCTCATTTGTCTGTCTATTGACTTCCCTTGCTTCATCACTATTTACATCATCAGCCAATGAAACTTGAATACTAGGGTGTGAATGAGAACCCTCAGCATCATTTCCAGCTTCTTCATTATCTGCTGCTTCATCTACAGTAAGAATATTTTCAGCAGTAAACTGTGCAGCTTCATCAATTTTCTCCTCTGCTACAGCTTCAGGAATATCAGAATTAACTTGAGCAAAAACTTCTGCTTCTCTTTGAACAATCTCAACAACAGATTGTTGCAAAGCTTCAAGAATAATATTCTCAGAGTTTAGCTCATCAGCAGCCTTTTGTTCCTTTTCTATCACAGCTTCATCAAGAATTGTCTCTGTGACTTTTATCATCTGATTAACCTCCTCACCTTTATCAAGATTACAAGAAATAATTTCAGTGTGAGTGGCCAAAGATTCTTCTATCTGATCAGTTACTTGAGCAGCTTCCACACCCTCTGTATAATGATCAGAATGAACAGAGGTGTATACTTCAAAATCAAAAACTCTGCTGTCAGAATGAGTAGCAGCTTCCTCAACTACATCATTAGCCTTTGATGTAGGAGCTTCTAAATCCAAATCCATCATGTTAGCATCAGTATTTAACCTGTCTGGATTGACAGCTTCAGTATTTGCAGCATCCTCCTGAACAAACGCTTCAGGAGCTTCAGTGTTTACAAACACTCTGTCCTCATTAGGCACAGTAGTGTCCAAAATCTCCTCTTGAATAATTTCTTTAGGAGCTACAGTTTCCTCAGAAACTCTGTCTTCAAGGACAGCTTCATCTTCTTGAATCTCAAGATCATCAAAATTTTCAACAACCGTTGCAGAAATATTTTCAGCACCAAATAGATGTGCTGCTACCAATCTTCTCTTTCTCTGATGAAGAGTCTCTTCATCAGTTTCAGTCTCTGAGGCTGCAACAGCATCAACACCAACAGACTTTGCCCTATGGGCTCGTCTTTTCTTCATTCTTCTTCTCTGAGGCATATCATCAACATTTGATGCCCCAGCTTCAGTGTTTATCCTCAAAGACTTAACAGCTCTAACTTTAGATTTCTTTGACCTCTGTGGTTGAGATACAGAAGGTCCAGCTTCAGTGTTTCCCAGCTGTTGTTGTTGTAAGTTGACTATGAATTGTTGCATAGAGTCAGGCAATATTAAGCGACCAACATCTCCTTTCTTGTTGTCCTTGTTGATAAGATCAGAGAAAATACGTTTGTGCAATTTAAATGAGAGGATAACATCATCCTTTACTATCTCAACATTAGGACAGCAAAAATTGAATATTAACTGACAAAACCTAGAGAAATAAACAACATTTCTATTCTCTAGCATCTTCTCACCAATGTTAGTTAAAACTAATCTAGCAACATCGAAATGATTGCCATAGAGAAGAGAATACCCGATCTGTAGACTATCCGTGGGAATCGCATCCCAATTAGTGCACTTCTTTCCAAAAGCCCGTGTAATGCAATCGAAAAAGAAGCTCCATTCCTTGCGCAAAAATGGCCTTTTGAGTTGACCTATCTTTGTCAAAGGTCCAGAGTATCCTATCTCTCTCATCATCCTGACTAACTCAGAATCTCCAACAGAGACTGTGAATGAATTGAAATCTTCAAGATCCAGAGCATCACGAACAGTTGTGGGAGTTACCACAAACTCTTGATCCTCATATTCAAACAAGATGGACGGTGACCCATTCTCCCCTCCATTATCATAAACACCTGTCTGCCAGAAAGATTTGATTTGAGTTGCAGACAGCTTCGACGGTGCGGTGAGAGCAGTGCCGATATCAGAGTTTGACAAGAAACTCTGAATCAAATGAAACGCCTCCGGTGCGTTCTCATTTGCTACAGGAGCTGAGTAGTTGTTTGGGACAAATTCTAATCCAGAAGCAGTAAACATTGTTGTAGCCATTAGAACAGTTTGGAAGAAAACAAACAGAGAATAGATTATAGTGTTTGCAGTGAAAGTGTTTGAGATAAGAAAGCATGATACAGACACTCATTATTTGTTGCACTTCTAGTTCTCACACTAGCATCAGGATCTCCAATTATGAGATCAGGTGTGTGTGCCTGTGTCCACTTTCTTGCTGTTGGTAAGTGGTTTCTTGCATCATTATTGGATCCTCCCCCTTGATCCATGCTCTCCTGATTCATATGTTGACTTTCTGTAGCATCTGAGGTTCCCCCTGAATTGGATGGCTCAGAGTTTGAACTGTCAGAGTTTGAATCAGTTTCCTCAACTGACTCACTTGCTGTGTCTTGTTGAGCTTCTTCACGCTCCCCCTCAACTGGTTCTCTATTTTGTTCAATTTGAGAATTTCCAGTTTCTCCAGTATTTACCAGTAGAGGTTCAGAGTATGCTTCGTCAGAGTTTGTCAACCCTGCTTCATCAGAGTTTACATCATCAGAGAATAAATCTTCATTATCAAAACGTAGTTGATCATATTCATCCTTGTCTTCAAGTCCAGTTATTTTCTTGTCATCAAACGACACATGAATGGATTCCATGATCACTTTAGTTCTCAGATTGTAGACTCTGAATGCTTTTGTTGACAATGGATAACCAACAAAGATTCCTTCATCAGCTTTTAACTCGAACTTGGTCAACTGTTCAGGATGAGTCTTCAACACAAAGCATTTGCATCCAAATATATGAAAATATTTCAAATTTGGCTTCTTATTTTTCACCATCTCATATGGTGTTTTCCCATGCTTGTTGATCAGTGTGGCATTTTGAGTAAAACAAGCAGTTTGAACAGCTTCTGCCCAGAAATATGTTGGCAACTTTGCTTCATCAAGCATTGTTCTGGCTGCTTCAATTAAAGTTCTGTTCTTTCTTTCAACTACACCATTTTGCTGTGGAGTTCCAGGTGCAGAAAATTCTTGTTTCACTCCTCTTTCCTTGCAGAAAGCTTCCATGATTGAGTTTCTGAATTCAGTTCCATTATCACTCCTTATTATTTTGACTTTGTGCTGTGATCCTTTGTCCAGTAGATTTACATGATCCATCAGAGTTTGAGCAGTTTCATCCTTCTTTGATAAGAAATACACCCATGTATATCTAGTATATTCATCAACAATTACTAGAGCATATTTCTTTCTGCCCATAGACATCACATTCACTGGTCCAAAGAGATCAACATGTAGAAGATGATAAGGTTCCACTACTGAAGATTCAGATTTGCTCTTGAAAGATGACTTCCTTTGCTTGGCCTTTTGACAAGAATCACATAGGCCATCTTGAGTGAGTATTGATTTTGGGAGTCCCCTTACAAGATCCTTTCTTATTAGCTCATTTATGTTGTTCAAATTGAGATGAGAGAGCTTCTTATGCCAATTCCAACTCTCTTCATTTGATATTCTTGCAGTCAGACACACTGTTTTTCCATCAGAGTTTGTTACCAAACTTGCTTCATAAATATTGTTGCGCCTGTGTCCAACTAGAACAACTTTTCCAGTAGATTTACTGATAACTTCACAGTATTCACTATGAAAATCTACATGGTTTCCTCTGTCACAGATTTGACTCACAGATAACAGATTATGCTTGAGTCCTGAGACTAGAGCTACATTAGTAATGATGACACTTCCAAGATTAATATTGCCATATCCCAGAGTGTGTCCTATGTTGCCATCTCCATAGGAAACTTTTGGGCCAGCCTTCTCCTCAAAGTCTGATAGCAGGGCTTTATTTCCAGTCATGTGTCCTGAGCATCCACTGTCCAAGATAAGTGTGCTCTCTTTTATGCCCTGCAATCACAAACAAACACTAAGTGTTAGTTTTAAGGATCCAGACTTGCTTGGATCCTTTGCCTTTCTTAACAGTGTTAGCTTTTGCAGCGGAATCAGTATTATCAGAGGTTAAACTAACATTGTCAGACTTTACACTAGCAGAGTTTGATCTAACCCATTTCAAGTTGGGTTTTAGCTCATAATAATTATGATAAATGGCATGATAACTCTTACATGTGTAAATAGAATGCCAAGTGCTCCCACAATGTGTGCATAAAGTCTGTGGTCTTACTCTAACATAATCATTCTTTACTTCTGAAGTAGAAGGTAAAGAATTAATATGTTTGTTCTTATTGCAAAATCTAGCAAGATGATTAGAACTACCACAATTGTAACATGTTTTCCTTGAAGCACCAGCATTAGGCAAATGATTATTTCTTTTATTTATGCCTATCTTGCCATTCCTATTCTTCTTGGACCCTTTTGGTTTCATGGCAGACTTTACCTCTTTGAGCTTATGATTGAACTGTTTTCCTGTCATTAAACCAACATTAACCTGTTTCTCACAGACTTTAATTGGTTCTTTAACAGCTTCTGGCTCAACAGGCTTCTCTGTTTTAGATTCAATATCCACTTGTTCAACACAAGCTTCAACTGGCTCCATAACAGCTTCTTTCACAACTACAGATTTTAGCTTGCTAGATTCAGGAACAAATGTTACAGGAGTTGAATATGAACTTGTGAATGCTCTAAACTTGATTTTGTCCTGAAATCTAAGTTCATCTTCCTCACTGTACCCTAAACCTACAGAATCTGTCTGAAACACTTGATGTGTATCTCTACCAGAATTAGTCCAAGTTTTAATTATTTTTCTTTCCTTCTCTAAATCAGATTCTAGTTGCCTATACCTTTTAAGCAACTCATGTTCAACATAAACAGCATCATCTCTTTCTTTTTGAATCTGCTTCATATTTTCAAGTTCTCTTTCAAGAAACTTGCTTCTATCTTTAAGACTAAGATTCTCAGATTTAATCCTTTCATTCTCTAAAGTCTGATCCCTATAACTAACATGTATGTTCTTAAGATAAATTCTTAATTCAGAAATATTTTCAGTATCATAAGCATAAGTAGTTAGGGGTACCTTATTTTCTGATGATTCAGTCTCATCTTTGACAGTTGCCATAAGAGCATAATTTACTCCATCATCAGAGTCTGAAGTATCTGCCCAGTCTTTGCCTTTAGAGATGAGTGCTTTTTCAGTTTTTCCTTTCTTGCACTCTGGAGCATAGTGACCCATCTCCTTGCACTTGTAGCACTGGATCTCAGATTTGTCCTTCTTTCCAGAGTTGGTATCCCTTCTATCAGACTTTTTGAAATTCTTCTTCTCAGAATTTGAATCTTTCCTTGAGAATCTTTTACCCTTCTTGAAGTTCTTGAATCCCATCTTTTTAAATGTCTTCACCATCAAGGCAGCCATTTGCATCAACTCCTCTTCATCATCCTCAGAGTCAGAAGCTTCATCAGAGTTTGAGTCATCATCAGAGTTTGATGACTCACTGTCAGAGTTTACAACCAATGCTTTTCCTTTGGCTCTCTTCCTTGAGATTTTCTTTTCAATGGAGTTCTCCTCGACTTTGAGAGCAACAGATCTTGATTTCTTGCTTGACCGTCTGTTTCTCTGTTCTATCTCCAATTCATGAGTTTTCAATAACCCATAAATCTCATCAAGTTCAGTATCAGCAAGTTCATAGTTATCTCTTATTGTTGTTGCTTTCAAATCCCATCTTTCAGGTAGAGATAATAGAAATTTGAGATTTGATTCTTCAAGATCATATTCTTTATCAACAAGAGACAAATCATTCAGCAATTTGCAGAATCTGTCATAAGTCTCAGTCAAGGTTTCATTAGGTCTCGAATCAAAGTGCTCATACTCCTGTGTGAGTATTGTCTTCCTGTTTTTCTTTATAGCAGTGGTTCCTTGACACCTGACTTCCAAAGCATCCCAGATCTCTTTTGCAGTTTTGCAACCAATTACTCTGTTAGACATTACATTATCTAAAGCACTATGAAGAAGATGTCTAACCTTTGCATCTTTTGCAAGAGATGAGATGTCCTCAGGAGTATAATCTTTCTTTTCCTTTGGAATCAGCTTCTGTTCTTCATCAGCAATAACAGTAGACAATTTCGTTGGCTTATGAGGACCATTGTAAATTCTGTCAAGATATTCTGGATCTGTGGCTTCCAGAAACATAGTCATCTTGACCTTCCAAATAGGATATTCTACTGGCATGAGGATTGGAACCCTGATTGTTTCATATCGACTCACAGAGTTAGGTTTAACCTGTTCAACCTTGGGAGTAGCTTGATTTTCTTCAGACATGATTATTACTGTGTTTGAATCGTAAAACTGTATATATTAAACAGCCTTGGCTCTGATACCAATTGTTAGGCCGAATACACAATATAATCAAGTATGTATGAGAATAACAATAATCAAGAACACTGTTTATGAATCAATAAAACTGTAATCGTATTAACAGCTTCTCTCTTTATGATGTTAATGAATCACAAAGAGCTTCTAGGTTACAATAATAATATCTCAATATTCGCGTCCCTTCTAGGGATAACCTATCTGTGTTTATATAGTACACAGCTACATACAATCCGTCTCTAATTGATATTCCTATAAATTAGCTATACAAAACTTATCAATTAAGGATTGCTTCTTATCTTCTATCCCGTTTCCTTAGCTGTATCAATATATTCTGCTTCTTTCCATCTTCAGAATATATTGCTTCTAGAATCTTCAATTCTGCACCGACAGCTAATTCAACTATCACCCTGTCAGACTTTAAATAAACTCTGACCGGCTTCCTTTAAACTCTTCACCCTGTCAGAGTTTAATTAAACTCTGACTAGCTTCTGATAAACTCTGGTCAGTACCTGTTGCTTAAACACTGATAAACAAACGTCAGCAATTATATCTAACAGAAATGCATTATGCTAATTGGTCAGGAGCAGACTGCATTTTATCTACTCAAAGGGCTGCTGATTTTGTACATAAGACTGCTACAGAGATTACTAATCCTGAGTTATTATCACATTTTAAGGCGACCATTGCTCAAGTTAAATCATTGTGCAACCGCTTTGATGAGACTCACAAGGTTGTTCTTGGATTGAGTAATGATATTACTCTTAAGGAGTTAGCACTAAAGAAAGATAGAGCTCAATTTTCATCTATGCAAAAGGATCAAGAGGAGATCAAGCAGAGGCTTACTAATGTTGAAAGCAATCAGACCGTTATGTCTTCACAACTAACTTCTATTGCTGCATCACTTGAGTTGCTGACATCAGTTTTTATTCCTGATGATGTCAAAAAGGGGGAGAAGATACCTAAAGACAAATGAAGAAGGACTCCAACTTTGAGACTGAGGGATGATTCAAATGATGGTGGAAGCAGGGAAACAGAGAAAAGGTCAAAGTCTTCTCAAGAGCAAGGGCGACTTAGGTCAAACTCTGCTAGACAGACAAACTCTGAAAGATTAAATTCTGGTGGTCAATCTTCTTCAAGACTTAAGAGTCTAGTGATTTCATCAAATCCAACTACTGATGAAGAGATTGCTGCTAAGATTTTCATGGAAGAACATGGTGGTGAAGCCACAGTTGAAGATATAGATGTTGAGATGAAGCTTCTTGCTAAACAACACCAGAAAAAGATTGAAGCTGGTACTTATAAGAAGAAATCAGTAAAGGCTCCTAGAAAGAAAGAAATTGGAATTTCTATCAAAGAAAATACTCAACAGAGTATACAATACACAAGGAGGCCTGTGATTGCAAATACTGATAAAGGAAAGGGTAAACTGGTAGAAGAAGGACAGTTACCAAAGAAGAATTATTCAACCTCTGACGTTGCTCAAGTTGAATCAAGGATAAACAAATCAACCTCTGACGTTGCTCATGTTGATATTTCTACTAAAGTTGTGACAACCTCTGACAAGGCTCAAGTTGTACAAACTCAGCTAGCTCCACAACTTCAAGGTTTCTTAAGACCTGTACTTTCTGAAACTCTGACGTTAGAAGTTGTGGACTTTTCACAAACCAGAATAGTACTTGGAAAAGAATCTTATGATAAGTCTGGTTTGGGTTCACACAGGGAGAAGAGGATTAATAACAGACCTTTAGATCAAACATCACTGGCAGAAGCTGGTATTGGGGTATCTCAAGAGAGCCTTGATAAATTAGAATCTGTTCAGATGGTCTATCATAGAGGATTGAAGAAAGAGGTTCTGTTATACTTTATGTCTGATGGAAGAGTATACAGAGTAGGAGAAGCTGATGTTCAATTGAAGCTATGGGAAGAGCTTGAGTATGTTTTACACCTTCTCAAAGTCAAAAATAAAAGTACTCATGATGCTGCTCTTGTTCTAAAAGACAGAATGATGAAATCCAAAGTGCTTCTTGGAGGTGGTGTTTCTAGTGCATATATTCCTAAGTACAGAGATGCTTATGGAAATATTGTTGAGATGAAGAGAAACAGTGCTAAGTTCAAGACAGCACTGGGTATTAAAGTCTTGGAATTCAATCTGGAGTCAGACAAATCATACTATATTCGGCTAGGGAATGAAATGAGGAAGAACAGCATTTATTCTCTGAGAGATGCTATCTACCAGACTGGAGAAGGTGATCCAGAGCTCAAGTAACTGAAAGAAATCATGGTGGAAGAGCTTGAAAAGGCTGAAAGGAGACTTCTAATCGATTATCTCAGGACAGTGCCTGATATTGAAGAGATTAAGTAAAGTCTGACTGTAAGTTTTTAAAGTTTTCTGTTCTAAGTTAAAGTTAAACTCTGTTATATTTAAACATTGCATTTGATATATGTTTTGACATCATCAATTATTTATTTAACTTGTACATTTTTATTATGCACAAGTTGGGGGAGATTGTTAGATATAATTGCTGACGTTTGTTCATCAGTGTTTAAGTACCAGGTACTCATCAGAGTTTACTGGAAGCCAGTCAGAGTTTATTAAAGTCTGACGGGGTGAAAGTTTACCTTAGTTGTCGGTGCTGATATAAAGATTCTAGAAGCAATATATCTTGAAGATGGAAAGAAGCAAGATATATTGAGACAGTTAAGGAAACGGAACAGAAGACAGAAGCAATCCTAATTTGATAGAATTTGTATAGCTAATTTATAGGAATATCAATTAGAGATTGATTGTATGTAGCTGTGTACTATATAAACACAGATAGGTTAACCCTAAAAGGGATGCGAATACTGAATACATTATTCTTGTAACCTAGCAGCTCTCTGTGATTCTTTAACATCACTGAGAGAAGAGTTATTTATATAATTCAGTTGTTGATTCATAAACAGTGTTCTTGATTGTTATTATCATACTTATATTGATTATATATTGTGTAATCGGCCTAACATTTAAGTTTATAAAATAAATTTCATAAACTATCGGAGCATTAAAAGTATCGCAGCAGTCAAAAATCTCAGCCCCAACAAAGCTGAACTGGTTCCAGTGTGAACCCACAAAAAAACTATCGAAAAAAAACTATCGAAGCTTTTTGAAAAACCATCGAACCAACCAAAAACCATCGAAGTGGTTTTTGGCCAACCTTGTCAAAGTCCAGTTTAGTACCCAAGGTTTGGTTGGTCAACACTTAAACCTTCAAGTTTCCTTTCTTGCAGTTTCTTTATTGAGGTTTCAACTTTTGTACATTTAACACCTTTTGACTGTGCGATTTGCCTTCGACAATTTAGCTTCTCACGGTTTTATTCAACACTGATAATTCTTGTTAATCTTCGTGATATTTTTTGGAATTATCATGTCAGACTTTATCAATTCTTTCTGTCAAATAAATATGTTGATCTTCTTCGTATGTGTTGACGCCTAGTGCAACTGGTCTGGTTCACAGACGACTAACACTGAATTGAATCTTCACATCTTCATTGCATTCCAATTGATAAGTCGGCAACGGTACAAATTTCTTCAAACATAGATTGTCAATAAACAATGCACTTTCACTGGAATCCTTCTTGGTACTTAGACAACGTCTTCATTGGTACTACAATCTTGAATACTTCATTCTCTGTTCTTCACCGACGCTCGAACATATAAATGAACTTCTGTCAGGGAGTATAACTTCAAGACTGTAGTTATCTTCTTTAACCTTTGTCTTTACCCTGTATTCAATTAAACCAGATTACTATGCTTCGAACACTGTCTATAACACAATCAATGCTAATACACTGAAATCTTCTTGTGGCACTTATACTGAAACTCCACACCTTCTGAAACCTTGAAAGTCTTCAAACCTTATTCTTCACTGAGGCATGAACATGTTAATGAACTTCTTTCAGTGACCTGTAGTAGACTTCAAAGATCTATCTAATTTTTTGATTCTTTATATTTGCCTTGTATTCATTTCTTCCTGATTTCTGTGTTGGCGTAGTATTATTTACCTGTCCTGTTCTAGTGTTGAGTTATCACGTCTTCCTGTTCATACTGCCTTGTGATCTCACCAACATCTAGATTTGTTTCGAGCTCCAATACGCATCTCCATAAGTTGGGACCATAAAGGGTAGTTGTTTTCATTGTCAACTAAGATGATTCCTGACGGGAACGGAGAGTTATCTAGCAAGGTTTGAAAGATGGTTCCTGGCTGAAATTGAGAGTTTTCAGGCAAGGTTTGGATAATGGTTTGTGATTCTTTGTTACCTAGGGGACTCGATCCGTCACCCATGGTTTCAGTTTCGAAAGAAAAAAATATGAATGAAAAAATATTGAACACCAGTTGCTCTAGGTGTTAGAGTAAGGCCTTACCAGGATCATATTATTTCTTCAACATCCCCCTCACTCGAAAGCCCATTATTTGGGTCAAAGAGTGGATCACTAGGTGTTTCGTGCCTTTTTGGCCCTAGCATCCGGTCCGTTTTTCAATTACTAGGCGAGGATCTCGTCCCTTTTTGATCTACTCAAAGACAAAAGAAGACCATGCGGAACACCTTATGGTAGTCCTAGAGACTTTGAGGAAAAAAAGATTGTATGCTAAATTCTCGAAGTGTGAATTTTGGCTAAAGGAAGTTCAGTTCTTAGGCCACGTGATTAGTAGAGAGGGAATACTAGTTGACCCTGCTAAGATAGAGGCCGTGTCAAATTGGGAAAGACCGACCACACCTACCGAAGTGAGGAGTTTCATAGGATTGGCCGGATTTTACCGGAGGTTCGTTAAGGACTTTACAAAAATAACGGGACCACTGACCTGACTCACCCGCAAGATGGAGAAGTTTGTTTGGACGGATAAGTGTGAGGAAAGTTTTCAGGAACTAAAGAAGAGATTGGTGACAGCTCCAGTGCTGGCACTACCCGACGGAAAAGGAGATTTTGTGATCTATAATGACGCGTCTCATAAGGGTTTAGGTTATATGCTGATGGAGCATGGTAAAGTGATTGCGTACGCGTCCAGACAGTTGAAAGAATACGAGATAAGATACCCAGAAGATGTGGAGACACTATCTGTATGGAGAGAAGTGCGAAATCTTCACGGACCACAAGAGCCTTAAATACATTTTCACCCAGAAGGGGTTTAATATGAGACAAATGAGATGGCTAGAGTTGATTAAGGACTACGATTGCGAGATTCTATACCACTCGGGGAAGGCCAATGTGGTGGCCGACGCCCTTATTAGGAAAGAGAGACTTAAGATGATCACTTCGTCGGAAGACTTGATTCGAGAATTTGAAAAGCTGGAAATTGAAGTTAAGGTTACGGGGAAAGGCACAGAAAGATTATTTGAGATTATCATGCAACCCGAATTGATAGAAAAGATCAAGTTGTGCCAAGAGAGGATGATGAGTGAAGGTAGAGAGTCCATGCTAGGAGAGGAAACCAAGTGTAATGAGGACGAAAAAGGAATCATGAGGCACACCTATAGGATTTGGATTCCGAATGTCCAGGAATTGAAGGACGAGATCCTGCACGAGGGTCACAACACTCGGTATACGGTTCACCCAGGTAGCACCAAGATGTATAGGGATTTGAAGGAGTATTACTGGTGGCCGAACATGAAGAAAGATGTGGCGGAATGGGTGAGTAAATGCTTAACCTGTCAGAGAGTGAAGGCAGAACACCAGAGACCTAGTGGACTTCTACAACCCCTAGAGGTTCCCGAGTGGAAGTGAGAGCACATAGTCATGGACTTCGTAGTAGGCTTGCCAAGAACTAAAAAGAACCACGATGCGATATGGGTGATCATAGACCGACTAACTAAGTCAGCCCACTTCCTCCCAATCAAGGAAACATACACTGTCGATAGATTAGTGGAGATATACATAAAAGAGATTGTGGTACGACATGGAGTTCCCGTGGCCATAGTGTCAGATAGAGATCCCAGGTTCAACTCCAGGTTTTGGAGGAGCTTTCAGGAGTGTGTAGGAACTAAGCTTAACATGAACACCGCCTACCATCCCCAAACTGACGGGCAGAGTGAGAGGACTATCCAAACACTAGAGGATATGCTGAGATTCTGCGTCATAGACTTCAAGGGAACGTGGGATGGACATTTACCCTTGATTGAGTTCGCCTATAATAATAGTTACCATGCGAGCATAGGGATGCCACCATACGAAGCCCTATATGGACGAAGATGTCGCTCTCCCTTGTGCTGGGACGAGGTCGGCGAAAGGAAGATACTAGGCCCCGACTTGGTTCAATGGATGAGAGACATCGTAGACCTAGTTAGAGGACGCATGGAAGCAGCCCAGGACAGACAATGTAAGTACGCAGACTTAGTGCGAAAGGATAGAGAATACGAAGTAGGAGATCTCGTGTTTCTAAAAGTGTCACCATGGAAAGGATTGATGAGGTTCAGAAAGAAAGGAAAGTTGAGTCCGAGATTCATTGGACCAATCCAGATTCTAAGGCGTATTGGACCAGTCGCATACGAGCTAGCCTTGCCCCCAAATCTACATCAAGTTCACAATGTATTCCATGTGTCAATGTTAAGGAAGTACAATGCAGATGCTAGACACATAGTGGAGTATGAGCAAGTAGACCTCCAGCCAGACCTGTCCTACATCGAAAAGCCTGTAGAAATCATGGATCGAAAGGAGCAAGTACTCAGGAACAAGGTCATCAACCTGGTGAGAGTTTTGTGGAAGCACCATAATGTCGAAGAATCAACGTGGGAGCTGGAAAGCGTAATGTAAGAAAAGTATCCCCATTTATTTTCAATTTGATTCCGAGGGAGAATTCTTTTAAGGAGGGGAGGCTGTAAGAACCCTGATTTTTGTAATATTTTAAAATTTTCATGAATAATGATTTTGTGGAGTTTTGGAAAACTTTTGAGACCACATTACCTAAATGAGGGAATCTTAATAACTCGAGAATGTAGTATTATTGTACGAAGAAAATAAGAGAATGTAGTATTATAAGTATAAATGTAGTCTTCAACGGATAACATGTGTATACAATATCCGTTGAAGGGTAGTTTATCAACGGATAAGACTAACTGTAACATACTCTTTGTGATTCTGTACTAGCAGTTGAAGTGTAATAGATTAGGTTGTATAAGTCATGTTGACTTTCAATTGATATGTAGAATAGAGAGGCTAATTATAAATAATCTATGCCTTGTAATTGTACATAAGTGAAATTGTATTTCAACTTATACTCATCCAGCCTTCAACGGATGCACCTTGAGATACTTCAACGGATGCAACCAGAACACTTTCAACGGATGATACTTAATTCATTTCAACCGATGCTAACTCAATTATTAGCAGTTGAAATTATGAAAGGGACAGCCCTAACAAGTCGCATGGGTTGATGGAACACAAAGAGCATGAAAACCAACATTTTGGGAAACTCAGAAGAAAAATAAGCATTATATTTTCATCTTGTAAATAGAGGTGATTCTACAAGGACTATCAGCCAAAAGGCAACTCACCAAAAGGACCATTGAACTTAGAGTGGAAAAGCAAGCTTTTGGATTTTATCTACTGTACATTTTTAGTAATCCAATTCAGCTTGTAAACTTGGGTTATATAACCAAGTGTAGCATTGTTTTTTAACTTAAGAAATCAGTTTAGTTTTCAAGAGCTCTAGCAATATCACTTTGTAAATTGCTGAAGCAAAAACAGTGTAATAGCAGCTGTGTATTCATTCTCAATATCACAGAGATTTCTTCAATAAAAATCTCTCAGGTGGAGCAATCAATCCACCTGAATTTTTAATTCTTGTGTTTTTATTTAATTGCAATTTAAATATCTGTTCTTAAAGAACTCTGTCTTGAAGAGAATTGGTAATTCGAAAGGATTATATTCAGCCCCCCCCTCCTCCTCCTCCTCCTCCTCCTCAATCATGTGATTATATAGTGTGGGAATAACAATACTTAATACATGATTATATAGTGTGGGAATAACAATACTTAATTGGGTTAAAAACATTTCAAACTAATTTAAATGGGTTGAATATGAAATTTATAATTTTTGGCCCACCCAATTTAACTTACAAATTTTGTTTGCTATTTAAATATATATTCATATTGTACATACAACCATACATTAGATAATACATCATACTGACACTTATAGATATATGTGTACATAATTATATTATTAAAATTTTAATTATTCAAAAATAAAAATATTAACACTAAATCGTAAGTTATACGTGTTTTAGTTTACTTAAATTTTCCAAATGAGAGATATTGTATAATATTTATTTTTTAAAATAAAATTATTTAAACCATTCAGATTAATGCAACCTGGCCCAAATTAATGTATTATAAGTAGGGCTGGGTTGCAAATTTATATTTTGTGGGTTGGGTAAAAAAAATTCAAAATGATATAACTGGGTCGAGTTTCAAAAATTCTTCCAATCCATGAACAACCCCTAACACCGATTCCCAATTTTTACAATGATGTGTGCAACTTAAAATCTATCTTTAAATAATAGAAGTAACCGACAATATATTACTTATAGATTTTAATATTATATTTATGTATTAGCACCTGAATATTCCATATAAAATATAATAAGTTATATATTATTATATAAATCATATAAATCATATAACAATTAACAACCTAATTGGTATTTAATCAAAAAAATAAAAGTGATGTAAAATTTTCTAAAGATAATTGAATACATTACTGTATACATAAAAATACGAAAACTAAAAAATATGGAGTGTATAAATAATATGAACTAACATTTCATTTACTGAAAAGTTAAAATTAAAAAAGAAATTGTATAAACATCTTATATAATTAATATAAAATAACATGCTGGTTACTTAAAAGTTAAAGTATTAAAAGAAAACTAGTTTTTTTAGCCCGTGCAATGCACAGTCATACTTTAAATATGAGTAAATTACTAATTTGTTCGAGTTTTTTTGTATGTTTACAAATTAGAGTAGTAATTTATGAGTTATACGACAAGTATTGTTAGTACAAGTTTGTATTACACTTATATACATGAAAATGTTTTTTAAATCTTTGTGTTGATTTAAACATATTTGTGCCATATTACAAATTTAGTACTTAAAACTATGTTGGAGATTATGTATAGTTTGATTTATTAGAGGTATAAACAATTAAAATGCACATGCATGCTTAATATAAACTTTTTTCTTAAATAAAAATTTTACAAATTTTAATTGTAATTATTTACGGTGAATCTAAATAACAGTATAGTTAGATATGGTATATGTTGGCGAATATAGTTATATATTATCATATATGTATATAGACGTATGTCTAAATGAGCATGTAACCAAAAAATTAAAATCGCTGATGAAATATTATCATATACTCACATAAATATATGCACATATGCATATTAATTTTGCAATAAATAATAATATGTAATAAATATAGTGACGCTAAAAGACCAAAATAATCATGAAATAATGTAGTTGAAAGAAGGGTAAAATGGTCCTCTGGATTTAAATTGCTTATCAAGCCCCCCTTTTGGTGTATTATATATATAATAGACAGGAAGAGAGAATACACTTTATTTAATAATCTTTTTAGAGTAAACTCAAAACTCAATGTAGCCCTGTTGATAATGAAAAGAAACTTATATAAGGAGATAATAGTTCCATTTTCAATGACTACACAAATTCAACCTCTTTTAATTTAAACACCGAAGAGATAATTTTTGTAATTTTTATAAATACAAGGATACAATTGTAAATTCACTACTATTTTTGGCATATTTTTTCCATGGTTGACTTTTAACATAAAAAATAGATATATAGACACATTGCGAATTGTCAAAATGTGCTAATCTGAACAGACTAAAATTGAATCGAGTGACTTGATTTTGTTAAATTATAGATTAGTAGTTCACATGTTGTTTGAATATTTTGAAAGTCGTCATTATATATGATTACGTATGATAAAATATATTGTATTATATAGAAGTATACATAAATATAAATATAATTTAGATTTTAAGAAAGATGATTGAATATGTAATTATACATAAAACCAAAAAAATTGTGTTATATAAATAATATAAATCAACATTTTATTTACTCAAAAGTTAAAAAAAATAGGATAATAATCGAAAACGTGGGTAATCTAATAAGATTTTTAATGTAAATTCAATAATTAGTGTAGCACAAGTGGTTATGACATAAACTTCCAAAGGGGAGGTTAGATGTTCAATTCTTAAAGCAACTCAAACTAATTTATTTTATTACATAAATTTTGTAAAGGATGACATTTTTGTGATTTTTCAACAAAAAAAAGGGTAAAACTATAGTTTCACTGACATTTTATTGGCTCAATTTGCCCCTAGACCCCATTTAATATATAGAAGTAGACTAGTATAATAACTCGTGCGCAAGGTAATTTGTTAGCCTCGTATAAAAATGCATAATAGCACATGACCGATTGAGTCCATGTTTCTTACCGAGAACATTAGTACCACAATCTTCTTTTACACTGCAGATTTGGTGTAGATTAGACAAATTTTTTTATACATAAACAGTAGTTTTGGATCCTGTCGACTACAAGAGATTTTTAATCGCGGCTATTTAGTTTGGTTTTGCAGTTTTAGACATTAAATATTTTAACAATACTGCTATGAACTACATTGGAATAAAGTTTTTGATGTTCTGTTGACCTCGTTAAAGACACACAAACATTATAATCTACAGAAAGGCAAATAATGTTGGTTGAGGTCTTCTAGGAAAAAAATGAAGTTTAAGCTTGCCGATCTGTACAAGAAACAATGCAGTGTTAACACGTAAACTACCTGTAACAGAGAAAAGAGCTAACATCAGGCCTAACGAAACACTTGGAGCACTAATACCAGAATCATCTTAATATTATTAACAGATGATACACAGTTTTTACATAGACAAAGGTGTCGGCTCATGTACAATCAGGAAGGTTTTGACTCATCACAATATCAACTGAATTGGCTCCCAGAAAATACATTGGAATACAATGTCGTAGAGTAGAGATCTTTTCAGTGCTAGAAAATTCACCGAAACATGTGCAGTCTACGGGTAAGGCTCTGAAATACAAATTTTGCAATTCCATACTCTGTAATTGGCTTAAATCTTTCAACTTCCTGGATAAAATTTAAAAATGGAATTCTTTGGGAGGATTAATTAATGGGAGTCTGAAAAGTAGTGCATTTGAGATTATTGAGAATGAACTTTAGGGTATATGACTCTAAATAATTGATAATTGATTTATCTATCTATGTTTCGTTAACCACCTTATTCATTTCACACTTGACTTGTTCTTGACTTGTCGAGACCGTTCTGTGAGAATCAAGAATGAAAGGAAACATGCTAAATATACAAATTTTATCCTTCAGTCAGACTTTATGATTTATGAGGCTTCAACTGAGACAACTCATTTTGGTCCAACTCTTAATCAAGAATCTAAACGAGAGTCAAATGAGCTGTTGGGATTTATGGTGATAGCATAGAAACAACTTAACCTTGTATGTACTTAATTTTTAATTAAGTAGAACATACTGTCACAGCCAAAGTATGTTCTTGTAATCAGTATGCAATGTCATTTTAATTGTGTAATTTGGAAGAAGTTCACTTGCTGTGTTCAAGCCTCAAAGAATGCATATTAGATTACAGCATGAATAAAGGTTACTGTCATAAGCATTAACAGTAAGATTACAAGAAGACTGAATATTGCAAGTCACGACAGCATATTCACTCTGACAGCAACATTGGCGGAAGACTACGCGACAGCAACTTTAGCCCTCGACAGCAAGTTTGGAAACCTCGACAGCACTCTATGCGGGGAACTCATACTGTCACCAAAAGAACATTCCTGTGACAACAAGCTTTGCGGCAAAAGTAACTGTCTCGAGAAATATTCATGTTCTAGGTATCTTCTCAGTCAAATCCCGTGATAGTTTCAATGTTCAAGAAACAGGCGTGTTGCAGTATCCCTAAGCTGCACCAAGTCTGCAAGACTAAGACAGAAGCTTCAAGCACTACAAAACAAAAGCGAATCAATTCAAGAGCAAGGTCAAGTCTTTATCTGCTAAATTGTTTTAGCTAGAAATAGAATGAATCTAGGTTGCTTTCTTTGTAATGTATATCTGACATGTTAGCAATTTAGGAAAGTCACATGGGTAGACATTTTGTAAGAAGCTGCCACTTGATAATGACAGCAGCTTCACAAACCCGTGTTGACAGTGATAGGATTAGTTTTATACTTAGACTATCAATTCATTCTAGGTAGGGAACGAATGCAAGTAAGTGTCTTGAAGAAAACCGAAGCTCAAGAATTCTCTCTTGAGGTTGTAGCAACACTTTGCAAAATAAATAAAAACATTTATTTTGTGAAACTTGTCTTTAGACCATACTGTTTGTGAATGCATACATATTACTGATAACGTTAAATCTTAGTTTTGGTTGTTGAAATTGAGATTGAATTTTATCAGTATTGCATTCATCCCCCCCCCTTCTGTAATACACGAGGACCAACAACTGGTATCAGAGCTTACTGATTAACATACATATCTGAGATCACGACGACAATGCAGAAATCAAGCAGTATCAAGATCCCAGCTTTTGATAAAGAGAACTACAACATTTGGAAAAGAAAGATCTTGTTGTTTATCAAAGCTGCGAATCTACTATACCTAGGTATTCTCGAGAATGGTCCTTTCATTCCAAGGAAGGAAATTGAAGCCACAACAGTAAATGGTGAAATCATTCCTGCACATTGGGTTCCCAAAGATCCCTCGGAAATTTTGGAACTTGAGAAGGAGAAAATGGTGCTAGATGATCAGTTGCAACTCATCTTGCTTGATTCTCTCACGTTGGATAAAGCCATGTGTGGAAGTGTCATAAGCTGCACTTCTGCCAAGGAGATGTGGATCAGTTTAGCTTTACTATGTGAAGGAAGTGAAGAAGTTAAGGGCAACCAAAGGCAAATACTGATATCACAATATGAGGCATTCATGGCCAAGCCTGGTTAAGACTTAACTTCCATGATTGAAAGGTTCAGTAAGCTCTTTACTGAAATACAGATACTTGGCAAGTACTATGACAGAAAAGAATTGAATGTCAAGTTCCTGCTTACATTGCATGATCACCTTGAACACAAGACAACAGCCATACGAGAAGGAAGAGATCTCAACAATATAACCTTCGAGACACTTTATGGCATTCTGAAATCCCATGAACTTGAACTCTTTCAAAAGAGAGCCATACAGAGTGGAACAAAGAACAAGATGGCTAATATGTCAAGTGCCCTAGTAGCACATGTGCCAAGGATCACACAGCCAAGTGAAGTACTACAAATCACACAACCAACCCCTGCACAATCCTTGAAGATAGAAGAGGTTGTTGAAGATGATGAGAAAGTAGTACTGCGGCTCAAGGATGTGGAAGATGAAGACTTCTACACAATGGAGGAACTGGAAAGCATGGACAATCCTACTATGGCTTACATGGCCAAAAAGTTCAAGAACTTTAGGTTCAAGAAGGATAGGTCATACAAACCCCAAGGCCAAGCATCCAAGTTCAACAAGGGAAGTTCATCAAAGGCTGCTGTGGGAAGTTCAACCAAAGGAGGATACAAGACTGGATTTGTGGATAGGTCAAAATTCAAGTGTTACAACTGTGGTGAACCTGGTCATTTTGCTACTGAATGCAAAAGACCCAAACAGGTTCAGAGGTTTGAGAAAGGAACTGGTGGATACTCTAAGAAAAATCAAGGTAGAGCCTATGTGGCTGAAGGAAAGTGTTGGGATGAGTCTGATGATGAAGAAGAAGAAGAATATGTCAACCTAGCTCTCATGGCTAGCACTGATGAAGTAACATCAACATCTTCAAGTCAGGTACCTTCACTTGTCTTACTTGATATGTCCACTGATGAGTATAAGAAAACCATTAAAGACTTAAGTGCTGAAATGTTCAATGTCTATACTAGCTTATCTGCTGCTAATGAGGAAATCACTAGGCTGAGTAAGCTAAATGAAACACTAAAGTCTGAAAATGAATCTCTTGTTCTCAAAACCAGTTCACTAGACTCTTTAGCTCAGGAGAATGCTAGATTTAAAAATGAATTAAAATGTGCTAAAGAGGTTGAGGAATTCCTGAGGAATGAGATTGCTGAAAATGAATTCAAGATTAAGGCTTATAAAAACTCATCAAAGATAGTTCAGGATTACAATGATAAGCATACAGAAAATCAGACAGTTGGTATAGGTTTTTCATATGGTAGAAGACCTGGAAAGGAAACTGTGATTCAAGATTGTTCTGGAAATGCTGCTGTCAAACCCACCATTCTCAAGAAGGTTAAAACTCCTATCTTCAAAGCTGCAGAAATTGAGTTTGATGAAGAAGCCATGCTCATCAAACAAGAAATTCTTGATGAGGATGAAGGTGTTGACAGCACATCCAAGGATGGAAAGGATACTGTCACAATCCCCAAGACAGTAAACTTACCAAGCAATCAGACAGTAAGTTCAAAAGATGCTGTCACGGTTGGCAAGACAGAATCTTCCAAAGATGCTGTCAAGAATGTTTCCAAGACAGTAACTTCCAAACCTTCTGTCAAGACAGTTGGAATAAAAGGTACTGTCAAGGAAAGTTCGACAGCAACTTCTGAATACACTGTCAATCCAGTAACTCCCAAGTCTAAGAATAGGAATGGTAAGGTAGGTGTTAATAAAGGAAATGGATACACTAATGTTGGAGGTGCTTCTAGGAAACTATGCAATAACTGTGGATCTTCACATCATTTAACACATGTTTGTAAGAAACCAATTGAGGATAAGATCAATGCTACTGAACTCAATGGTAACTTACACAGAACCCCCCTTATGCATAGAACCATGAGTGTCTATAATAACATTGAATGTATGCCATGCAAGATCACTGCCATGAGTACATGCTTTAACTTACTTATTCTCACTACTGAAAAATGTTCATACATGCACACTGTTGAGACTTCTGAGCCTGCTGGAAACAACAAAAAGGCTTCATCCACTAAGAAAAGGATCAAGTCCAATTCCAAACCTAAGTGGGTGAAAAGAGAAGTCAAACAGGAGGTTTTTGATGATGCTTGTGATTTTATGACTGGAAGAAACTCAGGAGACACTAAAACTGCAGGACCCAACAAGGATTGGGTACCATATGCAACCTAAAACACATTCTGTTTTGCAGGGCAAGAAGAAAGATCAAGTCATATGGATCATTGACAGTGGTTGCTCAAGACACATGACAGGTGATAAAGCCCTGCTATCACACTATATAGAGAAAGCTGGCCCAATCATAACCTTTGGAGACAACAGCAAGGGTTACACAGTGGGATATGGCTGTCTAGAAATTGGAAATGTTGTCATTGAAGACATTGCTCTTGTGGATGGATTGAAGCACAATCTACTCAGTGTCAGCCAATTCAGTGACAGGGGATTCAAGGTTGATTTTGATATGATGATGTGTAACATCTATCACAAGAAGGGGATTCAAGGTTGATTTTGATATGATGATGTGTAACATCTATCACAATTTACTGTTTTTACAGTAAAGCAACTGTTGGTGACAGTATGCTTTGGCACAGGAAACTCTCACATCTCAACTTCAAGACAATGAATATTTTGATGAAGAAGGAGTTAGTGAGAGGTTTGCCCCAACAGGAATTCTGTCAAAAAGGACTGTGTGAAGATTGTCAAATGGGCAAACTAAGGAGAGCTGTGCACAAGTCCAAGCAAATGAACACCAACATAGAAGCACTCAAGTTGATTCACATGGATCTCTTTGGACCAGTCAATGTACCATCTATGGCCAAAAAGAGATATGCCTTAGTAATGGTGGATGATTACTCAAGGTACACTTGGGTGAAATTTCTTGAATCCAAAGATGAAGTTGCTCAAGTGATTATTGATCAAGTCAGAGTTCTTGATAGAACTCCAAACTCAAAAGTCCAAATCTTGAGGAGTGACAATGGTACAGAATTTAGAAATGCCACACTTGGAAATTTCTGTAAAGATGAAGGAATTGTACAACAATTCTCTGCTGCAAGGACTCCACAGCAGAATGGAGTTGTAGAAAAAAAGAACAGGACTCTCATTGAAGCAGCTAGAACTATGTTGCATGATGCCAAACTGCTAACATATTTCTGGGCTGAAGCTATCAACACAGCTTGTTATACTCAAAACAAAACCATGATTAACAAAACTCATGCAAGTACACCTTACTGTCTGCTAACTGGGCAAATGCTTTATGATGAAGGATAACCATGAGAAGAAAGGAAAATTTGACACCAAGGCATTTGAAGGACTATTCATGGGTTACAGCACAGAAAGGACTGCCTACAGAGTTTATGTTATGGAACACAGGATTATTGAAGAAAGTGTTAATGTCACATTTGATGAAACCAAGTTTCCAGGACTGCATGAAGAAGGAAAGATGCAGACATTCAGATTTGAGAATCAAGGATACTTGGAAGCTGAGGAAATTGTTGATGAAGAACCTAGCTTCACTCAAACTGTTGAAGTTGACAAAGATACTGTCAATACCATTACTGTTGTAATATCCGTGAATTTTATTATTTAAATAAATGATATATTTAATATAAAAATATATTTGTTATGGAGTATTGGAATATTATTAAATGATAATTATTGTGTGATTATGTGCTAATTGGTGAGTCGGAAGCCCCTTTCAAATATTTCGTCATTTGGAATTTTCTTCAAATCTGAGCCCCGTTTTGATAATTCAAGGGCCCCGTTGGAATTTCGTACATTAATTATATTCTCTTCGTCTTTCATATTCGAATCATTATCGGGAGAGATATTCGTATCATTTCATTCCTACCTATTTGATTCTGCAAGAATAATTCGTTTTGTTCAGAAAAGGAAAAATTGTTCTGAACCCTAATTGCTTAAGGGGACGGATATATCGTTTTATATCAATATTACATTTGTTATAGCCCCAGTATTCTTGAGCAGTAGTTATATAATGATATATATATCAATTGGATGATCATCAACCTTTTTAACTGATTATTCCTCGTAAAACGTGTTTTTAACCTAATTAGGGTTTTTAAACGAACCAGTGGATCTATATCGATCCAAAAATGTTGTTTGGGGTATTATTTTTCCAAAAATATAAAAAGACGAATCGTATCTTGAAACTCAAAAGATCTGCAGTTATTTAGCTCAAAAATTAAAAATTCCCGAACCGTGTTCTTCGTGTTCTTGAGCTTCAATCCAGTCGTTCAAAGTGTTATTGAAATCCAAATCTGAAGTTCTTGTACTCAAATCAAAGCTCTTGACTTCTAGTTTCAGAATCTTCCAACCTCATCATCATATGGTAAGTTTTCGATTTTATATGAATTTATCAACCTTCTAATTAAAATTATGGTTCTTCGTCGATTTGGGGATTTTCAATATGTTGATTCTCCGTTCAATTGGTTGCTTCTAACATGTTCCTCGGGTTCTAATTAGCAAGAATCCATGATTTAATTTCATGTCTAAGTTCAATTTTGATGGGTTTGATTTTCGGGTTTTTGACCCGAATTCTTCTTTTGCTTCGTTCGTTCTTGATATTGATCTGACATTGATTATGATACGGGGCTTTGATTGTATGAGTTATAAGCTTCATTTTGGTGTATTAATCTTAGAGTTTCATGTAGAAATAAAGGAGATCGGGTTTCCGGTCGGAGTTTTTCCCGACGGTTTCTTTGACCGGATTCTGGGCTCGATTCCGGCATGGGACAGAGATGTTTTTGTGTGGGTTGTGTTTGTCTTGCAAAGGCGAACAAAAGCCCTCTTGTTTGGTTGTGTTTGATCGGGAATTGAGGATTCCGGTCGCCGGACGCCGGCCGGCCGGATTCTAGAAAAACCCAGAATCCGGTGGGTTGTTCTTGGCGACCCGAATTCGTTCTTCCCGACCCGTTTACCCGTTTTCTGACCCAGTTTTAATCTTCTAAAACCCTAATTCGGTTTCTGAAAACTGTTTTTGGATTTACTTTTAAAATTTAATTCGAAAATAGTTTAAAAACTTTAAAAATTCATATTTTTATTTTAAAAATATATTTTAATATTAGAAAAATTCTGGAAAATTATATTTATTATTTTAAATCCGAAAATTGATTAAACTTAATTATTTGAATTATTTTTAATTAATAATTAATTTATTAATTAATTGGTTATTTCTTTTAATCAATTAATTCTTAAAAAATAATTATTAATTAGATTTAATTAATTAAAAATTCAGTTTAATTATTTTCAAGCCTATTTATTTATTTAAAAATAGTTTGAGTATTTAAAGAGTGTCAATTAATTTTATTAAGTGAGTTATTTGCATTTAAATGTTTATATTGGATTTAAAAATCCGAGTTTTGATTTAAAAATTAATCGTGACTTATTTAAAATTCAAATAAGTTTCGTATGATGTTTTAAAAATGTTTATAAGTGTTATATGGTTCATATTAATTGTGTGTTGTGTTTTATAGTCTGTATATGCCCGTACTAGGGCAAATATCTGAGTTTTAAATATCATAAATAATACCGGACGTCCGATACATAACCGGTTACTTGTTTAAATGTGATTATGGATTGAATAAGTGTCGAGAGTAGAACGAGAATAGTTAGACTTATTGTGATGAGTTTTTTAATTATAGAATCGAGTTCCCGGAGCAGGGGAAAGGGAAAGGTAGAGTGAGCAGAGTCGATCCGACAGCAGCTTAGACCAGGCAAGTATCTGTGTTTTTACTTGTGATAAAAATTATTATTGTCTTGATTACTTGAATACCGTTATCCCCAGAACAGTTCAAATTATCAATCTTTTAACCGCATTTGGACAACTGATTCCATTTCCTTAGAAATTCTTGATTCTTTGATTTGATCTGCATCGGAAACCCTTATTTCCAATTCACTTGCTTATTGTTTACCACCATTTATTATTGATTATCATCCTTTGATTATTATTGACAACCATTGATCATTTGACTTCCATCGTTGACTATTGATTACGGTCATCGATTATCGATTACCAATATTGATTCCCTTATTGAATGAGTACACTGTACCGTTGAAATTATTCCATGATTATTTCTCGATCTTCATTTGATACTGAGCAGTTGAAGCTCTTTTGCAATTATTCTACATTGAGTTTATCTTATTGAGCATATTATTGTTTATACCCTATGATAGATTTGGCATGTTTTGTTTTTAAAATGGACCATATTTATGGTCGGAATAACTTAAGGCCCAGATTGGCCTAGGATCCAGTAGAGGACTATGACGTGATCTAGTCCGGGGTTGATGTGTGGCTGGACAACGGCACAACCTTTGATTTGAATAAAATATACAAGCCAAATTCTAATTCTTTTCCTTAAATTGTTATTGATATAAAGCATGTGTTAGCTAAATATTGTTGATTCTGATATCATAAATTCATATCCTTACATCTGTACTAGAAATGATTTATTGATGTTTGCTGAGCAATTTTGGCTCACTCTTGCTTGTTGTTTTCTAACCCTATTCCAGTGAAGCGAGAGTATGAGTCGGCATAGCATGACCGATAGTTCACCAGCAGCCAGGAGAGCCCCTCGAGTCACTGTCATTGGCAAGGTAGTTGTTGTTTCGCATTTCTAGATTAGATGTCTAGATTTGAACTTTAGTTGTGATGTAATAACTCTGATAAAACTGGTATTGTATTAATAAAAGATTGTAGTAGCTTGTGTTCATTGCCATAATCTGGATGCGGTCTTGGTTAAGGGGTATTTGTGTCTTTATATATATTATGCATGTGTTAAATAGTGTTCCGTTGGTCGGATGACTCCTCAAATCTGTACCCCGAGTTTGGAGGGCGTCACAACTATCAACCAAACTCCAGCTCAGTCACAGATCATAACTTCTAACATTCATAACAGTGATGACTCTGGAGACAATGAAGAACATGGTGAAGACAATGGAATTGGTGAGCATTCAACTCAACAAACTGAAGCAACTGTTCATGTACAATCAAGTAGCTTGCCCAGAATCACCAAGTGGAACAAGGATCACACAAATGACCTTATCATTGGTGACCTTACTTTTGGAGTGAGGACAAGGAACAAAGTCTCTGCTGACAGCATGTTTTCATGCTTCCTGTCTCAAATGGAACCCAAGACAACTGATGAAGCATTGTTGGATTCTGACTGGGTGATAGCCATGCAAGAAGAGCTAAATCAGTTTGAAAGAAACAATGTATAGAAGTTGGTTCCAAGACCTAAGGGAAAGTCAGTCATTGAGACAAAATGGGTTTTCAGAAACAAGCTTGATGAAAATGGATCAGTGACAAGAAACAAAACAAGGCTAGTGGCTAAAGGTTACTGTCAACAGGAAGGAATAGATTATGATGAGACATTTGCACTGTTGCAAGACTTGAAGCTATAAGAATCTTTCTAGCCTATGCTGCACACTGCAACTTCAAAGTATTTCAGATGGATGTCAAAAGTGCCTTCCTAAATGGAGAATTGGAAGAAGAAGTGTATGTTGAACAGCCACCAGGGTTTGAGGATGCTGGAATGTATGATTTTGTGTACAAACTCTTCAAGGCTTTGTATGGACTAAAGCAAGCACCCAGGGCTTGGTATGACACACTTTCCACCTTTCTTTTGGAAAATCAGTTTACTAGAGGAGTTGTGGACAAGACACTTTTCTACAAACATCATGGCAAGGACATCATTCTGGTACAAATCTATGTGGATGACATCATTTTTGGTTCTACAAATGAGAAGCTGTGTGATAAGTTTTCCTCTCTCATGAGTAAGAAATATGAGATGAGTATGATGGGAGAATTGTCATTCTTTCTGGGATTACAAATTCTTCAACAACCTGATGGAATCTTCATTTGTCAAGCTAAATATATCAAGGAACTTCTCAAAAAGTTCAACTTGGAAGATTCATCACCTGCAAAGACACCAATGTCCACATCAACTAGTCTAGATCTTGACCCTAAAGGAAAGAAAGTTGTCTCAAGCACCTAAAGAGGCATGGTAGGATCTCTCCTATACCTAGCTGCTAGCAGACCTGACATCATGTTTGCTACATGTCTCTGTGCAAGGTTTCAAAGTGATCAAAAGGAGTCACACTTAGTAGCCATCAAGAGAATCTTTAGCTACTTAAAAGGCACTCCTAACCTAGGCCTTTGGTATCCTAAGAACACTGGATTTGATCTAATTGGTTACTCAGACTCAGACTATGCTGGATGCAAGATTGACAGAAAGAGTACTACTGGTAGCTGTCAATTTCTTGGTGGAAGATTGGTCTCATGGTTTAGCAAGAAGCAGCATTCAGTTTCTACCTCAACTGCAGAAGCTGAATATATTGCTGCAGGCAGTTGCTGTGCACAAATTCTATGGATGAAGAATCAACTTCTGGATTATGGTCTAGTGTTAAGAGACATTCCTATTTACTGTGACAACACTAGTGCCATAGCCATTTCAGACAATCTAGTTCAACACTCTAGGACAAAGCACATTGATATAAGACATCACTTTATCAGAGAGCATGTTGAACAAGGAACTGTGAAGCTGATCTATGTCCCAACTAACAAGCAACTAGCTGACATCTTCACTAAGCCATTGGATGAAGTAACCTTCAACAGGTTGGTAAGTGAATTGGGAATGCTGAATCTGGTATGTTGATTTACTAAGTTTTCTGAATTTCTAATTTTTTTTGAAGCTCATGATAGCACCTTCAAACCTGCTGTCAAGAGAAGTTACTGTCTACTTGGTCTATGTCTGTTATGTGACAGCATGTGTTGGTTTGACTATTCATGTCTGTATTTTGTGCCAATCTCATACTTTTAGACCCTGTATGACATTAATGTGGTTATTTGCTTAGTTTGAGAGATAAATATTTGTTCCATTGGACTTTCACACCTTTTTGCATAAATCTGTGGGATTAAAGGAGAACACGACCATTAATTACTTTTGTGGTAGTTGTATGGGTACTCTAACTGTTGACCATTAGACTTTAATCCTTAGACGGTTTTGCCTATAAATTAACTTTAGGTTTCACCAGTCTGCTCTCAGCTTTAAAGTAAACCATGGAAAACAAAGTAGGAATAGAGTACAGGCCAAAAGTCTCGTGTGATTAACTTGACGACTTGCTTCATGAGGAAAATGAACAGTCTCAAGCCATTCAAGCACAGGAAGAAGAAAAATGGAAGATTCAAGAGGAAGAACTTCAGGCACTTCTCAAGGAAGAAGGTTGCACTGAAGAGGAGATTAAGAAAGAAGTTTTAAAATTAGTTAATAAAATCAAAAACTGATGTACTCAATGCCATGTTTAAATGATTTTATTAATAAGAATAAAGTTTCTTTCTGTTGTGTTTATTGAGTCTTTGTTTCGTCTGTGTTAACTGCATAGTATCTGTGTTCAAAAGATTAAATTTCTAAATCCATACTCTGTTAATTTTAGGTTAAGTTTATGAATAAAGCATTCTGGTAAGTTCATGACAGAAACAATTCCCCAACTAAGTTACTGTCATAAAGAAGGATACTGTCTTGTGTCTCTTGATAGCAAACTTCTTGACAGCAGGGAAAGACTTTCTGTCAAGACTTTTAAAGAATACTGTCATTCAAATGCTTAACGGTGACAACAAGTTTTTACGCAATAGTTGCTGTCGCGCACAACCTACTGTCACCACCGCTTATCACTGACAGATTGTTTCTAGCGCACAGGTTACTGTCAACAATAGTGGACCGTTGAAATTGGATATTCATCCCACGTTTGACAGTGAATAACGGGCAGTAACTCACGTGTTATATGAGTGGGTTAAGACACGTTCTTTAAATCCACTTTTTGTACACAAACGTTTGAGATACCCCGATTTATTCCCCAGTTACTCAGACATATCATTCTCATCAAACTCAAGGCAAAATACTTTTCTTCAAGCAAAAAGCTACTTTCTTACCTTCTTCTTTTCTTGAATCTCCATGGCCCCCAAACAGACTCTCTCTCAAACAAACTTTGCTGGCATCTTTTCCCCAAATGATGCTGGTGAAGGTTTCAAAGGACTAGTGTTTTTCTTGAACAAGTCCTATCTTGGTTCTGCCATTACCTCAACACCCATTCTCGACTTAGACAGAATTGCGGCATTTTGGCAAACTATTGTTGCTCAAGCAGAGGGTGAAAACCCATCTATTTGATTCACACTCAATGGGCAACACTACATTCTTACAGCTGAGGTCATCAACACTTCTCTTGGAATTACACTTAAAGAAGGCCATAATTTTGCTGAACTTGCTAGTGATGACACTCTTAAGAAGCTCTTCTTGAAGATTGGGTATGCAGGCCCTATTCTCGAAGAGGGCACAACCAAATGGTATCAGTCTGGTGAAATGGATAGGAAGCATCTGAGAAAGGAGTGGAGTATGATCTTTGATGTGATGGTCAAGGTGTTCTCTACCAAGTCTACTGGCTGGAATGGAATACCCTCCTACATCAAGAAATTGACACATTCTCTTGTCCATGGATACAAGGTGAATGTTGGAGCTCTCCTCATGGCACACCTCAGGGCTGCCATAGGTAAGAAGGTATCAATCTACCCTCGCTTTCTTATGTTGTGCATCAGCTCATTCTGTGGTTTTAATAATGATGCCCCTCGTTTAGAGGCTTGCTCTGTTTTGAAAAAGAACACACACACACACTATTATCATCACAGAATCTCAATGCACATATTCCACTTTGTTTCACTCAGCACATGGTTGATCAAGTGTCCAACCTTGATTTTCCATTACCCTCTGGTTATGGCTCTTTCACTCTTGCGAATGAAACTGAATTAGACCCAAATTCAGTTAACCCACATTCAACACCATACACTCAGCCTAGGCTCTCTAGACTTCCCAAAGCCCAAAGAGAAGCCATGCAAGAATCCAGAAAACGACCCTTAGAAGCTGGTGTTGGTGGTAGCTCTGTTAGTCAAGAGGGAGACACTGCACCTAGTGCAGCAAATAAGGAAGGTAGTCAAACAGAACCCCCAGTGGTTTCCCCTGAGCCTAAGAAGAAGAGAGCTAGGAGGACCAAAACCACTGTTAGCCAAGCTGCAGTTTCTCAACAAACTGTGGTTACTGAAAGGGATTCAAACACCTCCCTAGAAATTGGCATGTCTCCCAAGGCACCCTGTACAGAGTCTGCACAAACTCATGGTTCATAACCTGAGGAACCCCCACTTGAAGAAACACACAGTGAGTTAGGGCACAATGAGGATTTCTCTATTCCTATTGATGGTTCACATGTTTCTCCTGTGAATCAGCCCCCACTCTCTGCTACACTTTCACCTTCTTCCTTCCCTATACATTCTCTTGTTTCTTCTCCACAACCTAGAGAAGGGTACAGTCCCAACCCTTCAGGTTTTGATCATCCATCTCCAATCATGGATGAGCCCCCATCTGGTGGTCCACAAGAACCCATTTCTCAAAGTGAAATGGATACCACTCCTCCAAACACTGAGCAAGGGCAAAGTGGTATTTTTCCATAAAATGAAACAGCCAACACTTTGTCTGCACTCCAAGGAGCATCTTACCTTCAGGAAGATGCTGTCACAGCCTCTGTTGCTGTCAAAGACACTGAAAATGTTGCTGTCTTGGACACAGCTGCTGTCATGGGTGGAGAGAAAGATACTGTCAACACAGAACCTACTGTCACTCCACATCTCAAAGATGCTGTCATGACAGAACCTGCTGTCCCCGCTCCAGCTGACAGTAACATTCCTGCCAAAGATGCTGTCCAGTCCTCTCAGCCAGATTTTGATGCTGTAACCATTGAGGATGCCTCTGATGATGACCTACCTCTTTCCAAACTCTTGAAGGTACATTCTCAATCTTCTACTTCCATGCATGTTAGTACTGCTCATACCCATGCATTTAGGTTGAGTGAGGGTGTGCAAAATAAAAGAGAGATAAAAGAAAATAGAGGTGAGCATAAAAATGAGAGGTAGCCAAATGAGCTGGCAAAAGGAGAGGGACTTGAGCATGTCCAGAGAGATCTTGAGGGAGCCCACACTATTCAGGAATTAGGCCTTGAGAGTCAAACAGTGAGGAGTGATGAGATCACTTGTTAGGTCCTGATAAGTTTGTAGAAGGGGGGTTGAATACAAACTATACAGTTTTATTGAAATTTGTCCTTTGAATAATTTAACAATTAAGAACAAATTAATGCGGAATATAAATGAAACAAGATTCAAGTTAAATATAACTTATATTAAACTTGAAGGGTGTTGCAAATACAATATGGATTACAAAGTATTTATCTCAAACTAATTAATACAAATTTAGAATAAATTCGACATGAACTTTTCTAATATTTGTAATAAAAAGATCGAATGCTAAAAGCAAGTTCGAGATAAATTCTAGGGATAAAAATCCGCTAGATGATCAAAGCAATACAAGTAATCAACTTCTAGTGGTTTGGATTTAACAATGCAAACTAGAATTAATTGCTTGAGAAGAAATAAGATTTAATGCTTCAGCTGTTCTTCAGAGAGAAATAAATATCTGCTGCTTTTGATAATTCAATTCTCTTCCTTTTCATTTCTGGCCCTGGGTATATACAGTTCATTTGCCTTGTATGACCTGACAAATGTCTTGTATGACCTCAATAACAAGTTCGGTATGACCTGACCAATCAAATAGAACCTGCATAGAAGACGTGTATGACCTGAGCTATAAAGTGAAAAGTAACTTGTATGACCTCTCTAAAATTCGGTATGACCTGCCAAATATAATGCAAGGTCATACAAAGTATAATAGGTCATACCGAGTTTTTGAATTCTAATAAAACAGGTCATACTAGTTTTATTTCAGAAAATCCTTTTAATTTAATTAGTTAGATTAAATTATAGATTAAATTAATTCTCTTAATAGAATTAAGTTAATAAATAATTTAAACTACTAACTTAATTAATTTAATAAATTAATTAATTCTGATAGAATTAATTTATTAATTAAATTAAATTAATAAATCAAAGAAGATAACTCAAAAACTTTGCATTCCTCAATCTCCTGAAAACCACTGAATATAGATGATTTAATTCCACTGATGATGTCGTCATTCGATGCACTGTCTGGTTTCATGAATAACTGACTTCAATGATAATTCTTCATCTTTAAAACATTTAAAGCTGTGGCTTCTTTTCTTTAGCTTTGACAAAACTCTGTATCCTGTACTTCTTCCGTCACAAACTGGAAATCTCTGTCACTGTAGTTAATCCACTTCCTTGAATACTTCACTGAGGCTTGAACAATAAATTGAACTTCTTTCAATGTAGAATAACTTCAAGTCTGTAGATGACTTTAATTCTCCATTCTCTTGACAGATAAAACTATCTGAGATTCCTGTGACATATTAACTTATTATTTACTTATTACATACTTGTTTAAATTAAGTTGTTTCCTCGGAATATTAATAGGCCTAAACATATGCCTTTCAATCTCCCCCTATTTGTTTGTTAGAGAATAACAATCAAATACCTAGAGGATAACTCAACTAACTTAAACAAGAAAAAGAAATGACTTTTAAGAGCCAAGTAAATAACAAGAAAAGTTCTGGATTTCATTTAACATTTTCCAGATTCAAACATTTAAAGATAAATACAAGATAGATGTTCCTCTAGACTAAACATATGTTTACATTGATCCTATCTTGAAATACCTAAGCTCTATACATATAACATTTACAGACTAGAGCTTCTTCAAATTTCAGACTCAGTCATCTCTCCTTCTTCAAGTGCTTCAAGCAAATCCTTGTCCAAAATACGATCAGATTCAGAAGTAATGCCACTAGGTCTGACAGGTTGAGCTGTGACTTTCTTCAGCCTATTCTTCATTTGATGATATCTCTTGATATTGGCAATGCAATAGTCTTGAATCAAATCAGCAACTTCTGTCTTCTCTTGTGTAGCAAATCCTGAAGTCCTCAACATGTTCTCCAAGTAGACAAGATGCTTGGCAAGAAAATCTTTCAGAGGGATTGGATCCACACCACAAGTTTGAAGTGCCCTTCCTTTATAAAATTTAACTTCATATGGCACGTCCACAACTTGAGGACTAGCTTTCATTGCAAAGTCTCTTAGCTGATCATGCAGCAGCTCAGCTAATGGAGAAGTTCTTTTTACTTTGCACATGAATACCCATAGTTCAGAGAGAGTTCTGCTTTCTAGAAGATTGAGAGACACTAAGAAAGTTCCCTCATTATGAGTGTAAACATAGATCTTTAACTCCTCTCTAACTCTGTCATATCCAGTTGTGATCCTTGAAATCTCTGCATGAAGAGCTTTCATATATACTGTGTTGTCTGGATTGACCTTCTTGTATCTTTCCAACATCCCAAGAAACTTTGCATCATTGTTAGTTCCTTCTTGATGTGCAAACATCTCTCTAGCCTTGTCCCATTCTTCTCCTTGCTTCAGCCTCACATACAATTTTCTCTCACTGACCTTCAGATTGTGAAGCCTTTGCTTTTCTTGATGCTCAGCCTTTTGAATGACAAGATGCTTAGAAATGATGTCAGATACTTTTACATTCTCCTCCTCTCTCCTTTTTAAATCAGCCTTTTGTCTCACCAACTCAGCTTCAAAGGCAGGATCCACTTCAGGTTCATCTTCCCAGTCAGCATAATCAGCCTCTCCTTCAACCTCCACATCACCAAAGATATCTTCAGGGTTTTCTTCAGATTCAGTACAGTCAAAATCTCCCTGTTCACCTTGGTAGTAGTCAGCATCAGAAAAAGTTAACTTCTGCTTCCCTTTGTCCTTTGCAGAACCAGAACCTCCCGCTTCTCCTCCTTGATCTTTTACCTCTTCTCTTCCTTGTATCTCCTTCTCCTTATTCTCCCCCTTAGTTGAGGAATCCTCTAAAGATTTAACTTTATCAGCCTTAGGATCCTCCCTTTTACTTCCTCTTTCTCCTTCTTCATCCTTGCCATCATTGTTCCCTTCATCATCATCACCCTCGAAGAATTTCTTCTGTTCAGCATTGGGGTGATGTGAGTCCTTGATCATATTGTACAGATGTTTCATGCCTTCATTCAAATGTACCATTCCTCCTTCAAGATTTGTGAACCTCTGGTCATTGTACCACTGATTGTTATCAACAGTTTCTTGAATAGAGTTCACTTGTGTTGAAATGGAAGCAATCTGCTTGACACTCTCCCTGATCTCAGCATTTGAAATTGTCAGCTCGGAGATGTCTGAAGCCACTAGCACCTGTGATTCTTGAACAGAATTTATCTTGGGGATCAATGTGACCTTCACTCCTTCTATCTCATCTCTAATATGACCCAGATGATTAGTGACAGAGGTGGAAGAAGAAGACTGTTCAACCACTTGTGCTTTGAGAATTTCCTTTTCAGCCTGGGTCTGTTGAAGTTGTTTCTGTAGACCAGCTATTTGAGCCAATAATGAAGCAGTGTATGTGTCATTGTGTGCACTCATCTCAATTTCTCTCGATGGTGTTTCACTCACCTCACGTGCTTGTGTATCGCTCTGTGTTTGTTTCTCAGAACTAACCACTAGCTGTCTATCCATGTTTGGAGTTGAAGTACCTGCAGGAAAAATCACCATAGCCCCTTCTAGAGAGGTCACTGGTGGTGCAATGGGAGTTCGCAAATCCCAGTCCCCGGTGTAGTCCAAAAAATAATCCGAGACGGAAAACTGAATTGCTTCAGAAATGGACTCACCAGGTTGCCCTTCACTTTCTCCAGTAAAAACTGCGAGTGAAGAATCCCTTAGGGGAGCCAGAGATGTTCCCTCTGGGAGGGGAGAAAATGATTCTGTTATAGTGGGCAAAGAACCAGATTTTCCCTCTGAAGCCTGTGAAGGCTCTTCTACCGTGACAATGGTAGGCACTGTTTCAGCAAGCATTCCTATGTGCTCTCCTCTCTGAGTGTCCTGTTCATGAGTCTCTACTATTGTTTCAGAAGTGTTTGCTCCCATTGTGATTAATGGGAGAGTGCTTGACTATGTACAGAATGCCATGGCCTGATGGCGAATTTCAATAGATTCATCCTGTTGAGAGGATGTCTCTAGTAACTGTTCATTGGCCTTTTGAGAGTCCATATCCTTTTGGGAGGATACAGACTGGCTTACAGATGCCTCAAGTAGTGTTCTTCTCTTCTTTAGTGGTGGAGGCAGAGCTGTGGGATCACTCTCATTAATATCTACTTCAACTTGTTCTCTCACTCTTGTTGTAGCTGGTTGTTCTAGGGGAGCGGTCAATGGATTTGACTCTGTGTGTGGCTCTATGACCGTGGACAGAGATTGTGGTTCTACAATCCCTTGGTCAATCCTAAGAACCTCTTGGGTTAGTGGAGCAGTTGAGAGAGGATATATTACCTGAAGTGCCATGGTGTTAGGAGGCACCATTGAAGTTCCTGCTGACGAGGATCCAACCACTGGATGTTCAACAAAGAGTAGAGGTAACTGTGGTTGCAGAATCCTTCGCAGATATGATTGTGGAACTACGGGTCTCCTTCCAGACTTGGAACTGGTGGACAAGGTTGAGTATATGAGAGGATTAGTGTGTGCGGGGACTTGAAAAGGAGTGTTTTGAAAAAGTGTTTTATGTTCATCAGAAAGAACATGATTCAACACTAGAGAAAGGAAACGAGAATAAAAGCATTTAACTTTCTTTCCAGTTTCAATATCTCTAGTGTAATTGAAAATCCTCCTTATCAAGAGATCCCACACAAGAGTTCCTATGTCCAATCTCAGGTTGAAAACAGCAGCATAGGCAATGTTTTGTAGGACAGAAGTTATGACTGGAAAGTTGTTTTTGGTAGAATTACTAAAAACTTTGGCTAGACAGTCAAAGAACAAATCCCACTCACATGCTAGATTACCCTTATTCAGACGAGGAAGAACAATATTTCCTTGGTAATCAATACTAGAGAAAAATTGAACTAACTCGTTATCAGTAGGGAATCTAACAAAATTATTAAGGGGAAAATGAAGTACTTGACAAAAGATCTCCTTAGTTACTGTGTACTGACGATCAGAAATAGTGAATGTAAAAGATCGCATATCTTCAGCAACAACAGCAGTTAAGCATAATAGACGAAGGGGTTCAATCTTTAAATCAACAGAAGCAGTGATAGCATAGCTAACAATTGATTGTTCATTTAAAAAACGAATCCACGGCCTAAAACGTTCAACAGAACACTTAAGGGGATCAAAATAGCCAACGTAATTATTAAAACGTTCAACAACAAACTCAGCAGCCATTTGAAAATAAATAATAGAATTAAAAATATTACTAGAATAAAACAGCAATTAATAATAATAGTAATCAGAAAAGAAATAAAATCCCAAGTAATTCACAAGAAAAATTTGCAATAGTTCGTTGTTCTAGGAATAAAACACAAACTAGAGCAAAGTTAACTAAGTAAAAACTTGAGTTAGAAAGGAATGAAAGCAAAAGAACCTTAGATGACCTGGTATTTATAGAGGAGGGTTCTGCTGAGCTCGGTATGACCTAAAGGCAGGTCATACCGAGTTTTTGTACCAGGTCATACCGAGAAAACTGAATTAAAAACTGAAAAATACTTAATAAAAATAAAAATAAAATCCAATATGACCTCAGAATAGGTCATACCGAAATCCTATATGACCTGACAAGAGGTCATACCGAGTTTTTATTAACAGGAAAATATCAACAGAAAACGAAAATGCATAACCTGTTTCTACAAACATAAAAAATATTTACATTACATTCTAAAATACCTGAAACCTTCTGCATAAAAATATAAACGAACATAAAACTACTATAAACCTGCAGAATAATCTGAACAACAATATTTACAATCTGGAAAAAATATCTAAATAATTCTAAATAAATATATTTTCAATAAAAATACATTTCTCCACTTAAAAAATATGAGAAAAATATTTTTAAAGAAAATAACATATTCAGAGCTATTTAAATACACAAGCATGTAAAATTAAATTAAATGAGAATTAGCAGTGAATATCATTTAAATGACAAGAGAAAATGAAATTATTGAAAGAACAAACGTGACAGAGATATTGTTAATCACTAAGACTGTTTAACATACCCAATTTACCAACTAACTTGATAAATGTGGATTCGTCAACAGATTTAGTGAATATATCTGCAGTTTGTTCTTCTGTGGGTACAAAATGTAACTCCACAGTTCCATTCATGACATGCTCTCTGATAAAATGATACCTGATATCAATGTGCTTCGTTCTCGAGTGCTGCACAGGGTTGTTGGAGATTGCTATGGCACTTGTATTATCACAAAATATGGGAATTTTGTCTAATGCAAAGCCATAGTCCTTTCTATCCACAACACTACCTGCATAATCAGAATCTGTGTATCCAACAAGATTAAAATCAGAATCTTTAGGGTACAAAATACCTAGATTAGGTGTACCCTTAAGATATCTCAATATTCTTTTCACAGCAACGAGATGTACATCTCTAGGGTCCGCTTGGAACCTTGCACACAAGCATGTAGCATACATAATATCTGGTCTACTAGCAGTAAGATAGAGTAAGGAGCCAATCATACCTCTGTAGCTTGTAACATCTACCTTGATAGATTTGTCAGAAGCTCCAAGTTTGATGGCTGTTGAAGATGGAGTCCTTGCTGATGCTGAATCCTCCATGTGATACTTCTTGAGGAGTTCTTTGAGATACTTGGATTGACAAATAAATATACCATTTGACCTTTGACTTACTTGTAATCCAAGAAAGAACTTCAGCTCACCCATCATACTCATTTCAAACTTACTCTGCATTAGCTCAGCAAATCTCTTACAGAGATTATCATTAGTAGACCCAAATATGATGTCATCCACATAGACTTGGACTAATATCATATCACTTTTGTGTTTCTTTGAAAAAAAAAATTTGTCTATGATACCTCTAACAAAACCATTTTCTAAAAGAAAACCAGAGAGAGTGTCATACCATTTTCTAGGGGCTTGTTTGAGACCATAGATAGCCTTGAAGAGAAAGTACACAAAGTCCAGCAGCTCCTGATTTTCAAAGCCAGGGGGCTGTTCCACATACACTTCTTCATCAAGTTCACCATTCATGAATGCACTCTTAACATCCATCTGATAGACTTTAAAATTGGAGTAAGCAGCAAATGCTAAGAACATCCTGATGGCCTCAAGTCTAGCCACTGGTGCATAGGTTTCATCATAGTCAATGCCTTCAGCTTGAGAATACCCTTGTGCAACCAGTCTTGCCTTGTTCCTTGTAACTATGCCATCCTCATCTAGCTTGTTCCTGTATACCCATCTTGTACCAACTACTTTCTTGTTCTTTGGTCTGGGTACCAGCTTCCAGACTTGCTGTTGTTCAAATTGATTGAGTTCATCTTGCATAGCAATCACCCAATATGGATCAGTCAGTGCTTCCTCAGTTTTCTTTGGCTCCATCTTAGATAGAAATGCTGAAAAATGACATTCATTCTGAGTTGCACTTCTAGTTTTAACTCCAACATCTGGATCACCAATGATCAGCTCAAAAGGATGAGCTCTATTCCATACAGTCTGTCTTGGAAGATTTGATCTTGATGATTCGCCTTGAAATTCATTTTGATGTTGTGAGTGACTAGTTGATCCTTCATTTGCTCCCCCTGAGTTGTTGCCTGATTGCCTTGATGATTCTTCTCCAGTGTTGGTGGTATCTCCATTGTTACCAGTGTTTCCACCACCATCACCATGATCATTATCATCATTGTTATTATCATCACCAGCAATAACTTCAGGTGGGGCTTCATCATCTGATTCTGAGTCTGGCAAGTTATCAAACTTCGGCTTTTCAGATGAGTCTTCTTTTTGGATACTGGGGAACTTAGTGTCATCAAAAGTAACATTGACACTTTCCTTTACTGTGTGACTGCCAACCACGTAAACCCTGTAAGATCTTCTGGAATATCCAACAAAAATAGCTTCTTGTGCCTTTGCATCAAACTTGCCACGTTTAACATTGTCATCTATAAGCACAAAGCATTTTGCTCCAAATACATGAAAGTACTTGACAGTTGGTTTCTTGTTGTTCATGATCTCATACGGAGTCTTCATTAAGTCCTTGTTGATTAAAGTTCGATTCTGAGTATAACAAGCTGTATTCGCTGCTTCAGCCCAAAAGTACGTTGGAAGTTTGGACTCACTTAGCATAGTCCTAGCTGCTTCAATCAATGTACGATTCTTTCTTTCCACTACTCCATTTTGTTGAGGAGTTCTAGGGGCAGAATACTGTCTTGTTATTCCTTTATCAGCACAAAAGTCATTTAGAATGGCATTCTTGAATTCAGTACCATTATCTGACCTAACAGGGAATCTAGAATCCAGCTCAATCAACTTAATGTGGCCAATCACCAGGAATGGGGTCTCATCCTTGGAATGTAGGAATAAAACCCAAGTATATTTTGAAAAATCATCAACAATCACGAGTGCATATTGCTTCTTTGACATAGACATCACATTAACTGGACCAAACAAATCCATGTGCAGTAGCTGAAGTGGTTCAGTTATTGATGATGTGTCAGTGCCCTTGTGAGAAGCTTTCTTTGACTTTCCTTTCTGACATGACTCACACAGACCTTCCTGTGTAAATTCCATCTGAGGCAAACCTCTAACCAATTCTCTCTTGACTAAAGAGTTCATGGTTTTGAAGTTAAGGTGAGACATCTTCTTGTGCCATAGCCAACTATCATCTGATGAAGCTTTAGCATAAAAACAATTAACTTCATCTTTGAATCCCGAGTTCAGATCAGCTATGAACAAGTCACCTTTCCTTACTCCTTGAAGAGCAGGCTTTCCATTCTTCTTGTGAATGATCTGACACTTCTCTCTTTCAAAGGAAACAGCATATCCTCTGTCACAGAACTGACTGATGCTGAGAAGATTGAACGTCAGACCTTCCACAAATGAAACATCTTCAATGATAACATTTCCGTATTTCAAACAGCCATATCCTTTCGTAATACCCTTGCTGTTATCTCCAAAGGGCTCTATCTCCGGTCATATGCCTTGAACAGCCACTGTCAAGAATCCACATAACACGGTTTACCTGTTTAACTCCCTGCAATATCAGATTGATTAGTCCTTCCTCGGAGCCCAAAATTGATTGGGTCCGGCATACTTAAAGAACTAGCCTTTGTCAGGCAAAACAACATTTCTAATTAAAACTACTTCATCCTCTTTCACATAAGAGCGTTTCCATTTATAGCCAGCCTTAACACATTTCTGAGTAGGCTTAGGGATAAATGAATCCACTCTAGTCTGAGGAGGACTAGTAGTCTTTGCTTTAACATGCTTCTTATTATTAACATGTTGACGTGGTGCAGTCTTATCACTAGATACATGCTTACTATTAAAATAAGCATACATAACATTGAAAGCACAAGACATGCAATTAATCACACCACATGCTTTATGAGAAGAATTAACAGCAGGCATGTTAGTTCTACAGTTGTTTTGATCTAACTTATGAATATCTGATTTAGTCTTTTCAGTTGTAGCAACTTTGACTGGAATCTCAGATATACACTTTTTGGACTGTTCAACTTCCAAAGCCATATCTTCTTCACGAATCTCTTCAGCAATGATTATAGAGTATTCATTCATAGGATCTGCTATGGATTCTTTACAGAAGGGTGTTTCAATACCCTTAAGTATATAAGGAACAACCTTTCCTTCTTCTCTGACTCTACAAGGTGTATTAATACCAAGCAATCCAATAGCCTCATTATAATCATAACCTATACTGACATGATTACCAATAGCTTGTTTATTGAAAATTTCTTTAGCCGTTTTACAAGAGTTGTAATAGGCATTAGCTTTGGTTTTAAGCTCACTAATCTGATCTTTGAGAATGGTTTCCAGTTGTTGATACAATTTAACCCTTTTCTCAAGAACTGCTACCTTATTAGTAAGTTCATCTTGATTGATATGCACTAGTTTTAATTCTTTTAATTCCTTTTCAAGATTTGTGTTTAAAAGATTTATTCTATCATTTTCAGTGCATGCACAACTTATGGTGCCACCAAGATGATAAATCATTTCAGTGTCAGTAAAGGTTACCTCTGACATGTATCTGGATGAAGTGCTTTCCTCTTTAGCCATTAAAGCAAAGTTCCCAATCTCACCTGCTTCTTCATCACTGTCAGTGTCATCCCAACTCTTTCCCTCAGCAATATAGGCTTTCCCAATCTTGTTCTTCTTGCTAGAATCAAATGTGTTTCTAGTCACTTGCTTTGGCTTTCTGCACTCAGTAGCAAAGTGACCCATCTCATTGCAATTGTAGCATCTGATTGTGCTCCTTTCCACAGTTCCAGTTTTGTAGCCACCCCTTGTGCCACTTGAAGAGGAAGATCCACCTCTCTGAAATCTGGGCCTGAACTTAAGATTGGGATTCCTCTTGAATCTGAACTTCCCAAATTTCCTGACTATCAAGGCCAAGTCACCATCCTCCAGCTGATCAAGTTCTTCTAAAGAATAGAAGTCACCACCAGATTGATCAATGGATGTTAATCCATATTCAGCATCAATAACATTCATGTTAGAACTGGAAGGTTGAACAGCCTTCACTTCCAGTCTCTGTGGGACTTCAGCAGCCAATGCAGTAGAGGTACCAACAATCTTCCCAGTTCCATATAGCTCCTTTTGTTGAATCTGCTCCAGCTCATAGGTCTTCAGAACACCATACAATCTTTCCAAAGCAATCTCATTCATATCTCTTGCTTCTCTAATGGCAGATATTTTGTGCTCCAAATGAGGTGAAAGGGTAAGAAGGAACTTCTTGTTAATCTCCTTGTTGGTGTAGTGCTTCCCATTGAGATTCAGATCATTGATTAATTTGTTATATCTCTCAAAAACCTGAGAGATACCTTCACCAGGGTTTGATCTGAAATGCTCATATTGTGAAGTGAGAATTTCCAGCATATTCTCCCTAACTTCCTCTGTCCCCTCATTGATTATCTCTATGGTTCCCCAAATATGTTTGGCAGTTTCACAATTTAGGACATGATTATGCATGATAGGATCAAGACTCTCAATAAGGATCAACTGAAGACAGGAATCCAAGGTAACATCCTCTTTCTCATCAGGAGTGTACTCCTTGGGATCTTTAGGGTACATACTAGCAGGCCTAGTAACAATGTTATCCACTGTTATCTCTTCCTCAATAATCATAGGGAGTTTGGGACCTTTCTTCAGCACATCAATGTATTTAGGATTTGCAACTTTAAGAAATAGGAGCATTTTCTTCTTCCACATAGAATAATGCTCCTTGATGAACATTGGGATTTTAACAGTACCAACTTTCTGTGTAGTAGACATCTTTTGAGATTTTTAGGAATAAGATAAAAAAATCAGAGTTTAAAAGAAAAATCTCAAAACAATTGGATCTTTGATTTGTATATCAATCAAAAGGCTATGATACAAATTGTTAGGTCCTGATAAGTTTGTAGAAGGGGGGTTGAATACAAACTATACAGTTTTATCGAAATTTGTCCTTTGAATAATTTAACAATTAAGAACAAATTAATGCGGAATATAAATGAAAGAAGATTCAAGTTAAATATAACTTATATTAAACTTGAAGGGTGTTGCAAATACAATATGGATTACAAAGTATTTATCTCAAACTAATTAATACAAATTTAGAATAAATTCGACATGAACTTTTCTAATATTTGTAATAAAAAGATCGAATGCTAAAAGCAAGTTCGAGATAAATTCTAGGGATAAAAATCCGCTAGATGATCAAAGAAATACAAGTAATCAACTTCTAGTGGTTTGGATTTAACAATGCAAACTAGAATTAATTGCTTGAGAAGAAATAAGATTTAATGCTTCAGCTGTTCTTCAGACAGAAATAAATGTCTGCTGCTTTTGATAATTCAATTCTCTTCCTTTTCATTTCTGGCCCCGGGTATATACAATTCATTTGCCTTGTATGACCTGACAAATGTCTTGTATGACCTCAATAACAAGTTCGGTATGACCTGACCAATCAAATAGAACCTGCATAGAAGACGTGTATGACCTGAGCTATAAAGTGAAAAGTAACTTGTATGACCTCTCTAAAATTCGGTATGACCTGCCAAATATAATGCAAGGTCATATAAAGTATAATAGGTCATACCGAGTTTTTGAATTCTAATAAAACAGGTCATACTAGTTTTATTTCAGAAAATCCTTTTAATTTAATTAGTTAGATTAAATTATAGATTAAATTAATTCTCTTAATAGAATTAAGTTAATAAATAATTTAAACTACTAACTTAATTAATTTAATAAATAAATTAATTCTGATAGAATTAATTTATTAATTAAATTAATAAATCAAAGAAGATAACTCAAAAACTTTGCATTCCTCAATCTCCTGAAAACCACTGAATATAGATGATTTAATTCCACTGATGATGTCGTCATTCGATGCACTGTCTGGTTTCATGAATAACTGACTTCAATGATAATTCTTCATCTTTAAAACATTTAAAGCTGTGGCTTCTTTTCTTTAGCTTTGACAGAACTCTGTATCCTGTACTTCTTCCGTCACAAACTGGAAATCTCTGTCACTGTAGTTAATCCACTTCCTTGAATACTTCACTGAGGCTTGAACAATAAATTGAACTTCTTTCAATGTAGAATAACTTCAAGTCTGTAGATGACTTTAATTCTCCATTCTCTTGACAGATAAAACTATCTGAGATTCCTGTGACATATTAACTTATTATTTACTTATTACATACTTGTTTAAATTAAGTTGTTTCCTCGGAATATTAATAGGCCTAAACATATGCCTTTCATCACTCAAAAACACCCTGAGAGTGTGAGAACCCCCATAGCCTCCAAGCCCCTTTCTTTTCCTTCCCCTCCCAGAAGGTTAAGGAATGGTGGCCCCTCTGAAAATTTTGGTAACAGGATTGAAGCTCTGGAAGGACAGTGTGCTACTTTGAACTCCAAACTGGACTCTCTCTCTCAACTGGTGGTTGATGGTTTTGCTGCTACTCAACTCTCTATCCAGTTCCTTACTGACCTAGTAGCTGCCAACTCAACTAAGGGGGAGAAGGTAGCAAGATCAGAATCAATATCTATTCAGGAATCAGGTGGAACTCAGGGGGAGCCAGTAACTGTGAAGACCAAAGGGGGAGCAAAACAAGTTTCTGGAGTCAAGAGTAAAGCAATGACAAAGGGGGAGTAAGTCAAACCAAGCAGTGGACAACCAAAGGATAAAGCTGAAGATCTTGTTGAAGTTGACTTGGATGGTGAAAAGGTGTTAATGTCTAAGGCAACTCAAGATGCAATGCAAAGAAGACCTGCATCTAGACACCCAATTCTACCTTCTCTGACAATTAGAGAACCAACTTCAGCAACTCAAGAAACTGCTCTACATAAAAGATGGAGAGAAATGGAGGAACAAAACAAGCTTGGGAAAGGTAAAGGGAAACTGCCTAAATCCATCCAGAAGGGAAATACTTGGTCCAATGGTGCTGAGTTTGATCAAGAAGAAGCCAATACTATAATGGTGGATTACAGGGAGAGCACATTACACAATCATGACATTGAATTTAGCAGTCTGGTGGAAGAAGCAATGAATGCACCAAACAACAGTCCAACCAACACCACAAAACTGTTAAAGGATCAAATCATCAGTGTCAGTGTAATGGTGAATGATGAGAAAAGATGGGTTGTAAGTATCTATTTCACTTCTGGCTTATCTTATTTCATCACAATGAAGTTATTGCAGAGTCTGCCAGCAAAGGTGTTGTGTGCTATGAAGGGAAAGATCAAGGCAACTCAAACACCATTCAATGAAACATTGAATATGCAAATCCAGAACATGATCACACAGAAGCTACCTGAAGTCTACACAAATCCACCATGTGTTTTCTACAGATCTACTACAAAGGATGGCACTAGAAGGAACATCTACATGAATTTGATCAGTCCATCCAGGATGCAAACTGAGACAATTCTGAAAGTGTTATATGGAATACTCAGCTCAAATGCCAATCCAGGAAGAGTCTATGCTGTTCAAGAGATCTACAAAATGCTGGTGTTGAGAGACAAGGCACTGGGAGCTAGAGTGAAGGAGCTAATCACTAGAGCAAATGCCAAAAGAGATGATCAAGGTGGAACCTGCCTCTATGATATTCCTTTTCAAGATGATGATGATGATGAGATTGGAGGTGGTGAAGCTTCTGGAAATGCAGATAATGCTGGTGGAAGTAATTCTGGGAATAATGGTATTCAATCTCAGAATGAAGGCAATGAAGAAACTCCTAGTCAAGAAAAGAAAGATGTTGATGCAACAGATGAAGAGGAGCCAAGAATACTGGAAGCTTTGGAGGCAAGCATTCTTAGATGTGCTATTGATTGCATAAATGCAGAAAAAGATGATGTCACCAAAGATATTGTTGACAAGGAAACTGTCATAGAAGATGCTGTCATGGAAGATACTGTCGACAAAGGTACTGTCAAGGAAGGTTCTGTCAAGGATGAAGCCAATGCTACTGTCAAGCCCAAAAGACTGAAAGCTAAAGCAAAAACATGGTTTTCTAGACAGAAACCTAAAGGAAAGCACAAGTACTCAGGAAAGGAAAAGGCCACTGGATTAGGCAGAAATCTTAGGATGCCAATTCAATCAGAACCTCCTAACAGTCTTAAGATACAACAGATGCAATCTAAAGAAATCAAGAGTGTTGAGATTAAGCTGGATGCAAATCAAGAGGTCACTGAGTACATTCTGTGGTGGGAAGAATCAAGATCTGCCAAGGTTAATAAGGACTTCTATCTGGAAGCCACAACAACCAGTGGTAGCATGTCAACCATAGATAAAAGGAGAATTGACTTCTTCTACCTGGAAAGAATGGTAGAGTTGCTGGAGAGCTATGAAAATGTTCCAGAGTCTGTCATGGAACATATTCTGAAATATCAGGCTGATAGGGATGTTGAGTTCTATCAGAAATTTGGCTACAATTTTGCAGATTTTGATGATGCTGATATTATAACTGATCTACCAGCTTCTCCTATACCATATCACTGGTACTATGAGTTTGATGATTTACCCACAGAAGAAGGGCAAACCCAACCAACTCAGGAAGGGCAACCCAAGCCAAGCAAAAGACCTGAATCTTCTCAATATTCTCAATATCAGTCAGAACTTGATAAGAAGGAAGCTGAACTCCTGGAAAGATGCAAGACTGCCAACAAGGCAGAAAGTGAAGCTCCAAATTATCAAACATGTATGCTGGAAAATCCCTTAAGAATCAAGTACCTAAAAGAAGAAATCTACGTTTGCAGCTTGCACAAGCTAAAAACAACTATTCTGAAGGATTTACAGTATATGGTAGCTGGATCAATTCATCCCTTAGAGCAGATTTGTTCTGATGAGATAGAGGAAGTATTGGAAAGGAGAAAAAGAGAAAGTTCAAAGCTGGACAAGCAAAGGAGGATGTCTCTCAATGCTTATCCTGGAAGTAGATTCAAGCTCATTCATGAAGAACTCCACTTCAGAAGCTATCCATATGATCAAGAGCAATGGATGAATCTTAGGGATGCTAGTTCTCTTATCTCTCCTACTATCAAGAAGATCATTGAAGAAATAGAAGATGCTACAGTCACTCCTGCTGAAATCTCTCTTGTAGAAGGTCTAAGAGGCTGCTTGGTAGAAGCTCTCAAAAGAGAGGATGTAGCAAGACAAAAGAGGAAATCTCAAGCTAAGTAAAAATTCTTAATCCATTCTGATCTTGATTAGTTAAGTTGTCAGCATATATTATAAATTTGTTGTTATTATCCATAAAAACAAATTGGGGGAGATTGTTGGGATTTATGGGTGATAGCATAGAAACAACTTAACCTTGTATGTACTTAATTTTTAATTAAGTAGAACATACTGTCACCGCCAAAGTATGTTGTTGTAATCAGTATGCAATGTCATTTTAATTGTGTAATTTGGAAGAAGTTCACTTGCTGTGTTCAAGCCTCAAAGAATGCATATTAGATGACAGCATGAATAAAGGTTACTGTCATAAGCATTGACAGTAAGATTACAAGACGACAGAATGTTGCAAGTCACGACAGCATATTCACTCTGACAGCAACATTGGCGGAAGACTACGCGACAGCAACTTTAGCCCTCGACAGCAAGTTTGGAAACCTCGACAGAACTCTATGCGGGGAACTCATACTGTCACCACAAGAAAATTCCTGTGACAGCAAGCTTTGCGGCAAAAGTAACTGTCTTGAGAAAGATTCCTGTTCAAGGTATCTTCTCAGTCAAATCCCGTGATAGTTTCAATGTTCAAGAAATAGGCGTGTTGCAGTATCCCTAAGCTGCACCAAGTCTGCAAGACTACGACAGAAGCTTCAAGCACTACAAAACAAAAGCGAATCAATTCAAGAGCAAGGTCAAGTCTTTATTTGCTGAATTGTTTTAGCTAGAAATAGAATGAATCTAGGTTGCTTTCTTTGTAATGTATATCTGACATGTTAGCAATTTAGGAAAGTCACATGGGTAGACATTTTGTAAGAAGCTGCCACTTTATAATGAGAGCAGCTTCACAAACCCGTGTTGACAGTGATAGGATTAGTTTTATACTTAGACTATCAATTCATTCTAGGTAGGGAACGAATGCAAGTAAGTGTCTTGAAGAAAACCGAAGCTCAAGAATTCTCTCTTGAGGTTGTAGCAACACTTTGCAAAATAAATAAAAACATTTATTTTGTGAAACTTGTCTTTAGACCATACTGTTTGTGAATGCATACATATTACTGATAACGTTAAATCTTAGTTTTGGTTGTTGAAATTGAGATTGAATTTTATCAGTATTGCATTCATCCCCCCCCCCTTCTACAATACACGAGGACCAACATGAGCAAAATAAGGTATCAGGGACTCGTGCACGGGTGATCCTTTCGCCTGCAAGGGGTAAATGTTTTCCTAGCCCTAGTGGAGTCGATCAAGTGGTATTGCTCAAACACATAATGAAAAACCTCGAGGAGATGATCTAGTTCGGAACCAATTTCCTCTAAGTGACTGTGTTAGGAACTATGTTGTTTCTTGATGATAACTAAATGAACTTAGTAAAAATTGTACAAGTAAATTGTAGCCATCAACGGATAGCATGCTTATGCAGTATCCGTAGATGAGTAGCTTATCTACGGATAAGACTCAGTGTAACATGCTTTCATATTTCTGATGTTGAAGTTGAAGTAATCTTGTAAGGCTGAATAAGTCATGTTGACTATCAATAGATATGTAGAATAAGGAGGCTAATCGTAAATAGTTGATGCCTTGTAATTTTACATGAGTGAAATTGACTGTCTACGGATAGCTTAATTAGTCTTCTACGGATGTGGACAAAGCACTGTCTATGACTAGCAGTACTAGCTGTCTACGAATGTGATCAAGATACCGTCAACGGATACAACTCAAGTTGCTTCTACGGATACACACTGTACTTGTGAAAAGCACAGTTCAGACAGAGCACATGGGTTGACAGACTACATAAAGCATGGAAGCCAGTTTGTCTGGAAAGGTCACGAGAAGAAAGATGCATTCTGTTTGTATGGTCTAAGGTAGCATTTCTATAAAAGACAATCAGCCAAGAAGGGCAAGCTACCAACTCATGGACCACTACTCAGAATGGAGAAACAAGGATTCTTAACAGATTTACTTTTTATATTATTGACTGTTGAAATATCTTTGTAAACTTGGGATATATAACCAAGTAGTAGCATAATTCTAGAGCTGAGAAATTAGTTAGGCAATTTAGAGAGCAGAAGGCAATATCCGTTGTAAATTGTCGAAGCTAGAATTGTGTATTTGCAGCTGTGTGTTTATTCTTAAACATCACAGAGATTTCTTCAAATAAAAATCTCTCAGGTGGACAAAAACAATCCACCTGAATTTCTATGGATGGAGTTTACGTAGAGTGCATAGAACATGGCCCTCATGTACCAATGAAGCCAAACACCTCAATAGCTCAAGAAGCTGCAGGAGCCTCAAGCACAATTCCAAAGCTACATTCAGAATGGACTCCTTAGGACAACATTGCAGTTCATAAAGAAAAGAAGGCCATGAATATTCTGTTCAATGGTCTTGATTCTGATATGTTCGACAATGTTATTAACTGCTCTATAGCAAAGGAGATATGCGACATTGTCCAAACCATATGTAAAGGGACTGAGCAGGTAAGGGAAAACAAGATGCGGCTTCTCATACAACAGTATGAACACTTTCACTTCAAGAATGAAGAATCTTTGAATGATACCTTCAGTAGATTTCAAAAATTGTTGAATGGATTGAAGCTGTATGGAAGAGTGTATCAAGTTAAGGATTCAAATCTTAAATTTCTCAGAGCCTTGCCAAAGGAGTGGAAGCCTATGACTGTTTCCTTAAGAAACACTCAAGAGTACAAGGACTTTACTCTTGAGAGGCTGTATGGAACCCTAAAAACATATGAGCTGGAAATAGAGCAGGATGAAAAAATTGAGAAGGTCCAAAAGAAAGCAGGATCTGTTGCTTTAGTAGCCAGTGTTAAAAAGGCTGAGGGCATGAAAGAAGAAGCTGCTGAAACTACACCAAGCCAAAGTGCTTGTGAAGGTAGAGCTGAATCAAGAAAGTGCAAAGGAAAGATGATTGAAGATAGTGAGCCCTCCAATCAAGAGGAAATGGATGAGCTAGATGAACATTTAGTTTTTCTATCAAGAAAATTCTCAAAGCTCAAGTTCAAGAGAAATCCTGATGTGTCCAAACCATTCAGAAAGGACTCTCAAGCAAACAAGAACTTTGTTGAGAGGTCCAAGTTTAGATGTTTCAATTGTGGAATGGGAGGTCACTTTTCCAATGAATGCAGAAAACCTAAAGCTGAGAAGAGTGACAGGAAGTTTGAGCCTGTTGATTACAAGAAGAAATACTATGATCTTCTCAAGCAAAATGGTAGAGCATTCATAACTCAGGACTATGACTGGGCTGAAGATGGGAATGACTCTGAGGAGGACACTGAGTTTGTGAACCTTGCACTGATGGCTGATTCAAGTGAGCAGGAGGCCAATTCATCATCCAGTCGGGTAATTACCACCAATCTCTCTGAGCTTTCTACTGAGGAAAGCTATATTGCAATTAATGACATGTCTACTGAATTGTATCATATGCGTGTTTCTCTTAAATCACTTACTAATGAGAACACCGGGATTAAAACTTTTAATCAGTTGTTAAGTGATAGGAATGCTCTTCTGGAAACACAATTTATTGAGTTTGAGAAAATGAGATTAGAGTGTCAAATTGCCAAGGATGATTTGCTGACTGTGCTTAAAAGAGAAGAAACTATCAAGGCCCAGTTAGCTAGAGAACAGGAAACAATAGCAAGATAGATTGATTCCAGGAATGTTGCCACAAACATTATTAAGGCTCAAGGTGTGGATACATTCTACAAGGAATCAGTAAGAAGAGATAAAAAAACTAGATGTTGAGAGTCTCGGAGATGACACTTCTACGGATAATGAGCATCCATTGGAGGGTAATGCCTCTACGGATAGTAAGCATCCGTTGTTGGAAAACACCTCTACGGAAGTGACTTGTCCAAAGAAGTGTACATCTAGTGTTAGTCTAAAGAAACTTGAGAAGCTGAACAAAAAGTATGGTCCAATCAGCAAAAATTTTGTTCAGGGAGAAAGTAGCAAAACCAAGGCTAAGGATGTCAACATAGGTCACTTGTCCAACAAGCAATTGAAGGATAAGGTAGAGAATATAGAGGTCAAGGCTGATGAGAAAAAGAAAAAGAATAGAAATGGTAAGGTAGGGATTAACAAACATAACAACCATACACCTGACAAGTATGCTCCTAGGAAAACTTGTGTAAAGTGTGGTTGTCTTAATCATTTATCTAACAATTGCAAAACTGTTAAAACTCCTTCTGTTCAAATGCCAATGCATGTTCCCAATATGCCTATGTCTGTTATGCATAACATGTTTGCACATACTGACCAATCATCAAATTCATATGCCAGCACGCCATTTGTTTCAAATCCTTATATGAATGCATTCACAATGCCACAAATGACATGGAGCATGCCACACATGAATGCTATGTATGCACAAAATTATCAAATGCCTGTATCAAACATGTTTGCATATGAACATCCTCAGCATGTTGGCTCTCAGAGGTCAACACCAAGGGTCAAGGTTGATTTAACTCAACCTGAGATTAAGGTGCAAAATGACAAGAAAGGCAAAGCTAACAGGAGAGGACCCAAGGAAACTTGGGTACCAAAATCAACTTGATTTGGTTTTGTTGTGTGCAGGGATACAGAAAGAATATATGGTACTTAGACAGTGGTTGTTCTAGGCACATGACTGAAGATTCTACCCTGCTCACAGAGTTTGAGGAGAAAGCTGGCCCTAGCATTACTTTTGGAGATGACAGCAAAGGTTATACTACGGGATATGGCTTGATTTCAAAGGAGAATGTCACATTTGAACTTCAAGTCGATGAATGATCTGGTAAGAAGAGACCTAGTAAGAGGACTTCCTTAGGTGGAATTTTCCAAGGATGGACTTTGTGATGCTTTCCAGAAAGGGAAGCAAAAGAAGACTTCCTTCAGAAGCAAGATGGACTCATCAATTGAGCAACCTCTACAGCTGTTACACATGGATTTGTTTGGACCAGTAAATGTCATGTCTATTTCAAAGAAAAGATACTGCCTTGTGATTGTGGATGATTTTTCAAGATTTACATGGACATATTTTCTGCACTCCAAAGATGAGGCAAGTGAAATCATAATCAATCACATCAAGGTTGCTAACAATCATCCTGATCTCAAAGTAAGAAGAATCAGGAGTGACAATGGCACTGAGTTCAAAAATTCAACAATGAGGCTGTTTTGTGAGGATAATGGAATCATCCATGAGTTTTCTGCAGCAAGGACACCATAACAAAATGGAGTGGTAGAAAGGAAAAATAGGACTCTAATTGAGGCTACAAGAACAATGCTAGGAGAATCAAAGTTACCCACTTATTTCTGGGCTGAAGTAGTTAACACTGCATGTTTCACTCAAAATATTTCTTTGATCAATCAAGCAAAAGGGATGACTCCATATCAGCTGCTCAAAGGAAGAAAGTCATCCTTGAATTTTCTACATGTCTTTGGATGCAAGTGTTTTGTATTAGGAAATCAAGGTGGAAATCTTGGAAAATTTGAGTGAAAGGCAGATGAAGCCACTTTTGTGGGATATACAGCTGGAAAAGCCTACAGGGTTTTTAATCACAGAATCAACATTGTTATGGAATCTATACATGTTGTTTTTGATGATGCCAGAATACAAGGTCTTACTGATGAGAGTTTTCATGAAACTCTCAGGTTTAAGAATGAGGGGGAAGGTCTCTATTATGATGATGAAGATGATGATTATGTGGATGAATCAGTACCTCCAAGAATGATTGTCTCAGATATGGATAAATCAAGCTCAAATGAGCCATCTATAGAAGAGACAAATGGAGCATCCGTAGGATGCCAAAATGGAGCATCCGTAGGAAGCCAAAATGGAGCATCCATAGGAAGCCAAAATGGAGCATCCATAGGTGAATCACAACACAGAGTTACCACCCCAATAAACTCAGGGGGAGTTTCTCCAAGTCAAGAATCAACCTCACATGATCATGCTGATGAGAATGATGTTACATCTTCAAGACCTACACCTGCAACAAGAAGAAAATGGACAAGGGATCACCCATTTGAACTAATCATTGGTGATGCATCCTCAAATGTCCAAACTAGAAGAGCTACTCAGGATGAATGCTTATACAACAACTTTCTTTCTCAAGAAGAACCAAAGAAAGTTGAGGATGCTCTTTTAGATCCAGATTGGGTATTAGCTATACAAGAGGAGCTAAACCAATTTGAAAGAAACAAAGTGTGGAAGCTGGTACCCAAACCTAAGGACATAAGTGTTATAGGTACAGAGTGGGTATTCAGAAACAAGATGGATGAAAATGGCATTGTCAGAAGGAACAAAGCTAGATTGGTTGCTAAGGGCTATTCTCAGGAAGAAGGAATAGATTATGATAAAACATTTGCCCCTGTTGCTAGATTGGAAACAATAAGGATATTCCTAGACTATGCAGCCCATGCCAATTTCAAAGTCTATCAAATGGATGTAAAGAGTGCCTTCTTGAATGGGAAACTGGAAGAGGAGGTGTATGTCAGTCAACCTCCTGGTTTTGAAGATCTAGATTATCCAGAATTTGTCTACTTCCTACTCAAGGTACTCTATGGACTGAAGCAAGCACCTAGAGCCTGGTATGACACTCTGTCACAGTTTCTTTTAGAGAATCACTTCACTAGAGGTACTATTTACAAAACTCTTTTCTTTAAAAATGTTAATGGCTCTAGCATACTTGTTCAAATTTATGTAGATGACATAATTTTTGGGATAGATGAGAAGCTTTGCAAAAGGTTTGCCAAACTTATGCAAATTAAATATGAAATGAGCATGATGGGTGAACTTACCTACTTCCTTGGCTTACAAGTTAAGAAAGTGAAAGAAGGAATCTTTATTAGTCAAACTAAATATATCTTTGATTTATTAAAGAAGTTTGATCTAATAGATTGCTCTCCTGCTAAAACACCCATGCCAACTGCCACTAAGCTTGAATTGAATACTAAGAAAAAATCTGTGGACATTTCAAGTTATAGATGTTAGTGTTAGTGCCCTAGAGACAATACAATTGTACTTCTGGGAAACACTATTTTGTTATTTAATAATGATTATGTTCTATTGATTATTCGACAACAATTATTATGTCTTTATTTACTGCGATATTAATGTTAGAGTAATAAATGTCCTTGGAATATTGAACACGTATTCTATATCTTTAAGTATGTGACTTAAAACTGAGATTATATGAATAGTGTTTATATTCCTAAAGATATCCCTAATTAAGCATTATGAATTGGGACAATTATGATGCATAAAGATTAGTATGTTCGTTGACTAAATGACCACATCTCATTGGTCATAGGTATAGTGATACTAAAGTCAAGAACATAGGTGCATGTAATATTCTACATGGCACCGGATAGACCCACAGTGAGATTCTACATGGTAATAAAGTCATTAGAATAGCTCACAGTGATAATGGTGTAATGATTCTTAGACTTGAGATCATTATATTTCTATACGAGGATTAATATACTTTGATTACATTAAAAGTTACCTTTGACCGGGTAATGATAAAAGTGGACATCGGGTATATTATGAGTCGTATGAGAAATATGAATGATAGATATAGGATTTAACCCTCCTATTATTAGGAGAGATATTATTGGCCTCTTGATTGAGTGAGACTATGAAAATGCATGGCCATGCTCAAATATTGATTTGTTTTAATAGTCTACTCATTGATCAAGGAAACCTGGATTAAACGTTGAAGAGGATGACTAATAACATGCCTCGAGTTTAATCTATAATATTTGGTTAAAGGGATTATATTACACGGAAACATTAGTCACGAAAGGTTTAATTGGATCACCAATTATTATTATTACTTGGGTAGCAATGATGTATTACTAGATGCCGCTCATTGTTTATAATTTTATTATGAGATATTAAAATTATTGCCAACGTAATAATAACCTAAAGGGTTACACATAAAGAACGTTTTAGACGGAGCAATAATTAAATTTCGAATTTAATTGAATTATTATTATTGAATTATTGGATTAATTAAGTAGGACTTGATTAATTATATAATAATTCGAATATAATAAATAATACTACTAATAATCAGATTGGGTTTTGGAAGCCCAATCAGATTAGGTATAGGCCCGGATATACTTCTCCATATAAATACATTATGATGTATTGTTTTAGGTTATGTGACTAAATTCGTTTTTCACACAAAACCCTAGCAGCTCTGCATATTAGAGAGGCTAGAGACAGAGAGAGAAAGGTTTATCGAGGGCGGTTCTTTTGGCTAGTACCAACTCCGTAATCGTGCGTTCGTGTGGACTACTTTGGCGACGCAGATCTTGAACAAGGGCTGCGTGGTGGTTACAACAAGGACCTCCATCTTTCTGAATATTATAAGCTCAATTAAGGTATGATTTCGTTTCTCCATAATCAGCCATGTCTTGTACACGGATCCTAGGGTTAGGGTTTCGGATTTTTATTGTTTTTACGACTGTTTTCGCTGCGTTTGTTGCCCCGAAACCCAACAATGGTATTAGAGCTACGTGTATAAGGGGCTGATTCGGTTATGTGTTTACTGTATTCGATGCATGTATGCATGTTTTATGAATCTGCCTTGATACAGTTATGAGATATATCGATTATAATATGTTATATCGCTTATATATGATTCTGTTATGCTTAATATAATGATATGACTGATTAATATGCGATAATTGTATGTTATGCATGTTGTCTGGTTTATATAGGGATATAAACTGTGAGACAGATCATGTTTGGACACGATCTGCAAACTGGGATATGTTTGTATGTATATGATACATGCTTCCGGAACTGTATATGATGCAGTGACGGTAGAGACTATAAGATATGATCTGAGATTCCGAAATCGATGATTTTTGAATAGCTCGACCCCAGCCAGGGGCTGCCGCCCCTTGGACCCTGCCAGGGGCCTGCCGCCCCCTGACCCCCGCCCGGGGGCTGCCGCCCCCGGACCCCCGCTGTATTATTTTTGTGTTCATAATTGTGTATTTCAGCATGGTGCTGGTTATGGCCTTAAGACCCGTAGTTTAATGGTTTATGGTTTTGGTTTTATAAATACGACTTGCATGTCGTTTTATTCATTCTTGTAATTGTTTAACCTCGAATGTAAATCGAGTTTTATTATGTAAGTACATTAGTATAGGTTGGATTCAATTGTTCAATGTAATGTACTTGAAGATCGAAGGACGATCCAAGAGGAGGTGCATTCAAGGGAACAAGGAGAATGAAGACATGTAATTGTATTTATGTTTTTCCACCATATATTGACCTTGATCTTTTCATTAGCTTGAAAGGATCATATAGGATAAAGGCCATAACCAAGCACGTTTACATACTGCACTTTACATATTGATGTATGATTGCATGTGTAGGATACAATGTGATGCATGCTTTAATTAGATTAATCATGTATTAATGTATGTTGTTAGATATAATTGCTAATGATTGTTTATCACTGTTTAAGCAACAGGTACTCATCAGAGTTTATACTAGAAGCCAGTCAGAGTTTGATAAAGTCTGACGAGGTGAAAGTTTACTGAAGCTGTCGGTGCTAATATGAATATTCTAGAAGCAATATATCTTGAAGATGGAAAGAAGCAAGATATATTGAGATAGATAAGGAAACAGAACAGAAGACAGAAGCAATCCTAATTCGATATAAATTGTATAGCCAATTTATAGGAATATCAATTAGAGATTGATTCTATGTAGCTGTGTACTATATAAACACAGATAGGTTAACCCTAAAAGGGATGCGAATACTGAATACATTATTCTTGTAACCTAGCAGCTCTCTGTGATATTTTACATCACTGAGAGAAGAGTTATTTAATATAATTCAGTTTATTGTTCATAAACGGAGTTCTTGATTGTTATTCTCATACATATATTGATTATATATTGTGTATTCGGCCTAACAATTGGTTTCAGAGCCAAGGCTGATTAATATATACAGTTTTACGATTCAAACACAAGTATAATCATGACTGAACAAGTTCCAACCGGTGCAGCTCCTGAAAAGGTTCAACCTACCTCTATGAGTCGATATGAGACTATAAGGGTTCCAATTCTCAGACCAGTTGAATATCCAATATGGAAGGTGAAGATGACCATGTTTCTGGAAGCCACAGATCCAGAATACCTTGATAGAATCAATGATGGTCCTCATATGCCAACTAAATTGTCTCCTGTTATTACTGGTCAAGAACAAAAGACTGTTCCAAAAGAGAAGAAAGATTTGACTCCTGAAGACATCTCATCAATTGCAAAGGATGCAAAGGTTAGACATCTACTCCACAGTTCCTTAGATAATGTCATGTCTAACAGAGTTATTGGCTGCAAAACTGCCAAAGAAATTTGGGATGCTTTAGAAGTCAGGTGTCAAGGAACTAGTGCTATAAAAAAGAACAGAAAGACTATTCTAACACAGGAGTATGAACACTTTGACTCTAGATCTGATGAAACTTTGACAGATACTTATGACAGATTTTGTAAACTGTTGAATGATTTGTCCCTGGTTGATAAAGAATATGAACTTGAAGAGTCAAATCTCAAGTTTCTTCTATCCCTCCCTGAAAGATGGGACTTAAAGGCGACAACAATTAGAGACAATTATGATCTTGCAGAAACAGATCTTGATGAAATCTATGGGTTGCTTAAAACTCATGAACTTGAGATAGAACAAAGAAACAAAAGATCTGGAAAGAAGACAAAATCTGTTGCTCTCAAAGTTGAAGAAAAACTCATGAAGAAAGAAACATCAAAGAAGAAAGCTAAGGGAAAAGCTTTGGTCATAAAATCTGATAGTGAGTCATCAAACTCTGATGATGATTCAAACACTGATGCTTCTTCTGAATCTGAGGATGATGAAGAACAAATGATGAAGATGGCTGCTTTGATGGTGAAGACCTTCAAGAAGATGGGTTTCAAGAACTTCAAGAAAGGAAAGAGATTCTCAAGGAAAGATTCAAACTCTGAAAGAAGGAGTTTCAGAAAGTCTGGAGGAAGGAATACCAAAACTGGAAAGAAAGATAAGTCTGAGATCCAGTGCTACAAATGTAAAGAGATGGGTCACTATGCTCCAGAGTGCAAGAAAGGAAAATCAGAAAAAGCACTCATCACTAAAGGAAAAGACTGGGCAGACACTTCAGATTCAGATGAGGATGTAAACTATGCTCTCATGGCAACTGTCAAAGATGAATCTGAATCATCTGAAAACAAGGTACCCCTAACAACTTATGCTTATGATACTGATAATATATCTGAATTGAGAGTTTATCTAAAAAGCATACATGTTAGTTATAGGGATCAGAGTTTAGAGAATGAAAGAATCAAATCTGAGAATCTAGGTCTTAAAGAGAGGAATAAATTTCTTGAAGAGAGACTTGTTAACATGCAACAAGTTCAAAAGGAGAGAGATGATGTTGTTTATGTTGAACAGGAATTGCTTAAAAGATATAGGCAAATAGAATCTGAGTTGGAAAAGGAGAGAAAAGTGATTAAAACCTGGACTAATTCTGGAAAAGACACTCATCAAGTGTTTCAGACAGATACTGTAGGATTAGGTTACTGTGAGAAAGATGAACTTAGGTTTAAAGATAAAGTTAAAGTTAAACCACAACTTAAACCTGTGAAATTTGTTCCTGAATCCAGTAAGCTAAAATCTGTAGTTGTGAAAGAAGCTGTTATGGAGCCAGTTGAAACTTGTGAAAAATAGGTTAATGTTGGTTCAATAACCGAAAATCAGATTGAGAAAGAAGCTGTTAAAGAACCAGTAAAAATCTGTGATAAACAGGTTAATGTTGGTTTGATGACAGAAAAACAATTCAAACACAAGCTCAAAGAGGTAAAGTCTGTCAACAAACAGAAAGTGTCTAAGAAAAATAGGAATGGAAAAGTAGGCATTAATAAGAGAAATGATTATCTGCCTAATTCTGTTGCTCCTAGAAAGACATGTCATAGTTGTGGTAGTACTAACCATCTTGCCAGTTTTTGCAGGAAGAATAAAGATATTAATTCTTTACCCTCCAAGTCTGGAGTAAAGAATGATTATGTTAGGGTTAGACCACAGACTTTATGCACACACTGTGGGAGCACTTGGCATTCCATTTATACTTGCAAGAGTTATCATGCTATTTATCACAACTATTATGAGTTAAAACCCAATTTGAAATGGGTTAGAACAAACTCTGCAAGTGTAAAATCTGACACAGTTAGCTTAAACTCTGTTGATAGTAATTCCGCTGCAAAAGCTAACAATGTTAAGAAAGCCAAAGGATCCAAGCAAGTCTGGATCCTTAAATCTAACTCTTTGTAATTGTTTGTGATTGCAGGGCATAAGGGAAAGTACCCTAGTCTTGGACAGTGGATGTTCAGGACACATGACTGGAAATAAAGCCCTGCTATCAGACTATGAGGAGAAGGCTGGCCCAAAAGTTTCCTATGGAGATGGCAACATAGGACGTACTCTGGGATATGGCAATATCAATCTTGGAAGTGTCATCATCACAAATGTAGCTCTAGTCCCAGGACTCAAGCATGATCTGCTTTCTGTGAGTCAAATCTGTGACAGAGAATACCATGTAGATTTTCATACTGAACATTGTGAAGTTATCAGCAAATCTACAGGGAAAATTGTTCTAGTTGGACACAGGCACAATAACATCTATGAAGCAAGTTTGGTAACAAACTCTGAAGGAAAAACTGTGTGTCTATCTGCAAGAATGTCTAGTGAAGAGAGATGGAAATGGCATAAGAAGCTCTCTCATCTAAACTTGAACAACATCAATGAGCTAATTCAAAAAGATCTTGTAAGGGGACTTCCAAAGTCAATACTCAGCTTAGATGGTCTGTGTGATTCTTGTCAAAAGGCCAAGCAAAGGAAGTCATCTTTCAAGAGTAAGTCTGAATCTTCAGTAATGGATCCTTATCATCTTCTACATGTTGATCTTTTTGGTCCAGTAAATATCATGTCAATGGGCAGAAAGAAGTATGCTCTAGTTATTGTTGATGAATACACTAGATACACCTGGGTGTACTTTTTAGCAAAGAAGGATGAAACTGCCTTAACTCTGATGGATCATGTAAAGCTACTGGACAAAGGATCACAGTATAAAGTGAAAGTTATCAGGAGTGATAATGGTACTGAATTCAGGAATGCAATAATGGAAGAATTTTGTAAAGAAAGAGGAGTGAAGCAAGAATTTTCTGCACCTGGTACTCCACAGCAAAATGGTGTAGTTGAAAGAAAGAACAGAACTCTAATCGAAGCTGCCAGAACAATGCTTGATGAAGCAAAATTGCCAACTTATTTCTGGGCAGAAGCTGTTCAAACTGCTTGTTTTACTCAAAATGCTACACTGATCAACAAGCATGGGAAAACACCATATGAGATGGTGAAGAATAAGAAGCCAAATTTGAAATATTTTCATATTTTTGGATGCAAGTGTTTTGTGTTGAAAACTCATCCTGAACAATTGACCAAGTTTGACTTAAAAGCTGATGAAGGAATTTTTGTTGGATACCCACTGTCAACTAAAGCATTCAGAGTCTACAATCTGAGAACTAAAGTGATCATGGAATCTATACATGTGTCATTTGATGACAAGAAAATAACTGGAATAGAAGATGAAGAATATCATGATCAACTTCGCTTTGGAAATGAAGATATAAACTCTGATGATGTAAACTCTGATGAAGCAAATCCAAAAAACTCTGACGAAGCATACTATGATCCTCTACTGGTAAACACTGAAGAATTTTCTCTGACAGAACAAAATAGAGAACCAGTTGAGGGGGAGCGTGAAGAAACTTCAGAAACTTCTCAAAGTGATGACACAAATTTTGAAAGTGAGTCAAATGAAGAATCAAACAGAAACTCTGAGTCAAACTCTGAAAGTTCAAATACTGAACAGTCCAATTCAGGGGGAGCCTCGGAGAATGCAAATGGTCAAGAAGAAAATCAGGAGAGCATGGATCAAGGGGGAGGATCTAATAATGATAATAGAAGCCAATTACCAACATCAAGAAGGTGGACACAAGCTCATACACCTGACTTGATAATTGGAGATCCAGAAGCTAGTGTGAGAACTAGAAGTGCTACAAATAATGAATGTCTGTATCATGCATTCTTATCTCAAACAGAGCCCAAGAAAGTTGAAGAAGCTCTTCAAGATGCTAACTGGATAACAGCAATTCAAGAGAAGTTAAATGAATTTGAGAGGAATGAAGTCTGGACACTTGTACCAAGACCAAAGAACAGATCTATTGTTGGTACAAAGTGGGTTTTCAGAAACAAAACAGACAGTGATGGAGTGATTACAAGGAATAAAATGCAGTTTTGAAGGTTTCATACTTAGCTAGACTTGTGGCTAAAGGCTATTCACAGCAGGAAGGAATTGACTATGATAAAACCTTTGCTCCAGTTGCAAGATTGGAGGCAATAAGGATTTTTCTGGCCTATGCTGCTCACAAGAAGTTTAAAGTCTTTCAGATAGATGTGAAAAGTGCATTTATTAATGGGAAACTTGAAGAAGAAGTGTTTGTTGAACAGCCACCAGGATTTGTAGATCCCAAACATCCAGATTATGTCTACAGGCTTGACAAGGCATTATATGGACTAAAGCAGGCACCTAGAGCATGGTATGAAACTCTGGCTCAATTTCTCTTAGAAAGTGGGTTCACTAGAGGTACAATTGACAAAACCTTGTTCTATTTTAATTCTGGTGATGATTTGTTGTTAGTTCAAATCTATGTGGATGCCATAATTTTTGGGTCTACTAATGACAAACTCTGTAAGAAATTTGCCAAGCTTATGCAGTCAAGGTATCAAATGAGCATGATGGGAGAGCTTAGTTATTTTCTAGGCTTACAGGTCAAGCAAACAGATGATGGGATTTTTATCAATCAAGCAAAATATACCAGAAATCTTCTCAAGAAATTTGGTATGCTTGATAGTTCATCTGCTACAACTCCCATGGCTACTGCAACAAAGCTAGACAAAGACTCAGGAGCCTCAGTAGATATGACAAACTACAGAGGGATGATAGGGTCTCTTCTTTATCTAACAGCAAGTAGACCAGATATCATGTATGCAACATGTCTTTGTGCAAGATTTCAGGCAGACCCCAGAGAGCCTCATCTAACAGCCGTGAAGAGAATTTTCAAATATCTCAAAGGAACCATAACTCTTGGTTTGTGGTATCCTAGAGAATCAGAGTTTAAATTAATTGGTTACTCTGATGCAGATTTTGCAGGCTGTAAGATAGACAGAAAAAGCACAAGTGGAAGCTGTCAAATTTTAGGTGACAGATTAGTTTCTTGGTACAGCAAGAAACAGAAATCAATTTCCACATCCACAGCAGAAGCAGAGTATATTGCTGCTGGTAGCTGTTGTGCACAGATTTTGTGGATGAAGAATCAATTGCTGGACTATGGATTAAGGTACTCTAAAATACCTATTTTCTGTGATAATCAAAGTGCTATTGCTACGACATGTAATCCAGTACAGCACTCCATGACCAAGCACATCAGCATAAGGTATCATTTTATCAGGGAACATGTGGAAGAAGGAAATATTGAGCTTCATTTTGTGTCTACAGACCAACAGCTTGCAGATATCTTCACCAAACCTTTGAGTGAAGCTACCTTTACAAGCTGGTAAATGAACTTGGAATGATCTCTGGTTTTGACTAGAGATACTGGTTAGACTCAAAATCTATACTCTGTGATTTTTTGCTCATGTTTCTTTGCATATGTTAACTGTCATTCATACCAGTTTGTCAAACTCTGTTCGTCATACTCTGTTACACATACTCTGTCATTCATACTCTGCTGTTAAACTCTGATTGTGGTTTTTGTCTGAAACACATGGACCGATGAAGAAAATTGTATGAAGCATGATTTTCAGTAAGTAATCATGAATCCCTCTGAGTAATATAAATTCTGATTTCAAAATGTGCAAAAATTTTACACAGCATGATACTGTCTCTATATTTATAGCATCTCTTAGTTTATTGATCCTATACACTGAGTCTGTATTAGCTGTTTGCACTTTCTCTCATAAATTAATTGTATTAACTGATAAAAGTCTAAACTCTGATAATTAGTTGCTAATATCTCACCCTCAAATCAAAAGATGCAAAATAAGCACAAATTCCTTTGAGATCATGTTGTGCCTAGGAAGTCCTAGGAACTTATTGTATGAAATAAGGGCTAAAATCTTTGATTTTTGGTGACTAGTGTGCCAACCACTGATTACTGGAAAAATAAAAATTTAAAAAAAATAAAAATAAAAAATAAAAAAAATAATAATAATAAAATTGAAGGGGGTGAAAATAATAAATTTAGAAGTACAGAGTTTAGATGAGATCAGATTTTATTTTATACATGAGAGTTTGGGCAACCAGTTTTTACTGATTTATTTTTGTGGATTTTATGCACTTTGAGATGATCTAAATATTTATATTCAGTAAACTCTGCTAAGTCACACACAAATACTCACACCTGTACAGTTTGTGAAAAGAGTTTATTTATAAAGGAGGAGGATTGGTAAACACTGATGAACTATGTACTCTACGCCGAGGTAATTTAATTTTAATCTCTGATTATTAAAATAAATTTTGTTTGTTTCAGACATATTATGGTTTTGAGAAAAGACATTTGTTTTGAAAATTCAAAAGAGTATGATTGGACAATTGTTCAAGAGTGTATTAAACAGAAGAGAGAGGTTGAGTGTCTAGGAAAGTGTAAAAGGCGGTAATTATTGCTATTTTTACTGCGCATGCGCATTGAAAACTGCCATTTACTGCTGTCAGTCATTGCATGTGTGCCACGTGTCCCACACACACACGAATCACGGAGTAAGACAGTTGTGTGTATTGATTAGAAACTGTTCAGTTTTTAATTTTTAATTTTGTATTAATATACAATACACAAAATCGTTTGAACTTTTCACATCTTACTCAAATTCAAACTTTACTGTCACACACACATTTTCACAAACACTTTCACTGCAAACACTCTCAAATATTCTCTAAAGCCATTCTCTGATTATTTCTAATTCATACTAATGGCTTCTACTGCTTTTGTCTCTTCTGGACTTGAGTTTGTTCCTAACAATTATTCTGCTCCTTTGAGTAATGAGAATGCACCGGAGGCGTTTCATTTGATGCAAAATTTTCTTGCTCAATCTCCTATTGGGCGTGCTCTTGTAGAACCAGGGAAGTTGTCTGCAGTTCAAATCAAAAGCTTCTGGGAGACTGGTATTTATGATGATGGTGGAGATTCTGGTACTTCATCTCTTGTTTTTGAGTTTGAAGAAACAGAGTATATCATTACTCCTGGTACAGTATGTGCGGCTATGGGATTTCCTGAACATGCTGCTTACACTATTGATGTTGGTGAGGCTGAATTGATGAGGATGATGAGGGAAATCAGATATGGTGGATCTTTGGCAAAGATTGGTCAACTGAAGCGACCGTTCTTGAGGAAAGAGTGGAGCTTTTTCTTCGACTGCATAACTAGAACGTTCGGCAAGAAGTGCACAAACTGGGATGCCATACCCACTGAAAGTCTACAAATTGGGTATTCTCTGATCTATGATACTCATTTTGATTATGGTAGACTAGTTCTTAACAATTTGGGTGAAAAGATGACTGAAAATAGGAGAGTCGTTTACTTTTCTAGATTTTGTCAGCTTTTATTTACTGCTTGTGTTGGTGGGGTAGATATCTCTGATGTAGATGTGATTCCATGTTTTAAATTGCACAAACGTATATTCTCTGATCTTATAAACAAGGATGTGAAGAAGGGAAACGTAGGTGATTTGTTATTACCTGCTTTAGTACAACAGTTTTTGGATGATTCTATCCAAGTAGAACACCAGCCAGAACCAGCAAATAATGAAGCATCTCCAACCAAACCAATTCGTACTGGTGGTAGAACTAAACACAGGGCTTTTAAACCTGCAAGGATTATTAAACCAGCTACTGAAGTTGGTGTATCAAAATCTTCTGTGCCAAACTCTGTTGGTACATCTAAGAAGAGCAGGGCAAAAAGACCAAGGTCTGATGATGTAGAAGATTCTGAAACTTTACATCATAGAAGAAGGAGGCTAGTAGCTGATTATCTATTTGATGATGTTGAAGTTGTTCCTGAGGCTGTTCCTGAAGATGTTCCAGTCACTGAACAGTGTGAAGCTCCTGAGGCTAATGTTGTTATTGAGGAGGTTGTTGTGAATGATGAAACTACTGTGCCTATAGAGGACAGAGTAAATTCTGATGAAGCTCCTGAGGTGTTAATTGAACCAATATTGGAGATGAACAATGAAGAAGAGTTTGAAGCACATCCTGCTGTCAGTATTTGTGACACTGAGGATGTGGCAGCTGATCAAGCCACTCTGGTAATTGAAGAGTCAATGGCAACTCATACAGAGATTCTCTCTGTCACCAATCAAATTCCTGAATTGGGTGAAGAGGTTGATCAGGCAGCAAAATCTGTCTCATCTGAGAAGATTGTTGAAGTTGAGAACATGACTGCTGTTCAAGAAAAAGAAAAATTTGCTGAGGAAGTAAACTCTGAAAAAGTTCAAGATGAAGCTGTACAGTTAAATACTGAAGCTACTGCAGAGAATGCATTTGAAGAAGCTGCAGAGCCTATCCAAGACAATGTTGATGCAGATGATGATCAAAATTCTGAACATTCTCTTCATGCAAACTCTGGCATCAATGTTGAAATTTCAGAATCTGATGAACCTTTTCTCAGAGATCCAACTGCTGAATCTATCAAAGAAAAACAAACTGCCACTGAAGCTCACTATAGAGAAATGTATTATTCAAACTGGTCAGGGGCAGATTGTATTTTCTCCAAGCAAAGAACTGCTGATTTTGTAGATAAATCTGCAAAGGAGATTTCTAATCCAGAACTTCTTAGTCATTTGAAGGCTACAATAGTCCAAGTGAAGTCTCTTAACAATAGATTTGATGAGACTCATACGGTTGTCATGGGCTTAAGTAATGACATTTTTGCTAAGGAGTTGGCCTTGAAGAGTGACAGAGCTAGATTTTCTTCTATAATCCAGGATCAAGTGGACATAAAGCAAAGGTTAAGCAAAGTTGAGAGCAATCAAAATGAAATGTCTGCAAAGATTGATTCAATTGCTACTTCTTTGGAGTTGCTGACATCAGTGCTTATTCCTGATGATGTCAAAAAGGGGGAGAGAGTTCCTAAAGACAAATGCAAAAGGGCTTTAACTCTGAGACGGAGGGATGATGAAACTGATGGTGGAAGCAAGGAAGCTGAGAGAAGGTCAAAAACTGTTCAAGAGCAAGGGAGACTAAGGTCAAAGTCTGCTAAGCTGACAAACTCTGAGAGGTTAAACTATGGTGGTCAATCTTCTTCAAGACTTAAGAGTCTAGTGATTTCAGCAAATCCAACTACTGATGAAGAGATTGCTGCTAAGCTATTTATTGAAGAACATGGTGGTGAAGCCACAGTGGAAGATATGGATGCTTAGATGCAGATTCTTGCTGAAGAGCATAAGAAGAAGGTTGAAGCTGGTACTTACAAGAAGAAGGCTATTAAGGCTTCTAGGAAAAAGGAAATTGCACTTTCCATCAAGGAAAATACTCAACAGAGTATACAATATTCCAGGAGGCCTACAGTAGATGCTTCTGGAAAAGGAAAGGGAAAACTGGTAGAAGAAGGACAGTTTTCAAAGAAAAATTATTCAACCTCTGACGTTGCTCAAGTTGAATCAAGACTAAATCAATCAACCTCTGACGTTGCTCAAGTTGATAGTTCTGTTAAAGTTGTGACAACCTCTGACAATGCTCAAGTTGTGCAAACTCAGTTATCTCCACAACTCCAAGGTTTCAAAAGACCTGTACTTCCTGAAACTCTGAAGCTAGAATCTGTGAACTTTCTTCAAACCAGAACAGTACTTGGAAAAGAATCTTATGATAAGTCTGGTTTGGGTTCACACAGGGAGAAAAGAATTAATAACAGTCCTGCAGATCTTACATCACTGGCAGAACCTGGTGTTGGAGTTACTCAAGAAAACCTTGACAAACTAGAGTCTGTTCAGATGATTTACCACAGAGGATTAAAGAAGGAGTTTTTGTTATACTTCATGGATGATGGAAGAGTTTACAGAGCTGGAGAAGCTGATATTCATCTGAAGCTATGGGAAGAGCTAGAGTATGTTCTATATCTTCTTAAGATCAAAAATAGAAGTACTCATGATGCTGCTCTAGTTTTAAGAGACAGAATGATGAAATCAAAAGTTCTTCTTGGAGGAGGTGTTTCAAGTGCTTACATTCCTAAGTACAGAGATGCTTATGGAAAGATAGTTGAAATGAAGAGAAACAGTGCCAGATTCAAGACTGCACTGGGAATAAAGGTTTTGGAATTCAACCTAGAGTCAGACAAATCTTACTTTATCCGGCTAGGGAATGAAATGAGAAAGAACAACATTTATTCTCTGAGAGCTGCTATCTACCAGACTGGAGAAAGTGATCCAGAGCTTAAAGAGTTGAAAGAAATCATGGTGGATGAGCTAGAAAAAGCTGAAAGGAGGCTACTCATTGATTATCTCAGGACAGTGCCTGATGTTGAAGAAATTAAGTAAAGTCTGACTGTAAGTTTTTTTTTAAAAAGTTTTCTGTTCTAAGTAAAAGTTAAACTCTGTTATGTTATAAACACTGCATTTGTTATATATGTTTTGACATCATCAATTATCTGTTAACTTGTACATTTTAGTATGAACAAGTTGGGGGAGATTGTTAGATATAATTGCTGATGATTGTTTATCAGTGTTTAAGCAATAGGTACTCATCAGAGTTTATACTAGAAGCCAGTCAGAGTTTGATAAAGTATGACGAGGTGAAAGTTTACTGAAGCTGTCGGTGCTAATATGAATATTCTAGAAGCAATATATCTTGAAGATGGAAATAAGCAAGATATATTGAGATAGCTAAGGAAACAGAACAGAAGACAGAAGAAATCCTAATTCGATATAAATTGTATAGCTAATTTATAGGAATATCAATTAGAGATTGATTCTATGTAGCTGTGTACTATATAAACACAAATAGGTTAACCCTAAAAGGGATGCGAATACTGAATACATTATTCTTGTAACCTAGCAGCTCTCTGTGATATTTTACATCACTGAGAGAAGAGTAATTTAATATAATTCAGTTTATTGTTCATAAACGGAGTTCTTGATTGTTATTCTCATACATATATTGATTATATATTGTGTGTTCTGCCTAACATATGTATTAGATACATCACCCATGCCATGCCTTCTAAACAAGATAAAATCTGTAACGATTCAAGATTTTAAAATTGAACAAAACGAACATGAGATTCTTGTGTTTATGAAACACGGAAATAAGTGTGAATTTTCAATTTTTTGATATGGGGCGATTTTGACAAAAATACAAGCAGCGCTTGTAAGAAAGGTGGATTTTAAGTGAGACCACTGTGACTCCTCCGCTGGACTGGAAATCAAACCATTGATGAATTTTGAATTGAAGTACTTAGTTCAAGGAAAAATTGGGAATCTCTTGATGATGGGATCATGGTCGTTTTAATAAAATCCCTAAATTCAAAATATTAAGTCACTTAGATGCCTTCCAATGGGCAACACTCGTCAAGACCTAGATCGAGAAATAGTTGGTTCGCCAAAGCGAAGCACTCCAATCTATCGTGGTAAGGCGTGATGAAGTAAATGTGATACTTATCTGTTAGACTATTGGGTTAGACTTAACTAAGTTACCACAATAGGATTGTGAACTTAGAGGCATGGAGTTTGGTAAGATTTATTGGATAAATACGTACAATTGTTGTTCTACCAAACTATCCAACAGTTATATAAGATATAATTCACAAAAGTTGTCTACCTAAATAATTGTGTTTTTGGAGTAAAGCCAAAGCTAACCTTAAGCATGATGAAATATGGATCTTGGCTCGCTAGAAAGGTTTAAAGAAACTTTTCCGAATTGATAGATAGGGCTATTAATTTGATAAAATAGTGGGTGATATATATTATGAATATATATATATGAATAATCACTTGAACATTATCTATATAATCCGCAGACTAACTTATTTTATGCATTTTTAACATTGTAGATATTTAATGGCACATAACTCAAATAACTTCTCTGTACGATCAGTCCTTGAGAAGGACAAACTAACAGGAACAAACTTCCTCGACTGGCAAAGGAATTTGAGGATTGTCCTCAGGCAAGAGCGAAAGCTCCATGTCATTGATATTCCTCGCCCTGAACCTCTGCCAGAAGGTGCATCGGTTGATCAACAGAATGTTTATCAGAAACATATCGATGATGACACAGATGTTACCTGTCTTATGCTTGCGACTATGAGTCCCGAGCTTCAGAAACAACATGAGCATATGGATGCTTATGTGATGATTGAGCACCTTAAACGTATGTTTGAAGGACAGGCTCGTCAGGAGAGGTTTGATACAAGCAAAGCCTTGTATGCATGTAAACAGGGTGACCGTGATCCAGTTGCACCGCATGTTCTAAAGATGATTGGATATATGGAGTACCTTGCTACTCTGGGTTCCACCATCGGTACGGAAACCCAGATAGATCTAATCTTTCAATCTTTGAACAGCAGCTATGCTCAGTTTGTAATGAATTACATCATGAATGAGATAGACAAGACACCTACCGAATTGTTGGCAATGTTGAAAACTGCTGAGACCAATATTCAGAAGGCATCCTCTAACGCCATTATGATGGTCAATAAAGGGAATGCCAAAGAACAGGGTAAAAGGAAAGGCAAGAAGAAGATTGGATCTAAATCTGCTAATCCAAAACCTGCTTTTAAAAAGGCTTTGAAGCCTAAAGGAGGTGTTACAAAAGGTGCTGCAAAAGGTGCTGCAAAAGGTGCTGCAAAAGGTGATTGTCACTATTGCAATAAACCAGGTCATTGGAAGAGAAACTGTCATGCTTACTTGGAAGATTTGAAGAAAATGAATTCTGTGAAGATTTCAGATTCAGGTATTAATGTTATAGAAGTCAATTTGTCTACTTCTACATCATGGGTATTAGATACTGGATGTGGTTCTCACATTTGTATAAATGTGCAGGAACTTCGAAGGAGTAGGACTTTGGCGAAAGGAGAAGTCGACCTACGCGTTGGCAATGGAGCAAAGGTTGCTGCTTTGGCTGTAGGGACTTATAATTTATCATTGCCCACAGGGCTTATTTTAGAACTTGAGAACTGTTTTTACATGCCTGCGATTTGCAGAAACATTATTTCTGTTTCTTGTTTGGACAAGAAAGGTTTTTCCTTTACAATTCAGAACAATAGTTGTTCCTTTGGTTTGAATAATGTTACCTATGGGGTTGCACGTTTATTTAATGGTTTATATGTTCTAGATCTTGATACTCTTGTCTATAATGTAAATAATAAACGAATTAAGGCTAATGACTCAAATCAAACATACCTTTGGCATTGTCGTTTAGGCCATATAAATGAGAAACGCATTTCCAAGTTACATAAGGATGGTTACTTGGATAAGTTTGATTTTGAATCATACGAAGAATGCGAACCTTGTCTCATTGGAAAAATGACTAAAGCTCCTTTTACCGGAATTGGTGAAAGGGCCACTGAACGATTAGAGCTTATACATAGTGATGTATGTGGTCCAATGCGTACGATGGAAAGAGGTGGTTTTTACTACTTCATAACCTTTACTGATGATTTTAGTAGATACGGATATGTGTATCTTTTGAAGAACAAGTCCGAATCATTTGAAAAATTCAAAGAGTACAAGGCAGAAGTGGAAAAGCAAATAGGCGGAAGTATTAAAACCCTACGATCTGATCGTGGAGGTGAGTACCTAAGCTTAGAATTTAAGAATTTCTTAAAGGAGTGTGGTATTGTATCACAACTCACACCTCCTGGAACACCACAGTGGAATGGTGTATCTGAAAGGAGAAATCGTACCTTATTGGACATGGTGCGATCGATGATGAGTCTAGCAGATCTTCCAATTAGTTTCTGGGGCTATGCCCTAGAGACGGCTGCACAAACACTAAACCGAGTTCCTTCAAAAACGGTTGAAAAGACACCATATGAGATATGGACTGAGAAACGTCATAGCGTGTCATTTATGAAAATTTGGGGATGCGAAGCGTTTGTGAAACGTTTAACCTCTGACAAGCTAGGACCAAAATCAGATAAATGTAATTTTGTGGGATATCCAAATGAAACCAAAGGGTATTACTTCTATAATCCTTCAGAGAACAAAGTGTTTGTTGCTCGAATAGTTGTGTTTCTTGAAAGAGAATTACTTTCTAAGAAAAATAGTGGGAGGACAATAGATCTCGATGAGGATCGAGAACCACAGATTAACGTTGAACCAGAGTTGGAACATGAGCAGAATGTGACTGAAAATGTTCAGGACAACATTGCTCAAGAAACACAGGTCGTTCGTAGATCTAGTAGGATTCGTCATGAGCCAGAGAGATATTATGGATTTCTGCTGACTCAAAATGGCGATGTAATGCTTGTAGATAATGATGAGCCTCTTACCTACAAAGATGCTATGAATAGTCCAGATTCTGAGAGATGGCTGGAAGCCATGAAATCTGAGATGGATTCCATGTATGAAAACAAAGTATGGACTTTGGTTGAACCACCTGAAGGGGTAAAACCCATCGAGTGCAAGTGGGTTTTCAAGAAGAAAACTGACATGGATGGTAATTTACAGACCTACAAAGCTAGACTAGTGGCGAAAGGTTTCAAGAAAATTCATGGTATTGACTATGATGAAACTTTCTCACCGGTGGCTATGGTCAAATCCATCAGGATTTTGCTTGCAATAGCAGCTTATTATGACTATGAAATCTGGCAAATGGATGTCAAGACTGCTTTCTTAAATGGGAGCTTAGAAGAGGATGTGTACATGACACAACCTGAGGGTTTTGTCGATCCAAAATTTGCTAGGATGGTCTGTAAGTTACTACGATCCATTTATGGGTTGAAGCAGGCCTTGAGGAGATGGAACATTCGTTTTGATGAAACAATCAAAGAGTTTGGTTTCATACAAAATGAGGATGAACCGTGTGTTTACAAGAAGGTTAGTGGGAGCCATGTGGCATTCCTAGTATTATATGTAGATGACATATTGCTAATAGGGAATGACATTACTTCTCTACAGGCTGTAAAGACTTGGTTGGGAAATAATTTCTCGATGAAAGACTTAGGCGATGCTTCCTACATATTAGGGATCAGGATCTATAGAGATAGACCCAGAAGAATGATCGACTTAAGTCAGAGTACATACATTGACAAGATATTGCATCGTTTCGGGATGCAAGAGGCTAAAAGGGGCTATGTCCCAATGTCTCATGGGATAACGATCTCAAAAGAAAACTGTCCTAAATCATCAGATGAGAAGGACCGTATGAATAAAGTACCATATGCTTCGGCAATTGCTTCTATAATGTATGCAATGATATGTACTCGTCCCGATGTCTCGTATGCTTTGAGCATGACGAGTAGATACCAGTCTAATCCAGGTGAAAGTACTGGACAGCTGTCAAGAACATTCTTAAGTACCTTAAGAGGACTAAAGATTCTTTCTTGATATATGGAGGAGATGAGAAACTAGTTGTAAGAGGTTACACTGATGCTAGTTTCCAGACAGATAGGGACGACACTGTGTCTCAGTCTGGATTTGTGTTTTGCCTAAATGGAGGTGCTGTAAGCTGGAAGAGTTCAAAGCAAGAAACAGTAGCTGATTCTACAATGGAAGCTGAGTATATTGCAGCCAGTGAAGCAGCCAAAGAGGCTGTTTGGATTCGGAATTTTATTACGGGACTTGGAGTGGTTCCATCGATCGCAGACCCAGTTGATCTATATTGCGATAATAATGGAGCCATTGCGCAGGCTAAGGAACCAAGATTCCATTCCAAGGCAAAGCATATACTTAGGAGATATCACCTCATTAGAGAAATAAATAATATAGGGGATATACATATATGTAAAGTGCATACTAATGATAACGTTGCGGACCCACTGACTAAGGCTGTGTCGCAGCAGAAGCACGAATGTCACACTAGTTCCATGGGTATTAGATACATGGGTGATTGGCTCTAGTGCAAGTGGGAGATTGTTAGTGTTAGTGCCCTAGAGACAATACAATTGTACTTCTGGGAAACACTATTTTGTTATTTAATAATGATTATGTTCTATTGATTATTCGACAACAATTATTATGTCTTTATTTACTGCGATATTAATGTTAGAGTAATAAATGTCCTTGGAATATTGAACACGTATTCTATATCTTTAAGTATGTGACTTAAAAATGAGATTATATGAATAGTGTTTATATTCCTAAAGATATCCCTAATTAAGCATTATGAATTGGGACAATTATGATGCATAAAGATTAGTATGTTCGTTGACTAAATGACCACATCTCATTGGTCATAGGTATAGTGATACTAAAGTCAAGAACATAGGTGCATGTAATATTCTACATGGCACCGGATAGACCCACAGTGAGATTCTACATGGTAATAAAGTCATTAGAATAGCTCACAGTGATAATGGTGTAATGATCCTTAGACTTGAGATCATTATATTTCTATACGAGGATTAATATACTTTGATTACATTAAAAGTTACCTTTGACCGGGTAATGATAAAAGTGGACATCGGGTATATTATGAGTCGTATGAGAAATATGAATGATAGATATAGGATTTAACCCTCCTATTATTAGGAGAGATATTATTGGCCTCTTGATTGAGTGAGACTATGAAAATGCATGGCCATGCTCAAATATTGATTTGTTTTAATAGTCTACTCATTGATCAAGGAAACCTGGATTAAACGTTGAAGAGGATGACTAATAACATGCCTCGAGTTTAATCTATAATATTTGGTTAAAGGGATTATATTACACGGAAACATTAGTCACGAAAGGTTTAATTGGATCACCAATTATTATTATTACTTGGGTAGCAATGATGTATTACTAGATGCCGCTCATTGTTTATAATTTTATTATGAGATATTAAAATTATTGCCAACGTAATAATAACCTAAAGGGTTACACATAAAGAACGTTTTAGACGGAGCAATAATTAAATTTCGAATTTAATTGAATTATTATTATTGAATTATTGGATTAATTAAGTAGGACTTGATTAATTATATAATAATTCGAATATAATAAATAATACTACTAATAATCAGATTGGGTTTTGGAAGCCCAATCAGATTAGGTATAGGCCCGGATATACTTCTCCATATAAATACATTATGATGTATTGTTTTAGGTTATGTGACTAAATTCGTTTTTCACACAAAACCCTAGCAGCTCTGCATATTAGAGAGGCTAGAGACAGAGAGAGAAAGGTTTATCGAGGGCGGTTCTTTTGGCTAGTACCAACTCCGTAATCGTGCGTTCGTGTGGAATACTTTGGCGACGCAGATCTTGAACAAGGGTTGCGTGGTGGTTACAACAAGGACCTCCATCTTTCTGAATATTATAAGCTCAATTAAGGTATGATTTCGTTTCTCCATAATCAGCCATGTCTTGTACACGGATCCTAGGGTTAGGGTTTCGGATTTTTATTGTTTTTACGACTGTTTTCGCTGCGTTTGTTGCCCCGAAACCCAACAATGGTATCAGAGCTACGTGTATAAGGGGCTGATTCGGTTATGTGTTTACTGTATTCGATGCATGTATGCATGTTTTATGAATCTGCCTTGATACAGTTATGAGATATATCGATTATAATATGTTATATCGCTTATATATGATTCTGTTATGCTTAATATAATGATATGACTGATTAATATGCGATAATTGTATGTTATGCATGTTGTCTGGTTTATATAGGGATATAAACTGTGAGACAGATCATGTTTGGACACGATCTGCAAACTGGGATATGTTTGTATGTATATGATACATGCTTCCGGAACTGTATATGATGCAGTGACGGTAGAGACTATAAGATATGATCTGAGATTCCGAAATCGATGATTTTTGAATAGCTCGACCCCAGCCAGGGGCTGCCGCCCCTTGGACCCTGCCAGGGGCCTGCCGCCCCCTGACCCCCGCCCGGGGGCTGCCGCCCCCGGACCCCCGCTGTATTATTTTTGTGTTCATAATTGTGTATTTCAGCATGGTGTTGGTTATGGCCTTAAGACCCGTAGTTTAATGGTTTATGGTTTTGGTTTTATAAATACGACTTGCATGTCGTTTTCTTCATTCTTGTAATTGTTTAACCTCGAATGTAAATCGAGTTTTATTATGTAAGTACATTAGTATAGGTTGGATTCAATTGTTCAATGTAATGTACTTGAAGATCGAAGGACGATCCAAGAGGAGGTGCATTCAAGGGAACAAGGAGAATGAAGACATGTAATTGTATTTATGTTTTTCCACCATATATTGACCTTGATCTTTTCATTAGCTTGAAAGGATCATATAGGATAAAGGCCATAACCAAGCACGTTTACATACTGCACTTTACATATTGATGTATGATTGCATGTGTAGGATACAATGTGATGCATGCTTTAATTAGATTAATCATGTATTAATGTATGTTGTTAGATATAATTGCTAATGATTGTTTATCACTGTTTAAGCAACAGGTACTCATCAGAGTTTATACTAGAAGCCAGTCAGAGTTTGATAAAGTCTGACGAGGTGAAAGTTTACTGAAGCTGTCGGTGCTAATATGAATATTCTAGAAGCAATATATCTTGAAGATGGAAAGAAGCAAGATATATTGAGATAGATAAGGAAACAGAACAGAAGACAGAAGCAGTCCTAATTCGATATAAATTGTATAGCTAATTTATAGGAATATCAATTAGAGATTGATTCTATGTAGCTGTGTACTAAATAAACACAGATAGGTTAACCCTAAAAGGGATGCGAATACTGAATACATTATTCTTGTAACCTAGCAGCTCTCTGTGATATTTTACATCACTGAGAGAAGAGTTATTTAATATAATTCAGTTTATTGTTCATAAACGGAGTTCTTTAGTGTATGGCTTCTGCAGCTCCTAAAGAAAAAAAGAAAGAGGATAATTCAGCTAATGTAGTTGAAGAAATGGTGAGCGACGATGCTTTGCTTTGTTGTGTTGAATGTTCGGTTGAATTATGGGTTATGGATTTTGGTGCATCATTCCATGCGACCCCTTGCAAGGATTTGATGTTAAATTTCAGACTTGGAAATTTTGGAAACGTTCGTCTTGCTGATGATGAGACTTTGGATATTGCGGGCATGGGAGATAATCTCAAGACCTCTTTGGGGACTAGATGGATGTTGAAAGATGTAAGGTACATTCCTGGACTTAAGAAGATGTTGATATCCGTGGGTCAGTTAGATAAGGAAGGGTATCGAGTTTCTTTCGGAAACGGACAGTGGAAGGTTATAAAGGGGAATCTAGTTGTTGCTCGTGGAGAGAAGAAGGGGACTTTGTACATATTTGAACAATCTAGCTATGAGGCAAATGCAGTTGCTGATGAGATTGGGTCTGCAACTTTGTGGCACCAAAGACTTGGTCATATGAGTGAAAAGGGTATGAAGCTGTTATCTTTAAAGGGGAAGATTCCAGAGCTGAAGAATGTGTGTGATGCCCTCCAAACCCGAGGTACAGATTTGGGGAGTCATCCGACCAACGGAACACTATTTAACACATGCATAATATATATAAAGACACAAATACCCCTTAACCAAGACCGCATCCAGATTATGGCAATGAACACAAGCTACTACAATCTTTTATTAATACAATACCAGTTTTATCAGAGTTATTACATCACAACTAAAGGTCAAATCTAGACATCTAATCTAGAAATGCAAAACAACAACTACCCTGCCAATGACAGTGACTCGAGGGGCTCTCCTGGCTGCTGGTGAACTATCGGTCACGCTATGCCGACTCATACTCTCGCTTCACTGGAACAGGGTTAGAAAACAACAAGCAAGAGTGAGCCAAAATTTGCTCAGCAAACATCAATGAATCATTTCTAGTACAGATGTAAGGATATGAATTTATGATATCAGAATCAACAATATTTAGCTAACACATGCTTTGTATCAATAACAATTTAAGAAAAATAATTAGAATTTGGCTTATATATTTTATTCAAATCAAAGGTTGTGCCGCTGGCCAGCCACGCATCAACCCCGGACTAGATCACGTCATAATCCTCTACTGGATCCTAGGCCAATATGGGCCTTAAGTTATTCCGACCATAAATATGGTCCATTTTAAAAACAAAACATGCCAAATCTATCATAGGGTATAAACAATAATATGCTCAATAAGATAAACTCAATGTACAATAATTGCAAAAGAGCTTCAACTGCTCAGTATCAAATGAAGATCGAGAAATAATCATGGAATAATTTCAAAGGTACGGTGTACTTATTCAATAAGGGAATCAATATTGGTAATCGATAATCGATGACCGTAATCAATAGTCAACGATGGAAGTCAAATGATCAATGGTTGTCAATAATAATCAAAGGATGATAATCAATAATAAATGGTGGTAAACAATAAGCAAGTGAATTGGAAATAAGGGTTTCCGATGCAGATCAAATCAAAGAATCAAGAATTTCTAAGGAAATGGAATCAGTTGTCCAAATGCGGTTAAAAGATTGATAATTTGAACTGTTCTGGGGATAACTGTATTCAAGTAATCAAGACAATAATAATTTTTATCACAAGTAAAGGCACAGATACTTGCCTGGTCTAAGCTGCTGTCGGATCGACTCTGCTCACTCTACCTTCCCCTTTCCCTTGCTCCGGGAACTCGATTCTATAATTAAACAACTCATCACAATAAGTCTAACTATTCTCGTTCTACTCTCGACACTTATTCAATCAAATATCACATTTAAACAAGTAACCGGTTACGTATCGGACGTCCGGTATTATTTACGATATTTAAAACTCAGCTATTTGCCCTAGTACGGGCATATACAGACTATAAAACACAACACACAATTAATATGAACCATATAGCACTTATAAACATTTTTAAAACATCATACGAAACTTATTTGAATTTTAAATAAGTCACGATTAATTTTTAAATCAAAACTCGGATTTTTAAATCCAATATAAACATTTAAATGCAATTAAATCAATTAATAAAATTAATTGACACTCTTTAAATACTCAAACTATTTTTAAATAAATAAATAGGCTTGAAAATAATTAAACTGAATTTTTAATTAATTAAATCTAATTAATAATTAATTTTTAAGAATTAATTGATTAAAAGAAATAACCAATTAATTAATAAATTAATTATTAATTAAAAATAATTAAAATAATTAAAATAATTAAGTTTAATCAATTTTCGGATTTAAAATAATAAATATAATTTTCCAGAATTTTTCTGATATTAAAATATATTTTTAAAATAAAAATCTAAATTTTTAAAGTTTTTAAACTATTTTCGAATTAAATTTTAAAAATAAATCCAAAAACAGTTTTCAGAAATCGAATTAGGGTTTTAGAAGATCAAAACCGGGTCAGAAAATGTAATAACCTGAATTTTTGGAAAAATTTAAAACTTTTCTTATTATAATTAAGTGCAGCAGTGAATAGTGATATTGGTGGATGAATAGTGATTTTGAGGATTAAGAAAATTTTTCATGCCACCTATGTACGAGACGTAGTGTGGATATTCCAAAGTCATATTAGTGATCTATGGAGTAAATAAGTGAATGCAAAGACGATCGGAATTCAGAAATTTCGATTTTTATTTTGGTGTAATATTCGACCGGGCAGCGAATTATATATTATTATATTCAAGAAATGAGATATTAAAATTGAGGATTTGAGGATTTAATATTTTGGAATTTTATTATTTTATTAAAGTCAATTTAAGGATTCGATTGTTGAAGTGAATAGAGAATAACTACTATTCACTGCGAGAACCGCGTAGAGTTTTATTCGCCCTTTGGAAAATATTTCGAATCGTTTCAAGAGTAACAAGGCGACATTTACAGGATTAAATATAGACATGGAAGTAACATGTAACAAGATTAATTCGAGGGATGCAACATTTGGATCATCCATGTGAAAAGAAACGAACCAAACACATGCATGCGCGACACGTGTCCCTGCTTTGCCACCATGATACTCCATGGCTTGACACGTGTCCTGATGACAAGGACAATGTGATGACTCACCACTCTTTTAACAAAAATCAGCATTTCAAGCATGATTATCCAAAACAAAAGAAAAAGAAAAGAAGAAAAGAAAGAGAAGAACTCTCCAGATTTTTCTGCCCAGCAGAAACAGAGTCCAAAGAAAAATCCATAACTCCATTTCTATCCATCCTTAAATCACCAAATTTTAACCATAGCTTCTCCACTCTATGGATAACATTCGCTCAAAATTTCATGGCCAACAAAGGGGTGTAGCCTAGTCAAATCCCTTCCCCAAGTCGGAGAACAGAAACTGCCCTGCTTTTCCAGTTTCGACCACTCACCTTAGAAAGCCAATAGGTCGAGCTTCAAGCATCCCCTGGTGATGAGGTATGACTCAAAAGAAAGCCCTTGAAGAGTACAAGGTCTGGTAAAAATCTCAGAACCAAACTCTTGTTTTTCGATTTTATATGGATTTTACAAAGTGATGATGAATAGTAGCTCCGAAATTTGTTAACTTGTTTTCTTGATTGGATCTTAAGGTTTAAGCTTTGTAAGGAGTATATAAGGCTTGTTGAGTGGTTGTGGCCACTGGTTAGTGTTGGTAGAGCACCAAGGAAGGTTTACCACTCATCCACCCTTTGATTTATGTTGAGATTTAAGTGAAGTTTCTAGTAATGTTTAAGAATAAGCATGATTATGGAATTTGGAGTATGTATGGTTAATTCTTGATGGATACTTGTTGTTGGTTGATGTTGGTAATATGCTCTTAAAGTATATAAACTGATTATGTTGTAAAGATGGTTGTGTTGTTGAATTGATTTGGTTTTAAGAGGTTTTGACATAACAAAAACTGGGAAACGTTACGATTATAGCCGTCGTAATGCCCATTTGATTTAAGGCTGTTTTGAGCAAGAATTACGAACTGGTCTTGGAATATTTTTGAACAAAACTGGCCATGAACATGTATGTCTTGTTTTAAGGTTTGTTTTGGTATAAAGATCATGTCGATACGATTTACGGTTTAAGAGAAAAGTGAGTTTTAGTAAACGTCGTTCGGAGGAACAACCCCTCTCTGGTCAGTCACTTTGAGGCTATATTTGGACCACTTAGAAGCCATATTAAAATGTGAAACTTTGAGGAATAATACTAGAGACAGTTAGGAAGGCTCACGAAAAAGATTCGGATTAAAAAGATTATTTTTCGATTTTATAAAAATGTTTTAGCCGAGGTCGCGCAAGTGAAAACCACCAAGAACGTGACTTAGAAACCAATGTTGTAAATGATTAAGTATAACTTGTATTCGAGGATCGATTTCGGACTAAACCTACGACTTAAGTAATTGTCGATTAACATGGACTTAGTATGAGCCTATAACGAGCTAGTAATGCCTTGGTTGTGTTTCTCTTACGTGTTTAAGCATTGAGTACAAATGGATTATCTAGGGGATTAATCGTGCGTTTTCTTTGACTTTGTCTAGATTGTCCGGCATCGTCGCGAACCCCTATCACTTCTCGAGCATCAGGCAAGTTTACTAAGCCTTACTCTATTGTTCAGAGTAGGTATATTTTCAAATATTCAATACTTGTGTATTCCCAAGTTATATATACCAAATCTTTGTTGCAAGTATTGTGGCAAGTTTTCTAAATCTATACTTTGAAGTATTGATTATATATTACTGCTGTTGCCATGTGTGGAGTTATACAGTTTTGCGATACATGTTATATATTGTATAAATAGAATTTGATTTTGGTTTATATATGAGCTTTGAGATAAAGTAGTTATAAACCGGTGTACCATGTAGCTCTATAGATAAGAGCAGATTTATTGTTTCGACTCTAGACCGGGAGTCGATATTTTGTTATATAGATAGTCGTGGAAACCCGGAGGGATTCCATCGGCAGAATACTATGTGTTTTGAGGAATGTTATTTGAGTATTATCTCGGTCGAGAAATACTATTTGAATACTGTTTCAGTTATATATGCAAATGAGAAGTATACATGTGTTATTGCATACTTGTTTTCGAATTGCTATGTATAGCAATACTTGAGGTTATGACTTGAAGTTGGGGCTTATGAGTTAGATATGGGATATCAGCTATAAACCAGGATTTTATATATGCCCTAGGATAAGGGCGGGTGATTTTCTCTAAGATCAGAAGTGATTATATTTTGTATATGATAAAGGTTATTTTCCGATAAAGATATCGGGTACTGTTATTTGAGGTTTAATTATTTATTTAATGAATATTACTTTTGAATATTCATTTGAAACTTAATTATTTAAAGAATATTAATTATTAATATTCATTTGAAGATTATTTATTTAATGAATATTATTTTAGAATATTGATATGGGCTAAAAATAACCCTAGATATGTAATTAATGATATATTAATTAGACCTAGTTCGGTCCAAGAATTAGGCCCGATAAAAAGGCCTGAAACCCTAATCATTTATTAATTTCGTAATTAATAAATAAGGGAAATTACCAGCTCATTAAATGAGTCCAAAGCATATTAAATTCTTCAAGAATCAGCAATCAAGACACACAAACCAACTAGGAGTCAGCCTCCTACGAAATAGGATTCACAATCCTGATCTAAGAAGGCGACTTGGCCCCCAAGTCACCTAATTCTATTCTAAATGCAAGGCTCCTGACGCCTATATAAGGACCCTGATCCTACAATCAGAACTACGTTTTTTTTTGGCTTGATTCTCTATACAACAGAGATACGTAGGCATCTTGTGAGGACCTGTTTAGTCACGAACCACGAGAGCAACCATAAAGACACGTTTGTCCACTATCATTCATTGAATACAGCTGTCAATATCTAAATCCACTTTTTATTCCATAACATTTGGCGCCGTCTGTGGGAAGACGACATCAACCATGGCTAGAACACGAAAAACAGCAACCGCTACTGAATCAACTGTCACCACCACTACTCCAATCACCACGGAACCAGGGTCGTTACCCCTCACCACAGAGGTGGTTTCTCAACCAGCAGGGATGACACCCCTCACCACGGAGATGGTTTCTCAACCACAAGGGACGAATCCCCAAGCTTCCATACCTCAGAACGAGACGAACCCTCTTCAGATGGTTGTCTCGCCCCTCGACCATAACCTTCCCTATGGAGCACAGATCTCCACAACCGTGCTTCCTATGAGCACAAATCCCGCATACGGACTGCCCAACTATCCCCCTGAAGCCGGAAGGAGTGGCCATGCCCCACACGACCCAACCTACATTCGAGGATTGGGACCCATCCCTGAAGGAAGATACTTGGATTATTCTGGGCCCTACTCTGAAGACAACTCGTCTGATGAAGGACGAGATCGAGCACCCAGAAGAAGAAGAGCCAGCAAAGAGCCCCTTGGAAGAAGGAATCGGGGGGCAACTACAAGGGCACCTATGACTGCCATGGAAAGGATAAGGGCTCATGAGGCCGAGATCCAGAAACTAAAGAAAAACATGGAGATAGAGCAACAAAGGAGGCAGACTCAGCCTTCGAACCAAGGGGCAGGAGATGTCCCCCTAATTGATTTAGGAACACCTTCAAGGAGGCAAGAAGGAGCTAGGGCTCCAAGGACGGAGATTCCCAGGTCAGATCCCCGTGTTTTAGCACAGCTGGGTGACCCAGACGATCCTATTCCACCTTTTACTGAAGAGGTAATGGACGCTCATGTATCAAGGAAATTCAAGATGCCTACTATCAAGGCATATGATGGAACGGGCGATCCCGCAACCCATGTGAGAACTTTTTCGAACGCACTGTTGCTGCAACCGGTCACTGATGCTCTTAAATGTAGGGCATTTCCTCAAACCCTGGCTGGCATGGCCCAAAGATGGTATAGCCGCTTGCCGCCCAACTCTATCAGTTGTTTCAGAGATCTGAGCACGGCCTTCATCAACCAATTCATCAGTGGACGAGTACATGAGAAAAGCTCTGCTTCACTCATGAATCTTACTCAAGGAAAGAATGAGACGTTGAGAGATTACCTCAAACGTTTCACCAAGGAGACATTAAACATACCTGATCTAGACAACAAGGTAGCTATGATAGCCCTTCAACAAGGAACCACAGATGTCTTTTTCAAGATGTCATTGGCTAAACACCCCCCTGAGAGCATGACTGAGCTCCAACAAAGGGTTGGAAAGTACATCAAAGCTGAGGAAAGCATGAAGAAAACCGACACAGGTGGTGGAAATAATGGTGGCTCGAATAAGCGAAAGATGGAGCAAGAGTATGATGTCAAGGACCAATATCCTCGTACGACTAGAGACTCTGATCCAGATACGAAATTTACTGAATATGCAAGGTTGAATGCTCCAAGGAGTCAAATCCTCTTTGACATTGAGAAAGATAGGGACTTTCGATGGCCGAAGCCACTAAGGGGAGATCCTGAGAAGCGAAACAAGAACAAGTACTGTAGGTACCATAAAGACTCGGGCCATGATACTGATGATTGTAGGCAACTCAAGGATGAGATCGAGTTCTTAATCCGAAAAGGAAAACTCGATAAATTCACTAAGGATGGGAATCGAGGAAATCAGCATGGAAACTATGAAAGGAAAAATTATGATACGAGGGACGACGACCAAGATCGTAATCCTAAGCCCCGAGGGCCTGTTATCAATATGATATATGGAGGACCAGCTGCTACGTTAAGGCCTGATAGAGTCGGGGGGCAGGTTCTCCCAATCAAGGTTGTGGATTCAAGAGATGACGAAGAAATAAGGGACTGAGATGCCAGGAACATGGCATGCCCCAAATTTGAAAGTTTATTATGTTTAATTGTTTCCTAATAGTACAAGTAGCAATAAGGTCGACGAAACCATTATGAGCTTTTCAGCTCTTAATAGGAAGTAAAGCACTATGTAAGGGTTGAACCCTCTTTTTTAAAGAAAATATTCAAGTTCTTTTTCACTATTTTATTACTTATCTGTGTTTGAGCATTTCCTTATCGTTTTGTTAAAGAGCAAGTTGTACCAATAGCATTTGATCAAAGTGCCAGCCCATTCAAGAGGCCAAGTACTAGGAATTGCCTTACAAAAGATAAGTTAAATAAATATAAGTGAGCAAACAAAACAGATATAACATAAATAGCATGCATGGATGGAAGGTCCCGAAGGATCAAAGAGTTACAAACGCCAAATAAAATCCTAAAATCCATAAAAGGACCTTAAATAAAAACAAGATATAGAGAGCCACGCAGGGCCAATAAAATCTACTCTAAGTCATCAGCGGGTCCTTGTCAAGAACAAGGGCATCCCCACGAGGGACGGCTATTAAAGCCCAGGCATTAGCTGACTTCGTGGTTGAATTTACCATTAACAACCAAGAAGTCGGGGGGCAAGAGATAATACCCCATGAATACCCGAAGTTGGGTGTTCTATTTTGATGGACCATCAAAAACAAAATCAAGCGGAGCAGGTTTAGTGCTACAAAGTCCTGATGGATTTTTCATAGAGTATACACTAAAACTTGACTTCCCAACGACAAACAATGAGGCTGAGTACGAAGCCCTGATAGCTGGCTTAGGGCTGGCTGGAGCATTGAGAGTTAAAACCCTGAAAGTATGTGGAGACTCGAGGCTAGTGGTTTCCCAAGTAAATGGGGAATTTGAGGCCAGGGATAAAGTCATGGCCAAGTACTTAAAACTTGTTAAGGCCATCATGACTCAGTTTGATGAATGCTATGTAGAGCACGTTCCGAGGGAGGAAAACGTGAAGGCTGATGCCTTGTCTAAAGTTTGCCTCTTCTGGAATTGAAAACTATGCAGGGAGTGTATACTTCCAAGTCTTGAAGACCCCAAGCATCAACGGAAAGTTGGTAGCACCCATTGGTATTTCCAGTTGTTGGATTGATCCTATCAAAGCTCATCTGGAAACTGGGTGGCTGCCCAACGATACTTCAGAAGCACGAAAGCTATATGTCAGAGCACTTAGGTATGCCCTAATTGAGGGAATCTTATACAAAAAATCTTTCATCATTCCTTATCTGAAGTGTTTGAGACCCCAAGAGGCGGAATTGGCCCTAAAGGAAGTACATGAAGGAATCTGTGGGCAACACTTGGGGGGCAGAGCCCTTGCACATAAAGTCACCCGTCTAGGTTTCTATTGGCCAAACATACTTGCTGATGCTAAAAGCTATGTGAGAAAATGTGAACGGTGCCAGAAACATGCACCAGTGGTTAGACAACCACCTGAGATGATGACATCCATTAACTCTCCTATCCCTTTTGCTATGTGGGGAATGGATATACTTGGGCCATTTCCAATGGCGAGTGCTCAAAGAAAGTTCTTGATAGTGGCAATTGACTACTTCACCAAGTGGATTGAGGCTAAGCCATTAGCCAAGATAACCACCAAGCAAGTGATGCAATTCTTCTGGGAAAATGAGATATACAGGTATGGAATTCCCCGAGTCCTTGTTACGGACAATGGAACTCAATTCAACAATGATGAGTTCAAGAAATATTGTGAAGAGAATGATATCCAATTACGCTTCACTCCTGTTGCTCATCCTCAAACAAATGAGGTCTACGGTGTTAGAACTCAAGTTAGTTCTTGTACCTATAAGCCACGTTTGGCGTTTTTTAAACCTCAAATAAGGTCTAAGGTGTTAGAACTCAAGTTAGTTCTTGTACCTATAAGCCACGTTTGGCGTTGTTGAAACCTCAAATGAGGTCTAAGGTGTTAGAACTCAAGTTAGTTCTTGTATTTATAACCCACGTTTGGCGTTGTTGAAACCTCAAATGCGGTCTAAGGTGTTAGAACTCAAGTTAGTTCTTGTATTTATAAGCCACGTTTGGCGTTGTTGGGACCTTTCGAGGTCGAAAAACGAGGTCGAATTGCTCGACCTGGGACCAAATTAAGACTCAGGCAAACTCGAGGCCCAAATAAATTAAGGCCCATTAAGGCCCAAGGCTGGAAAAATTTAAAGCCCAATTAGGCTAATTAAAGCCGAAAAATAAATCTTGGAACATAAGCGAGGTCGAAAATACCTTAAATCGAGGTCGCACGACCCAAGTCGAAAATAGCCTTTGAATCAAGGTCGATGACTTCGACCTCGCGACCAATCGAGGTCGAAGGTATATTAGAAACGAGGTCGTCACATGAGGTCGACAATAGCCTATGAATTGAAGTCAACAATTCCAGGTCGAGGATATATGAAAATGAGGTCGAACAGGTGAGGTCGAAAAAGACCTAGAAATCCTGGTCGATAGCTTCGACCTCACACCTGTTTGAGCTCGAGTTCCTGGTCGAAAATCCTGCTCGAAATTACACTAAAAATCCTGGTCGACATGTTCGACCTGGACACAGTCCTGGTCGAAATTTCTGTTCGAAATTGAACTGATTCCTGGTCGAAAATTTGAGGTCGGAAAAGGCTTAAAAATCCTGGTCGACATGTTCGACCTGGACACAGTCCTGGTCGAAATTTCTGTTCGAAATTGAACAGATTCCTGGTCGAAAATTTGAGGTCGAAAAAGGCTTAAAAATCCTGGTCGACATGTTCGACCTCAACACAATCCTGGTCGAAAAAGGCCTGGATTCCTGGTCGAAAATGCTCTAGAAAAAATGAAAAATTCAGGAATAAATGTTAAAAATACCTGTGGGTACACGAAAATTCCTAAAATATTAGGAATAAATGTTAAAAATACCTGTGGGTACACGAAAATTCCTAAAATATTAGGAATAAATGTTAAAAATACCTGTGGGTACACGAAAATTCCTAAAATATTAGGAATAAATATTAAAAATACCTGTGGGTACACGAAAATTCCTAAAATATTAGGAATAAATGTTAAAAATACCTGTGGGTACACGAAAATTCCTAAAATATTAGGAATAAATGTTAAAAATACCTGTGGGTACACGAAAATTCCTAAAATATTAGGAATAAAAATACCTGTGGGTACACGAAAATTCCTAAAATATTAGGAATAAATGTTAAAAATACCTGTGGGTACACGAAAATTCCTAAAATATTAGGAATAAATATTAAAAATACCTGTGGGTACATGGAAATTCCTAAAATATTAGGAATATTTCATATAAATGTCAAATTAGCCTCGAATAAGGCAGCAATCGTCGTAAATGTGTAGGTCGCTCCACACTTTGCAATAAGGCGATACTTGTGAAACACTGGTGTAAATAAAGTCCTAGGTAAAGGATAAAAAGACCCCGAATCTCGAAAAAGGTCAATATAATTTCTACGAAAACTTGAAAAGTTTTCCTAGAAATTGGGGGGCAAATGATATGGGCTAAAAATAACCCTAGATATGTAATTAATGATATATTAATTAGACCTAGTTCGGTCCAAGAATTAGGCCCGATAAAAAGGCCTGAAACCCTAATCATTTATTAATTTCGTAATTAATAAATAAGGGAAATTACCAGCTCATTAAATGAGTCCAAAGCATATTAAATTCTTCAAGAATCAGCAATCAAGACACACAAACCAACTAGGAGTCAGCCTCCTACGAAATAGGATTCACAATCCTGATCTAAGAAGGCGACTTGGCCCCCAAGTCACCTAATTCTATTCTAAATGCAAGGCTCCTGACGCCTATATAAGGACCCTGATCCTACAATCAGAACTACGTTTTTTTTTGGCTTGATTCTCTATACAACAGAGATACGTAGGCATCTTGTGAGGACCTGTTTAGTCACGAACCACGAGAGCAGCCATAAAGACACGTTTGTCCACTATCATTCATTGAATACAGCTGTCAATATCTAAATCCACTTTTTATTCCATAACAAATATTCATTTGAGGATTATTGACTTTAAGAATATTATTTATTAATATTCATTTTAAGAATATTATTTATTAATATTCATTTGAGGGTTATCGACTTACAGAATATTATTTAGATTCATTTGAGGATATTGACTTTAAGAATATTATCGTACATATTCATCTGGGAACAGATGTTTTTCGGAGCAATTTGATTTCTGCCAGTTAAATATTGTGTTACCATCTCAACGCTCGAGGGGTAAATTCATGGAACAAGTCGATATCCATTAACAAGCATCTCTTGGAAAATATTGGAGAATCTTCCTTTCCAACCTAGATATGACTACTTAGTGGAGTCGTATCAACAAGTATTACACTTGGGGAAAGGGGGACGATCTTTACGTTTCAGAGTCATGGATTTCATCCGAACTAGGAGTGGTGTAAGTGGTCGAGTTGCGCCGACCCATCCATTATTTTTGCCCCAAATGGGCCGGGAGATCACCGTAAGGGGGTAGACAATGTCAGGCCGTCGTGATTCTTCCATCTACATGTAGAAAACATATTTTGTTGTACAACCTGCTACTGATCATAGTGAGGTTGGTACAGCGGGCGCGGTAGCAACTCCCGTATTGGTTCATCATCCATTTTGGATAATTTTGCAACATGTACTGAAAGGGACCACGGATGGCTCCGTTGGTACAAGTTTACCGATCATGTTGGCAGAGGGATTCTGCAACATGTATTGAAAGGGACCAAGGATGACACCGTGGTACAGGTTTACCGGTCATGTTGGCAGGGGGTCGAAAAGTGTTCAAAATAAAGTTACAGTGAATCCTTGCAACTTCATCTGTTATGAGTTATGACTCTGATAGTATATGCATAAGTAAATCTTGGGTTACGGAGATATGATATTAATTTTCCTCGTAACTTCATCTTTTATATCATTTGACTCTATGGATACCTTACATAACATGAGTTATGGTAAGGGAGTTGTTTATACGGAATCACCTTATAACTTCATCTTTTAAGTTATATGTTGATATTCTGCTTACATAGTAGATATTTTTGGAAAGTTTATATTGGTTTACTTTGAAACCTCACCTTTTATATTATACTAGAATATTACGGAAATGATATTTGAAATACAATAATGGTACTGTTTTTGGGAATACATTCCGATAAGGATATAATTTCAGTATCGAGATATTTTGACAAATTATTGTCTTATACCCGCTTTATTCTGGGTTGCATTACAGGCAGAATTATGCCATACTTTCATTACCTTGCTGAGCTATCGCTCACTCTTGCTATTGTTTTATATATATTATATAGCAGCGAAGCAGGATGCCAGTGGGATGGCACATACCCCGCAAGGCGTTTTCATAAACAGTTTCTAGCAGTGATCCCGAGAGTAGTACGAACCAATCGAATCAGGCTGCAGCTTTTGGTATTCAACTTATGTATTGATATGAATGGTATGAGAGGATTGTGAGCATCAGAAGGCTAAGTTGGTAATGTAACATTACTTAGAAATTGTATCAGTGACAGATTCAAAGACATTTGGGTATTGTAATAAAAATTATTTATTCCGCAGTTGTTGTATCGTGTCGTTTCTGAGACTCTAACCTGTGTGTGTGTGTGTGAGACATATGTTGTGGGGTCATGAGCAGGTGAATTATGAATGGTGTGAGTAATACAGGTAAGGCAAGGAATACATGGATTGTGACAACCCTAGATCACTGACCCCGGATTTGGGGCTGTTACAGAGATGGTATCAGAGCGTTAGGTTACAGTCCTCAGAAACGATAGGAGATCGAGTCTTACAATACCCTTGAGAATGATAAGAACATCTAGAGCCCAAATTGAGTTCGTAGTCGGGTTAGAGGACATGACCCTGACTGTTTAAGATGAAGCCCGAGAGGGGACTTCTTCTGGGAAACCGTACTTAGGACTTCATGGTTAGTCACCTCGATTCGTATGAGTTATAGATTGATGGGATTCTGAGATACCAGACCCCGAGGCCTTCGAGTAGGCAATTGATGATGCGTTCCTTGAAATGGACGGAGACCCGATAAAGGAAGATCCATAGGAGGATCTAGAGGAAGACCCCATGGTGGGTCAAGGAAAGAATCTTGTAGAGAACGTGTTGATTGATAAAGATGTAGTATGTTACTTGAGGTCGTATAATAAAGACCAGACGAACCTTCAGAGGATAAATAAGTGACGAGACGAGAGTTTAAAGATTGTTTATGATTCATCAAGAGATATGACAAAGAAAATGGAGTAGAATCTCCAAAGAAGAAGAGGTAGAGGCAATATAGCCAGTATTAGTGGATTGATTCAACTCGAACGAAACCTGTTACTCGTAGTCAGTTATAGTTGCCCATAAGGAGGCGGCATACATAAGAACCAAGATGTTCAGATTTTTACGAATGATCAAGGGTACTTAGTTGCCTAGAATAGTGTAAGGAATTTCTTTGACTATGAGGCTTCAATCCCCCACGACCAGCGATTCCACTGGAAATAGTGTCTATTACATCATTGAGGGATTTTATTATCTCAAGGAAAATTTTGGGTATATGTACCATGCAAATGTTATTGTAAGACAAGCACGCTAAGACGGAATTGAGAACGAGATTTACCACCCTCAGGAAACCAGGAAGGAATTATGAGGATAGAACAGAAAGGTCGGAAATCAGATCCGAGCATTACTAGTAGGTAAATAGATTGATCAAATTTCCCAGATTTGGAGGGAAATTCAGCAAATTTTGGCAAACCTTGTCTTTCTGATTACCAGAGGACGTCACCAAAGAGAGTGGAAATTAGAGCGAACCCTGTGGATTGGGTAAGATAGCCGTTATATGGGTTGGTGGACAGACCCTGATTGCTATAATTGATTGTAGAGATAAAATGATGAAGTTGAGATTGGACGGTAAAGGCGAAATATATTTAAGGACCAAGACGGACTGAGAAATTCCGGGATTGACTTAAATGAAAAGGCTATTGTGCCAAAAGTGTTAAGCTTATGTAGCACACGGGATTGATATGGAAGGAGGAATATTGGGTATAAGGATGATTGAAATAGAGACCAGATTTAAGCTTGTAGTTTCTAACGATCTTCCGAAGTACCGCCCAGTCGACATGGGGAATTGTCATTGCTACGGGCGACAACGGTATCGAAGTCTTCTTATAGAACAGAACGCTTACTTGAGATGTTTGCGCCTAGTCGAATAGAATTCCCTGCGATTGCAAAGGTCGATGGTTGAATCCTTAGCGACTATTATGAGTCGGCAATAACGTAAGTATCGAGCACCTTAGGGTGTGCATGGAGAAGAAAAACTTTGGAATTGAATGATTATCCATTAGAGGAGCCGACATAAAAAGGCATCCGTAGAGACCTTGGTAATACCCTCCCCATTTGCAAATTATGTGGGGTACCTTCCCAATCTATGATCTATCTTGACTTCTCTCCAGGAAAGAATTCTGATAAAGGGTATATTCCCTCTTCGAAGTTGTTTTATAACACTTGTGTTAAACCATATTCAGTTTCAATTGTGCCAGAGGTTATCACAATGCCTACTTTCAGGTTTTCGAAGCCCTGTCAAATGATGTTATTTAAGCTTTCACTTTTCTTCAAATAATGAATGACCCTATGGTGATACCTCACCACTTGTTTGTTAAGTACCAGTATCTTTTGGTTATTCTTTTCTTGCGATTTTTTGGAAACCGCACCTTTGGAATCTGTTCAATTTTAATCCAAGGTGTTCCTTTGAGAAATATTGTCGAAAGACGATAATCATTAAATTGATATCGAAGTGCTTTTATACTTTTCAACTTCCACTAAGACGAACAACCCTATACTTATAGGGGCTATAAGGACTCCCTGTCTATGTGATAGAAGTCTGATGGGACGCCATCACTTGTAAGTTGTGAAATACAATAAGGCTAATTACCTTTAGTAATGTCTCAATCGAGGCACACAACGCTAAGTTCTTATGATCATGTTGATCTCTCGGTAAATTCTTTTACCTCCCATAAGGTTACCTTAAAACTCATAACCTTATGATCACCAGTGTGTGACATTTTCCTTGATATGGGAGCTGTCTTTTCAAGGCCCCATAATTTTTGTTATCCTCATTGAATTCTAAGGGGAGGCCAACCAGGTCAAATAAGTCAAAATTCGTTGATAGGAATTAGATTCGCAACGAAATCGCCTATGACAGGAGCGAATCCCTAAGACGAATAGAATGTTAGTGACATATTAATGAATTGGTTTATTCTCCCAAGGATATTATGATAATGGAAAGCATGTCAATCGATATATGTGAAAGGAATAGCGATGTGCCGTGAACTCCAGTGACAACGGTGTTAGATAGATGCCCTATAGTGAGATTGAGATTTTGGAGGAGTTGTTTACGAATGGACACTACCTCTGGGTTAGCAAGATAAGTACTGACGATGGAGTCAGAGGGAGCTGGTATTGTGACTTGAGAAAGGTGCAGCGTGTGTGGTTCTAGAGGAATAATTTCCAGAAATATATGGAGACCCGGTTGAAAATGAAAGTTAAAGAGTTAGAACAAGAAACTATTACGCCACAGATACGAGGCTTAATTAGCTCTTATGGTTGACGCCAAGAAAATAGATACCAAGTATAAATGGAACTACAATGGTTTTGGGAGATTGTACAAGGTTTTAATGAGCTACCAGATATCGATTTGGATGACATGAGAATGAATACCGAGTATTCAGGGTATAGTGGGAATGAAAGGGTTAGTGACTCAGTTACAAGAGTTGTTGTATAAGGGTATGATAAGACCCAGTGTACCACCATGGAGAGCCGGTGTTGTTGTAAGAGAGAAAGATGTTAGCACAAGATTATGTATCGAACCTCGAGAGTTGTATGAGTTCGACATGGAGAATAGGTACCCTTGTAAATGATTGTTTGATCAGCGGAAGAACGTTGTGTAATTCCAAATTTATTTAAGAACTGGGTATCACCAGTTGGAAGTTAAATCCGAGGATATACCCAAGACTGCGATTCGTACTAGGAATAGACACTTCGAGTTTTCAGCGAGGTTATTTTGGGTTGACTAATGCACCCACAAATTTTTTTGGGAATGTAATGAATTGGCTTTGAGTTACCCGTGATAATAGATATCATGGGATGGAGAAATGGCTAGAATTGACCTAGGATTATGACTGTGAGATACACCACCATCCGGAGAAGGCCAATGTGGTGGCCGATACCCTTGATTAAAATGAGACAGAGATGGATTCCGAATAATCAGGAATTAAAGGATGAGATTTTACACAAAAACCCAAGTTAGTCCAACAAACTAGAAAGACAAAAGATTTCACCAATAAGCGGCTAGTGACAACCAAGACAGATAGAGAAAGTATGCAGACTAAGCCCGCGAGTATAGAGATAGTACTGCTATTGATAAGCTAAATGACATGTGGATGGATGACAAGCAAGTTTATGTTGGTGTATTTTCTGTGCAAACAAGATAGAGAATATGAGGTTAGAAATCCGTGATGCTAAAAGATATCCTCGTGGAAGGAATTAATGAGATTTGGAAAGAAAGGGAAGTTGAGCCCGAGATTCATTGGGCCATCTGAGATTTTAAAATGCGTCAGGAAGGTGGCCTACGAGCCAGCCTTACCCCCCAAAACTTGTAGAATGGTCATAACGGGGTTCATGTGTCAATGCTACATCAGAATACTAGAGATGCCCGACATATGTTAGAGTACGAGCAGGTAGATATAAAACTTGGTTTGACTTATAAAGAACAACCTGTGGAAATCATGGATAGAGAAGAGCAAGTGCTAAGTGACGAGGTTGCGAAGCTAGTGAGAGGTTTGTGGAAAATCAAGAGGTGGAAGAATCCACCTGGGAGTTAGAAAGTGCAATGGAAGAGAAGTACCCCCAGTTATTCCTAAGTGAATTCCAGGACGGAATCCTTTTAAGGAGGGGATAATGTAATAACCCGAATTTTTGGAAAAATTTAAAACTTTTCTTATTATGATTAAGTGCAGCAGTGAATAGTGATATTGGTGGATGAATAGTGATTTTGAGGATTAAGAAAATTTTTCATGCCACCTATGTACGAGACGTAGTGTGGACATTCCAAAGTCATATTAGTGATCTATGGAGTAAGTAAGTGAATGCAAAGACGATCGGAATTCAGAAATTTCGATTTTTATTTTGGTGTAATATTCGACCGGGCAGCGAATTATATATTATTATATTCAAGAAATGAGATATTAAAATTGAGGATTTGAGGATTTAATATTTTGGAATTTTATTATTTTATTAAAGTCAATTTAAGGATTCGGTTGTTGAAGTGAATAGTGAATAGCTACTATTCACTGCGAGAACCGCGTAGAGTTTTATTCGCCCTTTGGAAAATATTTCGAATCGTTTCAAGAGTAACAAGGCGACATTTACAGGATTAAATATAGACATGGAAGTAACATGTAACAAGATTAATTCGAGGGATGCAACATTTGGATCATCCATGTGAAAAGAACGAACCAAACACATGCATGCGCGACACGTGTCCCTGCTTTGCCACCATGATACTCCATGGCTTGACACGTGTCCTGATGACAAGGACAATGTGATGACTCACCACTCTTTTAACAAAAATCAGCATTTCAAGCATGATTATCCAAAACAAAAGAAAAAGAAAAGAAGAAAAGAAAGAGAAGAACTCTCCAGATTTTTCTGCCCAGCAGAAACAGAGTCCAAAGAAAAATCCATAACTCCATTTCTATCCATCCTTAAATCACCAAATTTTAACCATAGCTTCTCCACTCTATGGATAACATTCGCTCAAAATTTCATGGCCAACAAAGGGGTGTATCCTAGTCAAATCCCTTCCCCAAGTCGGAGAACAGAAACTGCCCTGCTTTTCCAGTTTCGACCACTCACCTTAGAAAGCCAATAAGTCGAGCTTTAAGCATACCCTGGTGATGAGGTATGACTCAAAAGAAAGCCCTTGAAGAGTAAAAGGTCTGGTAAAAATCTCAGAACCAAACTCTTGTTTTTCGATTTTATATGGATTTTACAAAGTGATGATGAATAGTAGCTCCGAAATTTGTTAACTTGTTTTCTTGATTGGATCTTAAGGTTTAAGCTTTGTAAGGAGTATATAAGGCTTGTTGAGTGGTTGTGGCCACTGGTTAGTGTTGGTAGAGCACCAAGGAAGGTATACCACTCATCCACCCTTTGATTTATGTTGAGATTTAAGTGAAGTTTCTAGTAATGTTTAAGAATAAGCATGATTATGGAATTTGGAGTATGTATGGTTAATTCTTGATGGATACTTGTTGTTGGTTGATGTTGGTAATATGCACTTAAAGTATATAAACTGATTATGTTGTAAAGATGGTTGTGTTGTTGAATTGATTTGGTTTTAAGAGGTTTTGACATAACAAAAACCGGGAAACGTTACGATTATAGCCGTCGTAATGCCCATTTGATTTAAGGCTGTTTTGAGCAAGAATTACGAACTGGTCTTGGAATATTTTTGAACAACACTGGCCATGAACATGTATTTCTTGTTTTAAGGTTTGTTTTGGTATAAAGATCATGTCGATACGATTTACGGTTTAAGAGAAAAGTGAGTTTTAGTAAACGTCGTTCGGAGGAACAACCCCTCTCTGGTCAGTCACTTTGAGGCTATATTTGGACCACTTAGAAGCCATATTAAAATGTGAAACTTTGAGGAATAATACTAGAGACAGTTAGGAAGGCTCACGAAAAAGATTCGGATTAAAAAGATTATTTTTCGATTTTATAAAAATGTTTTAGCCGAGGTCGCGCAAGTGAAAACCACCAAGAACGTGACTTAGAAACCAATGTTGTAAATGATTAAGTATAACTTGTATTCGAGGATCGATTTCGGACTAAACCTACGACTTAAGTAATTGTCGATTTACATGGACTTAGTATGAGCCTATAACGAGCTAGTAATGCCTTGGTTGTGTTTCGCTTATGTGTTTAAGCATTGAGTACAAATGGATTATCTAGGGGATTAATCGTGCGTTTTCTTTGACTTTGTCTAGATTGTCCGGCATCGTCGCGAACCCCTATCACTTCTCGAGCATCAGGCAAGTTTACTAAGCCTTACTCTATTGTTCAGAGTAGGTATATTTTCAAATATTCAATACTTGTGTATTCCCAAGTTATATATACCAAATCTTTGTTGCAAGTATTGTGGCAAGTTTTCTAAATCTATACTTTGAAGTATTGATTATATATTACTGCTGTTGCCATGTGTGGAGTTATACAGTTTTGAGATACATGTTATATATTGTATAAATAGAATTTGATTTTGGTTTATATATGAGCTTTGAGATAAAGTAGTTATAAACCGGTGTACCTTGTTGCTCTATAGATAAGAGCAGATTTATTGTTTCGACTCTAGACCGGGAGTCGATATTTTGTTATATAGATAGTCGTGGAAACCCGGAGGGATTCCATCGGCAGAATACTATGTGTTTTGAGGAATGTTATTTGAGTATTATCTCGGTCGAGAAATACTATTTGAATACTGTTTCAGTTATATATGCAAATGAGAAGTATACATGTGTTATTGCATACTTGTTTTCGAATTGCTATGTATAGCAATACTTGAGGTTATGACTTGAAGTTGGGGCTTATGAGTTAGATATGGGATATCAGCTATAAGCCAGGATTTTATATATGCCCTAGGATAAGGGCGGGTGATTTTCTCTAAGATCAGAAGTGATTATATTTTGTATATGATAAAGGTTATTTTCCGATAAAGATATCGGGTACTATTATTTGAGGTTTAATTATTTATTTAATGAATATTACTTTTGAATATTCATTTGAAACTTAATTATTTAAAGAATATTAATTATTAATATTCATTTGAAGATTATTTATTTAATGAATATTATTTTAGAATATTCATTTGAGGATTATTGACTTTAAGAATATTATTTATTAATATTCATTTTAAGAATATTATTTATTAATATTCATTTTAAGAATATTATTTATTAATATTCATTTGAGGGTTATCGACTTACAGAATATTATTTAGATTCATTTGAGGATATTGACTTTAAGAATATTATCGTACATATTCATCTGGGGACAGATGTTTTTCGGAGCAATTTGATTGTTGCCAGTTAAATATTGTGTTACCACCTCAACGCTCGAGGGGTAAATTCATGGAACAAGTCGATATCCATTAACAAGCATCGCTTGGGAAATATTGGAGAATCTTCCTTTCCAACCTAGATATGACTACTTAGTGGAGTCGTATCAACAAGTATTACACTTGGGGAAAGGGGGACGATCTTTACGTTTCAGAGTCATGGATTTCATCCGAACTAGGAGTGGTGTAAGTGGTCGAGTTGCGCCGACCCATCCATTATTTTTGCCCCAAATGGGCCGGGAGATCACCGTAAGGGGGTAGACAATGTCAGGCCATCGTGATTCTTCCATCTACATGTAGAAAACATATTTTGTTGTACAACCTGCTACTGATCATAGTGAGGTTGGTACAGCGGGCGCGGTAGCAACTCCCGTATTGGTTCATCATCCATTTTGGATAATTCTGCAACATGTACTGAAAGGGATCACGGATGGCTCCCTTGGTACAGGTTTACCGATCATGTTGGCAGAGGGATTCTGCAACATGTATTGAAAGGGACCAAGGATGACACCGTGGTACAGGTTTACCGGTCATGTTGGCAGGGGGTCGAAAAGTGTTCAAAATAAAGTTACAATGAATCCTTGCAACTTCATCTGTTATGAGTTATGACTCTGATAGTATATGCATAAGTAAATCTTGGGTTACGGAGATATGATATTAATTTTCCTCGTAACTTCATCTTTTATATCATTTGACTCTGTGGATACCTTACATAACATGAGTTATGGTAAGGGAGTTGTTTATACTGAATCACCTTATAACTTCATCTTTTAAGTTATATGTTGATATTCTGCTTACATAGTAGATATTTTTGGAAAGGTTATATTGGTTTACTTTGAAACCTCACCTTTTATATTATACTAGAACTTTGTTCATAGTATGAATATCGAAAGTTGCAGAATATTACGGAAATGATATTTGAAATACAATAATGGTACTGTTTTTGGGAATACATTCCGATAAGGATATAATTTTAGTATCGAGATATTTTGACAAATTATTGTCTTATACCCGCTTTATTCTGGGTTGCATTACAGGCAGAATTATGCCATACTTTCATTACCTTGCTGAGTTATCGCTCACTCTTGCTATTGTTTTATATATATTATATAGCAGCGAAGCAGGATGCCAGTGGGATGGCACATACCCCGCAAGGCGTTTTCATAAACAGTTTCTAGCAGTGATCCCGAGAGTAGTACGAACCAATCGAATCAGGCTGCAGCTTTTGGTATTCAACTTATGTATATATATGAATGGTATGAGAGGATTGTGAGCATTAGAAGGCTAAGTTGGTAATGTAACATTACTTAGAAATTGTATCAGTGACAGATTCAAAGACATTTGGGTATTGTAATAAAAATTATTTATTCCGCAGTTGTTGTATCGTGTCGTTTCTGAGACTCTAACCTGTGTGTGTGTGTGTGAGACATATGTTGTGGGGTCATGAGCAGGTGAATTATGAATGGCGTGAGTAATACAGGTAAGGCAAGGAATACATGGATTGTGACACCCTAGATCACTGACCCCGGATTTGGGGCTGTTACAGAAAACGGGTAAACGGGTCGGGAAGAACGAATTCGGGTCGCCAAGAACAACCCACCGGATTCTGGGTTTTCCAGAATCCGGCCGGTGTCCGGCGACCGGAATCCTCCATTCCCGATCAAACACAAACCAAACTACAGGGCTTTTGTTCGCCTTTTCAAGACAAACAAATCCCACACACAAACACATACGTACGATGCCGAAATCGAGCCCAGAATCCGGTCAAAGAAAACCGCCGGCCACGACTCCGACCGGAAACCCGATCTACTCATTCCGTACATGAAACTCGAAGATTAATACACCAAAATGAAGCTTATAACTCATACAATCAAAGCCCCATATCATAATCAATGTCAGATCAATATCAAGAACGAACGAAGCAAAAGAAGAATTCGGGTCAAAAACCCGAAAATCAAACCCATCAAAATTGAACTTAGACATGAAATTAAATCATGGATTCTTGCTAATTAGAACCCTAGGAACATGTTAGAAGCAACCAATTGAACGGAGAATCAACAGATTGAAAATCCCCAAATCGACCAAGAACCCTAATTTTAATTCGAAGGTTGAAAAATTCATATAAAATCGAAAACTTACCAGATGATGATGAGGTTGGAAGATTCTGAAACTATAAGTCAAGAGCTTTGATTTGAGTACAAGAACTTCAGATTTGGATTTCAATAACACCTTGAACGAATGGATTGAAGCTCAAGAACACGAAGAACACGGTTCGGGAATTTTTAATTTTTGAGCTAAATAACTGCAGATCTTTTGAGTTTCAAGATACGATTCGTCTTTTTATATTTTTGGAAAAATAATACTCCAAACAACATTTTTGGATCGATATAGATCTACTGGTTCGTTTAAAAACCCTAATTAGGTTAAAAACACGTTTTATGAGGAATAATCAGTTAAAAGGTTGATGATCATCCAATTGATATATATATCATTATATAACTAATGCTCAAGAATACCGGGGCTATAACAAATGTAATATTGATATAAAACGATATATCCGTCCCCTTAAGCAATTAGGGTTCGGAACAATTTTTCCTTTTTTGAACAAAACGAATTATTCTTGCAGAATCAAATAGGTAGGAATGAAATGATACGAATATCTCTCCCGATAATGATTCGAATATGAAAGACGAAGAGATAATAATTAATGTACGAAATTCCAACGGGGCCCTTGAATTATCAAAACGGGGCTCAGATTTGAAGAAAATTCCAAATGACGAAATATTTGAAAGGGGCTTCCGACTCACCAATTAGCACATAATCACACAATAATTATCATTTAATAATATTCCAATACTCCATAACAAATATATTTTTATATTAAATATATAATTTATTTAAATAATAAAATTCACGGATATTACATCCTTCCCCCTTAATAGGATTCTGTCCTCAGAATCAGATCAAGGAAACAACTGGGGATACTTCTCTAACATCTCACTCTCTAACTCCTAGGTAGACTCTTCTATTTTAGGATTCCTCCACAAAACTCTCACTAACGCTACCGTCTTATTCCTTAGTACTTTCTCCTTACGGTCCAATATCTGAATCGGTCGTTCTACATAAGATAAATCTGTCTGGACCTCTATGGGTTCATACTCTATTACATGATTTGAATCTGGTCGATACCTCTTAAGCATAGATACATGAAATACATTATGAACGTGCTGCATATGCGGCGGCAATGCTAACTCGTAAGCTACCTTGCCCACTTTCTTCAAAATCTCAAACGGTCCAACATATCTCGGACTCAACTTCCCTTTCTTTCCAAACCTAAATAATCCTTTCCACGGTGAAACCTTTAGTAACACTTGCTCTCCTTCTTCGAATCCCACATCCTTTCTGGCTAGATCCGCATACTTTTTCTGTCGGTCCTGAGCTGTTATCAATCTTCTTTGAGTCAATTGAATCACTTCCTTTGTTTGTTGCACTAGTTCTGGTCCTATCATCTTCCGTTCACCAACTTCTTCCCAATACACTGGAGATCGACACTTTCGTCCATACAAAGCTTCGTAAGGTGGCATTCCGATGCTCGCGTGAAAACTATTATTATATGAAAATTCCACCAAGGGTAGATGATCATCCCAACTGCCTTCAAAGTCAAGTGCACATGTCCTAAGCATATCTTCAATGGTCTGAATTGTTCTTTCGCTTTGACCGTCCGTCTGCGGGTGATAAGCCGTACTCATTCTTAACTCGGTGCCCAAACATTCTTGAAAACTCCTCCAAAACCTTGAATTGAATCGAGGGTCTCGATCAGACACTATCGATACTGGAACTCCATGCCGTACTACGATTTCTTTTATGTAAATATGAACTAACTTATCCAGCGAGAATCTTTCGTTAATTGGAAGAAAATGCGCAGATTTCTTCAATCGATCCACGATAACCCAGATGGCATCATGGTTATTCTTTGTTCTTGGCAATCCTACCACAAAGTCCATCGCAATATGTTCCCACTTCCATTCAGGAATTTCCAATGGTTGAAGTAATCCACTTGGTCTCTGGTGTTCCGCCTTGACTCTTTGGCATGTAAAACATTTACTCACCCATTCAGCAATCTCCCTTTTCATATCTGGCCACCAAAAGTTCGTCTTAAGATCTCGATACATCTTCGTACTCCCTGGATGAATTGAATACTTCGAGTTGTGCGCTTCGTGCAAAATTTCATTCTTTAGTTCCGCGACATTAGGTACCCATATCCGAGAAGCAAATCTCAAGATCCCTTTGTCGTCCGGTTGGCTACATATTTCCTCACCTGTCATCTTGTTCATATCATCATTCATAACTTGCTCTTGGCACTTCCGTATCTTCTCCAACAATTCCGGTTGAAACGTCATGGTATAAATCATTTCCGTCGCATCCTTCGGAATACTTACTTCGATCTCTAATTTCTCAAATTCCTTGTATAACACTTTGGCCATCGTCAGTGTATTTAATCTCTCTTTTCTGCTCAGTGCATCTGCTACCACATTTGCCTTGCCGGGATGATAGTTGATAGAAACGTCGTAGTCATTGATTAGTTCTAACCATCTTCGTTGCCTCATGTTCAGTGTTAGGCCGAATACACAATATAATCAAGTATGTATGAGAATAACAATCAAGAACACACTTTTATGAATCAATAAAACTGTAATTATATTAACAGCTTCTCTCTTTATGATGTTAATGAATCACAAAGAGCTACTAGGTTACAAGAATAATATATTCAATGTTCGCATCCCTTCTAGGGATAACCTATCTGTGTTTATATAGTACACAGTTACACAATCCTTATCTAATTGATACTCCTATAAATTAGCTATACAATTCATATCAATTACAGATTGCTTCGTATCTTCTATTCCGTTTCCTTAGCTGTATCAATATATTCTGCTTCTTTCCATCTTCAGAATATATTGCTTCTAGAATAATCAATTTAGCACCGACAGCTAATTCAACTTCTTCACCCAGTCAGACTTTAACAAACTCTGACAGGCTTCAGTAAACTCTTCACCTAGTCAGACTTTATCAAACTCTGACTAGCTTCAAGATAAACTCTGATATGTACCTGTTACTTAAACACTGATGAACAAACGTCAGCAATTATATCTAACAATCTCCCCCAACTTGTTCATACCAAAATGTACAAGTTAAACAGATAATTGATGATGTCAAAACATATAACAAATGCAGTGTTTAAAATATGTCAGAGTTTAATTTTAAAACAGAGTTTAAATTTGACTTAGAATAGAAAACATAAAAACTTACAGTCAGACTTTACTTGACTTCTTCAATATCAGGTACTGTTCTGAGATAATCAATGAGTAGCCTCCTTTCTGCTTTTTCTAGCTCATCCACCATGCTTTCTTTTAATTCTTTAAGCTCTGGATCACTTTCTCCAGTCTGGTAAATTGCGGCTCTCAAAGAATAGATGGAATTTTTCCTCATCTCATTCCCTGGCCTGATGTAATAAGCTTTGTCAGACTCCAGATTGAATTCAAGAACTTTTGTACCCAGTGCTGTTCTGAACATAGCACTGTTTCTTTTCATCTCCACTAATTTTCCATGAGCATCTCTATACTTTGGAATGTAAATACTTGAGACTCCTCCTCCAAGCATAGCTTTAGATCTCAGCATCTTTTCTCTCAAAATTACAGCAACATCATGAGTATATCTGTTTTTGACTTTTAAGAGATAAAGTACATATTCCAGTTCTTCCCATGATTTGAGATTTACATCAGATTCTCCAACTTTATAAACTCTTCCATCACTCATGAAGTATAACAAAAACTGCTTCTTCAATACCTTGTGAAAGATCAACTGAACAGATTCTAGTTTATCAAGGTTTTCTTGTGTAACCCCAATACCAGGTTCTGCCAGTGAAATGTTATCTTGAGATCTGTTATTTGTTCTTCTCTCTCTGTGTGAACCCAGTCCAGATTTATCAAAAGCTTCTTTTCCCAATACAGTTCTGGTTTCTGAGAAATTCACAGCTTCAAGCTTTAAGTCTTCAAGAATTTTAGGTTTGCTGAACCCTGGAAGTAGTGTAGATTTCTGTACAACTTGAGCAATGTCAGAGGTTGTCTTAACTTTAGTAGTAACATCAACTTGAGCAGCGTCAGAGGTTGATTTAGCTAATCTTGTTTCAACTTGAGCAATGTCAGAGGTTGATTTAATCTTCTTAGGTAACTGTTCTTCTTCTACCAGTATACCTTTACCTTTATCAGCATTTGTAATCACAGGCCTCCTGATGTGTTGTATACTCAGTTGAGTATTTTCTCTAATAGAAATTCCAGTTTCTTTCTTTCTAGGAGCCTTGATTTCCTTCTTCTTGTAGATTCCAGCTTCAAGATTCTTCTGATGCTCTTCATTAATCATTCTCAGTTCAGCATCATAATCCTCAACTGTTACCTCACCACCATGCTCTTCTAAAAATATTTTAGTAGCAATTTCCTCATCTGTGGTAGGCTTATCAGTGTTTATCAAACTTTTGAGTTTTGAACCACTGGCAGAGTTTGCATTTCCCTTACCAGAGTTTGATCTTCTATCAGAGTTTGATCTTGGTCTTGGTGGTCTTCTATCAGAGTTTAATCTGTCACCTCCCTTGCTTCCACCATCATTACCATCATCCCTCCGTCTCAGAGTTTGAGTGTCTTTGCATTTGTCACTTGGTACACTCTCCCCCTTTTTGACATCATCAGAAAGTAGTACTGATGTCAGCAACTCAATTGCAGTAGAAATTGAATTCAGTTGGGCAGACATAGCATTCTGATTCTCCTCAACCTTTCCAAGCCTCTTCTTAACGTCATCAGAATCCTTGGCTTGCTGCTTGAGCATAGTATAATAATAAGTTCTGTCAGCCTTGAAGGTAAGATCCCTCATACTTACATCATTCCTTAGATTGGTAACCTCTGTATGTATTTCATCAAACCTATTGTTTAAGGCTTTGACTTGAACTACAGTGGCCTTCAGATGACTGAGAAGTTCTGGATTTGTAATCTCTTTGGATGACTTGGTAACAAAATCTGCAGCTCTTTCATTTGAAAAGATAGTATCCTTGCTTGACCAATTTGAATAATACAGATCTTGATAATACTCAGAAGTAGCTATATTGACCTCTCTTTCTTCTTCAGAGTTGGCTTGAATATCAGAGAGCTCTACTTGTATATCAGGATTTGAATGAGCAGGACTAGCTTCAGCATTGTCATCCTCTGCATTCTCTGTAGGAACATTCTCATCAGTAGTCTCAACATTTCTCTGTGCAGGTTCTGGAATCTCAGAGTTTGCATTATGCATTAACTCTATTTCTTTAGTTACAACCTCAACAACAGATTGTTGTAGAGCTTCAAGAACAATAACATCCTCAGAGTTTGTAACAAGCTCTGTTTCAACAGGAACATTCTCTGTTGCATCCTTGTCAGCAACATCAGGATTTGCAGCAATAGTTTCTGTAGCTTTAGCAGCTAAAGTCTGATCGACTTCCTCACCTTTCTCAAGTTCAAAAGAAATGATTTCTGTGTGAGAAGCCATAGATACTTCAAGTTCAACAGTATCTTGATCAGCTTCCAAACCCTCTGTGAAATGTTCAGAGTTTATAGAGAGGTTTGCTTCAACTTCCATATAAAATCCTTGTTCAGAGTTTGCTTCAACAGTATCTTGTGGCTCTGTAGCCTCTTCATCTGCAATCTCAACATGTGCTCTATCCTCTGTGGGCATAGGAGCTTCATTTGCAGCTTCCTCAACTACATCATCAGACTTTGATGTAGGAGCTTCCTTTTGAAGAACAGTCTCCATAAAAACTCTGTCCTCATGAACAGCTTCATTTTCTTGAATCTCAATTTCAAGATCTTCAACAGCATTTGAAGAGATATTCTCAGCACCAAACAGATGTGCTGCTACCAATTTTCTTTTTCTCTGATGAAGAGTTTCTTCATCAGTTTCAGTCTCTTCATCAACAGCATCAGACTTTGCCCTATTGGCCCTTCTTTTCTTCATTCTTCTTTTCTGAGGCATATCACCAGCATTTGATACCCCAGCTTCAGAGTTTATCCTGACAGACTTAACAGCCCTTACTTTAGATTTCTTTGACCTCTGTGGTTGAGACACAGAAGGTCCAGCTTCAGTGTTTGCTAGCTGTTGTTGTTGTAAGTTATCCAGGAATTGTTGCACAGACTCAGGCAACAGTAAAACACCAACATCTCCTTTCTTGTTATCCTTGTTAGTGAGATCAGAAAATATGCGTTTATGCAGTTTAAATGAGAGGATAACATCATCCTCTAAGATCTCAACATTAGGGCAGTAAAAATTGAATATCAATTGACAAAATCTAGAGAAATAAACAACATTTCTATTCTCTAGCATTTTCTCACCAATATTAGTTAAAATTAATCTAGCAACATCAAAATGACTGCCATAGAGAAGAGAATACCCGATCTGTAGACTATCCGTGGGAATCGCATCCCAATTGGTGCACTTCTTTCCAAAAGCCCGAGTAATGCAATCGAAAAAGAAGCTCCATTCCTTGCGCAAAAATGGCCTTTTGAGTTGACCTATCTTTGTCAAAGGTCCAGAGTAGCCTATCTCCCTCATCATTCTAACTAACTCAGAATCTCCAACAGAGACAGTGAATGAATTGAAATCTTCAAGTCCCAAAGCATCACGAACAGTAGTCGGAGTAACAGTAAATTCATCTCCTTGAAATTCAAAAATGATAGATGGAGAACCAGTCTCTCCTCCATTATCATAAGTACCTGTCTGCCAAAAAGTCCTTATTTGAGTTGCAGACAGCTTCGAAGGTGCGGTGAGAGCAGTGCCAATATCAGAGTTTGACAAGAAACTCTGAATCAAATGAAACGCCTCCGGTGCGTTCTCATTTGCCAAAGGAGCTGAGTAGTTATTAGGAACAAATTCTAACCCAGAAGCAGTAAACATTGTTGTAGCCATTAGAACAGTTTGGAAGAAAACAAACAGAGAATAGATTATAGTGTATGCAGTGAAAGTGTTTGAGACAATGTGTGTGAGTAAAAACTTATGAAAAGTTGAGGTGTGTAAAAGAGTGAACCGTTTATGTGTAGTATATTTAAATAATAACTGTGAAGATTAAGACCCAAACGTTTTAATCATTACTACACACAACAGGTTTCTTTGAAGAATGTGTGAGTGGGACAGGTGTCAAACGTGCATACGCTGACAGCTGTATGTAACAACTTCCAATACACACGCGCAGTAAAAATAGCCATAATTACCGCATGTCACATTGTTCAAAATACTTAATCTCTCTCTCCTCTGTTTAATACAAATATGAACCATTATCAATCATACTTTTTCGAAAACAAATGTCTAATCTCAAAATTATAAAATGTCTGAAACAAAGAAATTATTTTAACCATCAGAGATTAAAACAAAGTTACCTCGGCATATGTCACACAAGACATCAGTGTTTACCATTTGTCCTTCTTTGTCAATAAACTCTTTTCTCAATCTGTACAGGTGTGAATAATTGTGTGTGCAATAGCAGAGTTTACCGAAATCAATATTTAGATCATCTCAAAGTGCATAAAATCCACAAACTAAAGCAGTAAAAACTGGTTGCCTAAACTCTCATGTATAAAATAAAATCTGATTTTATATCTAAACTCTGTATACTGATATCCTTTCATTTGGATATATCTTTTATTTTTCACCCCCTTTATATATATATTTATATATATTTTTATTTATTATTATTATTATTATTATTTTTTTCCAGTAATCAGTGGTTGGCACTAGTCACCAAAAATCAAAGATTTTAGCCCTTATTTCATACAATAAGTTCCTGGATCTTCCTAGGCACAACATGATCTCAAAGGAATTTGTGCTCTTTTTGGCATCTTTTGATTTGAGGGTGAATTTTGCAATTAATAATCAGAGTTTAGACTTTTCATCAGTTAATACAATTAATTTATGAGAGAAAATGCAAACAGCTAATACAGACTCAGTGTATAGGATCAATAAACTAAGAGATGCTATAAATATAGAGACAGTATCATGCTGTGTTAACTTACTGCACATATTTGAGATCAGAATCTATATAACTCTTAAGGATTCATAATTACTTACTGAGAATTATGCTTCATACTAATTTCTTCATTGGTCCAAATGTTTCAGACAAAATCACAATCAGAGTTTAACATCAGACTTTAACTATCAGAGTATGACCAACACTTTATGACTAACAGAGTTTAGCATCAGAGTTTACTTTCAGAGTTTATGACACTGGTACTCATAACAGTTAATACATGCAAGGAATCATGAGCATTAAAAATCAAACATGTATAGATTTTGAGTCTAACCTGTATCTCTAGTCAGAACCAGAGATCATTCCAAGTTCATTTACCAATCTTGTAAAAGTAGCTTCACTCAGAGGTTTGGTGAAGATATCTGCAAGTTGTTGGTCTGTAGACACAAAATGAAGCTCAATGTTTCCTTCTTCCACATGTTCTCTGATAAAATGATACCTTATCCTGATGTGCTTGGTCATGGAGTGCTGTACTGGATTACCTGTCATAGCAATAGCACTTTGGTTATCACAGAAAATAGGTATTTTAGTGTACCTTAATCCATAGTCCAGCAATTGATTCTTCATCCACAGAATCTGTGCACAATAGCTACCAGCAGCTATATACTCTGCTTCTGCTGTGGATGTGGAAATTGATTTCTGTTTCTTGCTGTACCAAGAAACCAATCTGTCACCTAAGAATTGACAGCTTCCACTTGTACTTTTTCTGTCTATCTTACAGCCCGCAAAGTCTGCATCAGAGTAACCAAATAGCTTAAACTCTGATTCTCTAGGATACCACACACCAAGAGTTATGGTTCCTTTGAGATATTTGAAAATCCTTTTTACAGCTGTTAGATGAGGTTCTCTGGGATCTGCTTGAAATCTTGCACAAAGACATGTTGCATACATGATATCTGGTCTACTTGCAGTAAGATACAGTAAAGACCCTATCATTCCTCTGTAGTTTGTCATATCTACTGAGGCTCCTGTGTCTTTGTCTAGCTTTGTTGCAGTAGCCATGGGAGTTGTAGCAGATGAACTATCAAGCATACCAAATTTCTTGATAAGATTTCTGGTATATTTTGCTTGATTGATAAAAATACCATCATCTGTTTGCTTGACTTGTAAGCCTAGAAAGTAACTAAGCTCTCCCATCATGCTCATTTGATATCTTGACTGCATAAGCTTAGCAAATTTCTTACAGAGTTTGTCATTAGTAGACCCAAAAATTATGTCATCCACATAGATTTGAACTAACAGCAAATCATCACCAGCATTAAAATAAAACAAGGTTTTGTCAATTGTACCTCTAGTGAACCCACTTTCCAAAAGAAATTGAGCTAGAGTTTCATACCATGCTCTTGGTGCTTGCTTTAGTCCATATAATGCCTTATCAAGCCTGTAGACATAATCTGGATGTTTGGGATCTACAAACCCTGGTGGTTGTTCTACAAACACTTCTTCTTCAAGCTTCCCATTTAGAAAAGCACTTTTCACATCCATCTGAAAGACTTTAAACTTCTTGTGTGCAGCATAGGCCAGAAAAATTCTTATGGCCTCCAATCTTGCAACTGGAGCAAAGGTTTCATCATAGTCAATTCCTTCCTGTTGTGAATAACCTTTAGCCACAAGTCTAGCCTTGTTTCTTGTAATCACACCTTCACTGTCAGTCTTGTTTCTGAAAACCCACTTTGTACCTACAATTGATCTATTCTTTGGTCTAGGTACAAGTGTCCAGACTTCATTTCTTTCAAATTCATTTAACTCTTCTTGCATTGCTGTAATCCAATTTGCATCTTGAAGAGCTTCCTCCACCTTCTTTGGTTCAGTTTGAGACAAGAAAGCATGATACAGACACTCATTATTTGTTGCACTTCTAGTTCTCACACTAGCATCAGGATCTCCAATTATGAGATCAGGTGTGTGTGCCTGTGTCCACTTTCTTGCTGTAGGTAAGTGGTTTCTTGCATCATTATTGGATCCTCCCCCTTGATCCATGCTCTCCTGATTCATATGTTGACTTTCTGCATTATCTGAGGCTCCCCCTGAATTGGATGGCTCAGAGTTTGAACTGTCAGAGTTTGAATCAGTTTCCTCAACTGACTCACTTGCTGTGTCTTGTTGAGCTTCTTCACGCTCCCCCTCAACTGGTTCTCTATTTTGTTCAATTTGAGAATTTCCAGATTCTCCAGTATTTACTAGTAGAGGTTCAGAGTATGCTTCGTCAGAGTTTGTCAGACCTGCTTCATCAGAGTTTACATCATCAGAGAATAAATCTTCATTTTCAAAACGTAGTTGATCATATTCATTTTCATCTTCAAGTCCAGTTATTTTCTTGTCATCAAATGACACATGTATGGATTCCATGATCACTTTAGTTCTCAGATTGTAGACTCTGAATGCTTTTGTTGACAATGGATAGCCAACAAAGATTCCTTCATCAGCTTTTAACTCGAATTTGGTCAACTGTTCAGGATGAGTCTTCAAAACAAAGCATTTGCATCCAAATATATGAAAATATTTCAAATTTGGCTTCTTATTTTTCACCATCTCATATGGTGTTTTCCCATGCTTGTTGATCAGTGTAGCATTTTGAGTAAAACAAGCAGTTTGAACAGCTTCTGCTCAGAAATAAGTTGGTAATTTTGCTTCTTCAAGCATAGTTCTGGCTGCTTCAATTAAAGTTCTGTTCTTTCTTTCAACTACACCATTTTGCTGTGGAGTTCCAGGTGCAGAAAATTCTTGTTTCACTCCTCTTTCCTTGCAGAAAGCTTCCATGATTGAGTTTCTGAATTCAGTTCCATTATCACTCCTTATAATTTTGACTTTGTGTTGTGATCCTTTGTCCAGTTGATTTACATGATCCATCAGAGTTTGAGCAGTTTCATCCTTCTTTGATAAGAAATACACCCATGTATATCTAGTATATTCATCAACAATTACTAGAGCATATTTCTTTCTGCCCATAGACATCACATTCACTGGTCCAAAGAGATCAACATGTAGAAGATGATAAGGTTCCACTACTGAAGATTCAGTTTTGCTCTTGAAAGATGACTTCCTTTGCTTGGCCTTTTGACAAGAATCACATAGGCCATCTAGACTGAGTGTTGATTTTGGGAGTCCTCTTACAAGATCCTTTCTGATTAGTTCATTGATGTTGTTCAAATTGAGATGAGAGAGCTTCTTATGCCATTTCCAACTCTCTTCATTTGACATTCTTGCAGACAGACACACTGTTTTTCCATCAGAGTTTGTTACCAAACTTGCTTCATAAATGTTGTTGCGCCTGTGTCCACCTAGAACAACTTTTCCAGTAGATTTACTGATAACTTCACAGTGTTCAGTATGAAAATCTACATGGTTTCCTCTGTCACAGATTTGACTCACAGAAAGCAGATTATGCTTGAGTCCTGAGACTAGAGCTACATCTTTTATGATGACACTTCCAAGATTGATATTGCCATATCCCAGAGTACGTCCTATGTTGCCATCTAGGAAACTTTTGGGCCAGCCTTCTCCTCAAAGTCTGATAGCAGGGCTTTATTTCCAGTCATATGTCCTGAGCATCCACTGTCCAAGATAAGTGTGCTCTCTTTTATGCCCTGCAATCACAAACAAACACTAAGTGTTAGTTTTAAGGACCCAGACTTGATTGGATCCTTTGCCTTTCTTAACAGTGTTAGCTTTTGCAGCGGAATTATTATCAACAGAGTTTAAACTAACATTGTCAGACTTTACACTTGCAGAGTTTGCTCTAACCCATTTGAAGTTGGGTTTTAGCTCATAATAATTGTGATAAATAGCATGATAACTCTTACAAGTATAAATAGAATGCCAAGTGCTCCCACAGTGTGTGCATAAAGTCTGTGGTCTAACTCTAACATAATCATTCTTTACTCCTGATGTAGAAGGTAAAGAATTAATATTTTTGTTCTTATTGCAAAATCTAGCAAGATGGTTAGAACTACCACAATTATAACATGTTTTCCTTGAAGCACCAGCAATAGGCAAATGATTATTTCTATTGTTTATGCCTATCTTTCCATTCCTATTCTTCTTGGACCCTTTTGGTTTCATGGCAGACTTTACCTCTTTCAGCTTATGATTGAACTGTTTTCCTGTCATCAAGCCAACATTAACCTGTTTTTCACAAGCTTTTACTGGCTTTCTAACAGCTTCTTTCTCAATCTCATTCTCTGTTATTGAATCAACATTCACCTGTTCTTCACAGGTTTCATCTGATTCCATATCAGCTTCTTTTACAACAACAGACTTTAACTTACTGTTTTCAGGAACAAATAGCATAGGTTTAAGTTGTGGTTTCACTTTCACTTTATCTTGAAACCTAAGTTCATCTTCCTCATGGTAACCTAAGCCTACAGTATCTGTCTGAAAGACCTGATGTGTGTCTCTACCAGAATTTGTCCAGGTTTTAATCACTTTTCTTTCTTTTTCCAATTCAGATTCAATTTGCCTATATCTTTTAAGCAATTCCTGTTCAACATAAACAACATCATCTCTTTCTTTTTGAATCTGCTTCATATTTTCAAGTTCTCCTTCAAGCAACTTGTTTCTATCTTTAAGACTAAGATTCTCAGATTTAATTCTTTCATTTTCTAAAGTCTGATCCCTATAACTAACATGTATGTTTTTAAGATAAATTCTCAATTCAGATATATTATCAGTATCATAAGCATAAGTAGTTAGGGGTACCTTATTTTCTGATGATTCAGCCTCATCTTTGACAGTTGCCATAAGAGCATAATTTACTTCATCATCAGAGTCTGAAGTATCTGCCCAGTCTTTGCCTTTAGAGATGAGTGCTTTCTCAGTTTTTCCTTTCTTGCACTCTGGGGCATAGTGACCCATCTCCTTACACTTGTAGCACTGGATTTCAGATTTATCCTTCTTGCCAGACTTGGTCTCCCTTCCATCAGACTTTCTAAAACTTTTCCTTTCAGAGTTTGAATCTTTCCTTGAGAATCTCTTTCCTTTCTTGAAGTTCTTGAATCCCATCTTCTTGAAAGTTTTCACCATCAATGCAGCCATTTGCATCATCTGTTCTTCATCATCCTCAGAGTCAGAAGCTTCATCAGAGTTTGAGTCACCATCAGAGTTTGATGATTCACTCTCAGATTTAATGACTAAAGCCTTTCCCTTGGCTTTCTTCCTTGATGATTCCTTTTTGATGGGCTTCTCCTCAACTTTGAGAGCAACAGATTTTATCTTCTTGCTGGATCTTTTATTCCTTTGTTCTATCTCCAGTTCATGAGTTTTCAACAACCCATAGATTTCATCAAGTTCTGTATCAGCAAGTTCATAATTATCTCTTATTGTTGTTGTCTTTAAATCCCACTTTTCAGGTAGAGATAACAGAAACTTGAGATTAGACTCTTCAATATCATATTCTTTATCAACCAGAGACAGATCATTCAATAGTTTGCAAAATCTGTCATAAGTCTCAGTCAAGGTTTCATTAGGTCTTGAATCAAAGTGCTCATATTCCTGTGTGAGTATTGTCTTCCTGTTCTTCTTTATAGCAGTGGTTCCTTGACACCTGACTTCCAAAGCATCCCAGATTTCTTTTGCAGTTTTGCAACCAATTACTCTGTTGGACATAACATTATCCAAAGCACTGTGGAGAAGATGTCTTACCTTTGCATCTTTTGCAAGAGATGAGATGTCCTCAGGAGTATAATCTTTCTTTTCCTTTGGAATCAGTTTCTGCTCTTCATCACCAATAACAGGAGATAATTTAGTTGGCTTATGAGGACCATTGTAAATTCGATCAAGGTATTCTGGATCTGTTGCCTCCAGAAACATGGTCATCTTCACCTTCCAAATTGGATACTCCACTGGCCTGAGAATTGGAACCCTGATAGTTTCATATCGACTCACAGAATTAGGTTTAACCTGTTCAACCTTGGGAGAAGCTTGATTTTCTTCAGACATGATTATTACTGTGTTTGAATCGTAAAACTGTATATATTAAACAGCCTAGGCTCTGATACCAATTGTTAGGCCGAATACACAATATAATCAAGTATGTATGAGAATAACAATCAAGAACACACTTTTATGAATCAATAAAACTGTAATTATATTAACAGCTTCTCTCTTTATGATGTTAATGAATCACAAAGAGCTACTAGGTTACAAGAATAATATATTCAATGTTCGCATCCCTTCTAGGGATAACCTATCTGTGTTTATATAGTACACAGTTACACAATCCTTATCTAATTGATACTCCTATAAATTAGCTATACAATTCATATCAATTACAGATTGCTTCTTATCTTCTATTCCATTTCCTTAGCTGTATCAATATATTCTGCTTCTTTCCATCTTCAGAATATATTGCTTCTAGAATAATCAATTTAGCACCGACAGCTAATTCAACTTCTTCACCCAGTCAGACTTTAACAAACTCTGACAGGCTTCAGTAAACTCTTCACCTAGTCAGACTTTATCAAACTCTGACTAGCTTCAAGATAAACTCTGATATGTACCTGTTACTTAAACACTGATGAACAAACGTCAGCAATTATATCTAACATTCATCTCCTTCTGAGTAAAGATATACTTCAAACTCTTATGATCGGTGTAAATTTCACATCTCTCTCCATACAAGTAGTGTCTCCATATCTTCAAAGCAAACACAATCGCCGCTAATTCCAAATCATGTGTAGGATACTTCTGTTCGTGGGGCCTCAACTGTCTTGACGCGTAAGCAATCACCTTGTCATGTTGCATAAGTACGCAACCCAATCCTTTGTACGACGCATCACTATAGATTACGAATTGACCTTGATCGTCTGGTTACATCAATACTGGTGCCGTAGTTAGTCTCTTCTTTAACTCTTGGAAGCTTTCTTCGCATTTATCTTTCCATATAAATCGTTCACTTTTCCTTGTCAGCTTGGTCATTGGAGTAGCTATCTTCGCAAAATCTTGCACAAATCTCCGGTAGTATCCGGCTAATCCCAAGAAACTTCTGACTTCAGTCGGTGTCCTTGGTCTCTCCCAATCTTTCACTGCCTCTATCTTTGCTGGATCCACTTTGATGCCTTCGCTGCTTACCACGTGTCCTAAGAAATGAACTTCTCTCAACCAGAATTCACATTTGGAAAACTTCGCGTATAGTCTTTCTTGTCTCAATGTTTCCAACACAATCCGCAAATGGTCTGCATGCTCTTCTTCTATCTTTGAGTATATCAAGATATCGTCGATGAATACCACTACAAACTTGTCCAAATATCTCTTGAAAATCCTGTTCATTAAGTCCATAAAAGCTGCGGGTGCATTTGTTAGTCCAGACGCCATTACTAAAAACTCATAGTGCCCATACCTTGTTCGAAAGGCTGTCTTCGGTATGTCTTCTGGTTTAATCTTCAGTTGGTGGTATCCTGACCGTAGGTCAATCTTTGAAAAATGTACCGCTCCTTTCAGCTGGTCAAACAGATCATCTATTCGAGGTAACGGATACTTGTTCTTAATAGTCAGCTTGTTCAATTCCCGATAGTCTATACACAATCTCATGCTTACATCCTTTTTCTTGACAAACAATATTGGTGCTCCCCATGGCGAAACGCTGGGTCTAATAATTCCTTTCTCTAGCAAATCTTGCAGTTGATTAGCCAATTCCTTCATCTCCACTGGTGCCATCCTGTAAGGGGCTTTAGATACTGGCTCTGCGCCTGGTACTAAGTCTATCGCAAATTCAATCTCTCTATCAGGAGGTAAACCTGGTAATTCTTCAGGAAAAACATCTGGAAACTCATTTACAACTGGAATATCTTCTAATTTAGAAACTTCCTTATCTATATCTATTACATAAGCTAAATACGGCTCAAAACCTTGCCTTAATAATCTCTTAGCCTGAATCATCGTCAGGAACCTCTTTCTCTGCCTCTCTCCTCTAAATATTATTTCTTTCTTTTGTAGGGTAATCAAAGTAACCCTCTTATTCTTACAGTCAATACTCGCATCATACTCAGTCAACCAATCCATCCCTAATATCACATCAAATTCACCTAACTTTAAAGGTAACAAGTCAACATAAAAACGATTTCCCAAAATCTCTATCTCGCAACGAGGATAATATGAACTGACCGCTATACGATCCTGATTAGCTATCTCTATATTCAACACTCCACTTAAGGGTTTCATTACGCAATTCAATCTACGAGCAAACGTTTCAGAAATAAAAGACTTCGTCGCTCCCGAATGTATTAACACTTTAGCAGGAATAGAATTTACTAGAAGTGTACCTGCCACCACGTCGGAATCTCTCACTGCTTCTCCCATTGACATATTGTAGGTCCTGGCTAACGGCTGGACATTAACAACCGGGGGTGCTTCAATTGCCCGAATCATATTGTTCACGGTTACTGGTGCTCTGTAGTCCTTAATCATGTGGCCTGGTTTCTTACACCGATGACACACAATGCCAATCTTGCAATCCCAGAAATAATGTCCCTTCTGATTGCATTTAAAGCATGTGACATTCAATCGATGGCATATCCCTAGATGTCGCTTCCCGCATGTCTTGCATTCTGGTAGTGGGGGTCTAGAAAGTCCATGTTGACTGCCGGTTGTTAGACGATTGTCTTGTCCTATGCTCCCGGCATCTGGTTTCCTGAAACTTGTATTCCTTCCAGGCTGAAATCCCGGTTTCTTATTTGCTTGCCCTTGAAAACTTCCATGTTGCTGTCCCTTATCGGGTATCCCTGCTTTCCTTTTCTTGTTCTCCCTCTCTTTCATGTAAGAATCACTCTCCGCCTCCGCGATCATTGCCTTTTGGACCACCGCTGCATAGGTGTCCAACTCCAATATAGCTAACTTACTACGAATCCAAGACCTCAGTCCCTGCTGGAATCTCTTAGCCTTCTTCTTCTCCGTATCCACATAAGTTGGAACAAACCTTGACAACTCCGTAAACCTTGTTTCATATTGGGGCAGTGTCATACTTCCCTGCTTTAACTCCAAAAACTTTAATTCCATCTGATCTCTCATATAATCCGGAAAATACCTTTCCAAAAACAACTCTGTAAATCTTGCCCACGTAATCAATCCTACGGGCTCCATAGTCCTACTCGTTTCCCACCAATAACTGGCCTCATTCTTCAGAAAATAGCTTGCATACTCCGTCTTCTTATCCTCTGCCACTTCTATCAAGGCAAAAGCCTTTTCTATCTCCTTCAACCATGCCTTAGCCTCTACAGGGTCTGTTGATCCTTTAAATTCTGGAGGTTTTGCTGCTTGGAAAGATTTGAACGTAACCGCCGGTGCTGCTTGCTGGTGATGCTGTTGATGCTGCTGATGCTGATGTTGTTGCTGCTGTTCTAAGAGCTATTGCTGAAGTGCTTGTTGCTGCTGTGCTAATGCGGCAGTCTGTTGAGTAAGAGTATTTAACAACTGGATTACCATCGGGTCCATGTGGCCCGTGGGAGGTGTATTCTGTTGACCTTCTTGGTCAGAGGTATCAGTTGAACGGGTTTGTCGTCTAGAAGCCATATCACTGATGAATAAACAATAATTGGCTTAATTAAACAGTTCATATAAGAGAAGGAAGGATCACAAAATATTTCGAAGGTTTACAGGTTTTCTCAACGGTGTATGGGTATACTCGTTGTAACAAGTTGAATAACAGTTATGATGCTGGAAATGAGTGACAAGGGAATAAATACAGTTCTTATAAAAGAGGTTTATCATACATATATATATATAGATAGATAGATAGAGTCAGTACAAGCGTAGAATGTTTCAAAAGAAAATATATCATGGCTGAACCATAACTGCCGACCAGCAATACAACAAAAATGCAACAACAACCCGAGGCGTTCCTATAAGCCCGGTGCACTGCTGATACTACAATATGCATCTATGTACTAACTATCTAGAAACCATACATCCATGTCACATCTGTCTATTCCTAAACCTGCTCACAGATCACCTGCTCCTGTCTGCCATAACGCGGGTCCTGCAATCCCTGCAATCTCACCCATCGCATAATCCAAAATCTGTCTCATCCCTGCTACTGTCTCTCCCTCTCGACTAGAAGCTAATCCGTGCAATCGAGTCTCAACCAAGGTCCTCGTAACCCTAAGCCTCATCTGAATGTCCCTTATCTGATCTCTAAGTTTGTCCCTCTCTCGGCTAGCGGCTGCCTCAATCGAACGAATCTTTCCCATCTCCATAACCTGTCCATAAAGGTAATCCCTCTCTCTACTCACCCTCTGATACTCATGGTGTGGAACTGGTGGCTCACATAACTGATACAAAGGCCCACAAACTGATGCCTGAGACACTGGTGCTGGGGCTACTCGTCGGAGTGGAATAGGACAAGGTATCGGATCTCTTCTGACTACCGGATGCTGATGCCTAGGCTGATATCGCACTGTCTGAGACGGTCCTGCTCTCTCAACGGGTTTAAGTATATCTGCTATCATATCCTCGGAAGGGTCTGAGTCTGAACTAGAACTAGGGGGCTGCAATTATAACCACATTTAATTACTACGCATAATATCCCTAGTTGACCTCCTAATATTCTTAAGTGAATTCCTAACTCCCTATGTTATCCTGGACCCTAAGTCCTAACTTGTTTCAATTGCCATAACCTGTTGCTCTGATACCAACTGTGACGCCCTCCAAACCCGGGGTACAGATTTGGGGAGTCATCCGACCAACGGAACACTATTTAACACATGCATAATATATATAAAGACACAAATACCCCTTAACCAAGACCGCATCCAGATTATGGCAATGAACACAAGCTACTATAATCTTTTATTAATACAATACCAGTTTTATCAGAGTTATTACATCACAACTAAAGTTCAAATCTAGACATCTAATCTAGAAATGCAAAACAACAAGTACCCTGCCAATGACAGTGACTCGAGGGGCTCTCCTGGCTGCTGGTGAACTATCGGTCAAGCTATGCCGACTCATACTCTCGCTTCACTGGAATAGGGTTAGCAAACAACAAGCAAGAGTGAGCCAAAATTTGCTCAGCAAACATCAATGAATCATTTCTAGTACAGATGTAAGGATATGAATTTATGATATCAGAATCAACAAAATTTAGCTAACACATGCTTTGTATAAATAACAATTTAAAAAAAAGAATTAGAATTTGGCTTATATATTTTATTCAAATCAAAGGTTGTGCCGCTGGCCAGCCACGCATCAACCCCGGACTAGATCACGTCATAGTCCTCTACTGGATCCTAGGCAAATCTGGGCCTTAAGTTATTGCGACCATAAATATGGTCCATTTTAAAAACAAAACAGGCCAAATCTATCATAGGGTATAAACAATAATATGCTCAATAAGATAAACTCAATGTAGAATAATTGCAAAAGAGCTTCAACTGCTCAGTATCAAATGAAGATCGAGAAATAATCATGGAATAATTTCAAAGGTACAATGTACTTATTCAATAAGGGAATCAATATTGGTAATCGATAATCGATGACCGTAATCAATAGTCAACGATGGAAGTCAAATGATCAATGGTTGTCAATAATAATCAAAGGATGATAATCAATAATAAATGGTGGTAAACAATAAGCAAGTGAATTGGAAATAAGGGTTTCCGATGCAGATCAAATCAAAGAATCAAGAATTTCTAAGGAAATGGAATCAGTTGTCCAAATGCGGTTAAAAGATTGATAATTTGAACTGTTCTGGGGATAACGGTATTCAAGTAATCAAGACAATAATAATTTTTATCACAAGTAAAGGCACAGATACTTGCCTGGTCTAATCTGTTGTCGGATCGACTCTGCTCACTCTACCTTCCCCTTTCCCTTGCTCCGGGAACTCGATTCTATAATTAAACAACTCATCACAATAAGTCTAACTATTCTCGTTCTACTCTCGACACTTATTCAATCAAATATCACATTTAAACAAGTAACCGGTTACGTATCGGACGTCCGGTATTATTTACGATATTTAAAACTCAACTATTTGCCCTAGTACGGGCATATACACACTATAAAACACAACACACAATTAATATGAACCATATAGCACTTATAAACATTTTTAAAACATCATACGAAACTTATTTGAATTTTAAATAGGTCACGATTAATTTTTAAATCAAAACTCGGATTTTTAAATCCAATATAAACATTTAAATGCAATTAAATCAATTAATAAAATTAATTGACACTCTTTAAATACTCAAACTATTTTTAAATAAATAAATAGGCTTGAAAATAATTAAACTGAATTTTTAATTAATTAAATCTAATTAATAATTAATTTTTAAGAATTAATTGATTAAAAGAAATAACCAATTAATTATTAATTAAAAATAATTAAAATAATTAAGTTTAATCAATTTTCGGATTTAAAATAATAAATATATTTTCGGATTTAAAATAATAAATATATTTTCCCTCGACTTCAAAAGAGTGTTGCTCTTTCAACCATAGAAGCAGAATATATGGCTATCTCTGAAGCTAGCAAGGAGATGATTTGGTTGAAGAATTTTCTTGAAGAGTTGGGCAAGAAACAGGCGGACAGTGCTTTGTATAGCGACAGTCAGAGTGCCATTCATCTTGCGAAGAATCATGTGTTTCATACGAGGGAGTTGATTAGCAATGGTACTTTGTCCTTGAAGAAAATCCTTGGTTCAAAGAATCTTGCAGATATGTTGACTAAGGTGGTTACCAATGAAAAGTTGAAGCTTTGCATAGCTTCAACTGGCCTTCAGAATTGATTAATGAGAAGGCGCTGCACTAGTTAGAGTTATTGATCGAAGTATTGGGTGTTACTAGATTTACAAGAGTGAAGAGAAGATGTGGTCAGACTCCAAGTGGGAGATTGTTGGGTTTGTGGAGTCTAACAAGTTTCAGAATTGGTTTCTGATTTGAGTTAGAATTTCCAGATCTGAATTCTAATTAGAGTTAGTAATTTCAGAATTTCAGAATTAGACTCTGATTAGTTTAGGCCCAATTTTTTCTATTATAAATAATCTCATGTAATTGTAAAACACCAACACATCAGAACACAACATAACACAACATAGTTGTGAGAGATCAATACAAAATTAGTGCGGCTTGTGGTGTAGGAATTTCCGAACCACGTAAATCTTTGTCTTGTGTGATTGTCGTTTATTTTCTTGTTCTTGTTTATTCGTTTTGGGTTTTGCTTTCGTTGTTATATACTCAACACATGTGATGAATGGTACTGTGGAACTTCATTTTGTTCCAACTGAGCAGCAAATAGCAGACATTTTTACCAAGCCACTTGATGAATCAACATTCTCAAGGTTGGTAAGTGAGCTAGGTATGCTTAACTACTCTTAATTTAGTTAAATGTCTGATAATTTGAAATGCAGCCAGTGTCAACATGATTTTCATGAGAATTAAAACTCTCTAAAAAAGAAGAATTTTGTCTAAGTCAAAATTTCTCCTTCAACGGATACCCCTATCCGTTGATGGTCATTTCTAACACTAGATTTTCTTTGTCTACGGATACCGTTTTTACACCTCTAAGGATATCGAATCCCAAGGTAAAATCATATCCGTAGATAGTTTAGTTTAATCGTAATCGTTAAAGTCACAATCTTATCCGTAGTTACCTGCATACAGTACGTGTATGTAATTACAGTAAATTCATGGCTTTAATTTTCAATCCATTACCTTTAAACGGTTAATTTCTTGCCCAATCAGATAATTTCTTTCAATTATTCTAATTGTATTAGTGAATTATTTTGGGGGAGTATAAATTAAATTTTACTCTCAGATTAATCATTTTATATCATTTTCCAAAAATTCTCTAAGGCAAGAAACCCTCTTCTCTCTCAAAGCTAATTTCTCTCTGCAAGTTCAAAGCTTTCATCAATGGCACCAACCAACAAGACAATGTCACTTACTGGGTTCACATACGAGAAGAACAATTTCACAACTCTGGTGGATTTCGAGGAGAAGAACGCATCATATCACACTATGATGAGGTTCTTCCAGAACTGTAAGCTCTCCAAGGCTATGTTCGAAGCCCCCACTCTTTATTTTGAGGTAATTGAAGCTATCTGGGAATCAGCTGTTTTTGATTCTGTGAATGCTACAATTACTTTTGTTCTTCAAGGTAAGGAACATGTGATTAATAGTGACATTATTTCTGCCTGCTTGAATTTACCTGATAATAGTAGGGTAGAAAAGCACAGTGATACTGATATATTTAACATGCTGAATTTGATTAACTATGCTTTACCTACTAATAATTTGAGTAAAATTCAAAGAAAAGGCATGGTTAAAGAATGGAGCTTTTTCTTTGATGTCATTCTTAAGGTGTTTTCTGGTAAGATTAGCAACTATGATGCTGTTATTTTTTCCATGCTAGATATTGCTTACATGCTTCTTAGTGATAGCTTTTATAACCTAGGATCCATAATTCTTTATGAACTAGGTGCTAAATTAGGGAATAAAGCATCTAGAAGTAAGCATATCTACTATGCTAGATTCTTTATGTTGTTGGCTAACCATGTAGAAAGCAACTTGGTGATCCAATTCCCTGCAAACTCCAAGGAGTGTTGGGTTCAAAATAAGAGAGTCCTTGAGGACTTGAATAGGCTGAACCACAACAGGGAGGCTCAATTGGTGTATCCACCAATTTTCAATGCAGCTCAAGAGGCACAGGTGAGTCAGGTAATCTCCTCAACTGTTCCTACCTCTGTTGTTATTTCTTTGATTTCCAGTGCCACAATGGAGGCTGGAACTGTCCAACAGCCTCCTACCCAAGTGGCCACCTCTGGGATTCCTAAATCCAAATCTAAAAAGCCAACCTCAGGTGCTTCTCAAAAGGCACCTGTTGCAAAAACTACCCAAGCCCTTGAGGGGAGTGTGAAGGAGGTAGTGAGTGGTGAGGGAAGGGGTGAATATCAAAGAAACCCCAAGAACAAGGAAGGTGAGATAAGTTTGTCCCAGCCTAGCCACCCTGTATCTTCTCAAAAAGATGCAGTGGTTGAAAAGGATACTACCACATCCCTAGTGGCATCCCCCCAAAAGGATGTTGCTATTGAAAAGAGTCCCCAACCAGGGTGTAACAGCCCCAAATCCGGGGTCAGGGATTTAGAGTAGTCACGATCCACTTACTTTTTTCCTTGCCTGCTTTACTCACAATAGACACAATTCATCTACTTATGACCCCACAATGAATATATCTCTCTCACACACACACAGGTTAGAGTCTCATAAACGACACAAATACAACCATTGCGGAATAAATAATCTTTATTACAATACCCAAATGTCTTTTGAATTTGCTACTGATACAACTCCTAAGTAATGGTACATTACCAACTTAGCCTTGTAATAGTCACCACCCTCTCATGCCATTCATATTTATACATAAGATGAATACCAAAAGCTCCAGCTTGATCTGACTGGTTCACACTACTTCCAGGATCACTGCTAGAAACTGCTCATGAGAATGCCTTGCGCTTACCACTCGCTTGAGGGATGTGCGCCGAATCCTTGGTATCCTGCTTTGCTGCTATATAATATTTATAAAATAATAGCAAGAGTGAGCGATAGCTCAGCAAGGTAATAAAAGTATGGCATAATCCTGCTTTTAACTCAACCCAGAATAAAGCGGTATAAGACAATAATTTGTCAAAATATCTCGATACTGAAATTATTTCCTTATCGGAATGTATTCCAAAAACAGTACCATTGTTGTATTTCAAATATCATTTTCATAATATTTCTGCAAACTTTTACTATATTATGAACAAGGTTCTAGTATAATATAAAAGATGAGGTTTCAAAGTAAACCAATATAACCTTTCCGAAAAATATCTGCTATGTAAACAGAATATCAACATATAACTTAAAAGATGAAGTTACGAGGAAAATTTCATATAATCTTCCGTAACCCAAAATCCACTTATGCATATATAATCTGAGTAAGGTTTTATCAGAGTCATAACTCATAAAATAAAAGATGAAGTTGCGAGGATTTATTGTAACTTCATTTTTGAATATTTTCCAAATCCCTGCCAACATGATCGGTAAACCTTTCAATACATGTTGCAGAATTATCCATAATTGGATGATGAACCAATACTGGAGTAATCACCGCGCCAGTTGTCCCAACCTCACTATGATCAGTAGCAGGTCGTACAACTAAAAATGTTTTCTACATGTAGATGGAAGAACACGACAGGCTGACATTGTCTACCGCCTTTCTGGATCTCCCGGCCCATCTGGGGCAATAAAAATGGATGGGTCGGCGCAACTCGACCTCTTAGACCGCTCCTAGTTCAGATGAAATCCATGACTCTGAAACGTAAAGATCGTCCTCCTTTCCCCAAGTGTAATACTTGTTGATACGACTCCACTAAGTAGTTATATCTAGGTTGGAAAGGAAGATTCTCCAATATTTCCCAAGCTATTGCTTGTTAATGGATATCGACTTGTTCCATCAATTTACTCCTCGATCGTTGAGGTAGTAACACAACATTTGACTTGCAGCAATTAAATTGCTCTGAGAAAATATCTGTCCCCTGACAGTTTTGAGTTGAGAGTTTAAAATGAGTAGCAGTCACTTAAATCAGGTTTCCCATATTTTTGGTAGTTGAGCGAGTATTTAAATCCTCTTAAAAGATAGATTTAAATGGAAAAACAGTGTTTGGGAACCTCCCCTTGATTTAAAATAATTAATAATACAGCTTAGAATATCCTTCATAAATGTTGAAGGTTAAGAATAACTTTAAATAATACAACTCAATTTAAAAACGGGTTAAAAGTATTTAATAAATAATCAAATAATATTTATTAAATAAATAAACCTTAAACGAATATTCAAATATAATATTCATTAAATAAATAATGCTTGAATGAATATTCAAAGTAATATTCATTAAATAAATAAGAATTAAATGAATATTCAAAATAATATTCATTAAATAAATAAGCCTTAAATGAATATTCAAAAATAATATTCATTAAATAATCATCGAATAACAGTTACCCGATATCTTTATCGGAAAAATAATCTTTAACATATACCGAAAATATAACTACTTCCCGTCTAAAGAATAAAATCATACGCCCTTTAGCTAGGGCATTTATAAAAACCTGGCTTCTAACTAATATCTCATATCTAGCTTAGAAGCCCATAATCAAATCATAAAGCAAGTATCACAATATACTTTCGAAAACAGTTATGCCTTCCATTAGCATATATAACTGAAATAGTATTCAAATATTATTTCTCGACTGAGATAATACTCAAATAACATTCCTTGAAAGATATAGTAAGCAAATATCATTCCTCGAATGATATCATACTCAAATAACAATCCTCAAAATACATAGTATTCTGCCGATGGAATCCCTCCGGGTTTCCACGGCTATCTACATATCTCAAAATACCGACTCCCGATTTAGAGTCGAAAACAATGAATATGCTCTTATATTTAGAGCTACCAGGTAAACCGGTTCATAACTACTTAACTCAAAAGATTTTATATAATCCAAAGGTCAAATCTATTTCAACAAGAAATAAGATATATCGCACAACTGTCCAATTTTATACATGGCAAAAGCAGTATTATATAGTCAATACTTCAAAGTATAGATTTAGAAACTTTCCTGATGCTCGAGAAGTGATAGGGGTTCGCGACGATGTCGGACAATCTAGACAAAGTCAAAGAAAACGCACGATTAATCCCCTGGATAATCCACTTGTACTAAATGCTTAAACACGTAAGCGAAACACAACCAAGGCATTACTAGCTCGTTATAGGATCATACTAAGTCCATGTTAATCGACAATTACTTAAGTCGTAGGTTTAGTCCGAAATATATCCTCGAATACAAGTTATACTTAACCATTTATAACATTGGTTTCTAAGTCGGGTTCTTAGTGGTTTTCACTTGCGCAACCTCTGCTGTCGCATTTTTATAAAATAGGAAATTAATTTTTTTAATATGAATCCTTTTCGTGAGTCTTCCTAACTGCCTCTAGTATTATTAATCAAAGTTTCACATTTTAATAGGTCTTTTAAGTGGTCCAAACTTGGCCTCAAAGTAACTGACCAGAGATGGGTTGGTTCTCCGAACGGTGTTTACTAAAACTCACTTTTCTACTAAACCGTAAATCGGATTAACATGATTTTCGCGCCAAAACAAACTATGAAACAAGATCTAGCTAAAGGAGGCCAGTGGTTACACTTAAAATGATTCTAATGTCTCTGGTTCTTTGTTCAAAACAGGGCTAATGAAAGTTTGCCATTACGACGGCTAGAACAACATGATTCCCAATATTTAACTACACCAAAACATCATTCAACCAAACCAAATCATCATCATCAACTACGTATCATCTCAACCAAACCATCATGTTTAAAACCAAAGTCAAATCCAACATCTACTCATTTTATCTGTTAGGCCGAATACACAATATATAATCAATATAAGTATGATAATAACAATTGAGAACACTGTTTATGAATCAACAACTGAATTATATAAATAATTCTTCTCTCAGTGATGTTAAAGAATCACAGAGAGCTGCTAGGTTACAAGAATAATGTTTTCAGTATTCGTATCCCTTTTAGGGTTAACCTATCTGTGTTTATATAATACACAGTTACATAATCAATCTCTAATTGATATTCCTATAAATTAGATATACAAATTCTATCAAATTAGGATTGCTTCTGTCTTCTGTTCCGTTTCCTTAACTGTCTCAATGTATCTTGCTTCTTTCCATCTTCAAGATATATTGCTTCTAGAATCTTTATATCAGCACCGACAGCTAAGGTAAACTTTCTCCCCGTCAGACTTTAATAAACTCTGACTGGCTTCCAGTAAACTCTGATGAGTACCTGGTACTTAAACACTGATGAACAAACGTCAGCAATTATATATAACAATCTCCCCCAACTTGTGCATAATGAAGATGTACAAGTTAAATAGATAATTGATGATATCAAAACATATAACAAATGCAGTGTTTAAATATAACAGAGTTTAACTTTAACTTAGAACAGAAAACTTTAAAAACTTACAGTCAGACTTTACTTAATCTCTTCAATATCAGGCACTGTCCTGAGATAATCGATGAGAAGTCTTCTTTCAGCCTTTTCTAGCTCTTCTACCATGATCTCTTTCAATTCTTTGAGCTCTGGATCACCTTCTCCAGTCTGGTAGATAGCAGCTCTCAGAGAATAAATGCTGTTCTTTCTCATTTCATTCCTTAGCCAGATATAATATGATTTGTCTGACTCCAGATTGAATTCCAAGACTTTAATACCCAGTGCTGTCTTAAACTTAGCACTGTTTCTCTTCATCTCAACAATCTTTCCATAAGCATCTCTGTACTTAGGAATATATGCACTAGAAACACCACCTCCAAGAAGCACTTTGGATTTCATCATTCTGTCTTTTAGAACAAGAGCAGCATCATGAGTACTTTTATTTTTGACTTTGAGAAGGTATAAAACATACTCAAGCTCTTCCCATAGCTTCAATTGAACATCAGCTTCTCCTACTCTGTATACTCTTCCATCAGACATAAAGTATAACAGAACCTCTTTCTTAAATCCTCTATGATAGACCATCTGAACAGATTCTAGTTTATCAAGGCTCTCTTGAGATACCCCAATACCAGCTTCTGCCAGTGATGTTTGATCTAAAGGTCTGTTATTTATTCTCTTTTCCCTGTGTGAACCTAAACCAGACTTGTCATAAGATTCTTTTCCAAGTACTGTCCTGGTTTGAGAAAAGTTCACAGGTTCTAGCGTCAGAGTTTCAGAAAGTACAGGTCTTAAGAAACCTTGAAGTTGTGGAGCTAGCTGAGTTTGTACAACTTGAGCCTTGTCAGAGGTTGTCACAACTTTAGTAGAAATATCAACATGAACAACGTCAGAGGTTGATTTGTTTATCCTTGATTCAACTTGAGCAACGTCAGAGGTTGAATAATTCTTCTTTGGTAACTGTCCTTCTTCTACCAGTTTACCCTTTCCTTTATCAGTATTTGCAATCACAGGCCTCCTTGTGTATTGTAAACTCTTTTGAGTATTTTCTTTGATAGAAATTCCAATTTCTTTCTTTCTAGGAGCCTTTACTGATTTCTTCTTATAATTTCAAGAAGCAACTTTCTTTTTATGTTCTTCAGACAGCATCTTCATTTCTGCTTCCAAATCCTCAACTGTCACTTCACCATCATGCTCATCTAAAAACAGCTTGGCTGCAATCTCTTCATCAGTTATTGGATTATGTTAAATATAATTGCTGACGTTTGCTCATCAGTGTTTAAGTACCAGGTGTTAATCAGAGTTTACTAAGAAGCCAGTCAGAGTTTGTTAAAGTCTGACGGGGTAAAGAGTTTATTAATTGTCGGTGCTGACTTGAAGATTCTAGAAGCAATATATCTTGAAGATGGAAAGAAGCAAGATATATTGAGACAGTTAAGGAAACGGAACAGAAGACAGAAGCAATCCTAATTTGATATAATCTGTATAGCTGATTTATAGGAATATCAATTAGATATTGATTATGTAACTGTGTAATATATAAACACAGATAGGTTAACCCTAAAAGGGATGCGAACATAGAATTATTATTCTTGTAACCTAGCAGCTCTTTGTGATTCTTTAACATTACAAAGAGAAGAGTTATTTTATATAATTCTGTTTATTGATTATAAACAGTGCTCTTAATATACTTATCTTGATTATATTTTGTGTAATTCGGCCTAACAATTGGTATCAGAGCTAAAGCTGTTTAATATATACAGTTTATCGATCCAAACACAAGTATAATCATGGCTGACAACTCTCAGGAAGGTTCTAATGCAGGTTCTAATGGTCAGAAGGTTCAACCTACTTCTGTGAGCTGATATGAGACTATAAGGGTTCCAATACTCAGACCAGTTGAATATCCAATTTGGAAGGTGAAGATGACCATGTTTTTGGAAGCCACAGATCCAGAATACCTTGACAGAATCAATGATGGTCCTCATATGCCAACTAAACTGTCTCCTGTTATCTCTGGTCAAGAACAAAAGACTGTTCCAAAAGAGAAGAAAGACTTAACTCCTGAGGACATCTCATCAATTGCAAAAGATGCAAAGGTTAGACATCTACTACACAGTGCCTTAGATAATGTTATGTCTAACAGAGTTATTGGCTGCAAAACTGCCAAAGAAATTTGGGATGCTTTGGAAGTCAGGTGTCAAGGAACAAGTGCTATAAAGAAGAACAGGAAGACTATTCTAACACAGGAGTATGAACACTTTGACTCTAGATCTGATGAAAGTTTGACAGATACTTATGACAGATTTTGTAAATTGTTGAATGATTTGTCCCTGGTTGATAAAGAATATGAACTTGAAGAGTCTAATCTCAAGTTTCTTCTATCCCTACCTGAAAGATGGGATTTAAAGACAACAACAATCAGAGACAATTATGATCTTGCAGAAACAGATCTTGATGAAATTTATGGGTTGCTCAAAACTCATGAACTGGAGATAGATCAAAGAAACAAAAGATCTGGAAAGAAGACAAAATATGTTGCTCTTAAAGTTGAAGAAAAGCCTGTCAAGAAGGAATCATCAAGAAAGAAAGCCAAAGGAAAGGCCTTAGTCATTAAATCTGAAAGTGAGTCATCAAACTCTGATGATGGCTCAAATACTGATAATGAAGCTTCTGATTCTGAGGATGATGAAGAAGAGATGATGAAAATGGCTGCTTTGATGGTAAAGACATTCAAGAAGATGGGATTCAAGAACTTCAAGAAAAGAAAGAGATTCTCAAGGAGATATTCAAACTCTGACAAGAGAAATTTCAGAAAGTTTGATGGAAAAGATACCAAGTCTGGAAAGAAAGACAAGTCTGAGATCCAGTGCTACAAGTGTAAAGAGATGGGTCATTATGCTCCAGAGTGCAAGAAAGGAAAATCTGAGAAAGCACTCATTACAAAAGGCAAGGACTGGGCAGACACATCAGACTCAGATGAGGGAGTCAATTATGCTCTCATGGCAACTGTTAAAGATGAAGCTGAGTCATCTGAAAATAAGGTACCCCTAACAACTTATGCTTATGATACTGATAATATATCTGAATTAAGAATATATCTTAAAAGCATACATGTTAGTTATAGGGATCAGACTTTAGAGAATGAAAGAATTAAATCTGAGAATCTAGGTCTTAAAGATAGGAACAAATTTCTTGAAGAGAAGCTTGTTGATATGCAACAAGTTCAAAAGGAGAGAGATGATGTTGTTTATGTTGAACAGGAATTGCTTAAAAGATATAAGCAGATAGAAGCTGAGTTGGAAAAAGAGAGGAAAGTGATTAAAACCTGGACAAATTCTGGTAGAAACACACATCAGGTTTTTCAGACAGATACTATAGGTTTAGGTTACAATGAGGGAGATGAACTTAGGTTTCAAGATAAAGTCAAAGTGAAACCACAACTTAAACCTATGCTATTTGTTCCTGAATACAGTAAGTTAAAGTCTGTTGTTGTGAAAGAAGCTGTTATGGAACCAGTTGAAACTTGTGAAGAACAGGTTAATGTTGACTCAATAACAGAAAATAAGATTGAGTTAGAAGCTGTTAAAGAACCAGTAAAAATCTGTGATAAGCAGGTTAATGTTGGTTTAATGACAGAGAAACAATTTAAACATAAGCTCAAAGAAGTAAAGTCTGTAAATAAACAGAAAATGTTTAAAAAGAATAGGAATGGAAAAGTAGGCATTAATAAAAGAAATGATTATCTGCCTAATTCTGCTGCCCCTAGAAAAACATGTCATAGTTGTGGTAGTACTAACCATCTTGCCAGGTTTTGCAATAAGAACAGAAATATTAACTCTTTACCCTCAAAATCTGGAGTGAAGAATGATTATGTTAGGGTTAGACCACAGACCTTATGCACACACTGTGGGAGCACTTGGCATTCCATTTATACTTGCAAGAGTTATCATGCTATTTATCACAACTATTATGAGCTAAAACCCAACTTGAAATGGGTTAGAGCAAACTCTGCAAGTGTAAAATATGACAATGTTAGTTTAAACTCTGTTGATAGTGATTCCGCTGCAAAAGCTAACACTGTTAAGAAAGCCAAAGGATCCAAGCAAGTCTGGGTCCTTAAAACTAACACTTAGTGTTTGTTTGTGATTGCAGGGTATAAAAGAGAGCACACTTATCTTGGACAGTGGATGCTCAGGACATATGACTGGAAATAAAGCCCTGCTATCAGACTTTGAGGAGAAGGCTGGCCCAAAAGCTTCCTATGGAGATGGCAACATAGGACACACTCTGGGATATGGCAATATTAATCTTGGAAGTGTCATCATCAAAAATGTAGCTCTAGTCTCAGGACTCAAGCATAATCTGCTGTCTGTGAGTCAAATCTGTGACAGAGGATACCATGTAGATTTTCATAATGAACATTGTGAAGTGATCAGCAAATCTACAGGGAAGGTTGTTCTAGTTGGACACAGGCACAATAACATCTATGAAGCAAGTTTGGTAACAAACTCTGAAGGAAAAACTGTGTGTCTGTCAGCAAAAATGTCAAATGAAGAGAGTTGGAATTGGCATAAGAAGCTCTCTCATCTAAACTTGAACAACATCAATGAACTAATTCGAAAAGATCTTGTAAGGGGACTTCCAAAGTCAATACTAAGCTTAGATGGTCTGTGTGATTCTTGTCAAAAGGCCAAGCAAAGGAAGTCATCTTTCAAGACAAAATCTGAATCTTCAGTTATGGATCCTTATCATCTTCTACATGTTGATCTTTTTGGTCCAGTAAATATAATGTCATTGGGCAGAAAGAAGTATGCCTTAGTCATTGTTGATGAGTACACAAGGTATACATGGGTGTATTTCTTAGAAAAGAAAGATGAAACAGCCTCAATTCTAATTGAACATGTAAAGCTACTGGAAAAAGGATCAAATTTTAAAGTGAAAAATATTAGAAGTGATAATGGAACTGAATTCAGAAATTCAGTAGTGGAAGCTTTCTGCAAGGAAAGAGGAGTAAAGCAAGAATTTTCTGCACCTGGAACTCCACAGCAAAATGGTGTAGTTGAAAGAAAGAACAGAACTCTAATCGAAGCTGCTAGAACAATGCTTGATGAAGCAAAATTGCCAACTTATTTCTGGGCAGAAGCTGTTCAAACTGCCTGTTTTACTCAAAATTCAACACTGATCAACAAGCATGGGAAATCACCATATGAGATGGTGAAAAAGAAGAAGCCAAATTTGAAGTATTTTCATATTTTTGGATGCAAGTGCTTTGTGTTGAAAACTCATCCTGAACAATTGACCAAGTTTGACTTAAAAGCTGATGAAGGGATTTTTGTTGGATACCCACTTTCAACTAAAGCTTTCAGAGTCTACAATCTGAGAACTAAAGTGATCATGGAATCTATACATGTGTCATTTGATGACAAGAAAGTAACTGGAATAGAAGATGAAGAAAATCATGATCAACTTCGCTTTAAAAATGAAGATTTAAACTCTGATGATGTAAACTCTGATGAAGTAAATCCAACAAACACTGACGAAGCATACTCTGATCCTCTACTGGTAAACACTGAAGAATTATTTCAGACAGAACAAAATAGAGAACCAATCGAGGGGGAGCGTGAAGAAACTTCAGAAAATTCTCAAAATGAAGACTCAAATTCTGAAAGAGAGTCAAATGAAGAATCAAACAGAAACTCTGAGTTAAACTCTGAAAGTTCAAATACTGAACAGTCCAATTCAGGGGGAGCCTCAGAGAATGCAAATGGTCAAGAAAATCAGGAGAGCATGGATCAAGGGGGAGGATCTAATAATGTTACTAGAAGCCAATTACCTACAGCAAGAAGGTGGACACAGTCTCATACACCTGACTTGATAATTGGAGATCCAGAAGCTAGTGTAAGAACTAGAAGTGCTACAAATAATGAATGTCTATTTCATGCATTCTTATCTCAAACAGAACCCAAGAAAGTGGAAGAAGCTCTTCAAGATGCTAACTGGATAACAGCAATGCAAGAGGAGTTAAATGAATTTGAGAGGAATGAAGTTTGGACACTTGTACCAAGACCAAAGAACAGATCTATTGTTGGTACAAAGTGGGTTTTCAGAAACAAAACAGATAGTGATGGAGTGATTACAAGGAATAAGGCTAGACTTGTGGCAAAAGGCTATTCACAGCAGGAAGGAATTGACTATGATGAAACCTTTGCTCCAGTTGCAAGACTAGAGGCTATAAGGATTTTTCTGGCCTATGCTGCTCACAAGAAGTTTAAAGTCTTTCAGATGGATGTGAAAAGTGCTTTTCTCAATGGGAAACTTGAAGAAGAAGTGTTTGTTGAACAACCTCCAGGGTTTATAGATCCCAAACATCCAGATTATGTCTACAGGCTTGATAAGGCATTGTATGGACTAAAGCAAGCACCTAGAGCATGGTATGAAACTCTGGCTCAATTTCTTTTAGAAAGTGGGTTCACAAGAGGTACAATTGACAAAACCTTGTTCTATTTTAATCATGGTGATGACTTGCTGTTAGTTCAAATCTATGTGGATGACATAATTTTTGGATCTACTAATGACAAACTCTGTAAAAAATTTGCAAAGCTTATGCAGTCAAGATATCAAATGAGCATGATGGGAGAGCTTAGTTACTTTCCAGGCTTACAGGTCAAGCAAACAGATGATGGTATTTTTATCAATCAAGCAAAATATACCAGAAATCTTCTCAAGAAATTTGGCATGCTTGATAGTTCATCTGCTACAACTCCCATGGCTACTGCAACAAAGCTAGACAAAGACACGGGAGCCTCAGTAGATATGACAAATTATAGAGGAATGATAGGGTCTCTTCTTTATCTCACTGCAAGTAGACCTGATATCATGTATGCAACATGTCTTTGTGCAAGATTTCAAGCAGATCCCAGAGAGCCACATCTAACAGCTGTGAAGAGGATTTTCAAATATCTCAAAGGAACCATAACTCTTGGTTTGTGGTACCCTAGAGAATCAGAGTTTAAATTAATTGGTTACTCTGATGCAGATTTTGCAGGCTGTAAAATAGACAGAAAAAGCACAAGTGGAAGCTGTCAATTTTTAGGTGACAGATTAGTTTCTTGGTACAGCAAGAAACATAAATCAATTTCCACATCCACAGCAGAAACAGAGTATATAGCTGCTGGTAGCTGTTGTGCACAGATTTTATGGATGAAGAATCAGTTGCTGGACTATGGATTAAGGTACTCTAAAATACCTATTTACTGTGATAATCAAAGTGCTATTGCAATGACAGGTAATCCAGTACAGCACTCCATGACCAAGCACATCAGCATAAGGTATCATTTTATCAGGGAACATGCGGAAGAAGGAGATATTGAGCTTCATTTTGTATCTACAGACCAACAGCTTGCAGATATCTTCACCAAACCTTTGAGTGAAGCTACCTTTACAAGACTGGTAAATGAACTAGGAATGATCTCTGGTTTTGACTAGAGATACTGGTTAGATTCAAACTCTATACATGATTTTATGCGATCATGGTTCTTTTCATGTGTTAACTGTTATTTGCACCAGCATGTTAAACTCTGATAAGTAAACTCTGTTAGTCATACTCTGTCAGTCATACTCTGTCGGTTAAACTCTGATGTTATACTCTGATTGTGATTTTTGTCTGAAACACATGGACCGATGAAGAAAAATGTATGAAGCATGATTTTCAGTAAGTAATCATGAATTCTTCTAAGTATTATAAATTCTGATTACAAAATGTGCAGAAATTTTACACAGCATGATACTGTCTCTATATTTATAGCATCTCTTAGTTTATTGATCCTATACACTGAGTTTGTATTAGCTGTTTGCATTTTCTCTCATAAATTAATTGTATTAACTGATGAAAAGTCTAAACTCTGATTATTAATTGCAAATAATTCACCCTCAAATCAAAAGATGCCAAAAAGAGCACAAATTCCTTTGAGATCATGTTGTGCCTAGGAAGATCCAAGAACTTATTGTATGAAATAAGGGCTAAAATCTTTGATTTTTGGTGACTAGTGCCAACCACTGATTACTGGAAAAATAAATAAATAAAAAAAAAATCTATATATATATATATATATATATATATAAAGGGGGTGAAAATAAAAGAAATATCCAAATGAAAGGATATCAGTATACAGAGTTTAGATATAAAAATCAGATTTTATACATGAGAGTTTAGGCAACCAGTTTTTACTACTTTAGTTTGTGGATTTTATGCACTTTGAGATGGTCTAAATATTCATATTCAGTAAACTCTGCTAATTCACACACAAATACTCACATCTGTACAGTTTGTGAAAAGAGTTTGTTTATAAAGGAGGAGGATTGGTAAACACTGATGAGTTGTGTACTCTACGCCGAGGTAATTTAATTTTAATCTTTGATGATTAAAATAAATTTTGTTTGTTTCAAGACAAATTATGATTTTGAGATAAAGACATTTGTTTTGAAAATTTAAAAAGAGTATGATTGGACAGTTGTTCAAGAATGTTTTAAACAGAGGAGAGAATGTTAAATGCCTAGAAAAGTGTAACAGGTGGTAATTATTGCTGTTTTTACTGCGCATGCGCATTGGAAACTGTCAATTATTGCTGTCACAGTCATTGCATATGTGCCACGTGTCCCACTCACACAGTTAACGGAGTAAGACAGTTGTGTATTGATGATTAAAAACTGTTCAGTTTTTAATTTTGAATTTCATATTTATACAATACACACACATACGTCTAAACCTTTCACATCTTACTCCAATTCACATCTATTGTCACACACACATATTCACAAACACTTTTTCTACTCACAAACTCTTTAGAAGCTTTTGCATCAGTTTCTTTGATTTCTTTCAAATCTTACTAATGGCGACCACAGCTTTTGTTTCATCTGGGTTAGAATTTGTTCCAAATAACTACGCAGCACCACTAAACACTGCCAACGCACCAGAAGCTTTTCATATGATTCAAGACTTTCTTGCTCAGTCAGCGATTGGGCATGCTTTAGTAGAACCAGCAAAACTTTCTGGTTCACAAATCAAGGCGTTCTGGGAGTCGGGGATGTATGATGATGGTGGTGAAACTGGGAACCCATCTATAATCTTTGAATATGAAGAAACAGAGTATGTGATTACTGCTGGAACCATTCGTGCTGCAATGGGGTTTCCTGAGTTTTCATCATATACTATTGGCATGGGTGATGATGATTTGATAAGAATGATGTGAGAGATTGGGTATTCTGGACCCTTGAACAAGATTGGACAGTTAAAACGACAGTTCTTATGGAAGGAGTGGAGCTTCTTCTTTGATTGCATCACAAGAACGTTTGGAAAGAAATGCACAAACTGGGATGCTATTCCCACAGACAGTCTGCAAATCGGGTATTCTCTTTTATATGATAATCATTTTGATTTTGCACGACTTGTCTTGAATAATTTAGGAGAGAAAATGACAGAGAATAGAGGAGTAGTCTATTTTTCAAGATTCTGTCAGACTTTATTCTCTTACTGTGTTGAAGGGGTAGAAGTAATTGAAGAAGATGTTTCTTGTTTTAAATTACATAAGAGGATATTCTCTGATCTTATTAATAAAGATGTTAAGAAAGGGGTTGTTGGAGATTTGTTGCTACCTGCCTCTGTGCAACAGTTTATAAATGATCAAGTTAATCCACCTACCCAAGCTCCTTCTCAACCAGAACCTCAACCTGAGCCTTTACAAACAGAGCTACCTCCATCAACATCTGTCAAACCTGCAAGGGGTGGTAGGACTAAGCACATTGGTACTAAACCTGCAAGGTCTGTGAGACCATCTACTGATGTAGGTGTGTCTAAGTCTAATGATGAGCCCAAGGGTCATTATAAGAAGAGGAGAGCAAATCGATCAAAAGCTGATAATGAAGATGATCTTGATAATGAAACTCTTCATAAGAGGAAGAGAAGATTAGTAGCCAATTATCTTTTTGATAATGTGGATGAAGCTGTCCAGCATGAAGCTCCTGAAGTTGTTGCTGAGGAGCCTGTTGTTCATGCTGATGATGAGGACAGGATTTTTGTAAATGTTGAAGCTCCTGAGGTTGTGATTGAAAATCATTCTGCAAATGCTACTGTGCATGAAGAAGCCAGATCAAACACTGATGCCACTGCTGCTTTTCATGATGATTTTCTTGAACCAATATTGGAGATGGATGTTGAAGAAGAAATTGAAGCACATCCTAGTATCAATATTTGTGATACTGAGGATGTGGCAGCTGATCAACCCACCCAGATAATAGATGAGTCTATTGCAACTCATACAGAAATTCTTTCTGTCAATAATTCAAATCCAGAAAAGGGTGAAGAGGTTGATCAGGTTCTTGAAGCTGTTCAAGTAGTTGCTGACACTACTGTACATACAGAAGATATTGTTGCAGAGGCTGTTCCTAAAGAAGCAGAGGTTTTTGTAACCTCTGAGAATCTTGTTGCTGCACAGCTAAATGCTGAGAAAGATGAAGCTGTAGCAGAGAAAGTTAATGATGATGCTGCACAGTTAAACACTGAAGTCACTGCAGAGAATATTGCAAACTCTGATCATCATGAGGGAGCACAAGATGATGCTGAAGAAGATGTTCCTGATTCTTTTAATGCTGATTCTTCTGCAAACTCTGTTGACAATTCTCAAAGAATTGCTGCTCAACGCGCTACAGATGCTCATTTCCAGGATATGTATTTCTCAAATTGGTCAAGCAGAGAAACTATCTTTTCTGATGAAAGAGCTGCTGATTTTGTGACCAGGTCTTCAAAGGAGATTAAAAATCCTGAACTTCTAAATCATCTAAAAGCTACAATAGTCCAAGTCAAATCATTAAATAATCGTTTTGATGGTACTGACAAGGTTATTAATTGTCTAAGAAATGACATAGCTGCAAGGGAACTTACACTGCAAAAGGATAAATCTCTATATATCTCTTTGTGTAAAGAACAGAAGGTTTTTAACTCCAGATTGTCAAAAGTTGAAGAGAATCAAGCTGCAATGTCAAATAAGCTGGATGCAATTGCTAATTCCTTGGAACTTCTCACATCAGTATTGATTTCTGATGATGTCAAAAAGGGGGAGAGAGTATCTAAAGACAAATGCAAGAGCTCTCAAACTCTGACTCGGAAGGATGATACCACTGATGGTGGTGCAAAAGACAAAAATACAATGAAAAAGAATGTTCAAGAGCAAGGGAGGAGGTCAAACTCTAATGCTCAGACTAATGCTGGAAAAGGAATAAACACTGAAGGGAAGTCTTCTTCAAGAGTTAGAAGTTTACTTCTTTCTTCTCAATCTCCAATTACTGATGAAGAAGTTGCAACTCAGTTGTTTCTAGCTGAGCATGGTCAAGATGCTACTGTTGAAGATATTCAAGCAGAAGAACAAATGCTAGCAGAAGAACATAAGAAGAAAGTTGTTTCTGGAACTTATAAGAAGAAATCAGTAAAGGCTCCTAGAAAGAAAGAAACTGGAATTTCTATTAAAGAAAATACTCAACAGAGTATACAATACACTAGGAGGCCTGTAATTGCAAATACTGATAAAGGAAAGGGTATACTGGTAGAAGAAGGACAGTTACCTAAGAAGAATTATTCAACCTCTGACATTGCTCAAGTTGAATCAAGGATAAGTAAATCAACCTCTGACATTGCTCAAGTTGAATCAAGGATAAGTAAATCAACCTCTGACGCTGCTCATGTTGATGTTTCTACTAAAGTTGTGACAACCTCTGACAAAGCTCAAGTTGTACAAACTCAGCTAGCTCCTCAACTCAAAGGTTTCTTAAGACCTGCACTTTCTGAAACTCTGACACTTCAACCTGTGGATTTTTCTCAAACCAGGACTGTACTTGGAAAAGAATCTTTTGATAAGTCTGGTTTAGGTTCACATAGGGAGAAGAGAATAAACAACAGATCTTTAAATCAAACTTCACTGGCAGAAGCTGGTATTGGGGTATCTCAAGAGAGCCTTGATAAACTGGAATCTGTTCAGATGGTCTATCACAGGGGTTTGAAGAAAGAGGTTCTGTTATACTTCATGTCTGATGGAAGAGTATACAGAGTAGGAGAAGCTGATATTCAATTGAAGCTATGGGAAGAGCTTGAGTATGTTTTATACCTTCTCAAAATCAAAAACAAAAGTACTCATGATGCTGCTCTTGTCATAAAAGACAGAATGATGAAATCTAAAGTGCTTCTTGGAGGTGGTGTTTCTAGTGCATACATTCCTAAGTACAGAGATGCTTATGGAAAGATTGTTGAGATGAAAAGAAACAGTGCCAAGTTCAAGACAGCACTGGGTATCAAAGTCTTGGAATTCAATCTGGAGTCAGACAAATCATATTATATTCGGCTAGGGAATGAAATGAGGAAGAACATCATTTATTCTCTGAGAGCTGCTATCTACCAGACTGGAGAAAGTGATCAGAGTATAAAGAATTGAAGGAGATTATGGTGGAAGAGCTTGAAAAGGCTGAAAGAAGACTTCTTATTGATTATCTCAGGACAGTGCCTGATATTGAAGAAATCAAGTAAAGTCTGACTGTAAGTTTTTTAAAGTTTTCTGTTCTAAGTTAAAGTTAAACTCTGTTATATTTTAAACACTGCATTTGTTATATGTTTTGACATCATCAATTATCTTTTTAACTTGTACATTTTAGTATGAACAAGTTGGGGGAGATTGTTAAATATAATTGCTGACGTTTGCTCATCAGTGTTTAAGTACCAGGTGTTAATCATAGTTTACTAAGAAGCCAGTCAGAGTTTGTTAAAGTCTGACGGGGTAAAGAGTTTATTAACTGTCGGTGCTGACTTGAAGATTCTAGAAGCAATATATCTTGAAGATGGAAAGAAGCAAGATATATTGAGACAGTTAAGGAAACGGAACAGAAGACAGAAGCAATCCTAATTTGATATAATCTGTATAGCTGATTTATAGGAATATCAATTAGAGATTGATTATGTAACTGTGTAATATATAAACACAGATAGGTTAACCCTAAAAGGGATGCGAACATAGAATTATTATTCTTGTAACCTAGCAGCTCTTTGTGATTCTTTAACATTACAAAGAGAAGAGTTATTTTATATAATTCTGTTTATTGATTATAAACAGTGCTCTTAATATACTTATCTTGATTATATTTTGTGTAATTCGGCCTAACAGATTAGCTGAAATCACTAGACTCTTAAGTCTTGAAGAAGATTGAGCATGAGTGCCAGAACCAGTAGCACCAGAGTTTATCATATCAGAGTTTGTCTGTCTAGCAGAGTTTGACCTAAGTCGCCCTTGCTCTTGAGAAGACTTTGACCTTTTCTCTGTTTCCCTGCTTCCACCATCATTTGAATCATCCCTCAGTCTCAAAGTTGGAGTCCTTCTGCATTTGTCTTTAGGTATCTTCTCCCCCTTTTTGACATCATCAGGAATAAAAACTGATGTCAGCAACTCAAGTGATGCAGCAATAGAAGTTAGTTGTGAAGACATAACAGTCTGATTGCTTTCAACATTAGTAAGCCTCTGCTTGATCTCCTCTTGATCCTTTTGCATAGATGAAAATTGAGCTCTATCTTTCTTTAGTGCTAACTCCTTAAGAGCAATATCATTACTCAATCCAAGAACAACCTTGTGAGTCTCATCAAAGCGGTTGTGCAATGATTTAACTTGAACAATGGTCGCCTTAAAATGTGATAATAACTCAGGATTAGTAATCTCTGTAGCAGTCTTATGTACAAAATCAGCAGCCCTTTGAGTAGAGAAAATGCAGTCTGCTCCTGACCAATTAGCATAATGCATTTCCCTGAAATGATCTTCAGTGGCATTGTGATTTTCTTTGATAGACTCTGTTGTAGGATCTCTTAGAAAAGGTATAGACTCATCAGAGTCTGAAAGTTCAGCATTGATCCCAGAGTTTGCATGATCAGAGTTTACAGATGTGTGATCAGCATTATCAAAATCAACTCTATCTTCATTAGCACCCTCCTCTAACTGCTCTGCAATTTCTTCAAGAACATTGTCAGCAGTAACCTCAGCATTTAGCTGTGCAGCTTCAGGAATCTCAGAGTTTACAATAACCTCTGTTTCTATAGGAACAGTCTCTGCAACAATATCTTTTGCTTGTATAGTAGTTTCTTTAACATTCTCTGCCATAGCTTCATCAATATTCTCTATAGCAGCTTCAACTACCTGAGCAGCTTCAAGTACCTGATCAACCTCCTCACCCTTTTCAGAAATTTTATTATTAACAGAGAGAATCTCTGTATGAGTTGCAATTGACTCATCTAGAATTTGGGTGGGTTGATCAGCTGCCACATCCTCAGTATCACAAACACTGATACTAGGATGTGCTTCAATATTTGCATCCATTTCAAAATCAGCAAATAAATTATCTTGCTCAAAAATTTCAGCCTCTTTATCAGCATTTGCCAAGTCAGGCACAGAGGCTGCTGCAACATTTTCAGTAGCCTCCTGAACAATAACTTCAGGAGCTTCAGCATCTATAAAAATCCTGTCCTCATCAGCAGTATTTACAACATGCTCCTCAACAAAATCTTTTGGAGCTTCATGCTGGACAGCTTCAGAGTCTGGTGTAGACTCATCCAAATCATCAAAAAGATAATTTGCTACCAATCTTCTCTTTTTCTAATGAATAATTTCATGATCATCAGCATCTTCATCATTAGACTTTGGCCTGTGAGCTCGAACTTTTCTCTTTAAGGCCCTTTTCTTAAATCTACCACCAGAAAGTGGTTGTTGAGAAGTAGAGGGTGGAGGTTCAGTAGTCAGAGTTTGAGGTTCTGGTGCAGGATGTAATTGTGGTTGTTGAGGATTATTTTCGAACTGTTCAACTCTCTCAGGTAATAGCAGAGCACCAACATCCCCTTTCTTAAGATCCTTGTTTGTTAAATCAGAAAATATGCGTTTATGCAATCTAAATGACTGAATAACATCATCCTCCGGAATCTCAATGTCAGGAACACAGAACGAAAATAGCAGTTGACAAAACCGAGCAAAATAGACAACACCTCTATTTTCTGTCATTTTCTCACCAATATTATGTAAAACTAATCTAGCAAAATCAAAGTGAGTACCATAAAGTAATGAATACCCGATTTGCAGACTATCTGTAGGAATGGCATCCCAATTGGTGCATTTCTTCCCAAAAGCTCTTGTGATGCAGTCAAAGAAAAAACTCCACTCCTTCCTCAAGAATGGACGCTTCAATTGACCCACCTTGGTCAATGACCCAGAGTAACCAATTTCCCTCATCATTCTTAGCAAATCGCCATCTCCAACTGAAATTGTATAAGAATTAAAATCCTCAAAGTTCAAGGCATCACGAACAGTCACAGGAGTAACCACAAACTCCTGATTTTGATACTCAAAGACAATCGACGGAGACCCAGCCTCTCCTCCATTATCATAAACACCTGTCTGCCAGAAAGCTCGAATTTGAGACCCAGACTGCTTCATTGGTTCAGTAAGAGCATGACCAATATCAGAATTTGTCAAGAAACGCTGAATCAAGTGAAACGCCTCTGGTGCGTTGGCAGTATTTAGTGGTGCAGCATAGTTGTTAGGAACAAACTCTAACTCAGAAAAGACAAACGCTGTAGTTGCCATTAGTAAGATTTGAGAGAATAACAAAGAAACTGATGCAAAAGCTTCGAAAGAGTTTGTAAGTAGAAAGGTGTTTGTGAATATGTGTGTGTGACAATAGATGTGAATTGAAGTAAGATGTGAAAGGTTTAGACGTATGTGTGTGTATTGTATAAATATGAAATTCAAAATTAAAAACTGAACAGTTTTTAATTATTAATACACAACTGTCTTACTCCGTTAACTGTGTGAGTGGGACACGTGGCACACATGCAATGATTGACAGCAGTAATTGGTAGTTTCCAATGCGCATGCGCAGTAAAAACAGCAATAATTACCGCCTTTTACACTTTTCTAGACACTCAACCTCTCTCCTCTGTTTAATACAAATTAGAACCGTTACCAATCATACTCTTTTATTTTCAAGAATGTTTTCTCAAAATTGTTAACTGTCTGAAACAAATAATTAATTTTAATCATCAGAGATTAAAATAAAATTACCTCAGCGTAGAGTACACAGTTCATCAGTGTTTACCAATCCTCCTTCTTTATAAATAAACTCTTTTCACAAACTGTACAGGTGTGAGTATCTGTGTGTGAATTAGCAGAGTTTACTGAATATGAATATTTAGATCATCTCAAAGTGCATAAAATCCACAAACTAAAGCAGTAAAAACTGGTTGCTCAAACTCTCATATCAAATAAAATCTGATTTTTATATCTAAACTCTGTATACTGATATCCTTTCATTTGGATATATCTTTTATTTTCACCCCCTTTAAATTATTATTTTTTTTTTTTTTTTTTTATTTTTCCAGTAATCAGTGGTTGGCACTAGTCACCAAAAATCAAAGATTTTAGCCCTTATTTCATACAATAAGTTCCTGGATCTTCCTAGGCACAACATGATCTCAAAGGAATTTGTGCTCTTTTTAGCATCTTTTGATTTGAGGGTGAAGTATTTGTAACTAATTATCAGAGTTTAGACTTTTCATCAGTTAATACAATTAATTTATGAGAGAAAGTGCAAACAACTAATACAGACTCAGTGTATAGGATCAATAAACTAAGAGATGCTATAAATATAGAGACAGTATTATGCTGTGTAAAATTTCTGCACATTTTGTAATCAGAATTTATAATACTTAGTAGGATTCATGATTACTTACTGAAAATCATGCTTCATACAGCTTTCTTCATCGGTCCATATGTTTCAGACAAAAGTCACAATCAGAGTATAACATCAGAGTTTATCCGACAGAGTATGACTGACAGAGTATGACTAACAGAGTTTACTATCAGAGTTTAACATACTGGTACAAATAACAGTTAACACATGCAAAGAACCATGAGCATAAAATCATGTATTGAGTTTGAATCTAACCAGTATCTCTAGTCAAAACCAGAGATCATTCCTAGTTCATTTACCAGCCTTGTAAAGGTAGCTTCACTCAAAGGTTTGGTGAAGATATCTGCAAGCTGTTGGTCTGTAGACACAAAATGAAGCTCAATGTTTCCTTCTTCCACATGTTCCCTGATAAAATGATACCTTATGCTGATGTGCTTGGTCATGGAGTGTTGTACTGGATTACCTGTCATAGCAATAGCACTTTGATTATCACAGTAAATAGGTATTTTAGAGTACCTCAATCCATAGTCCAGCAATTGATTCTTCATCCATAAAATCTGTGCACAACAGCTACCAGCAGCTATATACTCTGCTTCTGCTGTGGATGTGGAAATTAATTTCTGTTTCTTGCTGTACCAAGAAACTAATCTGTCACCTAAAAATTGACAGCTTCCACTTGTACTTTTTCTGTCTATCTTACAGCCTGCAAAATCTGCATCAGAGTAACCAATTAATTTAAACTCTGATTCTTTAGGATACCACAAACCAAGAGTTATGGTTCCTTTGAGATATTTGAAAATCCTCTTCACAGCTGTTAGATGTGGCTCTCTGGGGTCTGCTTGAAATCTTGCACAAAGACATGTTGCATACATGATATCAGGTCTGCTTGCAGTGAGATAAAGAAGAAACCCTATCATCCCTCTATAGTTTGTCATATCTACTGAGGCTCCCGTGTCTTTGTCTAGCTTTGTTGCAGTAGCCATGGGAGTTGTAGCAGATGAACTATCAAGCATACCAAATTTCTTGAGAAGATTTCTAGTATATTTTGCTTGATTGATAAAAATCCCATCATTTGTTTGCTTGACCTGTAAGCCTAGAAAATAACTAAGCTCTCCCATCATACTCATTTGATATCTTGACTGCATAAGCTTGGCAAATTTCTTACAGAGTTTGTCATTAGTAGACCCAAAAATTATGTCATCCACATAGATTTGAACTAACAGCAAATCATCACCAGAATTAAAATAGAACAAGGTTTTGTCAATTGTACCTCTAGTGAACCCACTTTCTAAAAGAAATTGAGCCAGAGTTTCATACCATGCTCTTGGTGCCTGCTTTAGTCCATATAATGCCTTATCAAGCCTGTAGACATAATCTGGATGTTTGGGATCTTTAAACCCTGGTGGTTGTTCAACAAACACTTCTTCTTCAAGTTTCCCATTGAGAAAAGCACTTTTCACATCCATCTGAAAGACTTTAAACTTTTTGTGAGCAACATAGGCCAGAAAAATCCTTATTGCCTCCAATCTTGCAACTGGAGCAAAGGTTTCATCATAGTCAATTCCTTCCTGTTGTGAATAGCCTTTAGCCACAAGTCTAGCCTTATTCCTTGTAATCACTCCATCACTATCTGTTTTGTTTCTGAAAACCCACTTTGTACCAACAATAGATCTGTTCTTTGGTCTTGGTACAAGTGTCCAGACTTCATTCCTCTCAAATTCATTTAACTCCTCTTGCATTGCTGTTATCCAATTAGCATCTTGAAGAGCTTCTTCCACTTTCTTGGGTTCTGTTTGAGATAAGAATGCATGAAACAGACATTCATTATTTGTAGCACTTCTAGTTCTCACACTAGCTTCTGGATCTCCAATTATCAAGTCAGGTGTATGAGCTTGTGTCCACCTTCTTGCAGTTGGTAATTGGCTTCTATTTTCAATATTAGATCCTCCCCCTTGATCCATGCTCTCCTGATTTTCTGCTTGACCATTTGCATTCTCTGAGGCTCCCCCTGAATTGGACTGTTCAGTATTTGAACTTTCAGAGTTTGACTCAGAGTTTCTATTGGATTCTTCATTTGACTCTCTTTCAGAATTTGAGTCATCACTTCGAGAAGTTTCTGAAGTTTCTTCACGCTCCCCCTCAACTGGTTCTCTATTTCGTTCTGTCAGAGAAAATTCTTCAGTGTTTACCAGTAAAGGGTCAGAGTATGCTTCGTCAGAGTTTGTTGGATTTGCTTTATCAGAGTTTACATCATCAGAGTTTAGATCTTCATTTTCAAAGAGAAGTTGATCATGATATTCTTCATCTTCTATTCCAGTTATTTTATTGTCATCAAATGACACATGTATAGATTCCATGATCACTTTAGTTCTTAGATTGTAGACTCTGAAGGCTTTAGTTGATAGTGGGTATCCAACAAAAATTCCTTCATCAGCTTTTAAGTCAAACTTGGTCAACTGTTCAGGATGAGTTTTCAACACAAAGCACTTACATCCAAATATATGAAAATATTTCAAATTTGGCTTCTTATTTTTCACCATCTCATATGGTGTTTTCCCATGCTTGTTGATTAGTGTAGCATTTTGAGTAAAACAAGCAGTTTGAACAGCTTCTGCCCAGAAATAAGTTGGCAACTTTGCTTCATCAAGCATTGTTCTGGCAGCTTCGATTAGGGTTCTGTTCTTTCTTTCAACTACACCATTTTGCTGTGGAGTTCCAGGTGCAGAAAATTCTTGCTTCACTCCTCTTTCCTTGCAGAAAGCTTCCATTACTGAATTTCTGAATTCAGTACCATTATCACTTCTTATAATTTTCACTTTGAACTCTGATCCTTTGTCTAGTAGCTTTACATGTTCCATTAGAATTGAGGCAGTTTCATCCTTCTTTGCTAAGAAATACACCCATGTGTACCTTGTGTACTCATCAACAATGACTAAGGCATACTTCTTTCTTCCCAATGACATTATATTTACTAGACCAAAAAGATCAACATGTAGAAGATGATAAGGATCCACAATTGAAGATTCAGATTTATTCTTGAAAGATGACTTCCTTTGCTTGGCCTTTTGACAAGAATAACACAGACCATCTAAGCTGAGTATTGACTTTGGAAGTCCCCTTACAAGATCTTTTCGAATTAGCTCATTTATGTTGTTCAAGTTTAGATGAGAGAGCTTCTTATGCCATTTCCAACTCTCTTCATTTGACATTCTTGCAGATAGACACACAGTTTCTCCTTCAGAGTTTGTTACCAAACTTGCTTCATAGATGTTATTGTGCATGTGTCCAATTAGAACAACTTTCCCTGTAGATTTGCTGATCACTTCACAAAGTTCAGAATGAAAATCTACATGGTATCCTCTGTCACAGATTTGACTCACAGAAAGCAGATCATGCTTGAGTCCTGAGACTAGAGCTACATTTTTGATGATGACACTTCCAAGATTGATATTGCCATATCCCAGAGTACGTCCTATGTTGCCATCTCCATAGGAAACTTTTGGGCCAGCCTTCTCCTCATAGTCTGATAGCAGGGCTTTATTTCCAGTCATATGTCCTGAGCATCCACTGTCCAAGATAAGAGTGCTCTCTTTTATGCCCTGCAATCACAAACAATCACTAAGTGTTAGGTTTAAGGATCCAGACTTGCTTGGATCCTTTGGCTTTCTTAACATTGTTAGCTTTTGCAGCGGAATCACTATCAACAGAGTTTAAACTAACATTGTCAGACTTTACACTTGCAGAGTTTGCTCTAACCCATTTCAAGTTGGGTTTTAGCTCATAATAGTTGTGATAAATAGCATGATAACTCTTGCAAGTATAAATGGAATGCCAAGTGCTCCCACAGTGTGTGCATAAGGTCTGTGGTCTAACCCTTACATAATCATTCTTTACTCCAGATGTGGAGGGTAAAGAGTTAATATCTTTGTTCTTCTTGCAAAACCTGGCAAGATGGTTAGTACTACCACAACTATGACATGTTTTTCTAGGAGCAGCAGAATTAGGCAGATAATCATTTCTTTTATTAATGCCTACTTTTCCATTCCTATTCTTCTTAAACATTTTCTGTTTGTTGACAGACTTTACTTCTTTGAGCTTATGTTTGAATTGTTTCTCTGTCATTAAACCAACATTAACCTGTTTATCACAGATTTTTACTGGTTCTTTAACAGCTTCTAGCTCAATCTTATTCTCTGTTATTGAACCAACATTAACCTGTTCTTCACAAGTTTCAATTGGTTCCATAACAGTTTCTTTCACAACAACAGACTTTAACTTACTGTATTCAGGAACAAATTGCACAGGTTTAAGTTGTGGTTTCACTTTGACTTTATCTTGAAACCTAAGTTCATCTCCCTCATTGTAACCTAAACCTACAGTATCTGTCTGAAAAACCTAATGTGTGTCTCTTCCAGAATTGGTCCAGGTTTTAATCACTTTTCTCTCTTTTTCCAACTCAGACTCTATTTGCTTATATCTTTTAAGCAATTCCTGTTCAACATAAACAACATCATCTCTCTCCTTTTGAACTTGTTGCATGTTAACAAGCTTCTCTTCAAGAAATTTATTCCTTTCTTTAAGACCTAGATTCTCAGATTTGATTCTTTCATTTTCTAAAGTCTGATCCCTATAACTAACATGTATGCTTTTAAGATAAATTCTTAATTCAGATATATTATCAGTATCATAAGCATAAGTTGTTAGGGGTACCTTGTTTCCAGATGACTCAGCTTCATCTTTAACAGTTGCCATGAGAGCATAATTGACTCCCTCATCTGAGTCTGAAGTGTCTGCCCAGTCCTTGCCTTTTGTGATGAGTGCTTTCTCAGATTTTCCTTTCTTGCACTCTGGAGCATAATGACCCATCTCTTTACACTTGTAGCACTGGATCTCAGACTTGTCTTTCTTTCCAGACTTGGTATATTTTCCATCAGACTTTCTGAAATTTCTCTTATCAGAGTTTGAATCTTTCCTAGAAAATCTCTTTCCTTTCTTGAAATTCTTGAATCCCATCTTCTTGAAGGTCTTCACCATTAAATCAGCCATTTTCATCATCTCTTCTTCATAATCCTCAGAATTAGAAGCTTCATCATCAGTGTGTGAGCCATCATCAGAGTTTGATGACTCACTGTCAGATTTAATGACTAAAGCCTTTCCTTTGGCTTTCTTTCTTGATGATTCCTTCTTGACAGGCTTTTCTTCAACTTTGAGAGCAACAGATTTTGTCTTCTTTCCAGATCTTTTGTTTCTCTGTTCTATTTCAAGTTCATGAGTTTTAAGCAACCCATAGATTTCATCAAGATCTGTATCTGCAAGATCATAATTGTCTCTGATTGTTGTCGCCTTTAAATCCCATCTTTCAGGTAGGGATAGAAGAAACTTGAGATTTGACTCTTCAAGTTCGTATTCTTTATCAACCAGGGACAAATCATTCAACAATTTACAAAATCTGTCATATGTATCTGTCAAACTTTCATCAGATCTAGAGTCAAAGTGTTCATACTCCTGTGTTAGTATAGTCTTCCTGTTTTTCTTTATAGCACTAGTTCCTTGACACCTGACTTCTAAAGCATCCCAAATTTCTTTGGCAGTTTTGCAGCCAATAACTCTGTTAGACATGACATTATCTAAGGCACTGTGTAGTAGATGTCTAACCTTTGCATCCTTTGCAATTGATGAGATGTCTTCAGGAGTCAAATCTTTCTTCTCTTTTGGAACAGTCTTTTGTTCTTGCCCAGTAACAACAGGAGACAATTTAGTTGGCATATGAGGACCATCATTGATTCTATCAAGGTATTCTGGATCTGTGGCTTCCAGAAACATGGTCATCTTCACTTTCCATATTGGATATTCAACTGGTCTGAGAATTGGAACCCTTATAGTCTCATATCGACTCACAGAAGTAGGATGAACCTTCTGAGCATTAGAACCTGCATTAGAACCTTCCTGAGAGTTGTCAGCCATGATTATACTTGTGTTTGGATCGATAAACTGTATATACTAATCAGCCTTGGCTCTGATACCAATTGTTAGGCCGAATACACAATATATAATCAATATAAGTATGATAATAACAATTGAGAACACTGTTTATGAATCAACAACTGAATTATATAAATAATTCTTCTCTCAGTGATGTTAAAGAATCACAGAGAGCTGCTAGGTTACAAGAATAATGTTTTCAGTATTCGCATCCCTTTTAGGGTTAACCTATCTGTGTTTATATAATACACAGTTACATAATCAATCTCTAATTGATATTCCTATAAATTAGCTATACAAATTCTATCAAATTAGGATTGCTTCTGTCTTCTGTTCCGTTTCCTTAACTGTCTCAATATATCTTGCTTCTTTCCATCTTCAAGATATATTGCTTCTAGAATCTTTATATCAGCACCGACAGCTAAGGTAAACTTTCTCCCCGTCAGACTTTAATAAACTCTGTTGGTCCTTGTGTATTGCAGAAGGGGGGGGGGATGAATGCAATACTGATAAAATTCAATCTAAATTTCAACAACTAAAATCAAGATTAAACGTTATCAGCAATATATGCAATCACGAACAGTATGCAGTAAGAACAAGATTCACAAAATAAATGTTTTATTTATTTTGCAAAGTGTTGCTACAACCTCAAGAAAGAATTCTCGAGCTTCTGTTTTCTCCAAGACACTAGCTTGTCTTCGATACCATTCTAGAATGAATTGATAGTAGGTATAAGACTAATCCTATCACTATCAGTCACGGGTTTGTGAAGCTGCTGTCACTGTCAAGTGGCAGCTTCTTACAGATTGCCTTACCCATGTGACTTTCCTAAATTGCTAACATGTCAGATATACATTACAAAGGAAGCAACCTAGATTCATTCTATTTCCAGCTAAAAAAATTCAGCAGATACAGACTTGACCTTGCTCTTGAATTGATTCGCTTTTGTTTTGTAGTGCTTGAAGCTTCTGTCGTAGTCTTGCAGACTTGGTGCAGCTTGGGGATGCTGCAACACGCCTGTTTCTTGAACATTGAGACTGTCACGGGATTTGACTGAGAAAGATACCTAGAACACGGATCTTTATTGAGACAGTTACTTTTGCCGCAAATCTTGCTGTCACAGGAATGTTCTTTTGGTGACAGTATGAATTCCCCGCAATAGTTGCTGTCGCAGATTCCAAACTTGCTGTCGAGGGCTAAAGTTGCTGTCGCGTAGTCTTCCGCCAATGTTGCTGTCAGAGTGAATATGCTGTCGTGACTTGCAACATTCTGTCTTCTTGTAATCTTACTGTCACAGCTTTAGGACAGTAACCTTTATTCATGCTGTCATCTAAAATGTATTCTTTGAGGCTTGAACACATGAGTGAACTTCTTTCAAATTACACAACTAGAATAACGTTACATACTGATTACAAGAACATACTTTGGCTGTGACAGTATGTTCTACTTAATTAAAAAATTAAGTACATTTAAAGTTAAGTTGCTTCTATGCTATCACCCATAAATCCCAACAATCTCCCCCAATTTGTTTTTATGGATAATAACAACAAATTTACAATATGTGCTGACAACTTAACTAACAAGATCAGAATGGATTAAGAATTTTTACTTAGCTTGAGATTTCCTCTTCTGTCTTGCTACATCCTCTCTTTTGAGAGCTTCTTCCAAGCAGCCTCTTAGACCTTCTACAAGAGATATTTCAGCAGCAGTAACTGCAGCATCTTCTATTTCTTCAATGATCTTCTTGATAGTGGGAGAGATAAGAGAACCAGCATCCCTGAGATTCTACCATTGCTCTTGGTCATATGGATAACTTCTGAAGTGAAGTTCTTCATTAATGAGCTTGAATCTACTTCCAGGATGAGCATGGAGTGACATCCTCCTTTGCTTGTCCAGCTTTGAATCTTCTCCTTTTCTTCCTTCTAGCAATTTCTCTATCTCATCAGAACACATCTGCTCCAAGGGATGAATTGAACCAGCTACCATGTACAGTAAATCCTTCAGAATAGTTGTCTTTAGCTTGTGCAAGCTGCAAACATAGATTTCTTCTCTTAGGTACCTCATTCTTAAAGGATTTTCCAGCATACATGTTCGATAATCTGGGGCTTCACTTTCTGCCTTGTTGATAGTCTTGCATTTTTCCAGGAGTTCAGCTTCCATCTTATCAAGTTCTGACTGATGTTGAGAATGTTGAGAGGATTCAGATCTTCTGCTTGGCTTGGGTTGCCCTTCCTGACTTGGTTGGGTTTGCCCTTCTTCTGGGGGTAAATCAGCAAACTCATAGTACCAGTGATATGGTATAGGAGAGGCTGGGAGATCAGTAAGAATATCAGCATCATCAAAATCTGCAAAATTATAGCCAAATTTCTGATAGAATTCAGCATTCCTATCAGCCTGATATTTCAGAATATGTTCCATGACAGACTCTGGAACATTATCATAGCTCTCCAGCAACTCTACCATTCTTTCCAGGTAGAAGAAGTCAATTCTCCTTTTATCTATGGTTGATGTCCTGCCACTGGTTGATGTGGACACCAGGTTGAAGTCCTTATCAACCTTGGTAGATCTTGATTCTTCCCACCACAGAATGTACTCAGTAGCCTCTTGATTTGCATTCATCTTAACCTCAACACTCTTGATTTCTTTAGATTGCATCTGTTGAATCTTAAGACTGTTGGGAGGAGTTGATTGAATTGGCATCTTAAGATTTCTCCCAAGTCCAGTGGCCTTTTCCTTTCCTGAGTACTTGTGCTTTCCTGCAGGTTTCTGTCTAGAGAACCAGGCTTTTGCTTTAGCTTTCAGTCTTTTGGGCTTGACAGTAGCTTTGGCTTCATCCTTGACAGAACCTTCCTTGACAGTACCTTTGTCGACAGCATCTTCCAAGACAGCATCTTCTATGACAGTATCCTTGTCGACAGTACCTTTGGTGACAACATCCTTTTCTGCATTTATGCAGTCAATAGCACATCTAAGAATGCTTGCCTCCAAAGCTTCCAGTATTCTTGACTCCTCTTCATCTGTTGCACCAGCATCTTTCTTTTCCTGGCTAGGAGTTTCTTCATTGTCTTCATTCTGAGATTGAATACCAGTATTCCCAGAATTACTTCCACCAGCATTTCCAGCATTTCCAGAAGCTTCACCACCTCCATCCTCACCATCTTCATCATCATCATCATCATCATCATCATGAGGAGGAATGTTATAGAGACAGCTTCCACCTTGATCATTTCTTTTAGCATTGGCTCTAGTGATTAGCTCCTTCACTCTAGCTCCCAGTGCCTTGTCTCTCAACACCAGCATTTTGTAGATCTCTTGAACAACAAGAACTCTTCCTGGATTGGCATTTGAACTGAGTATTCCTTCTAACACATTCAGAATTGACTTGGTTTCCATTCTAGATGGGCTAGTCAAATTCATGAAGCTGTTCCTTCTTATGCCATCCTTAGTTTTAGATCTGTAGAAGACACTTGGTGGATTTGAGTAGACTTCAGGTAGCTTCTGTGTGATCAGGTTCTGGATTTGCATATCCAATATTTCATTGAATGGTGTTTGAGTTGCCCTGATCTTTCCCTTCACAGCAACCAACACCTTTGCTGGCAGACTCTGCAATAACTGCATTGTGATGAAATAAGATATGCCAGAAGTAAGATAAATACTTACAGCCCATCTTTTCTCATCATTCACCATTACACTGACACTAGTGATTTGACCCTTTAGCAGTGTTGTGGTGTTGGTTGGACGGTTGCTTGGAGCATTCATTGCTTCTTCCACCATACTGCTAAATTCACTGTCATGGTTGTGTAATGTGCTCTCCCTGTAATCCACCATTAGAACATTGGCTTCTTCTTGATCAAATTCAGTGCCATTTGACCAAATAATTCCCTTCTGGATGGATTCAGGCAGTTTCCCTTTACCTTTCCCAAGTTTGTTTTGTTCCTCCATATCTCTCCATTTCTTCTGTAGAGCGGTTTCTTGAGTTCCTGGAGTAGGTTCTCTAATCACCACAGGAGGCAAGATTGGGTGTCTAGATGCAGATCTTCTTTGCATTGCATCTTGAGTTGCCTTTGACATCAACACCTGTTCACCATCCAATTCAGCTTCAACCAGGTCTTCAGCTTTATCCTGTGGTTGTTCATTGCTTGGTTTGGCTTGCTCCCCCTTAGTCCTTGCTTTCCTTTTAACTCCTGAAACTTGCTTTGCTCCCCCTTTGGGCTTCACAGATACTTGCTCCCCCTGAGTTCCACCTGATTCCTGAATAGGCAATGATTCTGATCTTGCTACCTTCTCCCCCTTAGTTGAGTTGGAAGCTACTAGGTCAGTAAGGAACTGAATAGAGAGTTGAGTAGCAGCAAAACCATCAACCACCAGTTGAGAGAGAGAATCCAGTTTGGAGTTCAAAGTAGCACACTGTCCTTCAAGAACTGCAGTCCTGTTACCAAAAGTAGCAGAGGGGCCACCATACCTTAACCTTCTTGGAGGGGAAGGAAAAGATAGGGGCCTGGAGGCTATGGGGGTTCTCACACTCTCAGGGTGTTTTTGAGTGATCTCATCACCCCTCACAGTTTGACTCTCAAGGCCTAGTGCCTGAATAGTGTGGGCTCCCTCAATATCTCTCTGGACATGCTCAAGTCCCTCTCCTTTTGCCAGCTCATTTGGCTGCCTCTCATTTTTATGCTCACCTCTCTTTTCTTTTATCTCTCTTTTCTTTTGCACACCCTCACTCAACCTAGATGCATGGGTATGAGCAGTACTAACATGCATGGAAGGAGAAGATTTAGAATGTACCTTTAGGAGTTTGGCAAGAGGTAGGTCATCATCAGAGGCATCCTCAATAAGTACAGCATCAAAATCAGGCTGGGAGGACTTGACAGCATCTCGAGGAGGAATGTTACTGTCAGTTGGGGTCTGGACTGCAGGTTCTGGCATGACAGCAACTTTGGGATGTGGAGTGACAGTAGGTTCTGTAGTGACAGTATCTTTCTCTCCACCTATGACAGCAGCTGTGTCCAGGACAGTAGCATTCCCAGTGTCTTTGACAGCAACAGAGGCTGTGACAGCATCTTCCTGAAGGTAAGATGCTCCTTGGAGGTTAGACAAAGTGTTGGCTGTTTCATTTTCTGACAAAATACCACTTTGCCCTTGCTCAGTGTTTGGAGGAGTGGGATCCATTTCACTTTGAGAAATGGGTTCTTGTGGACCACTAGATGGGGGCTCATCCATGATAGGAGATGGATGATCAAAACCTGAAGGGTTGGGACTGTCCCCTTCTCTAGGTTGTGGAGAAGAAACAAAAGAATGTGTAGGGAAGGAAGAAGGTGAAAGTGTAGTAGAGAGTGGGGGCTGATTCACAGGAGAAACATGTGAATCATCAATAGGAGCAGAGAAATCCTCACTGTGCCCTAACTCACTGTGTGTTTCTTCAAGTGGGGTTGTCTCAGGTTGTGAACCATGAGTTTGTGCAGACTCTGTACAGGGTGCCTTGGGAGACAGGCCAATTTCAATAGATGCACCTTGTTGAGAAGGCACATCTAGGGAGGTGTTTGAATCCCTTTCAGTAACTACAGTTTGTTGGGAAACTACAGCTTGGCTAACAGTGGTTTTGGTCCTCCTAGCTCTCTTCTTCTTAGGCTCAGGGGGAACCACTGGGGGATCTGTTTGACTGCCTTCCTTATTTGCTGCACTAGGTGCAGTGTCTCCCTCATGACTAACAGAGCTACCACCAACACCAGTTTCCAAGGGTCTTTTTCTGGATTCTTGCAAGGCCTCTCTTTGGGCTTTGGGAAGTCTAGAGGGCCTAGGCTGAGTGTATGGTGTGGAATGTGGGTTAACTGAATTTGGGTTTAATTCAGTTTCATTCTCAAGAGTAAAGGAATCATAACCAGAAGGTAATGGACAATCAAGGTTGGACACTTGATCAACCATGTGCTGAGTGAAACAAAGTGGAATGTGTGCATTGAGATTTTGTGATGATAATAGTGTGTGTGTGTTCTTTTTCAAGACAGAGCAAACCTCTAAACGAGGGGCAGCATCATTAAAATCACAAAATGAGTTGATACACATCATAATAAAGCGAGGGTAGATTGATACCTTCTTACCTATGGCAGCCCTGAGGTGTGCCATGAGAAGAGCTCCAACATTCACTTTGTATCCATGGACAAGGGAATGTGTCAGTTTCTTGATGTAGGAGGGTATCCCATTCCAGCCTGTAGACTTGGTAGAGAACACCTTGACCATGACATCAAATACCATACTCCACTCCTTTCTCAGATACTTCCTATCCATTTCACCAGACGGGTACCATTTGGTTGTTCCCTCTTCAAGAATAGGGCATGCATACCCAATCTTCAAGAAGAGCTTCTTTAGAGTGTCATCATCAGCAAGTTGAGAAAAGTTCCGGCCAGCTTGAAGTGTAATTCCAAGGGCAGTGTTGATGACCTCAGCTGTGAGAGTGTATTGTTGCCCATTAATTGTGAATTGAATAGCTGGGTTTTCACCCTCTGTTTGAGCAACAGCAGTCTGCCAAAACGCCTCAATCCTGTCTAGGTCAAGAATGGGTGTAGAGGTAATGGCAGTGCCAAGATAGGACTTGTTCAGGAAAAACACGAGTCCTTTGAACCCCTCACCAGCATCATTGGGGGAAAAGATGCCAGCAAAGTTTGTTTGAGAGAGAGACTGTTTGGGGGCCATGGAGGTTTCAAGAGAAGAAGAAAGTAAGAAAGTAGCTTTTTGCTTGAAGAAAAGTAGTTTGCCTTGAGTTTGATGAGAATGATATGTCTGAGTAACTGGGGAATAAAAGGGTATCTCAAACGTTTGCACAAAAAGTGGACTTAAAGAACGTGTCTTAACCCACTCTTAATACACGTAAGTTACTGCCCGTTATTCACTGTCAGACGTGGGGTGAATATCCAAATCCAACGGTCCACTATTGGTGACAGTAACCTGTGCGCTAGAAACAATCTGTCAGTAATAAGTGGTGGTGACAGTAGGTTTTGCGCGACAGCAACTATTGCTCAAAAACATGCTGTCACCATTAAGCCTTTGAATGACAGTATCCTTTAAAAGTCTTGACAGAATGTATTTGCCTGCTGTCAAGAAGGTTGCTGTCAAGACGCACAAGACAGTATCCTTCTTAGCGACAGTAACTTTGATGGAAAATTGTTTCTGTCAGGAACTTATTAGAATTCTGTATTCATACACTTAACCTAGAATTAACAGAATATGGATTTAGCAATGTAATTTCTGAGCACAGATATTATCTAGTTAATACAGATAAATCAATCATAAAAACTCGATAAAACTCAACAGCAAGAAACCTCATTCTTATTAATAAAATCATTCAATTATTGCATTGAGTACATTATTCTATGATTTTATCAACTAGTCCTAAAATCTCTTCCTTAATCTCTTCTTCAGAGCGACCTTCTTCCTTGAGAAGTGCCTGAAGTTCCTTCTCTTCTTCCTCAGCCTTGATTTTCTCTGCCTGTTCCTTTTCCTCATCTATCTCATCGAGGGCATCCAACAGCACCTCGAAGAGCTCCTCAATCTCTTCATTGTAGGGTTCACTATCACACTTCTTTAGCCCAACTTCAATCCCTACTTTGTTTTCCATTATTTACTTTAAAACTGAGAGAAGACTGGTGAAACCTAAGGTTAATTTATAGGTGAAACCGTCTAAGGATTAAAGTCTAATGGTCAACAGTTAGAGTACCCATACAACTACCACAGAAGTAATTAATGGTCATGCCCTCCTTTAATCCAACAGGTTAATGCATAAAGGTGTGAAAGTCTAATGGAACAGACATTTATCTCTCAAACTAAACAATTTACCACATTAATGTCATACAAAGTCTAAAAGTATGAGACTGGCACAAAATACAGACATGACTAGTCAAATCAATAAATGTTGTCACATAAAGACATAGACCAAGTAGACAGTAACTTCTCTTGACAGCAGGTTTGAAGATGCTGTCATGAGCTTCAAATTGAGAATTTAGAAACCTTAGTAAGTTAACATACCAAATTCAGCATTCCCAATTCACTTACCAACCTGTTGAAGGTTGCTTCATCCAATGGCTTAGTGAAGATGTCAGCAAGTTGCTTGTCAGTTGGGACATAGATCATCTTCACAGTTCCTTGTTCAACATGCTCTCTGATAAAGTGATGTCTTATATCAATGTGCTTTGTCCTAGAGTGTTGAACTGGATTGTCTGAGATGGCTATGGCACTAGTGTTGTCACAATAAATAGGAATGTCTCTTAACACTAGACCATAATCCAGAAGTTGACTCTTCATCCATAAAATTTGTGCACAGCAACTGCCTGCAGCAATATACTCAGCCTCTGCAGTTGAGGTAGAGACAGAATGCTGCTTCTTGCTAAACCATGAGACCAATCTTCCACCAAGAAATTGACAGCTACCAGTAGTACTTTTTCTGTCAATCTTGCATCCAGCATAGTCTGAGTCTGAGTAGCCAACTAGGTTAAATCCAGTGTTCTTAGGATACCAAAGGCCTAGGTTAGGAGTACCTTTTAAGTATCTAAAGATTCTCTTGATGGCTACTAGGTGTGACTCTTTTGGATCACTTTGAAACCTTGCACAGAGACATGTAGCAAACATGATGTCAGGTCTGCTAGCTGTTAGGTATAGGAGAGATCCTACCATGCCTCTATAGGTGCTTGAGGCAACTTTCTTTCCCTTAGGGTCAAGATCCAGACTTGTGGTTGTGGACATTGGTGTCTTTGCAGGTGATGAATCTTCCAAGTTGAACTTTTTGAGAAGTTCCTTGATGTATTTAGCTTGACAAATGAAGATTCCATCAGATTGTTGAAGAATTTGTAATCCCAGAAAGAATGACAATTCTCCCATCATACTCATCTCATATTTGGTACTCATGAGAGAGGAAAACTTCTCACACAGCTTCTCATTTGAAGAACCAAAAATGATGTCATCCACATAGATTTGTACCAGAATGATGTCCTTGCCATGATGCTTGTAGAAAAGTGTTTTGTCCACAATTCCTCTAGTAAACTGGTTTTCCAGAAGAAAGGTGGAAAGTGTGTCATACCATGCCCTGGGTGCTTGCTTTAGTCCATACAAAGCTTTGAAGAGTTTGTACACAAAATTATACATTTCAGCATCCTCAAACCCTGGGGGCTGTTCCACATACACTTCTTCTTCCAGCTCTCCATTTAGAAAGGCACTTTTGACATCCATCTGAAATACTTTGAAGTTGCAGTGTGCAGCATAAGCTAGAAAGATTCTTATAGCTTCAAGTCTTGCAACAGGAGCAAATGTCTCATCATAATCTATTCCTTCCTGTTGACAGTAACCTTTAGCTACTAGCCTTGCTTTGTTCCTTGTCACTAATCCATTTTCATCAAGCTTGTTTCTGAAAACCCACTTGGTCTCAATAACTGACTTTCCCTTAGGCCTTGGAACCAATTTCCATACATTGTTTCTTTCAAACTGATTTAGCTCTTCTTGCATGGCTATTACCCAGTCAGAATCCAACAATGCTTCATCAGTTGTCTTGGGTTCCATTTGAGACAGGAAGCATGAAAACATGCTGTCAGCAGAGACTTTGTTCCTTGTCCTCACTCCAGAATTGGGGTCACCAATGATAAGGTCATTTGTGTGATCCTTGTTCCACTTGGTGATTCTGGGCAAGCTACTTGATTGACCAGGAACATTTGCTTCAATTTGTTGAGTTGAATGCTCGCCAATTCCATTGTCTTCACCATGTTCTTCATTGTCTCCAGAGTCATCATTGTTCTGAATATTAGATGATATGGTGTGTGATTGAGCTGGAGTTTGGTTGACATTAGTGGTGTTGACAGCATCTTTGTCAACTTCAACAATTTGAGTGAAGCTGGGTTCTTCATTCACAATTTCCTCAACTTCCAAGTATCCTTGATTCTCAAATCTGAATGTCTGCATCTTTCCTTCTTCATGCAGTCCTGGAAACTTGGTTTCATCAAATGTGACATTAACACTTTCTTCAATAATCATGTGTTCCATAACATAAACTCTGTAGGCAGTCCTTTCTGTGATGTAACCCATGAATAGTCCTTCAAATGCCTTGGTGTCAAATTTTCCTTTCTTCTCATGATTGTCCTTCATCATAAAGCATTTGCTTCCAAACACATGAAAATATTTGACAGTAGGTTTCTTTCCAGTTAACAGACAGTAAGGAGTGCTTGCATGAGTTTTGTTAATCATGGTTCTGTTCTGAGTATAACAAGCTGTGTTGATAGCTTCAGCCCAAAAATATGTTGGCAGTTTGGCATCATGCAACATAGTTCTAGCTGCTTCAATGAGAGTCCTGTTCTTTCTTTCTACAACTCCATTCTGCTGTGGAGTCCTTGCAGCAGAGAATTGTTGTACAATTCCTTCATCTTTACAGAAATTTCCAAGTGTGGCATTTCTGAATTCTGTACCATTGTCACTCCTCAAGATTTGGACTTTTGAGTTTGGAGTTCTATCAAGAACTCTGACTTGATCAATAATCACTTGAGCTGCTTCATCTTTGGATTCAAGAAATTTCACCCAAGTGTACCTTGAGTAATCATCCACCATTACTAAGGCATACCTTTTTCTGGCCATAGATGGTACATTGACTGGTCCAAAAAGATCCATGTGAATCAACTTGAGTGCTTCTATGTTGGTGTTCAGGTGCTTGGATTTGTGCACAGCTCTCCTTAGTTTGCCCATTTGACAATCTTCACACAGTCCTTCTTGACAGAATTCCTGTTGGGGCAAACCTCTCACTAACTCCTTCTTCATCAAAATATTCATTGTCTTGAAGTTGAGGTGTGAGAGCTTCCTGTGCCAAAGCATACTGTCACCAACAGTAGCTTTACTGTAAAAACAGTAAACCTTATCCTTCTTTGTTGAGTTTAAGTCAGCAACAAACAAGCTTCCTTTTCTGACCCCTTTTAAAGAGAGGCTTCCATCCTTCTTGTGATAGATGTTGCACATCATCATATCAAAGTCAACCTTGAATCCTCTATCACTGAATTGACTGACACTGAGTAGATTGTGCTTTAGTCCATCCACAAGAGCAATGTCTTCAATATCAACATTTCCAATCTCCAAACAGCCATATCCCACTGTGTAACCCTTGCTGTTGTCTCCAAAGGTTATGATTGGGCCAGCTTTCTCAACATAATGTGATAGCAGGGCTATATCACCTGTCATGTGTCTTGAGCAACCACTGTCAATGATCCACATGACTTGATTTTTCTTCTTTCCCTGCAAAACAGAATGTTTCTAAGTTGCATATGGTACCCAATCTTTGTTGGGTCCTGCAATTTCAGTGTTTCCTGAGTTTCTTTCAGTTACAACATCACAAGCATTATCAAAGACTTCATGTTTGACTTCTCTTTTCACCCACTTAGGTTTAGAATTGGACTTGGTCCTTTTCTTAGTGGATGAAGCCTTTTTGCTGTTGCCAGCAGGCTCAGAAGTCTCAACAGTGTTCAGGTATGAGCATTTTTCAGTAGAGAGAACAGGTAAGTTAAAGCATGTACTCATGGCAGTGATTTTGCATGGCATACAATCAATGTTATTACAGACACTCATAGTTCTATGCATAAGGGGGGTTCTGTGTAAGTTACCATTGAGTTCAGTAGCATTCATCTTATTCTCAATTGGTTTCTTACAAACATGTGTTAAATGATGTGTAGATCCACAGTTATTGCATAGTTTTCTAGAGGCACCTCCAACATTTGTGTGTCCATTTCCTTTATTGACACCTACCTTACCATTCCTGTTCTTAGACTTGGGAGTTACTGGATTGACAGTATGTTCAGAAGTTGCTGTCGAACTTTCCTTGACAGTATCTTTTATTCCTACTGTCTTGGCATAAGGTTTGAAAGTTACTGTCTTGGAATCATTCTTGACAGTATCTTTGGAAGATCCTGCCTTGCCAATTGTGACAGCATCTTTTGAACTTGCTGTCTGATTGCTTGGTAAGTTTACTGTCTTGGGGATTGTGACAGTATCCTTTCCATCCTTGGATGTGCTGTCAGTACCTTCATTCTCATCAAGAATTTCTTGTTTGATGAGCATGGCTTCTTCATCAAACTCAATTTCAGCAGCTTTGAAAATAGGAGTTTTAACTTTCTTGAGAATGGTGGGTTTGACAGCAGCATTTCCAGGACAATCTTGAATCACAGTTTCCTTTCCAGGTCTTCTATCATATGAAAAACCTATACCAACAGACTGATTTTCTGTATGCTTATCATTGTAATCCTGAACTATCTTTGATGAGTTTCTATAAGCTTTAATCTTAAACTCATTTTCAGCAATCTCATTCCTCAGGAATTCCTCAACCTCTTTAGCACATTTTAATTCATTTTTAAGTTTAGCATTCTCTTGAGCTAAAGAGCCTAGTGAACTGGTTTTGAGAACTAGAGAATCATTTTCAGACTGTAGTGTTTCATTTAGCTTACCCAGCCTAGTGATTTCCTCATTAGCAGCAGATAAGCTAGTAAGGACATTGAACATTTCAGCACTTAAGTCTTTAATGGTTTTCTTATACTCATCAATGGACATATCAAGTAAGACAAGTGAAGGTACCTGACTTGGAGAGGTTGATGCTACTTCATCAGTGCTAGCCATGAGAGCTAGGTTTACATATTCTTCTTCTTCTTCATCATCAGAATCATCCCAACACTTTCCTTCAGCCACATAGGCTCTACCTTGATTCTTCTTGGAGTATCCACCAGTTCCTTTCTCATATCTTTGAACCTGCTTGGGTCTCTTGCATTCTGTAGCAAAATGACCAGGTTCTCCACAGTTGTAACATTTGAACTTTGATCTATCCACAAATCCAGTCTTGTATCCTCCTTTGGTTGAGCTTCCCACAACAGCCTTTGATGAACTTCCCTTGTTGAACTTGGATGCTTGGCCTTGGGGCTTGTATGACCTATCCTTCTTGAACCTGAAGTTCTTGAACTTTTTGGCCATGTAAGCCATAGTAGGATTGTCCATGCTTTCCAGTTCCTCTATTGTATAGAAGTCTTCATCTTCCACATCCTTGAGCTGTAGTACTACTTTCTCATCATCTTCAACCACCTCTTCTATCTTCAAGGTTTGTGCAGGGGTTGGTTGTGTGATTTGTAATACTTCACTTGGCTGTGTGATCCTTGGCACATGTGCTACTAGGGCACTTGACATATTGGCCATCTTGTTCCTTGTTCCACTTTGTATGGCTCTCTTTTGAAAGAGTTCAAGTTCATAAGATTTCAGAATACCATAAAGTGTCTCAAAGGTTATATTGTTGAGATCTCTTCCTTCTCGTATGGCTGTTGTCTTGTGTTCAAGGTGATCAGGCAGTGTGAGCAGGAACTTGACATTCAATTCTTTTCTGTCATAGTACTTGCCATGTATCTGTAGTTCAGTTAAGAGCTTACTGAACCTTTCGAACATGGAAGTTAAGTCCTCACCAGGCTTGGCCATCAATGCCTCATATTGAGATATCAGTATTTGCCTTTGGTTGCCCTTAACTTCTTCACTTCCTTCACATAGTAAGGCTAATCTGATCCACATCTCCTTGGCTGATGTGCAGCTTATTACACTTCCACACATGGCTTTATCCAACGTGAGAGAATCGAGCAAGATGAGTTGCAAGTGATCATCTAGCACCATTTTCTCCTTCTCAGGTTCCAAAAATTCTGAGGGATCTTTGGGAACCCAATGTGCAGGAATTATTTCACCATTTACTGTTGTGGCTTCAACTTCCTTCCTTGGTATGAAGGGACCATTCTCGAGAATACCTGGGTACAGTGGATTCGCAGCTTTGATAAACAACAAGATCTTTCTTTTCCAGATGCTGTAGTTCTCTTTATCAAAAGCTGGGATCTTGATACTGTTTGATTTCTGCATTTTCTTCGGGATCTCAGATATGTATGTTAATCTGAAGGCTCTGATACCAGTTGTTGGTCCTTGTGTATTGCAGAAGGGGGGGGGATGAATGCAATACTGATAAAATTCAATCTAAATTTCAACAACTAAAATCAAGATTAAACGTTATCAGCAATATATGCAATCACGAACAGTATGCAGTAAGAACAAGATTCACAAAATAAATGTTTTATTTATTTTGCAAAGTGTTGCTACAACCTCAAGAAAGAATTCTCGAGCTTCTGTTTTCTCCAAGACACTAGCTTGTCTTCGATACCATTCTAGAATGAATTGATAGTAGGTATAAGACTAATCCTATCACTATCAGTCACGGGTTTGTGAAGCTGCTGTCACTGTCAAGTGGCAGCTTCTTACAGATTGCCTTACCCATGTGACTTTCCTAAATTGCTAACATGTCAGATATACATTACAAAGGAAGCAACCTAGATTCATTCTATTTCCAGCTAAAACAATTCAGCAGATACAGACTTGACCTTGCTCTTGAATTGATTCGCTTTTGTTTTGTAGTGCTTGAAGCTTCTGTCGTAGTCTTGCAGACTTGGTGCAGCTTGGGGATGCTGCAACACGCCTGTTTCTTGAACATTGAGACTCTCACGGGATTTGACTGAGAAAGATACCTAGAACACGGATCTTTATTGAGACAGTTACTTTTGCCGCAAAGCTTGCTGTCACAGGAATGTTCTTTTGGTGACAGTATGAATTCCCCGCAATAGTTGCTGTCGCGGATTCCAAACTTGCTGTCGAGGGCTAAAGTTGCTGTCGCGTAGTCTTCCGCCAATGTTGCTGTCAGAGTGAATATGCTGTCGTGACTTGCAACATTCTGTCTTCTTGTAATCTTACTGTCACAGCTTTAGGACAGTAACCTTTATTCATGCTGTCATCTAAAATGTATTCTTTGAGGCTTGAACACATGAGTGAACTTCTTTCAAATTACACAACTAGAATAACGTTACATACTGATTACAAGAACATACTTTGGCTGTGACAGTATGTTCTACTTAATTAAAAAATTAAGTACATTTAAAGTTAAGTTGCTTCTATGCTATCACCCATAAATCCCAACAAACTCTGACTGGCTTCCAGTAAACTCTGATGAGTACCTGGTACTTAAACACTGATGAACAAACGTCAGCAATTATATCTAACATTATCCATCAAAACAACCACAATCATCCACCAAAATCAACCATTCATCCACTAAATTATACTAACTTAATCTAACTCAAAACTAACCATAAAAATCGATTTATAACTAATGGTTAAAATAGTTTATACCTTCCATGATGCCTTAAACACACTAACAAAAGCTTACAATCCTTGCTTGAGCCTTGAACTAACCTTAGTTGCTTAAACTTCAAGAACAAAATCAAGAACACAAGTTAGTATTTCGAAATCACTATTCATGCCTCAACTTTGATCCAATATTTAACCATGTTATGCTACTTGGATGGCCATGAAATTTTGAACGTACCTTGGGTATGGATTGAGGAAGCTTTGGACCAAATTTGGTGATTTTATCATGATTAGAATTCGAGTTATGAATTTTTCTTCCTCCCTTGGTCATGCTGGGCAGAAAGTTTGAAGAAATGGGGTGGGGAGAGTTTTCTTGGCTTTTCCTTGATATTTTCTTGATAAAGTGAAGTGGGTGGCTGGTTGGATAAGTGATAGACATGATGATGTAGTGTGCTTGTGTCATCGTTTGCCAAAGGTCAAGTTGTAAAATGTATTAAAGAAGCATCTCCAAAGGTCAAGTTGGAAATGTATTAAAGAAGCATCTTTCTTAATCCACTTGCTTGGCTCTTGGTTTGGTTTCACATGGATGATACTAATGTTGCATTCCTTAATTTAATCTTGTTACATGTTACTTCCATGCTTGTGTTCAATCCACTAAGTGTCGCGTTGTTCGGTTACCGCTTAATCTCGTTATAAAGTGTTAGGTCCAAAGTATCGTAGAAGGGGGGGGTTGAATACGATACTCACAAATAATTTAATTTCGTTCGCGGATTATTCTTTCAGTTCTATAACGAAATCAAACACACCAAACCAAATCAAGTTTCGGGGAATATATCTTTTTATAAATATAAACCTCGAGGGGTGCTACAATTTCTAATCCGTAGATTAGCTTCAATGAGTTTTAGGCTATTCATAATCAATACATTGATCGAATTCTGAGCACTATAAATTTCTATGATCTTCTCCGGCTCAAAACTCTCTCTCCGTAATTGCTACTATGAAAAATAGCCAGACTGAGGAAGACACTACCTCCTCTGTATAATTGTAGTCTTTGTTTTTAGAAAAACCATCGAACCAAATTAATTGAATTAATCTTGGCCGTTGGATCTTCATCAACCTGACAAACAAATAAACTTTTCACCTGCTCCTACAAATAGAAAACTATCGAATTGGAAATCCATCGAATGGAAATCCATCGAATGGATTAAAAGAACCTTTAATTCGATGGTTTTTTATTACAAACTATCGAATGTAATTCAATTCCATCAAATCAAAACTTTAGAATCAACTTTACATTCGATGGTTTTTTAATATATAATAAAAAACTATCGAATGAAAAGTTAATTCATTAGTTTTCATTTGAATTTCTTGACTTACATTCGATGGTTTTCTTTATTGAAAAACCATCGAATTCAATTCTTGTCTTTTATCCATTTATGATTCCTCTGAGCTCCTGGGTGTTTAAGTTTCAGACTGTATCATTTTCTTCCGAGACGATAAAACAATTTGATCTTCTAGTGCCGTCACCTAGTGCAACTGGTCTGGTTCACAGATGAATAACACTTGATCAATTCTTCTTTTATGTCTGCAATTCAATGCTGCTGATAAGTCCTTTTTCGTCCTGGTTACTTCATCACTGGAATCCTGTGGTACTGACTCTAAATCATTCACATACTTCTGTCGTCTTGAAAGTCTTGTTTCTTTTGCTGTCACTGAGGCTTGAACATTTTCATGAACTTCTTTCCGTGACCTGTTTACGGACTTCAAGAATACATAACGTATTTTGACTTTTTGAGTTTACCTTATCTTCATTGATCCTGGATTCCTGTGCTTCTGTTAATATTATTGTCTGTCTTGTTCTTGGTTGAGTTGTAGTTATCTCTTTTACATCTTATGTTACATTATGCTTTACAATCTCCCCCTATTTGATTGGATAGAGTTCGACAAGCAAATACTTCGAGGATAACTCAACTAACTAAGGAAACATGAAACTACTTAAAGTAAGACAGCGTAATAATATTAATGCATTCTGGATCAGATATATATACATTTCCAGATTTCATAAATCAAAGAACAATAAAACTTTTCACTTTGAAGTTGCTCCTCTTGTTTGAGCTGATAGTTCTTTTGTTCTTTGCTTCTGTTTTTCAGTCCATTCCAATCTCACCTTCTTCACTCATTGGATCGGAGTTAGCAGCGTGATAATCAATCACTGATAGATAGTGCAGTGGTTCTCCAGGTTTAAGGATTGCTCCTAGGATGTGTCTTCCAATATATCCAACCTCTTGACTCACTCCAGCCCATAACTATGCAATGTTAACATCTTTCTTGTTTAGCTTTGGCATGTCTGGCAGTCTGGTATGCACTTCCAATCCTCTTTCCACTCTTTTCCTATAGTAAGGAACATTCTCCATAAGATATTTTCTTAGAGTGTCGGCTGCTTTTGTCCTTCTCCGTTGATGTGAATCTAGTGGATCTAAGATACTTCTCAACTGATATTAGATATTCGTTTGGGTAATCTCTCAGTTTGTCCTCCGTCATGTAGCCGATTCTGAACAAGTCATTCGTCATGAATCTAACCATAGGAGGGTTTTCAGTAATCTCTGGACTGACTTTCATCAAGATCTCCTTAACATGCTCTTGGAGCAGTTCATTTAGCTTTGTAGTTCTTTGGATCTTGATGAGAATCACCTGCAGTTTTGAGCTGCTTGGTGTCTTTCTTCCAGTGATAGAGAATTTGCTTCTTTGGCTCATGCTCCTCCTGATTCGGTTGCTCTCGCATGAATTCAAATTCCTCTTCACTTTCTTCTTCTAGTACAATGTCCTCAATCCAGTACTGTCTAACTTGAATAGCTTCATTGGTTTACCAAACTCCCCATCCAGTTGTTTGCCAACCTTCATTAGTCACTTCATTTGTTTCCCCTTCTCCAACTTTCTCCCCCTTAGTTGAGGAATCCTCGATGAAGTTATCCTCATTATAAAGGAAGTAGAAGGATCAGGTTGTTGTTGTGAAGGTCCGGGTTGTTGGTTCCTCAGCATATTCCAAATAGACTGTACCCCGTCACATTGATTCTCTTTGACATCAGTCCTCAATTCGACCAGTTCTTCCATAGTGGATTTCCTTGTATGTTGTGAATTGTCATCTCCTTGAGGGTGAATTGAACATGTACCTCTCGGTAATAGCAAATCATCAATATTTGAAAGGGTTAGGGTGTCACTCCTCAAGTTTGGCTCTGGGTGTACACTCAACGTTTCTGTCAGTGTTTCACTCATTTTTCCTTTCCCACTCAGGCCAGGTGTAAGTGTTTGTGTTTCACTCAAATCCCTTTGTGCTAGTTGTACCTGCAGAAGAAAAAACCGTAGCCATCTTTAAGAAGGTCACCGGTGGTGCAATGGGGCTTCGCAAGTCCCCGTCCTTGGTTAAACCAAGTTGCTGATCATCCTTAGATGATATATCCTTTGAAGGATCTAGAGTTTGAATCTCTAGGGGGTTAGAAACAGGCTCTTTTTAACAGCAGAGATCCCAATCTTCCCCAATAGTCTGTGAAGACTTTACCTCAGCAGACTCCTCAATTAAAATTGATTCATTGTCACCGAGTTGCCGATCTGCACCTACGTCAGACCCTTTACCCGCAGGATCCAGACATGTTCCATCTGGGGAGGTAGACAATGACCTTTTAGATTTTGCATTTAGGTCAAAGCCTTCTCTCGACGTCTGTGAAGACCTTTGGTTCTTAGAACCTTCAACCAGTGAACCTGACCGTAATATGGTCGGAACACCAGTTGCTTCCGTCAATTCTTCCTTACTTGATTGAGCTATTGGTTCAGATATAGCTTTCGTTAGCTTAGCCTAATCAGCATCAGAAAAATCACTAAAGGGCGCTTTGGATGAGAGAAATGAAGTATCAACAGTTGCCTCGGTTTCTGTTCTTCTCCTTTTAGAGGTAGGCAGAGCTGTTGTTGAAAGGGTGTAACTCCTTATGTGGTGCTGCTTTGGCACTATCTCCCTCTACACTCAGGGATGTCTGTATACTGGGTATAGTAGGAGAAGGAGCTTCGTTTGTTGTTTCATTTGGCTCGTTCAAAGGCTCTTCGACCGTGGTTAGAGATTGTGGGTTTGCAATCTCATGGTCTGGATGGCCACTGAGGGCTCTGGATCAACATCCATTGGTTCAGGACCAATTTCAGGTTCAGGTTGAGGAAATTACCTTCAATTACCTGTTCCCCTGGGGGTAGAAGTGGTAGGGGCACCGTTCTTAAATATTCAAGTTTGAACAGTGGGCACCCCTGGAAGATGATTCTTTCTTATCAGAGCGGTTATTGCATTGCTCTTTATCTTCATGCACTTCATGGCCTCCTCTTCGGCGAATGTCTCACGCTCATCATCTGTTAAGATATCATTGAGAATTAGCTGTAGGAACCTAGGATAGAAACAAAGCACATCATCTATGCCTGTTCTTTCATCCAGTGGTCCCATGTCAGGTAATGCTTAAGGAACTCTCCCACAAAGAAGTTAGGTTATTGACTTCTTATGAGAGTGAAGAAAGCATGTATCTCCTCAGCTGTGGAATCTGGAACATGCTGTTAAAGTCATGTTCCGTCACCCTTATTGTTTTGCCCCCTGGCACAACAAAACTGAAGGATCTTACGTTATTCTCACTTGTATCCGTGGCGGTTGTGTACAACGCAGTCAATTGATCAAAGCAAAGGACTACGGGAGTACTCAAGGCGTATGCCACTGACGAACGTGTGTTCAGAAACTCTGCCCATGCACGAAACTGTAAATTCGTAATGGCTTGCAAGTTTTGAAACGAGACATGATTAGTCTTGGTTACTTTTAAACCAAAACTAACACCAATTAAATTTAATTAATTATTACTAATTAATCAAACTTGACACAAAATACCCTTAAAACAAAATTACCCTTTTTTCTTAATAAACACAACTTCGAATCACTATTATCAAGAACCCTACTTTTGGTAACACAAATAATCAGAATTATCTGAAGAAATCAATTGAAAACAATTAACTTCTAAAGAACAATAGTGAAAATAGTTTTCTTAAAAACAAGTTCTTGAGGCAGTGATGTTCTTGGTTATATGTATTCTAGTAAGTATAAACAAAAGCCCTTAGATCTGATAATAAGAAAAAAACGTAAGGGGTTGTTAAATACTTATTGAATTGACAGGGGCAATATTGTCTTTACAGTGTTCGATGTTTTTAATAGTATGTTCGATGGTTTTCAGAAGGGGGTAAAACTGTCAACTTTACTTCGATAAATTTTGAAAAATAACGAAGAGTTTGAAAATCAGAATTTAAAAAGTTTTTCTGAAAAACTATCGAACTTGTTTCCTTTTAAAGCTTGAAAAACTATCGAGGGATCCTTTGTGGAAAAACTATCGAGAATTAAAATAAAGGAAAAATTAATTCTCTCAGATAGATTTTCATTTTAATTCAAAAACCATCGAGAATTTAGATAAAGAATTAAGAAATTCAATTCGATGCTTTTTCAAATTTTCCTCAAAAAGTATCGAGAAATGTTTTCAATAGTTTTTCTTTTTCCTTTTCAAAAACTATCGAAAATTTATTTCGATAGATTTATCTATGTACTTGAAAAACTATCGAATTTCCTAAATTCGATATTTTTTGCTTCTGTCTTCATTTTAAAACCTGTTCTTGTTTTAAAATTTAGACTGTTTTATTTCCTGTCAAGTTTTAATTCTAATAAATCTTTTCAAATTTACCAAAATCAATTGTCAACAGAAAATTCACAATTTTCTCAGAATAAAATCGACTAAATATCATTGAATGATATTAACCAATTAAAATCCAATAAATTATGCTGCATATTTATTTTATGTATTTTAAATTATGGAGCAAATAAGATATTGAACTGCTTCAATTTCCATAATTCAAATTTCATAAAATAAATTAATACTAAATATCTATGAGCTAGATATTAGCACTAAATTATTAATGTGAGGACTGGATGTTTGAAGACATGCTTTCGAAAGAAATGATACCTGTTGTCAAGGTGCATTGTCGTGGAGTGGTCCACAGAGTTGTTGGAGAAGAATTTATTTCCTTTTATCATAAAAAGAAATCAATCTTCCTCCACGAAGTTGACAGCTTCTAGAGATGCTTCTCCTGTCATTTGGGTTGACAGCTTCCAGAGATGCTTCCCCTGTCTTTCTTACAACCTGCGTATTTTATATCTAAATAGCTAAACATGTTAACAAGTATCTTTAGGTTACCATATTCTGAGATATGGTATTCCCTTAAGATATCTAAAAATCATGTTAATAGCTATAAGACTAGATTTTCTTCCACTCGGAACCTTGCATATTGGAAACTTGAGAATAAAATATGTGGTGTCAATTTGCAGCTAATAACTTAATGAGACGCATACCTCTCTAGCTTGTCATTTCTGTCTTTTACCTGATTTGTCCTGATCAAGCTTTAGTGGCTGCTGTTGGCAGGGAGTCTTGGCATGTCTAGAATCTTCTCAATTGTGCACATTCAAAAGATTCTTGACTTACTTTTATTGCCATCACTCTTTTGGCTTACTTGTGCTCCTAAAAGAATTATTCTTCTGGCTTGCTCAAAGTAATTCCAAAAAGAATTGCAACTTTCCCAACTTACTCATCTCGTACATTCTCTGCAGTGACTTGGCAAAAATTCTTGCACAAGTTTTCGTTAGTAGACCAACATATAATATAATCATGATATCACTGCACATATATGACATTATGTTTGTGCCTTATGACGACTCTAATAAATTCATATTCTGTAAAAGTTCAGTTAGAGTGTCATACCATGTCTTTGACGATTGCTTGAGTATTGATACTGGTTCATACCAACCTGTAGTGATCTTGTGAAGAGAAGTTATACAACGTCCAATTGATCTGCAACAGCAAATGTCATGAGCTACTGTACATTGACTTCTTCTACTATCTCACCAACCAGGAGTGCACTTGAACATATTCACCATATATCAAATGTTGAATATGCAGTAGGTGCCAGATATATCCTGATAGCCTAAAGTCTCGTCACTGGTGCTTCTTGTTAGATACTGCTTCCTAATAGTAACCTAGCATCCAGTTTGGCCTTGTCCCTCATAACAATGCCAATGTTGTCCAGTATCCTGGATACCCATCTTGTTCCAATAACAGATTTTCCCTTAGGCCTGGGTACCAGCTTCCAAACTTTCTGCCTTTCAGATTGATTGAGTTCATTTTGCTTTGCAATCACCCAATCTGGATCCATCAGAGCTTCTTTACCTTTCTTTGTTTCTTCTTCAGAAAGAAAACCAAGAAAATAATCATTCATACTCTATAGCTCCGGTCTTCACTCCACCACTAGGATCACTAAGAACTAGACATCAGGAATGATATTGAATCTAAACCCTTTGTCTTGACAGATATGTTCTTGAAGTGTCCTCTTGATTTTCATTATGGTGTTGATCTGACTAATTGATCCTTCTTTTGCTCCCCCTAAGCTGTTGCTGGGATTTCCTGAGAATCCTCATCCTCGCTGAGTGGTTCTGTTGAAGTACTGAGCTGTGTAGTTAAACTACCATTACCACTGCTTGGATTTGAATCATCATTACCATTAATTTCACACATAACAGCTGAGAGCTTGGAGTTGTTGAACATCATATTCAGACTTTCAATCACCTCTTGTTGATTAATCAAATTTACCTCGTAGGCTTATTCCACTGATTAGCCGAGGAACATATCCTAAAGAGCCTTAGCTGCCAATCTTGCCAAGATGCTTACTTGTAAAACATTTTCCTCCAAACCCCTGAAATAAATTCAGTGTTTGCTTCTATTGGCCATCAGGGAAATGTGATTAACCTCATCTGTGATGTCCTGTCCTTCAGATTGAACGAACAACACCAGTTTGTATTAAGATTAGTCATCAACCATCACTGAAGTATATCTTTACTTTGTTGTAGACAAGACATTAACTAGTCCGTAGAGTTCCATACGTATCATCTGAAGCGGCTCAGTAATGTTTATCACATTATAGCTTTTCTGTGATGTTTCTTTGACTTCCCTTAATGACATGCCTCATATATTTCATCCAACTTGAATCCCAGATGAGGCAGTCCTCTCACCAATACCATCTTTAGAAAAGAGTTCCTTGTATTGTCATGCAAGGGTGAGAGCTTCTCAACCTTCCTGCTTGAGATAAAACACTGTTCCTTCATTGAATTGACATTTTGTCCTTTGATGCAGAACTGTCTAAAAAAGATTTGTGCTTTGAATCTTCAGCAAGAAAGTTGCTTCTAATTGTTATCCTTGACTCCAATTATTAGTTGTTATCAATGATACCAATTATTGTAAACATGATGACATTCCATTTCCAACATAGCCTTGTCCCGTGATGAAAACCTTTGCTGTCATCTCCAAAGATTATTGACGGAACAGCTTTCTCAATCACATTTGATGGCAAGTTCTTTCTTCGATCATATGTCTTCAGTAGTAAAGACCAAGAAAGCATATAAATCGATTAACCTGATTTGCCTGCACTCACAAATGGATTGACAGTTCTTGGTACCCAACTTATTTGCTTGGGTCCAGATGGATTAGAGATTTTGCTTTTAAAAGTGGTAACAACAGCTTCAACCTATACATGCTTATTCTTATCTCTGACTGACCTTGCAGTCGTTGCTCTAATGTAATTCTTTAAACATGCTTTTTCTATGATTAATGCAAGTTCTAAGAGATGCATTCATAATATTTAAATAAGCAAACATGTTAATAAGAATAAATGGCATACATTGAGCATTTTGACATTGCAGATAAGAGATGTGCAAATTAGGCATTTTAGAAAATTCAGTACTTTCTACTTTAACCAATATACACAAGTGTAACAGGTAGCAAGTAGATTTACAGACATTCAATAATTTTCTAAGCACACATGGAATAAAAGAATTAACAATTAAATCACTAATTCTATCTTATCCACTCTGTTGTTGTATGGCATCTAACTTTCTCTATTACCTAAGTCAATTTTAGATACAGCTTGGTGTTCTACAAATTCTACTGACTCTAAAGGTAATTCCTCCATCCTTCAAACTGATTATCCCTTAACAAACACTTCAGAATAAATGAGCAAATCTTGTTTTACTAGGGATACTGAAACTTAGCTTAACTAAGGTCTTATGTGCCAGAAACTTAACCCCTAAAAAATAAGAGTTGTTTCTTAAGAAAGCTTCTATCTCACTTGCAAATCTTATTCTACAAATATTCATACACACATATATAAGATCTTGTATATACATGCTTTGAATATTGAGAATTAAATACTGCAATGGTTCAAGGAAAAGATACCTGAGATATGTGAGGTGAATCATCTTCAGAGATTGCTATGAAAGCAAGATATCCATGATTTTCTCGTCATCTGATCCATCCCAACTCTTTCCTTAAGCAACATAAGTTGTGCTGATGCTTCTTCAACAAAGCATTCCACTTCTGTTTCAGCTAATTAACTGAGTCCCTATTCTTCTTTGTTTGTCAGGCTCCTTCATTGTGTAGCACACCCTGATAGCTTCTCGTTACATAGTTCTTATCATAGTTGAAACTATCAGTCTTGATTTTGTTACCATCTCAGTCTGTAACTACCTCCTGAACTGAATCCTGAAGAATCTTTGCTCCGTAATAAATAAGCCTGATCCATGGATGTGGCTTTTGTACTCCTTCTGAATCTGATGTGACTAAACTTCCTTGACAAGTGAAACACTGATCTTTAGTCTAGTCTCTCGAGGTTTTCTACCTGAGCTTCTTCTGATTCAGCTACTAGTAATTCTTCTATTCTGTTCTGAGGTTCCAACATTAATAAACGTTACTGAGATATTTGTTTGTCCATAATTAACCTTCCTCTGTCACAATCTTTTGTGAACCTTTGGCTTAGGATATGAAATATTTTAAATTCCAAGAATTTCGAACTTTTTGAAAAATAAAATATTTCAAGAATAAAATTCAAATTATTTAAAATTCAAAAATTTCAAGAAATTAAAATTTTTGAAAATTAAAAAATCCGAAAATTCTGAGAACTTGAGTGATTGGCCTAAAACACCGGATCTAATCTGTATATCGATTAACAAGCTCTGATACCAATTGTTAGGTCCAAAGTATCGTAGAAGGGGGGGGGGTTGATTACGATACTCACAAATAATTTAATTTCGTTCGCGGATTATTCTTTCAGTTCTATAACGAAATCAAACACACCAAACCAAATCAAGTTTCGGGGAATATATCTTTTTATAAATATAAACCTCGAGGGGTGCTACAATTTCTAATCCGTAGATTAGCTTCAATGAGTTCTAGGCTATTCATAATCAATACATTGATCGAATTCTGAGCACTATAAATTTCTATGATCTTCTCCGGCTCAAAACTCTCTCTCCGTAATTGCTACTATGAAAAATAGCCAGACTGAGGAAGACACTACCTCCTCTGTATAATTGTAGTCTTTGTTTTTAGAAAAACCATCGAACCAAATTAATTGAATTAATCTTGGCCGTTGGATCTTCATCAACCTGACAAACAAATAAACTTTTCACCTGCTCCTACAAATAGAAAACTATCGAATTGGAAATCCATCGAATGGAAATCCATCGAATGGATTAAAAGAACCTTTAATTCGATGGTTTTTTATTACAAACTATCGAATGTAATTCAATTCCATCAAATCAAAACTTTAGAATCAACTTTACATTCGATGGTTTTTTAATATATAATAAAAAACTATCGAATGAAAAGTTAATTCATTAGTTTTCATTTGAATTTCTTGACTTACATTCGATGGTTTTCTTTATTGAAAAACCATCGAATTCAATTCTTGTCTTTTATCCATTTATGATTCCTCTGAGCTCCTGGGTGTTTAAGTTTCAGACTGTATCATTTTCTTCCGAGATGATAAAACAATTTGATCTTCTAGTGCCGTCACCTAGTGCAACTGGTCTGGTTCACAGATGAATAACACTTGATCAATTCTTCTTTTATGTCTGCAATTCAATGCTGCTGATAAGTCCTTTGTCGTCCTGGTTGCTTCATCACTGGAATCCTGTGGTACTGACTCTAAATCATTCACATACTTCTGTCGTCTTGAAAGTCTTGTTTCTTTTGCTGTCACTGAGGCTTGAACATTTTCATGAACTTCTTTCCGTGACCTGTTTACGGACTTCAAGAATACATAACGTATTTTGACTTTTTGAGTTTACCTTATCTTCATTGATCCTGGATTCCTGTGCTTCTGTTAATATTATTTTCTGTCTTGTTCTTGGTTGAGTTGTAGTTATCTCTTTTACATCTTATGTTACATTATGCTTTACATAAAGTATCAGCGGTTTTCGTTCTAAATTCTCAAATCAAATATAATAAAATTCGAAAATATTAAATCCTCAAATCCTCAAATTTAATATCTCATTTCTTGAATATAATAATATATAATTCACTGCCCGGTCAAATACTACACCAAAATAAAATTTGGAATTTCTGAATTTCGATCGTCTTTGTAGACACTTATTTACTCCGTAGATCACTAATATGACTTCGGAATATCCACACTACGTCTCGTACATAGGTGGCATGAAAATTTTCTTAATCCTCAAAATCACTATTCATCCACCAAATTCACTATTCACTGATGCACTTAATCATAATAAGAAAAGTATTAATTTTACCACAAATTCGGGTTATTACAGTCTCCCCTCCTTAAAAGGATTCCGTCCCGGAATCAGCTTAGGAATAACTGGGGGTACTTCTCTCCCATTGCACTTTCTAACTCCCAAGTGGATTCTTCCACTTCTTGATTTTCCACAAACCTCTCACTAGCTTGGCAACCTTGTCTCTTAGCACTTGCTCTTTTCTATCCGTGATTTCCACAGGTTGTTCTTTGTAAGTCAGACCAGGTTGTATATCTACCTGCTCGTACTCTAACATATGCCGGGCATCTATAGTATACTGATGTAGCATTGACACATGAACCCCGTTATGACCATACTACAAGTTTGGGGGGGGGGGGGTAAGGCTGGCTCGTAGGCCACCTTCCTGAAGCGTTTTAAAATCTCAGATGGCCCAATGAATCCCGGGCTCAACTTCCCTTTTCTTTCCAAATCTCATTAATTCCTTCCACGAGGATATCTTTTAGCATCACGAATCTCTAACCTCATATTCTCTATCTTGTTTGTACAGAAAATACACCAACATAAACTTGCTTGTCATTCATCAACATGCCATTTAGCTTATCAATAACAGTACTATCTCTATACTCGCGGGCTTAGTCCGCATACTTTCTCTGTCTGTCTTGGCTGTCACTAGCCGCTTATTGCTGAAATCTTTTGTCTTTCTAGTTTGTTGGACTAACTTGGGTTTTGTGTAAAATCTCATCCTTTAATTCCCGATCATTCGGAATCCATCTCTGTCTCATTTTAATTAAGGGTATCGGCCACCACATTGGCCTTCCCCGGATGGTAGTGTATCTCACAGTCATAATCCTAGGTCAATTCTAGCCATTTCTCCATCTCATGTTATCTACTATCACAGATAACTCAAACCCAATTTATTACCTTCCATAAAAATTTGTGGGTGAATTAGTCAACCCAAAATAACCTCGCTGAAAACTCGAAGTGTCTATTCCTAGTACGAATCGCAGTCTTGGGTATATCCTCGGATTTAACTTCCAACTGGTGATATCCAGTTCTTAAATAAATTTGGAAATACACAGCGTTCTTCCGCTGATCAAACAATCATTTACAAGGGTAACTATTCTGTTAGGCCGAATACACAATATATAATCAAGTATGTATGAGAATAACAATCAAGAACACAGGTTTTTAAATCAACAAACTGAATTATATTAAATAATTCTCTTTTAGTGATGTTAATGAATCACAAAGAGCTACTAGGTTACAAGAATGATATATCAATGAACGTATCCCTTCTAGGGATAACCTATCTGTGTTTATATAGTACACAGCTACATACAATCCTTCTCTAATTGATATTCCTATAAATTAGCTATACAATTGTTATCAATTAAGGATTGCTTCTGTTTTCTATTCCGTTTCCTTAACTGTCTCAATATATTCTGCTTCTTTCCATCTTCAGAATATATTGCTTCTAGAATCTTCAGTTTAGCACCGACAGCTAATTCAACTATCACCTTGTCAGACTTTAACAAACTCTGACCGGCTTCCTTTAAACTCTTCACCCTGTCAGAGTTTAATTAAACTCTGACCGGCTTCTGATAAACTCTGATATGTACCTGTTACTTAAACACTGATGAACAAACGTCAGCAATTATATCTAACAATCTCCCCCAACTTGTGCATAGTAAAGATGTACAAGTTAATAAATAATTGATGATGTCAAAACATATAACAAATGCAGTGTTTAAATATATTCAGAGTTTAACTTTAACTTAGAATAGAAAACTTTAAAAACTTACAGTCAGACTTTACTTAATCTCTTCAATATCAGGCACTGTCCTGAGATAATCGATTAACAATCTTCTTTCAGCCTTTTCTAGCTCATCTACCATGATTTCTTTCAGTTCCTTGAGCTCTGGATCACTCTCTCCAGTCTGGTAGATAGCTGCCCTTAGTGAATAAATGCTGTTTTTCCTCATATTATTTCCTAGCTTTATTATGAAGGATTTATCTGATTCCAGATTAAATTCCAACACTTTTATGCCAAAATCTGTTCTGAGTCTTGCACTATTTCTTTGCATTTCAACAAGCTTTCCATTGTAATCTCTGTACTTTGGTATATAAGAGCCAACAGACTTTAAACCAGAAAGAATTCTAGCCTTCATCATTTTGCTTCTTAACACCTCAGCTGCTTGATGAGTTCTTTGATTTTTGACTTTTAACAAATACAGCACATATTCTAGTTCTTCTTTCATCTTTAAACTGATATCATCTTCACTCACTCTGTATACTCTGCCATCAGATTTGAAGTATAACAGAAAATCTTTCTTTAACCCTCTATGATGTATTAACTGAACTGATTCTAGAGTATCAAGATTTTCTTGAGTTACTCCAACTCCAGGTTCAGCTAGAGAAGTATGATCCATTGGACTATTGTTCACTCTTTTCTCTCTGTGAGATCCAAGCCCAGATTTATCTCTTGACTCTTTTCCCATGACTGTTCTGCTTTGGAGAAGATTTATATTTGCTGGAATCAAAGAGTGTTGAACAGTGATTGGCTTGGCAAAAGTCCTTTGTAATTGTGAAGATAATTGTGTCTGTACAACTTGAGTAGTATCAGAGGTTGTCACAGCTTCTGATTTTTGAACAACTTGAGCAATGTCAGAGGTTGTTTGAGCTTTAATAGAAACATCAACATGAGCAACTTCAGAGGTTGAATAATTCTTCTCAGATAACTGTCCTTCTTCTACCAGTTTACCTTTTCCTTTATCAGATTTTGAAATCACAGGCCTCCTTGTATATTGTAAACTCTGTTGAGAGTTTACATTTTCTTTAATAGAAATTCCCACTTCCTTTTTCTTAGGAGCCTTAGCCTTTTTCTTGTAAACACCAGCTTCAATATTTTTCTGGTGTTCTTCAGCAAGAAGCTTCATTTCAATATCCATATCCTCCATTGTGGCTTCACCACCATGTTCCTCCATGAAAAGTTTAGCAGCAATCTCTTCATCAGTAGTTGGATTTGATGAAATCACTAGTCTCTTAAGTCTTGAAGAAGATTGACCAGTCTTTGACCTTCTCTCTGCTTCCTTGCTTCTACCATCATTTGCATCATCCCTCAATCTCAAGGTTGGAGTCCTTTTGCATTTGTCTTTAGGAACTCTCTCCCCCTTTTTGACATCATCAGGAATAAGCACTGATGTCAACAACTCCAATGAAGCAGCAATGGAATCAAGCTTTGTAGACATGTCAGCTTGATTACTTTCAACTTTAGTAAGCCTCTGTTTGATTTCAACATGATCATTGATCAGAGTAGAAACTTTAATTCTATCATTTCTTAAAGCCAAGTCTTTAACAGCAACATCATTACTCAATCCAATGACAGCTTTATGAGTCTCATCAAAGCGATTGTGCAATGATTTGACTTGAACAATAGTAGCCTTGAAATGTGTCAGCAACTCAGGAGTTGAAATCTCCTTTGCAGATTGAGCAACAAAATCAGCAGTCCTTTGATTGGAGAAAATACAGTCTGCACCTGACCAGTTAGCATAGTACATATCTCGATAATGAGCTTCAGTGGCAGCTATATTTTCCTTGACTTGCTCAGCTGTAGGATCCCTTAGAAAAGGTATAGATTCATCAGAGTTTGAAATCTCAGCATTGATTCCAGAGTTTGCATGATTAGAATGAAAAGAGTTTACAGAAATGTGATCAACATTATCAGAAACAACCCTATCAGTATGTGCATCTGCAGTTTCTTCAATAACATTGTCAGCAGTAATCTCAGCATTTAGCTGTGCAGCTTCAGGAATCTCAGAGTTTGTATGAACAAAAACCTCTGCTTCTATAGGAACAGCCTCTTCTTCAACATTCTCTGCCATAGGTTCATCAAGATTCTCTATAGCAGCTGCAATTACCTGATCCACCTCCTCACCCTTTTCTGGAATTGTATTGGTGACAGAAAGAATTTCTGTGTGAGTTGCAATGGACTCACCTATAACTTGAGTGGGTTGATCAGCTGCCACATCCTCAGTATCACAAACACTGATACTAGGATGTGCTGCAATTTCTTTTTCAACATCCATCTCCAATATTGATTCAAACACAACATCAGGAGCTTCAAAGTCAATATTTACTCTGTCCTCAGGAGACATAGTAGTAATTAAAACCTCCTCTTGAACTTCAGGAGTTACATGCTCCATAGAAACTCTGTCTTCAAAGACAGCTTCATCAACAACAGTCTCCTTAGGCACAGCTAAAGGAGCTTCAGTGTTTGGAGAATCTGAACCCATACTTTGAATTATATCTTCAAATAGGTAAGCAGCAACAAGCTTCCTTTTCTTGGCATTAGCAGATGCAGATTCATTAGAAGGCTCATGTGTATCAGAAACAGATCTGTTTGCCCTCTTCTTTCTTCTTGAAGTACCAACAGAATGTGGTAAAGTAGCATCAGTATTTAGAGTTTTAGCAGCCTTGAAAGCTCTATGCTTAGTCCTACCACCAGTCTTTGATTTCTGAGCAACTTGATTATCAGAGTTTATCGGTTGAGACTGAGGTTCTGGTTGCTGTGGTTCTGATTGTTGTTGTTGAGGTTGAGGTTCTGGTTGTGGTGCAAGAAAATTTTGAATAACAGTTGGAAGTAACAACTCACCAACGTTCCCTTTCTTGACATCCTTGTTTATCAAATCAGAGAATATTCTTTTATGCAACTTAAACGCAGGAATCACATCATTTGCAGTAATGTCAATCGTAGGAACACAAGTAGTAAATAGCAATTGACAGAAACGTGCAAAATAAACAACTCACCTATTCTCTGTCATTTTCTCCCCTATATTACTCAAAACCAGTCTAGCAAAATCATAATTAGTATTATTAAGAAGAGAATACCCGATTTGCAGACTATCAATTGGAAAACCCAGGTGTTATCATGACCTGACAAGGAACTATTATCAGAAGTAGCAGAGCACAATAGCTTCTGGCTCTAGCTCTTCTGCTTCTGGTGTTGCATTCAAGTACTTGTCCTGGTTAAATAGATCAAATCTTTTGTAACCATAGTGATTAGTATGCAATAGAGAGATTAGCTAGATAAGAGTATGTAATTTTCTGAATGTTAATCAAGTTTGAATCATTAATGAAAAAGATCCATTGTTTTACTTTACATTTCAGAACTACAGTCATCAGTATTTCATAGCAATTTTAAAGTGAAAGAAATGATATCACCTTAAACAGTAAACTAACATACTCATCAGTGCTACTAATCATCATCAGGACTTATCAAACACACTCTTTCTTTTCTCTGTTAAAAACTGGTACCAATCAGACTTTTTCACAAAAACAAATGTCTAATCTCAAAATTATAATATGTCTGAAACAAAGAAATTATTTTAACCATCAGAGATTAAAACAAAGTTACCTCGGCATATGTCACACAAAACATCAGTGTTTATCATTTGTCCTTCTTTGTCAATAGACTCCTTTCTCAATCTGTACAGTTGTGAAAATATGTGTGTGCAATAGCAGAGTTTACTGAAATCAACATTTAAATCATCTCAAAGTGCATAAAATCCACAACCTTAAGTAGTAAAAACTGGTTGCCTAAACTCTCATTTATAACATAAAATCTGATTTTATATCTAAACTCTGTATTCTGATATCCTTTCATTTGGATATATCTTTTATTTTTCACCCCCTTTATTTATTTTTTTTTTTTTATTATTATTATTTTTCCAGTAATCAGTGGTTGGCACTAGTCACCAAAAATCAAAGATTTTAGCCCTTATTTCATACAATAAGTTCCTGGATCTTCCTAGGCTCAACTTGATCTCAAAGGAATTTGTGCTCTGTTTGGCATCTTTTGATTTGAGGGTGAATTATTTGCAATTAATAATCAGAGTTTAGACTTTTCATCAGTTAATACAATTAATTTATGAGAGAAAATGCAAACAGCTAATACAAACTCAGTGTATAGGATCAATAAACTAAGAGATGCTACAAATATTGAGACAATATCATGCTGTGTTAACTTACTGCACATATTTGAGATCAAAATCTATATAACTCTTAAGGATTCATAATTACTTACTGAGAGTTATGATTCATACAAATTTCTTCATTGGTCCATATGTTTCAGACAAAATTACAATCAGAGTATGACATTAAATTGTAACAATCAGAGTATGACTGACACTTCACAGAGATTACTGACAGAGTTTAACTGTCAGAGTTTACCATCAGAGTTTAACATGCTGGTGCACATAACAGTTAACACATGTAAGAAATCATGAACATAAAAAGCAAACATGTATAGTTTTTGAGTCTAACCCGTATCTCTAGTCAGAACCAGAGATCATTCCAAGTTCATTTACCAATCTTGTAAAAGTAGCTTCACTCAAAGGTTTGGTGAAGATATCTGCAAGTTGTTGGTCTGTAGACACAAAATGAAGCTCAATGTTTCCTTCTTCCACATGTTCCCTGATAAAATGATACCTTATGCTGATGTGCTTGGTCATGGAATGCTGTACTGGGTTACCTGTCATAGCAATAGCACTTTGGTTATCACAGAAAATAGGTATTTTAGAGTACCTTAACCCATAATCCAGCAATTGATTCTTCATCCATAAAATCTGTGCACAACAGCTACCAGCTGCTATATACTCTGCTTCAGCTGTGGATGTAGAGATTGACTTCTGTTTCTTGCTGTACCAAGAAACTAATCTGTCACCTAAAAATTGACAGCTACCACTTGTGCTTTTTCTGTCTATCTTACAGCCTGCAAAATCTGCATCAGAGTAACCAATTAACTTAAACTCTGATTCTCTAGGATACCACAAACCCAAGGTTATGGTTCCTTTGAGATACTTGAAAATCCTTTTGACAGCTGTTAGATGAGGCTCTCTGGGATCTGCTTGGAATCTTGCACAAAGACATGTTGCATACATGATATCAGGTCTACTTGCAGTAAGATACAGTAGTGACCCTATCATTCCTCTGTAGTTTGTCATATCTACTGAGGCTCCTGTGTCTTTGTCTAGCTTTGTTGCAGTAGCCATGGGAGTTGTAGCAGATGAACTATCAAGCATACCAAATTTCTTGAGAAGATTTCTGGTATATTTTGCTTGATTGATAAAAATACCATCATCTGTTTGCTTGACCTGTAAGCCTAGAAAATAACTAAGCTCTCCCATCATGCGCATTTGGTACCTGGATTGCATAAGCTTTGCAAACTTCTTACAGAGTTTGTCATTAGTAGATCCAAAAATAATATCATCTACATAAATTTGAACTAACAGCAAATCATCACCAGAATTGAAATAAAACAAGGTTTTATCAATTGTACCTCTTGTGAACCCACTTTCTAAAAGAAATTGAGCAAGAGTTTCATACCATGCTCTTGGTGCTTGCTTTAGTCCATATAATGCCTTGTCAAGCCTGTAGACATAATCTGGATGCTTGGGATCTACAAATCCTGGTGGTTGTTCAACAAATACTTCTTCTTCAAGCTTCCCATTGAGAAAAGCACTTTTTACATCCATCTGAAAGACTTTAAACTTCTTGTGTGCTGCATAGGCTAGAAAGATCCTTATGGCCTCCAATCTTGCAACTGGAGCAAAGGTTTCATCATAGTCAATTCCTTCCTGTTGTGAATACCCTTTTGCCACAAGTCTAGCCTTGTTTCTTGTAATTACACCTTCACTGTCAGTCTTGTTTCTAAAAACCCACTTTGTACCTACTATAGATCTGTTCTTTGGTCTAGGTACAAGTGTCCAGACTTCATTCCTCTCAAATTCATTTAACTCTTCTTGCATAGCTGTTATCCAGTTAGCATCTTGAAGAGCTTCTTCCACTTTCTTTGGTTCTGTTTGAGACAAGAAAGCGTGATACAGGCATTCATTATTTGTTGCACTTCTAGTTCTTACACTAGCATCAGGATCTCCAATTATGAGATCAGGTGTGTGTGCCTGTGTCCACTTTCTTGCTGTTGGTAAGTGGCTTCTTGCATCATTATTGGATCCTCCCCCTTGATCCATGCTTTCCTGATTCATATTTTGAGTTTCTGCAGCATCTGAGGCTCCCCCTGAATTGGATTGCTCAGAGTTTGAACTGTCAGTGTTTGAATCAGCTTCCTCAACAGACTCACTTGCTGTGTCTTGTTGAGCTTCATCACACTCCCCCTCAACTGGTTCTCTATTTTGTTCTATTTGAGAATTTCCATTTTCTCCAGTATTAACCAGTAGAGGTTCAGAGTATGCTTCATCAGAGTTTGTCAAACCTGCTTCATCAGAGTTTATATCATCAGAGAATAAATCTTCATTTTCAAAACGTAGTTGGTCATATCCATCCTTGTCTTCAAGTCCAATTATTTTCTTGTCATCAAATGACACATGTATGGATTCCATGATCACTTTAGTTCTCAGATTGTAAACTCTGAATGCTTTTGTTGACAATGGATAGCCAACAAAGATTCCTTCATCAGCTTTTAACTCGAACTTTGTCAACTGTTCAGGATGAGTCTTCAACACAAAGCATTTACATCCAAATATATGAAAATATTTCAAATTTGGCTTCTTATTTTTCACCATCTCATATGGTGTTTTCCCATGCTTGTTGATCAGTGTAGCATTTTGAGTAAAACAAGCAGTTTGAACAGCTTCTGCCCAGAAATAAGTTGGTAATTTTGCTTCTTCAAGCATAGTTCTGGCTGCTTCAATTAAGGTTCTGTTCTTTCTTTCAACTACACCATTTTGCTGTGGAGTTCCAGGTGCAGAAAATTCTTGTTTCACTCCTCTTTCCTTGCAGAAAGCTTCCATGATTGAGTTTCTGAATTCAGTTCCATTATCACTCCTTATAATTTTGACTTTGTGCTGTGATCCTTTGTCCAGTAGATTTACATGATCCATCAGATTTTGAGCAGTTTCATCCTTCTTTGATAAGAAATACACCCATGTATATCTAGTATATTCATCAACAATTACTAGAGCATATTTCTTTCTGCCCATAGACATCACATTCACTGGTCCAAAGAGATCAACATGTAGAAGATGATAAGGTTCCACTACTGAAGATTCAGATTTGCTCTTGAAAGATGACTTCCTTTGCTTGGCCTTTTGACAAGAATCACATAGACCATCTAGACTGAGTATTGATTTTGGAAGTCCCCTTGCAAGATCCTTTCTTATTAGCTCATTAATGTTGTTCAAGTTGAGATGAGAGAGCTTCTTATGCCAATTCCAACTCTCTTCATTTGACATTTTTGCAGACAGACACACTGTATTTCCATCAGAGTTTGTTACCAAACTTGCTTCATAGATGTTGTTGCGCCTGTGTCCAACTAGAACAACTTTTCCAGTAGATTTACTGATCACTTCACAGTATTCAGAATGAAAATCTACATGGTTTCCTCTGTCACAGATTTGACTCACAGATAGCAGATTATGCTTGAGTCCTGAGACTAGAGCTACATTTGTGATGATGACACTTCCAAGATTTATATTGCCATATCCCAGAGTGTGTCCTATGTTGCCATCTCCATAGGAAACTTTTGGGCCAGCCTTCTCCTTAAAGTCTGATAGCAGGGCTTGATTTCCAGTCATATGTCCTGAGCACCCACTGTCCAAAATAAGTGTGCTCTCTTTTATACCCTGCAATCACAAATAGACACTAAGTGTTAGTTTTAAGGACCCAGACTTGCTTGGATCCTTTGTCTTTCTTAACAGTGGTAACTTTTAAAGCGGTATTACTATCAACAGAGTTTAAGCTAACATTGTCAGACTTTACACTTGCAGAGTTTGCTCTAACCCATTTCAGGTTGGGTTTTAGCTCATAATAATTGTGATAAATAGCATGATAACTCTTACAAGTATAAATGGAATGCCAAGTGCTCCCACAGTGTGTGCATAAAGTCTGTGGTTTAACCCTTACATAATCATTCTTTACTCCTGATGTAGAAGGTAAAGAATTAATATGTTTGTTCTTATTGCAAAATCTAGCAAGATGATTAGAACTACCACAATTATAACATGTTTTCCTTGGAGCAGCAGCAGTAGGCAAATGATTATTTCTTTTATTTATGCCTATCTTTCCATTCCTATTCTTCTTGGACCCTTTTGGTTTCATGGCAGACTTTACCTCTTTGAGTTTATGATTGAACTGTTTTCCTGTCATCAAGCCAACATCAACCTTTTTTTCACAAGTTTTTACTGACTTTCTAACAGCTTCTAACTCAGTAGGCTTTTCTGTTATTGAATCAATATTAACCTGTCCATCACAGATTTTTACTGGTTCTTTAACAGCTTCAATTTCCATAAGTTTTTCTGTTATAATATTTTCCTGTTTTTCACAGGCTGCATCTAATTCCATATCAGCTACCCTCATTACAACAGATTTTAACTTATTGGCTTCTGGAACAAATTTCACAGGTTTAAGTTGTGGTTTAACCTTAACCTTGTCTTTAAACCTAAGTTCATCATTTTCACAATAACCTAAACCTACAGAATCTGTTTGAAACACTTGATGAGTGTCTCTTCCAGAGTTTGTCCAAGTCTTAATTATTTTCCTTTCTTTTTCTAAATCAGATTCTAGTTGCCTATATCTTTTGAGCAACTCCTGTTCCACATAAACAGCATCATCTCTTTCTTTTTGAATCTGCTTCATATTTTCAAGCTCTCCTTCAAGAAACTTGTTTCTATCTTTAAGACTAAGATTCTCAGATTTAATTCTCTCATTTTCTAAAGTCTGATCCCTATAGCTAACATGAACACTTTTCAGATATACTCTTAACTCAGAAATATTATCAGTGTCATAAGCATAAGTAGTTAGGGGTACCTTATTTTCAGATGATTCAGTATCATCTTTGACAGTTGCCATAAGAGCATAATTTTCTCCATCATCAGAGTCTGAAGTATCTGCCCAGTCTTTCCCTTTAGAGATGAGTGCTTTCTCAGATTTTCCTTTCTTGCACTCTGGAGCATAGTGACCCATCTCCTTGCACTTGTAGCACTGGATTTCAGATTTATCCTTCTTTCCAGACTTGATCTCCCTTCCATCAGACTTTCTGAAACTTTTCTTTCCAAAGTTAGAATCTTTCCTTGAGAATCTCTTTCCTTTCTTGAAGTTCTTGAATCCCATCTTTTTGAAAGTCTTCACCATCAAAGCGGCCATTTGCATCAATTCTTCTTCATCATCCTCAGAGTCAGAAGCTTCATCAGAGTTTGAGCCATCATCAGAGTTTGATGACTCACTGTCAGATTTAATCACTAAAGCCTTTCCCTTGGCTTTCTGCCTTGATGATTCCTTCTTAATGGGCTTCTCCTCAACTTTGAGAGCAACAGATTTTGTCTTCTTGCTGGATCTTCTGTTTCTTTGTTCTATCTCAAGTTCATGAGTCTTTAACAATCCATAGATCTCATCAAGATCTGTATCTGCAAGATCATAATTATCTCTGATTGTTGTCGCCTTTAAATCCCATCTTTCAGGTAGGGATAAGAGAAATTTGAGATTTGACTCTTCAAGCTCATATTCTTTATCAACCAGAGACAGATCATTCAATAATTTGCAGAATCTGTCATATGTCTCAGTCAAGGTTTCATTGTTTCTTGAATCAAAGTGCTCATACTCCTGAGTGAGTATAGTCTTTCTGTTCTTCTTGATAGCAGTGGTTCCTTGACACCTTATCTCCAAAGCATCCCAGATCTCTTTTGCAGTTTTGCATCCAATTACCCTGTTAGACATGACATTATCTAAAGCACTATGAAGTAGATGTCTAACCTTTGCATCCTTTGCAATTGATGAGATGTCCTCAGGAGTCATATCTTTCTTTTCCTTTGGAACAGTCTTTTGTTCTTGACCATCAACAGCAGGGGAAAATTTAGTTGGTATATGAGGACCATCATAAATCCTGTCAAGATATTCTGGATCTGTAGCCTCCAGAAACATGGTCATCTTCACCTTCCAAATCGGATACTCTACTGGCCTGAGAATTGGAACCCTGATTGTTTCATATCGACTCACAGAATTAGGCTTAACCTGTTCAGCCTTGGGAGCAATTTGATTTTCTTCAGACATGATTAATACTGTGTTTGAATCGAAAAACTGTATATATTAAACAGCCGTGGCTCTGATACCAATTGTTAGGCCGAATACACAATATATAATCAAGTATGTATGAGAATAACAATCAAGAACACAGGTTTTTAAATCAACAAACTGAATTATATTAAATAATTCTCTTTTAGTGATGTTAATGAATCACAAAGAGCTACTAGGTTACAAGAATGATATATCAATGAACGTATCCCTTCTAGGGATAACCTATCTGTGTTTATATAGTACACAGCTACATACAATCCTTCTCTAATTGATATTCCTATAAATTAGCTATACAATTGTTATCAATTAAGGATTGCTTCTGTTTTCTATTCCGTTTCCTTAATTGTCTCAATATATTCTGCTTCTTTCCATCTTCAGAATATATTGCTTCTAGAATCTTCAGTTTAGCACCGACAGCTAATTCAACTATCACCTTGTCAGACTTTAACAAACTCTGACCGGCTTCCTTTAAACTCTTCACCCTGTCAGAGTTTAATTAAACTCTGACCGGCTTCTGATAAACTCTGATATGTACCTGTTACTTAAACACTGATGAACAAACGTCAGCAATTATATCTAACATATTCTCCATGTCGAACTCATTCAACTCTCGAGGTTCGATGCATAATCTTGTGCTAACATTTTTCTCTCTTACAACAACACCGGGCTCTCCACGGTGGTACACTGGGTCTTATCGTATTCTTGCCCAGCAATTCTTGTAACTGAGTCGCTAACTCTTTCATTCCCACTGAGGCTAACGGGAGATGCGGCACTAGAACCTGAATACTCGTTATTCATTCTCATGTCATCCCAATCGATATTTGGTAGCGCATTAGGATCTTGTACAGTCTCCCAAAACCACTGTAGTTTCCTTTATACTTGGTGTCTCTTTTCTTGGCGTCAACCATAAGAGCTAATTAAGCCTCGTATCTCTGGCGTAATAGTTTCTTAGTCTGAACTATATTCAAGAATCTCTGAATCTGTCTCCATCCTTTATTTATTACTCTCTCTCCCATACAATCAGTCTGGGCTCCATTGGGTGTCAACCAACCCATCCTTATTATAATATCAACTTCTCCCAACTTGAAAGGAATCAGGTCTATCAAAAGTGTCGACCTCATATTTCTAGTTCACAACCTGGATGTACCAGTCTTATGGGAAAATCCCTCAATTGACTATTTCTACTTGTAATTATTCCCTTAGCGGCTCGGCCTTAAGGTTTAATTGTCATGCAACATCTTGATATACAACGATACATTTGCTCTGTCTAAATAGTATAGAAGGGTGCCTGCTATTTAAAGGTCCTGACAGTGGGCTGCTTGTTGGAGGTAGCCCTGGTTGAAACCTACTGGCTTTCTTTTCTTCTGTGTTCACAAACTCCGGAACAAACCTCGATAATTCGGAAAACTTGGCCTCATACTCGGTCACAGTCATGGTTTCTTGTTTTAATTCTTTAACTTTTATTTTCATCCGGGTCTCCATATATTTCCGGAAATTATTTCTCTAAAAACAACACGCTACTCCTCTCCCAAGTCACAATACCAGCTCCCTCTGACTCCATCGCCAGTACTTATCTTGTTAACCCAGAGGTAGTGTCCATTCGTAAACAACTCCTCCAAAATCTCAATTCCACTATAGGGCATCTATCTAACACCGTTGTCACTGGAGTTCATGCCACATCGCTATTCCTTTCACATATATCGATTGACCCCCTTTCCATTATCATAATATCCTTGGGAGAATAAACCAATTTCATTGATATGTCACTAATATTCTATTCATCTTAGGGATTCGCTCCTGTCATAGGCGATTTCGTTGCGAATCTAATTCCTATCAGCGAATTTTGACTTATTTGACCTGGTTGGCCTCCCCTTGGAATTCAATGAGGATAACAAAAATTATGGGGCCTTGAAAAGATAGCTCCCATATCAAGGAAAACGTCACACACTGGTAATCATAAGGTTATGAGTTTTAAGGTAACCTTATTGGAGGTAAGAGAATTTACCGAGAGATCAACATGATCATAAGAACTCAACGTTGTGTGCCTCGATTGAGACATTACTAAAGGTAATTAGCCTTCTTGTATTTCACAACTCACAAGTGATGGCGTCCCATCAGACTTCTATCACATAGACAGATAGTCCTTGTAGCCCCTATAAGTATAGGGTTGTTCGTCTCAGTGGAAGTTGAAAAGTATGAAAGCAATTCGAGATCAATTTAATGATTATCGCCTTTCGACAATATTTCTCAAAGGAACACCTTGTATTAAAATTGAACAGATTCCAAAGGTGCGGTTTCCAAAGAAAAGAATAACCAAAAAGATACTGGTACTTAACAAGCAAGTGGTGAGGTATCATCATAGGGTTTTTCATTATTTGAAGAAAAGTGGAAGCTTGAATAACATCATTTGACGGGGCTTCGAAAACCTGAAAGTAGGCATCGTGACAGCCTCTAACACAATTGAAATTAAATATGATCTAACACAAGTGTTATAAAATAACTTCGAAGAGGGAATATACCCTTTATCAGAATTCTTTCTTGGAGAGAGGTCAAGATAGATCATAGATTGGGGAGGTACCCCACATAATTTGCAAATGGGGAGGGTACTACCAAGGTCTCTACGGATGCCTTCTATGTCGGCTCCTCTAATGGATAATCGTTCAATTCCAAAGCTTTTCTTTTCCACGCACCCTAAGGTGTTCGATACTTACGTCATTGCCGACTTGTAATAGTTGCTAAGAATCCAACCATCAACATTTGCAATCGCAGGGAGTTCTATTCGACTCGACGCAAGCATCTCAAGCAAGCGTTCTATCGTAAGAGGACTTCGATACCGGTGTCGCCCATAGCAACGACGAATTCCATATGTCAACTGGGCGGTACTCCGGAAGATTGTTAGAATCTACAGGCTTAAACCCAATTACTATTATAACCATTTTCATACCAAACATTCCTTTCTTGTATCAATCCCGGATGCTACATAAGCTTAACACTTGTGGCATAACAGCCTTTTTATTTAAGTCTTTCCCAGACTTTCTTAGTCCGTCTTGATTCTTTAAATATATCTCATTTTAGCGCACTCGTGTTACAATGACACCTTGCGTAGTACGTACATACAAAAATCTTGCTCGAGGTAATAAAATGCCTCAGTACCGTAGTAAACACCTTCCTTGGTGGAATCGCTGATCGTGGGGAGTTAAACCCCATAAATAAGGTAATGCCTCTACTAGTTAAGGTCACTAAGTACTCTTAATCATAGATGAAGTTTGAACGTCTTCGTTCTTACGTATGCTGCCTCCCTAGGCACTGCAACAGACTACGAGTAACGGGTCTCGTTCAAATCGAATCATTCCACCGGTATTGGCTATTCAGCCTCTACCTCTTCTGCTTTGGAGACTCTACCCCATTTCTTCGTCATATCTCTTGTTGAATCATAACGATTCTAAACTCTCGTATCGGAACTTATTTGACCTCTGAAGGTTCGTCCGGTCCTATTATACGACCTCAAGTAACATACCACATCTTTATCAATCAACACGTTCTCTACAAGATTCTTTCCTTGACCCACTATGGGGTCTTCCTCTAGATCCTCCTATGGATCTTCCTGTGTCGGGTCTCCGTCCATTTCAAGGAACGCATCAACAATTTCCTACTCGAAGGCCTCAGGGTCTGGTATCTCGGAATCCCATCAATCTATAACTCATACGAATCGAGGTGACTAACCATGAAGTCCTAATTACGGTTTCCCAGAAGAAGTCCCCTCTCAGGCTTCATCTTAAACAGTCAGGGTCATGTCCTCTAACTCGACTACGAACCCAATTTGAGCTCTAGATGTTCTTATCATTATTAAGGGTATTGTAAGACTCGATCTCCTATCGTTTCTGAGGACTGTAACCTAACGCTCTGATACCATTTCTGTAACAGCCCCAAATCCGGGGTCAGGGATTTAGAGTAGTCACGATCCACTTACTTTTTGCCTTGCCGGCTTTACTCACAATAGACACAATTCATCTGCTTATGACCCCACAATGTATATATCTCTCACACATACACACAGGTTAGAGTCTCAGAAATGACACAAATACAACCATTGCGGAATAAATAATCTTTATTACAATACCCAAATGTCTTTTGAATTTTCTACTGATACAACTCCTAAGTAATGGTACATTACCAACTTAGCCTTGTAATACTCACCACCCTCTCATACCATTCATATCTATACATAAGATGAATACCAAAAGCTCCAGCTTGATCTGACTGGTTCACACTACTTCCAGGATCACTGCTAGAAACTGCTCATGAGAATGCCTTGCGCTTACCACTCGCTTGAGGGATGTGCGCCGAATCCTTGGTGTTAGGAATGAATATCACCTAGAAACTAGACAGAGGGGGGGGTGAATGGATAGTTTGATATATTTTTGCTTTCTTGAAACTTAAGATAAACTGTATATGATTGTGCTATGTAATATACAGAAAGTAACCAACACACACAATCACTTTAATCCACTTTGTATTAAGCAAATTAAATACTACAGCTTTCCAAGAAATTCTCAATCGAATTTCTGGATTCTAAACAAGAACAGTTTGTACTTGCTTGCTTACAGAGAAAAGATCTTAAGATAAAAACTATGTGTATCTCTCTTACAGCTAACAATAGGGTGTGCATGATATATATAAGCCCTATACAAACTAGTGCACACTCCTATTTTTACACAGTTACCCCTTGCTGAAAGTCCAACTTGTCCTGCTATAAGAAGTTAACTGTGTTAGGAAGGACCACCTGCTTTTCGGAGTCTTTCCCGTTTCTGTAGCTGCTTGTCTCTTATCTTTCTCTCCAAGTTTAGCTGTAGATTTGCCATCTGTTCTTTGGACCACCTTGCCAGAACAAATGATTCAGTATTTGTCTCCTTTGATTCTTGGTTCTGTACCTTGATTTGTCTTGTTATAAACGGCTAAGTGTTGATATCATGAACTCCACTTTATTCCCGACTTCGCGATCTCCCTTGTGAGAACTACGCGATATAGCCTTTGATGACTTTGCGACATAGGCCATAAGATGACTATGCGACGTAAGTCATTAGAGGACTATGCGACATAAGCCATTTGAGGACTATGCGACATAAGTCATTTGACGACTATGCGACATAAGTCATTTGAGGACTATGCGACATAGGTCATATGATGACTATGCGACATAGGGCTTCTGAAGACTTCACGATCTAGGCTTCCTTGACTTTGCTGACTTCAACACTTCACGACATGAGTCTTGAGGACTTCACGACATAGTACAAAAAGGACTATGCGATGTAGCACTTCACGACATGGATATTGGTGACTTCACGACACAGCTTTCTTCAGACTTTGCTATATAGTGCCTTAGACAAATTTCTGCAACTTATTTCTTCATGGCCTTATTCATCTCTATCCTGCTGCTTGAACACTTCTGAACTTCTACGAGGACAATTATTCAATGGCCTATATACAATCTAGATGCAAGAAACTTTACTAAGCTCATTATAACTTTGAGCATACATGATCAAGCTAATGTTCATGAGAACAAGACAAGTACATTGAGAGACCTAAACTATATCCCAGTGATTGAAATCACTAGGTCATGTAATGTGACATAGTCACATAGTGTACGCTTGTTAATAGTGGTATTCAGACATGTCTTGAGCCTAACAATCTCCCCCAAATTGTGAGTAAGATCATTAGGCACAATTTCATGTCTGATAACAAGCCTAACTTACATAAAAGGAAATTAAGTAACAGAGAGGACACTTTATGAACATTGAGATCAGAGATTTGATTACATAGAAAAATTGAAAGCTTACAGATTATCTTTGTTGCTCAGCAGCTTCAGCTTCCAATTTCTTCTCTTGTAAATCATCATAAATTTTCTTTTTCCTTATCTCTTCTCTTCTCTTCATGTCTATGATGGCTTCTTGAAGTTCTTCTCTTGCAATCAGTTCTTCAATGAGAGGTGAGCCTTTTAAATCATCAATTGCAGCTTTGAGTGCACTTTCCACATATGAGTCCAGAAACTCCATCCTTATCTTGCTTTTGCCTCCTTGTGAGTTTTTGTACTCCACAATGTAAGGATTTTGTTTGACCCTGCACAACACTTTCTTCCTTAGCTCTTTAGCCCTCTCCTCCATCTCAGCCATTTCTTTCTCTCTCTATATCTTCTTCTCTTCATTCTGTTTCCTCAGGTTTTCTTCATAATCAGCATGCATTTTCAAGAACCTGGAAATATCTATCTTCCATAATTTCTCCTCCTTTTCTTCAAAGTTTAGCAGAGCATTTATTCTTTCAAGCTCATACTTATATAAATATTGCCAACCTCCTTGCTTCATAATTCTTTCTCTTCCATCAGTGTACTTGATCTCTAGATGATCTAGCTTCACCTTGACTTCAAAGATTCTTTGAGCTCTCAAAAATGCTAGGGCATCTTCATCATAGTCTTCATCAAGAGGAAGCACTTTGATCCCTACAACATTAGTGATTACCCCATTCTTCTTTTTTATCCTTGTCCTCTTAGCTGCCCTCTTGATCTTCATGTGCTTCACTTGAGGTAGCTTTGTGGAGCAGGGAGAATTAGTCTTCAGTGCCACATCACTTGGAAGTAGCTTCATTCCCTTTCCTTTCATCCACTGTAACACTCCACTAGCTGTAACTTTGTGGAAGTGTTTTCTTGATATTTCTTTTGTGGCTTCATCTTTCTTCTGTGGCAATTCAGGTTCAGAAGTCTTAGATAATAATTTTGGAGGATCATTACTAACAGTACCCACCCTAGACTTGGAGTCTTGTGTTGTGGTTAAAGTACTGCTAGCAATGTCCTTGACTTGATGAATTCCACTTCTTGTTCTCTTGGTTGTTTCCTTTGTCCCCTTAGAATCCCTCTTGTCATCATCAGCACCTTTTGTCTTCTTTGAAGTTTTGCTCCTGCTACTGTCACTTGGTCCATCCTTATCACTCCTTGAATGAGATCTCCTTCTGTAGGTTTTCTCCTCATCATCATCCTTATCATCCTTCTTCTTGCTTCTTTCTTTGAGTGACTCAGGAATGACTCCATGAATCAAGAAAGATTGTAGAGTGTGAATCATTTCTAGTTCCTCAGCTGTCCTAACTCCTCTCTTGGATCTCAGCATCTGCAGCACCTGGTTGATCTTTGCATTGTTCTTCATTGTCAGGTCTGAGGGAATCACAAGTTGGTCAATGCTGTTATCTTGAGATAGACTTTGGTAAATAATTGTCCTTGGCTTGGAGATAACCTCAGGCAATCTTTGATTTTGGTCTGTCTTCAAGTCATTATATAGACTCTCATTGTTCATCCCATGCTTTTCAATCAAATCCAGAATGATTGACAGCTCAGTAAATCTCAGTCTCTCTAGAGTTTGAAATGATAGATGCCACAAGCAATTGTCCTTGCTCACCATGATTACCTCTCTTAGATGGACATCCTTTATTTTCTTTACTGCAACTGTGAAGTACTTGATGTTTTCCTTGATCTTCTCTCTGTAGACTCTTGCATCTTCTTGAGCATTTCTGTAGATGGCTTTCAGAAACTCCAGGAAGGCCTCATCATGATAGATGTGTGAATTGGCAACTTCCTGTAGCTTGGCCTCTGTGATAATTGTAGCTTTGACAGGTTGAGCATTAGGAGTAGGTTGAGCAGGTTGAGTAGCTGAAATGTCTTTAGGCATTGTGGATGGATAGTAGGTGGTTGTGACTGTGCTTTTCTGGTCTTGTGCACTTATGACTTCTACAGGGGAAGAATTATTGGCTTTATTGTCTCTTCACTGAGTTTGCCCTTAACCTTTTGCTGTTTGGCAGGTACTCCCCCTTTCTTTTTCAGACTGACCTCCTTTTCTTTCTCCCCCTTAGGCTTGGGATCAGACAAGATGTCTTGAGCTTCCCCAGGGATAGGCAGGTTCATGTGTCTCATCATGGAAGTCATCATTTGCTGTTGCACCAGCAAGATATTGGAGGTGTTGTTGCCTTGGTCATCCAGCTTGTCATTGAGCTTGTCTAAGGATTGAGCAAGCATCCTGTTTTCATCTTTCAGAGAGGCCACTTCTCTTTCTAGACAATCTACCTTGGAGAATAGCTGCTGAGATTTGAAAGAATTTAGAGATTGATCCTTGAGCTTGGCAAAGTCAAATTTGGAGATGTTTGACATAGGGATCTCATCCACCAATTTGTCACCATACTGATTCTTCCAAATGACATTCAGCATAGCATTTGAGTTGATGTTGGCCCTGACTTGATTGTCCAGTGTTGTAGCCAGTTTCTTGATGTTGTCTGTGACCATGGCTAGAGAGAGATCCATCCTGTTGACATTAGAATTGGTTTTCTGGATTTCTTTGAGGATGCCATCCACCTTGGGAAAATCAGAGAGATATGAGTTTCTGAGCTGAGTGAGGGATCTATCTGTCTCCTCCTGGATAAAATAAATCTCTGACTGAAGCCCTTTCCCAAGATAGTGCAGAGCCTTTAACTGATTCTTGTAGACATCATTAACAGCATCATAAATTGCAGCAGGAGAGAGATCCTTTGCATTGGAGCCCAGAGAGGTGAGGTAATCTTCTCTCAGAAAAGCTAGGGCATCCTTGAGTTTGATAGATCTCTTAGCATCGAACCAGGCATCCACATTTCCCTTTGGTTTAGCTGCATCCACTATTTTCTCCTGCTGAGCTGCAACATCCTCCTTGTGGCAAAGTAGAATAGCTTCGTAATCAGCATTTAGCAAATTTGAGGTGAAGAGGTTTTGAGCTATTTTTGAGAATTCATCAATCTGTGCCACATGAAGATCTTGAATAGCTTCTTCTGTCATTTTGGAAGGCACAGTTGATGATCCTGAAGGCCTGTCATGTTGCACAAGCTTCAGCCATTCTGACAGAGTGGCCTGAGCCAAGTGAGAGCTAGTACTAGGCACTTCATGAGATGTGAGATTTTAAGTCTCCTCCAGCCTTGGAATGGCTGTAGAGTCTGATGTTGTCTCCATTGAAATGGGATGTGTTACAACATCAGCCCTATTTGTCTGTGAAGACAGTTCCACATCCCTAAGGATGGGAGAATTTGGCATAGAGTCTCCAGTGAAAACTGGTGAATCCTCCATGTTTGTGTTGGTGTCATTAGGATATGCCCCATCATGCATTCCCTGACCAACTAGATGTGGTTCCTGGGTGGTGAGCACAGTGTCATGCACCATGTCACTTGAGTTTGGCTCAATCACAATTTTGGATTGTGATTGATCAATTTCAGAAAAGTCATGTGAATGACTAATCTGTTGAGAAGAAATGTGAGATGTATGTTCTGGAAGAGAAGTGTGGTGTAGACTGGATTTTGGCAACTCCCCCTGAGAAATAGGAGGAGTTTCAAATGTGATGTGCTCTCCACTCAATGTGTCAACATCCGTATTTCTCCTAGGATCAAGAGTGAGTTCTTGATCCTGTGCAAACTCAGTACATGTTGTAGTGGGGAGACTACTCTTTTCAATGCCAATAACCTGTTGAGAGGCCATTGACAGTAACAGGTGTACCCCTTTTTCCACATCTGAATCCTGTTGGGAGGATCCAGTGGTAGGTTTGGATTTGGATTTCTTACTGTGTCTGGTGAGAGGTGACTCAGGAGTCTCACTTTTTATCTCTACAGTTTCTTGGATCACTTTGAGGGGTCTTTTCTTAGTCTTCTTTTTAGTAACATCAGTCTTTTGAGAGACTGATGCACTTGGCTCCCTAATTTCTACAGATGTGTTTGCAGTGGGGTTACTGGATGGGATAGGAAGGCTAGGGTTAGACTGTGTAGCTCCTTCAGTCTTAGCCTCCCCTGTCCAGGAAAGCTCATGGTATATTGGCTTAGCAAGTTGATATGATTCAAATGTGTCCTGCATATGCTTGGTCACACTTAGAATCACATCAACTTGATTCCTTGTGTCCAATGACCCAAATAGAATCTTGGACATGGACTTGGAGTAAGCCATTTTATTTTTATCCATACCCTCCATTTCATGGATATTTGCATCAAGATAATTTAAAATAACTTGAAGGAAACGAGGGTAAAAGATTTCATTACCTCTACCACGAATTGTTCTCCCTAGCCTCTGTGTCAGTTCCTTGAGGATGATTGCTCCAACATTGATTTCCTGATTGTAGGCTAGGGAGTATGCCAGCCTCACAGCAATGTGACTGATTTGGTCCCATCCTGTCTTTCTGCATAAGAACACCTTTTGGAGTGTGTCAAAAACAAACGACCACTCCCTCCTGACATGCTTCTTGTTCAACTTGGCCATGTCAATTACATCTGCATACTTGATGAGATCCAAGAAGGCAGCCATCTCATCATCACTAGCTTCAGTATCATGGCCATCAACCTTGAACCCCAGGGCCTCATTGATTTCCTTCTCCCCAAACAGGAAGAATTTGCCCCCAATTGTGCAACTGACTTCTTGAAAAGAAGTCCCATCCTCCTTGGCCATTGTTGCAACCAACGCAGTTCGCCAGAATCCTTCCAAAACATCAACATAGAGAGTGGGGTTTAGGGTCAAGGCTTGGCGGAGGTATGAGGTGTTTAGGAACCGTACAAAGCACTTGTACCTTGGGTTTGCCTCCGCCTCAGAAGGAATTGAAAGTAGGTTGGTTTCTTTGGGTATTGTTAGGGGAACTGAGGTTGATACTTTCTGAGATTTGGGTGCCATTTTAAGATTGAGAGTAAAGAAGAGAGTAGAGAATTTGGTTTAGGTTTGAGAATTGAGAGTAGTAGACAAGATGAAAAGTTGTGAACGGTTAGAAAAGAAGATTTATATGATAGAGACACTGCGATATGGAGTTAAGAATATGTACAGACTAATTGTATGTCGCGAAGTCTCAAAAAGGCCTGTACCGCAAAGTCTTGCAAAGTATATCGCAGAGTCCTAAAATGAACTATGTCGCAAAGTCTTGAAGATAGAAGAATTTTGATGACTTTACGATATAGTGAAAATACCCTGTCTACAACTCTCTTTTTGAATTTTAAGTATTTTGTCAGACTTAAATCAAATATTGAAATAAAATAAATTTAAATCAAAATTCTGTCAAAATTGGAGACTTGTCGATATAGTTATTCTAAGTCGCGAAGTCATAAAATGAACTATGTCGCAAACTCATGAAATGAACTATATTGCAAAGTCTCGCAATTTTAACAGTTTGCGATATAAGTCTGTTTGATTTGAACTAAGTCGCGAACTCTCAAGATCACCTATGTAGAGATGTCTCAACAATTCATAACTTCTCAGAAAAGTATGATTTGAAAAATATGCAGTAAAATACTGAAATATTTATAAATCATATCTCAGCTAATTTTCACTCCATATGAATAGAGCATTTAAATACAGTGAAAATTTACTGCTGCAACAATTAACTAGCACATTTACTTAGAACAGCTAAATGAAGGATTGAGCATTCCAATTTCACTCACAAGTCTGTTGAAGACAGCTTCATTTAGAGGTTTAGTGAATATGTCAGCTAATTGTTTCTCAGTTGGAACATAAGAGACTACTATGGTACCATTTGCAGCATGTTCCCTAATGAAATGGTACCTTATCTCAATGTGCTTTGTAGTAGAATGATTTACAGGATTGGCAATTATGGATATTGCACTAGTATTATCACACATCAGAGGAATGTGTTCTAACACTAGTCCATAATCCATGAGTTGATTTCTAATCCAAAGCAATTGAGCACAGCAACTTCCAGCAGCAATGTATTCAGCCTCAACTGTGGATGTTGCTGTGGACTGTTGTTTCTTACTAAACCAGGACACTAACCTTTGACCTAAGAATTGACAGCTTCCAGAGGTGCTCTTCCTGTCAATTCTGCATCCAGCATAATCAGAATCTGTGTAACCAACCAGGTTGAACCCAGTGCCCTTTGGATACCATAGCCCAAGATTAGGAGTCCCTTTCAGATACCTGAAGATTCTTTTGATAGCCATCACGTGAGATTCCTTAGGATCAGACTGGAACCTTGCACAAAGACATGTGGCAAACATGATGTCTGGCCTGCTAGCTGTGAGATAGAGTAGTGATCCAACCATTCCTCTATAGACCTTGATATCAACTCTCTTGCCTTTCTTGTCTTCATCCAGCTTGATTGCAGTAGACATAGGAGTTTTTGCTGGGGATGACTCTTCTAAACCATATTTCTTTAAAAGATCCTTGACATACTTAGATTGGTTTATAAAGATGTCATCCTCCCTTTGATGTACTTGCAGGCCTAGGACGAAGGTTAATTCTCCCATCATACTCATCTCATATTTGCTTTGCATCAACTTAGAGAACCTTTCACAGAGTTTTTCATTGGAAGATCCAAAGATGATATCATCCACTTAGATTTGAACAAGAATGATATCATTTCCATGCTTCTTGAAGAATAAGGTTTTGTCAATTGTTCCTCTGGTAAATTGATGCTCAAGAAGAAATTGAGATAAAGTCTCATACCAGGCTCTTGGTGCCTGTTTGAGTCCATAGAGTGCCTTGAGTAATCTATACACAAAGTCTGGGAAGTTTTCATTTTCAAAGCCAGGTGGTTGAGATACATAAACTTCTTCAGCAAGATCACCATTGAGAAATGCATTTTTCACATCCATTTGATACACCTTGAAGTCTGAGTGAGCTGCAAAAGCCAGAAAGATTCTAATGGCTTCCAGTCTAGCTACAGGTGCAAATATCTCACCATAGTCAATGCCCTCTTGTTGACAATATCCTTTGGCAACCAACCTTGCTTTGTTTCTAATCACCACTCCTTCTTCATCCATCTTGTTCCTGAACACCCATTTGGTGTCAATAACATTCTTTCTTTCAGGAGGTGGCACTAGCTCCCATACTTTGTTTTTCTCAAATTGATTTAATTCTTCTTGCATAGCAACAATCCAGTCAGAGCTTTTCAAAGCTTCTTCAATTACTTTTGGTTCTTCTTGTGACAGAAAGCAGCTATACAGACATGTATTCATTGTTGCCCTTATTGTCCTCACACCCTCACTAGGATCTCCAATTATTTGATCCCTAGTGTGGGCTCTGTCCCATTTCCTTGTGTGACCCTGTTCATTTCCTTGACTGGTTTCAGGATCTTTGATTGAAGGTTGCATTCTCTTTTTCTCCCCCTGTGTTTGTGAATCCTTGCACAGGTGTTTGAGGAGGATCATCAACTTCAAGAGTTTCATTTTCTGGGACAGTTTGAGCAGGGGGTTCATCCTCATTATCAGAATCCTCTAGATATCCTTGATTTTCAAATCTTAATGGCACACTGTCTTGTTCACTTGTTTCAAGTCCAGGAGTCTTCTTGTCATCAAAAGTAACATCCATGCTTTCCATAACTTTGTGTTGCTCAGGTACAAACACTCTGTATGCTGTCCTTTCCAGAGAGTATCCAATGAAGATACCTTCAAATGCCTTAGCATCAAATTTTCCAACATGTTCTGAAGTATCTTTCATCACAAAGCACTTGCTTCCAAACACATGCAGATGCTTGAAGGATGCTCTTTTTCCAGTCATTAATGAGTAAGGAGTTTTGCCAGACTTCTTATTTATCAATGTTCTATTCTGCACATAGCATGCTGTGTTAACAGCATCAGCCCAAAAGCTAGTAGGTAGCTTTGCATCCAACAGCATTGTCCTTGCAGCTTCAATGAGAGTTCTATTCTTTCTCTCAACTACTCCATTTTGTTGAGGGGTCCTAGGAGCTGAAAATTGTTGAGAAATTCCTTTATCTTTACAAAACTCATACAATGTGGAATTTCTAAACTCAGTTCCATTATCACTTCTCAAAGCAACTACAGAGGAACCAGTGTTTTGTGCTTCTCTATCAACTCTCTTAATCTGCTCTATAATTACTTGAGGTGCTTCATCCTTGGAGAACAGAAATTCCACCCAAGTGTATCTTGAATAATCATCAACCATGACTAGAGCATATTTCTTCTTGGAAAGGGACATTACATTCACAGGGCCAAATAGGTCCATGTGAATTAGTTGCAGAGGTTTTGAGTTTGTATTAAGCAACTTGTTCTTGTGACTTGATCTCTTGATCTTTCCTTTTTGGCATTCTTCACATGCTCCATCTTGCACAAACTCCAAAGCAGGCATGTCTCTGATGAGTTCTCTCTTTGTCAGAAAGTTCATTGCCTGAACATTCAAGTGAGACAGTTTCTTGTGCCACAGCCAGAATTCTTCATTTGTGGCCTTAGTGTAGAAACAACAAATTTCTCCCTTGTCTGCAGCCTTAAGATTAGCTACAAACAAGCTTCCTTTCTTTACACCTGTTAAAACAACTTCACCACTTCCTCTTTTTGAGATCAGACATTGATCTTCATCAAATTCCACTTTGAAACCTCTGTTGGTGAATTGTCCAATACTCAAGAGGTTGTGCTTTAGTCCTTCAACAAATGCTACATCTTCAATAATGACATTTCCAGATTTGACACAGCCATATCCCATGGTATAACCAATGTTGTCATTTCCAAAGGTTACTGATGGGCCAACCTTTTCCTCAAATTGTGATAGCAGGGCTATATCACCAGTCATGTGACTTGAGCATCCACTGTCCAAGATCCATATGACTCTTTTATTCCTGCTGCCCTGCATTCACAAAGTAACTAAGTTGTTTTTGGTACCCACACATGGTAGGGTCCAGTTGATTTAGAAACATTTTTGTTAGCAATTCTTCTGTCATAAATTGCATTCATCACAGTAGGATACTTCACATTGTTTGTGGCTTTGGAGTTCACACTCTTAGGCTCACATGAAGTGTTCACCCTCTTAACCCTGATTGGGGATCCTGTCATGTGAGTGTGCATGTGTGTGTGTGATTCACAAGATTGTGCAGAATCAAGTTTATGCTTAAGAGATAAACAGTTAGCAATCACAGTCACATAGCATGTCATGCAGTTTGAATTACTACAGAAAGAATCATGAGTAGAATTTAAACCTACAGAATGGTTACTCAGGTTATCAACTTCAACATTCACTTGTTTGTTACACTTATGAGTCAAATGATTAACAGATAGGCATTTCTGACACTGTTTCCTAGGGGCATTTGGCACATAAGAATAGTTGTTACTCTTGTTGACACCTATTTTACCATTTCTGTTTTGTTTCTTTTTCTTAACAACTTCCTTCTTAACCTTAGGACTCTTGACAGGGTTGTCTTTGGTTTCTTCCAGAACAACAGACTTAGGAGGGGAAGAAGTGTCTTTAGCTGCCTCATCTTCTTCAAGTAGTTGTTGCTTGATGATCAGTAGTTCCTCATCAAACTCAGCAACACTCTTTTTGAAGATGGGCTGTTCAACACTTGACAGAATGGTTGGGGCATTTTTGTTTGTAAAAGATTCTTTTCCTTTGCCCTTGACCTTCTTCCTTCCCTTGTCATTTTCATAGTCAAAACCAACTCCAACCTTACAGTCTTCAGTGTGTTCCTTGTGATAGGTTTGAATAAGCTCAGAGGAGTTCTTGAAGCTTCTTAATTTCAATTCAGTTTCAGCAATTTGTTCCCTAAGAGCTTTCTATTTGTTTTGCTGAATTGTTTTGGCTGGAAATAGAATGAATCTAGGTTGCTTTCTTTGTAATGTATATCTGACATGTTAGCAATTTAGGAAAGTCACATGGGTAGACAATCTGTAAGAAGCTGCCACTTGATAATGACAGCAGCTTCACAAACCCGTGATTGACAGTGATAAGATTAGTTTTATACTTAGACTATCAACTCATTCTAGGAAAGTAACGAAGACAAGCAAGTGTCTTGAAGAAAACCGAAGCTCAAGAATTCTCTCTTGAGGTTGTAGCAACACTTTGCCAAATAAATAAAAACATTTATTTTGTGAAACTTGTCTTGAGAACATACTGTTTGTGATTGCATACATATTACTGATAACATTAAATCTTAGTTTTGGTTGTTGAAATTGAGATTGAATTTTATCAGTATTGCATTCATCCCCCCCCCCTTCTGCAATACACGAGGACCAACAACTGGTATCAGAGCAATCAGATTAACATACATATATGAGATCACGACGACAATGCAGAAATCAAACAGTATCAAGATCCCAGCTTTTGATAAAGAGAACTACAACATTTGGAAAAGAAAGATCTTGTTGTTTATCAAAGCTGCGAATCCACTGTACCCAGGTATTCTCGAGAATGGTCCTTTCATACCAAGGAAGGAAATTGAAGCCACAACAGTAAATGGTGAAATCATTCCTGCACATTGGGTTCCCAAAGATCCCTCGGAAATTTTGGAACATGAGAAGGAGAAAATGGTGCTAGATGATCACTTGCAACTCATCTTGCTCGATTCTCTCACGTTGGATAAAGCCATGTGTGGAAGTGTGATTAGCTGCACATCAGCCAAGGAGATGTGGATCAGGTTAGCTTTACTATGTGAAGGAAGTGAAGAAGTTAAGGGCAACCAAAGGCAAATACTGATATCACAATATGAGGCATTCATGGCCAAGCCTGGTGAAGACTTAACTTCCATGTTTGAAAGGTTCAGTAAGCTCTTAACTGAACTACAGATACATGGCAAGTACTATGATAGAAAATAATTGAATGTCAAGTTCCTGCTTACACTGCCTGATCACCTTGAACACAAGACAACAGCCATACGAGAAGGAAGAGATCTCAACAATATAACCTTTGAGACACTTTATGGCATTCTGAAATCCTATGAACTTGAACTCTTTCAAAAGAGAGCCATACAAAGTGGAACAAGGAACAAGATGGCTAATATGTCAAGTGCCCTAGTAGCACATGTGCCAAGGATCACACAGCCAAGTGAAGTACTACAAATCACACAACCAACCCCTGCACAAACCTTGAAGATAGAAGAGGTGGTTGAAGATGATGAGAAAGTAGTACTATAGCTCAAGGATGTGGAAGATGAAGACTTCTACACAATAGAGGAACTGGAAAGTATGGACAATCCTACTATGGCTTACATGGCCAAAAAGTTCAAGAACTTCAGGTTCAAGAAGGATAGGTCATACAAGCCCCAAGGCCAAGCATCCAAGTTCAACAAGGGAAGTTCATCAAAGGCTGTTGTGGGAAGTTCAACCAAAGGAGGATACAAGACTGGATTTGTGGATAGGTCAAAATTCAAGTGTTACAACTGTGGTGAACCTGGTCATTTTGCTACTGAATGCAAAAGACCCAAACAGGTTCAGAGGTTTGAGAAAGGAACTGGTGGATACTCTAAGAAGAATCAAGGTAGAGCCTATGTGGCTGAAGGAAAGTGTTGGGATGAGTCTGATGATGATGAAGAAGAAGAATATGTCAACCTAGCTCTCATGGCTAGCACTGATGAAGTTGCATCAACATCTTCAAGTCAGGTACCTTCACTTGTCTTACTTGATATGTCCATTGATGAGTATAAGAAAACCATTAAAGACTTAAGTTCTGAAATGTTCAATGTCTATACTAGCTTATCTGCTGCTAATGAGGAAATCACTAGGCTAAGTAAGCTAAATGAAACTCTAAAGTCTGAAAATGAATCTCTTGTTCTCAAAACCAGTTCACTAGATTCTTTAGCTCAGGAGAATGCTAGACTTAAAAATGAATTAAAATGTGCTAAAGAGGTTGAGGAATTCCTGAGGAACGAGATTGCTGAAAATGAATTCAAGATTAAGGCTTATAAAAACTCATCAAAGATAGTTCAGGATTACAATGATAAGCATACAGAAAATCAGACAGTTGGTATAGGTTTTTCATATGGTAGAAGACCTGGAAAGGAAACTGTGATTCAAGATTGTTCTGGAAATGCTGCTGTCAAACCCACCATTCTCAAGAAGGTTAAAACTCCTATTTTCAAAGCTGCAGAAATTGAGTTTGATGAAGAAGCCATGCTCATCAAACAAGAAATTCTTGATGAGGATGAAGGTGTTGACAGCACATCCAAGGATGGAAATGATACTGTCACAATCCCCAAGACAGTAAGTTCAAAAGATGTTGTCACAGTTGGCAAGACAGAATCTTCCAAGGATACTGTCAAGAATGTTTCCAAGACAGTAACTTCAAAACCTTCTGTCAAGACAGTTGGAATAAAAGATACTGTCAAGGAAAGTTCGACAGCAACTTCTGAACATACTGTCAATCCAGTAACTCCCAAGTCTAAGAATAAGAATGGTAAGGTAGGTGTCAATAAAGGAAATGGATACACTAATGTTGGAGGTGCCTCTAGGAAACTATGCAATAACTGTGGATCTACACATCATTTAACACATGTTTGTAAGAAACCAATTGAGGATAAGATCAATGCTACTGAACTCAATGGTAACTTACACAGAACCCCCCTTATGCATAGAACTATGAGTGTCTGTAATAACATTGAATGTATGTCATGCAAAATCACTGCCATGAGTACATGCTTTAACTTACCTATTCTCACTACTGAAAAATGTTCATACATGAACACTGTTGAGACTTCTGAGCCTGCTGGCAACAGCAAAAAGGCTTCATCCACTAAGAAAAGGATCAAGTCCAATTCTAAACCTAAGTGGGTGAAAAGAGAAGTCAAACAGGAGGTTTTTGATGATGCTTGTGATTTTATGACTGGAAGAAACTCAGGAGACACTGAAACTGCAGGACCCAACAAGGATTGGGTACCATATTCAACTTAGAAACATTCTGTTTTGCAGGGCAAGAAGAAAAATCAAGTCATGTGGATAATTGACAGTGGTTGCTCAAGACACATGACAGGTGATAAAGCCCTGCTATCACACTATGTAGAGAAAGCTGGCCCAATCATAACCTTTGGAGACAACAGCAAGGGTTACACAGTGGGATATGGCTGTCTAGAAATTGGAAATGTTGTCATTGAAGACATTGCTCTTGTGGATGGATTGAAGCACAATCTACTCAGTGTCAGCCAATTCAGTGACAGGGGATTCAAGGTTGATTTTGATATGATGATGTGCAATATCTATCACAAGAAGGATGGAAGCCTCTCTTTAAAAGGGGTCAGAAAAGGAAGCTTGTTTGTTGCTGACTTAAACTCAACAAAGAAGGATAGAGTTTACTGTTTTTACAGTAAAGCAACTGTTGGTGACAGTATGCTTTAGCACAGGAAGCTCTCACACCTCAACTTCAAGACAATGAATATTTTGATGAAGAAGGAGTTAGTGAGAGGTTTGCCCCAACAGGAATTCTGTCAAGAAGGACTGTGTGAAGATTGTCAAATGGGCAAACTAAGGAGAGCTGTGCACAAATCCAAGCAAATGAACACCAACATAGAAGCACTCAAGTTGATTCACATGGATCTTTTTGGACCAGTCAATGTACCATCTATGGCCAGAAAGAGATATGCCTTAGTAATGGTGGATGATTACTCAAGGTACACTTGGGTGAAATTTCTTGAATCCAAAGATGAAGCTGCTCAAGTGATTATTGATCAAGTCAGAGTTCTTGATAGAACTCCAAACTCAAAAGTCCAAATCTTGAGGAGTGACAATGGTACAGAATTCAGAAATGCCACACTTGGAAATTTCTGTAAAGATGAAGGAATTGTACAACAATTCTCTGCTGCAAGGACTCCACAGCAGAATGGAGTTGTAGAAAGAAAGAACAGGACTCTCATTGAAGCAGCTAGAACTATGTTGCATGATGCCAAACTGCCAACATATTTCTGGGCTGAAGCTATCAACACAGCTTGTTATACTCAAAACAGAACCATGATTAACTAAACTTATGCAAGTACACCTTACTGTCTGCTAACTGGGAAGAAACCTATTGTCAAATACTTTCATGTGTTTGGGAGCAAATGCTTTATGATGAAGGATAACCATGAGAAGAAAGGAAAATTTGACACCAAGGCATTTGAAGGACTATTCATGGGTTACAACACAGAAAGGACTGCCTACAGAGTTTATGTTATGGAACACAGGATTATTGAAGAAAGTGTTAATGTCACATTTGATGAAACCAAGTTTCCAGGACTGCATGAAGAAGGAAAAATGCAGACATTCAGATTTGAGAATCAAGGATACTTGGAAGCTGAGGAAATTGTTGATGAAGAACCTAGTTTCACTCAAACTGTTGAAGTTGACAAAGATACTGTCAATACCATTACTGTCAACCAAACTCCAGCTCAATCACAAACCATAACTTCTAACATTCATAACAGTGATGACTCTGGAGACAATGAAGAACATGGTGAAGACAATGGAATTGGTGAGCATTCAACCCAACAAACTGAAGCAACTGTTCCTGTACAATCAAGTAGCTTGCCCAGAATCACCAAGTGGAACAAGGATCACACAAATGAGCTTATCATTGGTGACCCTAATTCTGGAGTGAGGACAAGGAACAAAGTCTCTACTGACAGCATGTTTTCATGCTTCCTGTCTCAAATGGAACCCAAGACAACATATGAAGCATTGTTGGATTCTGACTGGGTGATAGCCATGCAAGAAGAGCTAAATCAGTTTGAAAGAAACAATGTATGGAAGTTGGTTCCAAGACCTAAGGGAAAGTCAGTCATTGAGACCAAATGGGTTTTCAGAAACAAGCTTGATGAAAATGGATCAGTGACAAGAAACAAAGAAAGGCTAGTGGCTATAAGAATCTTTCTAGCCTATGTTGCACACTGCAACTTCAAAGTATTTCAGATGGATGTCAAAAGTGCCTTTCTAAATGGAGAATTGGAAGAAGAAGTGTATGTTAAACAGCCACCGGGGTTTGAGGATGCTGAAATGTATGATTTTGTGTACAAACTCTTCAAGGCTTTGTATGGACTAAAGCAAGCACCCAGATCCTGGTATGACACACTTTCCACCTTTCTTTTGGAAAATCAGTTTACTAGAGGAGTTGTGGACAAGACACTTTTCTACAAATATCATGGCAAGGACATCATTCTGGTACAAATCTATGTGGATGACATCATTTTTGGTTCTACAAATGAGAAGCTATGTGAGAAGTTTTCCTCTCTCATGAGTAACAAATATGAGATGAGTATGATGGGAGAATTATCATTCTTTCTGGGATTACAAATTCTTCAACAACTTGATGGAATCTTCATTTGTCAAGCTAAATACATCAAGGAACTACTCAAAAAGTTCAACTTGGAAGATTCATCACCTGCAAAGACACCAATTTCCACATCAACTAGTCTGGATCTTGACCCTAAAGGAAAGAAAGTTGCCTCAAGCACCTATAGAGGCATGGTAGGATCTCTCCTATACCTAACTGCTAGCAGACCTGACATCATGTTTGCTACATGTCTCTGTGCAAGGTTTCAAAGTGATCCAAAGGAGTCACACTTAGTAGCCATCAAGAGAATCTTTAGATACTTAAAAGGCACTCCTAACCTAGGCCTTTGGTATCTTAAGAACACTGGATTTGATCTAATTGGTTACTCAGAATCAGACTATGCTGGATGCAAGATTGACATAAAGAGTACTACTGGTAGCTGTCAATTTCTTGGTGGAAGATTGGTCTCATGGTTTAGCAAGAAGCAGCATTCAGTTTCTACCTCAACTGCAGAAGCTGAATATATTGCTGCAGGCAGTTGCTGTGCACAAATTCTATGGATGAAGAATCAACTTCTGGATTATGGTCTAGTGTTAAGAGACATTCCTATTTACTGTGACAACACTAGTGCCATAGCCATTTCAGACAATCCAGTTCAACATTCTAGGACAAAGCACATTGATATAAGACATCACTTTATCAGAGAGCATGTTGAACAAGGAACTGTGAAGCTGATCTATGTCCCAACTGACAAGCAACTTGCTGACATCTTCACTAAGCCATTGGATGAAGCAACCTTCAACAGGTTGGTAAGTGAATTGGGAATGCTGAATCTGGTATGTTGATTTACTAAGGGTTCTAAATTTTCAATTTTCTTTAATGAAGCTCATGACAGCACCTTCAAACCTGCTGTCAAGAGAAGTTACTGTCTACTTGGTCTACGTCTGTTCTGTGACATCATGTTATTCTTGTCTGTATTTTATGCCAGTCTCATACTTTTAGACCCTGTATGACATTAATGTGGGTATTTGCTTAGTTTGAGAGATAAATATCTGTTCCATTGGACTTTCACACCTTTTTGCATTAATCTGTAGGATTAAAGGAGGACACGACCATTAATTACTTTTGTGGTAGTTGTATGGGTACTCTAACTGTTGACCATTAGACTTTAATCCTTAGACGGTTTTGCCTATAAATTAACCTTAGGTTTCACCAGTCTGCTCTCAGTTTTAAAGCAAATCATGGAAAACAAAGTAGGAATAGAGTACAGGCCTAAAGTCTCGTGTGATTCTCCCCGTCGAAAAGAAGTAGAAGTCCTGTTTGATGAACTTGAAGACTTGCTTCATGAGGAAAATGAACAGTCTCAAGCCACTCAAGCACAGGAAGAATCCAAATGGAAGATTCAAGAGGAAGAACTTCAGGCACTTCTCAAGGAAGAAGGGTGCAGTGAAGATGCGATTAAGAAAGAAGTCTTAGAATTAGTTAATAAAATCAAAAAATGATGTAATCAATGTTATGATTGAATGATTTTATTAATGAGAATAAAGTTTCTTGCCATTGTGTTTATTGAGTCCTTATTTTTGGTCTGTGTTAACTGCATAGTATCTGTGTTCGAAAGATTAAATTGCTAAATCCATACTCTGTTAATTTTAGGTTAAGTGTATGAATAAAGAATTCTGATAAGTTCATGACAGAAACAATTTCCCAACTAAGTTACTGTCACTAAGAAGGATACTGTCTTGTGCTTCTTGACAGCAACCTTCTTGACAGCAGGGAAAGACATTCTGTCAAGTCTTTTAAAGGATACTGTCATTCAAATGCTTAACGGTGACAGCATGTTTTTGCGCAATAGTTGATGTCGCGCAAAACCTACCGTCACCACCGCTTATTACTGACAGATTGTTTCCAGCGCACAGGTTACTGTCAACAATAGTGGACCGTTGTAATTGGATATTCATCCCACGTTTGACAGTGAATAACGGGCAGTAACTCACGTGTTGAATGAGTGGGTTAAGACACGTTCTTTAATTCCACTTTTTGTGCACAAACGTTTGAGATACCCCTTTTATTCCCCAGTTACTCAGACATATCATTCTCATCAAACTCAAGGCAAAATACTTTTCTTCAAGTAAAAAGCTACCTTCTTACTTTCTTCTTTTCTTGAATCTCCATGGCCCCCAAACAGACTCTCTCTCAAACAAACTTTGCTGGCATCTTTTCCCCCAATGATGCTGGTGAAGGTTTCAAAGGACTAGTGTTTTTCTTGAACAAGTCCTATCTTGGTTCTGCCATTACCTCAACACCCATTCTCGACTTAGACAGAATTGAGGCATTTTGGCAAACTGCTGTTGCTCAAACATAGGGTGAAAACCCAGCTATTCAATTCACACTCAATGGGCAACAATACATTCTCACAGCTGAGGTCACCAACACTGCTCTTGGAATTACACTTCAAGCAGGCCAAAACTTTGCTCAACTTGCTAATGATGACACTCTCAAGAAGCTCTTCTTGAAGATTGGGTATGCAAGCCCTATTCTCGAAGAGGGAACAACCAAATGGTATCCGTCTGGTGAAATGGATAGGAAGTATCTGAGAAAGGAGTGGAGTATGATCTTTGATGTGATGGTCAAGGTGTTCTCTACCAAGTCCACTGGCTGGAATGGAATACCCTCCTACATCAAGAAACTGACACATTCTCTTGTCCATGGATACAAGGTGAATGTTGGAGCTCTCCTCATGGCACACCTCAGGGCTGCCATAGGTAAGAAGGTATCAATCTACCCTCGCTTTCTTATGTTGTGCATCAACTCATTCTGTGATTTTAATAATGCTGCCCCTCGTTTAGAGGCTTGCTCTGTCTTGAAGAAGAACACACACACACACACACACACTATTATCATCACAGAATCTCAATGCACATATTCCACTTTGTTTCACTCAGCACATGGTTGATCAATTGTCCAACCTTGATTTTCCATTACCTTCTGGTTATGACTCTTTCACTCTTGCGAATGAAACTGAATTAAACCCAAATTCAGTTAACCCACATTCCACACCATACACTCAGCCTAGGCCCTCTAGACTTCCCAAAGCCCAAAGAGAAGCCTTGCAAGAATCCAGAAAACGACCCTTAGAAGCTGGTGTTGGTGGTAGCTCTGTTAGTCAAGAGGGAGACACTGCACCTAGTGCAGCAAATAAGGAAGGTAGTCAAATAGAACCCCCAGTGGTTTCCCCTGAGCCTAAGAAGAAGAGATCTAGGAGGTCAAAAACCACTGTTAGCCAAGCTGCAGTTTCTCAACAAACTGTGGCTCCTGAAAGGGATTCAAACACCTCCCTACATGTGCCTTCTCAACAAGGTGCATCTATTGAAATTGGCCTGTCTCCCAAGGCACCCTGTACAGAGTCTGCACAAACTCATGGTTCACAACCTGAGGAACCCCCACTTGAAGAAACACACAGTGAGTTAGGGCACAGTGAGGATTTCTCTATTCCTATTGATGGTTCACATGTTTCTCCTGTGAATCAGCCCCCACTCTCTACTACACTTTCACCCTCTTCCTTCCCTATACATTCTTTTGTTTCTTCTCCACAACCTAGAGAAGGGGACAGTCCCAACCCTTCAGGTTTTGATCATCCATCTCCAATCATGGATGAGCCCCCATCTAGTGGTCCACAAGAACCCATTTCTCAAAGTGAAATGGATACCACTCCTCCAAACACTGAGCAAGGGCAAAGTGGTATTTTGTCAGAAAATGAAACAGCCAACACTTTGTCTGAACTCCAAGGAGCATCTTACCTTCAGGAAGATGCTGTCACAGCCTCTGTTGCTGTCAAAGACACTGGAAATGTTGCTGTCTTGGACACAGCTGCTGTCATGGGTGGAGAGAAAGATACTGTCAACACAAAACCTACTGTCACTCCACATCCCAAAGATGCTGTCATGACAGAACCTGCTGTCCACGCTCCAGCTGACAGTAACATTCCTGCCAAAGATGTTGTCCAATCCTCTCAGCCAGATTTTGATGCTGTAATCATTGAGGATGCCTCTGATGATGATCTACCTCTTGCCAAACTCTTGAAGGTACATTCTAAATCTTCTACTTCCATGCATGATAGTACTGCTCATACCCATGCATCTAGGTTGAGTGAGGGTGTGCAAAAGAAAAGAGAGATAAAAGAAAAGAGAGGTGAGCATAAAAATGAGAGGCAGCCAAATGAGATGACAAAAGGAGAGGGACTTAAGCATGTCCAGAGAGATCTTGAGGGAGCCCACACTATTCAGGCATTAGGCCTTGAGAGTCAATCAGTGAGGAGTGATGAGATCACTCAAAAACACCCTGAGAGTGTGAGAACCCCCATAGCCTCCAAGCCCCTTTCTTTTCCTCCCCCTCCAAGAAGGTTAAGGATTGGTGGCCCCTCTGCAAATTTTGGTACCAGGATTGAAGCTCTGGAAGGACAGTGTGCTACTTTGAACTCCAAACTGGACTCTCTCTCTCAACTGATGGTTGATGGTTTTGCTGCTACTCAACTCTCTATCCAGTTCCTTACTGACCTAGTAGCTGCCAACTCAACTAAGGGGGAGAAGGTAGCAAGATCAGAATCAATATCTATTCAGGAATCAGGTGGAACTCAGGGGGAGCCAGTAACTGTGAAGACCAAAGGGGGAGCAAAACAAGTTTCTGGAGTTAAGAGGAAAGCAATGACAAAGAGGGAGCAAGTCAAACCAAGCAGTGAACAACCACAGGATAAAGCTGAAGATCTTGTTGAAGTTGACTTGGATGGTGAAAAGGTGTTAATGTCTAAGGCAACTCAAGATGCAATGCAAAGAAGACCTGCATCTAGACATCCAATTCTACCTCCTGTGACAATTAGAGAACCAACTTCAGCAACTCAAGAAACTGCTCTACAGAAAAGATGGAGAGAAATGGAGGAACAAAACAAGCTTGGGAAAGGTAAAGGGAAACTGCCTGAATCCATCCAGAAGGGAAATATTTGGTCAAATGGTGCTGAGTTTGATCAAGAAGAAGCCAATATTATGATGGTGGATTACAGGGAGAGCACATTACACAATCATGACACTGAATTTAGCAGTTTGGTAGAAGAAGCAATGAATGCACCAAGCAACAGTCCAACCAACACCTCAAAACTGTTAAAGGATCAAATCATCAGTGTCAGTGTAATGGTGAATGATGAGAAAAGATGGGCTGTAAGTATCTATTTCACTTCTGGCTTATCCTATTTCATTACAATGAAACTATTGCAGAGTCTGCCAGCAAAGGTGTTGTGTGCTATGAAGGGAAAGATCAAGGCAACTCAAACACCATTCAATGAATCATTGAATATGCAAATCCAGAACATGATCACACAGAAGCTACCTGAAATCTACACAAATCCACCATGTGTTTTCTACAGATCTATTACAAAGGATGGCACAAGAAGGAACAGCTACATGAATTTGATCAGTCCATCCAGGATGCAAACTGAGTCAATTCTGAAAGTGTTGAATGGAATACTCAGCTCAAATGCCAATCCAGGAAGAGTCTATGTTGTCCAAGAGATCTACAAAATACTGGTGTTGAGAGACAAGGCACTGGGAGCTAGAATGAAGGAGCTAATCACTAGAGCCAATGCCAAAAGAGCTGATCAAGGTGGAAGCTGCCTCTATGATATTCCTGTTCATGATGATGATGATGATGATGAGATTGGAGGTGGTGAAGCTTCTGGAAATGCAGGTAATGCTGGTGGAAGTAATTCTGGGAATACTGGTATTCAATCTCAGAATGAAGGCAATGAAGAAACTCCTAGTCAAGAAAAGAAAGATGCTGGTGCAACAGATGAAGAGGAGACAAGAATACTGGAAGCTTTGGAGGCAAACATTCTTAGATGTGCTATTGACTGCATAATGCAGAAAAAGATGCTATCACCAAAGGTACTGTCGACAAGGAAACTGTCAAAGAAGATGCTGTCATGGAAGATACTGTCGACAAAGGTACTGTCAAGGAAGGTTCTGTCAAGGATGAAGCCAAAGCTACTGTCAAGCCCAAAAGACTGAAAGCTAAAGCAAAAGCATGGTTTTCTAGACAGAAACCTGCAGGAAAGCACAAGTACTCAGGAAAGGAAAAGGCCACTGGACTTGGCAGAAATCTTAGGATGCCAATCCAATCAATACCTCCTAACAGTCTTAAGATACAACAGATGCAATCTAAGGAAATCAAGAGTGTTGAGGTTAAGCTGAATGCGAACCAAGAGGTCACTGAGAACATTCTGTGGTGGGAAGAATCAAGATCTGCCAAGGTTGATAAGGACTTCTATCTGGTAGCCACATCAACCAGGGGTAGCATGACAACCATAGATAAAAGGAGAATTGACTTCTTCTACCTGGAAAGAATGGTAGAGTTGCTGGAAAGCTATGATAATGTTTCAGAGTCTGTCATGGAACATATTCTGAAATATCAGGCAGATAGGGATGCTGAATTCTATCAGAAATTTGGCTACAATTTTGCAGATTTTGATGATGCCGATATTCTAACTGATCTACCAGCTTCTTCTATACCATATCACTGGTACTATGAGTTTGATGATTTACCCGCAGAAGAAGGGCAAACCCAACCAACTCGGGAAGGGCAACCCAAGCCAAGCAAAAGACCTGAATCTTCTCAATATTCTCAATATCAGTCAGAACTTGATAAGAAGGAAGCTGAACTACTGGAAAGATGCAAGACTTCCAACAAGGCAGAAAGTGAAGATCCAAATTATCGAACATATATGCTGGAAAATCCCTTAAGAGTCAAGTTCCTAAAAGAAGAAATCTATGTTTGCAGCTTGCATAAGCTAAAAACAACTATTCTGAAGGATTTACAGTATATGGTAGCTGGATCAATTCATCCCTTGGAGCAGATTTGTTCTGATGAGATAGAGAAATTATTGGAAAGGAGAAAATGAGAAGATTCAAAGCTGGACAAGCAAAGGAGGATGTCTCTCAATGCTTATCCTGGAAGTAGATTCAAGCTCAGTCATGAAGAACTCCAATTCAGAAGCTATCCATATGATCTAGAGCAATGGTTGAATCTCAGGGATGCTAGTTCTCTTCTCTCTCCTACTATCAAGAAGATCATTGAAGAAATAGAGGATGCTGCAGTTACTACTGCTGAAATCTCTCTTGTAGAAGGTCTAAGAGGCTGCTTGGTAGAAGCTCTCAAAAGAGAGGATGTAGCAAGACAGAAGAGGAAATCTCAAGCTAAGTAAAAATTCTTAATCCATTATGATCTTGTTAGTTAAGTTGTCAGCACATATTGTAAATTTGTTGTTATTTTCCATAAAAACAAATTGGGGGAGATTGTTGGGATTTATGGGTGATAGCATAGAAACAACTTAACTTTGAATGTACTTAATTTTTTAATTAAGTAGAACATACTATCACAGCCAAAGTATGTTCTTGTAATCAGTATGTAATGTCATTCTAGTTGTGTAATTTGAAAGAAGTTCACTTGCTGTGTTCAAGCCTCAAAGAATGCATATTAGATGACAGCATGAATAAAGGTTACTGTCATAAGCATTGACAGTAAGATTACAAGAAGACAGAATGTTGCAAGTCACGACAGCATATTCACTCTGACAGCAACATTGGCGGAAGACTACGCGACAACAACTTTAGCCCTCGACAGCAAGTTTGGAAACCTCGACAGCACTCTATGCGGGGAACTCATACTGTCACCAAAAGAACATTCATGTGACAGCAAGCTTTGTGGCAAAAGTAACTATCTCGAGAAAGATCCTTGTTCTAGGTATCTTCTCAGTCAAATCCCGTGACAGTCTCAATGTTCAAGAAACAGGCGTGTTGCAGTATCCCTAAGCTGCACCAAGTCTGCAAGACTACGACAGAAGCTTCAAGCACTACAAAACAAAAGCGAATCAATTCAAGAGCAAGGTCAAGTCTCTATTTGCTGAATTGTTTTAGCTGGAAATAGAATGAATCTAGGTTGCTTTCTTTGTAATGTATATCTGACATGTTAGCAATTTAGGAAAGTCACATGGGTAGACAATCTGTAAGAAGCTGCCACTTGATAATGACAGCAGCTTTACAAACCCGTGATTGACAGTGATAGGATTAGTTTTATACTTAGACTATCAACTCATTCTAGGAAAGTAACGAAGACAAGCAAGTGTCTTGAAGAAAACCGAAGCTCAAGAATTCTCTCTTGAGGTTGTAGCAACACTTTGCAAAATAAATAAAAACATTTATTTTGTGAAACTTGTCTTGAGAACATACTGTTTATGATTGCATACATATTACTGATAACATTAAATCTTAGTTTTGGTTGTTGAAATTGAGATTGAATTTTATCAGTATTGCATTCATCCCCCCCCCCCTTCTGCAATACACGAGGACCAACAGTCTGTATTGCTCAATCTCCTCAGATACGACAGGTTCATGACTCACTCTGCGGTCGCCGAACATTGCCTTTTCCATTCGGCTCAATCTATCCTTCATACGAGGATCGCCGTCATCATCAGTATCTGATGGAACCGTGATCTTTGAACGAATTCTTCGGGGGTGTGATTCAGAGTCCGAAGACTCATCTTCATCATTATGCACCCTCTTTTCTCTCCCGTGGCTGGACACTATCAGTGTTTGTTCGCCAACCTCCACGGCACCTTGAATGGCCTTTTCTTCTACGTCCAACTCAGCCCTTCGTCGTTTGATAGCTTCCAGTTTGGCGAGGTCCTCCTCCCTCTTCTTCGCTCTAGCCTTCGTTTCTGCTTCCGTCCTTTCTTTTTCTTTCTGCTTCCCACTCTTTGTAGCTGTTTCTTCACGCCATTTGAGGATCATGGCTTTCTGCTCCTCAGGAGTGGGCATCAGACCTTCCTCCAACTCAGCATCGAAGTTGAGAACCCGATTTATCGGGGGCGTGGATGTAGAAGTCCCTTGGTGATGAGCTTCATTAAAAACCAGTGCCCTATCGTCGGTACTGTCAATTGCCATCGTTTTCCCTTTGGTGTTACAAGCTTATTTGCACGTTCCCACAGACGGCGCCAAATGTTGGAACCAAAATTCTGGCGGGTCGGACTCCGAACAATGCTTCGGCTTCACCTGCAAAGTGAGAAGAATGCAAGGGGTTTGTCCCCCGATTCACCTCCGGTGTGAGAATGAATTAAAAGGTTCCGATGAGTATATGCTGAACGTGCAAGTGCTTGTGTGTATTCTAATATACGTATCAATCAAATTATGGAACCTGACATGAGCTTTTATATACGCAGCCGTTACTGTCGCCCGTAATACTCGGAACCACTTCGGTCGTACGTGGCGGACTGGATCAATGTAATGGGCCTGACTTATCCAGCGAACCTATTCAGTCTCTTTATCATTCGGGCCAATTGCTATTCGGCCCAATTACTCTTGGGTCTCCAATATATATATATACTTATTAATTATTTAATTATGTAGTTACAGACAATTGAATATCGGTTGAAATTTAAGTAAATAAACTAATGAAATTAATGTAAATAAATAGATCTTGTATAATTACGTAATGAATCGAACATTGTGTGAATCTAAAGAATTTAAAGTAAATAAATTTTGTATAACTACGTAATTAAGAGGAATCGAACCCCGGGTTTAATGATAACCAAATTTGGTACTTTGATACTTTGGTACCGCGTGCCATTTACACATTGTTTTTCTTATTAATAAAGAAATTAATGAAATAAATAAATAGATCTTGTATAATTACGTAAGGAATAGAACACTGGGTGAAGCTAAAAATCTAAAGTAAATAAATCTTGTATAACTACCTAGTTCTGAAGAATCGAACCCGGATTTAGTGATAACCAATTTGCTACTTTGGTACCACGCACAAATTACACATTATTTTTCTTATTAATAAAGAGTATACATTCTTTTCTCGAATATTTACTTATCAAATTTATAAAGTAAAAAGTGTTTGAAATTAAATGCAAAAATGTTGTTTCAAAATCCTTAAAATAGTGCTATAAATAAAAAAAAAGGAAATTCTCAATGGTACCATTGTGGTATTGACTTTTCCTATTGGTACAATCTCGTATTTTTGACTTACATATGGTACACCTAAACTTTTGACTTGTTAGTCTTATACTCTTATTATTTTGTCAAGGTAAGAAGCATAAATTCAGTTCGATATTCTTCGTTCATCGAGCAACAAGCAATTTAGTACATTGTTCTTCAATTTTCTAATCTTTACTATCTTCTCTTTAACCATCTATTTATTTACAATTTTTCTTATATTATTGATTGCAATTAGAGGATAAAAACCAATACTATGGAAAAATAGTATCATTTGAAAAAGTAACCATAGGGGTGCGGTTGAGAATATCCCATAAAAAAAAGCACAGAGTTTTGAAAACAGGGACACATCTTGTCTTTTTTCCTTTCCCGGTAAGTCTACTGATCACATCTGCTCTGCACCCTGTAAACATACCCCTTCAAGAAACCTGTGTCTAAAGCCTGTATATGATAAATGTTATTAACTTGTGACCGTTGTTTTGAATTTATGAACCCTCTTTGTATTTTATCTGTTTACACAAAACAACTGCATTTCAAGAAAATAAAAAAGAGTATGAAAAAAACAAGTAAAATGCAACAGAGTGAAGAAACAGCAAGTCTAAGAAGACCAGGCAGGTTTCGAAAGAGTGTAGAATCATCGGATATCGAAGCGAAAGTCCCCAGAAAACATCCCATTGGAAGGTGCAGTAACAAGAAGCACAAGTCTTTAGCATTTGAACAAGAGAAACAGCTTCAAGAACCCACACTTGTCACTGATGGTAATACCCCTTTTGTTTTTTTTTATCGAATTTTCGTTTTTTTTTTGATATTTTAGTTGATTATTATTTGTAACACATGTATTTTAAGATTAAGGCAAGATTCTGTGGTAAATATTGGTAAAAGTAATGTTTATTTGTTTAATTAGATGGTCAGGGGCTGCAGTTGCAACGGTTAAGATTGCGGGCTGAACTTTTAAGATTTAATAACTACTAGTTTAATTCTGTGTTTCCTTGTTGTTGGCCGAGTTTGTAGTCGAATTCTTTGAAAGTTAATAAGGTTAATTAGGACTTGAATTAGTATTATTCTAGCTAAATGTCTTGCCTCCTAATTTTTACAGTGTATATGATTCACAACATACATTGAAATTGCAAAGATGTATCATTTCTAGATAGTAGTGAGGTGGATCCAATAAAACTACAAGGCTAAGGTTCTGTGATGGATATATGTGTTAAAACTTAAAATAAAGAGTTTCAAGATCTCCTTGGTGAATCTCTCATGCATTTAATGGGAGTATGGGACTGAATGTACATTTGACAAACCATGGTTTGTTATACGTTTTACGATTTTGTTGGTTGCCTTGTTTTGGTTAGATACCTTGAATATGTACCATCAGACGCCATCTATTAGGTTTTAAAAGGTTAAATGGCGATTTAGAAGTTGGCCATCGAGGGATACTGATTGCATATAACAACTGGTGTATAAATCATATTACAGTTGAGTTGAAGTTGTGATATTATCATTTTAATATAGTCATACAATTTTGTTCATTTCAGGTTGTGAAATGCCACCTGAAGAAACTATTGATGGTCTACCAGTGGTGGAGATTCTATCTTCACCAGAGGAAGAAAAGCCAAAACGTGACTTTCTCTTGCTGCGTAAAGATGCATTGAAACCAAATCCCCGAGAAGAATTTTTACCAGAGGATCGTCAACATCTGGTGAATGCAGCATCTATATTAAAATCTCAGTTGGTGGCTCGCCTCACAAGTTCTGCAGAGGATTTGAGGACCAAGGACATGATTAATCTTGCTAGCAGGTGTTACATTGCACTGAGAGAACTTGGAGATGATTATATATCTTTTAGCAGTCAAGTTAATAAATTAATTGCACAATCCCAAGAGCTAGAATTTGCTGCCAAAAATTTGAAGAATTGGAATGACGGGGACTTAAAGGCTCGTCATATTCAACAAGTGCAGAATCTGTCAGAAGTGACCGAGAAGTTATTCAGCACTCAAGACAAATTGTCTAGAACTAAGACTCAGGTAGAACTTTTAAGGTTTAAAAAAGAGGAGCTGACAGCTGTGTTACTTATGACTACAGAGGAGTTGTCTGAGGAAGAAGGGAGAATTAAGACTCTGACAGAAGAGCGGGATCGATTCAAAGAGTCTTATTCTGAGATTAAAGTTGGACTCGAGAAATTGGGCGCAGAGAAGGAGGAGGCTGCTATGGTGTTGAAGGCAATCAATGCACGTTATGATGCTGCCAAAGTAGAATTTGAGAGGATTACTAATCACATGCTGCAGTCAATGAGGAGGTAATGGGATACTAACAATCACCAAGTTCTGGAAAGCAAAAACTATTATTTGCTTTCTGATTCAATTTTAGGAGTAAGGGGGTTGTTGAAAAGTTTGCAGTTTTATAGTGATTTTGGTTCATATCTGTATTTTCGATACACAATATCTTTCACATTGTTTTGTTCTGAATATGCCCTCTTATGGTGTATGACCTTTAGGTTTCGTATAGTGTCAAGGCTTCATTCTATTATTTCTTGGTTAAAAATTTGTCAATTTATGTGTTTTTGACAATTCTAACATAGTATGATATGGCATGCCTGTTGAGTGGAGATCTGTAGATATTTTTACATTTGGGAAAAAAAATAGTAGTAATGATGAGGGTTCATTTCTAGCATTTTGATGGAGAATTGTTTTGATGTTGTATAATCTAGAGTGTTAAGTCTAAGAGCTATTTCAAGTGTTAAAATTTAAGTGTCAATTTTATTATTACTTAACCTCCAGTTTTATTCTAATTTTCTAGTAAATTATTTGTTATCTGAATGTAGAATGGGTGTGCTTTAAATTGGAGTTTGTATTTGCTTGAGCATTTGCATGTGTTATTGATTTGAAGGTAAGGGATGAATTGTAGTTGTACAAATTAAACTCCAGATAAGTAAGCTGTTTCATCAGCTTGAATTACTTAGTGTACTAGAACATTCTATTTTTTAAACATAAATTTGTATTTATTCTCAATATCCTACTTGGCTAAAAAGTTATTTCTGCTATTCATGTTTTAGTGATGACTTCTTTTTTGAGTTTGCTTCCTGTTTCTGGCTTGCCTGTTGTAATCAAAAGATTTTGGTATATGCAGGTCATATAGACGAGCTGTTGGTCGCTTTTCTCCTTCAAGTCATGCTGCTGCACCATCAACTACTAGTTTCTTTGCTAAATTGGCAACTCTACATTCAACAGGTTTCTTCCAAGCTAACAAAGCCACAGAAGATCAGACTTCTGCAACTGCAATCGGTGTCTCTTCTGAAATGGCCTTGCCATCTTAATCCGCTATGGATGCCTTCCTGGAGTTAGTGGTCATTTCTTAGCATGTTTTTGTTATATAGCTACGAGCCCATTAAAGAATTTCTCAGTGTTATGATAATAGAAAATGATGTTTTGGGTTTCTCGTTAGAGGTAAGGTACTTGTTTCAGATCTACCAACATTTGTTAAAAAATGGACTTAAATTTTCATCTTCTTTCTATATAGCCACTAGGCTATTTAATAATTTCTTTGTATTATATTGAAATTATGGATAGAAGATGTTACTTTCGGTTTGTAGTTAAGCTAGGTTTTATATGTCCACCATTAGTTAAAAGGGACTCAGAATACTGGGAAGTTCACTGCATTTCTGGTTTACGAGAACGAGTCACTGGCTCAATCTCAGAGGACTGTAAAGTCGAGTCTATATGTAGATTAAGTGCTTGACTGTAGACCTTAAAAACTTGACAATGTCAAAGATTCATTGTGATGCAATTCATCTTCTGCATGTGTTAGTTGCTATATGTTTTTGCCCATGCATGAATACATCCTCTGTTCGGTCCAGAATGCCTCAATAAAGATGGGCACATGATGAGGTGTATATAGAGGGAGAGAACAGCTCTGCTGCTGATGATGATATTCAGTATATACAGATACAATCACTGTTAATATGGATAAATCGTGACTTGATTTACAATATCCTAACTACTTGGACCTTAGTAACAATTTCATTGCTGAACTAATAGTTCCTAAATTCACTGGCTCTCTTACAAACAAAATGTATCTTAATTTGTGAGTTACTCAGACAAGGGGATCAATAGCAGACCACATCGGCATATCACCAACTTGCAGTATCTAAATCCCAGATTTAGTCATTTAATGGTCCTACCTTTATTGGCTCACTCAACAGCTTAAGACATCTGCATCTTGATCTTGTTTTATAACAGCTTAAGACATCTTCATCTTGATCTTGTTTGAATACGTGTCTGTAAGCAGTCGTGACATCTCACCGTAACCAATTGTTTGCTGCACTTCCTGATAATTGGTGCATTTTAGTGGTCTCGTGCTCCTTACCTTAGGATTTAACAATTTTTTAGAATTCCAAGCTCATTTGGACAACTAACCTCTCTCATTATCAATTAGGTTTGTAATTCGAGTCGAGCCGAGTATTAATTCGAGCCGAACTCTTTTTCACGAGCCGAGCTGGCTCGTTTAACTAAACAAGGCTAATTTTCTACCCGGACTCGACTCGTTTAATTTCACGAGTCGAGTAGAGCCGGCTCGTTTAGTTAAACGAGCCTATTTAAAATTATACTTAAATGAGCCTAATTTTCTGCCCGAACTCGACTCGTTGAAAGGACAGTTGAGATTAAATGAAAGGAAAGACATTTGAAAAGAAGGGAATCTTTAGCATTTCCATTCCCGGTAAATACATTAATCACATTTCTGCTGCACACCCCTGTAAACATACCCTTTCAATCACCATGCAATATATACATAGTGTTGTACAGATCTGAATACCAATCCCCACCCCCCATTTCAAATTTATCAAACCCCAAAATTTATGCTTAAATATCTTTTTTTCTTAACTAAAAAGTGAAGCTGTGTTGTAGGAAAGATTCCAAGAAAAATGAGAAAATCCAGCAAATTTCAGCAGGGTGTAGACACACCAAATCTTAGAAGGTCGAGCAGGGTTCACCGTAGTTTCACTGTTTTTACACCGGAAAATGATAAACAAGTCACAAGGAAAAACCCCATTGCAAGATGTGAGAATGTGAAGAGAAAGCATGAGTCTTTACCAGCTAAACATGAGCAAGAAGAACCCCACCTTGCCCCTTCTGGTAACATCTTCCCCTTTTTATGTCTCACAAATGTAATGTGTGTGGGTGTGTGAGGGAGAGAGAGATAGGCACAGAGAGAGGGAGAGAAGGCGAGAGTGAGGGAGGGAGAGAGAGAGAGAGAGAGAGAGAGAGAGAAAGAGAGGGAGAGAGGGACATAGAGAGGAGAGAGGGAGAGAAGAGAAAGAGAGAGACGGAGAGAGAAAGAGAGAGGGAGAGAGAGAGAGTGTTTGAAAAAAATGTTTATTCTAAATGCAGTAGCTAATAGCCTAATAGCATTGTATGACAGATGGAATTTCTAAGATTTGGGCAAGATTTTTTGTGACAAATATTTTTGTGTGGAAAAATGTAAATGTTTGTCAAATATGTATGTGGTGGCACTAAGTGTACATTTGACAAATATATATGTTTGCCATATTTTTGGTTAGATGCCTTTCATATGTTTGGATTGTATGCCAATAGTTAGTTCTGGAAGGGTAAATCGTTGTTTAGAAGTTATAACACAACTGATCTATAATTAATACTAGAGTGAACTGATTACATAATTTTGTTTCTTGTAGGTCATGAAATGCACAAGTCTTTAGAAGTTGAACATGAGCAACAGGAACCTCACCTAGCCCCTTCTGGTAACTCCCCCTTTATTTATCTCCTTCAAATATGTGTTTGTGTGTGTGAAAATAATGCATTAGCTAATAACCTCATAACAATGTAAGTCAAATTATATGTTAAGATTAAGATAAGGTTTTGTGTTAAAACTAATGCTCTTCAGTATTTCTTTATCGAATCTCTCCTGTATTCAGTGGCACAAATATGTTTCATACATTTGTGCATTTTGTTCGTTGCCGTCTTTTTTGTTAGATACCTTTAGTATGTTTGGAATGTATGCCATTAGTTAGTTTTAGAAGGGTAAACGGTTATTTAGATGTTAACTCCTAACTACAGAGCAATAATTTTGTATGAAAACTAATCTATCAGTTATATTTGAGTAAAATGAAGTTGTTTGATATTGATAATGTTACATGATTTTGTTTCTTGTAGGTCATGAAATGCACGAGTCTTTGGAAGTTGAACATGAGCAACAAGAACTCCCACTAACCCCTTCTGGTAACAGCCCCTCCCCCCTATCTCTCACAAATTTATGTTGTTTTTGAGAATAATGTGAACTCTAAATGTAGTAGGTAATAGCCTTATAGCAATGTTTTTGATAAGCAAAAATTTGTGATATATATTTGTATTGAAAGTAATGATTTAGAATATTCACTTGATGTTTCACTCCTGTATTTAGTGGCTATTGATGTACGTTTGACAAATATGTTTCACACTGATTTAAATACTGTTGGTTACCATGTTTGTAGTTATATATCTTTACTATGTTTGGATTGAATGCCATCATTTAGTTTTGGAAGGTAAATGGCTGTTTAATATAATACGACTAACCACAACATTATGTTTTTGTAAGACAACTGATATATGTATATTATATAAAAGTGAAATGATAGTTTAATGATATGGTTACTTGATTTTGTTTCTTGTAGTTCATGATAGTCCACCTATAGAAACTAGGGGTGAGGTACCAGTAGTGGAGCTTCCTCTTTCTCCGGAGGAAGAAAAGCCAAAATTCGACCTTCTTTTCCTGCTTGAACATGCAGTGAAACCAAATTCTCAAGAAGGAATTTTACCTGAGGATCGTCAACATCTGGTTAATGCAGCATCTGTGTTGAAATCACAGTTGGTAGCCCGTCTCACAAGTTCTGCTGCCAATTTGAAGACCGAGGACATGATTGATCTTGCTAATAGGTGTTTCAGGGCACTGAGAGAATTAGGGGATGATTATCGATCTTTTAACAAGGATGTTAATAAATTTATTTCTCAACAGCAAGAGCTAGAGTTTGCTGCCAAAGATGTGGAAAATTGGAATGACTGGGACTTGAGGGCTCGTTATAGTCATCAAGAGCAACTTATGTCCGATGTGACCGAGAAATTATTCAGTGCTCAAGACGAACTGTCTAGGACTACGAGTCATGCAGATTATCTAAAGTTCAAAAAAGATGAGCTTACATCTGCATTACTTTTGGTTACAGAGGATTTGTCCAAGGAAGAACAGAAAATTGAGACTTTGACAGTAGAGAGAGATAAATGCAAAGAAGTTCAATTTGATATTGAAGTTGGACTCGAGAAATTGGACGCGAAGAAGAAGGAGGCTCGTGTGGCACTTGAGGCGATCAATGCTCAGTATGATGCTGCGAAAGAAGAATTTGAGAGGATGTGTAATTACTTGGTGCAGTTGGTAAGGAGGTAATGGGATAACTTTACTCAGTGTCTGTAAAACATACAATTTATGACAATGTCTTTGAAACTATTAATCTGCCAAACTATTGTAAGCTTTCTGTTCTATTTTAGGGATGAGGGGATTGTTGAAAGTTTACATTTTTTAAAATTAATTTTGGGTTAATTTCTATGTCTGATACACATTGTTATTTCCAAATATTCCTTTGCTATTGTGTTTGACCTTTAAACCTTTGGAGAGTGTAAAGCATCTTTGAATTTTCTTTGGATGTTTTTTGTTATTGGTTCTTCTTACTATAGTAACAAAGCAAGAGACAAATAGACAAATGTTTGAATTTTGTAAAGTCTGGCATGATAACTGTGAGTGCTGTTTCAGCATGATAGTTATTTACCTTTCAATTTCAATTGTATGGTTACTTTACTCCCAATATTTTTCTTTTTTTAGTAAATAATTTGTTATTTGAACATAGAATCGGGTGTGCTTAAAGTTGGAAAAAAATGGTTGTTCAAATTGGAATTTACTGAGTAAATTATATGTCATGTTTTCGTATTTGAACTTCTGAAAATGTTGTCGACTTGAAAATTGAGGGATAAGTTGTAGTAATATAAATTTTCCAGTTAAATTCTACTGATAAGTTAAGCTGTTTTATCGCTGTACGATAACATTCTACTCTTTTCACTTTTTAGTGACAACTTCTTTTAAAAATCTGCTTCCTTCTTCTAGCTTGCCTCTTGTTATATGAAAGATATTTGTATTTGCAGGCCCCCTTCAAATCAGGCTGCCGAACGGTCAACTACCAGCTTCTATACTGCTGAATTGACCAGTGCAACTTCAACAGGTATGTTCCCAACTAATAAAGCCCTGAAAAAATGTATTCCATTTTCTTTCATGTTTCTTTTTTGGTGTACATCCTTTTTACTTGAGAGTTGAGAGTATAAATGAACATGTCTATTGCAATAAGTATAAATGAACATGTCGATTCTCATGTTGTCGCATGCTAAACTTGAAAGGATATCCTCCTGGTTTGCAACATGCAGCCTTCGCTTTCCTTTCAATTTTCTGGCTTGCATGTTATTACTTTTAATATTCAGGTCTGACTTCGGATTTGTCACACCATCCAGTGTCACCTCGACCAGTCTGTATTGGAGTTTCATTTGAAAATCAAGCTTATGGACCTGGAATTGGTGTCTCTTCTGAATTGACCTCGCCATCTGCAATGCAATCCTGGTTTTATGATCCGTCTCTTAATATGTTCTTGGTATATAGCTACTAGTCTACATTTAAGAATTTTTTATCATTATAATGATGAAAGATGATAATATCTTGGATCTGTCATTAGCATAAAGTAGTAAAAGTTTACTTGAGTTGAGTGACTAGGAAATTTATCTGGGAAGATCACTGCATTTTCTTTAATAAATTTAGTTCTGTATTACAACATTGACTCGTACTAAAAAAAATCTCAAGATAATGCTATCTATATGACTATGCACGTGGAGTATTTATAGAAGTGTTTCATAGTGACTTTTGAGATTTAAGGGATCACAAGTGGTGAGATTAATTTTATGACTGAAGTGAAGGTACAAATTTTGGGCTTGTGTTTCTTGCTTTGAGTCTACTTGTGTTTTCGGTGCCACCATTATATGTGCAATGTATATATTAGTTTAGACGCTATTAGATCCTTATGTTACATAATGTATTAACATTTGTCAACTTTTTCGCTGTATTTGCAGTAGTAGAACCGGTAAAGCAAGCACATGACAGAAAGAAAGGTGGAGTATGCTGATCTTGGTGGCATGTCCGAGAAGTTAATTACTATATGTTTCCGAAGACTTGTTATCTGTAGTACACTTGGATGTGTATTTAAACTGTCATTTTCTTCTTCTATTACAATGTCTGGCTCATACAGACCCTGTCACTTGATGTTTTTCAGAATTAATAATAGGCTATTGAACATCCCGGTGACGAATTGTGTAATGGAATTTGTAGTTTCTGAGGAATGCACCAATCCAATTCCTAGCAAAGTAAAACTTTGTATTGCAGTCACCACTTTGCAAGGTTAAGCAGGCTGCATAGAATGAGCACCTTTTTTCAAGCATTTTTAAACGACATTTCTTGTGAAGTCCATCTTTGGTGCTGTTCATTTTCCTTCAATGATCTTCTCCCAGTCCTCACAGAAGCTTTTCAAACCAGCCCTGCTCTAGCCAGGGTTAATCGAATCCCTTTTAAAAGAAGACTTCATTGGTAGATTCAAGAATCCAAATTTTGAATCATGTACAGGAATAGAAGAATAAAGATAAGCAAAATCTTAAGACAGACAACTTCATTTTATTAGGAAATTCCCCCACAAGTATATATGAAAATTTTATGTCGAAATAATCTTATATACAAACTTTTATTAAATTTAAAAGAGTAAAATATTATTAGGATTTACGTCTCTCATGTGTCTAGCAGCCTTCGTTGCAGTGCAGTTCAGTTCTGATCGGTTAAAAAAATTAGGGATATTTCTAATGGTAACATTGTATACTTGATCTTTTCATTAGGTATCATTAGATATTTTTAAGAGACATTAGTGCACTTTTGGCTTTAATAGGGAATTTTGCCTGCGCTACGCGCGCTCTAAAAATTACAATGTTTTTTTTTAAATAATAATTTGAAGATAATTGTTTTACTAATTGTTTTAGTCACAGTATTGATCTTGCCCAATTTATATTCATACGTATAATATATGATTAATGTCTAACGATAACTCACACTATGCATACGATCAAATATTTTTAAAAAATAATATATTAATTTAAATGGTAATTATATTTTAATCAGTGTCAAAATTACCAGATAGAAATAATAGCGTCAACCGCCTATTTGTCGCACCTGATTTCTTAAAAAAGAGGTATATAATTCCATTTCTAAAAAGAGGTACTATATCACATATTTCACTAAACGTGTGTGTAAATATATATATATATATATATATATATATATATAAGTTCATTTTAAGGTTTCTCGACGTCGCCTAGCTAACGGGCGACGTCTCGCATTTTAAACGTCGTGACGTTTCACATTTTAAACATTATAAAATTGAAAATTGTAACTAAAAAAATTGTATGACATAATGGAGTATCCACAAAAAATAAAAGGTTTACATAAAAATGTAGTTCAAGGTTTCTCGTCGTCGCCTAACGGCGACGACTCGCATTTTAAACACTATCAAATTGAAAATTACAACTAAAAAATATATGTCATTTTTAAAAATTGTAAAATTAAAAATTGAAATTAAAACATTTTTGGAATATGCAAATTGAATGCTAAAGAATAATTGTGGTTTACTAACGTGATGTGTTCCAACTGTATATTATGGTCACTACCTGTTAATGGAATGATGTGGTGTAGCTGCACATCAATATTATTGTCACACTCTTTTAGTTTCCAAAACTTTACATATTGTCGAAATCATTTGTACGTACTGCTTGTATATTATGGTCACTACCTGTTCATGGAATGATGATGTGTCGCTGCACATTGATATCATTGTCACACTCTTTTGATTTCCATGACTTTAAATACAGTCGAAATCATTTGTACGTACTCCTTGTGATTTTATACAAATATAATAATAAAGCTCAACTAAATTACAATCAATTTCACATTTTATGTTTGATACATAATATTATTATTATTTTATGAGGTTATACTATTTATCAAAAAAAATTATGAGGTTTCTAGAAAAATTGACGTTATGTGAATACAATTTGTAGAGAAAGTTATCATTGTTTTAGTAACATGAGGTCAATTGCGAAGCTTTGCGCTAGACAACTGATACCGCTGTCTTTGATGTTGAAATTAATCCTATTAATTGATAATTTATGTAAATGTGCTACTTGACACACTACTTAGTAGTGTAGTGGTGAACTACTGAAACATGTGTCTCTAACTTGGTTATGATTGTATTTGGAAACTTAAGTATTAATTTTGGGGTTTTATGAAATTTGAACTTCAATCTTCTTAAACTTACTTATGGTTAGATCGAGGACAATCGCAATAAATTTAACCAAACTTGAAAATGTACCTAATTCAACACAATTTCTTTACTTTAGTCATAAAATGTGCTTTAAAAATAGTAGAGCATATCACAATTGTAATAAAAATTATAATAATTTTAAAAAAAAATTATCAAATTTTTAAATATCTTTGTTATGTTCGTTATTCACAACAATGACCTCGTACAATTTATATTCACATGTATAATTATAATAAATTAAGAATTATGTATATAAGTTGTCAAGTTTATTTTGGTTTTGAAATCATGTAAGTTGTCATATGCAACATGGATATGTTTAATTCATCTACAACGAACTTTAAATAAATATGATAAAATATTTCATTATTTTAATAATATATGATAAGAATTAATAAAATTATAATAATTTTTTTCAATTTATTTTTGATATTGTTATATTCTTGTGTTATTATCTTTCAAGATAAAAAATGAAATCTTTTAACTTTGAATTTAAATGTATATTAAAAGATGTAAGTGACAAATTATAACTCCCCAAAGTAGGTAGGTTTTTAAATAAAGTGCTCCATTTATTATGAAAAAATATTATAAAATGTAAAAACTAACATTAATAAATTATATGCAAAATAAATATAAATATTTAGATCTAAGATTTTTCAGAGTTGACAACTTGTATTTTAAAAGCTATTAAATTAAAACAATTAGACAAAAGATAAAAGTAGAGTTGAAAATTAATATATATATATATATATATATATATATATATATATATTATTCTGGACTATTTGTAATGTTAAGGGTATACAATGAACATTTGTCTCTAAATATTTGTATCACATTTATATATTTAGAAAAAAGTAAGAATGAATTGATGAGCTTTTAACTTATTTTAAAATTTAGCATGTCGGTTACTTCTCCTAATTTGGAGTTTTCTTTCACGAAATAATTTCTTTATCTTTAGTATATTAAAATTATATATTGTAGTAATTACATAAAAGTTTGTTTAAATAATAATTAATAATTAGTTTGAGTTACTTTTAGAATTTTACTTTACTGTGAAAAAATTTATATTGATGTATCGTTTACAAAGTAGCAGTGTTTTTGGGAAATTATTTTTTAATTTCCTATATCTCACATATAAAAAGTAATATTTTTTTGGAAAGCATAAAAAATAATTTGTAAGTACTTTTGTTTTTAAATAACTAACAAATGTCTTGCTCGGGTATTTTATTTAGATTTTTTAGTGAATCACAATTTGTAATAAGTTTGGTGAGAGATGCTTATGCCATAACATGTTCATTTGTGTAACTGGAATTGGGTGCACAGGCATGTCACAGTAAGGCAAGTTTAATTATCTCATGAATATGCAACAGAAGTTAAATCTAATATTGTAAGGACAATTACAACTTCTCAAGTCACCTCAAACAAATCTTATAGTTCTCTGAGCAAAGTACTTGTCAATGTAAAATGGTTAGACTGAGAAACATTAAACTTGATATTCATACTATTAGCCACCACTTTATAGTTGATACAAAGATATGATATATCTCAATACTTCCAATGGCTTGGAAACCTAAACATTTCCCAGAAAGTTAATGGCTTGGATTAGCAGCTACATTAGCTGATCTTTTAACAAAATAACTTAACACGACCTTTAGTCCTTTACGATCAAAGAGTAATCAAACATAATGGATCCCAGATAAGAAGCATCCTTAGACTTGCAAAAAAAACCTGGACAATGCTAATGGAATCAAGTTCAATGTAAATATGAGAAACCTGTAGATTTTTAGCCAGGACAATGTTTGTTTGAAAGCCAATGCCTTTGCAATTTTTGGATCAATAACACCTCTCAAATTTCCACCCAACCTGCTAAAAGAGAACCAGTTTCATCTCTTAAATTAAATCCAAATGAGCTGATGTCATTTATGTCAAACACAGCTGCATCAATGTTACATGTTCCTTCACAACTGTTTTTGGAGTATAAAATCGTTTCTGCCATTTAAACAAAAGAAAATTGGTCCCATTAATGACATTTGAAGGATCCCGTGACTATTAGTTATAGTTAGATACTATTAAACACTATAACTTTGCATTTATATAATAGAAAAATAAAGAATTAGATTATAATTACAAACTGGTATTATCTTTTTTATGAAAGTTATGATATTTTTTGGCATAGAAAGAATGGTACATTTTTAAAATTATACAACTACACCAACCTGGTGCCAGTTTGTGAACAAAGGTACATATGTGTCCCATAATCTCTAAGTTTAAAGTCATGATTAAAGTTGAATTACTTTCTGAGAATCTGAACAGCTGATATCTAGATCATTCTCTTGGGAGTTTAAAACAATCACATGTCACAAACTCTTAATCCTATCAACAATTAACCAGACACAAAAAACGTACAAAAAATTGAGATAACTATTGTGTTTGGACAGAAGAAGTCACAATTGAAACTGTAACCTGCTAATCTTGCAAATGCATGTACTCTCAAAGGCATTGGCATAGTAAACTATTTATCCTTCATTTTCAAATCCAATAATTTGTCCGACGTATTGCAGCACTCCCAACTCAATATGTGTAAACCTACAAATGAAATAAAAAATAAAGGATTAGTCAGAAGAAACAACAACATAAAATATCACAATCTCTGTACGCAAAAAAGTGTGGCTAAAGGAACCAAAAAAATTGCCACTATACCAGTCAATACGTTTCAAACTCGTCGAACCTACAAATCGGTTTTAGTTGCATGCCATATTATCTAAATTTAATCAGATTCACACAAACATTATTTTATAGCTTACAAAATTTATATCCTACGCATACAAAATTTTACACATACAACAAAAATTATATCTGCACTTGATTGCATATACTCGAGTTCACATTTGTTAAAAGAGATTCTGGTAAGATCTATCATCGATGCATCCTGTAAAGTAAAACAATATAGTTAAGAAACATCAAAAACCAATACATATATGAACATAAACGTAAAAGCCAATACAAACAATTAAAGGTTCATCCTCGTCGAACATAAAAAGATCATAGAGAGGCGGGGAAAATCTGATTATCTTGATGGCTTGAATTTCATAGATACAATGAACTCTTCTCATTAAGAAGTACAAAACACCTGCACCAAAAGATACCCATTCAAATTAGTTCACAACTTACAAAAAAAAATTAAATATTCTATAAACATACGTATAAGCATATTATGTACATTCAAAATTGAAAATCAATACATCGGAAAAAAGTTATGAAGAATGAGAGAAAGATAAAAAATCAAGATGAAGAAAAAAAAGATGAGATAGACGATGATATAAGAAATTGAATTCAAAAAAAGAAAGAACAGATTGATAAAATTAAGGAAGATTTTGTGGAATTACAAAAACAATAAATGAATAGTTTGAATAGTACACTAAAGATGGTAAGACTGAGAAAATCAAGGTGGATATTGTAACCATAAGATAAATTTAAAATTTGAAAAGAAACAGAAGAGAGAAACGGACGTACAAAGAAAAGAAAAGAAGGAAGAGATTGAGAAAATCAAGGAAAATATTGTAATCATAAATGTGTAATTTGAAATTCAAAATTAGGATAATATTATTTGGTATATGGGTCAACAAAATGGATAGTCCATGGATCTTGTAAAATATAGTAGAAACATAGTACAAATAGGATCCATGGGTAAATTTTTTTACCCAATGGGTAAATACCTCATTACACTTTAAGAATATATAGATTCATCAAAGTTAAACGTTATAAAATTGAGTATATTTTTATGGGTATCAACATGAAAAATCAATTGTACAATAATACTATTAAAAATAATATCATAATCTATACTATTATATAATAAATGAATTATTAAAAATTTGGTTGGTCGGTACCAGTTTTTTGGTACTTCGTATTTTTAATTAATTACCCTTATGTATTTATACAAAATATTATTAAATAATTAAATTAACTATTTATAACCAATTATCTTTTTCTGTTTAAGACATTATTTTTTTGATTTTTTCTAACAAAATTACCTCATTTTTCAAAATATCATTGACAATTACTTTTTTAAAACTAAACATGTTACCTATTCTATTTTTACTTACCAAAACCCCTCCTTTTTCAAAAATATCACGGACAAACCTTACTTATTTATTTTAACATCTATTTTAATAATTTCAATTATTAAAAAACGTTTATCTATTTTAACATGCCTACTTATTATTTAAAAAAAAATACAATTTATAATAATATATTAAAACAAAAAAAAATTAACAATTCATGCATCGCACGAGTTTTAAGCTAGTCAATACTATTATATAATAGACGAAACATTAAAAGTTTGGTTGGTCGGTATGGTACGTTGTGATTTTACTTAATTTCCCTTAACTGTATTTCGTGTTTTTATTTAATTAACCTTACTTATTTATAGAAATATATTATTAAATAATAATATTATCTATTTATAACCAATTACCTTTTTTCCCTTAAATACATTATTTTTTCTAACAAATTTCCCTACTTTTTCAAACATGACAATTACCTTTTTTAACTAAAACATGTTAGTTTTTCTATTTTTTTACTAAAATCCCCCATTTTCCAAAAATATCTCGGACAAACCTTTAGTTATTTATTTTTAAACATATAATATTATAATTATTTTTTAAAAATTAAAAGTTTAGTTGGTCGGTATGGTACATTGTGATTTTACTTAATTGCTCTTAACTGTATTTCGTGTTTTTACTTAATTAACCTTACTTATTTATAGAAATAAATTATTAAATAATAATATTACCTATTTGTTGTGGATTAAAAAATGTGCTTTGTGAATTTAATAAGCTTCGAGCTTTAATGGCTGCACTCGTGTTTCCGGACTAAATCGGTCCTCACAAGATGCCTACGTATCTCAATTATTACTGAGAATCAAGCCAAAAACGTAGTTCTGATTGTAGGATCAGGGACCTTATATAGGCGTCTGGAGCCTAGTATTTATGGTATGTTTAGGAGTCTTAGCGAATAAGTCTCCTTTTTGATATTGGAAAAACATTGTATTGCTTGCAGGATAAGTCTTTTCCTTGTCGATAAAGGCTATGACTCATTAATTGCCTTTAATTGGGATTTTGGATCCTTCTTTGACCAATTTGCCATAATTTGGACTCTTTTTATGAGCTGTATATTTCCCCTATTCATTAATTACGAAATTAATGAATAATTAGGGTGTCGGGCCTTAAATATCGGCCTTGTAATCGAATCAGCAATTATATTTCTATAATTACTTTTCTATCCATATCATTTGCCCCCCAACTTCTAGGAAAATCTCTCTTGGATTATCGTAGAAGTTATTTCATTTGGGAGTTACGAAATTTTCTTTCGTATCGTGGCTTGGTTTGACGAACATATAGTTCTAAACCAATTTTATAATTTCCCCAAACAGGAAGCGGGATTTTCCACCAATTCTATAGAAGATAAATCAATTTTTGATTTTTCAGTTCATTTTCGACCAGGATCCTGGTCGAATTCGACCTCGATTTTAGCTTCTGGTCGAACTCCTTCGACCAGGTTTCTGGTCGAAATTTGCTTACATTTTACCTCCTGGTCGAACAATTTCGACCAGGTTTCTGGTCGAAACTCAGTGTCAGTTTGCCTCCTGGTCGAATGCTTTTGACTAGGTTTCTAGTCGAAGTAATGCCTCATTTTCCCTTCTAGTCGAATGATTTCGACCAGGATTGTGGTCGAAATTGACTTTAATATTGCCTCCTGATCGAATGATTTCGACCAGGATCGTGGTCGAACATGACCTCAATTTTGGTACCTGGTCGAATGATTTCGACCAGGATCGTGGTCGAACACGACTTCAATTTTGGTACCTGGTCGAATGATTTCGACCAGGATGGTGGTCGAACACGACTTCAATTTTGATGCCTGGTCGAATGATTTCGACCAGGATGGTGGTCGAACACGACTTCAATTTTAATGCCTGGTCGAATGATTTCGACCAGGATTGTGGTCGAATACTTGGTTCGTTTCAGACTATTAAGGCCCACATATATTTGGGCTCAATTTGGGCCTAAGGCCTTTACTGGGCCTTTAGCCTTTTTTGAAATTGACCAGGTTTTTGGTCGAATACGAGAGCCTTTTCGGGCTTTATTCGAACTCATTCGATCAGAATTTTGATCGAAAATGTGATTTGTTTTTGTAATGGGCCTTGTTGGGCCCAGGGCTTTCACTGTTCAAAGTTGTTAATTGGGCTTTTAGCCTTTTATGGGCCGTACTGGCTAATACCGGTTGCCCTTCCTTCTACCGGCCCATTGACCGGCTGTCATTCCTATATAAGGGTGAGTTCCCCTTTGTTTCCATTCATAACACACATTCTATTTTCTTAAAGTCACTCTGCTAAATTCTCTCCAAAGTTTTCTCCAAATTGCTCTGCTAGGGTTCTGTCACAAGGCGATTCCCGGCGAGATTATCCGTTGAATCTCACCGTTTTTCTAGGTTTTTCGCTTGAAGATTTGAAGATTTCTTTGAAGATTCTGGGTTTCTTTTGAAGATTCTGGGTTTCTTTTGAAGATTCTGGGTTTTTTGTTGAAGATTTAAAGACTTTCTGGGTTAGAAATGACTGATCGAGCTTCCCAACGTCTTCTAAAGATGAACTCCGCGTCAAAAAGAGGTACCCCCATTCCTATTCGTTCAAAATACATGTCTTTGCATGATATGATTAATGAACGTGGGGATGAATACCCGTCAGTATCTGCTTTAGATTCGTATGATTGTAGTAATAGATTTCATGAAGTAGATATGATAAAAGACTATAATAAGATGTATAGGGTAAAACCCCCCTTGAAGCTTGTTCCTGCCGGCCCTGGTGACCGTTCATGTCACTGGCGGTCAAATGCTTTGTGTATTTATAAGGATTCTATAGTCGCCGGCCTTAGGTTCCCCTTTCATGAGTTTATACCTAGGCTTTTGGCCGATGTCCAAATAAACCCTTGCCAATTACCCCCAAACGCTTGGAGGATAATCCATTGTTTTATGGTTTTATGTCTTCGTAAAAACCTTCCTTTGTCCGTTCCTTTGTTTAGGAAGATTTTTCAGTTTAAAAATAGCTCAGCCAACAACTTGGGTTGGGTGTACATAAGCCATAGGGTAGGCTTCCCTTTCATTTTTCACCTAAAATCTATCCCAGACAATAACCCCAAGTGGAAAAATGAGTTTATATATCTTGTCTGGGAAGGTGGGGACTGGGGAACCCTGTTCCGTAAATCTTTTGGGAGAGTTTCTGATGGTAGTTTCAGTAACATTGTCTTGAATGAGGAGGAACTTCATGCCTACTCAGAGCTCATCAAGGATAATGGGACTACCGTGGCTTGGGAGCTACTGGATGAGTTTGTCCTCAAGTCCGTTGGGTTCTCCACTGTTCATGATAAGGGTATTATTGCTTATCCCTTTTCTTTATGTCTATTTTCTTTCCTTTGTGATTTTCTACTAACCATTTTTTGGTTTTCCTTGCATCTGCGGCCTTTATCAACAAGTCCAATGAGCCCAAGGATGTGGAGACATCCAGAATGAAGAGGGCTAGACTTGGAGATGATCCAAGAGGGAAGACTAGTGTTCCCAGCTTCTTGATGCCTTCTGAGATCCCTGGAGACGAGGCTGACATTCCTGTGTCTGCCAAGTCCTCAGTGTGGCGCCCCAACTGGGGTATTAGGAAGAAGGACACCATTATTGGGGTGTCCAAGCATGCTGTGGACTGGTCATACCATTCTCTTACCCCTTGTGACTACAAGGATTTTGTTGCTGATTCCACCCTCGAGGGTGCTGAGCATTTAGGTGCCTAAACCATTGCTGCGGTAATTTTCTTTACCTTAGCTATTTCTTTGAAGTTTTTGCTTATATTTTTCTAACTTTTATTATTTTTTGGCAGACCAATGCCAACTTCCAGGGGGTATTGTTCCAAGCCAAGGCTTGGCGTACCTCTTCTGAGGCCAACAAGGCCAAGTTGGAGAAGTCTGTGGAGGAGGTGAAGTCTCTCAAAGAGACTCTTGCTAGGAGGGAGAAGGAGCTTGCTGAAGCTCAAGCTGATATTGTTGAGCTGAGGAAAGGCAAGGATGATTGCATCGATGAGTACCTTGACTCTCAGGAGTATAAGGACTTGATCGAGAAGCATGACGAGATCCTTTTCCCAGTCCAGCATACATCAGGATGGGAGGATGCTGTTAAGGCTATCTTGGCCAAGCATCCCAGAGTTTTTGATGCTGCTGATTTTCCAGCTCCTCACCCTCCTACTCCCTTGGAGCGCATGCTGGCTGGAGTGGACGACATGGAGGAAGATGCTAGGATTGTAGAACCAGAGCATTCATCACCCCTTGGTGACACATCTGCTGATGACCATGATGCTGATGAGCATTCTTCTGGCTCTAGCTCAGGTGAGGAGACAGATGCTGGTGACAAGGAGGGTGATGCGTAGTTTGTAGTTTATTTATGGCCTTTCATGGCTTGTATTTCCTTTTCTGTATTCTCAGCCTACGGGCTTAACTTAAACTTTTATCAAGTTTAGTTTTATCCAGCCTTATTTATATCTTGTGGCCATTCATGGCTTGCGTTGTTTTTATTGCTTCTAGAATGTTTATGAACACTCATACTAGATAAGCTTTGAAACATGAAAATGCTGAATTTATTCATAACTTGAAAATGGGATCAACCCTTTACATAGTATCCCAGTTTAAAACTTGGGTTGGTTTCATCGAACCTTATTTCTAGTAGTGAGTCCTCTCAGGAAACACCTTAAACATAATAAATTTTCAGATTGGAGGCATGCCAAGTCCTTGGCACCTCATGCCCTTCAAGGGTTTCTAGTTTGTACGAGCCTCGACCAAATACGTTCTTGACGCGATATGGTCCTTCCCAATTTGGGGCCAACTTCCCTTTTTGTCCAACTCCGGATGCTTCAATCTTTCTGAGAACCAAGTCTCCTTGACGAAAGAACCTTTCTTTAACCCTTAGGTTATAGTAGAAAGATGATTTCTTTTGATGTTCAACTATCTTGGCGTTTGCCTCATCTCTAACTTCGTCAATTATATCCAAAGCTAGCCTCAAGCCTTCTTCATTTTCTTCTGGTTCATAAGCCTCAACTCTTGGGGAGGTGTGAGTAATCTCCACTGGGACCACTGCCTCTGCCCCATATGCCAACAAGAAGGGGGTAGCCCCAGTGGTGACTTTACAAGTAGTACGATATGCCCACAATATGGGGAGCAATTCGTCTACCCAAGTGTTTCTGGAGCGCTCAACTCTTTTCTTTAGTCCATCCAGGATTATTCGATTTGCAACCTCAGCTTGCCCATTTGCTTGAGGATGGGCAACAGAAGTGAAGCGCAACTTGATATCGTTCTCATCACAATACTTCTTGAACTCATCATTGTTAAACTGAGTTCCATTGTCCGTGACCAGGACTCGTGGAATTCCATATCTGCATATCACATTTTCCCAGAAGAATTGCATCACTTGCTTGGTGGTTATCTTGGCCAAAGGTTTAGCCTCAATCCACTTGGTGAAGTAGTCGATTGCTACTATCAAGAACTTTCTTTGAGCACTTGCCATTGGAAATGGCCCGAGTATGTCCATTCCCCACATAGCAAAGGGGATAGGTGAGTTAATGGATGTCATCATCTCTGGTGGTTGTCTAACCAATGGTGCATGTTTCTGGCACCGTTCACACTTTTTCACATAGCTTTTAGCATCAGCAAGCATGCTTGGCCAATAGAAACCTAGACGAGTGACTTTATGGGCAAGGGCTCTGCCCCCCAAGTGCTGTCCACAGATTCCTTCATGCACTTCCTTTAGGGCCAATTCTGCCTCTTGAGGTCTCAAGCACTTCAAGTATGGAATAACAAAAGATTTCTTGTATAGGATTCCCTCAATTAGGGCATACCTTAGTGCTCTGACGTATAGCTTTCGTGCCTCTGAAGTGTCGTTGGGCAGCCACCCAGTTTCCAGATGAGCTTTGATGGGATCAATCCAACAACTGGTAATACCAATGGGTGCTACCAACTTTCCGTTGATGCTTGGGGTCTTCAAGACTTGGAAGTATACACTCCCTGCATAGTTTTCAATTTCAGAAGAGGCAAACTTAGACAAGGCATCAGCCTTCACGTTTTCCTCCCTTGGAATGTGTTCCACATAGCATTCATCGAACTGAGTCATAATAGCCTTGACAAGTTTTAAGTACTTGGCCATGACTTCATCTCTGGCCTCAAACTCCCCATTTACTTGGGAAACCACTAGCCTCGAGTCTCCACATACTTTCAGAGTTTTGACCCTCAGGGCTCCAGCCAGCCCTAAGCCAGCTATCAGAGCTTCATACTCAGCCTCATTGTTTGTCGTTGGGAAGTCAAGCTTTAGTGCATACTCTATTATAAATCCATCAGGACTTTGTAGCACTAAACCAGCTCCACTTGATTTTGTTTTTGATGCTCCATCAAAATAGAGCACCCAACATTCTTTGAAGTCCATTTCTTCATCTTTCTTATCTTCCACTATCACTTCCTGCCCCCCGACTTCTTGGTTGTTAATGGTGCATTCAACCATGAAGTCAGCGAGTGCTTGAGCTTTTATGGCCGTCCGAGGCTTATACTTGATATCAAATTCTCCCAATTCAATGGCCCATTTGATCAATCTTCCACTAACTTGAGGGCTATGCAAGATGTTTCTTAGAGGTTGATCAGTCAAGACCTCTATCTTGTGAGCCTGGAAGTAGGGGCGTAGCTTTCTTGAGGCCATTACCAAGGCTAAGGCAAACTTCTCAATCATTGAGTAGTTTATTGCTGCCCCATGTAGAATCTTGCTCACATAGTAGATGGGTTTCTGAACCTTCAATTCTTCCTTTACCAAAACGGCTCCAAGGGCTGTGTTAGAAACCGCCAAGTACAAATAGAGAATTTCCCCTGGCTTGGGCTTTGCCAACAGTGGTGCTTCAGCCATATATTTCTTCAGGGCCTCAAAGGCCTCTTGGCTTTCAGTAGTCCATTCAAAGTTTTTCACATTCTTAAGTGCTTTGAAGAAAGATAAGCACTTCTCTCCTGACTTTGAGATAAATCTTCCCAATGCAGCCACTCTTCCTGTTAGTTTTTGAACATCCTTGACAGTCTTTGGTGGTTCCATGTCTAGAATCGCTTTGATTTTGTCGGGATTAGCCTCGATTCCTCTCTTGGAAACCATCAGGCCTAAGAACTTTCCCGAGCCTACACCAAAGGCACACTTAGCTGGATTCAGCATCATCTTGTGGTGCCTCAGCACTTCGAATGCCTCTCGGAGGTGCTCAATGTGATCGGCCTTATCGAGGCTTTTGACTAACATGTCATCTACGTAGACCTCCATGGTTTTTCCAATTAGGTGCTCAAAGATTTTGTTAACCAACCTTTGATAGGTTGCTCCTGCATTCTTAAGCCCAAAAGCCATGACTAAGAAACAAAAGACACCAAAGTCAGTGATGAACGATACCTTGGTGATATCATCTTTGTGCATCTTGATTTGATTGTATCCACTGAAGCCATCCATGAAACTTAGCATCTCATGCCCAGCAGTAGCATCTATTAGGGCATCAATCCTTGGTAAGGGAAAACAATCCTTAGGACATGCATCATTCAAGTCGGTGAAGTCGACGCACATTCTCCACTTCCCATTAGCTTTTTTGACCATTACGGGGTTAGCTAACCATTCTGGGAATTGGATTTCCTCAATGAACCCAGCTTCCAAGAGCTTATTTACTTCTTGCTTAATGGCTTCAAGCCTCTCTGGAGCAAATTTTCTTTTCTTTTGCTTCACTGTCTTCCTTTCTGGATCCACGTTCAACTTGTGAGATATCAATTGGGGATCAATCCCTGGCATGTCGGCCGTTGTCCAAGCAAAAACGTCATTGTTCTCTTGAAGAAAAGATGTGAGTTTGCTTTTCAATGACTCGGGCAGTAGCGCCCCAACATAAGTCACCTTCTCTGGTTCACCCGGGACTAAGGGAATTGGGATTAAATCCTCAGCTGGTTTCCCTCTTCGGTCCTCATTGTCACTAGTGTCCATGTCTTCAATGGGGAGAACCTGCCCCCCAACTCCATCAGGCCTCAACGCGGCTACATAACAACTTCTAGCCATCTTTTGGTCCCCCCGTTCTTCACCAATCCCATTCCTCGTGGGGAATTTGAGTTTCAGATGGTATGATGAGGCAACAGCCTTAAACGCATGAAGACCCGTCCTTTCAAGGATCGCATTGTAGGTTGAGGTTGCCTTGATAACTATGAAGTTCAGCATCTGAGTGGATGTATTTGTTCCTTGCCCCATGGTCATTGGGAGTTGGATAGTGCCTTCCACCTTTGACTCCACTCCATTAAACCCATATATGGGCATATTCGAGGGTGTCAACTGAGAATCAGTGTAACCCATCTTGATAAAAGCGTCGTGGAACAAGATATCCACTGAAGCTCCATTGTCGACCAGGACTCTCTTTGTTTCGGAGTTTCCTATCACAGGTACTATGACAAGAGGATCATCGTGGGGGAATTTCACCCCTTCCAAGTCAGAATCGTCAAAACCTATTGACATCTCTGTTCTGGCACGCTTAGGTGCTTCTCCAACCACAGTCAGTACCTCTCGGGCATAAGCTTTTCTTGAGTTTCGGGAGGACCCAGCAGCAGTTGGTCCTCCGAATATCATGTTGATAACTGGCCCTCGGGGCTTGGGATTTCGATCTTGATCGTTGTCCCTTCTGTCATAATCCTTTCTTTCATAGTTCCCCCTTTGACTCCCTTGGTTTCCATCCTTGGTAAATTTGCTTAGTTTTCCTCTTCGTATCAGAAACTCAATCTCGTCTTTCAGTTACCTACAATCGTCGGTGTCATGACCAACTTCTTTGTGGAACCGACAAAATTGATTTTGGTTCCGTTTGGACAAGTCGGCCCTCATTGGCTTTGGCCATTTGATATCTTCCTCCTTAGCTATCTCCATTAGGATTTGACTCCTGGGAGTGTTCAATCTTGCATACTCCGTAAACTTTGGCCCAAAATTGTTTCTCTTGGGTGGAGAATCAGAATCCTTTGATGTTCTGGGAAACTTTTCCTTGACGTCATACTCCTGAGTTTCTTTTCTTTTCTTTGAGTTTCCACTACCACTAGCAGGGGGCTCATACTTTCTCATGCTTTCTTCAGCCTTGATATACCTCCCAGCTCTATCTTGGAGCTTTAGCATGCTCTCGGGTGGATGTTTAGCTAACGACCTCTTAAAGTGGTCATCAGTAGTTCCTTGTTGCAGGGCTATCATAGCCACTCTGTCCTCTAAGTCCGGGACCTTCAAAGCCTCCCGAGTGAATCGGTTGATGTAGTCCCTTAGGGCTTCATTCTGTCCTTGCCGGATTGCCATGAGTGATGTAGAACTTTTCTCATGCACCCTTCCACTAATGAATTGATTGATAAAAGCTTTGCTTAGCTCTTTGAAGGATCCAATAGAGTTGGGAGGTAAACGACTGTACCAACGGTTAGCCATACCCGTAAGAGTTTGGGGAAACACCCTACACTTAACCGCATCATTGGCGGGCTGCAACAGCAGTGCATTGGAGAAGGTTCTCACATGATTAGCGGGATCTCCCGTTCCATCATAGGCTTTAATTGAAGGCATCTTGAACTTTCTGGATATAGCTGTTTTCATGATGTCTTGAGTAAACGGTGGTGTAGGATCATCAGGATCTCCTAGGGGCAGCAGAATGCTAGGATCACCCCTTGGGGCTTCGGCCCTTCTAGTTCTTCTTGACGGTGGATCCAAATTGATTATCGGGACTCCTCCCGTTCCTTGGTTTTGTGTCCTTGCGGCTTCTTCTTCAGCCAGTAGCTTCTTGAGTCTTGTAGTCTCGGCTTCATGGGCCGCTAGTTTCTCCCTTGTAGTTCGGGGTCGTTCTCTATTGGTTTGAGAAGAACGTCTCCTTCTTGGGGCAACATCCCTCTCATCTCCTGTTGAGTAATTCTCATCCTCAGTATAAGGACCTGAGTAATCTGGAAAAGGGGCTCGCCTAGTTAGGGGTCCCAGACCTTGAATGTAAGGGGGCACATACGCCTCATGGTAGATTGGATTAGTTCCACTACCACCCGCTGTGGGGCGAGGGGGCATGCCATAGCCGGGCATCCCCAAAGTCTGATTCGCGTATTGAGGGAGATCAGTGGTGTGGAGTTGAAGACTACGAGGTGCGTTCATGAGCAGTGGGGAGGTTGTAATTGGTTGCTGGTGAACGGTCTCTTATGGATTTTGTCCATGAATAACCATTTGCAGGGGATTCGTCCCTTCAGCAGTAACTGGGACTTCCGATCCTTGAGTGTTGGTGGGGATATTCGCCCCTTCAGTGCCAGTAGTTGGAGGTGGTTGACTTCCATGAGTATCAGCCCCGGAGGTGATAGGGAGGCCCTCAGAATTATCAGAATCTCTAGTTGTTCTTCGTGTGTTTGCCATGGTTGATGTTGTTTTCCCACAGACGGCGCCAAATGTTGTGGATTAAAAAACGTGCTTTGTGAATTTAATGAGCTTCGAGCTTTAATGGCTGCACTCGTGTTTCCTGACTAAATCGGTCCTCACAAGATGCCTACGTATCTCAATTATTACTGAGAATCAAGCCAAAAACGTAGTTCTGATTGTAGGATCAGGGACCTTATATAGGCGTCTGGAGCCTAGTATTTATGGTATGTTTAGGAGTCTTAGCGAATAAGTCTCATTTTTGATATTGGATAAACATTGTATTGCTTGCAGGATAAGTCTTTTCCTTGTCGATAAAGGCTATGACTCATTAATTGCCTTTAATTGGGATTCTGGATCCTTCTTTGACCAATTTGCCATAATTTGGACTCTTTTTATGAGCTGTATATTTCCCCTATTCATTAATTACGAAATTAATTTCGGGCCTTAAATATCGGCCTTGTAATCGAATCAGCAATTAAATTTCTATAATTACTTTTCTATCCATATCACTATTTATAACCAATTACCTTTTTTTCCTAAAATACATTATTTTTTCTAACAAATTCCCCTAGTTTTTCAAACATGGCAATTACCTTTTTTAACTAAAACATGTTAGTTTTTCTATTTTTCCTTACTAAAACCCCTCATTTTCCAAAAATATCACGGACAAACTTTTAGTTATTTATTTTTAAACCTATAACATTATAATTATTTTTTAAAAGTTTACATATTTTAACATGTCTACTTATTTTTCTTAACAAATGCAATTACTAAGAATATTAAAATATAAATAATCAAATACCTATTTATAACCAATTACTCTAAAACACATTATAGATTTTTTCTAACAAAGTCCCTTCTTTTCTAAATATATCACGAAAAATTATCTTTTTCAATTTACTTTTTCAATTTTTCTCACTAAAATTTATTTTTTTCCCAAAAATATCATAGAAACCTTTTACTTATTTATTTTAGAAAGAATTTAAATGCTTTTAATTATTAAATTTTAAAACCTCATTTTCCAAAAATATCACGGGCATTTACCTTTTTAAACTAAATATATGTTATATTTTTTATTTTTCTTATTAAAACCCCTCATTTTCCAAAAATATAACGAGCAAACCCTTACTTATTTATTTTAAAATCTGTTTTAATATTTTTAATTAATTAAAAGTATTTAGCTATTTTAATATGCCTACTTATTTTTAAAAAAAATACAATTAATAAAATATTAAAAATATAATAATAAAATAATACTTAACAATCCGTGCATCGCACGGGTTTTAAGCTAGTATTATTAAAGACTAAACATTAAAAGTTTGGTCGGTACGGTATCTGTTTTTTGGTACTTCGTGATTTTACTTAATTGTCCTTAGTTATCTATAAAAAATATATTATTAAATAATAACATTACCCATCCATAACCAATTATCTTTTGTAACTAAAACAAATTACTTTTTCTAATTTTTCGAACAAATTTCTCTCCTTTTTCCAAAAAAATCACGGACAATTACATTTTTGTACTAAAGCATTTTACCTTACTAAAACCCTCCATTTTCCAAAAATATAATGGACAAACTCTTACTTATTTATTTTAAAACTTGATTTAATACTTTTACTTATTTTAAAAAGTTTACATATTACATGTCTACTCATTTTTTTAACAATGCAATTAATAAAATATTAAAACGTAAATAATAAAAAAATCAACTATTACAAATAATTCGTGCATCGCACGGATATTAAGCCAGTATATAATAAGAGTAGTAAGATAGTAAGTCAATGATTGACCCCACCTACGACATATTAAATAAATAAAAATTATATATGAAAATCTACGATTATACTAAAATCCTTTAATAAAAGTATTCTTAATAACTCTAATTTGTATGATTGTTTTATACGAGAGAATACTTAGCTGTAGGACAGCTGATGACCATGCCAAATCATATTATTTAACTCCGTTACTTTAATTATATATAATGATATAATTTAATTTGGTCACGTTCAGATGATATTTAATAAACCCTAATTGATGGATTACATGATAAACTAGTATACTAAATTGCTTTTCGTAGAGGTCCTTATCACATTTCTCTAAAATCTTAAAAAATATTTATAAAACATGTTTTTAAATAAAATTATATCATAACATGATAATAGTAAGATAGATAATAAAAAAATTACTACTGTAGGTCACACGATCGATTCACATATACTACATTTTAAATCAAAAATTTATATACGTAGAGTTACAACAATACTAAAAAGTATATAATAATAATGAGTACAAAAGATAATTTAAAATTTTATCAGGATTGAACTCATTAATAATATTTTCAATTTGATTTTTAAAACTCCAAATATACTAATATAGTTAAAGGTTCGAATCAAACCAACATATATAAAATCTAATATTTATAATTTCAAATTTACTAACATTATACGAAAATTTGAATATCATCAATTACATAAAAATATCTAATATTTATAACATTAGGTTTAAGAACATAAAAAAAATCAAATTTTAATATTACTTAATAGTAATTTTATTTGTTCTAAAATACTATCAAAAGTTAATATTCTAATCTAAAAAATTATTGAAAAGATATAAAAAATTAATAAATAAATTTTATATTAATGTTCGAATAATAAATACGTATAAAACAGCTCATGCTTTGCACGAGTAATTAGCTAGTATCTCTTAAATAAGTTACAAGTTTATACTTTTACAAATATTTAAACATTACATTATTGAACTTTTGTCAACGGTTTAAATAAATATATGCATATCTCCCACATGGATTTATATACGTATTATGTATTTATTTATTTTGACGAACAAGAAATTTTATTAACTTGCATCAACCATTACAACATTCATAACACTAATAGGAATAGAACTCCTATCATAACATCGATCTGGGAATGAATATGACACTCTAGCTAATTCATGAGCGGCCATATTAGCAGATCGTTTAATAAAAAACAACGAAATCGTGTTTAACTCTTGCATCATTCTCCTGCACTCCTCAATAATGCGTCCAAATGGTGAGACCATCGGGACCTTACTACGGATTGCCTGTACCACCACCAAGCTGTCAGATTCAACAGTCACGTGCTTCCATTGTTGCTGTTTTACCCAACTCAACGCCTCCTTGATAGCTACTCCTTCAACCATTGCAGCTGAAAGTAAACTGTTTATACGCATTGTTCGTGCTGAAATCAGTTCACCTTCATGATCTCTAGCCAGCATCCCAATTCCAGAACCTTGAGACTCCTCGAACGTAGCACCATCGACTGTAATCTTGATTTTTTCCATATGAAGTTAATAAATGACTTAATGCTTATAAAAAATATGACAGTGAGAGGATTATTGGCTTAGTACGGGTAAATTATGTGTTATGAGCTAGTAATCCGAGTTTGTATTAGGGAATTGGATATGAAGTTAATAAATGACTTAATGCTTATCAAAAATATGATAGTGAGAGGATTATTGGCTTAGTACGGGTAAATTGTGAAAGTTAAGAAAAATCTGACTTTAGTGAAGAATAAGTTACAAGTTTATACTTTTAAAAACATTTAAACGTTGAATTATGATTGAGAAATACTATGATTGTTAGAGAGCTTTTAGTGATTTTAACCAATATAAGAGCTTCTAATGAGTTTTAATTATATTATAGGATTTAAAATTGCTTTATGTGAGTGGTAAGGCATAGAAGAAAAAGATGCAAGGGGTTTCTCTGAAAGAGTTTCTCATTAAATTGTACTAACGATGGATTGTTTACTACAACAATTTTATCACTTTTATAGGAAAATCTCTAGACTTTGTTTATCAAAGAACAAATTGTTTTGTGTACAGAAATGTTGCGAATCTTCTTTAAAATGAGATCAGGAAAGAAGATTAAATTTTGTACATTATCAGTGAAGAGTCTCGGTATGTGAAATTTTTATAATTTTAATTTGATTTGAGCTGGGGTGGATGTGGATTCAGAGGGGTTCAAGCAGGACAAGGCAGGCTATGACCTTATTATGTCATTTTGATTTCTACAGGCTAATAGGACGAAATAGAAAGTAAAATATAGTTGAGTGAACAATAGAAGTATTTACTTGCCACCTGAATCCCCCTCCCCCCTTATTTTAAAACTAATTTAGGTTGCTTTAGGATGCAAAATTTATTTGATTTTTTCTTTGCATATGCTACAAATCCATATTTTTGCAACTATATTTCTATAATTTTGTATATTTAAAAGGAAAAGAACTTTTAAAATGTAAATGTTAAAATATTATTGTGATGTAAAGAATTTCCTTTGTGTTTAGCTTGTAGTACTTTAATGTGTGTGTATAGAGTTCTCAAATATTATTGTTAAAAATTGTCCAGAAGGGTGGAGCAATAAAAATTAAATGAAATGTTCCCTTCTTCCGAGTCATTAGGTACCTCAATTTTTGTTCTTTAGAATTTTGTTTTCACCGACTCCCAAAATTAATTTTGATATTTGGTTTTTTTTTCCATCAAACAATAAAGTACTTCTATTAATATGTAAATTTATAACATCACTTTTCAGACTATCACGTACGTGGCATCTCAAAAACCCTCTAAGCTAAATTCTTTGTTCTCCAAATATTTAAGAGCCTTTTTCATAAATACCCACCCCTAAATGTTTTTTTTCAAAAATACTATGGTTTTTTTGAACTTTTTGCAAAAATACTATCTTTTTGAAATTATTTTCAAAAATACGGTCTGCAACTAGATGCAATCATGTGCAACTTTTGCAATCAGAATCAGATGCAACCATCTGCAACTTTTGCAACCAGAATCAACCAGATGCAACTTGTTAGTAATGATGTTTTTCCGGCGTCCTGATTTTAGGGTTGTAAACAACCCTAAAATCAGGGTAGGTTAGGGTTTAGAGTCTAGGGTTGTAAACAACCCTAAGTCCGTATACGAATTATTCGTCATTCTTAATATTTCTAAAATCCAAAATAGAAACATTGAATCCCAAAAGTTAACTATTGAACCCCCAGGGTAAACCAAGACCACAAGTTTACCCCTTTTATTAATAATTTTTTTTGAATTCTTAGCTATTTTTTCAATTATTTTTTAAAAAGTTGCATCTAGTTGCATCTGGTTGCTTTGGTTGCATCTGGTTGCGTTGGTTGCGGACCGTATTTTTTGAAAATATTTTTTGGTTGCATCTAGTTGCAGACCGTATTTTTGAAAATAATTTCAGAAGATAGTAAAATTGAAAAAAAACTTAGAAAAAGTAGTATTTTTGACAATTTCTCAAAATTTAAATCTGTTTTAAGTGTTTTATAATGCTTCAATGTTTCATAATTATATTATATTAAACAAGTTACATGCATGGGTGGCTACCTGCTCCCTGCACAAGGTTGAATTATTTAAATGAACTGATTTTGCACTTAACTTGCTTTTAATTTACCTTCGATCATCCCCATCACATTCAATTCTTCAGTGATATTACATGATTTTAGATCCGTATATGTAAGGGAAAATTAATATTAACAATCAGACTTTACTTTGGCAGATCGATGATGATGATAATGACACTAGAAGATGATGCAACAGCCTCCACTACTAAAGTTATCATTTAGCCAAGTAAGCTAGCACAACTATCTGGGATTTCCCATAGAGTTGGTGACAAGAACGCAAAGAGATCAGGTTTCACCGTAAAATCCCCTCAAGTCTGATATCGATGCATAATTGAATGCACACGTATATCATACAAATTTGATGCATAATTGAATGCACAGGTATATCATACAAATTTTAACTTATAGCGTACCTATTTCACAAATGGTGCAGCCTCATATTGCTGCAACAATGCCAAGTGCACAACAAATTTGTGCTATTAGAGGAACCAAAGCTTCATTCAAGCTGCACAGCATCATCGAAGCCTCAAAAGTTCAGCAAAAGAAAGAAGGGCAAACATGGCACAACCTGCCGTTACCTAACAGCCTAAACAATTAATGAGGAATGGGTGCATACTATTGCATTTTACTGGGTTCGACAATTTTATTAATGTGATAAGAGAATCATTCATTTTGTTTAATAACAAAAGATGTACAATCAAAATTCTCAAAGCATAAGCACTTCTTCACATTTCCGGACAATGCTAGAAACTGGCTCATGCCTCGCACGGGCTATTATGCTAGTTCTATATATAATATGAGAATATGAAGATATATTAGGGGTATTTTGATCAAATAAACTCCATGTGAAATTACCATATTATCCTTGCTTTTTAAGAAATTACATGATCATGCCACTACTCTTTTATTTAAAGAAAAAAAGTGTAAATAATGTTTCTATGATGGATTGAACCATTAACCTTGCGTAAGAGATTCATACTTGTAACCATTATGCTAATTATCTCTTTTGGTTATGAGTTAAAAATCATATTACATGAACCTCATATTTCTCTTTATCATATATTTTGATTCAAAATTATGTTGGATATATGTAAAATTGAAAAATCATAACTAATACATATGAAAAAATATTTGTCTTGAGATAGAAAATTTAAAATATGAGATTTTAAAAATACTAGACAGTATAAGAAAATAATTAAACAAGCTATATAATCATGTTGAGAAGGTCAAATAATACAAAGAGATAAAGTTGGGTTAGAAAAAATGGAAAAAATTTGAGAACAAATTGTATAATAAATTAAATAGATTAATATATATAGTCAAGTTAACAAATTTTAGAAAACATGATATTTCATATCATACAAGTACGAAAAATATTATGATCGATCAATCACATTATACACTTGGAGTTATTTAAAATTATAGGTCTAAAAAGATAGATGTTTAAGTTATATAAATTATTCTTTTATACATTGATTGGACAATACCTCTATCGTTTCTCATCGTTACGTGGATAAATATTAAATTTTTTACAATACCAAAAATTTAAAGAACAAAACTGATGCAAAAATATATGTCACATGTCCAACAATTAGAGTAAAATATTAAACAATTAACTCCAAAATTTAATTTTCACAAATAGATTTACTGAGAATAAAAAATAAAAACATGCTTATTTTTTAAACTTTATGTTCTGTTGACTTTAGTTCTTTTTTTCGGTTAGAAATATAAGATTCATTTTTAACTTTATGTTCTCTTAACTTCAGTTCTTTTTCTTTTCGGCTACAAATATAAGATTCAAAGTTGCTACAAGACCAGTCATAAATTCGTACACGTTCAGTGAATTAGGCTAAATATGTCTTACAAAACATATTTATATGTTTAAAAATTTCCTATTTTTAGTGCATACAAAATTTTGAATAAATCATATTATCTATAAATTAAAGTAGGGACATTATGATAATACGAATGGAAAATATATAATTACACTCAAAAAAAAAAATAGTCATAAAGTAAAGAGATTTATGTCAATCTCTTGAAAATAACTCGTGACTGAGAATCTGCTTTACCAGATTGAGGATAATGATACTAGAAGATACAACAGGCGAAACCTGCTAAATCTTTCAATCAGACTAGGGAATTAGCACACCTATTCAGAGTTCTCCTTTACTCGCTGTTGACAAGCAAAAAATGACATCATGTATTACCGTGAAATCCCATCTGATATCAACACATAGATGCATGCACCCATATATACATAGCGGGTCTAACTTATATCATCTCAAGTTCACACATGATGCAGACTCGGAATGCTATGACAATGTCGAGTTCAGAACAAATTTTTATGCTATCAAAGGAACTAATGGTTCATTCAAGTTACATCAGTACATCAGTCACGGATCACTGTGATCACCAGCATCATCGAAGCCTCAAACCATTAACAAAAGAGGAAAATGGGCAAAAATGACACAATCTACCGTCACCCGAGTGTCTAAACATTTACTAAGGAATGAGTGCTTCCGATTGCATTTTAGTTGCCTCGTACTTTTATAATACAATGCTTAGGAGTTCATATATTTCATTTCAAATAAAGTTAGTGTACAATCAGAATTCTCAAATCTTAAGCACTTCGCACTTCTGTACATTGCTAGAAAAAGCCTCGTGCCTCGCGTGAATTATTATACTAGTTTAGGATTAATCAGTAAATCGGAGATTAATTAAAGTCAAAATTGGATGTATTTTAATATTATAAAATTATTAAATATAATATTTTGATTCTATTAGGTATTTAATAACTAATATATATTTACCATATCATAATCTCTGTAATTATTCATATTTAATTAATTTATTATTTAAATTTTAATAATTTCTTATAAATAAATATTTTGATCAAGAAGTACTCGTAAAGATTAATTGGATTTTAAACTCGGAAATATATAACATAGTATCATTGCTAAGTGCAGATTTGAGGCCCAAAACATGAATATTATATTATATATTAATAATTGTTGGGATGACTAAAAGAAAATGAAATGAAATATACAAATTATATGTTAAATAATTTTGTTTTTCCCCGAACCAAATTCCCTACATCCTTTATTATAATATAAAGATTTTAATTTATTTTTATTTAACCCGATAAGGATTTGAAATCGTGACATGCATGAGTCTATATATAACAACAAAACGAAACTACAGAAAAGACCTGAACAGGTTGCACCGGGTTCTATACGATATGTACTCATTTGGATATTAATAAAGAGAGTAAAGTGCATTTTGTGTACTCGCATTTTAGTCAAGACATCACTTGCAATACTACAATTCAAAATCGAGCAGTTGCAATATTAATGTTTGTATTTCAATGCACTTTGTTGCATTCCGTTAACTGAGGTTAACTCTGTTATTAATTTAGGGAGTAAAGTGCACTTTGTGTACTCGTACTTTACTCTAAAATGCATTTTGTGTACCCGCACTTTGCTCAATACATCACTTGCAATACTTTAGTTCAAAATTTAGAATAAAGTGCGAGTACACAATTATTAGCATCACCATGCTACTCAGACACCCATTGTAATGGCTGTTTATGAATCCGATGGTTTATTAGCTTTTGCTAGATTGGGAGACAGAGTGTGGACTAAAGTACAAGTTCCATCTCAGGGTTACGCCATCCATGATATCGTTTACCACAAGGGAAACTTTTATGCGGTAAATGTATTTGTGTGTTGTCTTGACAGTGATGTGGGGAAAGGAGGGCCTAGAGGCACGGAAATTGCTTCCATTAGAATTAATGGTGAGCATCAAAACAACTACTTGGTTGAACGTTTATCGAAATCTGGTCTTTGGTTGATTGAACGTTCCTTCGTTATGAAGTATTTTCGTAAAGGTGATGGCATGGCAACTAAGTATTGTACAACTAAATTTGCAGTGTGGAGGTTGGATCTAAATTATCATGATTCTTCTGAAATTCCTTCCTGTACTTGGACCGAAGAGCATAATTAACTTGGGGAATGAGGCAATATTTCTTGGCAAAGCTTCGTCATTTTCTGTCTCATCATCAGAATTCATAAAGCCGAACTCCATATACTTTACGGATGACTACTGGGAAGGTTACGCCTGGAGAGGAGGTGGCCATGATATGGGGATCTTCGACATGGAGCATGGCACCATTGAACCTCATTTTCAAGGAAAATCCATCCATTGCATCGCTCCTCCACTTTGGTACATCTAAATTGTACCAGTAAAGTCCTTCTGCAGGTTGTTCAATTGGTTGGAAGCTTATTTTCTGTCATTTTTATTTTCTACACGCGCGCGGACACGAATAATTATGATGTCAAATTGAGCACTTTTTAGCTTTGATTTTTAGTTGTGTAGTAGTTTGATTATGTCATTGTTGGTTTAGTTATGTTCTTCACTTCATTGTATTTTTATTTGGAGGGAGACTTTGTTCTCCCTTCTTTTGTAATGTCTGAATAGGAAAATAAACATCTTGGGTTTTTGTTAATTTCCCTGTTTTTTCTGCTTTGTTCTGTTATATATTTTGCTAAATGGAGATGCCGAAGTATGCTACAGAGGCTAGCTCCTCCGTTATATGTTATATAACGCCTCCTCCGTTATAATAGGACATTAGGGCCAAATACACATTTTCCAGTACTTGAAAAAGATGTGTCTGTAGTTCATATGGCATCGACTGCTACGTGTTTAATACAATGTTTCAGTGAATTAATTCTGTATCACTATGGTTTCTCTTTCCCAAACATTGTATGATCAAAGAAATCTTTTTCTGGTGGAGGAATGGAATGAAATCTTATATTACTCAATTTCCAAAATGGAGAAAATATGCTCTCCTACTCTTTCACCAAAGTCATTTACGGCTCCTAGGGAACAATGTTGACACTTGACAGACTAAATGATTAAGTTGTTTGTGGCCAGATCCCATAATTCTTACAGGAATGTACTACTAAGATATCATTGGACATGATCTCAGTTTTGTAGGTCATATTAGCATTTCATAAGGAAACAACAAGAACACAAATCCTGAAAATTCAAGTGCTTACAAGCTAATCGATTTATAGATCGATATATCAACAGTCACAGCATGGAGCAAGGGATTATTGTTGTGGATCGACATCTGAGCTTTAAATGGAAGTTGGTCAATATGATACTTTGATTTGCCTAACTAGCAAAGAAAGCTTAGGTTGTTGCTATATCATAAGTGTGGGAATTAAATTGTAGTTTGAGGTTTCATTACACTAAACAGAACCATCTTCTTCTCCATTATTCTATCTTCTTATATTTCCATAAGCTGTGTTTTTTAAGGCACCTAACTACATAAGATGCACCCCCATTGGAGTTGCTCTGATAGGGTCAATGTGTACGGAAGCTAAGACTACAGTTGTAAGCATTACAGAGCTGGGTCTTAGCTGTAAGATGAATTTTGAAAACCACGAGTTGTTGTGAATAGTACTCTAGGTCGGTTGAAACGATGCAAATAAAGGTTAAGGGCCTTAAGGCAACACATGCAGATATGTTACTGTACATGAAGGGATTACAATTTAAAGGTAGCGCAACAGTGCAATCATAGAATTAGAAGCAAGCAGAAGCTGGAAATATTTCTACCAAATTTGAGTATATAATAAAATTTGAGCATCTTATAGCTCGAGCAGAAGCTGCAAATACTTCTACAAAAATGAAGATATAATTCAAAACTGAGAATCATAACTCAAGCAGCTGAAGCCATGGATGGGAACTTCTAATTTAGAGATGGGAAGAGGGTAATTGTTAAATATGATTGCGAAACAAGAAAGTTGAGCTATATATATTGTTTAAGTTAATCTAATTATTGTTCATTGAAAACCATAACCATTTTTAAAGTAGAGAAGAAACCACCAATAACAAGATTAATATATACCGACTAAGCAAACAGAAATAGCTCAAGTAGATCGTAGACAATCATTACTGCAAGTCTACCTTGTACACTCTTTCAATCTTTCACCAACAAGTTAGACATTATACATGAGTCAACAATCTAAATTTCTAAAATTGGTGAAACCGACTTGGCCAAAGATCAATATCACCACAAAAACCTCACATTTAGTAAAAAAAACAACACATGTTAAGAAATGTAGCAAACTTCCAACAAGAAGTTCTAAGTAACTTTAACTAATGTGGATAGAATTGAATCTGCCTGAACTCATAGTACTAAACAAAAGCTCAAAACATCATCTTCTGTCTTATATTTTACTAGGAAATTCTATGATGGACAAGTAGCTGTGTAGCAAGAACATACCAAAATAATGGCCTACAACATGAGAAAGGTACTTGCAGATGCCAAGGCCATTTCGGAAGAGACACGAATTGCAGGGCCAGAAGGCTGATCTCTAGCGGGGGATCTGTTCAGGTGACAATGAAATGGGGGGAAGTTAAACCCTTGAATCACACACACACACACAAATAGTAGCTGCGTAATCCCTTGTAAATCTACCCTATCAAGGAAATTCAACATAGTTAATATGGTAATTCCTATAACTTGACAAGTCCTAGATTTTTAAACATTAAATAAACTTACCTCGTCACTTCCCTATTGACTGCAGCAACTGATTAGTCATCCTCTCGAATTCTTTTCTGGCAGTATTATAACATGCATCGATCGCCTCAAATGCCACATAACCCTTGTTTTTCTCCACAACCAATTTCTCAAATTCAACTTCAACTTCAGAATGAGCCTCTTTGCATTCATCCCTCTCTTCTGTCAGAGTCTTAATTGTATCTTCTTCCTCAGACAACTCCTCTGTAAGCCTAAGTAATGCAGTTTTTAGCTCTTCTCTTTTAGTCTTAGCTCTAGACAATTTGTCTTCAGCGCTGGATAACTTCTTCGTCATATTAGACAGAGACACGACTTGCTGATTATAACGAGCCTTTATGTCTCGGTCATTCCAATTTTCCTTGTTTTTAGCAGCATATTCTACCTTTTGGTGTTGTGTAATGAGTTTATAAACTTCCCTTCTAAAAGATGTACAATCAACTCCTAGCTCCCTCAGTGCATTATAACACCTATCAGCAAGATCATTCATGTCCTCAGTTCTCAATTTCTCAGCAGGACTTGTAAGACGGGCCACCAACTGAAATTTTAATACATATGCTGCATTCACAAGGTGTTGACGATCATCCAGCAAGACTTCTTCTTGAGAATTTGGTTCCACTGAAGGCTCAAGTGGAGGGAGGTCACATTTTGGATTGTCTTCCTCTGAAGAAGTGAGCTCCACTACTGGTACCCCATACCTAGTTCCTCGAGGTGGTTTTACAACACTTGCAGCCATCTTCTTATGAGGTGGGTGTACCTCAGTTGCTGTTTCATTTTCCTCATCTCCATCCACAGTTATAGACTTATAGTAGGTGGTTATCGTAGGCAAAGTAGTTCTCTTTCTTTTACCATTTGGAGACACAGAGGAGGCAGCTTTTGTTCCAGATTGAGATTGAGGTGCAACTCGTGCTGGAGAAGAAGATAGAATAGTGACTTGTACTTGAATGTGCCGTGGAAGCACAAAATCCACATTACCATTAAAATTGTTCTTGACCAAGTGAGAGAACAGCGCCTTGCTTTGCACAAACACTTGCAATGTATCATCTTTATCTTTGATATGAAGATCCTTACGTAAATGGTTAGCAATAATCATAAAGAATCTAGCATAATAGATGACTTTACCTCTCTGTTCCGTATCGCCTAATTTGTAAGAGAATTCATAAAGCAGTAAAGTTCCAATGTCAATTGTCCTATTGTACATCAGGCTATATGCAATCTTCTGAACAAACGTAATTATGGCATCATAACAAGTACATTTACCCGTGAAGACCTTTGTTAGAGTGTCGAAAAAGTATGACCACTCCTTTCTAAGAAATTTTCTTCTTATATGACCCAACTGTGAGATTTCTGAAGCATAATTGATATAATTTAACATGGAAATTACCTCCTCATCAGTAGGAAGGCTTTCGAAGTTAGAATTAGGCAAATGAAGTGCTTCATTTATCACAGAGGGGGTTATGGTATAAGATTTACCGTTGATCTTGATCCTTATTTCAGCTTCAGAGATGCATGCAGAGCTCCAGATTTCTTGAACAATTTTTGCATAGATGGTGGGCCTAGCAGTGAGTGCATAACTGACCGGAGAGTTGTTCAAGAAATCCATAAGGGGATGAAAGTCTGCATGCACTGATTCTTTCTTCATAAAAGCTACATGATTTGTTATGGCATATTCCACTTTGCCTGATGAGCTGAATAATGTAGAAGAATACACCATTGTTAGTGATTCAAAACTTCTGAAAGCTTTATGAGGAAGCTCAAAGGTTAGATTTGAGAGAGGGAGAGAGTATAGAAGGCTACTATTACTGTAGTGAATTTTGTTGCATAGGGAAACATGAAAGTTGAGTATTCTGTCTGTTTCACAATGCAATTTAAATCGGACGTTTAGAATTCCAATGTACACAAGCATGTGTACCAATTCAAACAAAATGATAATTTGTAAAATAGTAATTTTAGCTATATTTTATTATTGTTTATAATTAAAAGAAAATTTAGTAAAAAAGAATCTAAAGAAAATCCCAAGAAAATTTAATAGACAGGAAGACGGTTTAAACTTCTATAATCGATCGAAAACAATTAACCAAAACCAACTAAACTCAGTACTTTATAATCGTACCATGCACAGTAGTTTGATCATAATAATGGTCGCACCAAGTAGGGCTGAGATCCGACCTCCGTAGCTAAATTAACGGGTATGGATCCTGTCAAAAAAAATTCGATCCGTTAATGATCCGATCCGATAACAAGCGGATATGGATTTAGTATGATCCGATCCGATAAGGATCCGATCCGAATATATTATATTTATTTTATATTTTATATATTAATATTATATATTATTATATGTAAAACATATATAATATTCTATATTTTATATAAATAGTATTATTTTGAAATTTAAATTTGAATTTGTCAATGTATATGTCATAATTTATTTTAATTTCGTAAAAAAAATTAAAAAAAAATTATTTTTTGAATTAAAAAAATGAACAAAATTATTCTTTTTTAATATATTAAACGGGGCGGATCTCCGATCCGATAACCCGAAATCTAAACGGATCGGGTATGGATCGACCTAAAAAATTTTCGACTCCTGATCCGATCCGAATCTGAAAAATCTTAATGGATTCGGATATGAATTTAGGGTAATCCGATCCGTTCACAAGTCTAGCACGGAGCACAAGTAACAATCCCAAGTGTTCGAAATGTTATCTACGAGTAAATTGAAACACCGCACCCTAACTTTACTGTGCAATGAGAGGTTGAGGACAAGTTTCAAGTAAATTGGAAGTTTAAAAAACTAAACAAACAACAATAGGATCGTATTTAACAAAATTGTAAATCATATATTCTTATGATTATCAAGAATTATTAATGTATAATATTATTTGGACATGTATCCACACACGAATTTTCTAAAATTTGTTAATTTAATTATACTAGCCGATAACCTGTGCTAAGCACGGTCGAATATGAGTCGATATTAAAATATTAATATTGATAAATTATTAATAAATATTATTAAAAAAAATGTATTTATCGAGAATTGAATGATAAAAATAATATAATAAATAACCACTATTTAATTATTTAGTTATAGAAATTTGAATTGTGGATAAAGCTAAAGAAATTAAGATAAATAAATAAATCTTGTATGATTGCGTAGCTGCTAAGAATCGAACCCTCGATGAAGCTAATGAATTTAAAGTGAATAAATAAATCTTATATAATTACATAGTTGTAAAGAATCGAATCTTGAATGAATCTAAAGAATTTAAAGTAAATAAAGCTATATAATTTAAAGTAAATAAATCTTGTAAAATAATGTAGTTGCGAGTAATCGAACTCAATAATCAAATTTAGTATTTTGGTATTTTAGTACCGCGTGTCATTTTTAAATTGTTTTGCTTATTAATAAAGAGTATAGATTATCAAAATTGATAATTTTTTAATTAAATTATTCCAAGTCCGAACCGAAAAAAGATATTATCATAGAGAAGTTATTAATTTTAAAATTTTCAATTTATAGAGGTTTTACCGAAGAATAATGCTAGGGGTACCAAATTGGATCCCAAAATGGATCCCAAATGACACATGTCATGTTCTTATTGGCTACAACTTAATTAATAATAGTAGACCCCCTGCATTAACATTAATTTCCCCAATAAAATCATCTCAAACTTCCACATCACCAATGTCACATCATTTGGTACCAAAATTCGATATCCAATTCGGTATCTCTAGCATTACTCTGAATGCATAATTTAAGTATTAGTACTAGTTACTAAGACTAAAATGGGTTGCGCCTGTAGTATTAGTTTTTTGCAGATGAATACAAACATGCAGCACAAGATGATATCAAATATATTCAACAGGTAAAGAATAGAATGCATAACAATTCAAAACTTGATAATGCAGTTAGGTTTTTTCATATTATGCCTGTCATTTTTTACCACAGTATATGTGCAATTAGTTTGTTGACGAATTTTACTGCACTTACTGTTTGTTCACTACCTTGTAAGTTCACTGAATTATATAGCAATACCTGCATCAAAACTTTTCCCAAGTTAGTAGATCAACACACAGTTAGCCCCATTAACAAGTGAAGACGGTTAATCAAACAGACCAACGAAAGTATATAATACATAATGACAACATCTGACTCAGAGAATCCTTCCGGTCTGATTCTCAAACAAACAGCGTACCTTTTTAAACTTGTTCACTTCCAGATACAATCCAGAACTCTTTACTTCTCCATCACGCTGGTGTGTTCCTGCACCACAAAGTTATAAGCAAACCATGTTGTCAGTTAACAAGATCCCAGTTATGAAACAAATTAATTATTTCTAATTCAGAGATATTTTTGGAACACAAACAAGTTCATGTGGTTCCGGTACAATATATTTAAGTTATAGACAACTTCTTATATAAAGAAGTACTCTTGTTTTATCCAGCAATGACAAACTCTTAGTAATTTCCAACATACAGAATTAAACATTTCATTAAAACAAGGTGAGAAAAGGTTGCCGCACATAAACTAAAAACTCAAATTTACAGCATTTAAGATTAACATGATTGCAGAAAATTCCAATCAACAGCTTTAGATTAAAAAGAAGGACCTCAAACTGAACCCTTTGGACAGGAATTCATTCCTACAAGAATAGATATCCAGATCAACCAGAAAACAAAAAATTGACCAAACCCGTTAAACAAAATGACAATAAGAAAAGAGCACGACATGTGAATAATAAGATCTAGGCGTTATTTGTTGAAATATAGCATAAGATTCATTTGGGGCCTTCCTCTAACACCTTAAGGTTTTAGATGAGCTGGTTACTCAACATGGTATCAGAACTCTGATCGGCGGGGGTCACGAGTTCGACTCCCTGCCACCCCCCAATATTCTCACAATTTATGAGGGACACGAAGGCAAATTTATGCCTCAAAGATGGGCGCCCGTGATCCACTCTTCAACCCAAAAATGGGATTTCGAGTGAGGGGGAGTGTTGAAATATAGCATAAGATTCCTTAAGGTTTTAGATGAGCTGGTTACTCAACATTATTTACTATCTTTATAAAATAGATATGCACCAATAATAAATTATAATAACAATAACAAACCAGATGCTAAGGTGGAGCTTTCACACAACACTATCCTGTTAATCTGACTTGTAGGACAGAGAAGACAACGCATACAGTAACTGATAAATGTAAGCAACAAAAAAGACGTTAATCAGTTCCATAAGTCTTAGATACCTCAACGAGACGAGTAAAATACAGTATCAGACGTGAGATCTTTGTACCATTATTGTAAATATAGGCATATGTATTATTATGGCGTTACACAACACCATGTAAATGAATTCCCCATTTTCACATGTACAACTTAGAAGTAACCAAAGAATCAAGGATATCAGAATAAACTGTTTCATCATCCAAGATAGTGATGAGGAGTATTATCACCTAGAATATATACCAACTGAACAAGCCCCCTACAACCAATAACTTAACATAAAAGTCTAAGCAAGACACAACTTCTATTCAAAGTAAAGCACAATAATACTAAACAAAAGGTAATAAAATGTACCACCAAATCCACAGTAGAAAGCTAGAAAAAGAAGACCCAACTACAGTAGTGAACCACTTAATCCCAACACTTGAATTTGAAACTGACAGGAGTTCGTTAATAGGAGGAAAAAGGGACTTCTCTGCTAAAAGATGTATAATCATCTCCAATTGCTCTCAATGCATTGTATAATCAGGTTGCTCTTATTTGCAAGATTAATCATGTCGTTGGGATTCAATTTGTCCGCAGAACTTGTGAGGCAGGCCACCAACTGAGATTTTAATATTAGTGCTGTATTCGTGAGGTGTTGATTCACAAGCTGTTAGCGATCCTGCAGTATATCTTCTTCTGGGGAATCTGGTTCTAGTGTATGTTCAAGCACGAAGCGAAGATTACATTTTGGCTTCTCTTTCTCTGGAGAAGAAGGATACCCTGCTACTAAAATCGCATCCCCCGAGCAACCAGGTGACATTTGAGGATCTACATCTAATAGCCCTGTTTGAGGTTTTATAACACTTGCCTCCATCTTCTTCTTAGGTGGATTTACCTCAGTTTCTTCTTCATTTTCCTCGCTTGTACCCATTGTCTTTCTTTTACCATATACAGAGAAGGTGGCTTCCTTTCTAGGCGGAGATTGCGAGGGTACTGTTACTTTGGTAGAAGGGATATGATCTTTTGTATTATTAAGTAATGAAGAAGTTGTGTGTGAGTGAGAAGTATACAAAGTAGAGATTTGTGTTTGAATGTGGTCTGGAAGCACAAACTTAACCTTGGCATTCAAATTTTTCCGGACTAACTGAGGGAAAGAGCTCACAGTTTGGACACACACTTGCAATGTATCATCTCCGTCATGTATACTAGGTTCCTTACATAAATGATTAGCAATAATCATAAAGAATCTAGCATAAAAGACCACTTTACATCTGTGCATCATGTCGCCTAATTTAGCAGAAAATTCTTTCAACAGTAATGCGCCAATGTCAATCGTCCTTCCGTACATTAAACTGTATGCAATTTTCTGAACAAATCTAGTTATGACATCATAAACACCACATCTAGGCGCAAAAGCCCTAGTTAGAGTGTCAAAAAAATATGACCATTCCTTCCTTAGAATACTTCCTATGCAACTGACTTAACTGCCACGGTCTCCAAGCATACTTGATAAATTTTAACATGGAGATAATCTCGTCATCAGTAGGTAAGTTTTCGAAGTTAGAAACAGGCAAATGAAGTGCTTCATTAATCACAGAAGGAGTTGCGATATAAGAATTACCCTTAATGGTGAATTTTATTTCACCATTTGTGGTGCAATCAGCTTTGCTCCACATTTCTTGAACTATTTCAGCATAGATTGTAGGGGTTGCAGTGAGTGCATAACTGACTGGAGAGTTTTTTAAGAAATCCACAAGGGGGTGAAAGTCTGTATGAACTGATTGTTTGTCGAAAAAAGCGACATAATTAGTAATGGTTTCTACTCTGCCTGATGAACTTAAACATGTTTTCGATTGTTTGAGTGGCATTGTTTTAATGATGCTATAAAACCTAATTGTTAATTTTGAGGTTTAAAATTGAAACCTAATTAAATATAGAAACACAAAGTGATGAATAAATTTTTAACTAGATTAGTATGAGAGCTACCAACAAGATATAAACACATAGATGTTAAATATTATAAATATTTAATTACATGTCTAAATATTATAAATGTGAGGTGCATTAGTAGAAAATTTTGTATAATAAACTTTAGATTCTTTTTTCCCTAGTAAAATATGTTGTAAATTTAATTAGCTCTTTTAAATTGTTACATGTTCTGTTCCACCAATTTGTTTAAATTTGAGTGTGTATAAAAGTTAAGAAAATATATAAATGAAGGTGATTAATCAATATTTTATGTATGTAAAAGGATATAATTAATTTTTATTTTGTAAAATTAACTATTATAAAAAGGGATAGAAATATAAAGAATTGTGAGTGATACTAAAAAATGAAGAGCGTAAAAAAATGATCCAGACAAAAAGTTTGGACTTAATTATAACATAAACCTTGAATTATGACTCTTTGTACACATAAAACCCTAAATAAAAATGTTGTACACATCAAACGTTTAGGTACCCATTATGTATATATAGACCCTGCTCCAAAAAACACTACCGAGTAAGGTGGGATTTGAGTGGTATTCCATGCCACCATATCATCCATTGCTCGACTCGAATAAGATGGGGTACAATGTCGATAATTATGTAGATGTTTATTTTTCAATCACAGAAAGGCTTTTTCAAGAATAATATTTCTCATGAATGAACATAAACTATGATTATTCGGTAGTGTGCTTTGGAGCAGAGATCGGTGTATATGTTTGATGTGTACGACATTTTTCTTTAGGGTTCTATGTGTACAAAAAGTCATACTTCGAAGTTTATGTTATAATTAAGCCAAAAGTTTCATATGCATCGGAAAGTAGACGTAGAATGTGCTTTTTCAAGCCTTTACCCACTGTCATAGAAACCAACTAATCTAATCTGCATCCCATGTAGAACAAACAAGTCTATCATATCCTGCTCACGAAAGGATAAACCTCCAAACTGTGCCTAAATAGCAGCAGTCCAGGAACTGATGACAATTGGACTCCGATTGCTGATTGCACAAGACACAAGAATCAGCCTGTAAAATCCCAAATGCTCGGAGCTGATCCCTAGTCCTTAAATATAAATGAAAACTAGCTTAACAAATTCATGCTAATGACAAACCCAAACTAAAGGTTACTATAACTTCGGAAATGTTAGATGCAAATGAAACCTAGCTGAAATATTTTGAACTAATGACAAATCCGAAACATCTTCCACTACAAGAGGAACGGGCAATTGTGACAGAATTTTAGTAAGTTTCAGTCACAAGTTCAAATTGCGACAGATATATTAAATTCCGTCGCAAGGTACTTTGTGACGGAACATTTTCGTCGCAATTTTAATATTTTATTATTATTATTCCCGCACAAGTAATAATTTAATATTTTACTTTCCCGCTTCTAGTTTTTAGGCGGGTTAATTTTCCCGCTAAGACACGTTGTGACAGAAATATTAAATATTCTGTCGTAAATTTGAACTTGGGACGGAATGTAATTTTCGTCACAAAGTACTTTACGACAGACTATCCGTCGTTAATTACTTTGTGACGGATTCTCATGTATTCCGTCGATAGTTATACCTTGCGACAGATTCAGTCGCAAGCTTACCTGTACACCTTCAATACCCAACGGCCTGCAATTAATAAGCTCGGGAGAAAATATTATTTTAATAAACCTTGCGACGGAATGTAAATTTTCTGTCGCAAATTAAAGCAGTTATGCCGAAAGAGGCAGTAGACTTTCATTTCTTTACTTCAACTCACCCCTCACATTCTCTCCTCCGATTTTTCACATTTTGGAGCTCAAAAATTTCAACAAATGCATCATTCTACTTGATTTCATTCATCAAGGTAAGTAATTACTTTAATTACATGTTTGTTTAATTTAGTTTCTTTTTATTGCACATTTTATTTCAATTTTCTCAATTATTTAGTATATTTGTATGTATATATTTGTGTGATTGATGATATGTTATATGTAATTGTAGATGTCTTCTAATCGTAGTTGGATAAGTCGTCCTAATCAAAGAGGTGTAAATGGTCTTAGTCAAGATTTTTTAAATGGAATTAATGAATTTATTAGTTTTGCCGAGCGTAATTGCAAGGAAACGGATGGGAGGATTAGATGTCCATGTTGTACTTGTTGTAATTCTACTTTAAAAAGTCTTGATGAAGTTAGATTTGATATTGTGTCGAATGGATTTCTTCCAAATTACACATATTGGGATTCTCACGGTGAAGGTGATGAAGATTTGTATTTTAGCGAAAGTGATGAAGGTTCGCATTCTAGTGGCTCAAGAGATGAAATTGATGATGATGATGATGATCATGATGTATTTGATCCTTATGAGATGTTGAGGGATGCGGGCGGATTTGGTGAAAGGGATAACATAGATCCAAACCATGAAACTCCTAGATTTTTTGGTTTGGGAAATGATGCAGAGGTTCCATTATATCCCGGGAACACCAATCATACAAAGTTGTCATTTGTGAGCAAATTGTTGCATTTTAAGAGTACCCATGGATGTAGTGAGAGGGGATTCAATGAGTTATTGGGTCTTATTGGGGATGTGTTGCCAGAAAATCACAATTTACCTCCGAGTTACTGGGAGATTAAGAAGATGATGAAAGACTTAAATTTGGGATATGAAAAAATTCATGCATGTGAGAATGATTGCATGTTGTTTTATGGCGATGATAGTGATAGACAAGAGTGCAGTATTTGTGGCATGAGTCGCTATAAACTGGCGAAAGAGGGCAGTAAACGATGCATTCCTAGGAAGATTTTGAGATATTTTCCGCTTACATCGCGATTGCAGCGGTTGTACATGTCATCTCGCACTGCTGAGAGTATGAGGTGGCACAAGACTAGAGAGGTGACCGAGGGGATTATGACGCACCCGGCGGACGGGGAAGAGTGGAAACAGTTTGACATGAATTATCCAGATTTTTCACATGACATTCGAAATATTAGACTTGGACTTGCTACTGATGGATTCTCTCCTTATAGCAACAAGTCTGCCAGGAATTATTCAGTATGGCCTGTTATTATGGTTGTGTACAATCTCCCACCTTCTATGTGCATGAAGGATGCATACATGTACATGTCACTACTCATACCTGGGGATAAAAGCCCCACGAGAGACATCAATGTCTATTTGAGACCACTTATTGATGAGTTGAGGCAGTTGTGGAGTGTTGGTGTAGAAACTTATGATGCTTTTACAAAGAACAACTTCATTCTGAGAGCAGCCTTGTTGTGGACAATCAATGACTTTCCGGCGTTGGCAATGTTGAGCGGTTGGTCAACCAAAGGCAAGCTAGCTTGTCCAGTTTGTATGGGAAGTGTCAGGGCCTCACAACTTCCTCACAGTCGAAAGTGCAGTTTCTGGGGCACGGTAAAAAAATTTAGAAGACCGGGCCATAATCAGACACGACAAATAGACAGCTCATTAGTTGGTATTAGAGATATCAGTATTGATAGTTCAACTCAATTGTCCAGCTCATCACCAGCTAAGCAGAATGACAGCTCATCCACAACTCAGCAGAATGACAGATGTAAATTAGTTAGCTGATAGTTAGTTAGTTAGTCGATCAGTTAGTTAGTAGTTCAGTTAGCAATGTGCAGGTAGTATAGTATTGTGTAGTATATAAAAGCAAAGAAGAAACAGATTGTAACACAACTTTATCTTCTTCAATAATAGTTAAACAAGTAATTTTCACAGAAACTTACATGGTATCAGAGCTTGCAAAACAGTTTTAATGGCGATAGTCAACGAGTAACAAAATCAAGTGTTAAGTTTCTTGTTCTTCTGCTTTGTTTTTTTTCCGATTTAATCATGATGTCATTTCGTGATCTTGTTACGATTCTTTCATCAATATCGCTGTTCATCGTCTTGTTCTTTTGATCATTCTGGTTAGAATTCAGTTCATTTTTCTTGAAATAGAACGGTTGTCCAGTTTGCGATATACAATTTGTCGTATATCGATTGTTCTTGATCATTACTTGATAAGTAACGAAAATTATCTGACATCTGTATTCATCGGTATATAGTTGATAGTTATATTCTGAAAATTGTGTTGCTCTGCGAACGCACACAACCTGTTTGGTGAATTGCTTAAACGAAACTTTTGTGTATCTACTTGTTATTTCTTCTGGAGTGTTATCTCTTCTGGAAATTTGTTAAACTTCCTGATAATTTGCAATGGCTAATCAAGATTCAACGAGTGTATATTACATCCACCCGTCAGATGCCTCCACAACACAACTTGTGTCTGTGAAGTTTAATGGTGATGCATTTCATAGCTGGAAAAGATCAATGATACTCACACTTTCTGTTAAGAACAAGCTTGGTTTTGTTGATGGTTCTGTTGTTATTCCAGAAACAACTGTTGCTAAGTATAAGTCCTGGGAACGCTGTAACAATCTTGTGATATCTTGGTTGATAAGTAATTTGGATGACACTATAGCTAAAAGTGTACTGTTTCTCCCTACTGCAAAAGAAATCTGGAGAGACTTGGAAGATAGGTATGGTTATACATCTATGACTCAGGTATACACATTGGAGCAACAACTGTTGGAAATTAATCAAGGGAATGACACTGTATCAGAGTTTTTCACTAAGATCAAGACTCTGTGGGATGGGTTGAGTGATTCCAATCCATTACCATACTGCATTTGTAAGAAATGTACTTGTGATCTTTCACAGAGATTAGTTCAGAAACAACAAGAACAAAGAGTTCTACAGTTCATGATGAATCTATCTGAACAGTTTGCTTTGGTTAAAGGGAGTGTACTGATGATGCAGCCACTTCCAAGCATTTCTCAAACTTTCAGGTTATTTGCACAGGAAGAAAGACATAAGGAGATCTCAGGTGTGACTAATCCTATAGAATCAATGGCTTTTTATGCTGATAAAAGAAGGTATAATCCTCAGTATCAAGGACAGAATCATCAAGGTTTTCCACAGACTATTCAAAGAACCTTCTCTGGAAATCAAACTTCATTCAAGAAATCAACTAAACCTGGTGCTAATTACTTTTGCAATCACTGCAAGATACCAGGGCACAACATTGAAAGGTGTTTCAAGATCCATGGTTATCCTCCTGGTTTTCAACAAAGGACTGATAGAAAAGTGGCAGCAATAGCACAACAAACTGGTGAGACAAGTACTGAAATAACATCTGAAAACAATGCTCAGACAACAAATGATACTGTGAGCATGGAACAGTATAACAACCTCTTGCAAATGCTCAATCAGCAACATATTACTACACCTGACAGTGTTGACAACAACAAGCATGCTGCACTCTTGGCAGGTATTTTTTGTCTGCTATCTAATGTGAATAATACATGGATAATAGATAGCGGATCAACTGACCATATATGCCCTGATATTACTATTTTTACACACTATGAAAATATGCAACATAAAAACACCTTTATTACAATCTCAGATGGCAAAGGAGTTAAAGTTCATCACATAGGTTCAGTTAGACTTACTAATGACATCATTCTGACCAAAGTCCTTCATGTTCCTGAGTTTCATTTTAGACTTATTTCAGTCACTAAAACTATGTGTTGATTTATCTTGCACCATGACATTTACTCACAATCAATGTTTCATTCAGGGCCCTTCTCTGAAAAGGCCTCAGATTCTTCTTGGTGATCTAACCAATGGTTTATACAGTGTACACAATTCTGTTGCAAGTGATCTTCCTGAAACAGAGAAATTTTGTCATACCGTTTCTTCCAAAATTGTTGATGAAACTAAGCTTTGGCATCTCAGACTAGGACATTTATCTTTCCATCAGCTTAAATTTGTTTTACCTTCTTCTTATGTTCAAGATTGTATAAATTCTACTATTTGTCAAATATGTCCTGAAACTAAGCAAGTTAGAAAACCTTTTCCTCTTAGTCATATCAAAACTGAGAAATGCTTCCAGTTATTACACATTGATGTATGGGGCCCTTACAAAAATAAATCCATCTCTGGTTGTACTCAATTTCTCATTATTGTTGATGATTTCTCTAGATTTACTTGGGTTCATTTACTTAAGTATAAATCTGAAGTTCCTTCTATTCTTGAAAACTTCTTGCATTATGTTGAAAAACAATTCAATGCTCAGATTTTATCCATTAGATCTGACAATGCTTTAGAGCTAAGTGCTGGCTTATCTAAACAGTTGTATAAATCTAAGGGCATAATTCATCAAACTAGTTGTGCTTATACTCCACAACAAAATGGTGTTGTGGAAAGAAAGCATAGGCACTTACTGGAAACAGCTAGATCACTTTTCCTTCAAGCTAAACTACCTCATAAATTCTGGGGAGACTCTATTTTGTGTGCTACCTATCTCATCAATAAGATGCCTCTGAAATGCATAAATAATTTGACCCCTTATTTCAAACTATATGGTTCTGCCCCTTCACTTGATCATTTGAGAGTTTTTGGATGCCTTTGTTTTGTGTCCACTACTAAGGTTCATAGATCAAAATTTGATCCTAGAGCTGTTGCTTCTGTATTCTTAGGATATTCAAATACTCAGAAAGGTTATAGGGTGTTTGATCTTAAAAATAATAAAATTGTTATATCTAGAGATGTTGTTTTTCATGAAAATATGTTTCCTTTTCACCTTATTTCTTCTTCCCCTACTTCTAGTTTTTTCAATCAGATTTTTCTACCAGTTGTCACCACTCCTGATATAAGTGACAATTCTGTGTCTGATAATCTTCAAAATGCTCCTCCTAGTCCTCATATATATGATCATTCACCTATTCACTCTCCTATTCATACTTCTCATGATTCCAATCAGTCATCTAATCCTTCACACACAATTTCATCTGTTTCTCATTCCATTCCTGATTTACAAGGACAGTCTCTTAGAACAAAGAAAACTCTTGCATATTTGAGTGATTTCTATTGCAACTTAGCTACTATCACTCTTTTTTCTTCACCACATTGGTGTAATTTGGTTGACAACACACAATTACCTCAGTCTCACTTTACAATGCTCACTCAACAAAGTTTAATTTCTGAACCTACATCATACTTAGAAGCTTCTCAAAACCCTATTTGGGTTGCTGCCATGAAGAAAGAAATTGCAGCTTTAGATTCTAACAGGACTTGGGATTTGGTACCACTACCCAAAGGAAAGAAACCCATTGGGTGTAAGTGGGTCTATAAAGTGAAATTAAATACAGATGGTTCCCTTGAAAGATGTAAAGCTAGATTAGTAGCCAAAGGGTATAATCAGAAACTTGGGATTGACTTTGAAGAAACCTTCTCTCCTGTTGTTAAGATGATCACAGTTAGGTGTTTACTATCTCTGGCAGCAAGTAGAAAATGGAAGCTTTATCAACTTGATGTAAATAATGCTTTTCTCCATGGGTATTTATTTGAGGAGGTTTACATGAAAGTTCCTGATGGCATAGATAATCCATTGAACCTAGTATGCAGGTTAAGGAAATCTCTATATGGCCTTAGACAGGCTTCTAGACAATGGTTCTCCAAGTTGACAGATGAACTCATAAATCAGGGGTTTAATCAGTCCAAATATGACTACAGTCTTTTTATTCATAAGTCTGGTGTTGATATGACTATAATGGTAGTTTATGTAGATGATATCATCATCACTGGGAGTAATTTTGATCACATTCGGTCTATTAAAAGTCATCTGCATTCTGTCTTCACTATAAAGGATCTTGGTGTACTACACTACTTCTTGGGTCTTGAGATTACATATCTAGATGATGGAATTATCTTAAGTCAGAATAAGTTTACAAGAGAGTTGCTTCAACAATGTGACATGGATATTTCAAGAAAGGCTGTTACGCCTCTTCCACTCAACATCAAACTACAAGCTGCGTATGGTGATTTGCTTCCACATCCTGAGTCTTACAGATCTCTCATAAGGAAATTGAATTTTTTTAACACACACCAGGCCAGATTTGAGTTATATTGTTCAGACTTTGAGCCAGTTTATGCAGTCTCCAAGGACAACTCATTATCAAGCCTTACATCATACTTTACGGTACATTGCATCTACTGCTGGCCAGGGAATTTTATTAAAGAATCCTGAACAGTTAACTTTACAGGCTTTCTCAGATTCTGACTGGGCCTCTTGTCCAGATTCCAGAAGGTCTGTTACTGGTTATGTTTTATTACTTGGTAGTTCTCCAATTAGTTGGAAATCCAAGAAGCAGTCTACTGTCTCTAGATCTAGTTCAGAGGCTGGATATAGAGCAATGGCAGCTGCTGCTTCATAAGTTACATGGACTGTGAGATTGTTAGAGGAATTGGGTGTTTCTAATTTACAACCAGTCACACTGCATTGTGATAATCAGTCAGCTATTCATATAGCTAAAAATCCTGTCTTTCATGAACGCACGAAGCATATAGAGGTAGACTGTCACTTTACTCGGGACAAGGTTCTTGAAGGCATCATTCAGCTATCTTATCTTCCTACAAGACATCAACTAGCATCAACTAGCAGATATTCTCACTAAAACCTTGCCTTCTCCTCAACTGCAGTACCTTAGTTCCAAGTTAGGCCTTTGTGATCCTCACCTTGGTCCTACCTTGAGGGGGGCTATTAGAGATATCAGTATTGATAGTTCAACTCAATTGTCCAGCTCATCACCAGCTAAGCAGAATGACAGCTCATCCACAACTCAGCAGAATGACAGATGTAAATTAGTTAGCTGATAGTTAGTTAGTTAGTCGATCAGTTAGTTAGTAGTTCAGTTAGCAATGTGCAGGTAGTATAGTATTGTGTAGTATATAAAAGCAAAGAAGAAACAGATTGTAACACAACTTTATCTTCTTCAATAATAGTTAAACAAGTAATTTTCACAGAAACTTACATGGTATCAGAGCTTGCAAAACAGTTTTAATGGCGATAGTCAACGAGTAACAAAATCAAGTGTTAAGTTTCTTGTTCTTCTGCTTTGTTTTTTTTCCGATTTAATCATGATGTCATTTCGTGATCTTGTTACGATTCTTTCATCAATATCGCTGTTCATCGTCTTGTTCTTTTGATCATTCTGGTTAGAATTCAGTTCATTTTTCTTGAAATAGAACGGTTGTCCAGTTTGCGATATACAATTTGTCGTATATCGATTGTTCTTGATCATTACTTGATAAGTAACGAAAATTATCTGACATCTGTATTCATCGGTATATAGTTGATAGTTATATTCTGAAAATTGTGTTGCTCTGCGAACGCACACAACCTGTTTGGTGAATTGCTTAAACGAAACTTTTGTGTATCTACTTGTTATTTCTTCTGGAGTGTTATCTCTTCTGGAAATTTGTTAAACTTCCTGATAATTTGCAATGGCTAATCAAGATTCAACGAGTGTATATTACATCCACCCGTCAGATGCCTCCACAACACAACTTGTGTCTGTGAAGTTTAATGGTGATGCATTTCATAGCTGGAAAAGATCAATGATACTCACACTTTCTGTTAAGAACAAGCTTGGTTTTGTTGATGGTTCTGTTGTTATTCCAGAAACAACTGTTGCTAAGTATAAGTCCTGGGAACGCTGTAACAATCTTGTGATATCTTGGTTGATAAGTAATTTGGATGACACTATAGCTAAAAGTGTACTGTTTCTCCCTACTGCAAAAGAAATCTGGAGAGACTTGGAAGATAGGTATGGTTATACATCTATGACTCAGGTATACACATTGGAGCAACAACTGTTGGAAATTAATCAAGGGAATGACACTGTATCAGAGTTTTTCACTAAGATCAAGACTCTGTGGGATGGGTTGAGTGATTCCAATCCATTACCATACTGCATTTGTAAGAAATGTACTTGTGATCTTTCACAGAGATTAGTTCAGAAACAACAAGAACAAAGAGTTCTACAGTTCATGATGAATCTATCTGAACAGTTTGCTTTGGTTAAAGGGAGTGTACTGATGATGCAGCCACTTCCAAGCATTTCTCAAACTTTCAGGTTATTTGCACAGGAAGAAAGACATAAGGAGATCTCAGGTGTGACTAATCCTATAGAATCAATGGCTTTTTATGCTGATAAAAGAAGGTATAATCCTCAGTATCAAGGACAGAATCATCAAGGTTTTCCACAGACTATTCAAAGAACCTTCTCTGGAAATCAAACTTCATTCAAGAAATCAACTAAACCTGGTGCTAATTACTTTTGCAATCACTGCAAGATACCAGGGCACAACATTGAAAGGTGTTTCAAGATCCATGGTTATCCTCCTGGTTTTCAACAAAGGACTGATAGAAAAGTGGCAGCAATAGCACAACAAACTGGTGAGACAAGTACTGAAATAACATCTGAAAACAATGCTCAGACAACAAATGATACTGTGAGCATGGAACAGTATAACAACCTCTTGCAAATGCTCAATCAGCAACATATTACTACACCTGACAGTGTTGACAACAACAAGCATGCTGCACTCTTGGCAGGTATTTTTTGTCTGCTATCTAATGTGAATAATACATGGATAATAGATAGCGGATCAACTGACCATATATGCCCTGATATTACTATTTTTACACACTATGAAAATATGCAACATAAAAACACCTTTATTACAATCTCAGATGGCAAAGGAGTTAAAGTTCATCACATAGGTTCAGTTAGACTTACTAATGACATCATTCTGACCAAAGTCCTTCATGTTCCTGAGTTTCATTTTAGACTTATTTCAGTCACTAAAACTATGTGTTGATTTATCTTGCACCATGACATTTACTCACAATCAATGTTTCATTCAGGGCCCTTCTCTGAAAAGGCCTCAGATTCTTCTTGGTGATCTAACCAATGGTTTATACAGTGTACACAATTCTGTTGCAAGTGATCTTCCTGAAACAGAGAAATTTTGTCATACCGTTTCTTCCAAAATTGTTGATGAAACTAAGCTTTGGCATCTCAGACTAGGACATTTATCTTTCCATCAGCTTAAATTTGTTTTACCTTCTTCTTATGTTCAAGATTGTATAAATTCTACTATTTGTCAAATATGTCCTGAAACTAAGCAAGTTAGAAAACCTTTTCCTCTTAGTCATATCAAAACTGAGAAATGCTTCCAGTTATTACACATTGATGTATGGGGCCCTTACAAAAATAAATCCATCTCTGGTTGTACTCAATTTCTCATTATTGTTGATGATTTCTCTAGATTTACTTGGGTTCATTTACTTAAGTATAAATCTGAAGTTCCTTCTATTCTTGAAAACTTCTTGCATTATGTTGAAAAACAATTCAATGCTCAGATTTTATCCATTAGATCTGACAATGCTTTAGAGCTAAGTGCTGGCTTATCTAAACAGTTGTATAAATCTAAGGGCATAATTCATCAAACTAGTTGTGCTTATACTCCACAACAAAATGGTGTTGTGGAAAGAAAGCATAGGCACTTACTGGAAACAGCTAGATCACTTTTCCTTCAAGCTAAACTACCTCATAAATTCTGGGGAGACTCTATTTTGTGTGCTACCTATCTCATCAATAAGATGCCTCTGAAATGCATAAATAATTTGACCCCTTATTTCAAACTATATGGTTCTGCCCCTTCACTTGATCATTTGAGAGTTTTTGGATGCCTTTGTTTTGTGTCCACTACTAAGGTTCATAGATCAAAATTTGATCCTAGAGCTGTTGCTTCTGTATTCTTAGGATATTCAAATACTCAGAAAGGTTATAGGGTGTTTGATCTTAAAAATAATAAAATTGTTATATCTAGAGATGTTGTTTTTCATGAAAATATGTTTCCTTTTCACCTTATTTCTTCTTCCCCTACTTCTAGTTTTTTCAATCAGATTTTTCTACCAGTTGTCACCACTCCTGATATAAGTGACAATTCTGTGTCTGATAATCTTCAAAATGCTCCTCCTAGTCCTCATATATATGATCATTCACCTATTCACTCTCCTATTCATACTTCTCATGATTCCAATCAGTCATCTAATCCTTCACACACAATTTCATCTGTTTCTCATTCCATTCCTGATTTACAAGGACAGTCTCTTAGAACAAAGAAAACTCTTGCATATTTGAGTGATTTCTATTACAACTTAGCTACTATCACTCTTTTTTC